>JANCRA010000041.1:0-1200000 GCA_024362935.1 Setophaga petechia
ACTGCGAAGAAGCTATTTGCTTAGATGTAGGTTACAAGACGCACTTACTGCAGAGCACTGACAAGCTAATTGCTACACAACACTGGGATTGTGTGCCCAGCTTGCAAAGTGATAGAAAACAGTACCTTTCAACTCTCTTACCTTTCCATTCACAATAATACTTGAAAGGGAGGCGTCTTAGACAACTTTCTTTTTCTTGTTGCAAAACACTCTGCAGCCCTCTGTGCAACCCCTAGAACACGACAGAAGATGTTTAGTGAACAGGAAGGTTTTCTCCTTGCGAGACATAGTGAAAAAGCTATTTGCTTAGATGTAGGTAACAAGAAACACTTACTGCAGTGCACTGACAAGCTAATTGCTACACAGCACTGGGATTGTGTTAGCAGCTGGAAAAGTGATAGAAAACAGTACTTTCCCACTCTTTCCCTTCACATTAATACTTGAAAGGAAGGCGTCTTGGAGAAGTTTCTTTTTCTTGTTACAAAACACTCTGCAGCCCTCAGTGCGACTTCTAGAACACGATAGGAGATGTTTAGTGAGCGGGAACGTTTTCTCCTTGCGAGACATAGTGAAAAAGCTTTTTGCTTAGATGTAGGTAACAAGAAACACGTACTGCAGTGCACTGAAAAGCTAATTGCTGCACAGCACTGGGATTGTGTTAGCAGCTTGCACAGTGATAGAAAACAGTACTTTCTCGCTCTCTTGCCTTTCCCTTCACATTAATACTTGAAAGGAAGGCTTCTTAGACAACTTTCTTTTTCTTGTTGCAAAACACACTGCAGCCCTCTTTGCAACTTCTACAACACGATAGGAGATGTTTAGTGAGAAGGAACTTCTCCTTGCGAGACATAGTGAAAAAGCTATTTGCTTAGATGTAGGTAACAAGAAACACTTACTGCAGTACACTGACAAGCTAATTGCTACACAGCACTGAGGTTGTGTAAGCAGCTTGCAAAGTGATAGAAAACAGTACTTTCCCACTCTCTTGCCTTTCCCTTCACATTAATACTGAAAGGAAGGCGTCTTAGACAACTTTCTTTTTCTTGTTGCTAAAAAATTCTCAGCCCTCTGTGCAATACCTAGAACACGACAGGAGATGTTTAGTGAGCAGGAACGTTTTCTCCTTGCGAGACATAGTGAAAAAGCTTGTTTTGCTTAGATGTAGGTAACAAGAAACACTTACTGCAGTGCACTGACAAGCTAATTGCTACACAGCACTCGGATTGTGTTAGCAGTTTGTAAAGCGGTAGAAAACAGTACTTCCCACTCTCTTGCCTTTTCCCTTCACATTTAATACTTGAAACAAAGGCGTCTTGGACAACTTTCTTTTTCTTGTTACAAAAAACTCTGCAGCCCTCTGTGCAACTTCTAGAACACGATAGGAGATGTTTTGTGAGCAGCAACGTTTTCTCCTTGCGAGACATAGTGAAAAAGCTTTTTGCTTAGATGTAGGTAACAAGAAATACTTACTGCAGTGCACTGACAAGCTAATTGCTACACCGCACTGGGATTGTGTTAGCAGCTTGCAAAGAGATAGAAAACAGTACTTTCCCACTCTCTTGCCTTTCCCCTTCACATTAATACTTGAAAGAAAGGCTTCTTAGACAACTTTCTTTTTCTTGTTGTAAAACACACTGCAGCCCTCTGTGCAACTTCTACAACACGATGGAAGTTGTTTAGTGAGCAGCAACGTTTTCTTATTGCGAGACATAGTGAAAAAGCTATTTGCTTAGATGTAGGTAACAAGAAACATTTACTGCAGTCCACTGACAAGCTAATTGCTACACAGCACTGGGATTGTGTTAGCAGCTTGCACAGTGATAGAAAACAGTACTTTCTCACTCTCTTGCCTTTCCCTTCACATTAATACTTGAAAGGAAGGCTTCTTAGACAACTTTCTTTTTCTTGTTGCAAAACACACTGCAGCCCTCTGTGCAACTTCTACAACACGATAGGAGATGTTTAGTGAGCAGGAACGTTTTCTCCTTGCGAGACATAGTGAAAAAGCTATTTGCTTAGATGTAGGTAACAAGAAACACTTACTGCAGTACACTGACAAGCTAATTGCTACACAGCACTGAGATTGTGTTAGCAGCTTGCAAAGTGATAGAAAACAGTACTTTCCCACTCTCTTGCCTTTCTCTTCACATTAATAATTGAATGGAAGGCATCTTAGACAACTTTCTTTTTCTTGCTTCAAAAAACTCTGCAGCCCTCTGTGACGCATCTACAACACGATGGAAGTTGTTTAGTGACCAGGAGCGTTTTCTCCTTGCGAGACATAGTGAAAAAGCTATTTGCTTAGATGTAGGTAACATGAAACACTTACTGCAGTGCACTGAGAAGCTAATTGCTACACAGCACTGGGATTGTGTTAGCAGCTTGCACAGTGATAGAAAACAGTACTTTCCCACTCTCTTGCCTTTCCCTTCACATTAATACTTGAAACAAAGGCGTCTTGGACAACTTTCTTTTTCTTCTTGCAAAACACTCTGCAGCCCTCAGTGGAACTTCTAGAACACGATAGGCGATGTTTAGTGAGCAGGAAGGTTTTCTCCTTGCCAGACATAGTGAAAAAGCTTTTTGCTTAGATGTACGTAACAAGAAACACTTACTGCAGTGCACTGACAAGCTAATTGCTACACAGCACTGGGATTGTGTTAGCAGCTTGCACAGTGATAGAAAACAGTACTTTCTCACTCTCTTGCCTTTCCCTTCACATAAATACTTGAAAGGAAGGCTTCTTAGACAACTTTCTTTTTCTTGCTGCAAAACACACTGCAGCCCTCTGTGCAACTTCTAGAACAGGATAGGAGATGTTTAGTGAGAAGGAACGTTTTCTCCTTGCGAGACATAGTGAAAAAGCTTTTTGCTTAGATGTAGGTAACAAGAAACACTTACTGCAGTGCACTGACAAGCTAATTGCTACACAGCACTCGGATTGTGTTAGCAGTTTGTTAAGCGGTAGAAAACAGTACTTTCCCACTCTCTTGACTTTCCCTTCACATTAATACTTGAAAGGAAGGCGTCTTGGACAACTTTCTTTTTCTTGTTGCAAAACACACTGCAGCCCTCTGTGCAACTTCTAGAACACGATAGGAGTTGTTTAGTGAGCAGGAGCGTTTTCTCCTTGCGAGACATAGTGAAAAAGCTATTTGCTTAGATGTAGGTAACAAGAAACACTTACTGCAGTACACTGACAAGATAATTGCTACACAGCACTGAGATTGTGTTAGCAGCTTGCAAAGTGATAGAAAACAGTACTTTCCCACTCTCTTGCCTTTCCCTTCACATTAATACTTGAAACAAAGGCGTCTTGGACAACTTTATTTTTCTTGTTACAAAAAACTCTGCAGCCCTCAGTGCAACTCCTAGAACACGATAGGAGATGTTTAGTGAGCAGCAACGTTTTCTGCTTGCGAGACATACTGAAAAAGCTATTTGCTTAGATGTAGGTAACAAGAAACACTTACTGCAGTGCACTGACAAGCTAATTGCTACACAGCACTGAGATTGTGTTAGCAGCTTGCAAAGAGATGGAAAACAGTACTTTCCCACTCTCTTGCCTTTCCCTTCACATTAATACTTGAAAGGAAGGCGTCTTGGACAAGTTTCTTTTTCTTGTTACCAAACACTCTGCAGCCCTCTGTGCAACTTCTAGAACACGATAGGAGATGTTTAGTTAGCGGGAACGTTTTCTCCTTGCGAGACATAGTGAAAAAGCTTTTTGCTTAGATGTAGGTAACAAGAAACACTTACTGCAGTGCACTGACAAGCTAATTGCTACACAGCTCGGGGATTGTGTTAGCAGCTTGCAAAGTGATAGAAAACAGTACTTTCCAACTCTCTTGCCTTTCCCTTCACATTAATACTTGAAAGAAAGGCTTCTTAGACAACTTTCTTTTTCTTGTTGTAAAACACACTGCAGCCCTCTGTGCAACTTCTACAACAGGATGGAAGTTGTTTAGTGAGCAGCAACGTTTTCTTATTGCGAGACATAGTGAAAAAGCTATTTGCTTAGATGTAGGTAACAAGAAACACTTACTGCAGTCCGCTGACAAGCTAATTGCTACAGAGCACTGGGATTGTGTTAGCAGCTTGCACACTGATGAAAACAGTACTTTCTCACTCTCTTGCCTTTCCCTTCATATTAATACTTGAAAGGAAGGCTTCTTAGACAACTTTCTTTTTCTTGTTGCAAAACACACTGCAGCCCTCTGTGCAACTTCTACAACACGATAGGAGATGTTTAGTGAGCAGGAACGTTTTCTCCTTGCGAGACATAGTGAAAAAGCTATTTGCTTAGATGTAGGTAACAAGAAACACTTACTGCAGTGCACTGACAAGCTAATTGCTACACAGCACTGGGATTGTGTAAGCAGCTTGCAAACGGATAGAAAAGAGTACCATTCCACTCTCCTACCTTTTCTATTCACATTTCTATTTGAATGGAAGGAGTTTAGGACATCTTTTTTTGCTTCTTGCAAAACACTCCCTTCACCAGCGTGCACCCTCCACAACAAGATGGGAGATGTTTTTTGAACTGGCACAGTTTCTCCTTGCGAGACATAGTGAAAAAACTTTTTCCTTAGATGTAGGTGACAAGAGGCACTATCTACAGTGCACTGCAAAGCTAATCGAAGCACAACACTGGGATTGTGTGCCCAGCTTGCAAAGTGATAGAAAACACTACCTTTCCACTCTCTTACCTTTCCATTCACATTAATACTTGAAAGGAAGGCGTCTTGGACAACTTTCTTTTTCTTGTTGCAAAACACTCTGCAGCCCTCTGTGCAAGTTCTAGAACACGATCAGAGATGTTTAGTGAGGAGGAACGTTTTCTCCTTGCGAGACATAGTGAAAAAGCTTTTTGCTTAGATGTAGGTAACAAGAAACACTTACTGCAGTGCAGTGACAAGCTAATTGCTACACAGCACTGGGATTGTGGAAGCAGCTTGCAAACTGATAGAAAACAGTACCTATCCGCTCTCCTTCCTTTTCTTTTCACATTTTTATTTTAATGCAAGGCGTTTTAGACAAGTTTCTTTTGCTTCTTGCAAAACACCTGCGTGCAATCTCTAGAACTCTATGGGAGATGTTTTCTGAACTGGCTCAGTTTCTCCTTGCGAGACATGGGGAAAAAGCAATTTGCTTAGATGCAGGTGAAAAGAGGCACCTACTACAGTGCACTGAAAAACTAATTGCTACACAGCACTGGGATTGTGTAAGCAGCTAACAAACAGATAGAAAACAGTACCTTTCCACTCTCCTGCCTTTTCCATTCACATTACTATTCGAATGGAAGGAGTTTTGGACAACTTTCTTTTGCTTCTTGCAAAAAACTCTGCCCACCTCCGTGCAACTTCTAGAAAAAATGAGGGATGTTTTCTGAACTGGTACAGTTTCTCCTGAAGAGATATAATGAAAACGCTATTGGCTTAGATGTAATAACAATTGGCAATTATTACAGTGCACTGCAAAGCTAATCGTAGTATAACACTGGGATTGTGTGTCCAGCTTGCAAACTGATAGAAAACAGTACCTATCCGCTCTCCTGCATTTTCCCTTTCCAGGAACATTCGAATTGATGGCATTTTGGACAAGTTACTTTTTCTTGTTGCAAAACACTCTGCAGACCTGCGTGCAACCTCTAGAACACGATGGGAGATGTTTTCTGAACAGACACAGTTTCTCCTGGCGAGACATAATGAAAAAGCTTTTTGCTAAGGTGTAGCCGACAGGAGACGCTAAAGACCAGGACACGGAGCTGGTCTCTTCCTCCCGAATCCTCTTCATGAATTTGTCAGCCATCTGTAGCAGAAGGGCAAGAAGCCGGGAGTGTTGCATGGAGTGCTGCACACACCGTGCTGGGCTGAGCAGGGACAGCAGGCCCAGCCCAGGTGGGAATGGCTGCAGGTACCTGCACTGTTCTTTGGAAGCGGCCACAGATGCGTTCCTGCTCTTGTGTGCGCTCCAGGGCTGCATCTGGCAAAGAGCAAGTGCAGCCAGAGCTGAGGGGCTGCGGGAGAGGCCGGAGAACACAGCCCAGCCCTGCGCTGCCCAGGCAGGGAGAGCCCCGGGATGCTCCAGGGGGATGAAGCAGGGCCACTGTGGGGTGTCTGCCCAGCCCCTCTTCCGTCCTGTCCGCGGGCATTTCCCCAGGGGACGGGACGGGACGGGTCGGGATGGGATGGGGCCAAGTTGGCTGCAGGCTCCAGCCCTGCAGCCCAGCTCAGCCGCTCACCCTCCTGCGGTGGATGGAATGGCACCACCTCTTCGGTCTCCTGCGCTAGGGCAGCTCCAGTGCCTTCTTCCTCCTCCTCCTCCAGCAAGAGCAGCTTAGGCACTCTCGGGGCTCTCTGCTCCATGGCTGTGACCGGAGCGCGCCCCAGCAGCGAACCCAGCCGGTGCCGCTCCTGCAGCGCCTCCTGCGCCTTCCCTGCGGGCGGGACGCGGCTGTCAGCGCTCGGCCCGGGGCCAGCAACGGCCCCCGAGCGCCCCTCAGCCGCCCCGGGCCGGCCATGCCCAGGCGTTCGCTCTTCGGAACGGCACGGGAGGCTCGGGGCCGGCGGCCGCGCTGCCGAGCGGCGGAGCTCGGGCCGGGGAAGCCGCAGCGGAGGCGGCGGGAGCGGCCGCGCCGCCTGTGTCATCCGCGGGCCCTGGGAGGAGCCGGGGCCAGGGCCGGGGTCGGGCCAGGCGGAGGCAAAGGGCGGTCCCAGAAGACCGCCGCTTCCGGGTGTCTTTCGGCCGTAGCTGTGCTTCGGAGCACGCCGCGATTGGCGCAACCGCAGCATTGTCTTCGCGCCAAGAAGCGTCTTCTTCTTCTGCGGGAGACAGAGACTGCGGCGGCTTCTGAACGGCGAACTACGAAGCGGCACAAAACTGGGATTGTGTAAGCAGCTTGCAACCTGATAGAAGACACTACTTTTCAAATCTCCTGACTTTTCCAGGCACATTATTATTCGAGCGGATGGAGTTTTGCACAACTTTCTTTTGCTTCTTGCAAAACACTCTGCACACCTGCGTGCATTCTCTAGAACTCTATGGGAGATGTTTTCTGAACTGGCTCAGTTTCTCCTTGCGAGACATGGGGAAAAAGCAATTTGCTTAGATGCAGGTGAAAAGAGGCACCTACTACAGTGCACTGAAAAACTAATTGCTACACAGCACTGGGATTGTGTAAGCAGCTTACAAACAGATAGAAAACAGTACCTTTCCCCTCTCCTGCCTATTCCATTCGCATTACTATTCGAATGGAAGGAGTTTTGGACAACTTTGTTTGGCCTCTTGCAAAACACTCCACACACCTCCGTGCAACTTCTAGAACATGATAGGGAGATGCTTACAGAGCAGGCACATTTTCTCCTAGTGAGACATAGTGAAAAAGCTTTTTACTTAGATGTAGGTGACCACAGGCACTTACTGCAGTGCCCTGGAAAGCTAATCGTAGCACAACACTGGGATTGTGTGTCCAGCTTTCAAAGTGATAGAAAACACTACCTTTCCACTCTCCTGCATTTTCCCTTTCTAGGAACATTCGAATGGAAGGCGTTTTGGACAAGTTTCTTTTTCTCGTTGTAGAACCCGCTGCAGACCTGCGTGCAACCTCTAGAACACGATGGCAGATGTTTCCTGAACAGGCACACATTTTCTCCCTGCGGGATATACTGAAAAGGCTATTTGCTTAGAGGTTGGAAACAAAAGGCACTTACTCCAGTGCACTGCAAAGGTAATCGCTGTAGAACACTGGCATTTTATAAGCAGATTGCAAACTCAGAGAAAACAGTACCTTTCCACTCTCCTGCCTTTTCCATTGCCAATAACATTCGAAAGGAAGTCGTTTTGGACAACTTTCTCTTTCTTGTTGCAGAACACTCCACTGACACGTGTGCAAACTCTAGTCGGGATAGGAGATGTTTTCTGAGCAGGCACAGTTTCTCCTTGCGAGAAACTGCGAAGAAGCTATTTGCTTAGATGTAGGTTACAAGACGCACTTACTGCAGAGCACTGACAAGCTAATTGCTACACAACACTGGGATTGTGTGCCCAGCTTGCAAAGTGATAGAAAACAGTACCTTTCAACTCTCTTACCTTTCCATTCACAATAATACTTGAAAGGGAGGCGTCTTAGACAACTTTCTTTTTCTTGTTGCAAAACACTCTGCAGCCCTCTGTGCAACCCCTAGAACACGACAGAAGATGTTTAGTGAACAGGAAGGTTTTCTCCTTGCGAGACATAGTGAAAAAGCTATTTGCTTAGATGTAGGTAACAAGAAACACTTACTGCAGTGCACTGACAAGCTAATTGCTACACAGCACTGGGATTGTGTTAGCAGCTGGAAAAGTGATAGAAAACAGTACTTTCCCACTCTTTCCCTTCACATTAATACTTGAAAGGAAGGCGTCTTGGAGAAGTTTCTTTTTCTTGTTACAAAACACTCTGCAGCCCTCAGTGCGACTTCTAGAACACGATAGGAGATGTTTAGTGAGCGGGAACGTTTTCTCCTTGCGAGACATAGTGAAAAAGCTTTTTGCTTAGATGTAGGTAACAAGAAACACGTACTGCAGTGCACTGAAAAGCTAATTGCTGCACAGCACTGGGATTGTGTTAGCAGCTTGCACAGTGATAGAAAACAGTACTTTCTCGCTCTCTTGCCTTTCCCTTCACATTAATACTTGAAAGGAAGGCTTCTTAGACAACTTTCTTTTTCTTGTTGCAAAACACACTGCAGCCCTCTTTGCAACTTCTACAACACGATAGGAGATGTTTAGTGAGAAGGAACGTTTTCTCCTTGCGAGACATAGTGAAAAAGCTATTTGCTTAGATGTAGGTAACAAGAAACACTTACTGCAGTACACTGACAAGCTAATTGCTACACAGCACTGAGGTTGTGTAAGCAGCTTGCAAAGTGATAGAAAACAGTACTTTCCCACTCTCTTGCCTTTCCCTTCACATTAATACTTGAAAGGAAGGCGTCTTAGACAACTTTCTTTTTCTTGTTGCTAAAAAATTCTCAGCCCTCTGTGCAATACCTAGAACACGACAGGAGATGTTTAGTGAGCAGGAACGTTTTCTCCTTGCGAGACATAGTGAAAAAGCTTTTTGCTTAGATGTAGGTAACAAGAAACACTTACTGCAGTGCACTGACAAGCTAATTGCTACACAGCACTCGGATTGTGTTAGCAGTTTGTAAAGCGGTAGAAAACAGTACTTTCCCACTCTCTTGCCTTTCCCTTCACATTAATACTTGAAACAAAGGCGTCTTGGACAACTTTCTTTTTCTTGTTACAAAAAACTCTGCAGCCCTCTGTGCAACTTCTAGAACACGATAGGAGATGTTTAGTGAGCAGCAACGTTTTCTCCTTGCGAGACATAGTGAAAAAGCTTTTTGCTTAGATGTAGGTAACAAGAAATACTTACTGCAGTGCACTGACAAGCTAATTGCTACACCGCACTGGGATTGTGTTAGCAGCTTGCAAAGAGATAGAAAACAGTACTTTCCCACTCTCTTGCCTTTCCCTTCACATTAATACTTGAAAGAAAGGCTTCTTAGACAACTTTCTTTTTCTTGTTGTAAAACACACTGCAGCCCTCTGTGCAACTTCTACAACACGATGGAAGTTGTTTAGTGAGCAGCAACGTTTTCTTATTGCGAGACATAGTGAAAAAGCTATTTGCTTAGATGTAGGTAACAAGAAACATTTACTGCAGTCCACTGACAAGCTAATTGCTACACAGCACTGGGATTGTGTTAGCAGCTTGCACAGTGATAGAAAACAGTACTTTCTCACTCTCTTGCCTTTCCCTTCACATTAATACTTGAAAGGAAGGCTTCTTAGACAACTTTCTTTTTCTTGTTGCAAAACACACTGCAGCCCTCTGTGCAACTTCTACAACACGATAGGAGATGTTTAGTGAGCAGGAACGTTTTCTCCTTGCGAGACATAGTGAAAAAGCTATTTGCTTAGATGTAGGTAACAAGAAACACTTACTGCAGTACACTGACAAGCTAATTGCTACACAGCACTGAGATTGTGTTAGCAGCTTGCAAAGTGATAGAAAACAGTACTTTCCCACTCTCTTGCCTTTCTCTTCACATTAATAATTGAATGGAAGGCATCTTAGACAACTTTCTTTTTCTTGCTTCAAAAAACTCTGCAGCCCTCTGTGACGCATCTACAACACGATGGAAGTTGTTTAGTGACCAGGAGCGTTTTCTCCTTGCGAGACATAGTGAAAAAGCTATTTGCTTAGATGTAGGTAACATGAAACACTTACTGCAGTGCACTGAGAAGCTAATTGCTACACAGCACTGGGATTGTGTTAGCAGCTTGCACAGTGATAGAAAACAGTACTTTCCCACTCTCTTGCCTTTCCCTTCACATTAATACTTGAAACAAAGGCGTCTTGGACAACTTTCTTTTTCTTCTTGCAAAACACTCTGCAGCCCTCAGTGGAACTTCTAGAACACGATAGGCGATGTTTAGTGAGCAGGAAGGTTTTCTCCTTGCCAGACATAGTGAAAAAGCTTTTTGCTTAGATGTACGTAACAAGAAACACTTACTGCAGTGCACTGACAAGCTAATTGCTACACAGCACTGGGATTGTGTTAGCAGCTTGCACAGTGATAGAAAACAGTACTTTCTCACTCTCTTGCCTTTCCCTTCACATAAATACTTGAAAGGAAGGCTTCTTAGACAACTTTCTTTTTCTTGCTGCAAAACACACTGCAGCCCTCTGTGCAACTTCTAGAACAGGATAGGAGATGTTTAGTGAGAAGGAACGTTTTCTCCTTGCGAGACATAGTGAAAAAGCTTTTTGCTTAGATGTAGGTAACAAGAAACACTTACTGCAGTGCACTGACAAGCTAATTGCTACACAGCACTCGGATTGTGTTAGCAGTTTGTTAAGCGGTAGAAAACAGTACTTTCCCACTCTCTTGACTTTCCCTTCACATTAATACTTGAAAGGAAGGCGTCTTGGACAACTTTCTTTTTCTTGTTGCAAAACACACTGCAGCCCTCTGTGCAACTTCTAGAACACGATAGGAGTTGTTTAGTGAGCAGGAGCGTTTTCTCCTTGCGAGACATAGTGAAAAAGCTATTTGCTTAGATGTAGGTAACAAGAAACACTTACTGCAGTACACTGACAAGATAATTGCTACACAGCACTGAGATTGTGTTAGCAGCTTGCAAAGTGATAGAAAACAGTACTTTCCCACTCTCTTGCCTTTCCCTTCACATTAATACTTGAAACAAAGGCGTCTTGGACAACTTTATTTTTCTTGTTACAAAAAACTCTGCAGCCCTCAGTGCAACTCCTAGAACACGATAGGAGATGTTTAGTGAGCAGCAACGTTTTCTGCTTGCGAGACATACTGAAAAAGCTATTTGCTTAGATGTAGGTAACAAGAAACACTTACTGCAGTGCACTGACAAGCTAATTGCTACACAGCACTGAGATTGTGTTAGCAGCTTGCAAAGAGATGGAAAACAGTACTTTCCCACTCTCTTGCCTTTCCCTTCACATTAATACTTGAAAGGAAGGCGTCTTGGACAAGTTTCTTTTTCTTGTTACCAAACACTCTGCAGCCCTCTGTGCAACTTCTAGAACACGATAGGAGATGTTTAGTTAGCGGGAACGTTTTCTCCTTGCGAGACATAGTGAAAAAGCTTTTTGCTTAGATGTAGGTAACAAGAAACACTTACTGCAGTGCACTGACAAGCTAATTGCTACACAGCTCGGGGATTGTGTTAGCAGCTTGCAAAGTGATAGAAAACAGTACTTTCCAACTCTCTTGCCTTTCCCTTCACATTAATACTTGAAAGAAAGGCTTCTTAGACAACTTTCTTTTTCTTGTTGTAAAACACACTGCAGCCCTCTGTGCAACTTCTACAACAGGATGGAAGTTGTTTAGTGAGCAGCAACGTTTTCTTATTGCGAGACATAGTGAAAAAGCTATTTGCTTAGATGTAGGTAACAAGAAACACTTACTGCAGTCCGCTGACAAGCTAATTGCTACAGAGCACTGGGATTGTGTTAGCAGCTTGCACACTGATGAAAACAGTACTTTCTCACTCTCTTGCCTTTCCCTTCATATTAATACTTGAAAGGAAGGCTTCTTAGACAACTTTCTTTTTCTTGTTGCAAAACACACTGCAGCCCTCTGTGCAACTTCTACAACACGATAGGAGATGTTTAGTGAGCAGGAACGTTTTCTCCTTGCGAGACATAGTGAAAAAGCTATTTGCTTAGATGTAGGTAACAAGAAACACTTACTGCAGTGCACTGACAAGCTAATTGCTACACAGCACTGGGATTGTGTAAGCAGCTTGCAAACGGATAGAAAAGAGTACCATTCCACTCTCCTACCTTTTCTATTCACATTTCTATTTGAATGGAAGGAGTTTAGGACATCTTTTTTTGCTTCTTGCAAAACACTCCCTTCACCAGCGTGCACCCTCCACAACAAGATGGGAGATGTTTTTTGAACTGGCACAGTTTCTCCTTGCGAGACATAGTGAAAAAACTTTTTCCTTAGATGTAGGTGACAAGAGGCACTATCTACAGTGCACTGCAAAGCTAATCGAAGCACAACACTGGGATTGTGTGCCCAGCTTGCAAAGTGATAGAAAACACTACCTTTCCACTCTCTTACCTTTCCATTCACATTAATACTTGAAAGGAAGGCGTCTTGGACAACTTTCTTTTTCTTGTTGCAAAACACTCTGCAGCCCTCTGTGCAAGTTCTAGAACACGATCAGAGATGTTTAGTGAGGAGGAACGTTTTCTCCTTGCGAGACATAGTGAAAAAGCTTTTTGCTTAGATGTAGGTAACAAGAAACACTTACTGCAGTGCAGTGACAAGCTAATTGCTACACAGCACTGGGATTGTGGAAGCAGCTTGCAAACTGATAGAAAACAGTACCTATCCGCTCTCCTTCCTTTTCTTTTCACATTTTTATTTTAATGCAAGGCGTTTTAGACAAGTTTCTTTTGCTTCTTGCAAAACACCTGCGTGCAATCTCTAGAACTCTATGGGAGATGTTTTCTGAACTGGCTCAGTTTCTCCTTGCGAGACATGGGGAAAAAGCAATTTGCTTAGATGCAGGTGAAAAGAGGCACCTACTACAGTGCACTGAAAAACTAATTGCTACACAGCACTGGGATTGTGTAAGCAGCTAACAAACAGATAGAAAACAGTACCTTTCCACTCTCCTGCCTTTTCCATTCACATTACTATTCGAATGGAAGGAGTTTTGGACAACTTTCTTTTGCTTCTTGCAAAAAACTCTGCCCACCTCCGTGCAACTTCTAGAAAAAATGAGGGATGTTTTCTGAACTGGTACAGTTTCTCCTGAAGAGATATAATGAAAACGCTATTGGCTTAGATGTAATAACAATTGGCAATTATTACAGTGCACTGCAAAGCTAATCGTAGTATAACACTGGGATTGTGTGTCCAGCTTGCAAACTGATAGAAAACAGTACCTATCCGCTCTCCTGCATTTTCCCTTTCCAGGAACATTCGAATTGATGGCATTTTGGACAAGTTACTTTTTCTTGTTGCAAAACACTCTGCAGACCTGCGTGCAACCTCTAGAACACGATGGGAGATGTTTTCTGAACAGACACAGTTTCTCCTGGCGAGACATAATGAAAAAGCTTTTTGCTAAGGTGTAGCCGACAGGAGACGCTAAAGACCAGGACACGGAGCTGGTCTCTTCCTCCCGAATCCTCTTCATGAATTTGTCAGCCATCTGTAGCAGAAGGGCAAGAAGCCGGGAGTGTTGCATGGAGTGCTGCACACACCGTGCTGGGCTGAGCAGGGACAGCAGGCCCAGCCCAGGTGGGAATGGCTGCAGGTACCTGCACTGTTCTTTGGAAGCGGCCACAGATGCGTTCCTGCTCTTGTGTGCGCTCCAGGGCTGCATCTGGCAAAGAGCGAGTGCAGCCAGAGCTGAGGGGCTGCGGGAGAGGCCGGAGAACACAGCCCAGCCCTGCGCTGCCCAGGCAGGGAGAGCCCCGGGATGCTCCAGGGGGATGAAGCAGGGCCACTGTGGGGTGTCTGCCCAGCCCCTCTTCCGTCCTGTCCGCGGGCATTTCCCCAGGGGACGGGACGGGATGGGTCGGGATGGGATGGGGCCAAGTTGGCTGCAGGCTCCAGCCCTGCAGCCCAGCTCAGCCGCTCACCCTCCTGCGGTGGATGGAATGGCACCACCTCTTCGGTCTCCTGCGCTAGGGCAGCTCCAGTGCCTTCTTCCTCCTCCTCCTCCAGCAAGAGCAGCTTAGGCACTCTCGGGGCTCTCTGCTCCATGGCTGTGACCGGAGCGCGCCCCAGCAGCGAACCCAGCCGGTGCCGCTCCTGCAGCGCCTCCTGCGCCTTCCCTGCGGGCGGGACGCGGCTGTCAGCGCTCGGCCCGGGGCCAGCAACGGCCCCCGAGCGCCCCTCAGCCGCCCCGGGCCGGCCATGCCCAGGCGTTCGCTCTTCGGAACGGCACGGGAGGCTCGGGGCCGGCGGCCGCGCTGCCGAGCGGCGGAGCTCGGGCCGGGGAAGCCGCAGCGGAGGCGGCGGGAGCGGCCGCGCCGCCTGTGTCATCCGCGGGCCCTGGGAGGAGCCGGGGCCAGGGCCGGGGTCGGGCCAGGCGGAGGCAAAGGGCGGTCCCAGAAGACCGCCGCTTCCGGGTGTCTTTCGGCCGTAGCTGTGCTTCGGAGCACGCCGCGATTGGCGCAACCGCAGCATTGTCTTCGCGCCAAGAAGCGTCTTCTTCTTCTGCGGGAGACAGAGACTGCGGCGGCTTCTGAACGGCGAACTACGAAGCGGCACAAAACTGGGATTGTGTAAGCAGCTTGCAACCTGATAGAAGACACTACTTTTCAAATCTCCTGACTTTTCCAGGCACATTATTATTCGAGCGGATGGAGTTTTGCACAACTTTCTTTTGCTTCTTGCAAAACACTCTGCACACCTGCGTGCATTCTCTAGAACTCTATGGGAGATGTTTTCTGAACTGGCTCAGTTTCTCCTTGCGAGACATGGGGAAAAAGCAATTTGCTTAGATGCAGGTGAAAAGAGGCACCTACTACAGTGCACTGAAAAACTAATTGCTACACAGCACTGGGATTGTGTAAGCAGCTTACAAACAGATAGAAAACAGTACCTTTCCCCTCTCCTGCCTATTCCATTCGCATTACTATTCGAATGGAAGGAGTTTTGGACAACTTTGTTTGGCCTCTTGCAAAACACTCCACACACCTCCGTGCAACTTCTAGAACATGATAGGGAGATGCTTACAGAGCAGGCACATTTTCTCCTAGTGAGACATAGTGAAAAAGCTTTTTACTTAGATGTAGGTGACCACAGGCACTTACTGCAGTGCCCTGGAAAGCTAATCGTAGCACAACACTGGGATTGTGTGTCCAGCTTTCAAAGTGATAGAAAACACTACCTTTCCACTCTCCTGCATTTTCCCTTTCTAGGAACATTCGAATGGAAGGCGTTTTGGACAAGTTTCTTTTTCTCGTTGTAGAACCCGCTGCAGACCTGCGTGCAACCTCTAGAACACGATGGCAGATGTTTCCTGAACAGGCACACATTTTCTCCCTGCGGGATATACTGAAAAGGCTATTTGCTTAGAGGTTGGAAACAAAAGGCACTTACTCCAGTGCACTGCAAAGGTAATCGCTGTAGAACACTGGCATTTTATAAGCAGATTGCAAACTCAGAGAAAACAGTACCTTTCCACTCTCCTGCCTTTTCCATTGCCAATAACATTCGAAAGGAAGTCGTTTTGGACAACTTTCTCTTTCTTGTTGCAGAACACTCCACTGACACGTGTGCAAACTCTAGTCGGGATAGGAGATGTTTTCTGAGCAGGCACAGTTTCTCCTTGCGAGAAACTGCGAAGAAGCTATTTGCTTAGATGTAGGTTACAAGACGCACTTACTGCAGAGCACTGACAAGCTAATTGCTACACAACACTGGGATTGTGTGCCCAGCTTGCAAAGTGATAGAAAACAGTACCTTTCAACTCTCTTACCTTTCCATTCACAATAATACTTGAAAGGGAGGCGTCTTAGACAACTTTCTTTTTCTTGTTGCAAAACACTCTGCAGCCCTCTGTGCAACCCCTAGAACACGACAGAAGATGTTTAGTGAACAGGAAGGTTTTCTCCTTGCGAGACATAGTGAAAAAGCTATTTGCTTAGATGTAGGTAACAAGAAACACTTACTGCAGTGCACTGACAAGCTAATTGCTACACAGCACTGGGATTGTGTTAGCAGCTGGAAAAGTGATAGAAAACAGTACTTTCCCACTCTTTCCCTTCACATTAATACTTGAAAGGAAGGCGTCTTGGAGAAGTTTCTTTTTCTTGTTACAAAACACTCTGCAGCCCTCAGTGCGACTTCTAGAACACGATAGGAGATGTTTAGTGAGCGGGAACGTTTTCTCCTTGCGAGACATAGTGAAAAAGCTTTTTACTTAGATGTAGGTAACAAGAAACACGTACTGCAGTGCACTGAAAAGCTAATTGCTGCACAGCACTGGGATTGTGTTAGCAGCTTGCACAGTGATAGAAAACAGTACTTTCTCGCTCTCTTGCCTTTCCCTTCACATTAATACTTGAAAGGAAGGCTTCTTAGACAACTTTCTTTTTCTTGTTGCAAAACACACTGCAGCCCTCTTTGCAACTTCTACAACACGATAGGAGATGTTTAGTGAGAAGGAACGTTTTCTCCTTGCGAGACATAGTGAAAAAGCTATTTGCTTAGATGTAGGTAACAAGAAACACTTACTGCAGTACACTGACAAGCTAATTGCTACACAGCACTGAGGTTGTGTAAGCAGCTTGCAAAGTGATAGAAAACAGTACTTTCCCACTCTCTTGCCTTTCCCTTCACATTAATACTTGAAAGGAAGGCGTCTTAGACAACTTTCTTTTTCTTGTTGCTAAAAAATTCTCAGCACTCTGTGCAATACCTAGAACACGACAGGAGATGTTTAGTGAGCAGGAACGTTTTCTCCTTGCGAGACATAGTGAAAAAGCTATTTGCTTAGATGTAGGTAACAAGAAACACTTACTGCAGTACACTGACAAGCTAATTGCTACACAGCACTGAGGTTGTGAAAGCAGCTTGCAAAGTGATAGAAAACAGTACTTTCCCACTCTCTTGCCTTTCCCTTCACATTAATAATTGAAAGGAAGGCATCTTAGACAACTTTCTTTTTCTTGCTTCAAAAAACTCTGCAGCCCTCTGTGACGCATCTACAACACGATGGAAGTTGTTTAGTGACCAGGAGCGTTTTCTCCTTGCGAGACATAGTGAAAAAGCTATTTGCTTAGATGTAGGTAACATGAAACACTTACTGCAGTGCACTGACAAGCTAATTGCTACACAGCTCTGGGATTGTGTTAGCAGCTTGCACAGTGATAGAAAACAGTACTTTCCCACTCTCTTGCCTTTCCCTTCACATTAATACTTGAAACAAAGGCGTCTTGGACAACTTTCTTTTTCTTGTTGCAAAACACTCTGCAGCCCTCAGTGGAACTTCTAGAACACGATAGGAGATGTTTAGTGAGCAGGAAGGTTTTCTCATTGCCAGACATAGTGAAAAAGCTATTTGCTTAGATGTAGGTAACAAGAAACACTTACTGCAGTGCACTGACAAGCTAATTGCTACACAGCACTGGGATTGTGTTAGCAGCTTGCACAGTGATAGAAAACAGTACTTTCTCACTCTCTTGCCTTTCCCTTCACATAAATACTTTAAAGGAAGGCTTCTTAGACAACTTTCTTTTTCTTGCTGCAAAACACACTGCAGCCCTCTGTGCAACTTCTAGAACACGATAGGAGATGTTTAGTGAGAAGGAACGTTTTCTCCTTTCGAGACATAGTGAAAAAGCTTTTTGCTTAGATGTAGGTAACAAGAAACACTTACTGCAGTGCACTGACAAGCTAATTGCTACACAGCACTGAGATTGTGTTAGCAGCTTGCAAAGTGATAGAAAACAGTACTTTCCCACTCTCTTGCCTTTCCCTTCACATTAATACTTGAAAGGAAGGCATCTTAGACAACTTTCTTATTCTTGCTTCAAAAAATTCTGCAGCCCGCTGTGCAACATCTACAACAGGATGGAAGTTGTTTAGAGAGCAGGAGCGTTTTCTCCTTGCGAGACATAGTGAAAAAGCTATTTGCTTAGATGTAGGTAACAAGAAACACTTACTGCAGTGCACTGACAAGCTAATTGCTACACAGCACTGGGATTGTGTTAGCAGCTTGCACAGTGATAGAAAACAGTACTTTCTCACTCTCTTGCCTTTCCCTTCACATTAATACTTGAAAGGAAGTCTTCTTAGACAACTTTCTTTTTCTTGTTACAAAACACACTGCAGCCCTCTGTGCAACTTCCTGAACACGATAGGAGTTGTTTAGTGTGCAGGAACGTTTTCTCCTTGCGAGACATAGTGAAAAAGCTATTTGCTTAGATGTAGGTAACAAGAAACACTTACTGCAGTACACTGACAAGCTAATTGCTACACAGCACTGAGATTGTGTTAGCAGCTTGCAAAGTGATAGAAAACAGTACTTTCCCACTCTCTTGCCTTTCCCTTCACATTAATACTTGAAAGGAAGGCATCTTAGGCAACTTTCTTTTTCTTGTTGCAAAACACTCTGCAGCCCTCAGTGGAACTTCTAGAACACAATAGGATATGTTTAGTGAGAAGGAAGGTTTTCTCCTTGCCAGACATAGTGAAAAAGCTATTTGCTTAGATGTAGGTAACAAGAAACACTTACTGCAGTGCACTGACAAGCTAATTGCTACACAGCACTGGGATTGTGTTAGCAGCTTGCACAGTGATAGAAAACAGTACTTTCCCACTCTCTTGCCTTTCCCTTCACATTAATACTTGAAACAAAGGCGTCTTGGACAACTTTCTTTTTCTTGTTACAAAACACACTGGAGCCCTCAGTGCAACTTCTAGAACACGATAGGAGATGTTTAGTTAGCGGGAACGTTGTCTCCTTGCGAGACATAGTGAAAAAGCTTTTTGCTTAGATGTAGGTAACAAGAAACACTTACTGCAGTGCACTGACAAGCTAATTGCTACACAGCACTGAGATTGTGTTAGCAGCTTGCAAAGTGATAGAAAACAGTACTTTCCCACTCTCTTGCCTTTCCCTTCACATTAATACTTGAAAGGAAGGCGTCTTAGACAACTTTATTTTCTTGCTTCAAAAAACTCTTCAGCCCTCTGTGCAACATCTACAACACGAAGGAAGTTGTTTAGTGAGCTGGAGCGTTTTCTCCTTGCGAGACAGAGTGAAAAAGCTATTTGCTTAGATGTAGGTAACAAGAAACACTTACTGCAGTGCACTGAAAAGCTAATTCCTACACAGCTCTGGGATTGTGTTAGCAGCTTGCAAAGTGATAGAAAACAGTACTTTCCCACTCTCTTGCCTTTCCCTTCACATTAATACTTGAAAGGAAGGCATCTTAGACAACTTTATTTTCTTGGTGCAAAACACTCTGCAGCCCTCTGTGCAACTTCTAGAACACGATAGGAGATGTTTAGTGAGAAGGAACGTTTTCTCCTTGCGAGATATAGTGAAAAAGCTTTTTGCTTAGATGTAGGTAACAAGAAACACTTACTGCAGTGCACTGACAAGCTAACTGCTACACAGCACTCGGATTGTGTTAGCAGTTTGTAAAGCGGTAGAAAACAGTACTTTCCCACTCTCTTGCCTTTCCCTTCACATTAATACTTGAAAGGAAGGCGTCTTGGACAAGTTTCTTTTTCTTGTTACAAAACACTCTGCAGCCCTCTGTGCAACTTCTAGAACACGATAGGAGATGTTTAGTTAGCGGGAACGTTTTCTCCTTGCGAGACATAGTGAAAAAGCTTTTTGCTTAGATGTAGGTAACAAGAAACATTTTCTGCAGTGCACTGACAAGCTAATTGCTACACAGCTCTGGGATTGTGTTAGCAGCTTGCAAAGTGATAGAAAACAGTACTTTCCCACTCTCTTGCCTTTCCCTTCACATTAATACTTGAAAGGAAAGCGTCTTGGACAAGTTTCTTTTTCTTGTTACAAAACACTCTGCAGCCCTCAGTGTAATTTCTAGAACACGATAGGAGATGTTTAGTGAGAAGGAACGTTTTCTCCTTGCGAGACATAGTGAAAAAGCTTTTTGCTTAGATGTAGGTAACAAGAAACACTTACTGCAGTGCACTGACAAGCTAATTGCTACACAGCACTGGGATTGTGTTAGCAGTTTGTAAAGCGGCAGAAAACAGTACTTTCCCACTCTCTTGACTTTCCCTTCACATTAATACTTGAAAGGAAGGCGTCTTGGACAACTTTCTTTTTCTTGTTACAAAACACTCTGCAGCCCTCTGTGCAACTTCTAGAACACGATAGGAGTTGTTTAGTGAGCAGGAACGTTTTCTCCTTGCCAGACATAGTGAAAAAGCTATTTGCTTAGATGTAGGTAACAAGAAACACTTACTGCAGTGCACTGACAAGCTAATTGCTACACAGCACTGGGATTGTGTTAGCAGCTTGCACAGTGATAGAAAACAGTACTTTCTCACTCTCTTGCCTTTCCCTTCACATTAATACTAGAAAGGAAGTCTTCTTAGACAACTTTCTTTTTCTTGTTACAAAACACACTGCAGCCCTCTGTGCAACTTCCTGAACACGATAGGAGTTGTTTAGTGTGCAGGAACGTTTTCTCCTTGCGAGACATAGTGAAAAAGATATTTGCTTAGATGTAGGTAACAAGAAACACTTACTGCAGTACACTGACAAGCTAATTGCTACACAGCACTGAGATTGTGTTAGCAGCTTGCAAAGTGATAGAAAACAGTACTTTCCCACTCTCTTGCCTTTCCCTTCACATTAATACTTGAAAGGAAGGCATCTTAGGCAACTTTCTTTTTCTTGTTGCAAAACACTCTGCAGCCCTCAGTGGAACTTCTAGAACACAATAGGATATGTTTAGTGAGAAGGAAGGTTTTCTCCTTGCCAGACATAGTGAAAAAGCTATTTGCTTAGATGTAGGTAACAAGAAACACTTACTGCAGTGCACTGACAAGCTAATTGCTACACAGCACTGGGATTGTGTTAGCAGCTTGCACAGTGATAGAAAACAGTACTTTCCCACTCTCTTGCCTTTCCCTTCACATTAATACTTGAAACAAAGGCGTCTTGGACAACTTTCTTTTTCTTGTTACAAAACACACTGGAGCCCTCAGTGCAACTTCTAGAACACGATAGGAGATGTTTAGTTAGCGGGAACGTTGTCTCCTTGCGAGACATAGTGAAAAAGCTTTTTGCTTAGATGTAGGTAACAAGAAACACTTACTGCAGTACACTGACAAGCTAATTGCTACACAGCACTGAGATTGTGTTAGCAGCTTGCAAAGTGATAGAAAACAGTACTTTCCCACTCTCTTACCTTTCCCTTCACATTAATACTTGAAAGGAAGGCGTCTTAGACAACTTTATTTTCTTGCTTCCAAAAACTCTTCAGCCCTCTGTGCAACATCTACAACACGAAGGAAGTTGTTTAGTGAGCTGGAGCGTTTTCTCCTTGCGAGACAGAGTGAAAAAGCTATTTGCTCAGATGTAGGTAACAAGACACACTTACTGCAGTGCACTGAAAAGCTAATTGCTACACAGCTCTGGGATTGTGTTAGCAGCTTGCAAAGTGATAGAAAACAGTACTTTCCCACTCTCTTGCCTTTCCCTTCACATTAATACTTGAAAGGAAAGCGTCTTGGACACGTTTCTTTTTCTTGTTACAAAACACTCTGCAGCCCTCAGTGTAATTTCTAGAACACGATAGGAGATGTTTAGTGAGAAGGAACGTTTTCTCCTTGCGAGACATAGTGAAAAAGCTTTTTGCTTAGATGTAGGTAACAAGAAACACTTACTGCAGTGCACTGACAAGCTAATTGCTACACAGCACTGGGATTGTGTTAGCAGTTTGTAAAGCGGCAGAAAACAGTACTTTCCCACTCTCTTGACTTTCCCTTCACATTAATACTTGAAAGGAAGGCGTCTTGGACAACTTTCTTTTTCTTGTTACAAAACACTCTGCAGCCCTCTGTGCAACTTCTAGAACACGATAGGAGTTGTTTAGTGAGCAGGAACGTTTTCTCCTTGCGAGACATAGTGAAAAAGCTATTTGCTTAGATGTAGGTAACAAGAAACACTTACTGCAGTGCACTGACAAGCTAATTGCTACACAGCACTGGGAATGTGTTAGCAGCTTGCACAGTGATAGAAAACAGTACTTTCTCACTCTCTTGCCTTTCCCTTCACATTAATACTTGAAAGGAAGGCTTCTTAGAGAACTTTCCGTTTCTTGTTGCAAAACACACTGCAGCCCTCTGTGCAACTTCTAGAACACGATGGGAGTTGTTTAGTGTGCAGGAACGTTTTCTCCTTGCGAGACATAGTGAAAAAGCTATTTGCTTAGATGTAGGTAACAAGAAACACTTACTGCAGTACACTGACAAGCTAATTGCTACACAGCACTGAGGTTGTGTAAGCAGCTTGCAAAGTGATAGAAAACAGTACTTTCCCACTCTCTTGCCTTTCCCTTCACATTAATACTTGAAAGGAAGGCGTCTTAGACAACTTTCTTTTTCTTGTTGCTAAAAAATTCTCAGCCCTCTGTGCAATACCTAGAACACGACAGGAGATGTTTAGTGAGCAGGAACGTTTTCTCCTTGCGAGACATAGTGAAAAAGCTTTTTGCTTAGATGTAGGTAACAAGAAACACTTACTGCAGTGCACTGACAAGCTAATTGCTACACAGCACTCGGATTGTGTTAGCAGTTTGTAAAGCGGTAGAAAACAGTACTTTCCCACTCTCTTGCCTTTCCCTTCACATTAATACTTGAAACAAAGGCGTCTTGGACAACTTCCTTTTTCTTGTTACAAAAAACTCTGCAGCCCTCTGTGCAACTTCTAGAACATGATAGGAGATGTTTAGTGAGCAGCAACGTTTTCTCCTTGCGAGACATAGTGAAAAAGCTTTTTGCTTAGATGTAGGTAACAAGAAACACTTACTGCAGTGCACTGACAAGCTAATTGCTACACAGCACTGGGATTGTGTTAGCAGCTTGCACAGTGATAGAAAACAGTACTTTCTCACTCTCTTGCCTTTCCCTTCACATAAATACTTGAAAGGAAGGCTTCTTAGACAACTTTCTTTTTCTTGTTGCAAAACACACTGCAGCCCTCTGTGCAACTTCTACAACACGATAGGAGATGTTTAGTGAGCAGGAACGTTTTCTCCTTGCGAGACATAGTGAAAAAGCTATTTGCTTAGATGTAGGTAACAAGAAACACTTACTGCAGTACACTGACAAGCTAATTGCTACACAGCACTGAGATTGTGTTAGCAGCTTGCAAAGTGATAGAAAACAGTACTTTCCCACTCTCTTGCCTTTCTCTTCACATTAGTAATTGAATGGAAGGCATCTTAGACAACTTTCTTTTTCTTGCTTCAAAAAACTCTGCAGCCCTCTGTGACGCATCTACAACACGATGGAAGTTGTTTAGTGAGCAGGAGCGTTTTCTCCTTGCGAGACATAGTGAAAAAGCTATTTGCTTAGATGTAGGTAACATGAAACACTTACTGCAGTGCACTGAGAAGCTAATTGCTACACAGCTCTGGGATTGTGTTAGCAGCTTGCACAGTGATAGAAAACAGTACTTTCCCACTCTCTTGCCTTTCCCTTCACATTAATATTTGAAACAAAGGCGTCTTGGACAACTTTCTTTTTCTTGTTGCTAAACACTCTGCAGCCCTCAGTGGAACTTCTAGAACACGATAGGCGATGTTTAGTGAGCAGGAAGGTTTTCTCCTTGCCAGACATAGTGAAAAAGCTTTTTGCTTAGATGTACGTAACAAGAAACACTTACTGCAGTGCACTGACAAGCTAATTGCTACACAGCACTGGGATTGTGTTAGCAGCTTGCACAGTGATAGAAAACAGTACTTTCTCACTCTCTTGCCTTTCCCTTCACATAAATACTTGAAAGGAAGGCTTCTTAGACAACTTTCTTTTTCTTGCTGCAAAACACACTGCAGCCCTCTGTGCAACTTCTAGAACAGGATAGGAGGTGTTTAGTGAGAAGGAACGTTTTCTCCTTGCGAGACATAGTGAAAAAGCTATTTGCTTAGATGTAGGTAACAAGAAACACTTACTGCAGTGCACTGACAAGGTAATTGCTACACAGCACTGAGATTGTGTTAGCAGCTTGCAAAGTGATAGAAAACCGTACTTTCCCACTCTCTTGCCTTTCCCTTCACATTAATACTTGAAAGGAAGGCATCTTAGACAACTTTTTTTTTCTTGGTGCAAAACGCTCTGCAGCCCTCTGTGCAACATCTACAACAGGATGAAAGTTGTTTAGAGAGCAGGAGCGTTTTCTCCGTGCGAGACATAGTGAAAAAGCTATTTGCTTAGATGTAGGTAACAAGAAACACTTACTGCAGTGCACTGACAAGCTAATTGCTACACAGCACTGGGATTGTGTTAGCAGCTTGCACAGTGATAGAAAACAGTACTTTCTCACTCTCTTGCCTTTCCCTTCACATTAATACTTGAAAGGAAGGCTTCTTAGACAACTTTCTTTTTCTTGGTGCAAAACACACTGCAGCCCTCTGTGCAACTTCTAGAACACGATAGGAGATGTTTAGTGAGAAGGAAGGTTTTCTCCTTGCCAGACATAGTGAAAAAGCTTTTTGCTTAGATGTAGGTAACAAAAACACTTACTGCAGTGCACTGACAAGCTAATTGCTACACAGCACTCGGATTGTGTTAGCAGTTTGTAAAGCGGTAGAAAACAGTACTTTCCCACTCTCTTGCCTTTCCCTTCACATTAATACTTGAAAGGAAGGCATCTTAGGCAACTTTCTTTTTCTTGTTGCAAAACACTCTGCAGCCCTCAGTGGAACTTCTAGAACACGATAGGAGATGTTTAGTGAGAAGGAAGGTTTTCTCCTTGCCAGACATACTGAAAAAGCTATTTGCTTAGATGTAGGTAACAAGAAACACTTACTGCAGTGCACTGACAAGCTAATTGCTACACAGCACTGGGATTGTGTTAGCAGCTTGCACAGTGATAGAAAACAGTACTTTCCCACTCTCTTGCCTTTCCCTTCACATTAATACTTGAAACAATGGCGTCTTGGACAACTTTCTTTTTCTTGTTACAAAACACACTGGAGCCCTCAGTGCAACTTCTAGAACACGATAGGAGATGTTTAGTTAGCGGGAACGTTGTCTCCTTGCGAGACACAGTGAAAAAGCTTTTTGCTTAGATGTAGGTAACAAGAAACACTTACTGCAGTGCACTGACAAGCTAATTGCTACACAGCACTGAGATTGTGTTAGCAGCTTGCAAAGTGATAGAAAACAGTACTTTCCCACTCTCTTGCCTTTCCCTTCACATTAATACTTGAAAGGAAGGCGTCTTAGACAACTTTATTTTCTTGCTTCAAAAAACTCTTCAGCCCTCTGTGCAACATCTACAACACGAAGGAAGTTGTTTAGTGAGCTGGAGCGTTTTCTCCTTGCGAGACAGAGTGAAAAAGCTATTTCCTTAGATGTAGGTAACAAGAAACACTTACTGCAGTGCACTGAAAAGCTAATTGCTACACAGCTCTGGGATTGTGTTAGCAGCTTGCAAAGTGATAGAAAACAGTACTTTCCCACTCTCTTGCCTTTCCCTTCACATTAATACTTGAAAGGAAGGCATCTTAGACAACTTTTTTTTTCTTGGTGCAAAACACTCTGCAGCCCTCTGTGCAACTTCTAAAACACGATAGGAGATGTTTAGTGAGAAGGAACGCTTTCTCCTTGCGAGATATAGTGAAAAAGCTTTTTGCTTAGATGTAGGTAACAAGAAACACTTACTGCAGTGCACTGACAAGCTAACTGCTACACAGCACTCGGATTGTGTTAGCAGTTTGTAAAGCGGTACAAAACAGTACTTTCCCACTCTCTTGCCTTTCCCTTCACATTAATACTTGCAAGGAAGGCGTCTTGGACAAGTTTCTTTTTCTTGTTACAAAACACTCTGCAGCCCTCTGTGCAACTTCTAGAACACGATAGGAGATGTTTAGTTAGCGGGAACGTTTTCTCCTTGCGAGACATAGTGAAAAAGCTTTTTGCTTAGATGTAGGTAACAAGAAACACTTACTGCAGTGCACTGACAAGCTAATTGCTACACAGCTCTGGGATTGTGTTAGCAGCTTGCAAAGTGATAGAAAACAGTACTTTCCCACTCTCTTGCCTTTCCCTTCACATTAATACTTGAAAGGAAAGCGTCTTGGACAAGTTTCTTTTTCTTGTTACAAAACACTCTGCAGCCCTCAGGGTAATTTCTAGAACACGATAGGAGATGTTTAGTGAGAAGGAACGTTTTCTCCTTGCGAGACATAGTGAAAAAGCTTTTTGCTTAGATGTAGGTAACAAGAAACACTTACTGCAGTGCACTGACAAGCTAATTGCTACACAGCACTGGGATTGTGTTAGCAGTTTGTAAAGCGGCAGAAAACAGTACTTTCCCACTCTCTTGACTTTCCCTTCACATTAATACTTGAAAGGAAGGCGTCTTGGACAACTTTCTTTTTCTTGTTACAAAACACTCTGCAGCCCTCTGTGCAACTTCTAGAACACGATAGGAGTTGTTTAGTGAGCAGGAACGTTTTCTCCTTGCGAGACATAGTGAAAAAGCTATTTGCTTAGATGTAGGTAACAAGAAACACTTACTGCAGTGCACTGACAAGCTAATTGCTACACAGCACTGGGATTGTGTTAGCAGCTTGCACAGTGATAGAAAACAGTACTTTCTCACTCTCTTGCCTTTCCCTTCACATTAATACTTGAAAGGAAGGCTTCTTAGAGAACTTTCCGTTTCTTGTTGCAAAACACACTGCAGCCCTCTGTGCAACTTCTAGAACACGATGGGAGTTGTTTAGTGTGCAGGAACGTTTTCTCCTTGCGAGACATAGTGAAAAAGCTATTTGCTTAGATGTAGGTAACAAGAAACACTTACTGCAGTACACTGACAAGCTAATTGCTACACAGCACTGAGGTTGTGTAAGCAGCTTGCAAAGTGATAGAAAACAGTACTTTCCCACTCTCTTGCCTTTCCCTTCACATTAATACTTGAAAGGAAGGCGTCTTAGACAACTTTCTTTTTCTTGTTGCTAAAAAATTCTCAGCCCTCTGTGCAATACCTAGAACACGACAGGAGATGTTTAGTGAGCAGGAACGTTTTCTCCTTGCGAGACATAGTGAAAAAGCTTTTTGCTTAGATGTAGGTAACAAGAAACACTTACTGCAGTGCACTGACAAGCTAATTGCTACACAGCACTCGGATTGTGTTAGCAGTTTGTAAAGCGGTAGAAAACAGTACTTTCCCACTCTCTTGCCTTTCCCTTCACATTAATACTTGAAACAAAGGCGTCTTGGACAACTTCCTTTTTCTTGTTACAAAAAACTCTGCAGCCCTCTGTGCAACTTCTAGAACATGATAGGAGATGTTTAGTGAGCAGCAACGTTTTCTCCTTGCGAGACATAGTGAAAAAGCTTTTTGCTTAGATGTAGGTAACAAGAAACACTTACTGCAGTGCACTGACAAGCTAATTGCTACACAGCACTGGGATTGTGTTAGCAGCTTGCACAGTGATAGAAAACAGTACTTTCTCACTCTCTTGCCTTTCCCTTCACATAAATACTTGAAAGGAAGGCTTCTTAGACAACTTTCTTTTTCTTGTTGCAAAACACACTGCAGCCCTCTGTGCAACTTCTACAACACGATAGGAGATGTTTAGTGAGCAGGAACGTTTTCTCCTTGCGAGACATAGTGAAAAAGCTATTTGCTTAGATGTAGGTAACAAGAAACACTTACTGCAGTACACTGACAAGCTAATTGCTACACAGCACTGAGATTGTGTTAGCAGCTTGCAAAGTGATAGAAAACAGTACTTTCCCACTCTCTTGCCTTTCTCTTCACATTAGTAATTGAATGGAAGGCATCTTAGACAACTTTCTTTTTCTTGCTTCAAAAAACTCTGCAGCCCTCTGTGACGCATCTACAACACGATGGAAGTTGTTTAGTGAGCAGGAGCGTTTTCTCCTTGCGAGACATAGTGAAAAAGCTATTTGCTTAGATGTAGGTAACATGAAACACTTACTGCAGTGCACTGAGAAGCTAATTGCTACACAGCTCTGGGATTGTGTTAGCAGCTTGCACAGTGATAGAAAACAGTACTTTCCCACTCTCTTGCCTTTCCCTTCACATTAATATTTGAAACAAAGGCGTCTTGGACAACTTTCTTTTTCTTGTTGCTAAACACTCTGCAGCCCTCAGTGGAACTTCTAGAACACGATAGGCGATGTTTAGTGAGCAGGAAGGTTTTCTCCTTGCCAGACATAGTGAAAAAGCTTTTTGCTTAGATGTACGTAACAAGAAACACTTACTGCAGTGCACTGACAAGCTAATTGCTACACAGCACTGGGATTGTGTTAGCAGCTTGCACAGTGATAGAAAACAGTACTTTCTCACTCTCTTGCCTTTCCCTTCACATAAATACTTGAAAGGAAGGCTTCTTAGACAACTTTCTTTTTCTTGCTGCAAAACACACTGCAGCCCTCTGTGCAACTTCTAGAACAGGATAGGAGGTGTTTAGTGAGAAGGAACGTTTTCTCCTTGCGAGACATAGTGAAAAAGCTATTTGCTTAGATGTAGGTAACAAGAAACACTTACTGCAGTGCACTGACAAGGTAATTGCTACACAGCACTGAGATTGTGTTAGCAGCTTGCAAAGTGATAGAAAACCGTACTTTCCCACTCTCTTGCCTTTCCCTTCACATTAATACTTGAAAGGAAGGCATCTTAGACAACTTTTTTTTTCTTGGTGCAAAACGCTCTGCAGCCCTCTGTGCAACATCTACAACAGGATGAAAGTTGTTTAGAGAGCAGGAGCGTTTTCTCCGTGCGAGACATAGTGAAAAAGCTATTTGCTTAGATGTAGGTAACAAGAAACACTTACTGCAGTGCACTGACAAGCTAATTGCTACACAGCACTGGGATTGTGTTAGCAGCTTGCACAGTGATAGAAAACAGTACTTTCTCACTCTCTTGCCTTTCCCTTCACATTAATACTTGAAAGGAAGGCTTCTTAGACAACTTTCTTTTTCTTGGTGCAAAACACACTGCAGCCCTCTGTGCAACTTCTAGAACACGATAGGAGATGTTTAGTGAGAAGGAAGGTTTTCTCCTTGCCAGACATAGTGAAAAAGCTTTTTGCTTAGATGTAGGTAACAAAAACACTTACTGCAGTGCACTGACAAGCTAATTGCTACACAGCACTCGGATTGTGTTAGCAGTTTGTAAAGCGGTAGAAAACAGTACTTTCCCACTCTCTTGCCTTTCCCTTCACATTAATACTTGAAAGGAAGGCATCTTAGGCAACTTTCTTTTTCTTGTTGCAAAACACTCTGCAGCCCTCAGTGGAACTTCTAGAACACGATAGGAGATGTTTAGTGAGAAGGAAGGTTTTCTCCTTGCCAGACATACTGAAAAAGCTATTTGCTTAGATGTAGGTAACAAGAAACACTTACTGCAGTGCACTGACAAGCTAATTGCTACACAGCACTGGGATTGTGTTAGCAGCTTGCACAGTGATAGAAAACAGTACTTTCCCACTCTCTTGCCTTTCCCTTCACATTAATACTTGAAACAATGGCGTCTTGGACAACTTTCTTTTTCTTGTTACAAAACACACTGGAGCCCTCAGTGCAACTTCTAGAACACGATAGGAGATGTTTAGTTAGCGGGAACGTTGTCTCCTTGCGAGACACAGTGAAAAAGCTTTTTGCTTAGATGTAGGTAACAAGAAACACTTACTGCAGTGCACTGACAAGCTAATTGCTACACAGCACTGAGATTGTGTTAGCAGCTTGCAAAGTGATAGAAAACAGTACTTTCCCACTCTCTTGCCTTTCCCTTCACATTAATACTTGAAAGGAAGGCGTCTTAGACAACTTTATTTTCTTGCTTCAAAAAACTCTTCAGCCCTCTGTGCAACATCTACAACACGAAGGAAGTTGTTTAGTGAGCTGGAGCGTTTTCTCCTTGCGAGACAGAGTGAAAAAGCTATTTCCTTAGATGTAGGTAACAAGAAACACTTACTGCAGTGCACTGAAAAGCTAATTGCTACACAGCTCTGGGATTGTGTTAGCAGCTTGCAAAGTGATAGAAAACAGTACTTTCCCACTCTCTTGCCTTTCCCTTCACATTAATACTTGAAAGGAAGGCATCTTAGACAACTTTTTTTTTCTTGGTGCAAAACACTCTGCAGCCCTCTGTGCAACTTCTAAAACACGATAGGAGATGTTTAGTGAGAAGGAACGCTTTCTCCTTGCGAGATATAGTGAAAAAGCTTTTTGCTTAGATGTAGGTAACAAGAAACACTTACTGCAGTGCACTGACAAGCTAACTGCTACACAGCACTCGGATTGTGTTAGCAGTTTGTAAAGCGGTACAAAACAGTACTTTCCCACTCTCTTGCCTTTCCCTTCACATTAATACTTGCAAGGAAGGCGTCTTGGACAAGTTTCTTTTTCTTGTTACAAAACACTCTGCAGCCCTCTGTGCAACTTCTAGAACACGATAGGAGATGTTTAGTTAGCGGGAACGTTTTCTCCTTGCGAGACATAGTGAAAAAGCTTTTTGCTTAGATGTAGGTAACAAGAAACACTTACTGCAGTGCACTGACAAGCTAATTGCTACACAGCTCTGGGATTGTGTTAGCAGCTTGCAAAGTGATAGAAAACAGTACTTTCCCACTCTCTTGCCTTTCCCTTCACATTAATACTTGAAAGGAAAGCGTCTTGGACAAGTTTCTTTTTCTTGTTACAAAACACTCTGCAGCCCTCAGGGTAATTTCTAGAACACGATAGGAGATGTTTAGTGAGAAGGAACGTTTTCTCCTTGCGAGACATAGTGAAAAAGCTTTTTGCTTAGATGTAGGTAACAAGAAACACTTACTGCAGTGCACTGACAAGCTAATTGCTACACAGCACTGGGATTGTGTTAGCAGTTTGTAAAGCGGCAGAAAACAGTACTTTCCCACTCTCTTGACTTTCCCTTCACATTAATACTTGAAAGGAAGGCGTCTTGGACAACTTTCTTTTTCTTGTTACAAAACACTCTGCAGCCCTCTGTGCAACTTCTAGAACACGATAGGAGTTGTTTAGTGAGCAGGAACGTTTTCTCCTTGCGAGACATAGTGAAAAAGCTATTTGCTTAGATGTAGGTAACAAGAAACACTTACTGCAGTGCACTGACAAGCTAATTGCTACACAGCACTGGGATTGTGTTAGCAGCTTGCACAGTGATAGAAAACAGTACTTTCTCACTCTCTTGCCTTTCCCTTCACATTAATACTTGAAAGGAAGGCTTCTTAGACAACTTTCCGTTTCTTGTTGCAAAACACACTGCAGCCCTCTGTGCAACTTCTAGAACACGATAGGAGTTGTTTAGTGTGCAGGAACGTTTTCTCCTTGCGAGACATAGTGAAAAAGCTATTTGCTTAGATGTAGGTAACAAGAAACACTTACTGCAGTACACAGAAAAGCTAATTCCTACACAGCACTGAGATTGTGTTAGCAGCTTGCAAAGTGATAGAAAACAGTACTTTCCCACTCTGTTGCCTTTCCCTTCACATTAATAATTGAAAGGAAGGCATCTTAGACAACTTTCTTTTTCTTGCTTCAAAAAACTCTGCAGCCCTCTGTGACGCATCTACAACACGACGGAAGTTGTTTAGTGAGCAGGAGCGTTTTCTCCTTGCGAGACATAGTGAAAAAGCTATTTGCTTAGATGTAGGTAACATGAAACACTTACTGCAGTGCACTGAGAAGCTAATTGCTACACAGCACTGGGATTGTGTTAGCAGCTTGCACAGTGATAGAAAACAGTACTTTCTCACTCTCTTGCCTTTCCCTTCACATTAATACTGGAAAGGAAGGCTTCTTAAACAACTTGCTTTTTGTTGTTGCAAAACACACTGCAGCCCTCTGTGCAACTGCTACAACACGATAGGAGATGTTTAGTGAGAAGGAACGTTTTCTCCTTGCGAGACATAGTGAAAAAGCTATTTGCTTAGATGTAGGTAACAAGAAACACTTACTGCAGTGCACTGACAAGCTAATTGCTACACAGCACTGAGATTGTGTTAGCAGCTTGCAAAGTGATAGAAAACAGTACTTTCCCACTCTCTTGCCTTTCCCTTCACATTAATACTTGAAAGGAAGGCATCTTAGGCAACTTTCTTTTTCTTGTTGCAAAACACTCTGCAGCCCTCAGTGGAACTTCTAGAACACGATAGGAGATGTTTAGTGAGCAGGAAGGTTTTCTCCTTGCCAGACATAGTGAAAAAGCTTTTTGCTTAGATGTAGGTAACAAGAAACACTTACTGCAGTGCACTGACAAGCTAATTGCTACACAGCTCTGGGATTGTGTTAGCAGCTTGCAAAGTGATAGAAAACAGTACTTTCCCACTCTCTTGCCTTTCCCTTCACATTAATACTTGAAAGGAAGGCGTCTTAGACAACTTTATTTTCTTGCTTCAAAAAACTCTTCAGCCCTCTGTGCAACATCTACAACACGAAGGAAGTTGTTTAGTGAGCTGGAGCGTTTTCTCCTTGCGAGACATAGTGAAAAAGCTAATTGCTTAGATGTAGGTAACAAGAAACACTTACTGCAGTGCACTGAAAAGCTAATTGCTACACAGCACTGGGATTGTGTTAGCAGCTTGCACAGTGATAGAAAACAGTAATTTCTCACTCTCTTGCCTTTCCCGTCACATTAATACTTGAAAGAAAGGCTTCTTAGACAACTTTCTTTTTCTTGTTGCAAAACACACTGCAGCCCTCTGTGCAACTTCTAGAACACGATAGGAGATGTTTAGTGAGAAGGAATGTTTTCTCCTTGCGAGACATAGTGAAAAAGCTGGTTCCTTAGATGTAGGTAACAAGAAACACTTACTGCAGTACACTGACAAGCTAATTGCTACACAGCACTGAGATGGTGTTAGCGGCTTGAAAAGTGATAGAAAACGGTACTTTCCCACTCTCTTGCCTTTCCCTTCACATTAATACTTGAAAGGAAGGCGTCTTGGACAAGTTTCTTTTTCTTGCAACAAAACACTCTGCAGCCCTCAGTGTAATTTCTAGAACACGATAGGAGATGTTTAGTGAGAAGGAACGTTTTCTCCTTGCGAGACATAGTGAAAAAGCTAATTGCTTAGATGTAGGTAACAAGAAGCACTTACTGCAGTGCACTGACAAGCTAATTGCTACACAGCACTCGGATTGTGTTAGCAGTTTGTAAAGCGGTAGAAAACAGTACTTTCCCACTCTCTTGCCTTTCCCTTCACATTAATACTTGAAAGGAAGGCGTCTTAGACAACTTTATTTTCTTGCTTCCAAAAACTCTTCAGCCCTCTGTGCAACATCTACAACACGAAGGAAGTTGTTTAGTGAGCTGGAGCGTTTTCTCCTTGCGAGACAGAGTGAAAAAGCTATTTGCTCAGATGTAGGTAACAAGACACACTTACTGCAGTGCACTGAAAAGCTAATTGCTACACAGCTCTGGGATTGTGTTAGCAGCTTGCAAAGTGATAGAAAACAGTACTTTCCCACTCTCTTGCCTTTCCCTTCACATTAATACTTGAAAGGAAAGCGTCTTGGACACGTGTCTTTTTCTTGTTACAAAACACTCTGCAGCCCTCAGTGTAATTTCTAGAACACGATAGGAGATGTTTAGTGAGAAGGAACGTTTTCTCCTTGCGAGACATAGTGAAAAAGCTTTTTGCTTAGATGTAGGTAACAAGAAACACTTACTGCAGTGCACTGACAAGCTAATTGCTACACAGCACTGGGATTGTGTTAGCAGTTTGTAAAGCGGCAGAAAACAGTACTTTCCCACTCTCTTGACTTTCCCTTCACATTAATACTTGAAAGGAAGGCGTCTTGGACAACTTTCTTTTTCTTGTTACAAAACACTCTGCAGCCCTCTGTGCAACTTCTAGAACACGATAGGAGTTGTTTAGTGAGCAGGAACGTTTTCTCCTTGCGAGACATAGTGAAAAAGCTATTTGCTTAGATGTAGGTAACAAGAAACACTTACTGCAGTGCACTGACAAGCTAATTGCTACACAGCACTGGGATTGTGTTAGCAGCTTGCACAGTGATAGAAAACAGTACTTTCTCACTCTCTTGCCTTTCCCTTCACATTAATACTTGAAAGGAAGGCTTCTTAGACAACTTTCTTTTTCTTGGTGCAAAACACACTGCAGCCCTCTGTGCAACTTCTAGAACACGATAGGAGATGTTTAGTGAGAAGGAAGGTTTTCTCCTTGCCAGACATAGTGAAAAAGCTTTTTGCTTAGATGTAGGTAACAAAAACACTTACTGCAGTGCACTGACAAGCTAATTGCTACACAGCACTCGGATTGTGTTAGCAGTTTGTAAAGCGGTAGAAAACAGTACTTTCCCACTCTCTTGCCTTTCCCTTCACATTAATACTTGAAAGGAAGGCATCTTAGGCAACTTTCTTTTTCTTGTTGCAAAACACTCTGCAGCCCTCAGTGGAACTTCTAGAACACGATAGGAGATGTTTAGTGAGAAGGAAGGTTTTCTCCTTGCCAGACATACTGAAAAAGCTATTTGCTTAGATGTAGGTAACAAGAAACACTTACTGCAGTGCACTGACAAGCTAATTGCTACACAGCACTGGGATTGTGTTAGCAGCTTGCACAGTGATAGAAAACAGTACTTTCCCACTCTCTTGCCTTTCCCTTCACATTAATACTTGAAACAATGGCGTCTTGGACAACTTTCTTTTTCTTGTTACAAAACACACTGGAGCCCTCAGTGCAACTTCTAGAACACGATAGGAGATGTTTAGTTAGCGGGAACGTTGTCTCCTTGCGAGACACAGTGAAAAAGCTTTTTGCTTAGATGTAGGTAACAAGAAACACTTACTGCAGTGCACTGACAAGCTAATTGCTACACAGCACTGAGATTGTGTTAGCAGCTTGCAAAGTGATAGAAAACAGTACTTTCCCACTCTCTTGCCTTTCCCTTCACATTAATACTTGAAAGGAAGGCGTCTTAGACAACTTTATTTTCTTGCTTCAAAAAACTCTTCAGCCCTCTGTGCAACATCTACAACACGAAGGAAGTTGTTTAGTGAGCTGGAGCGTTTTCTCCTTGCGAGACAGAGTGAAAAAGCTATTTCCTTAGATGTAGGTAACAAGAAACACTTACTGCAGTGCACTGAAAAGCTAATTGCTACACAGCTCTGGGATTGTGTTAGCAGCTTGCAAAGTGATAGAAAACAGTACTTTCCCACTCTCTTGCCTTTCCCTTCACATTAATACTTGAAAGGAAGGCATCTTAGACAACTTTTTTTTTCTTGGTGCAAAACACTCTGCAGCCCTCTGTGCAACTTCTAAAACACGATAGGAGATGTTTAGTGAGAAGGAACGCTTTCTCCTTGCGAGATATAGTGAAAAAGCTTTTTGCTTAGATGTAGGTAACAAGAAACACTTACTGCAGTGCACTGACAAGCTAACTGCTACACAGCACTCGGATTGTGTTAGCAGTTTGTAAAGCGGTACAAAACAGTACTTTCCCACTCTCTTGCCTTTCCCTTCACATTAATACTTGCAAGGAAGGCGTCTTGGACAAGTTTCTTTTTCTTGTTACAAAACACTCTGCAGCCCTCTGTGCAACTTCTAGAACACGATAGGAGATGTTTAGTTAGCGGGAACGTTTTCTCCTTGCGAGACATAGTGAAAAAGCTTTTTGCTTAGATGTAGGTAACAAGAAACACTTACTGCAGTGCACTGACAAGCTAATTGCTACACAGCTCTGGGATTGTGTTAGCAGCTTGCAAAGTGATAGAAAACAGTACTTTCCCACTCTCTTGCCTTTCCCTTCACATTAATACTTGAAAGGAAAGCGTCTTGGACAAGTTTCTTTTTCTTGTTACAAAACACTCTGCAGCCCTCAGGGTAATTTCTAGAACACGATAGGAGATGTTTAGTGAGAAGGAACGTTTTCTCCTTGCGAGACATAGTGAAAAAGCTTTTTGCTTAGATGTAGGTAACAAGAAACACTTACTGCAGTGCACTGACAAGCTAATTGCTACACAGCACTGGGATTGTGTTAGCAGTTTGTAAAGCGGCAGAAAACAGTACTTTCCCACTCTCTTGACTTTCCCTTCACATTAATACTTGAAAGGAAGGCGTCTTGGACAACTTTCTTTTTCTTGTTACAAAACACTCTGCAGCCCTCTGTGCAACTTCTAGAACACGATAGGAGTTGTTTAGTGAGCAGGAACGTTTTCTCCTTGCGAGACATAGTGAAAAAGCTATTTGCTTAGATGTAGGTAACAAGAAACACTTACTGCAGTGCACTGACAAGCTAATTGCTACACAGCACTGGGATTGTGTTAGCAGCTTGCACAGTGATAGAAAACAGTACTTTCTCACTCTCTTGCCTTTCCCTTCACATTAATACTTGAAAGGAAGGCTTCTTAGACAACTTTCCGTTTCTTGTTGCAAAACACACTGCAGCCCTCTGTGCAACTTCTAGAACACGATAGGAGTTGTTTAGTGTGCAGGAACGTTTTCTCCTTGCGAGACATAGTGAAAAAGCTATTTGCTTAGATGTAGGTAACAAGAAACACTTACTGCAGTACACAGAAAAGCTAATTCCTACACAGCACTGAGATTGTGTTAGCAGCTTGCAAAGTGATAGAAAACAGTACTTTCCCACTCTGTTGCCTTTCCCTTCACATTAATAATTGAAAGGAAGGCATCTTAGACAACTTTCTTTTTCTTGCTTCAAAAAACTCTGCAGCCCTCTGTGACGCATCTACAACACGACGGAAGTTGTTTAGTGAGCAGGAGCGTTTTCTCCTTGCGAGACATAGTGAAAAAGCTATTTGCTTAGATGTAGGTAACATGAAACACTTACTGCAGTGCACTGAGAAGCTAATTGCTACACAGCACTGGGATTGTGTTAGCAGCTTGCACAGTGATAGAAAACAGTACTTTCTCACTCTCTTGCCTTTCCCTTCACATTAATACTGGAAAGGAAGGCTTCTTAAACAACTTGCTTTTTGTTGTTGCAAAACACACTGCAGCCCTCTGTGCAACTGCTACAACACGATAGGAGATGTTTAGTGAGAAGGAACGTTTTCTCCTTGCGAGACATAGTGAAAAAGCTATTTGCTTAGATGTAGGTAACAAGAAACACTTACTGCAGTGCACTGACAAGCTAATTGCTACACAGCACTGAGATTGTGTTAGCAGCTTGCAAAGTGATAGAAAACAGTACTTTCCCACTCTCTTGCCTTTCCCTTCACATTAATACTTGAAAGGAAGGCATCTTAGGCAACTTTCTTTTTCTTGTTGCAAAACACTCTGCAGCCCTCAGTGGAACTTCTAGAACACGATAGGAGATGTTTAGTGAGCAGGAAGGTTTTCTCCTTGCCAGACATAGTGAAAAAGCTTTTTGCTTAGATGTAGGTAACAAGAAACACTTACTGCAGTGCACTGACAAGCTAATTGCTACACAGCTCTGGGATTGTGTTAGCAGCTTGCAAAGTGATAGAAAACAGTACTTTCCCACTCTCTTGCCTTTCCCTTCACATTAATACTTGAAAGGAAGGCGTCTTAGACAACTTTATTTTCTTGCTTCAAAAAACTCTTCAGCCCTCTGTGCAACATCTACAACACGAAGGAAGTTGTTTAGTGAGCTGGAGCGTTTTCTCCTTGCGAGACATAGTGAAAAAGCTAATTGCTTAGATGTAGGTAACAAGAAACACTTACTGCAGTGCACTGAAAAGCTAATTGCTACACAGCACTGGGATTGTGTTAGCAGCTTGCACAGTGATAGAAAACAGTAATTTCTCACTCTCTTGCCTTTCCCGTCACATTAATACTTGAAAGAAAGGCTTCTTAGACAACTTTCTTTTTCTTGTTGCAAAACACACTGCAGCCCTCTGTGCAACTTCTAGAACACGATAGGAGATGTTTAGTGAGAAGGAATGTTTTCTCCTTGCGAGACATAGTGAAAAAGCTGGTTCCTTAGATGTAGGTAACAAGAAACACTTACTGCAGTACACTGACAAGCTAATTGCTACACAGCACTGAGATGGTGTTAGCGGCTTGAAAAGTGATAGAAAACGGTACTTTCCCACTCTCTTGCCTTTCCCTTCACATTAATACTTGAAAGGAAGGCGTCTTGGACAAGTTTCTTTTTCTTGCAACAAAACACTCTGCAGCCCTCAGTGTAATTTCTAGAACACGATAGGAGATGTTTAGTGAGAAGGAACGTTTTCTCCTTGCGAGACATAGTGAAAAAGCTAATTGCTTAGATGTAGGTAACAAGAAGCACTTACTGCAGTGCACTGACAAGCTAATTGCTACACAGCACTCGGATTGTGTTAGCAGTTTGTAAAGCGGTAGAAAACAGTACTTTCCCACTCTCTTGCCTTTCCCTTCACATTAATACTTGAAAGGAAGGCGTCTTAGACAACTTTATTTTCTTGCTTCCAAAAACTCTTCAGCCCTCTGTGCAACATCTACAACACGAAGGAAGTTGTTTAGTGAGCTGGAGCGTTTTCTCCTTGCGAGACAGAGTGAAAAAGCTATTTGCTCAGATGTAGGTAACAAGACACACTTACTGCAGTGCACTGAAAAGCTAATTGCTACACAGCTCTGGGATTGTGTTAGCAGCTTGCAAAGTGATAGAAAACAGTACTTTCCCACTCTCTTGCCTTTCCCTTCACATTAATACTTGAAAGGAAAGCGTCTTGGACACGTGTCTTTTTCTTGTTACAAAACACTCTGCAGCCCTCAGTGTAATTTCTAGAACACGATAGGAGATGTTTAGTGAGAAGGAACGTTTTCTCCTTGCGAGACATAGTGAAAAAGCTTTTTGCTTAGATGTAGGTAACAAGAAACACTTACTGCAGTGCACTGACAAGCTAATTGCTACACAGCTCTGGGATTGTGTTAGCAGCTTGCAAAGTGATAGAAAACAGTACTTTCCCACTCTCTTGCCTTTCCCTTCACATTAATACTTGAAAGGAAAGCGTCTTGGACAAGTTTCTTTTTCTTGTTACAAAACACTCTGCAGCCCTCAGGGTAATTTCTAGAACACGATAGGAGATGTTTAGTGAGAAGGAACGTTTTCTCCTTGCGAGACATAGTGAAAAAGCTTTTTGCTTAGATGTAGGTAACAAGAAACACTTACTGCAGTGCACTGACAAGCTAATTGCTACACAGCACTGGGATTGTGTTAGCAGTTTGTAAAGCGGCAGAAAACAGTACTTTCCCACTCTCTTGACTTTCCCTTCACATTAATACTTGAAAGGAAGGCGTCTTGGACAACTTTCTTTTTCTTGTTACAAAACACTCTGCAGCCCTCTGTGCAACTTCTAGAACACGATAGGAGTTGTTTAGTGAGCAGGAACGTTTTCTCCTTGCGAGACATAGTGAAAAAGCTATTTGCTTAGATGTAGGTAACAAGAAACACTTACTGCAGTGCACTGACAAGCTAATTGCTACACAGCACTGGGATTGTGTTAGCAGCTTGCACAGTGATAGAAAACAGTACTTTCTCACTCTCTTGCCTTTCCCTTCACATTAATACTTGAAAGGAAGGCTTCTTAGACAACTTTCCGTTTCTTGTTGCAAAACACACTGCAGCCCTCTGTGCAACTTCTAGAACACGATAGGAGTTGTTTAGTGTGCAGGAACGTTTTCTCCTTGCGAGACATAGTGAAAAAGCTATTTGCTTAGATGTAGGTAACAAGAAACACTTACTGCAGTACACAGAAAAGCTAATTCCTACACAGCACTGAGATTGTGTTAGCAGCTTGCAAAGTGATAGAAAACAGTACTTTCCCACTCTGTTGCCTTTCCCTTCACATTAATAATTGAAAGGAAGGCATCTTAGACAACTTTCTTTTTCTTGCTTCAAAAAACTCTGCAGCCCTCTGTGACGCATCTACAACACGACGGAAGTTGTTTAGTGAGCAGGAGCGTTTTCTCCTTGCGAGACATAGTGAAAAAGCTATTTGCTTAGATGTAGGTAACATGAAACACTTACTGCAGTGCACTGAGAAGCTAATTGCTACACAGCACTGGGATTGTGTTAGCAGCTTGCACAGTGATAGAAAACAGTACTTTCTCACTCTCTTGCCTTTCCCTTCACATTAATACTGGAAAGGAAGGCTTCTTAAACAACTTGCTTTTTGTTGTTGCAAAACACACTGCAGCCCTCTGTGCAACTGCTACAACACGATAGGAGATGTTTAGTGAGAAGGAACGTTTTCTCCTTGCGAGACATAGTGAAAAAGCTATTTGCTTAGATGTAGGTAACAAGAAACACTTACTGCAGTGCACTGACAAGCTAATTGCTACACAGCACTGAGATTGTGTTAGCAGCTTGCAAAGTGATAGAAAACAGTACTTTCCCACTCTCTTGCCTTTCCCTTCACATTAATACTTGAAAGGAAGGCATCTTAGGCAACTTTCTTTTTCTTGTTGCAAAACACTCTGCAGCCCTCAGTGGAACTTCTAGAACACGATAGGAGATGTTTAGTGAGCAGGAAGGTTTTCTCCTTGCCAGACATAGTGAAAAAGCTTTTTGCTTAGATGTAGGTAACAAGAAACACTTACTGCAGTGCACTGACAAGCTAATTGCTACACAGCTCTGGGATTGTGTTAGCAGCTTGCAAAGTGATAGAAAACAGTACTTTCCCACTCTCTTGCCTTTCCCTTCACATTAATACTTGAAAGGAAGGCGTCTTAGACAACTTTATTTTCTTGCTTCAAAAAACTCTTCAGCCCTCTGTGCAACATCTACAACACGAAGGAAGTTGTTTAGTGAGCTGGAGCGTTTTCTCCTTGCGAGACATAGTGAAAAAGCTAATTGCTTAGATGTAGGTAACAAGAAACACTTACTGCAGTGCACTGAAAAGCTAATTGCTACACAGCACTGGGATTGTGTTAGCAGCTTGCACAGTGATAGAAAACAGTAATTTCTCACTCTCTTGCCTTTCCCGTCACATTAATACTTGAAAGAAAGGCTTCTTAGACAACTTTCTTTTTCTTGTTGCAAAACACACTGCAGCCCTCTGTGCAACTTCTAGAACACGATAGGAGATGTTTAGTGAGAAGGAATGTTTTCTCCTTGCGAGACATAGTGAAAAAGCTGGTTCCTTAGATGTAGGTAACAAGAAACACTTACTGCAGTACACTGACAAGCTAATTGCTACACAGCACTGAGATGGTGTTAGCGGCTTGAAAAGTGATAGAAAACGGTACTTTCCCACTCTCTTGCCTTTCCCTTCACATTAATACTTGAAAGGAAGGCGTCTTGGACAAGTTTCTTTTTCTTGCAACAAAACACTCTGCAGCCCTCAGTGTAATTTCTAGAACACGATAGGAGATGTTTAGTGAGAAGGAACGTTTTCTCCTTGCGAGACATAGTGAAAAAGCTAATTGCTTAGATGTAGGTAACAAGAAGCACTTACTGCAGTGCACTGACAAGCTAATTGCTACACAGCACTCGGATTGTGTTAGCAGTTTGTAAAGCGGTAGAAAACAGTACTTTCCCACTCTCTTGCCTTTCCCTTCACATTAATACTTGAAAGGAAGGCGTCTTAGACAACTTTATTTTCTTGCTTCCAAAAACTCTTCAGCCCTCTGTGCAACATCTACAACACGAAGGAAGTTGTTTAGTGAGCTGGAGCGTTTTCTCCTTGCGAGACAGAGTGAAAAAGCTATTTGCTCAGATGTAGGTAACAAGACACACTTACTGCAGTGCACTGAAAAGCTAATTGCTACACAGCTCTGGGATTGTGTTAGCAGCTTGCAAAGTGATAGAAAACAGTACTTTCCCACTCTCTTGCCTTTCCCTTCACATTAATACTTGAAAGGAAAGCGTCTTGGACACGTGTCTTTTTCTTGTTACAAAACACTCTGCAGCCCTCAGTGTAATTTCTAGAACACGATAGGAGATGTTTAGTGAGAAGGAACGTTTTCTCCTTGCGAGACATAGTGAAAAAGCTTTTTGCTTAGATGTAGGTAACAAGAAACACTTACTGCAGTGCACTGACAAGCTAATTGCTACACAGCACTGGGATTGTGTTAGCAGTTTGTAAAGCGGCAGAAAACAGTACTTTCCCACTCTCTTGACTTTCCCTTCACATTAATACTTGAAAGGAAGGCGTCTTGGACAACTTTCTTTTTCTTGTTACAAAACACTCTGCAGCCCTCTGTGCAACTTCTAGAACACGATAGGAGTTGTTTAGTGAGCAGGAACGTTTTCTCCTTGCGAGACATAGTGAAAAAGCTATTTGCTTAGATGTAGGTAACAAGAAACACTTACTGCAGTGCACTGACAAGCTAATTGCTACACAGCACTGGGAATGTGTTAGCAGCTTGCACAGTGATAGAAAACAGTACTTTCTCACTCTCTTGCCTTTCCCTTCACATTAATACTTGAAAGGTAGGCTTCTTAGAGAACTTTCCGTTTCTTGTTGCAAAACACACTGCAGCCCTCTGTGCAACTTCTAGAACACGATGGGAGTTGTTTAGTGTGCAGGAACGTTTTCTCCTTGCGAGACATAGTGAAAAAGCTATTTGCTTAGATGTAGGTAACAAGAAACACTTACTGCAGTACACTGACAAGCTAATTGCTACACAGCACTGAGGTTGTGTAAGCAGCTTGCAAAGTGATAGAAAACAGTACTTTCCCACTCTCTTGCCTTTCCCTTCACATTAATACTTGAAAGGAAGGCGTCTTAGACAACTTTCTTTTTCTTGTTGCTAAAAAATTCTCAGCCCTCTGTGCAATACCTAGAACACGACAGGAGATGTTTAGTGAGCAGGAACGTTTTCTCCTTGCGAGACATAGTGAAAAAGCTTTTTGCTTAGATGTAGGTAACAAGAAACACTTACTGCAGTGCACTGACAAGCTAATTGCTACACAGCACTCGGATTGTGTTAGCAGTTTGTAAAGCGGTAGAAAACAGTACTTTCCCACTCTCTTGCCTTTCCCTTCACATTAATACTTGAAACAAAGGCGTCTTGGACAACTTCCTTTTTCTTGTTACAAAAAACTCTGCAGCCCTCTGTGCAACTTCTAGAACATGATAGGAGATGTTTAGTGAGCAGCAACGTTTTCTCCTTGCGAGACATAGTGAAAAAGCTTTTTGCTTAGATGTAGGTAACAAGAAACACTTACTGCAGTGCACTGACAAGCTAATTGCTACACAGCACTGGGATTGTGTTAGCAGCTTGCACAGTGATAGAAAACAGTACTTTCTCACTCTCTTGCCTTTCCCTTCACATAAATACTTGAAAGGAAGGCTTCTTAGACAACTTTCTTTTTCTTGTTGCAAAACACACTGCAGCCCTCTGTGCAACTTCTACAACACGATAGGAGATGTTTAGTGAGCAGGAACGTTTTCTCCTTGCGAGACATATTGAAAAAGCTATTTGCTTAGATGTAGGTAACAAGAAACACTTACTGCAGTACACTGACAAGCTAATTGCTACACAGCACTGAGATTGTGTTAGCAGCTTGCAAAGTGATAGAAAACAGTACTTTCCCACTCTCTTGCCTTTCTCTTCACATTAGTAATTGAATGGAAGGCATCTTAGACAACTTTCTTTTTCTTGCTTCAAAAAACTCTGCAGCCCTCTGTGACGCATCTACAACACGATGGAAGTTGTTTAGTGAGCAGGAGCGTTTTCTCCTTGCGAGACATAGTGAAAAAGCTATTTGCTTAGATGTAGGTAACATGAAACACTTACTGCAGTGCACTGAGAAGCTAATTGCTACACAGCTCTGGGATTGTGTTAGCAGCTTGCACAGTGATAGAAAACAGTACTTTCCCACTCTCTTGCCTTTCCCTTCACATTAATATTTGAAACAAAGGCGTCTTGGACAACTTTCTTTTTCTTGTTGCTAAACACTCTGCAGCCCTCAGTGGAACTTCTAGAACACGATAGGCGATGTTTAGTGAGCAGGAAGGTTTTCTCCTTGCCAGACATAGTGAAAAAGCTTTTTGCTTAGATGTACGTAACAAGAAACACTTACTGCAGTGCACTGACAAGCTAATTGCTACACAGCACTGGGATTGTGTTAGCAGCTTGCACAGTGATAGAAAACAGTACTTTCTCACTCTCTTGCCTTTCCCTTCACATAAATACTTGAAAGGAAGGCTTCTTAGACAACTTTCTTTTTCTTGCTGCAAAACACACTGCAGCCCTCTGTGCAACTTCTAGAACAGGATAGGAGGTGTTTAGTGAGAAGGAACGTTTTCTCCTTGCGAGACATAGTGAAAAAGCTATTTGCTTAGATGTAGGTAACAAGAAACACTTACTGCAGTGCACTGACAAGGTAATTGCTACACAGCACTGAGATTGTGTTAGCAGCTTGCAAAGTGATAGAAAACCGTACTTTCCCACTCTCTTGCCTTTCCCTTCACATTAATACTTGAAAGGAAGGCATCTTAGACAACTTTTTTTTTCTTGGTGCAAAACGCTCTGCAGCCCTCTGTGCAACATCTACAACAGGATGAAAGTTGTTTAGAGAGCAGGAGCGTTTTCTCCGTGCGAGACATAGTGAAAAAGCTATTTGCTTAGATGTAGGTAACAAGAAACACTTACTGCAGTGCACTGACAAGCTAATTGCTACACAGCACTGGGATTGTGTTAGCAGCTTGCACAGTGATAGAAAACAGTACTTTCTCACTCTCTTGCCTTTCCCTTCACATTAATACTTGAAAGGAAGGCTTCTTAGACAACTTTCTTTTTCTTGGTGCAAAACACACTGCAGCCCTCTGTGCAACTTCTAGAACACGATAGGAGATATTTAGTGAGAAGGAAGGTTTTCTCCTTGCCAGACATAGTGAAAAAGCTTTTTGCTTAGATGTAGGTAACAAAAACACTTACTGCAGTGCACTGACAAGCTAATTGCTACACAGCACTCGGATTGTGTTAGCAGTTTGTAAAGCGGTAGAAAACAGTACTTTCCCACTCTCTTGCCTTTCCCTTCACATTAATACTTGAAAGGAAGGCATCTTAGGCAACTTTCTTTTTCTTGTTGCAAAACACTCTGCAGCCCTCAGTGGAACTTCTAGAACACGATAGGAGATGTTTAGTGAGAAGGAAGGTTTTCTCCTTGCCAGACATACTGAAAAAGCTATTTGCTTAGATGTAGGTAACAAGAAACACTTACTGCAGTGCACTGACAAGCTAATTGCTACACAGCACTGGGATTGTGTTAGCAGCTTGCACAGTGATAGAAAACAGTACTTTCCCACTCTCTTGCCTTTCCCTTCACATTAATACTTGAAACAATGGCGTCTTGGACAACTTTCTTTTTCTTGTTACAAAACACACTGGAGCCCTCAGTGCAACTTCTAGAACACGATAGGAGATGTTTAGTTAGCGGGAACGTTGTCTCCTTGCGAGACACAGTGAAAAAGCTTTTTGCTTAGATGTAGGTAACAAGAAACACTTACTGCAGTGCACTGACAAGCTAATTGCTACACAGCACTGAGATTGTGTTAGCAGCTTGCAAAGTGATAGAAAACAGTACTTTCCCACTCTCTTGCCTTTCCCTTCACATTAATACTTGAAAGGAAGGCGTCTTAGACAACTTTATTTTCTTGCTTCAAAAAACTCTTCAGCCCTCTGTGCAACATCTACAACACGAAGGAAGTTGTTTAGTGAGCTGGAGCGTTTTCTCCTTGCGAGACAGAGTGAAAAAGCTATTTCCTTAGATGTAGGTAACAAGAAACACTTACTGCAGTGCACTGAAAAGCTAATTGCTACACAGCTCTGGGATTGTGTTAGCAGCTTGCAAAGTGATAGAAAACAGTACTTTCCCACTCTCTTGCCTTTCCCTTCACATTAATACTTGAAAGGAAGGCATCTTAGACAACTTTTTTTTTCTTGGTGCAAAACACTCTGCAGCCCTCTGTGCAACTTCTAAAACACGATAGGAGATGTTTAGTGAGAAGGAACGCTTTCTCCTTGCGAGATATAGTGAAAAAGCTTTTTGCTTAGATGTAGGTAACAAGAAACACTTACTGCAGTGCACTGACAAGCTAACTGCTACACAGCACTCGGATTGTGTTAGCAGTTTGTAAAGCGGTACAAAACAGTACTTTCCCACTCTCTTGCCTTTCCCTTCACATTAATACTTGCAAGGAAGGCGTCTTGGACAAGTTTCTTTTTCTTGTTACAAAACACTCTGCAGCCCTCTGTGCAACTTCTAGAACACGATAGGAGATGTTTAGTTAGCGGGAACGTTTTCTCCTTGCGAGACATAGTGAAAAAGCTTTTTGCTTAGATGTAGGTAACAAGAAACACTTACTGCAGTGCACTGACAAGCTAATTGCTACACAGCTCTGGGATTGTGTTAGCAGCTTGCAAAGTGATAGAAAACAGTACTTTCCCACTCTCTTGCCTTTCCCTTCACATTAATACTTGAAAGGAAAGCGTCTTGGACAAGTTTCTTTTTCTTGTTACAAAACACTCTGCAGCCCTCAGGGTAATTTCTAGAACACGATAGGAGATGTTTAGTGAGAAGGAACGTTTTCTCCTTGCGAGACATAGTGAAAAAGCTTTTTGCTTAGATGTAGGTAACAAGAAACACTTACTGCAGTGCACTGACAAGCTAATTGCTACACAGCACTGGGATTGTGTTAGCAGTTTGTAAAGCGGCAGAAAACAGTACTTTCCCACTCTCTTGACTTTCCCTTCACATTAATACTTGAAAGGAAGGCGTCTTGGACAACTTTCTTTTTCTTGTTACAAAACACTCTGCAGCCCTCTGTGCAACTTCTAGAACACGATAGGAGTTGTTTAGTGAGCAGGAACGTTTTCTCCTTGCGAGACATAGTGAAAAAGCTATTTGCTTAGATGTAGGTAACAAGAAACACTTACTGCAGTGCACTGACAAGCTAATTGCTACACAGCACTGGGATTGCGTTAGCAGCTTGCACAGTGATAGAAAACAGTACTTTCTCACTCTCTTGCCTTTCCCTTCACATTAATACTTGAAAGGAAGGCTTCTTAGACAACTTTCCGTTTCTTGTTGCAAAACACACTGCAGCCCTCTGTGCAACTTCTAGAACACGATAGGAGTTGTTTAGTGTGCAGGAACGTTTTCTCCTTGCGAGACATAGTGAAAAAGCTATTTGCTTAGATGTAGGTAACAAGAAACACTTACTGCAGTACACAGAAAAGCTAATTCCTACACAGCACTGAGATTGTGTTAGCAGCTTGCAAAGTGATAGAAAACAGTACTTTCCCACTCTGTTGCCTTTCCCTTCACATTAATAATTGAAAGGAAGGCATCTTAGACAACTTTCTTTTTCTTGCTTCAAAAAACTCTGCAGCCCTCTGTGACGCATCTACAACACGACGGAAGTTGTTTAGTGAGCAGGAGCGTTTTCTCCTTGCGAGACATAGTGAAAAAGCTATTTGCTTAGATGTAGGTAACATGAAACACTTACTGCAGTGCACTGAGAAGCTAATTGCTACACAGCACTGGGATTGTGTTAGCAGCTTGCACAGTGATAGAAAACAGTACTTTCTCACTCTCTTGCCTTTCCCTTCACATTAATACTGGAAAGGAAGGCTTCTTAAACAACTTGCTTTTTGTTGTTGCAAAACACACTGCAGCCCTCTGTGCAACTGCTACAACACGATAGGAGATGTTTAGTGAGAAGGAACGTTTTCTCCTTGCGAGACATAGTGAAAAAGCTATTTGCTTAGATGTAGGTAACAAGAAACACTTACTGCAGTGCACTGACAAGCTAATTGCTACACAGCACTGAGATTGTGTTAGCAGCTTGCAAAGTGATAGAAAACAGTACTTTCCCACTCTCTTGCCTTTCCCTTCACATTAATACTTGAAAGGAAGGCATCTTAGGCAACTTTCTTTTTCTTGTTGCAAAACACTCTGCAGCCCTCAGTGGAACTTCTAGAACACGATAGGAGATGTTTAGTGAGCAGGAAGGTTTTCTCCTTGCCAGACATAGTGAAAAAGCTTTTTGCTTAGATGTAGGTAACAAGAAACACTTACTGCAGTGCACTGACAAGCTAATTGCTACACAGCTCTGGGATTGTGTTAGCAGCTTGCAAAGTGATAGAAAACAGTACTTTCCCACTCTCTTGCCTTTCCCTTCACATTAATACTTGAAAGGAAGGCGTCTTAGACAACTTTATTTTCTTGCTTCAAAAAACTCTTCAGCCCTCTGTGCAACATCTACAACACGAAGGAAGTTGTTTAGTGAGCTGGAGCGTTTTCTCCTTGCGAGACATAGTGAAAAAGCTAATTGCTTAGATGTAGGTAACAAGAAACACTTACTGCAGTGCACTGAAAAGCTAATTGCTACACAGCACTGGGATTGTGTTAGCAGCTTGCACAGTGATAGAAAACAGTAATTTCTCACTCTCTTGCCTTTCCCGTCACATTAATACTTGAAAGAAAGGCTTCTTAGACAACTTTCTTTTTCTTGTTGCAAAACACACTGCAGCCCTCTGTGCAACTTCTAGAACACGATAGGAGATGTTTAGTGAGAAGGAATGTTTTCTCCTTGCGAGACATAGTGAAAAAGCTGGTTCCTTAGATGTAGGTAACAAGAAACACTTACTGCAGTACACTGACAAGCTAATTGCTACACAGCACTGAGATGGTGTTAGCGGCTTGAAAAGTGATAGAAAACGGTACTTTCCCACTCTCTTGCCTTTCCCTTCACATTAATACTTGAAAGGAAGGCGTCTTGGACAAGTTTCTTTTTCTTGCAACAAAACACTCTGCAGCCCTCAGTGTAATTTCTAGAACACGATAGGAGATGTTTAGTGAGAAGGAACGTTTTCTCCTTGCGAGACATAGTGAAAAAGCTAATTGCTTAGATGTAGGTAACAAGAAGCACTTACTGCAGTGCACTGACAAGCTAATTGCTACACAGCACTCGGATTGTGTTAGCAGTTTGTAAAGCGGTAGAAAACAGTACTTTCCCACTCTCTTGCCTTTCCCTTCACATTAATACTTGAAAGGAAGGCGTCTTAGACAACTTTATTTTCTTGCTTCCAAAAACTCTTCAGCCCTCTGTGCAACATCTACAACACGAAGGAAGTTGTTTAGTGAGCTGGAGCGTTTTCTCCTTGCGAGACAGAGTGAAAAAGCTATTTGCTCAGATGTAGGTAACAAGACACACTTACTGCAGTGCACTGAAAAGCTAATTGCTACACAGCTCTGGGATTGTGTTAGCAGCTTGCAAAGTGATAGAAAACAGTACTTTCCCACTCTCTTGCCTTTCCCTTCACATTAATACTTGAAAGGAAAGCGTCTTGGACACGTGTCTTTTTCTTGTTACAAAACACTCTGCAGCCCTCAGTGTAATTTCTAGAACACGATAGGAGATGTTTAGTGAGAAGGAACGTTTTCTCCTTGCGAGACATAGTGAAAAAGCTTTTTGCTTAGATGTAGGTAACAAGAAACACTTACTGCAGTGCACTGACAAGCTAATTGCTACACAGCACTGGGATTGTGTTAGCAGTTTGTAAAGCGGCAGAAAACAGTACTTTCCCACTCTCTTGACTTTCCCTTCACATTAATACTTGAAAGGAAGGCGTCTTGGACAACTTTCTTTTTCTTGTTACAAAACACTCTGCAGCCCTCTGTGCAACTTCTAGAACACGATAGGAGTTGTTTAGTGAGCAGGAACGTTTTCTCCTTGCGAGACATAGTGAAAAAGCTATTTGCTTAGATGTAGGTAACAAGAAACACTTACTGCAGTGCACTGACAAGCTAATTGCTACACAGCACTGGGAATGTGTTAGCAGCTTGCACAGTGATAGAAAACAGTACTTTCTCACTCTCTTGCCTTTCCCTTCACATTAATACTTGAAAGGTAGGCTTCTTAGAGAACTTTCCGTTTCTTGTTGCAAAACACACTGCAGCCCTCTGTGCAACTTCTAGAACACGATGGGAGTTGTTTAGTGTGCAGGAACGTTTTCTCCTTGCGAGACATAGTGAAAAAGCTATTTGCTTAGATGTAGGTAACAAGAAACACTTACTGCAGTACACTGACAAGCTAATTGCTACACAGCACTGAGGTTGTGTAAGCAGCTTGCAAAGTGATAGAAAACAGTACTTTCTCACTCTCTTGCCTTTCCCTTCACATTAATACTTGAAAGGAAGGCGTCTTAGACAACTTTCTTTTTCTTGTTGCTAAAAAATTCTCAGCCCTCTGTGCAATACCTAGAACACGACAGGAGATGTTTAGTGAGCAGGAACGTTTTCTCCTTGCGAGACATAGTGAAAAAGCTTTTTGCTTAGATGTAGGTAACAAGAAACACTTACTGCAGTGCACTGACAAGCTAATTGCTACACAGCACTCGGATTGTGTTAGCAGTTTGTAAAGCGGTAGAAAACAGTACTTTCCCACTCTCTTGCCTTTCCCTTCACATTAATACTTGAAACAAAGGCGTCTTGGACAACTTCCTTTTTCTTGTTACAAAAAACTCTGCAGCCCTCTGTGCAACTTCTAGAACATGATAGGAGATGTTTAGTGAGCAGCAACGTTTTCTCCTTGCGAGACATAGTGAAAAAGCTTTTTGCTTAGATGTAGGTAACAAGAAACACTTACTGCAGTGCACTGACAAGCTAATTGCTACACAGCACTGGGATTGTGTTAGCAGCTTGCACAGTGATAGAAAACAGTACTTTCTCACTCTCTTGCCTTTCCCTTCACATAAATACTTGAAAGGAAGGCTTCTTAGACAACTTTCTTTTTCTTGTTGCAAAACACACTGCAGCCCTCTGTGCAACTTCTACAACACGATAGGAGATGTTTAGTGAGCAGGAACGTTTTCTCCTTGCGAGACATATTGAAAAAGCTATTTGCTTAGATGTAGGTAACAAGAAACACTTACTGCAGTACACTGACAAGCTAATTGCTACACAGCACTGAGATTGTGTTAGCAGCTTGCAAAGTGATAGAAAACAGTACTTTCCCACTCTCTTGCCTTTCTCTTCACATTAGTAATTGAATGGAAGGCATCTTAGACAACTTTCTTTTTCTTGCTTCAAAAAACTCTGCAGCCCTCTGTGACGCATCTACAACACGATGGAAGTTGTTTAGTGAGCAGGAGCGTTTTCTCCTTGCGAGACATAGTGAAAAAGCTATTTGCTTAGATGTAGGTAACATGAAACACTTACTGCAGTGCACTGAGAAGCTAATTGCTACACAGCTCTGGGATTGTGTTAGCAGCTTGCACAGTGATAGAAAACAGTACTTTCCCACTCTCTTGCCTTTCCCTTCACATTAATATTTGAAACAAAGGCGTCTTGGACAACTTTCTTTTTCTTGTTGCTAAACACTCTGCAGCCCTCAGTGGAACTTCTAGAACACGATAGGCGATGTTTAGTGAGCAGGAAGGTTTTCTCCTTGCCAGACATAGTGAAAAAGCTTTTTGCTTAGATGTACGTAACAAGAAACACTTACTGCAGTGCACTGACAAGCTAATTGCTACACAGCACTGGGATTGTGTTAGCAGCTTGCACAGTGAAAGAAAACAGTACTTTCTCACTCTCTTGCCTTTCCCTTCACATAAATACTTGAAAGGAAGGCTTCTTAGACAACTTTCTTTTTCTTGCTGCAAAACACACTGCAGCCCTCTGTGCAACTTCTAGAACAGGATAGGAGGTGTTTAGTGAGAAGGAACGTTTTCTCCTTGCGAGACATAGTGAAAAAGCTATTTGCTTAGATGTAGGTAACAAGAAACACTTACTGCAGTGCACTGACAAGGTAATTGCTACACAGCACTGAGATTGTGTTAGCAGCTTGCAAAGTGATAGAAAACCGTACTTTCCCACTCTCTTGCCTTTCCCTTCACATTAATACTTGAAAGGAAGGCATCTTAGACAACTTTTTTTTTCTTGGTGCAAAACGCTCTGCAGCCCTCTGTGCAACATCTACAACAGGATGAAAGTTGTTTAGAGAGCAGGAGCGTTTTCTCCGTGCGAGACATAGTGAAAAAGCTATTTGCTTAGATGTAGGTAACAAGAAACACTTACTGCAGTGCACTGACAAGCTAATTGCTACACAGCACTGGGATTGTGTTAGCAGCTTGCACAGTGATAGAAAACAGTACTTTCTCACTCTCTTGCCTTTCCCTTCACATTAATACTTGAAAGGAAGGCTTCTTAGACAACTTTCTTTTTCTTGGTGCAAAACACACTGCAGCCCTCTGTGCAACTTCTAGAACACGATAGGAGATATTTAGTGAGAAGGAAGGTTTTCTCCTTGCCAGACATAGTGAAAAAGCTTTTTGCTTAGATGTAGGTAACAAAAACACTTACTGCAGTGCACTGACAAGCTAATTGCTACACAGCACTCGGATTGTGTTAGCAGTTTGTAAAGCGGTAGAAAACAGTACTTTCCCACTCTCTTGCCTTTCCCTTCACATTAATACTTGAAAGGAAGGCATCTTAGGCAACTTTCTTTTTCTTGTTGCAAAACACTCTGCAGCCCTCAGTGGAACTTCTAGAACACGATAGGAGATGTTTAGTGAGAAGGAAGGTTTTCTCCTTGCCAGACATACTGAAAAAGCTATTTGCTTAGATGTAGGTAACAAGAAACACTTACTGCAGTGCACTGACAAGCTAATTGCTACACAGCACTGGGATTGTGTTAGCAGCTTGCACAGTGATAGAAAACAGTACTTTCTCACTCTCTTGCCTTTCCCTTCACATAAATACTTGAAAGGAAGGCTTCTTAGACAACTTTCTTTTTCTTGTTGCAAAACACACTGCAGCCCTCTGTGCAACTTCTACAACACGATAGGAGATGTTTAGTGAGCAGGAACGTTTTCTCCTTGCGAGACATATTGAAAAAGCTATTTGCTTAGATGTAGGTAACAAGAAACACTTACTGCAGTACACTGACAAGCTAATTGCTACACAGCACTGAGATTGTGTTAGCAGCTTGCAAAGTGATAGAAAACAGTACTTTCCCACTCTCTTGCCTTTCTCTTCACATTAGTAATTGAATGGAAGGCATCTTAGACAACTTTCTTTTTCTTGCTTCAAAAAACTCTGCAGCCCTCTGTGACGCATCTACAACACGATGGAAGTTGTTTAGTGAGCAGGAGCGTTTTCTCCTTGCGAGACATAGTGAAAAAGCTATTTGCTTAGATGTAGGTAACATGAAACACTTACTGCAGTGCACTGAGAAGCTAATTGCTACACAGCTCTGGGATTGTGTTAGCAGCTTGCACAGTGATAGAAAACAGTACTTTCCCACTCTCTTGCCTTTCCCTTCACATTAATATTTGAAACAAAGGCGTCTTGGACAACTTTCTTTTTCTTGTTGCTAAACACTCTGCAGCCCTCAGTGGAACTTCTAGAACACGATAGGCGATGTTTAGTGAGCAGGAAGGTTTTCTCCTTGCCAGACATAGTGAAAAAGCTTTTTGCTTAGATGTACGTAACAAGAAACACTTACTGCAGTGCACTGACAAGCTAATTGCTACACAGCACTGGGATTGTGTTAGCAGCTTGCACAGTGAAAGAAAACAGTACTTTCTCACTCTCTTGCCTTTCCCTTCACATAAATACTTGAAAGGAAGGCTTCTTAGACAACTTTCTTTTTCTTGCTGCAAAACACACTGCAGCCCTCTGTGCAACTTCTAGAACAGGATAGGAGGTGTTTAGTGAGAAGGAACGTTTTCTCCTTGCGAGACATAGTGAAAAAGCTATTTGCTTAGATGTAGGTAACAAGAAACACTTACTGCAGTGCACTGACAAGGTAATTGCTACACAGCACTGAGATTGTGTTAGCAGCTTGCAAAGTGATAGAAAACCGTACTTTCCCACTCTCTTGCCTTTCCCTTCACATTAATACTTGAAAGGAAGGCATCTTAGACAACTTTTTTTTTCTTGGTGCAAAACGCTCTGCAGCCCTCTGTGCAACATCTACAACAGGATGAAAGTTGTTTAGAGAGCAGGAGCGTTTTCTCCGTGCGAGACATAGTGAAAAAGCTATTTGCTTAGATGTAGGTAACAAGAAACACTTACTGCAGTGCACTGACAAGCTAATTGCTACACAGCACTGGGATTGTGTTAGCAGCTTGCACAGTGATAGAAAACAGTACTTTCTCACTCTCTTGCCTTTCCCTTCACATTAATACTTGAAAGGAAGGCTTCTTAGACAACTTTCTTTTTCTTGGTGCAAAACACACTGCAGCCCTCTGTGCAACTTCTAGAACACGATAGGAGATATTTAGTGAGAAGGAAGGTTTTCTCCTTGCCAGACATAGTGAAAAAGCTTTTTGCTTAGATGTAGGTAACAAAAACACTTACTGCAGTGCACTGACAAGCTAATTGCTACACAGCACTCGGATTGTGTTAGCAGTTTGTAAAGCGGTAGAAAACAGTACTTTCCCACTCTCTTGCCTTTCCCTTCACATTAATACTTGAAAGGAAGGCATCTTAGGCAACTTTCTTTTTCTTGTTGCAAAACACTCTGCAGCCCTCAGTGGAACTTCTAGAACACGATAGGAGATGTTTAGTGAGAAGGAAGGTTTTCTCCTTGCCAGACATACTGAAAAAGCTATTTGCTTAGATGTAGGTAACAAGAAACACTTACTGCAGTGCACTGACAAGCTAATTGCTACACAGCACTGGGATTGTGTTAGCAGCTTGCACAGTGATAGAAAACAGTACTTTCCCACTCTCTTGCCTTTCCCTTCACATTAATACTTGAAACAATGGCGTCTTGGACAACTTTCTTTTTCTTGTTACAAAACACACTGGAGCCCTCAGTGCAACTTCTAGAACACGATAGGAGATGTTTAGTTAGCGGGAACGTTGTCTCCTTGCGAGACACAGTGAAAAAGCTTTTTGCTTAGATGTAGGTAACAAGAAACACTTACTGCAGTGCACTGACAAGCTAATTGCTACACAGCACTGAGATTGTGTTAGCAGCTTGCAAAGTGATAGAAAACAGTACTTTCCCACTCTCTTGCCTTTCCCTTCACATTAATACTTGAAAGGAAGGCGTCTTAGACAACTTTATTTTCTTGCTTCAAAAAACTCTTCAGCCCTCTGTGCAACATCTACAACACGAAGGAAGTTGTTTAGTGAGCTGGAGCGTTTTCTCCTTGCGAGACAGAGTGAAAAAGCTATTTCCTTAGATGTAGGTAACAAGAAACACTTACTGCAGTGCACTGAAAAGCTAATTGCTACACAGCTCTGGGATTGTGTTAGCAGCTTGCAAAGTGATAGAAAACAGTACTTTCCCACTCTCTTGCCTTTCCCTTCACATTAATACTTGAAAGGAAGGCATCTTAGACAACTTTTTTTTTCTTGGTGCAAAACACTCTGCAGCCCTCTGTGCAACTTCTAAAACACGATAGGAGATGTTTAGTGAGAAGGAACGCTTTCTCCTTGCGAGATATAGTGAAAAAGCTTTTTGCTTAGATGTAGGTAACAAGAAACACTTACTGCAGTGCACTGACAAGCTAACTGCTACACAGCACTCGGATTGTGTTAGCAGTTTGTAAAGCGGTACAAAACAGTACTTTCCCACTCTCTTGCCTTTCCCTTCACATTAATACTTGCAAGGAAGGCGTCTTGGACAAGTTTCTTTTTCTTGTTACAAAACACTCTGCAGCCCTCTGTGCAACTTCTAGAACACGATAGGAGATGTTTAGTTAGCGGGAACGTTTTCTCCTTGCGAGACATAGTGAAAAAGCTTTTTGCTTAGATGTAGGTAACAAGAAACACTTACTGCAGTGCACTGACAAGCTAATTGCTACACAGCTCTGGGATTGTGTTAGCAGCTTGCAAAGTGATAGAAAACAGTACTTTCCCACTCTCTTGCCTTTCCCTTCACATTAATACTTGAAAGGAAAGCGTCTTGGACAAGTTTCTTTTTCTTGTTACAAAACACTCTGCAGCCCTCAGGGTAATTTCTAGAACACGATAGGAGATGTTTAGTGAGAAGGAACGTTTTCTCCTTGCGAGACATAGTGAAAAAGCTTTTTGCTTAGATGTAGGTAACAAGAAACACTTACTGCAGTGCACTGACAAGCTAATTGCTACACAGCACTGGGATTGTGTTAGCAGTTTGTAAAGCGGCAGAAAACAGTACTTTCCCACTCTCTTGACTTTCCCTTCACATTAATACTTGAAAGGAAGGCGTCTTGGACAACTTTCTTTTTCTTGTTACAAAACACTCTGCAGCCCTCTGTGCAACTTCTAGAACACGATAGGAGTTGTTTAGTGAGCAGGAACGTTTTCTCCTTGCGAGACATAGTGAAAAAGCTATTTGCTTAGATGTAGGTAACAAGAAACACTTACTGCAGTGCACTGACAAGCTAATTGCTACACAGCACTGGGATTGCGTTAGCAGCTTGCACAGTGATAGAAAACAGTACTTTCTCACTCTCTTGCCTTTCCCTTCACATTAATACTTGAAAGGAAGGCTTCTTAGACAACTTTCCGTTTCTTGTTGCAAAACACACTGCAGCCCTCTGTGCAACTTCTAGAACACGATAGGAGTTGTTTAGTGTGCAGGAACGTTTTCTCCTTGCGAGACATAGTGAAAAAGCTATTTGCTTAGATGTAGGTAACAAGAAACACTTACTGCAGTACACAGAAAAGCTAATTCCTACACAGCACTGAGATTGTGTTAGCAGCTTGCAAAGTGATAGAAAACAGTACTTTCCCACTCTGTTGCCTTTCCCTTCACATTAATAATTGAAAGGAAGGCATCTTAGACAACTTTCTTTTTCTTGCTTCAAAAAACTCTGCAGCCCTCTGTGACGCATCTACAACACGACGGAAGTTGTTTAGTGAGCAGGAGCGTTTTCTCCTTGCGAGACATAGTGAAAAAGCTATTTGCTTAGATGTAGGTAACATGAAACACTTACTGCAGTGCACTGAGAAGCTAATTGCTACACAGCACTGGGATTGTGTTAGCAGCTTGCACAGTGATAGAAAACAGTACTTTCTCACTCTCTTGCCTTTCCCTTCACATTAATACTGGAAAGGAAGGCTTCTTAAACAACTTGCTTTTTGTTGTTGCAAAACACACTGCAGCCCTCTGTGCAACTGCTACAACACGATAGGAGATGTTTAGTGAGAAGGAACGTTTTCTCCTTGCGAGACATAGTGAAAAAGCTATTTGCTTAGATGTAGGTAACAAGAAACACTTACTGCAGTGCACTGACAAGCTAATTGCTACACAGCACTGAGATTGTGTTAGCAGCTTGCAAAGTGATAGAAAACAGTACTTTCCCACTCTCTTGCCTTTCCCTTCACATTAATACTTGAAAGGAAGGCATCTTAGGCAACTTTCTTTTTCTTGTTGCAAAACACTCTGCAGCCCTCAGTGGAACTTCTAGAACACGATAGGAGATGTTTAGTGAGCAGGAAGGTTTTCTCCTTGCCAGACATAGTGAAAAAGCTTTTTGCTTAGATGTAGGTAACAAGAAACACTTACTGCAGTGCACTGACAAGCTAATTGCTACACAGCTCTGGGATTGTGTTAGCAGCTTGCAAAGTGATAGAAAACAGTACTTTCCCACTCTCTTGCCTTTCCCTTCACATTAATACTTGAAAGGAAGGCGTCTTAGACAACTTTATTTTCTTGCTTCAAAAAACTCTTCAGCCCTCTGTGCAACATCTACAACACGAAGGAAGTTGTTTAGTGAGCTGGAGCGTTTTCTCCTTGCGAGACATAGTGAAAAAGCTAATTGCTTAGATGTAGGTAACAAGAAACACTTACTGCAGTGCACTGAAAAGCTAATTGCTACACAGCACTGGGATTGTGTTAGCAGCTTGCACAGTGATAGAAAACAGTAATTTCTCACTCTCTTGCCTTTCCCGTCACATTAATACTTGAAAGAAAGGCTTCTTAGACAACTTTCTTTTTCTTGTTGCAAAACACACTGCAGCCCTCTGTGCAACTTCTAGAACACGATAGGAGATGTTTAGTGAGAAGGAATGTTTTCTCCTTGCGAGACATAGTGAAAAAGCTGGTTCCTTAGATGTAGGTAACAAGAAACACTTACTGCAGTACACTGACAAGCTAATTGCTACACAGCACTGAGATGGTGTTAGCGGCTTGAAAAGTGATAGAAAACGGTACTTTCCCACTCTCTTGCCTTTCCCTTCACATTAATACTTGAAAGGAAGGCGTCTTGGACAAGTTTCTTTTTCTTGCAACAAAACACTCTGCAGCCCTCAGTGTAATTTCTAGAACACGATAGGAGATGTTTAGTGAGAAGGAACGTTTTCTCCTTGCGAGACATAGTGAAAAAGCTAATTGCTTAGATGTAGGTAACAAGAAGCACTTACTGCAGTGCACTGACAAGCTAATTGCTACACAGCACTGGGATTGTGTTAGCAGCTTGCAAAGAGATAGAAAACAGTATTTTCCTACTCTCTTGCCTTTCCCTTCACATTAATACTTGAAAGGAAGGCGTCTTGGACAACTTTCTTTCTCTTGCTTCAAAAAATTCTGCAGCCCTCTGTGCGACATCTATAACACGATAGAAGTTGTTTAGTGGGCAGGAGCGTTTTCTCCTTGCGAGACATAGTGAAAAAGCTATTTGCTTAGATGTAGGTAACAAGAAACACTTACTGCAGTGCACTGACAAGCTAATTGCTACACAGCACTGGGATTGTGTTAGCAGTTTGTAAAGCGGCAGAAAACAGTACTTTCCCACTCTCTTGACTTTCCCTTCACATTAATACTTGAAAGGAAGGCGTCTTGGACAACTTTCTTTTTCTTGTTACAAAACACTCTGCAGCCCTCTGTGCAACTTCTAGAACACGATAGGAGTTGTTTAGTGAGCAGGAACGTTTTCTCCTTGCGAGACATAGTGAAAAAGCTATTTGCTTAGATGTAGGTAACAAGAAACACTTACTGCAGTGCACTGACAAGCTAATTGCTACACAGCACTGGGATTGTGTTAGCAGCTTGCACAGTGATAGAAAACAGTACTTTCTCACTCTCTTGCCTTTCCCTTCACATTAATACTTGAAAGGAAGGCTTCTTAGACAACTTTCCGTTTCTTGTTGCAAAACACACTGCAGCCCTCTGTGCAACTTCTAGAACACGATAGGAGTTGTTTAGTGTGCAGGAACGTTTTCTCCTTGCGAGACATAGTGAAAAAGCTATTTGCTTAGATGTAGGTAACAAGAAACACTTACTGCAGTACACAGAAAAGCTAATTCCTACACAGCACTGAGATTGTGTTAGCAGCTTGCACAGTGATAGAAAACAGTACTTTCCCACTCTGTTGCCTTTCCCTTCACATTAATAATTGAAAGGAAGGCATCTTAGACAACTTTCTTTTTCTTGCTTCAAAAAACTCTGCAGCCCTCTGTGACGCATCTACAACACGACGGAAGTTGTTTAGTGAGCAGGAGCGTTTTCTCCTTGCGAGACATAGTGAAAAAGCTATTTGCTTAGATGTAGGTAACATGAAACACTTACTGCAGTGCACTGAGAAGCTAATTGCTACACAGCACTGGGATTGTGTTAGCAGCTTGCACAGTGATAGAAAACAGTACTTTCTCACTCTCTTGCCTTTCCCTTCACATTAATACTGGAAAGGAAGGCTTCTTAAACAACTTGCTTTTTGTTGTTGCAAAACACACTGCAGCCCTCTGTGCAACTGCTACAACACGATAGGAGATGTTTAGTGAGAAGGAACGTTTTCTCCTTGCGAGACATAGTGAAAAAGCTATTTGCTTAGATGTAGGTAACAAGAAACACTTACTGCAGTGCACTGACAAGCTAATTGCTACACAGCACTGAGATTGTGTTAGCAGCTTGCAAAGTGATAGAAAACAGTACTTTCCCACTCTCTTGCCTTTCCCTTCACATTAATACTTGAAAGGAAGGCATCTTAGGCAACTTTCTTTTTCTTGTTGCAAAACACTCTGCAGCCCTCAGTGGAACTTCTAGAACACGATAGGAGATGTTTAGTGAGCAGGAAGGTTTTCTCCTTGCCAGACATAGTGAAAAAGCTTTTTGCTTAGATGTAGGTAACAAGAAACACTTACTGCAGTGCACTGACAAGCTAATTGCTACACAGCTCTGGGATTGTGTTAGCAGCTTGCAAAGTGATAGAAAACAGTACTTTCCCACTCTCTTGCCTTTCCCTTCACATTAATACTTGAAAGGAAGGCGTCTTAGACAACTTTATTTTCTTGCTTCAAAAAACTCTTCAGCCCTCTGTGCAACATCTACAACACGAAGGAAGTTGTTTAGTGAGCTGGAGCGTTTTCTCCTTGCGAGACATAGTGAAAAAGCTAATTGCTTAGATGTAGGTAACAAGAAACACTTACTGCAGTGCACTGAAAAGCTAATTGCTACACAGCACTGGGATTGTGTTAGCAGCTTGCACAGTGATAGAAAACAGTAATTTCTCACTCTCTTGCCTTTCCCGTCACATTAATACTTGAAAGAAAGGCTTCTTAGACAACTTTCTTTTTCTTGTTGCAAAACACACTGCAGCCCTCTGTGCAACTTCTAGAACACGATAGGAGATGTTTAGTGAGAAGGAATGTTTTCTCCTTGCGAGACATAGTGAAAAAGCTGGTTCCTTAGATGTAGGTAACAAGAAACACTTACTGCAGTACACTGACAAGCTAATTGCTACACAGCACTGAGATGGTGTTAGCGGCTTGAAAAGTGATAGAAAACGGTACTTTCCCACTCTCTTGCCTTTCCCTTCACATTAATACTTGAAAGGAAGGCGTCTTGGACAAGTTTCTTTTTCTTGCAACAAAACACTCTGCAGCCCTCAGTGTAATTTCTAGAACACGATAGGAGATGTTTAGTGAGAAGGAACGTTTTCTCCTTGCGAGACATAGTGAAAAAGCTAATTGCTTAGATGTAGGTAACAAGAAGCACTTACTGCAGTGCACTGACAAGCTAATTGCTACACAGCACTGGGATTGTGTTAGCAGCTTGCAAAGAGATAGAAAACAGTATTTTCCTACTCTCTTGCCTTTCCCTTCACATTAATACTTGAAAGGAAGGCGTCTTGGACAACTTTCTTTCTCTTGCTTCAAAAAATTCTGCAGCCCTCTGTGCGACATCTATAACACGATAGAAGTTGTTTAGTGGGCAGGAGCGTTTTCTCCTTGCGAGACATAGTGAAAAAGCTATTTGCTTAGATGTAGGTAACAAGAAACACTTACTGCAGTGCACTGACAAGCTAATTGCTACACAGCACTGGGATTGTGTTAGCAGTTTGTAAAGCGGCAGAAAACAGTACTTTCCCACTCTCTTGACTTTCCCTTCACATTAATACTTGAAAGGAAGGCGTCTTGGACAACTTTCTTTTTCTTGTTACAAAACACTCTGCAGCCCTCTGTGCAACTTCTAGAACACGATAGGAGTTGTTTTCTGAGCAGGAACGTTTTCTCCTTGTGAGACATAGTGAAAAAGCTATTTGCTTAGATGTAGGTAACAAGAAACACTTACTGCAGTGCACTGACAAGCTAATTGCTACACAGCACTGGGATTGTGTTAGCAGCTTGCACAGTGATAGAAAACAGTACTTTCTCACTCTCTTGCCTTTCCCTTCACATTAATACTTGAAAGGAAGTCTTCTTAGACAACTTTCCGTTTCTTGTTGCAAAACACACTGCAGCCCTCTGTGCAACTTCTAGAACACGATAGGAGTTGTTTAGTGTGCAGGAACGTTTTCTCCTTGCGAGACATAGTGAAAAAGCTATTTGCTTAGATGTAGGTAACAAGAAACACTTACTGCAGTACACAGAAAAGCTAATTCCTACACAGCACTGAGATTGTGTTAGCAGCTTGCACAGTGATAGAAAACAGTACTTTCCCACTCTCTTGCCTTTCCCTTCATATTAATACTTGAAACAAAGGCGTCTTAGACAACTTTCTTTTTCTTGTTACAAAAAACTCTGCAGCCCTCAGTGCAACTTCTACAACACGATAGGAGATGTTTAGTGAGCAGCAACGTTTTCTGCTTGCGAGACATAGTGAAAAAGCTATTTGCTTAAATGTAGGTAACAAGAAACACTGCAGTGCACTGACAAGCTGATTGCTACACAGCACTGAGATTGTGTTAGCAGCTTGCAAAGCGATAGAAAACAGTACTTTCCCACTCTCTTGCCTTTCCCTTCACATTAATACTTGAAAGGAAGGCATCTTGGACAAGTTTCTTTTTCTTGTTAGAAAACACACTGCAGCCCTCAGTGCAACTTCTAGAACACGACAGGAGATGTTTAGTTAGCGGGAACGCTTTCTCCTTGCGAGACATAGTGAAAAAGCTTTTTGCTTACATGTAGCTAACAAGAAACACGTACTGCAGTGCACTGACAAGCTAATTGCTACACAGCACTGGGATTCTGTTAGCAGCTTGCAAAGTGATAGAAAACAGTACTTTCCCACTCTCTTGCCTTTCCCTTCACATTAATACTTGAAAGGAAGGCGTCTTAGACAACTTTCTTTTTCTTGTTGCAAAACACACTGCAGCCCTCTGTGCAACTTCTAGAACACGATAGGAGATGTTTAGTTAGCGGGAACGTTTTCTCCTTGGGAGACATAGTGAAAAAGCTTTTTGCTTAGATGTAGGTAACAAGAAACACTTACTGCAGTGCACTGACAAGCTAATTGCTACACAGCTCTGGGATTGTGTTAGCAGCTTGCAAAGTGATAGAAAACAGTACTTTCCCACTCTCTTGCCTTTCCCTTCACATTAATACTTGAAAGGAAGGCGTCTTAGACAACTTTATTTTCTAGTTTCAAAAAACTCTTCAGCCCTCTGTGCAACATCTACAACACGAAGGAAGTTGTTTAGTGAGCTGGAGCGTTTTCTCCTTGCGAGACATAGTGAAAAAGCTATTTGCTTAGATGTAGGTAACAAGAAACACTTACTGCAGTGCACTGAAAAGCTAATTGCTACACAGCACTGGGATTGTGTTAGCAGCTTGCACAGTGATAGAAAACAGTACTTTCTCACTCTTTTGCCTTTCCCTTCACATTAATACTTGAAAGAAAGGCTTCTTAGACAACTTTCTTTTTCTTGTTGCAAAACACAGTGCAGCCCTCTGTGCAACTTCTAGAACACGATAGGAGATGTTTAGTGAGAAGGAATGTTTTCTCCTTGCGAGACATAGTGAAAAAGCTGTTTCCTCAGATGTAGGTAACAAGAAACACTTACTGCAGTACACTGACAAGCTAATTGCTACACAGCACTGAGATGGTGTTAGCGGCTTGAAAAGTGATAGAAAACGGTACTTTCCCACTCTCTTGCCTTTCCCTTCACATTAATACTTGAAAGGAAGGCGTCTTGGACAAGTTTCTTTTTCTTGCTACAAAACACTCTGCAGCCCTCAGTGTAATTTCTAGAACACGATAGGAGATGTTTAGTGAGAAGGAACGTTTTCTCCTTGCGAGACATAGTGAAAAAGCTAATTGCTTAGATGTAGGTAACAAGAAACACTTACTGCAGTGCACTGACAAGCTAATTGCTAAACAGCACTGAGATTGTGTAAGTAGCTTGCAAAGAGATAAAAACTAGTATTTTCCCACTCTCTTGCCTTTCCCTTCACATTAATACTTGAAAGGAAGGCATCTTAGACAACTTTCTTTTTCTTGCTTCAAAAAATTCTGCAGCCCTCTGTGCGACATCTATAACACGATAGAAGTTGTTTAGTGGGCAGGAGCGTTTTCTCCTTGCGAGACATAGTGAAAAAGCTATTTGCTTAGATGTAGGTAACAAGAACCACTTACTGCAGTGCACAGAAAAGCTAATTGCTACACAGCACTGGGATTGTGTTAGCAGCTTGCACAGTGATAGAAAACAGTACTTTCTCACTCTCTTGCCTTTCCCTTCACATAAATACTTGAAAGGAAGGCTTCATGGACAACTTTTTCTTGTTGCAAAACACACTGTGCCCTCTGTGCAACTCCTAGAACACGATAGGAGATGTTTAGTGTGCAGGAGCGTTTTCTCCTTGCGAGACATAGTGAAAAAGCTAATTGCTTAGATGTAGGTAACAAGAAACACTTACTGCAGTGCACTGACAAGCTAATTGCTACACAGCACTGGGATTGTGTTAGCAGCTTGCACAGTGATAGAAAACAGTACTTTCCCACTCTCTTGCCTTTCCCTTCACATTAATACTTGAAACAAAGGCGTCTTGGACAACTTTCTTTTTCTTGTTACAAAAAACTCTGCAGCCCTCAGTGCAACTTCTAGAACACGATAGGAGATGTTTAGTGAGCAGCAACGTTTTCTGCTTGCGAGACATAGTGAAAAAGCTATTTGCTTAGATGTAGGTAACAAGAAACACTTACTGCAGTGCACTGACAAGCTAATTGCTACACAGCACTGAGATTGTGTTAGCAGCTTGCAAAGAGATAGAAAACAGTACTTTCCCACTCTCTTGCCTTTCCCTTCACATTAATACTTGAAACAAAGGCGTCTTGGACAAGTTTCTTTTTCTTGTTACAAAACACTCTGCAGCCCTCATTGCAACTTCTAGAACACGATAGGAGATGTTTAGTTAGCGGGAACGCTTTCTCCTTGCGAGACATAGTGAAAAAGCTTTTTGCTTAGATGTAGGTAACAAGAAACACGTACTGCAGTGCACTGACAAGCTAATTGCTACACAGCTCTGGGATTCTGTTAGCAGCTTGCAAAGTGATACAAAACAGTACTTTCCCACTCTCTTGCCTTTCCCTTCACATTAATACTTGAAAGGAAGGCGTCTTAGACAACTTTCTTTTTCTTGCTTCAAAAAACTCTTCAGCCCTCTGTGCAACATCTACAACACGAAGGAAGTTGTTTAGTGAGCTGGAGCGTTTTCTCCTTGCGAGACATAGTGAAAAAGCTATTTGCTTAGATGTAGGTAACAAGAAACACTTACTGCAGTGCACAGAAAAGCTAATTGCTACACAGCACTGAGATTGTGTTAGCAGCTTGAAAAGTGATAGAAAACAGTACTTTCCCACTCTCTTGCCTTTCCCTTCACATTAATACGTGAAAGGAAGGCGTCTTAGACAACTTTCCTTTTCTTGTTGGTAGAAAACTCTGCAGCCCTGTGTGAAATCCCTAGAACACGACAGGAGATGTTTAGTGAGTACGAAAGTTTTCTCCTTGCGAGACATAGTGAAATAGCTTTTTGCTTAGATGTACGTAACAAGAAACACTTACTGCAGTACACTGACAAGCTAATTGCTACACAGCACTGGGATTGTGTTAGCAGCTTGCACAGTGATAGAAAACAGTACTTTCCCACTCTCTTGCCTTTCCCTTCACATTAATACTTGAAAGAAAGGCTTCTTAGACAACTTTCTTTTTCTTGTTACAAAACACACTGCAGCGCTCTGTGCAACTTCTAGAACACGATAGGAGTTGTTTAGTGTGCAGGAACGTTTTCTCCTTGCGAGACATAGTGAAAAAGCTATTTGCTTAGATGTAGGTAACAAGAAACACTTACTGCAGTACACTGACAAGCTAATTGCTACACAGCACTGAGATTGTGTTAGCAGCTTGCACAGTGATAGAAAACAGTACTTTCCCACTCTCTTGCCTTTCCCTTCACATTAATACTTGAAAGGAAGGCATCTTAGACAACTTTCTTTTTCTTGCTTCAAAAAACTCTGCAGTCCTCTGTGACGCATCTACAACACGATGGAAGTTGTTTAGTGAGCAGCAACGTTTTCTCCTTGCGAGACATAGTGAAAAAGCTATATGCTCAGATGTAGGTAACAAGACACACTTACTGCAGTGCACTGAAAAGCTAATTGCTACACAGCTCTGGGATTGTGTTAGCAGCTTGCAAAGTGATAGAAAACAGTACTTTCCCACTCTCTTGCCTTTCCCTTCACATTAATACTTGAAAGGAAAGCGTCTTGGACACGTTTCCTTTTCTTGTTACAAAACACTCTGCAGCCCTCAGTGTAATTTCTAGAACACGATAGGAGATGTTTAGTGAGAAGGAACGTTTTCTCCTTGCGAGACATAGTGAAAAAGCTTTTTGCTTAGATGTAGGTAACAAGAAACACTTACTGCAGTGCACTGACAAGCTAATTGCTACACAGCACTGGGATTGTGTTAGCAGTTTGTAAAGCGGCAGAAAACAGTACTTTCCCACTCTCTTGACTTTCCCTTCACATTAATACTTGAAAGGAAGGCGTCTTGGACAACTTTCTTTTTCTTGTTACAAAACACTCTGCAGCCCTCTGTGCAACTTCTAGAACACGATAGGAGTTGTTTAGTGAGCAGGAACGTTTTCTCCTTGCGAGACATAGTGAAAAAGCTATTTGCTTAGATGTAGGTAACAAGAAACACTTACTGCAGTGCACTGACAAGCTAATTGCTACACAGCACTGGGAATGTGTTAGCAGCTTGCACAGTGATAGAAAACAGTACTTTCTCACTCTCTTGCCTTTCCCTTCACATTAATACTTGAAAGGAAGGCTTCTTAGAGAACTTTCCGTTTCTTGTTGCAAAACACACTGCAGCCCTCTGTGCAACTTCTAGAATACGATAGGAGTTGTTTAGTGTGCAGGAACGTTTTCTCCTTGCGAGACATAGTGAAAAAGCTATTTGCTTAGATGTAGGTAACAAGAAACACTTACTGCAGTGCACAGAAAAGCTAATTGCTACACAGCACTGAGGTTGTGTAAGCAGCTTGCAAAGTGATAGAAAACAGTACTTTCCCACTCTCTTGCCTTTCCCTTCACATTAATACTTGAAAGGAAGGCGTCTTAGACAACATTCTTTTTCTTGTTCTAAAAAATTCTCAGCCCTCTGTGCAATACCTAGAACACGACAGGAGATGTTTAGTGAGCAGGAACGTTTTCTCCTTGCGAGACATAGTGAAAAAGCTTTTTGCTTAGATGTAGGTAACAAGAAACACTTACTGCAGTGCACTGACAAGCTAATTGCTACACAGCACTGGGATTGTGTTAGCAGCTTGCACAGTGATAGAAAACAGTACTTTCCCACTCTCTTGCCTTTCCCTTCACATTAATACTTGAAACAAAGGCGTCTTGGACAACTTTCTTTTTCTTGTTACAAAAAACTCTGCAGCCCTCAGTGCAACTTCTAGAACACGATAGGAGATGTTTAGTGAGCAGCAACGTTTTCTGCTTGCGAGACATAGTGAAAAAGCTATTTGCTTAGATGTAGGTAACAAGAAACACTTACTGCAGTGCACTGACAAGCTAATTGCTACACAGCACTGAGATTGTGTTAGCAGCTTGCAAAGAGATAGAAAACAGTACTTTCCCACTCTCTTGCCTTTCCCTTCACATTAATACTTGAAACAAAGGCGTCTTGGACAAGTTTCTTTTTCTTGTTACAAAACACTCTGCAGCCCTCATTGCAACTTCTAGAACACGATAGGAGATGTTTAGTTAGCGGGAACGCTTTCTCCTTGCGAGACATAGTGAAAAAGCTTTTTGCTTAGATGTAGGTAACAAGAAACACGTACTGCAGTGCACTGACAAGCTAATTGCTACACAGCTCTGGGATTCTGTTAGCAGCTTGCAAAGTGATACAAAACAGTACTTTCCCACTCTCTTGCCTTTCCCTTCACATTAATACTTGAAAGGAAGGCGTCTTAGACAACTTTCTTTTTCTTGCTTCAAAAAACTCTTCAGCCCTCTGTGCAACATCTACAACACGAAGGAAGTTGTTTAGTGAGCTGGAGCGTTTTCTCCTTGCGAGACATAGTGAAAAAGCTATTTGCTTAGATGTAGGTAACAAGAAACACTTACTGCAGTGCACAGAAAAGCTAATTGCTACACAGCACTGAGATTGTGTTAGCAGCTTGAAAAGTGATAGAAAACAGTACTTTCCCACTCTCTTGCCTTTCCCTTCACATTAATACGTGAAAGGAAGGCGTCTTAGACAACTTTCCTTTTCTTGTTGGTAGAAAACTCTGCAGCCCTGTGTGAAATCCCTAGAACACGACAGGAGATGTTTAGTGAGTACGAAAGTTTTCTCCTTGCGAGACATAGTGAAATAGCTTTTTGCTTAGATGTACGTAACAAGAAACACTTACTGCAGTACACTGACAAGCTAATTGCTACACAGCACTGGGATTGTGTTAGCAGCTTGCACAGTGATAGAAAACAGTACTTTCCCACTCTCTTGCCTTTCCCTTCACATTAATACTTGAAAGAAAGGCTTCTTAGACAACTTTCTTTTTCTTGTTACAAAACACACTGCAGCCCTCTGTGCAACTTCTAGAACACGATAGGAGTTGTTTAGTGTGCAGGAACGTTTTCTCCTTGCGAGACATAGTGAAAAAGCTATTTGCTTAGATGTAGGTAACAAGAAACACTTACTGCAGTACACTGACAAGCTAATTGCTACACAGCACTGAGATTGTGTTAGCAGCTTGCACAGTGATAGAAAACAGTACTTTCCCACTCTCTTGCCTTTCCCTTCACATTAATACTTGAAAGGAAGGCATCTTAGACAACTTTCTTTTTCTTGCTTCAAAAAACTCTGCAGTCCTCTGTGACGCATCTACAACACGATGGAAGTTGTTTAGTGAGCAGCAACGTTTTCTCCTTGCGAGACATAGTGAAAAAGCTATATGCTCAGATGTAGGTAACAAGACACACTTACTGCAGTGCACTGAAAAGCTAATTGCTACACAGCTCTGGGATTGTGTTAGCAGCTTGCAAAGTGATAGAAAACAGTACTTTCCCACTCTCTTGCCTTTCCCTTCACATTAATACTTGAAAGGAAAGCGTCTTGGACACGTTTCTTTTTCTTGTTACAAAACACTCTGCAGCCCTCAGTGTAATTTCTAGAACACGATAGGAGATGTTTAGTGAGAAGGAACGTTTTCTCCTTGCGAGACATAGTGAAAAAGCTTTTTGCTTAGATGTAGGTAACAAGAAACACTTACTGCAGTGCACTGACAAGCTAATTGCTACACAGCACTGGGATTGTGTTAGCAGTTTGTAAAGCGGCAGAAAACAGTACTTTCCCACTCTCTTGACTTTCCCTTCACATTAATACTTGAAAGGAAGGCGTCTTGGACAACTTTCTTTTTCTTGTTACAAAACATTCTGCAGCCCTCTGTGCAACTTCTAGAACACGATAGGAGTTGTTTAGTGAGCAGGAACGTTTTCTCCTTGCGAGACATAGTGAAAAAGCTATTTGCTTAGATGTAGGTAACAAGAAACACTTACTGCAGTGCACTGACAAGCTAATTGCTACACAGCACTGGGAATGTGTTAGCAGCTTGCACAGTGATAGAAAACAGTACTTTCTCACTCTCTTGCCTTTCCCTTCACATTAATACTTGAAAGGAAGGCTTCTTAGAGAACTTTCCGTTTCTTGTTGCAAAACACACTGCAGCCCTCTGTGCAACTTGTAGAACACGATAGGAGTTGTTTAGTGTGCAGGAACGTTTTCTCCTTGCGAGACATAGTGAAAAAGCTATTTGCTTAGATGTAGGTAACAAGAAACACTTACTGCAGTACACTGACAAGCTAATTGCTACACAGCACTGAGGTTGTGTAAGCAGCTTGCAAAGTGATAGAAAACAGTACTTTCCCACTCTCTTGCCTTTCCCTTCACATTAATACTTGAAAGGAAGGCGTCTTAGACAACTTTCTTTTTCTTGTTGCTAAAAAATTCTCAGCCCTCTGTGCAATACCTAGAACACGACAGGAGATGTTTAGTGAGCAGGAACGTTTTCTCCTTGCGAGACATAGTGAAAAAGCTTTTTGCTTAGATGTAGGTAACAAGAAACACTTACTGCAGTGCACTGACAAGCTAATTGCTACACAGCACTCGGATTGTGTTAGCAGTTTGTAAAGCGGTAGAAAACAGTACTTTCCCACTCTCTTGCCTTTCCCTTCACATTAATACTTGAAACAAAGGCGTCTTGGACAACTTTCTTTTTCTTGTTACAAAAAACTCTGCAGCCCTCTGTGCAACTTCTAGAACATGATAGGAGATGTTTAGTGAGCAGCAACGTTTTCTCCTTGCGAGACATAGTGAAAAAGCTTTTTGCTTAGATGTAGGTAACAAGAAACACTTACTGCAGTGCACTGACAAGCTAATTGCTACACAGCACTGGGATTGTGTTAGCAGCTTGCACAGTGATAGAAAACAGTACTTTCTCACTCTCTTGCCTTTCCCTTCACATAAATACTTGAAAGGAAGGCTTCTTAGACAACTTTCTTTTTCTTGTTGCAAAACACACTGCAGCCCTCTGTGCAACTTCTACAACACGATAGGAGATGTTTAGTGAGCAGGAACTTTTTCTCCTTGCGAGACATAGTGAAAAAGCTATTTGCTTAGATGTAGGTAACAAGAAACACTTACTGCAGTACACTGACAAGCTAATTGCTACACAGCACTGAGATTGTGTTAGCAGCTTGCAAAGTGATAGAAAACAGTACTTTCCCACTCTCTTGCCTTTCTCTTCACATTAGTAATTGAATGGAAGGCATCTTAGACAACTTTCTTTTTCTTGCTTCAAAAAACTCTGCAGCCCTCTGTGACGCATCTACAACACGATGGAAGTTGTTTAGTGAGCAGGAGCGTTTTCTCCTTGCGAGACATAGTGAAAAAGCTATTTGCTTAGATGTAGGTAACATGAAACACTTACTGCAGTGCACTGAGAAGCTAATTGCTACACAGCTCTGGGATTGTGTTAGCAGCTTGCACAGTGATAGAAAACAGTACTTTCCCACTCTCTTGCCTTTCCCTTCACATTAATACTTGAAACAAAGGCGTCTTGGACAACTTTCTTTTTCTTGTTGCTAAACACTCTGCAGCCCTCAGTGGAACTTCTAGAACACGATAGGCGATGTTTAGTGAGCAGGAAGGTTTTCTCCTTGCCAGACATAGTGAAAAAGCTTTTTGCTTAGATGTACGTAACAAGAAACACTTACTGCAGTGCACTGACAAGCTAATTGCTACACAGCACTGGGATTGTGTTAGCAGCTTGCACAGTGATAGAAAACAGTACTTTCCCACTCTCTTGCCTTTCCCTTCACATTAATACTTGAAACAAAGGCGTCTTGGACAACTTTCTTTTTCTTGTTACAAAACACACTGGAGCCCTCAGTGCAACTTCTAGAACACGATAGGAGATGTTTAGTTAGCGGGAACGTTGTCTCCTTGCGAGACACAGTGAAAAAGCTTTTTGCTTAGATGTAGGTAACAAGAAACACTTACTGCAGTGCACTGACAAGCTAATTGCTACACAGCACTGAGATTGTGTTAGCAGCTTGCAAAGTGATAGAAAACAGTACTTTCCCACTCTCTTGCCTTTCCCTTCACATTAATACTTGAAAGGAAGGCGTCTTAGACAACTTTATTTTCTTGCTTCAAAAAACTCTTCAGCCCTCTGTGCAACATCTACAACACGAAGGAAGTTGTTTAGTGAGCTGGAGCGTTTTCTCCTTGCGAGACAGAGTGAAAAAGCTATTTCCTTAGATGTAGGTAACAAGAAACACTTACTGCAGTGCACTGAAAAGCTAATTGCTACACAGCTCTGGGATTGTGTTAGCAGCTTGCAAAGTGATAGAAAACAGTACTTTCCCACTCTCTTGCCTTTCCCTTCACATTAATACTTGAAAGGAAGGCATCTTAGACAACTTTTTTTTTCTTGGTGCAAAACACTCTGCAGCCCTCTGTGCAACTTCTAAAACACGATAGGAGATGTTTAGTGAGAAGGAACGCTTTCTCCTTGCGAGATATAGTGAAAAAGCTTTTTGCTTAGATGTAGGTAACAAGAAACACTTACTGCAGTGCACTGACAAGCTAACTGCTACACAGCACTCGGATTGTGTTAGCAGTTTGTAAAGCGGTACAAAACAGTACTTTCCCACTCTCTTGCCTTTCCCTTCACATTAATACTTGCAAGGAAGGCGTCTTGGACAAGTTTCTTTTTCTTGTTACAAAACACTCTGCAGCCCTCTGTGCAACTTCTAGAACACGATAGGAGATGTTTAGTTAGCGGGAACGTTTTCTCCTTGCGAGACATAGTGAAAAAGCTTTTTGCTTAGATGTAGGTAACAAGAAACACTTACTGCAGTGCACTGACAAGCTAATTGCTACACAGCTCTGGGATTGTGTTAGCAGCTTGCAAAGTGATAGAAAACAGTACTTTCCCACTCTCTTGCCTTTCCCTTCACATTAATACTTGAAAGGAAAGCGTCTTGGACAAGTTTCTTTTTCTTGTTACAAAACACTCTGCAGCCCTCAGGGTAATTTCTAGAACACGATAGGAGATGTTTAGTGAGAAGGAACGTTTTCTCCTTGCGAGACATAGTGAAAAAGCTTTTTGCTTAGATGTAGGTAACAAGAAACACTTACTGCAGTGCACTGACAAGCTAATTGCTACACAGCACTGGGATTGTGTTAGCAGTTTGTAAAGCGGCAGAAAACAGTACTTTCCCACTCTCTTGACTTTCCCTTCACATTAATACTTGAAAGGAAGGCGTCTTGGACAACTTTCTTTTTCTTGTTACAAAACACTCTGCAGCCCTCTGTGCAACTTCTAGAACACGATAGGAGTTGTTTAGTGAGCAGGAACGTTTTCTCCTTGCGAGACATAGTGAAAAAGCTATTTGCTTAGATGTAGGTAACAAGAAACACTTACTGCAGTGCACTGACAAGCTAATTGCTACACAGCACTGGGATTGTGTTAGCAGCTTGCACAGTGATAGAAAACAGTACTTTCTCACTCTCTTGCCTTTCCCTTCACATTAATACTTGAAAGGAAGGCTTCTTAGACAACTTTCCGTTTCTTGTTGCAAAACACACTGCAGCCCTCTGTGCAACTTCTAGAACACGATAGGAGTTGTTTAGTGTGCAGGAACGTTTTCTCCTTGCGAGACATAGTGAAAAAGCTATTTGCTTAGATGTAGGTAACAAGAAACACTTACTGCAGTACACAGAAAAGCTAATTCCTACACAGCACTGAGATTGTGTTAGCAGCTTGCAAAGTGATAGAAAACAGTACTTTCCCACTCTGTTGCCTTTCCCTTCACATTAATAATTGAAAGGAAGGCATCTTAGACAACTTTCTTTTTCTTGCTTCAAAAAACTCTGCAGCCCTCTGTGACGCATCTACAACACGACGGAAGTTGTTTAGTGAGCAGGAGCGTTTTCTCCTTGCGAGACATAGTGAAAAAGCTATTTGCTTAGATGTAGGTAACATGAAACACTTACTGCAGTGCACTGAGAAGCTAATTGCTACACAGCACTGGGATTGTGTTAGCAGCTTGCACAGTGATAGAAAACAGTACTTTCTCACTCTCTTGCCTTTCCCTTCACATTAATACTGGAAAGGAAGGCTTCTTAAACAACTTGCTTTTTGTTGTTGCAAAACACACTGCAGCCCTCTGTGCAACTGCTACAACACGATAGGAGATGTTTAGTGAGAAGGAACGTTTTCTCCTTGCGAGACATAGTGAAAAAGCTATTTGCTTAGATGTAGGTAACAAGAAACACTTACTGCAGTGCACTGACAAGCTAATTGCTACACAGCACTGAGATTGTGTTAGCAGCTTGCAAAGTGATAGAAAACAGTACTTTCCCACTCTCTTGCCTTTCCCTTCACATTAATACTTGAAAGGAAGGCATCTTAGGCAACTTTCTTTTTCTTGTTGCAAAACACTCTGCAGCCCTCAGTGGAACTTCTAGAACACGATAGGAGATGTTTAGTGAGCAGGAAGGTTTTCTCCTTGCCAGACATAGTGAAAAAGCTTTTTGCTTAGATGTAGGTAACAAGAAACACTTACTGCAGTGCACTGACAAGCTAATTGCTACACAGCTCTGGGATTGTGTTAGCAGCTTGCAAAGTGATAGAAAACAGTACTTTCCCACTCTCTTGCCTTTCCCTTCACATTAATACTTGAAAGGAAGGCGTCTTAGACAACTTTATTTTCTTGCTTCAAAAAACTCTTCAGCCCTCTGTGCAACATCTACAACACGAAGGAAGTTGTTTAGTGAGCTGGAGCGTTTTCTCCTTGCGAGACATAGTGAAAAAGCTAATTGCTTAGATGTAGGTAACAAGAAACACTTACTGCAGTGCACTGAAAAGCTAATTGCTACACAGCACTGGGATTGTGTTAGCAGCTTGCACAGTGATAGAAAACAGTAATTTCTCACTCTCTTGCCTTTCCCGTCACATTAATACTTGAAAGAAAGGCTTCTTAGACAACTTTCTTTTTCTTGTTGCAAAACACACTGCAGCCCTCTGTGCAACTTCTAGAACACGATAGGAGATGTTTAGTGAGAAGGAATGTTTTCTCCTTGCGAGACATAGTGAAAAAGCTGGTTCCTTAGATGTAGGTAACAAGAAACACTTACTGCAGTACACTGACAAGCTAATTGCTACACAGCACTGAGATGGTGTTAGCGGCTTGAAAAGTGATAGAAAACGGTACTTTCCCACTCTCTTGCCTTTCCCTTCACATTAATACTTGAAAGGAAGGCGTCTTGGACAAGTTTCTTTTTCTTGCAACAAAACACTCTGCAGCCCTCAGTGTAATTTCTAGAACACGATAGGAGATGTTTAGTGAGCAGGAACGTTTTCTCCTTGCGAGACATAGTGAAAAAGCTAATTGCTTAGATGTAGGTAACAAGAAGCACTTACTGCAGTGCACTGACAAGCTAATTGCTACACAGCACTGGGATTGTGTTAGCAGCTTGCAAAGAGATAGAAAACAGTATTTTCCTACTCTCTTGCCTTTCCCTTCACATTAATACTTGAAAGGAAGGCGTCTTGGACAACTTTCTTTCTCTTGCTTCAAAAAATTCTGCAGCCCTCTGTGCGACATCTATAACACGATAGAAGTTGTTTAGTGGGCAGGAGCGTTTTCTCCTTGCGAGACATAGTGAAAAAGCTATTTGCTTAGATGTAGGTAACAAGAAACACTTACTGCAGTGCACTGACAAGCTAATTGCTACACAGCACTGGGATTGTGTTAGCAGTTTGTAAAGCGGCAGAAAACAGTACTTTCCCACTCTCTTGACTTTCCCTTCACATTAATACTTGAAAGGAAGGCGTCTTGGACAACTTTCTTTTTCTTGTTACAAAACACTCTGCAGCCCTCTGTGCAACTTCTAGAACACGATAGGAGTTGTTTAGTGAGCAGGAACGTTTTCTCCTTGCGAGACATAGTGAAAAAGCTATTTGCTTAGATGTAGGTAACAAGAAACACTTACTGCAGTGCACTGACAAGCTAATTGCTACACAGCACTGGGATTGTGTTAGCAGCTTGCACAGTGATAGAAAACAGTACTTTCTCACTCTCTTGCCTTTCCCTTCACATTAATACTTGAAAGGAAGGCTTCTTAGACAACTTTCCGTTTCTTGTTGCAAAACACACTGCAGCCCTCTGTGCAACTTCTAGAACACGATAGGAGTTGTTTAGTGTGCAGGAACGTTTTCTCCTTGCGAGACATAGTGAAAAAGCTATTTGCTTAGATGTAGGTAACAAGAAACACTTACTGCAGTACACAGAAAAGCTAATTCCTACACAGCACTGAGATTGTGTTAGCAGCTTGCACAGTGATAGAAAACAGTACTTTCCCACTCTGTTGCCTTTCCCTTCACATTAATAATTGAAAGGAAGGCATCTTAGACAACTTTCTTTTTCTTGCTTCAAAAAACTCTGCAGCCCTCTGTGACGCATCTACAACACGACGGAAGTTGTTTAGTGAGCAGGAGCGTTTTCTCCTTGCGAGACATAGTGAAAAAGCTATTTGCTTAGATGTAGGTAACATGAAACACTTACTGCAGTGCACTGAGAAGCTAATTGCTACACAGCACTGGGATTGTGTTAGCAGCTTGCACAGTGATAGAAAACAGTACTTTCTCACTCTCTTGCCTTTCCCTTCACATTAATACTGGAAAGGAAGGCTTCTTAAACAACTTGCTTTTTGTTGTTGCAAAACACACTGCAGCCCTCTGTGCAACTGCTACAACACGATAGGAGATGTTTAGTGAGAAGGAACGTTTTCTCCTTGCGAGACATAGTGAAAAAGCTATTTGCTTAGATGTAGGTAACAAGAAACACTTACTGCAGTGCACTGACAAGCTAATTGCTACACAGCACTGAGATTGTGTTAGCAGCTTGCAAAGTGATAGAAAACAGTACTTTCCCACTCTCTTGCCTTTCCCTTCACATTAATACTTGAAAGGAAGGCATCTTAGGCAACTTTCTTTTTCTTGTTGCAAAACACTCTGCAGCCCTCAGTGGAACTTCTAGAACACGATAGGAGATGTTTAGTGAGCAGGAAGGTTTTCTCCTTGCCAGACATAGTGAAAAAGCTTTTTGCTTAGATGTAGGTAACAAGAAACACTTACTGCAGTGCACTGACAAGCTAATTGCTACACAGCTCTGGGATTGTGTTAGCAGCTTGCAAAGTGATAGAAAACAGTACTTTCCCACTCTCTTGCCTTTCCCTTCACATTAATACTTGAAAGGAAGGCGTCTTAGACAACTTTATTTTCTTGCTTCAAAAAACTCTTCAGCCCTCTGTGCAACATCTACAACACGAAGGAAGTTGTTTAGTGAGCTGGAGCGTTTTCTCCTTGCGAGACATAGTGAAAAAGCTAATTGCTTAGATGTAGGTAACAAGAAACACTTACTGCAATGCACTGAAAAGCTAATTGCTACACAGCACTGGGATTGTGTTAGCAGCTTGCACAGTGATAGAAAACAGTAATTTCTCACTCTCTTGCCTTTCCGGTCACATTAATACTTGAAAGAAAGGCTTCTTAGACAACTTTCTTTTTCTTGTTGCAAAACACACTACAGCCCTCTGTGCAACTTCTAGAACACGATAGGAGATGTTTAGTGAGAAGGAATGTTTTCTCCTTGCGAGACATATTGAAAAAGCTGGTTCCTTAGATGTAGGTAACAAGAAACACTTACTGCAGTACACTGACAAGCTAATTGCTACACAGCACTGAGATGGTGTTAGCGGCTTGAAAAGTGATAGAAAACGGTACTTTCCCACTCTCTTGCCTTTCCCTTCACATTAATACTTGAAAGGAAGGCGTCTTGGACAAGTTTCTTTTTCTTGCAACAAAACACTCTGCAGCCCTCAGTGTAATTTCTAGAACACGATAGGAGATGTTTAGTGAGAAGGAACGTTTTCTCCTTGCGAGACATAGTGAAAAAGCTAATTGCTTAGATGTAGGTAACAAGAAGCACTTACTGCAGTGCACTGACAAGCTAATTGCTACACAGCACTGGGATTGTGTTAGCAGCTTGCAAAGAGATAGAAAACAGTATTTTCCTACTCTCTTGCCTTTCCCTTCACATTAATACTTGAAAGGAAGGCGTCTTGGACAACTTTCTTTCTCTTGCTTCAAAAAATTCTGCAGCCCTCTGTGCGACATCTATAACACGATAGAAGTTGTTTAGTGGGCAGGAGCGTTTTCTCCTTGCGAGACATAGTGAAAAAGCTATTTGCTTAGATGTAGGTAACAAGAAACACTTACTGCAGTGCACTGACAAGCTAATTGCTACACAGCACTGGGATTGTGTTAGCAGTTTGTAAAGCGGCAGAAAACAGTACTTTCCCACTCTCTTGACTTTCCCTTCACATTAATACTTGAAAGGAAGGCGTCTTGGACAACTTTCTTTTTCTTGTTACAAAACACTCTGCAGCCCTCTGTGCAACTTCTAGAACACGATAGGAGTTGTTTAGTGAGCAGGAACGTTTTCTCCTTGCGAGACATAGTGAAAAAGCTATTTGCTTAGATGTAGGTAACAAGAAACACTTACTGCAGTGCACTGACAAGCTAATTGCTACACAGCACTGGGATTGTGTTAGCAGCTTGCACAGTGATAGAAAACAGTACTTTCTCACTCTCTTGCCTTTCCCTTCACATTAATACTTGAAAGGAAGGCTTCTTAGACAACTTTCCGTTTCTTGTTGCAAAACACACTGCAGCCCTCTGTGCAACTTCTAGAACACGATAGGAGTTGTTTAGTGTGCAGGAACGTTTTCTCCTTGCGAGACATAGTGAAAAAGCTATTTGCTTAGATGTAGGTAACAAGAAACACTTACTGCAGTACACAGAAAAGCTAATTCCTACACAGCACTGAGATTGTGTTAGCAGCTTGCACAGTGATAGAAAACAGTACTTTCCCACTCTCTTGCCTTTCCCTTCACATTAATACTTGAAACAAAGGCGTCTTAGACAACTTTCTTTTTCTTGTTACAAAAAACTCTGCAGCCCTCAGTGCAACTTCTACAACACGATAGGAGATGTTTAGTGAGCAGCAACGTTTTCTGCTTGCGAGACATAGTGAAAAAGCTATTTGCTTAAATGTAGGTAACAAGAAACACTGCAGTGCACTGACAAGCTGATTGCTACACAGCACTGAAATTGTGTTAGCAGCTTGCAAAGCGATAGAAAACAGTACTTTCCCACTCTCTTGCCTTTCCCTTCACATTAATACTTGAAAGGAAGGCATCTTGGACAAGTTTCTTTTTCTTGTTAGAAAACACACTGCAGCCCTCAGTGCAACTTCTAGAACACGACAGGAGATGTTTAGTTAGCGGGAACGCTTTCTCCTTGCGAGACATAGTGAAAAAGCTTTTTGCTTAGATGTAGGTAACAAGAAACACGTACTGCAGTGCACTGACAAGCTAATTGCTACACAGCTCTGGGATTCTGTTAGCAGCTTGCAAAGTGATAGAAAACAGTACTTTCCCACTCTCTTGCCTTTCCCTTCACATTAATACTTGAAAGGAAGGCGTCTTAGACAACTTTCTTTTTCTTGTTGCAAAACACACTGCAGCCCTCTGTGCAACTTCTAGAACACGATAGGAGATGTTTAGTTAGCGGGAACGTTTTCTCCTTGGGAGACATAGTGAAAAAGCTTTTTGCTTAGATGTAGGTAACAAGAAACACTTACTGCAGTGCACTGACAAGCTAATTGCTACACAGCTCTGGGATTGTGTTAGCAGCTTGCAAAGTGATAGAAAACAGTACTTTCCCACTCTCTTGCCTTTCCCTTCACATTAATACTTGAAAGGAAGGCGTCTTAGACAACTTTATTTTCTAGTTTCAAAAAACTCTTCAGCCCTCTGTGCAACATCTACAACACGAAGGAAGTTGTTTAGTGAGCTGGAGCGTTTTCTCCTTGCGAGACATAGTGAAAAAGCTATTTGCTTAGATGTAGGTAACAAGAAACACTTACTGCAGTGCACTGAAAAGCTAATTGCTACACAGCACTGGGATTGTGTTAGCAGCTTGCACAGTGATAGAAAACAGTACTTTCTCACTCTCTTGCCTTTCCCTTCACATTAATACTTGAAAGAAAGGCTTCTTAGACAACTTTCTTTTTCTTGTTGCAAAACACAGTGCAGCCCTCTGTGCAACTTCTAGAACACGATAGGAGATGTTTAGTGAGAAGGAATGTTTTCTCCTTGCGAGACATAGTGAAAAAGCTGTTTCCTCAGATGTAGGTAACAAGAAACACTTACTGCAGTACACTGACAAGCTAATTGCTACACAGCACTGAGATGGTGTTAGCGGCTTGAAAAGTGATAGAAAACGGTACTTTCCCACTCTCTTGCCTTTCCCTTCACATTAATACTTGAAAGGAAGGCGTCTTGGACAAGTTTCTTTTTCTTGTTACAAAACACTCTGCAGCCCTCAGTGTAATTTCTAGAACACGATAGGAGATGTTTAGTGAGAAGGAACGTTTTCTCCTTGCGAGACATAGTGAAAAAGCTAATTCCTTAGATGTAGGTAACAAGAAACACTTACTGCAGTGCACTGACAAGCTAATTGCTAAACAGCACTGAGATTGTGTAAGTAGCTTGCAAAGAGATAAAAACTAGTATTTTCCCACTCTCTTGCCTTTCCCTTCACATTAATACTTGAAAGGAAGGCATCTTAGACAACTTTCTTTTTCTTGCTTCAAAAAATTCTGCAGCCCTCTGTGCGACATCTATAACACGATAGAAGTTGTTTAGTGGGCAGGAGCGTTTTCTCCTTGCGAGACATAGTGAAAAAGCTATTTGCTTAGATGTAGGTAACAAGAAACACTTACTGCAGTGCACTGAAAAGCTAATTGCTACACAGCACTGGGATTGTGTTAGCAGCTTGCACAGTGATAGAAAACAGTACTTTCTCACTCTCTTGCCTTTCCCTTCACATAAATACTTGAAAGGAAGGCTTCTTAGACAACTTTTTCTTGTTGCAAAACACACTGTGCCCTCTGTGCAACTCCTAGAACACGATAGGAGATGTTTAGTGTGCAGGAGCGTTTTCTCCTTGCGAGACATAGTGAAAAAGCTAATTGCTTAGATGTAGGTAACAAGAAACACTTACTGCAGTGCACTGACAAGCTAATTGCTACACAGCACTGGGATTGTGTTAGCAGCTTGCACAGTGATAGAAAACAGTACTTTCCCACTCTCTTGCCTTTCCCTTCACATTAATACTTGAAACAAAGGCGTCTTGGACAACTTTCTTTTTCTTGTTACAAAAAACTCTGCAGCCCTCAGTGCAACTTCTAGAACACGATAGGAGATGTTTAGTGAGCAGCAACGTTTTCTGCTTGCGAGACATAGTGAAAAAGGTATTTGCTTAGATGTAGGTAACAAGAAACACTTACTGCAGTGCACTGACAAGCTAATTGCTACACAGCACTGAGATTGTGTTAGCAGCTTGCAAAGAGATAGAAAACAGTACTTTCCCACTCTCTTGCCTTTCCCTTCACATTAATACTTGAAACAAAGGCGTCTTGGACAAGTTTCTTTTTCTTGTTACAAAACACTCTGCAGCCCTCATTGCAACTTCTAGAACACGATAGGAGATGTTTAGTTAGCGGGAACGCTTTCTCCTTGCGAGACATAGTGAAAAAGCTTTTTGCTTAGATGTAGGTAACAAGAAACACGTACTGCAGTGCACAGAAAAGCTAATTGCTACACAGCACTGAGATTGTGTTAGCAGCTTGAAAAGTGATAGAAAACAGTACTTTCCCACTCTCTTGCCTTTCCCTTCACATTAATACGTGAAAGGAAGGCGTCTTAGACAACTTTCCTTTTCTTGTTGGTAGAAAACTCTGCAGCCCTGTGTGAAATCCCTAGAACACGACAGGAGATGTTTAGTGAGTACGAAAGTTTTCTCCTTGCGAGACATAGTGAAATAGCTTTTTGCTTAGATGTACGTAACAAGAAACACTTACTGCAGTACACTGACAAGCTAATTGCTACACAGCACTGGGATTGTGTTAGCAGCTTGCACAGTGATAGAAAACAGTACTTTCCCACTCTCTTGCCTTTCCCTTCACATTAATACTTGAAAGAAAGGCTTCTTAGACAACTTTCTTTTTCTTGTTACAAAACACACTGCAGCCCTCTGTGCAACTTCTAGAACACGATAGGAGTTGTTTAGTGTGCAGGAACGTTTTCTCCTTGCGAGACATAGTGAAAAAGCTATTTGCTTAGATGTAGGTAACAAGAAACACTTACTGCAGTACACTGACAAGCTAATTGCTACACAGCACTGAGATTGTGTTAGCAGCTTGCACAGTGATAGAAAACAGTACTTTCCCACTCTCTTGCCTTTCCCTTCACATTAATACTTGAAAGGAAGGCATCTTAGACAACTTTCTTTTTCTTGCTTCAAAAAACTCTGCAGTCCTCTGTGACGCATCTACAACACGATGGAAGTTGTTTAGTGAGCAGCAACGTTTTCTCCTTGCGAGACATAGTGAAAAAGCTATATGCTCAGATGTAGGTAACAAGACACACTTACTGCAGTGCACTGAAAAGCTAATTGCTACACAGCACTGGGAATGTGTTAGCAGCTTGCACAGTGATAGAAAACAGTACTTTCTCACTCTCTTGCCTTTCCCTTCACATTAATACTTGAAAGGAAGGCTTCTTAGAGAACTTTCCGTTTCTTGTTGCAAAACACACTGCAGCCCTCTGTGCAACTTCTAGAACACGATAGGAGTTGTTTAGTGTGCAGGAACGTTTTCTCCTTGCGAGACATAGTGAAAAAGCTATTTGCTTAGATGTAGGTAACAAGAAACACTTACTGCAGTACACTGACAAGCTAATTGCTACACAGCACTGAGGTTGTGTAAGCAGCTTGCAAAGTGATAGAAAACAGTACTTTCCCACTCTCTTGCCTTTCCCTTCACATTAATACTTGAAAGGAAGGCGTCTTAGACAACTTTCTTTTTCTTGTTGCTAAAAAATTCTCAGCCCTCTGTGCAATACCTAGAACACGACAGGAGATGTTTAGTGAGCAGGAACGTTTTCTCCTTGCGAGACATAGTGAAAAAGCTTTTTGCTTAGATGTAGGTAACAAGAAACACTTACTGCAGTGCACTGACAAGCTAATTGCTACACAGCACTCGGATTGTGTTAGCAGTTTGTAAAGCGGTAGAAAACAGTACTTTCCCACTCTCTTGCCTTTCCCTTCACATTAATACTTGAAAGGAAGGCGTCTTGGACAACTTTCTTTTTCTTGTTACAAAAAACTCTGCAGCCCTCTGTGCAACTTCTAGAACATGATAGGAGATGTTTAGTGAGCAGCAACGTTTTCTCCTTGCGAGACATAGTGAAAAAGCTTTTTGCTTAGATGTAGGTAACAAGAAACACTTACTGCAGTGCACTGACAAGCTAATTGCTACACAGCACTGGGATTGTGTTAGCAGCTTGCACAGTGATAGAAAACAGTACTTTCTCACTCTCTTGCCTTTCCCTTCACATAAATACTTGAAAGGAAGGCTTCTTAGACAACTTTCTTTTTCTTGTTGCAAAACACACTGCAGCCCTCTGTGCAACTTCTACAACACGATAGGAGATGTTTAGTGAGCAGGAACGTTTTCTCCTTGCGAGACATAGTGAAAAAGCTATTTGCTTAGATGTAGGTAACAAGAAACACTTACTGCAGTACACTGACAAGCTAATTGCTACACAGCACTGAGATTGTGTTAGCAGCTTGCACAGTGATAGAAAACAGTACTTTCCCACTCTCTTGCCTTTCTCTTCACATTAGTAATTGAATGGAAGGCATCTTAGACAACTTTCTTTTTCTTGCTTCAAAAAACTCTGCAGCCCTCTGTGACGCATCTACAACACGATGGAAGTTGTTTAGTGACCAGGAGCGTTTTCTCCTTGCGAGACATAGTGAAAAAGCTATTTGCTTAGATGTAGGTAACATGAAACACTTACTGCAGTGCACTGAGAAGCTAATTGCTACACAGCTCTGGGATTGTGTTAGCAGCTTGCACAGTGATAGAAAACAGTACTTTCCCACTCTCTTGCCTTTCCCTTCACATTAATACTTGAAACAAAGGCGTCTTGGACAACTTTCTTTTTCTTGTTGCTAAACACTCTGCAGCCCTCAGTGGAACTTCTAGAACACGATAGGCGATGTTTAGTGAGCAGGAAGGTTTTCTCCTTGCCAGACATAGTGAAAAAGCTTTTTGCTTAGATGTACGTAACAAGAAACACTTACTGCAGTGCACTGACAAGCTAATTGCTACACAGCACTGGGATTGTGTTAGCAGCTTGCACAGTGATAGAAAACAGTACTTTCTCACTCTCTTGCCTTTCCCTTCACATAAATACTTGAAAGGAAGGCTTCTTAGACAACTTTCTTTTTCTTGCTGCAAAACACACTGCAGCCCTCTGTGCAACTTCTAGAACAGGATAGGAGGTGTTTAGTGAGAAGGAACGTTTTCTCCTTGCGAGACATAGTGAAAAAGCTATTTGCTTAGATGTAGGTAACAAGAAACACTTACTGCAGTGCACTGACAAGGTAATTGCTACACAGCACTGAGATTTTGTTAGCAGCTTGCAAAGTGATAGAAAACCGTACTTTCCCACTCTCTTGCCTTTCCCTTCACATTAATACTTGAAAGGAAGGCATCTTAGACAACTTTTTTTTTCTTGGTGCAAAACGCTCTGCAGGCCTCTGTGCAACATCTACAACAGGATGAAAGTTGTTTAGAGAGCAGGAGCGTTTTCTCCGTGCGAGACATAGTGAAAAAGCTATTTGCTTAGATGTAGGTAACAAGAAACACTTACTGCAGTGCACTGACAAGCTAATTGCTACACAGCACTGGGATTGTGTTAGCAGCTTGCACAGTGATAGAAAACAGTACTTTCTCACTCTCTTGCCTTTCCCTTCACATTAATACTTGAAAGGAAGGCTTCTTAGACAACTTTCTTTTTCTTGGTGCAAAACACACTGCAGCCCTCTGTGCAACTTCTAGAACACGATAGGAGATGTTTAGTGAGAAGGAAGGTTTTCTCCTTGCCAGACATAGTGAAAAAGCTTTTTGCTTAGATGTAGGTAACAAAAACACTTACTGCAGTGCACTGACAAGCTAATTGCTACACAGCACTCGGATTGTGTTAGCAGTTTGTAAAGCGGTAGAAAACAGTACTTTCCCACTCTCTTGCCTTTCCCTTCACATTAATACTTGAAAGGAAGGCATCTTAGGCAACTTTCTTTTTCTTGTTGCAAAACACTCTGCAGCCCTCAGTGGAACTTCTAGAACACGATAGGAGATGTTTAGTGAGAAGGAAGGTTTTCTCCTTGCCAGACATACTGAAAAAGCTATTTGCTTAGATGTAGGTAACAAGAAACACTTACTGCAGTGCACTGACAAGCTAATTGCTACACAGCACTGGGATTGTGTTAGCAGCTTGCACAGTGATAGAAAACAGTACTTTCCCACTCTCTTGCCTTTCCCTTCACATTAATACTTGAAACAAAGGCGTCTTGGACAACTTTCTTTTTCTTGTTACAAAACACACTGGAGCCCTCAGTGCAACTTCTAGAACACGATAGGAGATGTTTAGTTAGCGGGAACGTTGTCTCCTTGCGAGACACAGTGAAAAAGCTTTTTCCTTAGATGTAGGTAACAAGAAACACTTACTGCAGTGCACTGACAAGCTAATTGCTACACAGCACTGAGATTGTGTTAGCAGCTTGCAAAGTGATAGAAAACAGTACTTTCCCACTCTCTTGCCTTTCCCTTCACATTAATACTTGAAAGGAAGGCGTCTTAGACAACTTTATTTTCTTGCTTCAAAAAACTCTTCAGCCCTCTGTGCAACATCTACAACACGAAGGAAGTTGTTTAGTGAGCTGGAGCGTTTTCTCCTTGCGAGACAGAGTGAAAAAGCTATTTCCTTAGATGTAGGTAACAAGAAACACTTACTGCAGTGCACTGAAAAGCTAATTGCTACACAGCTCTGGGATTGTGTTAGCAGCTTGCAAAGTGATAGAAAACAGTACTTTCCCACTCTCTTGCCTTTCCCTTCACATTAATACTTGAAAGGAAGGCATCTTAGACAACTTTTTTTTTCTTGGTGCAAAACACTCTGCAGCCCTCTGTGCAACTTCTAAAACACGATAGGAGATGTTTAGTGAGAAGGAACGCTTTCTCCTTGCGAGATATAGTGAAAAAGCTTTTTGCTTAGATGTAGGTAACAAGAAACACTTACTGCAGTGCACTGACAAGCTAACTGCTACACAGCACTCGGATTGTGTTAGCAGTTTGTAAAGCGGTACAAAACAGTACTTTCCCACTCTCTTGCCTTTCCCTTCACATTAATACTTGCAAGGAAGGCGTCTTGGACAAGTTTCTTTTTCTTGTTACAAAACACTCTGCAGCCCTCTGTGCAACTTCTAGAACACGATAGGAGATGTTTAGTTAGCGGGAACGTTTTCTCCTTGCGAGACATAGTGAAAAAGCTTTTTGCTTAGATGTAGGTAACAAGAAACACTTACTGCAGTGCACTGACAAGCTAATTGCTACACAGCTCTGGGATTGTGTTAGCAGCTTGCAAAGTGATAGAAAACAGTACTTTCCCACTCTCTTGCCTTTCCCTTCACATTAATACTTGAAAGGAAAGCGTCTTGGACAAGTTTCTTTTTCTTGTTACAAAACACTCTGCAGCCCTCAGGGTAATTTCTAGAACACGATAGGAGATGTTTAGTGAGAAGGAACGTTTTCTCCTTGCGAGACATAGTGAAAAAGCTTTTTGCTTAGATGTAGGTAACAAGAAACACTTACTGCAGTGCACTGACAAGCTAATTGCTACACAGCACTGGGATTGTGTTAGCAGTTTGTAAAGCGGCAGAAAACAGTACTTTCCCACTCTCTTGACTTTCCCTTCACATTAATACTTGAAAGGAAGGCGTCTTGGACAACTTTCTTTTTCTTGTTACAAAACACTCTGCAGCCCTCTGTGCAACTTCTAGAACACGATAGGAGTTGTTTAGTGAGCAGGAACGTTTTCTCCTTGCGAGACATAGTGAAAAAGCTAATTGCTTAGATGTAGGTAACAAGAAACACTTACTGCAGTGCACTGACAAGCTAATTGCTACACAGCACTGGGATTGTGTTAGCAGCTTGCACAGTGATAGAAAACAGTACTTTCTCACTCTCTTGCCTTTCCCTTCCAATTAATACTTGAAAGGAAGGCTTCTTAGACAACTTTCCGTTTCTTGTTGCAAAACACACTGCAGCCCTCTGTGCAACTTCTAGAACACGATAGGAGTTGTTTAGTGTGCAGGAACGTTTTCTCCTTGCGAGACATAGTGAAAAAGCTATTTGCTTAGATGTAGGTAACAAGAAACACTTACTGCAGTACACAGAAAAGCTAATTCCTACACAGCACTGAGATTGTGTTAGCAGCTTGCAAAGTGATAGAAAACAGTACTTTCCCACTCTGTTGCCTTTCCCTTCACATTAATAATTGAAAGGAAGGCATCTTAGACAACTTTCTTTTTCTTGCTTCAAAAAACTCTGCAGCCCTCTGTGACGCATCTACAACACGATGGAAGTTGTTTAGTGAGCAGGAGCGTTTTCTCCTTGCGAGACATAGTGAAAAAGCTATTTGCTTAGATGTAGGTAACATGAAACACTTACTGCAGTGCACTGAGAAGCTAATTGCTACACAGCACTGGGATTGTGTTAGCAGCTTGCACAGTGATAGAAAACAGTACTTTCTCACTCTCTTGCCTTTCCCTTCACATTAATACTGGAAAGGAAGGCTTCTTAAACAACTTGCTTTTTGTTGTTGCAAAACACACTGCAGCCCTCTGTGCAACTGCTACAACACGATAGGAGATGTTTAGTGAGAAGGAACGTTTTCTCCTTGCGAGACATAGTGAAAAAGCTATTTGCTTAGATGTAGGTAACAAGAAACACTTACTGCAGTGCACTGACAAGCTAATTGCTACACAGCACTGAGATTGTGTTAGCAGCTTGCAAAGTGATAGAAAACAGTACTTTCCCACTCTCTTGCCTTTCCCTTCACATTAATACTTGAAAGGAAGGCATCTTAGGCAACTTTCTTTTTCTTGTTGCAAAACACTCTGCAGCCCTCAGTGGAACTTCTAGAACACGATAGGAGATGTTTAGTGAGCAGGAAGGTTTTCTCCTTGCCAGACATAGTGAAAAAGCTTTTTGCTTAGATGTAGGTAACAAGAAACACTTACTGCAGTGCACTGACAAGCTAATTGCTACACAGCTCTGGGATTGTGTTAGCAGCTTGCAAAGTGATAGAAAACAGTACTTTCCCACTCTCTTGCCTTTCCCTTCACATTAATACTTGAAAGGAAGGCGTCTTAGACAACTTTATTTTCTTGCTTCAAAAAACTCTTCAGCCCTCTGTGCAACATCTACAACACGAAGGAAGTTGTTTAGTGAGCTGGAGCGTTTTCTCCTTGCGAGACATAGTGAAAAAGCTAATTGCTTAGATGTAGGTAACAAGAAACACTTACTGCAGTGCACTGAAAAGCTAATTGCTACACAGCACTGGGATTGTGTTAGCAGCTTGCACAGTGATAGAAAACAGTAATTTCTCACTCTCTTGCCTTTCCCGTCACATTAATACTTGAAAGAAAGGCTTCTTAGACAACTTTCTTTTTCTTGTTGCAAAACACACTGCAGCCCTCTGTGCAACTTCTAGAACACGATAGGAGATGTTTAGTGAGAAGGAATGTTTTCTCCTTGCGAGACATAGTGAAAAAGCTGGTTCCTTAGATGTAGGTAACAAGAAACACTTACTGCAGTACACTGACAAGCTAATTGCTACACAGCACTGAGATGGTGTTAGCGGCTTGAAAAGTGATAGAAAACGGTACTTTCCCACTCTCTTGCCTTTCCCTTCACATTAATACTTGAAAGGAAGGCGTCTTGGACAAGTTTCTTTTTCTTGCTACAAAACACTCTGCAGCCCTCAGTGTAATTTCTAGAACACGATAGGAGATGTTTAGTGAGAAGGAACGTTTTCTCCTTGCGAGACATAGTGAAAAAGCTATTTTGTTAGATGTAGGTAACAAGAAGCACTTACTGCAGTGCACTGACAAGCTAATTGCTACACAGCACTGGGATTGTGTTAGCAGCTTGCAAAGAGATAGAAAACAGTATTTTCCTACTCTCTTGCCTTTCCCTTCACATTAATACTTGAAAGGAAGGCGTCTTGGACAACTTTCTTTCTCTTGCTTCAAAAAATTCTGCAGCCCTCTGTGCGACATCTATAACACGATAGAAGTTGTTTAGTGGGAAGGAGCGTTTTCTCCTTGCGAGACATAGTGAAAAAGCTATTTGCTTAGATGTAGGTAACAAGAAACACTTACTGCAGTGCACTGACAAGCTAATTGCTACACAGCACTGGGATTGTGTTAGCAGTTTGTAAAGCGGCAGAAAACAGTACTTTCCCACTCTCTTGACTTTCCCTTCACATTAATACTTGAAAGGAAGGCGTCTTGGACAACTTTCTTTTTCTTGTTACAAAACACTCTGCAGCCCTCTGTGCAACTTCTAGAACACGATAGGAGTTGTTTAGTGAGCAGGAACGTTTTCTCCTTGCGAGACATAGTGAAAAAGCTATTTGCTTAGATGTAGGTAACAAGAAACACTTACTGCAGTGCACTGACAAGCTAATTGCTACACAGCACTGGGATTGTGTTAGCAGCTTGCACAGTGATAGAAAACAGTACTTTCTCACTCTCTTGCCTTTCCCTTCACATTAATACTTGAAAGGAAGGCTTCTTAGACAACTTTCCGTTTCTTGTTGCAAAACACACTGCAGCCCTCTGTGCAACTTCTAGAACACGATAGGAGTTGTTTAGTGTGCAGGAACGTTTTCTCCTTGCGAGACATAGTGAAAAAGCTATTTGCTTAGATGTAGGTAACAAGAAACACTTACTGCAGTACACAGAAAAGCTAATTCCTACACAGCACTGAGATTGTGTTAGCAGCTTGCACAGTGATAGAAAACAGTACTTTCCCACTCTCTTGCCTTTCCCTTCACATTAATACTTGAAACAAAGGCGTCTTAGACAACTTTCTTTTTCTTGTTACAAAAAACTCTGCAGCCCTCAGTGCAACTTCTACAACACGATAGGAGATGTTTAGTGAGCAGCAACGTTTTCTGCTTGCGAGACATAGTGAAAAAGCTATTTGCTTAAATGTAGGTAACAAGAAACACTGCAGTGCACTGACAAGCTGATTGCTACACAGCACTGAGATTGTGTTAGCAGCTTGCAAAGCGATAGAAAACAGTACTTTCCCACTCTCTTGCCTTTCCCTTCACATTAATACTTGAAAGGAAGGCATCTTGGACAAGTTTCTTTTTCTTGTTACAAAACACACTGCAGCCCTCAGTGCAACTTCTAGAACACGACAGGAGATGTTTAGTTAGCGGGAACGCTTTCTCCTTGCGAGACATAGTGAAAAAGCTTTTTGCTTACATGTAGCTAACAAGAAACACGTACTGCAGTGCACTGACAAGCTAATTGCTACACAGCTCTGGGATTCTGTTAGCAGCTTGCAAAGTGATAGAAAACAGTACTTTCCCACTCTCTTGCCTTTCCCTTCACATTAATACTTGAAAGGAAGGCGTCTTAGACAACTTTCTTTTTCTTGTTGCAAAACACACTGCAGCCCTCTGTGCAACTTCTAGAACACGATAGGAGATGTTTAGTGAGAAGGAATGTTTTCTCCTTGCGAGACATAGTGAAAAAGCTGTTTCCTCAGATGTAGGTAACAAGAAACACTTACTGCAGTACACTGACAAGCTAATTGCTACACAGCACTGAGATGGTGTTAGCGGCTTGAAAAGTGATAGAAAACGGTACTTTCCCACTCTCTTGCCTTTCCCTTCACATTAATACTTGAAAGGAAGGCGTCTTGGACAAGTTTCTTTTTCTTGCTACAAAACACTCTGCAGCCCTCAGTGTAATTTCTAGAACACGATAGGAGATGTTTAGTGAGAAGGAACGTTTTCTCCTTGCGAGACATAGTGAAAAAGGTAATTGCTTAGATGTAGGTAACAAGAAACACTTACTGCAGTGCACTGACAAGCTAATTGCTAAACAGCACTGAGATTGTGTAAGTAGCTTGCAAAGAGATAAAAACTAGTATTTTCCCACTCTCTTGCCTTTCCCTTCACATTAATACTTGAAAGGAAGGCATCTTAGACAACTTTCTTTTTCTTGCTTCAAAAAATTCTGCAGCCCTCTGTGCGACATCTATAACACGATAGAAGTTGTTTAGTGGGCAGGAGCGTTTTCTCCTTGCGAGACATAGTGAAAAAGCTATTTGCTTAGATGTAGGTAACAAGAAACACTTACTGCAGTGCACAGAAAAGCTAATTGCTACACAGCACTGGGATTGTGTTAGCAGCTTGCACAGTGATAGAAAACAGTACTTTCTCACTCTCTTGCCTTTCCCTTCACATAAATACTTGAAAGGAAGGCTTCTTAGACAACTTTTTCTTGTTGCAAAACACACTGTGCCCTCTGTGCAACTCCTAGAACACGATAGGAGATGTTTAGTGTGCAGGAGCGTTTTCTCCTTGCGAGACATAGTGAAAAAGCTAATTGCTTAGATGTAGGTAACAAGAAACACTTACTGCAGTGCACTGACAAGCTAATTGCTACACAGCACTGGGATTGTGTTAGCAGCTTGCACAGTGATAGAAAACAGTACTTTCCCACTCTCTTGCCTTTCCCTTCACATTAATACTTGAAACAAAGGCGTCTTGGACAACTTTCTTTTTCTTGTTACAAAAAACTCTGCAGCCCTCAGTGCAACTTCTAGAACACGATAGGAGATGTTTAGTGAGCAGCAACGTTTTCTGCTTGCGAGACATAGTGAAAAAGCTATTTGCTTAGATGTAGGTAACAAGAAACACTTACTGCAGTGCACTGACAAGCTAATTGCTACACAGCACTGAGATTGTGTTAGCAGCTTGCAAAGAGATAGAAAACAGTACTTTCCCACTCTCTTGCCTTTCCCTTCACATTAATACTTGAAACAAAGGCGTCTTGGACAAGTTTCTTTTTCTTGTTACAAAACACTCTGCAGCCCTCATTGCAACTTCTAGAACACGATAGGAGATGTTTAGTTAGCGGGAACGCTTTCTCCTTGCGAGACATAGTAAAAAAGCTTTTTGCTTAGATGTAGGTAACAAGAAACACGTACTGCAGTGCACTGACAAGCTAATTGCTACACAGCTCTGGGATTCTGTTAGCAGCTTGCAAAGTGATACAAAACAGTACTTTCCCACTCTCTTGCCTTTCCCTTCACATTAATACTTGAAAGGAAGGCGTCTTAGACAACTTTCTTTTTCTTGCTTCAAAAAACTCTTCAGCCCTCTGTGCAACATCTACAACACGAAGGAAGTTGTTTAGTGAGCTGGAGCGTTTTCTCCTTGCGAGACATAGTGAAAAAGCTATTTGCTTAGATGTAGGTAACAAGAAACACTTCCTGCAGTGCACTGACAAGCTAATTGCTACACAGCACTGGGATTGTGTTAGCAGCTTGCACAGTGATAGAAAACAGTACTTTCTCACTCTCTTGCCTTTCCCTTCACATTAATACTTGAAAGGAAGGCTTCTTAGACAACTTTCTTTTTCTTGTTACAAAACACACTGCAGCCCTCTGTGCAACTTCTAGAACACGATAGGAGTTGTTTATTGTGCAGGAACGTTTTCTCCTTGCGAGACATAGTGAAAAACTATTTGCTTAGATGTAGGTAACAAGAAACACTTACTGCAGTGCACTGACAAGCTAATTGCTACACAGCACTGAGATGGTGTTAGCAGCTTGCAAAGTGATAGAAAACAGTACTTTCCCACTCTCTTGCCTTTCCCTTCACATTAATACTTGAAAGGAAGGCATCTTAGGCAACTTTCTTTTTCTTGTTGCAAAACACTCTGCAGCCCTCAGTGGAACTTCTAGAACACGATAGGAGATGTTTAGTGAGCAGGAAGGTTTTCTCCTTGCCAGACATAGTGAAAAAGCTATTTGCATAGATGTAGGTAACAAGAAACACTTACTGCAGTGCACTGACAAGCTAATTGCTACACAGCACTGGGATTGTGTTAGCAGCTTGCACAGTGATAGAAAACAGTACTTTCCCACTCTCTTGCCTTTCCCTTCACATTAATACTTGAAACAAAGGCGTCTTGGAGAACTATCTTTTTCTTGTTACAAAAAACTCTGCAGCCCTCAGTGCAACTTCTAGAACACGATAGGAGATGTTTAGTTAGCGGGAACGTTTTCTCGTTGCGAGACATAGTGAAAAAGCTTTTTGCTTAGATGTAGGTAACAAGAAACACTTACTGCAGTGCACTGACAAGCTAATTGCTACACAGCTCTGGGCTTGTGTTAGCAGTTTGTAAAGCGGTAGAAAACAGTACTTTCCCACTCTCTTGCCTTTCCCTTCACATTAATACTTGAAACAAAGGCGTCTTGGACAACTTTCTTTTTCTTGTTACAAAAAACTCTGCAGCCCTCAGTGCAACTTCTAGAACACGATAGGAGATGTTTAGTGAGCAGCAACGTTTTCTCCTTGCGAGACATAGTGAAAAAGCTTTTTGCTTAGATATAGGTAACAAGAAATACTTACTGCAGTGCACTGACAAGCTAATTGCTACACCGCACTGGGATTGTGTTAGCAGCTTGCAAAGAGATAGAAAACAGTACTTTCCCACTCTCTTGCCTTTCCCTTCACATTAATACTTGAAAGGAAGGCTTCTTAGGCAATTTTCTTTTTCTTGTTGCAAAACACACTGCAGCCCTCTGTGCAACTTCTACAACACGATAGGAGATGTTTAGTGAGCAGGAACGTTTTCTCCTTGCGAGACATAGTGAAAAAGCTTTTTGCTTAGATGTAGGTAACAAGAAACACTTACTGCAGTGCACTGACAAGCTAATTGCTACACAGCTCTGGGATTGTATTAGCAGCTTGCACAGTGATAGAAAACAGTACTTTCCCACTCTCTTGCCTTTCCCTTCACATTAATACTTGAAACAAAGGCGTCTTGGACAACTTTCTTTTTCTTGTTGCAAAACACTCTGCAGCCCTCAGTGGAACTTCTAGAACACGATAGGAGATGTTTAGTGAGCAGGAAGGTTTTCTCATTGCCAGACATAGTGAAAAAGCTATTTGCTTAGATGTAGGTAACAAGAAACACTTACTGCAGTGCACTGACAAGCTAATTGCTACACAGCACTGGGATTGTGTTAGCAGCTTGCACAGTGATAGAAAACAGTACTTTCCCACTCTCTTGCCTTTCCCTTCACATTAATACTTGAAACAAAGGCGTCTTGGACAACTTTCTTTTTCTTTTTACAAAAAACTCTGCAGCCCTCAGTGCTACTTCTAGAACACGATAGGAGATGTTTAGTTAGCGGGAACGTTTTCTGCTTGCCAGACATAGTGAAAAAGCTTTTTGCTTAGATGTAGGTAACAAGAAACACTTACTGCAGTGCACTGACAAGCTAATTGCTACACAGAACTGAGATTGTGTTAGCAGCTTGCAAAGTGATAGAAAACAGTACTTTCCCACTCTCTTGCCTTTCCCTTCACATTAATACTTGAAAGAAAGGCATCTTAGACAACTTTCTTATTCTTGCTTCAAAAAACTCTGCAGCCCTCTGTGCAACATCTACAACAGGATGAAAGTTGTTTAGAGAGCAGGAGCGTTTTCTCCGTGCGAGACATAGTGAAAAAGCTATTTGCTTAGATGTAGGTAACAAGAAACACTTCCTGCAGTGCACTGACAAGCTAATTGCTACACAGCACTGGGATTGTGTTAGCAGCTTGCACAGTGATAGAAAACAGTACATTCTCACTCTCTTGCCTTTCCCTTCACATTAACACTTGAAAGGAAGGCTTCTTAGACAACTTTCTTTTTCTTGGTGCAAAACACACTGCAGCCCTCTGTGCAACTTCTAGAACACGATAGGAGATGTTTAGTGAGAAGGAACGTTTTCTCCTTGCGAGACATAGTGAAAAAGCTTTTTGCTTAGATGTAGGTAACAAGAAACACTTACTGCAGTGCACTGACAAGCTAATTGCTACACAGCACTCGGATTGTGTTAGCAGTTTGTAAAGCGGTAGAAAACAGTACTTTCCCACTCTCTTGCCTTTCCCTTCACATTAATACTTGAAAGGAAGGCGTCTTGGACAACTTTCTTTTTCTTGTTACAAAACACACTGCAGCCCTCTGTGCAACTTCTAGAACACGATAGGAGTTGTTTAGTGTGCAGGAGCGTTTTCTCCTTGCGAGACATAGTGAAAAAGCTATTTGCTTAGATGTAGGTAACAAGAAACACTTACTGCAGTGCACTGACAAGCTAATTGCTACACAGCACTGGGATTGTGTTAGCAGCTTGCACAGTGATAGAAAACAGTACTTTCCCACTCTCTTGCCTTTCCCTTCACATTAATACTTGAAACAAAGGCGTCTTGGACAACTTTCTTTTTCTTGTTACAAAATACTCTGCAGCCCTCAGTGCAACTTCTAGAACACGATAGGAGATGTTTAGTGAGCAGCAACGTTTTCTGCTTGCGAGACATAGTGAAAAAGCTATTTCCTTAAATGTAGGTAACAAGAAACACTTACTGCAGTGCACTGACAAGCTAATTGCTACACAGCACTGAGATTTTGTTAGCAGCTTGCTAAGAGATAGAAAACAGTACTTTCCCACTCTCTTGCCTTTCCCTTCACATTAATACTTGAAACAAAGGCGTCTTGGACAAGTTTCTTTTTCTTGTTACAAAACACTCTGCAGGCCTCATTGCAACTTCTAGAACACGATAGGAGATGTTTAGTTAGCGGGAACGCTTTCTCCTTGCGAGACATAGTGAAAAAGCTTTTTGCTTAGATGTAGGTAACAAGAAACACGTACTGCAGTGCACTGACAAGCTAATTGCTACACAGCTCTGGGATTCTGTTAGCAGCTTGCAAAGTGATACAAAACAGTACTTTCCCACTCTCTTGCCTTTCCCTTCACATTAATACTTGAAAGAAAGGCGTCTTAGACAACTTTCTTTTTCTTGCTTCAAAAAACTCTTCAGCCCTCTGTGCAACATCTACAACACGAAGGAAGTTGTTTAGTGAGCTGGAGCGTTTTCTCCTTGCGAGACATAGTGAAAAAGCTATTTGCTTAGATGTAGGTAACAAGAAACACTTCCTGCAGTGCACTGACAAGCTAATTGCTACACAGCACTGGGATTGTGTTAGCAGCTTGCACAGTGATAGAAAACAGTACTTTCTCACTCTCTTGCCTTTCCCTTCACATTAATACTTGAAAGGAAGGCTTCTTAGACAACTTTCTTTTTCTTGTTACAAAACACACTGCAGCCCTCTGTGCAACTTCTAGAACACGATAGGAGTTGTTTATTGTGCAGGAACGTTTTCTCCTTGCGAGACATAGTGAAAAACTATTTGCTTAGATGTAGGTAACAAGAAACACTTACTGCAGTGCACTGACAAGCTAATTGCTACACAGCACTGAGATGGTGTTAGCAGCTTGCAAAGTGATAGAAAACAGTACTTTCCCACTCTCTTGCCTTTCCCTTCACATTAATACTTGAAAGGAAGGCATCTTAGGCAACTTTCTTTTTCTTGTTGCAAAACACTCTGCAGCCCTCAGTGGAACTTCTAGAACACGATAGGAGATGTTTAGTGAGCAGGAAGGTTTTCTCCTTGCCAGACATAGTGAAAAAGCTATTTGCATAGATGTAGGTAACAAGAAACACTTACTGCAGTGCACTGACAAGCTAATTGCTACACAGCACTGGGATTGTGTTAGCAGCTTGCACAGTGATAGAAAACAGTACTTTCCCACTCTCTTGCCTTTCCCTTCACATTAATACTTGAAACAAAGGCGTCTTGGAGAACTATCTTTTTCTTGTTACAAAAAACTCTGCAGCCCTCAGTGCAACTTCTAGAACACGATAGGAGATGTTTAGTTAGCGGGAACGTTTTCTCGTTGCGAGACATAGTGAAAAAGCTTTTTGCTTAGATGTAGGTAACAAGAAACACTTACTGCAGTGCACTTACAAGCTAATTGCTACACAGCTCTGGGCTTGTGTTAGCAGTTTGTAAAGCGGTAGAAAACAGTACTTTCCCACTCTCTTGCCTTTCCCTTCCCATTAATACTTGAAACAAAGGCGTCTTGGACAACTTTCTTTTTCTTGTTACAAAAAACTCTGCAGCCCTCAGTGCAACTTCTAGAACACGATAGGAGATGTTTAGTGAGCAGCAACGTTTTCTCCTTGCGAGACATAGTGAAAAAGCTTTTTGCTTAGATATAGGTAACAAGAAATACTTACTGCAGTGCACTGACAAGCTAATTGCTACACCGCACTGGGATTGTGTTAGCAGCTTGCAAAGAGATAGAAAACAGTACTTTCCCACTCTCTTGCCTTTCCCTTCACATTAATACTTGAAAGGAAGGCTTCTTAGGCAATTTTCTTTTTCTTGTTGCAAAACACACTGCAGCCCTCTGTGCAACTTCTACAACACGATAGGAGATGTTTAGTGAGCAGGAACGTTTTCTCCTTGCGAGACATAGTGAAAAAGCTTTTTGCTTAGATGTAGGTAACAAGAAACACTTACTGCAGTGCACTGACAAGCTAATTGCTACACAGCTCTGGGATTGTATTAGCAGCTTGCACAGTGATAGAAAACAGTACTTTCCCACTCTCTTGCCTTTCCCTTCACATTAATACTTGAAACAAAGGCGTCTTGGACAACTTTCTTTTTCTTGTTGCAAAACACTCTGCAGCCCTCAGTGGAACTTCTAGAACACGATAGGAGATGTTTAGTGAGCAGGAAGGTTTTCTCATTGCCAGACATAGTGAAAAAGCTATTTGCTTAGATGTAGGTAACAAGAAACACTTACTGCAGTGCACTGACAAGCTAATTGCTACACAGCACTGGGATTGTGTTAGCAGCTTGCACAGTGATAGAAAACAGTACTTTCCCACTCTCTTGCCTTTCCCTTCACATTAATACTTGAAACAAAGGCGTCTTGGACAACTTTCTTTTTCTTTTTACAAAAAACTCTGCAGCCCTCAGTGCTACTTCTAGAACACGATAGGAGATGTTTAGTTAGCGGGAACGTTTTCTGCTTGCCAGACATAGTGAAAAAGCTTTTTGCTTAGATGTAGGTAACAAGAAACACTTACTGCAGTGCACTGACAAGCTAATTGCTACACAGAACTGAGATTGTGTTAGCAGCTTGCAAAGTGATAGAAAACAGTACTTTCCCACTCTCTTGCCTTTCCCTTCACATTAATACTTGAAAGAAAGGCATCTTAGACAACTTTCTTATTCTTGCTTCAAAAAACTCTGCAGCCCTCTGTGCAACATCTACAACAGGATGAAAGTTGTTTAGAGAGCAGGAGCGTTTTCTCCGTGCGAGACATAGTGAAAAAGCTATTTGCTTAGATGTAGGTAACAAGAAACACTTCCTGCAGTGCACTGACAAGCTAATTGCTACACAGCACTGGGATTGTGTTAGCAGCTTGCACAGTGATAGAAAACAGTACATTCTCACTCTCTTGCCTTTCCCTTCACATTAACACTTGAAAGGAAGGCTTCTTAGACAACTTTCTTTTTCTTGGTGCAAAACACACTGCAGCCCTCTGTGCAACTTCTAGAACACGATAGGAGATGTTTAGTGAGAAGGAACGTTTTCTCCTTGCGAGACATAGTGAAAAAGCTTTTTGCTTAGATGTAGGTAACAAGAAACACTTACTGCAGTGCACTGACAAGCTAATTGCTACACAGCACTCGGATTGTGTTAGCAGTTTGTAAAGCGGTAGAAAACAGTACTTTCCCACTCTCTTGCCTTTCCCTTCACATTAATACTTGAAAGGAAGGCGTCTTGGACAACTTTCTTTTTCTTGTTACAAAACACACTGCAGCCCTCTGTGCAACTTCTAGAACACGATAGGAGTTGTTTAGTGTGCAGGAGCGTTTTCTCCTTGCGAGACATAGTGAAAAAGCTATTTGCTTAGATGTAGGTAACAAGAAACACTTACTGCAGTGCACTGACAAGCTAATTGCTACACAGCACTGGGATTGTGTTAGCAGCTTGCACAGTGATAGAAAACAGTACTTTCCCACTCTCTTGCCTTTCCCTTCACATTAATACTTGAAACAAAGGCGTCTTGGACAACTTTCTTTTTCTTGTTACAAAATACTCTGCAGCCCTCAGTGCAACTTCTAGAACACGATAGGAGATGTTTAGTGAGCAGCAACGTTTTCTGCTTGCGAGACATAGTGAAAAAGCTATTTGCTTAAATGTAGGTAACAAGAAACACTTACTGCAGTGCACTGACAAGCTAATTGCTACACAGCACTGAGATTTTGTTAGCAGCTTGCTAAGAGATAGAAAACAGTACTTTCCCACTCTCTTGCCTTTCCCTTCACATTAATACTTGAAACAAAGGCGTCTTGGACAAGTTTCTTTTTCTTGTTACAAAACACTCTGCAGGCCTCATTGCAACTTCTAGAACACGATAGGAGATGTTTATTTAGCGGGAACGTTTTCTCCTTGCGAGACATAGTGAAAAAGCTTTTTGCTTAGATGTAGGTAACAAGAAACACTTACTGCAGTGCACTGAAATGCTAATTGCTACACAGCACTGGGATTGTGTTAGCAGCTTGCACAGTGATAGAAAACAGTACTTTCCCACTCTCTTGCCTTTCCCTTCACATTAATACTTGAAAGGAAGGCGTCTTGGACAAGTTTCTTTTTCTTGTTACAAAACACTCTGCAGCCCTCAGTGTAATTTCTAGAACACGATAGGAGATGTTTAGTGAGCAGGAACGTTTTCTCCTTGCGAGACATAGTGAAAAAGCTTTTTGCTTTGATGTAGGTAACAAGAAACTCTTACTGCAGTGCACTGACAAGCCAATTGCTACATAGCACTCGGATTGTGTTAGCAGTTTGTAAAGAGATAGAAAACAGTACTTTCCCACTCTCTTGCCTTTCCCTTCACATTAATACTTGAAAGAAATGCTTCTTAGACAACTTTCTTTTTCTCGTTGTAAAACACACTGCAGCCCTCTGTGCAACTTCTACAACACGATGGAAGTTGTTTAGTGAGCAGCAACGTTTTCTTATTGCGAGACATAGTGAAAAAGCTATTTGCTTAGATGTAGGTAACAAGAAACACTTACTGCAGTGCACTGACAAGCTAATTGCTACACAGCACTGGGATTGTGTTAGCAGCTTGCACAGTGATAGAAAACAGTACTTTCCCACTCTCTTGCCTTTCCCTTCACATTAATACTTGAAAGGAAGGCTTCTTAGACAACTTTCTTTTTCTTGTTGCAAAACACACTGCAGCCCTCTGTGCAAATTCTAGAACACGATAGGAGATGTTTAGTGAGCAGGAAGGTTTTCTCATTGCCAGACATAGTGAAAAAGCTATTTGCTTAGATGTAGGTAACAAGAAACACTTACTGCAGTACACTGACAAGCTAATTGCTACACAGCCCTGAGATTGTGTTAGCAGCTTGCAAAGTGATAGAAAACAGTACTTTCCCACTCTCTTGCCTTTCCCTTCACATTAATACTTGAAAGGAAGGCATCTTAGACAACTTTCTTATTCTTGCTTTAAAAAACTCTGCAGCCCTCTGTGCAACATCTACAACAGGATGGAAGTTGTTTAGAGAGCAGGAGCGTTTTCTCCTTGCGAGACATAGTGAAAAAGCTATTTGCTTAGATGTAGGTAACAAGAAACACTTACTGCAGTGCACTGACAAGCTAATTGCTACACAGCACTGGGATTGTGTAAGCAGCTTGCAAACGGATAGAAAAGAGTACCATTCCACTCTCCTACCTTTTCTATTCACATTTCTATTTGAATGGAAGGAGTTTAAGACATCTTTTTTTGCTTCTTGCAAAACACTCCCCTCACCAGCGTGCACCCTCCACAACAAGATGGGAGATGTTTTTTGAACTGGCACAGTTTCTCCTTGCGAGACATAGTGAAAAAACTTTTTCCTTAGATGTAGGTGACAAGAGGCACTATCTACAGTGCACTGCAAAGCTAATCGAAGCACAACACTGGGATTGTGTGCCCAGCTTGCAAAGTGATAGAAAACACTACCTTTCCACTCTCTTACCTTTCCATTCACATTAATACTTGAAAGGAAGGCGTCTTGGACAACTTTCTTTTTCTTGTTGCAAAACACTCTGCAGCCCTCTGTGCAAGTTCTAGAACACGATCAGAGATGTTTAGTGAGGAGGAACGTTTTCTCCTTGCGAGACATAGTGAAAAAGCTATTTGCTTAGATGTAGGTAACAAGAAACACTTACTGCAGTGCAGTGACAAGCTAATTGCTACACAGCACTGGGATTGTGGAAGCAGCTTGCAAACTGATAGAAAACAGTACCTATCCGCTCTCCTTCCTTTTCTTTTCACATTTTTATTTTAATGCAAGGCGTTTTAGACAAGTTTCTTTTGCTTCTTGCAAAACACCTGCGTGCAATCTCTAGAACTCTATGGGAGATGTTTTCTGAACTGGCTCAGTTTCTCCTTGCGAGACATGGGGAAAAAGCAATTTGCTTAGATGCAGGTGAAAAGAGGCACCTACTACAGTGCACTGAAAAACTAATTGCTACACAGCACTGGGATTGTGTAAGCAGCTAACAAACAGATAGAAAACAGTACCTTTCCACTCTCCTGCCTTTTCCATTCACATTACTATTCGAATGGAAGGAGTTTTGGACAACTTTCTTTTGCTTCTTGCAAAACACTCTGCCCACCTCCGTGCAACTTCTAGAAATAATGAGGGATGTTTTCTGAACTGGTACAGTTTCTCCTGAAGAGATATAATGAAAACGCTATTGGCTTAGATGTAATAACAATTGGCAATTATTACAGTGCACTGCAAAGCTAATCGTAGTATAACACTGGGATTGTGTGTCCAGCTTGCAAACTGATAGAAAACAGTACCTATCCGCTCTCCTGCATTTTCCCTTTCCAGGAACATTCGAATTGATGGCATTTTGGACAAGTTACTTTTTCTTGTTGCAAAACACTCTGCAGACCTGCGTGCAACCTCTAGAACACGATGGGAGATGTTTTCTGAACAGACACAGTTTCTCCTGGCGAGACATAATGAAAAAGCTTTTTGCTAAGGTGTAGCCGACAGGAGACGCTAAAGACCAGGACACGGAGCTGGTCTCTTCCTCCCGAATCCTCTTCATGAATTTGTCAGCCATCTGTAGCAGAAGGGCAAGAAGCCGGGAGTGTTGCATGGAGTGCTGCACACACCGTGCTGGGCTGAGCAGGGACAGCAGGCCCAGCCCAGGTGGGAATGGCTGCAGGTACCTGCACTGTTCTTTGGAAGCGGCCACGGATGCGTTCCTGCTCTTGTGTGCGCTCCAGGGCTGCATCTGGCAAAGAGCGAGTGCAGCCAGAGCTGAGGGGCTGCGGGAGAGGCCGGAGAACACAGCCCAGCCCTGCGCTGCCCAGGCAGGGAGAGCCCCGGGATGCTCCAGGGGGATGAAGCAGGGCCACTGTGGGGTGTCTGCCCAGCCCCTCTTCCGTCCTGTCCGTGGGCATTTCCCCAGGGGACGGGACGGGACGGGTCGGGATGGGATGGGGCCAAGTTGGCTGCAGGCTCCAGCCCTGCAGCCCAGCTCAGCCGCTCACCCTCCTGCGGTGGATGGAATGGCACCACCTCTTCGGTCTCCTGCGCTAGGGCAGCTCCAGTGCCTTCTTCCTCCTCCTCCTCCAGCAAGAGCAGCTTAGGCACTCTCAGGGCTCTCTGCTCCATGGCTGCGACCGGAGCGCGCCCCAGCAGCGAACCCAGCCGGTGCCGCTCCTGCAGCGCCTCCTGCGCCTTCCCTGCGGGCGGGACGCGGCTGTCAGCGCTCGGCCCGGGGCCAGCAACGGCCCCCGAGCGCCCCTCAGCCGCCCCGGGCCGGCCATGCCCAGGCGTTCGCTCTTCGGAACGGCACGGGAGGCTCGGGGCCGGCGGCCGCGCTGCCGAGCGGCGGAGCTCGGGCCGGGGAAGCCGCAGCGGAGGCGGCGGGAGCGGCCGCGCCGCCTGTGTCATCCGCGGGCCCTGGGAGGAGCCGGGGCCAGGGCCGGGGTCGGGCCAGGCGGAGGCAAAGGGCGGTCCCAGAAGACCGCCGCTTCCGGGTGTCTTTCGGCCGTAGCTGTGCTTCGGAGCACGCCGCGATTGGCGCAACCGCAGCATTGTCTTCGCGCCAAGAAGCGTCTTCTTCTTCTGCGGGAGACAGAGACTGCGGCGGCTTCTGAACGGCGAACTACGAAGCGGCACAAAACTGGGATTGTGTAAGCAGCTTGCAACCTGATAGAAGACACTACTTTTCAAATCTCCTGACTTTTCCAGGCACATTATTATTCGAGCGGATGGAGTTTTGCACAACTTTCTTTTGCTTCTTGCAAAACACTCTGCACACCTGCGTGCATTCTCTAGAACTCTATGGGAGATGTTTTCTGAACTGGCTCAGTTTCTCCTTGCGAGACATGGGGAAAAAGCAATTTGCTTAGATGCAGGTGAAAAGAGGCACCTACTACAGTGCACTGAAAAACTAATTGCTACACAGCACTGGGATTGTGTAAGCAGCTTACAAACAGATAGAAAACAGTACCTTTCCCCTCTCCTGCCTATTCCATTCGCATTACTATTCGAATGGAAGGAGTTTTGGACAACTTTGTTTGGCCTCTTGCAAAACACTCCACACACCTCCGTGCAACTTCTAGAACATGATAGGAGATGCTTACAGAGCAGGCACATTTTCTCCTAGTGAGACATAGTGAAAAAGCTTTTTACTTAGATGTAGGTGACCACAGGCACTTACTGCAGTGCCCTGGAAAGCTAATCGTAGCACAACACTGGGATTGTGTGTCCAGCTTTCAAAGTGATAGAAAACACTACCTTTCCACTCTCCTGCATTTTCCCTTTCTAGGAACATTCGAATGGAAGGCGTTTTGGACAAGTTTCTTTTTCTCGTTGCAGAACACGCTGCAGACCTGCGTGCAACCTCTAGAACACGATGGCAGATGTTTCCTGAACAGGCACACATTTTCTCCCTGCGGGATATACTGAAAAGGCTATTTGCTTAGAGGTTGGAAACAAAAGGCACTTACTCCAGTGCACTGCAAAGGTAATCGCTGTAGAACACTGGCATTTTATAAGCAGATTGCAAACTCAGAGAAAACAGTACCTTTCCACTCTCCTGCCTTTTCCATTGCCAATAACATTCGAAAGGAAGACGTTTTGGACAACTTTCTCTTTCTTGTTGCAGAACACTCCACTGACACGTGTGCAAACTCTAGTCGGGATAGGAGATGTTTTCTGAGCAGGCACAGTTTCTCCTTGCGAGAAACTGCGAAGAAGCTCTTTGCTTAGATGTAGGTTACAAGACGCACTTACTGCAGAGCACTGACAAGCTAATTGCTACACAACACTGGGATTGTGTGCCCAGCTTGCAAAGTGATAGAAAACAGTACCTTTCAACTCTCTTACCTTTCCATTCACAATAATACTTGAAAGGGAGGCGTCTTAGACAACTTTCTTTTTCTTGTTGCAAAACACTCTGCAGCCCTCCGTGCAACCCCCAGAACACGACAGAAGATGTTTAGTGAACAGGAAGGTTTTCTCCTTGCGAGACATAGTGAAAAAGCTATTTGCTTAGATGTAGGTAACAAGAAACACTTACTGCAGTGCACTGACAAGCTAATTGCTACACAGCACTGGGATTGTGTTAGCAGCTGGAAAAGTGATAGAAAACAGTACTTTCCCACTCTTTCCCTTAACATAAATACTTGAAAGGAAGGCGTCTTGGAGAAGTTTCTTTTTCTTGTTACAAAACACTCTGCAGCCCTCAGTGCGACTTCTAGAACACGATAGGAGATGTTTAGTGAGCGGGAACGTTTTCTCCTTGCGAGACATAGTGAAAAAGCTTTTTGCTTAGATGTAGGTAACAAGAAACACTTACTGCAGTGCACTGAAAAGCTAATTGCTGCACAGCACTGGGATTGTGTTAGCAGCTTGCACAGTGATAGAAAACAGTACTTTCTCGCTCTCTTGCCTTTCCCTTCACATTAATACTTGAAAGGAAGGCTTCTTAGACAACTTTCTTTTTCTTGCTTCAAAAAACTCTGCAGCCCTCTGTGACGCATCTACAACACGATGGAAGTTGTTTAGTGACCAGGAGCGTTTTCTCCTTGCGAGACATAGTGAAAAAGCTATTTGCTTAGATGTAGGTAACATGAAACACTTACTGCAGTGCACTGAGAAGCTAATTGCTACACAGCTCTGGGATTGTGTTAGCAGCTTTTACAGTGATAGAAAACAGTACTTTCCCACTCTCTTGCCTTTCCCTTCACATTAATACTTGAAACAAAGGCGTCTTGGACAACTTTCTTTTTCTTGTTGCAAAACACTCTGCAGCCCTCAGTGGAACTTCTAGAACACGATAGGAGATGTTTAGTGAGCAGGAAGGTTTTCTCCTTGCCAGACATAGTGAAAAAGCTATTTGCTTAGATGTAGGTAACGAGAAACACTTACTGCAGTGCACTGACAAGCTAATTGCTACACAGCACTGGGATTGTGTTAGCGGCTTGCACAGTGATAGAAAACAGTACTTTCCCACTCTCTTGCCTTTCCCTTCACATTAATACTTGAAACAAAGGCGTTTTGGACAACTTTCTTTTTCTTGTTACAAAAAACTCTGCAGCCCTCAGTGCAACTTCTAGAACACGATAGGAGATGTTTAGTGAGCAGCAACGTTTTCTCCTTGCGAGACATAGTGAAAAAGCTTTTTGCTTAGATGTAGGTAACAAGAAATACTTACTGCAGTGCACTGACAAGCTAATTGCTACACCGCACTGGGATTGTGTTAGCAGCTTGCAAAGAGATAGAAAACAGTACTTTCCCGCTCTCTTGCCTTTCCCTTCACATTAATACTTGAAAGAAAGGCTTCTTAGACAACTTTCTTTTTCTTGTTGTAAAACACACTGCAGCCCTCTGTGCAACTTCTACAACACGATGGAAGTTGTTTAGTGAGCAGCAACGTTTTCTTATTGCGAGACATAGTGAAAAAGCTATTTGCTTAGATATAGGTACCAAGAAACACTTACTGCAGTCCGCTGAGAAGCTAATTGCTACAGAGCGCTGGGATTGCGTTAGCAGCTTGCACAGTGATGAAAACAGTACTTTCTCACTCTCTTGCCTTTCCCTTCATACTAATACTTCAAAGGAAGGCTTCTTAGACAACTTTCTTTTTCTTGTTGCAAAACACACTGCAGCCCTCTGTGCAACTTCTACAACACGATAGGAGATGTTTAGTGAGCAGGAACGTTTTCTCCTTGCGAGACATAGTGAAAAAGCTATTTGCTTAGATGTAGGTAACAAGAAACACTTACTGCAGTACACTGACAAGCTAATTGCTACACAGCACTGAGATTGTGTTAGCAGCTTGCACAGTGATAGAAAACAGTACTTTCCCACTCTCTTGCCTTTCCCTTCACATTAATAATTGAAAGGAAGGCATCTTAGACAACTTTCTTTTTCTTGCTGCAAAAAACTCTGCAGCCCTCTGTGACGCATCTACAACACGATGGAAGTTGTTTAGTGACCAGGAGCGTTTTCTCCTTGCGAGACATAGTGAAAAAGCTATTTGCTTAGATGTAGGTAACATGAAACACTTACTGCAGTGCACTGACAAGCTAATTGCTACACAGCTCTGGGATTGTGTTAGCAGCTTGCACAGTGATAGAAAACTGCACTTTCCCACTCTCTTGCCTTTCCCTTCACATTAATACTTGAAACAAAGGCGTCTTGGACAACTTTCTTTTTCTTTTTGCAAAACACTCTGCAGCTCTCAGTGGAACTTCTAGAACACGATAGGAGATGTTTAGTGAGCAGGAAGGTTTTCTCATTGCCAGACATAGTGAAAAAGCTATTTGCTTAGATGTAGGTAACAAGAAACACTTACTGCAGTGCACTGACAAGCTAATTGCTACACAGCACTGGGATTGTGTTAGCAGCTTGCACAGTGATAGAAAAGAGTACTTTCCCACTCTCTTGCCTTTCCCTTCACATTAATACTTGAAACAAAGGCGTCTTGGACAACTTTCTTTTTCTTGTTACAAAAAACTCTGCAGCCCTCAGTGCTACTTCTAGAACACGATAGGAGATGTTTAGTTAGCGGGAACGTTTTCTCCTTGCCAGACATAGTGAAAAAGCTTTTTTCTTAGATGTAGGTAACAAGAAACACTTACTGCAGTGCACTGACAAGCTAATTGCTACACAGCACTGGGATTGTGTTAGCAGCTTGAAAAGTGATAGAAAACAGTACTTTCCCACTCTCTTGCGTTTCCCTTCACATTAATACTTGAAAGGAAGGCATCTTAGACAACTTTCTTATTCTTGCTTCAAAAAACTCTGCAGCCCTCTGTGCAACATCTACAACAGGATGAAAGTTATTTAGAGAGCAGGAGCGTTTTCTCCGTGCGAGACATAGTGAAAAAGCTATTTGCTTAGATGTAGGTAACAAGAAACACTTCCTGCAGTGCACTGACAAGCTAATTGCTACACAGCACTGGGATTGTGTTAGCAGCTTGCACAGTGATAGAAAACAGTACTTTCTCACTCTCTTGCCTTTCCCTTCACATTAATACTTGAAAGGAAGGCTTCTTAGACAACTTTCTTTTTCTTGGTGCAAAACACACTGCAGCCCTCTGTGCAACTTCTAGAACACGATAGGAGATGTTTAGTGAGAAGGAACGTTTTCTCCTTGCGAGACATAGTGAAAAAGCTTTTTGCTTAGATGTAGGTAACAAAAACACTTACTGCAGTGCACTGACAAGCTAATTGCTACACAGCACTCGGATTGTGTTAGCAGTTTGTAAAGCAGTAGAAAACAGTACTTTCCAACTCTCTTGCCTTTCCCTTCACATTAATACTTGAAAGGAAGGCGTCTTGGACAACTTTCTTTTTCTTGTTACAAAACAGACTGCAGCCCTCATTGCAACTTCTAGAACACGATAGGAGTTGTTTCGTGTGCAGGAGCGTTTTCTCCTTGCGAGACATAGTGAAAAAGCTATTTGCTTAGATGTAGGTAACAAGAAACACTTACTGCAGTGCACTGACAAGCTAATTGCTACACAGCACTGGGATTGTGTTAGCAGCTTGCACAGTGTTAGAAAACAGTACTTTCCCACTCTCTTGCCTTTCCCTTCACATTAATACTTGAAACAAAGGCGTCTTGGACAACTTTCTTTTTCTTGTTACAAAAAACTCTGCAGCCCCCTGTGCAACTTCTAGAACACGATAGGAGATGTTTAGTGAGCAGCAACGTTTTCTGCTTGCGAGACATAGTGAAAAAGCTTTTTGCTTAGATGTAGGTAACAAGAAACACTTACTGCAGTGCACTGAGAAGCTAATTGCTACACAGCACTGGGATTGTGTTAGCAGCTTGCACAGTGATTGAAAACAGTACTTTCTCACTCTCTTGCCTTTCCCTTCACATTAATACTTGAAAGGAAGGCTTCTTAGACAACTTTCTTTTTCTTGCTGCAAAAAACTCTGCAGCCCTCTGTGCAACTTCTAGAACACGATAGGAGATGTTTAGTGAGAAGGAACGTTTTCTCCTTGCGAGACATAGTGAAAAAGCTATTTGCTTAGATGTAGGTAACAAGAAACACTTACTGCAGTGCACTGACAAGCTAATTGTTACACAGCACTGAGATTGTGTTAGCAGCTTGCAAAGTGATAGAAAACAGTACTTTCCCACTCTCTTGCCTTTCCCTTCACATTAATACTTGAAAGGAAGGCATCTTAGACAACTTTGTTATTCTTGCTTCAAAAAACTCTGCAGCCCTCTGTGCAACATCTACAACAGGATGAAAGTTGTTTAGAGAGCAGGAGCGTTTTCTCCGTGCGAGACATAGTGAAAAAGCTATTTGCTTAGATGTAGGTAACAAGAAACACTTCCTGCAGTGCACTGACAAGCTAATTGCTACACAGCACTGGGATTGTGTTAGCAGCTTGCACAGTGATAGAAAACAGTACTTTCCCACTCTCTTGCCTTTCCCTTCACATTAATACTTGAAAGGAAGGCTTCTTAGACAACTTTCTTTTTCTTGGTGCAAAACACACTGCAGCCCTCTGTGCAACTTCTAGAACACGATAGGAGATGTTTAGTGAGAAGGAACGTTTTCTCCTTGCGAGACATAGTGAAAAAGATTTTTGCTTAGATGTAGGTAACAAAAACACTTACTGCAGTGCACTGACAAGCTAATTGCTACACAGCACTCGGATTGTGTTAGCAGTTTGTAAAGCGGTAGAAAACAGTACTTTCCCACTCTCTTGCCTTTCCCTTCACATTAATACTTGAAAGGAAGGCGTCTTGGACAAGTTTCTTTTTCTTGTTACAAAACACACTGCAGCCCTCTGTGCAACTTCTAGAACACGATAGGAGTTGTTTAGTTAGCGGGAACGCTTTCTCTTTGCGAGACATAGTGAAAAAGCTTTTTGCTTAGATGTAGGTAAGAAGAAACACTTACTGCAGTGCACTGACAAGCTAATTGCTACGCAGCACTGGGATTGTGTTAGCAGCTTGCACAGTGATAGAAAACAGTACTTTCCCACTCTCTTGCCTTTCCCTTCACATTAATACTTGAAACAAAGGCGTCTTGGACAACTTTCTTTTTCGTGTTACAAAAAACTCTGCAGCCCTCAGTGCAACTTCTAGAACACGATAGGAGATGTTTAGTGAGCAGCAACGTTTTCTGCTTGCGAGACATAGTGAAAAAGCTATTTGCTTAGATGTAGGTAACAAGAAACACTTACTGCAGTGCACTGACAAGCTAATTGCTACACCGCACTGGGATTGTGTTAGCAGATTGCAAAGAGATAGAAAACAGTACTTTCCCACTCTCTTGCCTTTCCCTTCACATTAATACTTGAAAGAAAGGCGTCTTGGACAAGTTTCTTTTTCTTGTTACAAAACACTCTGCAGGCCTCATTGCAACTTCTAGAACACGATAGGAGTTGTTTATTTAGCGGGAACGTTTTCTCCTTGCGAGACATAGTGAAAAAGCTTTTTGCTTAGATGTAGGTAACAAGAAACACTTACTGCAGTGCACTGAAATGCTAATTGCTACACAGCACTGGGATTGTGTTAGCAGCTTGCAAAGTGATAGAAAACAGTACTTTCCCACTCTCTTGCCTTTCCCTTCACATTAATACTTGAAACAAAGGCGATTTAGACAACTTTCTTTTTCTTGCTTCAAAAAACTCTTCAGCCCTCTCTGCAACATCTACAACTGGATGAAAGTTGTTTAGAGAGCTGGAGCGTTTTCTCCGTGCGAGACATAGTGAAAAAGCTATTTGCTTAGATGTAGGTAACAAGAAACACTTACTGCAGTGCACTGAAAAGCTAATTGCTACACAGCACTGGGATTGTGTTAGCAGCTTGCACAGTGATAGAAAACAGTAATTTCTCACTCTCTTGCTTTTCCCTTCACATTAATACTTGAAAGGAAGGCTTCTTAGACAACTTTCTTTTTCTTGGTGCAAAACACACTGCAGCCCTCTGTGCAACTTCTAGAACACGATAGGAGATGTTTAGTGAGAAGGAACGTTTTCTCCTTGCGAGACATAGTGAAAAAGCTTTTTTCTTAGATGTAGGTAACAAAAACACTTACTGCAGTGCACTGACAAGCTAATTGCTACACAGCACTCGGATTGTGTTAGCAGTTTGTAAAGCGGTAGAAAACAGTACTTTCCCACTCTCTTGCCTTTCCCTTCACATTAATACTTGAAAGGAAGGCGTCTTGGACAACTTTCTTTTTCTTGTTACAAAACAGACTGCAGCCCTCATTGCAACTTCTAGAACACGATAGGAGTTGTTTCGTGTGCAGGAGCGTTTTCTCCTTGCGAGACATAGTGAAAAAGCTATTTGCTTAGATGTAGGTAACAAGAAACACTTACTGCAGTGCACTGACAAGCTAATTGCTACACAGCACTGGGATTGTGTTAGCAGCTTGCACAGTGATAGAAAACAGTACTTTCCCACTCTCTTGCCTTTCCCTTCACATTAATACTTGAAACAAAGGCGTCTTGGACAACTTTCTTTTTCTTGTTACAAAAAACTCTGCAGCCCTCAGTGCAACTTCTAGAACACGATAGGAGATGTTTAGTGAGCAGCAATGTTTTCTGCTTGCGAGACATAGTGAAAAAGCTATTTGCTTAAATGTAGGTAACAAGAAACACTTACTGCAGTGCACTGACAAGCTAATTGCTACACAGCACTGAGATTTTGTTAGCAGCTTGCAAAGAGATAGAAAACAGTACTTTCCCACTCTCTTGCCTTTCCCTTCACATTAATACTTGAAACAAAGGCGTCTTGGACAAGTTTCTTTTTCTTGTTACAAAACACTCTGCAGGCCTCATTGCAACTTCTAGAACACGATAGGAGATGTTTATTTAGCGGGAACGTTTTCTCCTTGCGAGACATAGTGAAAAAGCTTTTTGCTTAGATGTAGGTAACAAGAAACACTTACTGCAGTGCACTGAAATGCTAATTGCTACACAGCACTGGGATTGTGTTAGCAGCTTGCAAAGTGATAGAAAACAGTACTTTCCCACTCTCTTGCCTTTCCCTTCACATTAATACTTGAAAGGAAGGCGTCTTAGACAACTTTCTTTTTCTTGCTTCAAAAAACTCTTCAGCCCTCTCTGCAACATCTACAACACGAAGGAAGTTGTTTAGTGAGCTGGAGCGTTTTCTCCTTGCGAGACATAGTGAAAAAGCTATTTGCTTAGATGTAGGTAACAAGAAACACTTACTGTAGTGCACTGAAAAGCTAATTGCTACACAGCACTGGGATTGTGTTAGCAGCTTGCACAGTGTTAGAAAACAGTAATTTCTCATTCTCTTGCTTTTCCCTTCACATTAATACTTGAAAGGAAGGCTTAATTCTTGAATACTTGAAAAGAAGACAACTTTCTTTTTCTTGTTGCAAAACACACTGCAGCCCCCTGTGCAACTTCTAGCACCCGATAGGAGATGTTTAGTGAGGAGGAACGTTTTCTCCTTGCGAGACATAGTGAAACAGCTGTTTGCTTAGATGTAGGTAACAAGAAAAACTTACTGCAGTACACTGACAAGCTAATTGCTACACAGCACTGAGATTGTGTTAGCGGCTAGAAAAGTGATAGAAAACGGTACTTTCCCACTCTCTTGCCTTTCCCTTCACATTAATACTTGAAAGGAAGGCTTCTTAGAAAAGTTTCTTTTTCTTGTTACAAAACACTCTGCAGCCCTCAGTGTAATTTCTAGAACACGATAGGAGATGTTTAGTGAGAAGGAACGTTTTCTCCTTGCGAGACATAGTGAAAAAGCTATTTGCTTAGATGTAGGTAACAAGAAACACTTACTGCAGTGCACTGACAAGCTAATTGTTACACAGCACTGAGATTGTGTTAGCAGCTTGCAAAGTGATAGAAAACAGTACTTTCCCACTCTCTTGCCTTTCCCTTCACATTAATACTTGAAAGGAAGGCATCTTATACAACTTTGTTATTGTTGCTTCAAAAAACTCCGCAGCCCTCTGTGTAACATCTACAACAGGATGAAAGTTGTTTAGAGAGCAGGAGCGTTTTCTCCGTGCGAGACATAGTGAAAAAGCTATTTGCTTAGATGTAGGTAACAAGAAACACTTCCTGCAGTGCACTGAAAAGCTAATTGCTACACAGCACTGGGATTGTGTTAGCAGCTTGCACAGTGATAGAAAACAGTACTTTCTCACTCTCTTGCCTTTCCCTTCACATTAATACTTGAAAGGAAGGCTTCTTAGAAAACTTTCTTTTTCTTGGTGCAAAACACACTGCAGCCCTCTGTGCAACTTCTAGAACACGATAGGAGATGTTTAGTGAGAAGGAACGTTTTCTCCTTGCGAGACATAGTGAAAAAGCTTTTTGCTTAGATGTAGGTAACAAAAACACTTACTGCAGTGCACTGACAAGCTAATTGCTACACAGCACTCGGATTGTGTTAGCAGTTTGTAAAGCGGTAGAAAACAGTACTTTCCCACTCTCTTGCCTTTCCCTTCACATTAATACTTGAAAGGAAGGCGTCTTGGACAAGTTTCTTTTTCTTGTTACAAAACACACTGCAGCCCTCTGTGCAACTTCTAGAACACGATAGGAGTTGTTTAGTGTGCAGGAGCGTTTTCTCCTCGCGAGACATAGTGAAAAAGCTATTTGCTTAGATGTAGGTAACAAGAAACACTTACTGCAGTGCACTGACAAGCTAATTGCTACACAGCACTGGGATTGTGTTAGCAGCTTGCACAGTGATAGAAAACAGTACTTTCCCACTCTCTTGCCTTTCCCTTCACATTAATACTTGAAACAAAGGCGTCTTGGACAACTTTCTTTTTCTTGTTACAAAAAACTCTGCAGCCCTCAGTGCAACTTCTAAAACACGATAAGAGATGTTTAGTGAGCAGCAACGTTTTCTGCTTGCGAGACATAGTGAAAAAGCTTTTTGCTTAGATGTAGGTAACAAGAAACACTTACTGCAGTGCACTGACAAGGTAATTGCTACACCGCACTGGGATTGTGTTAGCAGCTTGCAAAGAGATAGAAAACAGTACTTTCCCACTCTCTTGCCTTTCCCTTCACATTAATACTTGAAACAAAGGCGTCTTGGACAACTTTCTTTTTCTTGTTACAAAAAACTCTGCAGGCCTCATTGCAACTTCTAGAACACGATAGGAGATGTTTATTTAGCGGGAACGTTTTCTCCTTGCGAGACATAGTGAAAAAGCTATTTGCTTAGATGTACGTAACAAGAAACACTTACTGCAGTGCACTGAAATGCTAATTGCTACACAGCACTGGGATTGTGTTAGCAGCTTGCAAAGTGATAGAAAACAGTACTTTCCCACTCTCTTGCCTTTCCCTTCACATTAATACTTGAAAGGAATGCGTCTTAGACAACTTTCTTTTTCTTGCTTCAAAAAACTCTTCAGCCCTCTCTGCAACATCTACAACAGGATGAAAGTTGTTTAGAGAGCAGGAGCGTTTTCTCCGTGCGAGACATAGTGAAAAAGCTATTTGCTTAGATGTAGGTAACAAGAAACACTTACTGCAGTGCACTGAAAAGCTAATTGCTACACAGCACTGGGATTGTGTTAGCAGCTTGCACAGTGATAGAAAACAGTAATTTCTCACTCTCTTGCTTTTCCCTTCACATTAATACTTGAAAGGAAGGCTTCTTAGACAACTTTCTTTTTCTTGGTGCAAAACACACTGCAGCCCTCTGTGCAACTTCTAGAACACGATAGGAGATGTTTAGTGAGAAGGAACGTTTTCTCCTTGCGAGACATAGTGAAAAAGCTTTTTGCTTAGATGTAGGTAACAAAAACACTTGCTGCAGTGCACTGACAAGCTAATTGCTACACAGCACTCGGATTGTGTTAGCAGTTTGTAAAGCGGTAGAAAACAGTACTTTCCCACTCTCTTGCCTTTCCCTTCACATTAATACTTGAAAGGAAGGCGTCTTGGACAACTTTCTTTTTCTTGTTACAAAACACACTGCAGCCCTCTGTGGAACTTCTAGAACACGATAGGAGTTGTTTAGTGTGCAGGAGCGTTTTCTCCTTGCGAGACATAGTGAAAAAGCTATTTGCTTAGATGTAGGTAACCAGAAACACTTACTGCAGTGCACTGACAAGCTAATTGCTACACAGCACTGGGATTGTGTTAGCAGCTTGCTCAGTGATAGAAAACAGTACTTTCCCACTCTCTTGCCTTTCCCTTCACATTAATACTTGATACAAAGGCGTCTTGGACAACTTTCTTTTTCTTGTTGCAAAACACTCTGCAGCCCTCAGTGCAACTTCTAGAACACGATAGGAGATGTTTAGTGAGCAGCAACGTTTTCTGCTTGCGAGACATAGTGAAAAAGCTATTTGCTTAAATGTAGGTAACAAGAAACACTTACTGCAGTGCACTGACAAGCTAATTGCTACACAGCACTGAGATTGTGTTAGCAGCTTGCAAAGAGATAGAAAACAGCACTTTCCCACTCTCTTGCCTTTCCCTTCACATTAATACTTGAAACAATGGCGTCTTGGACAAGTTTCTTTTTCTTGTTACAAAACACTCTGAAGGCCTCATTGCAACTTCTAGAACACGATAGGAGATGTTTATTTAGCGGGAACGTTTTCTCCTTGCGAGACATAGTGAAAAAGCTTTTTGCTTAGATGTAGGTAACAAGAAACACTTACTGCAGTGCACTGAAATGCTAATTGCTACACAGCACTGGGATTGTGTTAGCAGCTTGCACAGTGATAGAAAACAGTAATTTCTCACTCTCTTGCTTTTCCATTCACATTAATACTTGAAAGGAAGGCTTCTTTCTTGAATACTTGAAAAGAAGACAACTTTCTTTTTCTTGTTGAAAACACACTGCAGCCCCTTTTGCAACTTCTAGAACCCGATAGGAGATGTTTAGTGAGAAGGAACGTTTTCTCCTTGCGAGACATAGTGAAACAGCTGTTTGCTTAGATGTAGGTAACAAGAAAAACTTACAGCAGTACACTGACAGGCTAATTGCTACACAGCACTGAGATTGTGTTAGCGGCTTGAAAAGTGATAGAAAACGGTACTTTCCCACTCTCTTGCCTTTCCCTTCACATTAATACTTGAAAGGAAGGCGTCTTGGACAAGTTTCTTTTTCTTGTTACAAAAAACTCTGCAGCCCTCTGTGACGCATCTATAACACGATGGAAGTTGTTTAGTGAGCAGGAGTGTTTTCTCCTTGCGAGACATAGTGAAAAAGCTATTTGCTTAGATGTAGGTGACATGAAACACTTACTGCAGTGCACTGAGAAGCTAATTGCTACACAGCACTGGGATTGTGTTAGCAGCTTGCACAGTGATAGAAAACGGTACTTTCTCACTCTCTTGCCTTTCCCTTCACATTAATACTTGAAAGGAAGGTTTCTTAGACAACTTTCTTTTTCTTGTTGCAAAACACACTGCAGCCCTCTGTGCAACTTCTAGAACACGATAGGAGATGTTTAGTGAGAAGGAACGTTTTCTCCTTGCGAGACATAGTGAAAAAGCTTTTTGCTTAGATGTAGGTAACAAGAAACACTTACTGCAGTGCACTGACAAGCTAATTGTTACACAGCACTGAGATTGTGTTAGCAGCTTGCAAAGTGATAGAAAACAGTACTTTCCCACTCTCTTGCCTTTCCCTTCACATTAATACTTGAAAGGAAGGCTTCTTAGACAACTTTCTTTTTCTTGTTGCAAAACACACTGCAGCCCTCTGTGCAACTTCTAGAACACGATAGGAGATGTTTAGTTAGCGGGAACGTTTTCTCCTTGCGAGACATAGTGAAAAAGCTTTTTGCTTAGATGTAGGTAACAAAAACACTTACTGCAGTGCACTGACAAGCTAATTGCTACACAGCACTCGGATTGTGTTAGCAGTTTGTAAAGCGGTAGAAAACAGTACTTTCCCACTCTCTTGCCTTTCCCTTCACATTAATACTTGAAAGCAAGGCGTCTTGGACAACTTTCTTTTTCTTGTTACAAAACACACTGCAGCCCTCTGTGCAACTTCTAGAACACGATAGGAGATGTTTAGTGTGCAGGAACGTTTTCTCCTTGCGAGACATAGTGAAAAAGCTTTTTGCTTAGATGTAGGTAACAAAAACACTTACTGCAGTGCACTGAAATGCTAATTGCTACACAGCACTGGGATTGTGTTAGCAGTTTGTAAAGCGGTAAAAAACAGTACTTTCCCACTCTCTTGCCTTTCCCTTCACATTAATACTTGAAAGGAAGGCGTCTTGGACAAGTTTCTTTTTCTTGTTACAAAACACTCTGCAGCCCTCAGTGTAATTTCTAGAACACGATAGGAGATGTTTAGTTAGCGGGAACGCTTTCTCCTTGCGAGACATAGTGAAAAAGCTTTTTGCTTTGATGTAGGTAACAAGAAACTCTTACTGCAGTGCACTGACAAGCTAATTGCTACATAGCACTCGGATTGTGTTAGCAGTTTGTAAAGTGATAGAAAACAGTACTTTCCCACTCCCTTGCCTTTCCCTTCACATTAATAATTGAAAGGAAGGCATCTTAGACAACTTTCTTTTTCTTGTTACAAAAAACTCTGCAACCCTCTGTGACGCATCTATAGCACGATGGAAGTTGTTTAGTGAGCAGGAGTGTTTTCTCCTTGCGAGACATAGTGAAAAAGCTATTTGCTTAGATGTAGGTAACAAGAAACACTTACAGCAGTGCACTGACAAGCTAATTGCTACACAGCACTCGGATTGTGTTAGCAGCTTGCACAGTGATAGAAAACAGTACTTTCCCACTCTCTTGCCTTTCCCTTCACATTAATACTTGAAACAAAGGCGTCTTGAACAACTTTCTTTTTCTTGTTACAAAAAACTCTGCAGCCCTCAGTGCAACTTCTAGAACACGATAGGAGATGTTTAGTGAGCAGCAACGTTTTCTGCTTGCGAGACATAGTGAAAAAGCTATTTGCTTAAATGTAGGTAACAAGAAACACTTACTGCAGTGCACTGACAAGCTAATTGCTACACAGCACTGAGATTTTGTTAGCAGCTTGCAAAGAGATAGAAAACAGTACTTTCCCACTCTCTTGCCTTTCCCTTCACATTAATACTTGAAAGAAAGGCTTCTTAGACAACTTTCTTTTTCTTGTTGTAAAACACACTGCAGCCCTCTGTGCAACTTCTACAACACGATGGAAGTTGTTTAGTGAGCAGGAAGGTTTTCTCCTTGCGAGACATAGTGAAAAAGCTATTTGCTTAGATGTAGGTAACAAGAAACACTTACTGCAGTGCACTGAAATGCTAATTGCTACACAGCACTGGGATTGTGTTAGCAGCTTGCAAAGTGATAGAAAACAGTACTTTCCCACTCTCTTGCCTTTCCCTTCACATTAATACTTGAAAGGAAGGCGTCTTAGACAACTTTCTTTTTCTTGCTTCAAAAAACTCTTCAGCCCTCTCTGCAACATCTACAAAACGAAGGAAGTTGTTTAGTGAGCTGGAGCGTTTTCTCCTTGCGAGACATAGTGAAAAAGCTATTTGCTTAGATGTAGGTAACAAGAAACACTTACTGCAGTGCACTGAAAAGCTAATTGCTACACAGCACTGGGATTGTGTTAGCAGCTTGCACAGTGATAGAAAACAGTAATTTCTCACTCTCTTGCTTTTCCCTTCACATTAATACTTGAAAGGAAGGCTTCTTTCATGAATACTTGAAAAGAAGACAACTTTCTTTTTCTTGTTGCAAAACACACTGCAGCCCCCTGTGCAACTTCTAGAACCCGATAGGAGATGTTTAGTGAGAAGGAACGTTTTCTGCTTGCGAGACATAGTGAAACAGCTGTTTGCTTAGATGTAGGTAACAAGAAAAACTTACTGCAGTACACTGACAAGCTAATTGCTACACAGCACTGAGATTGTGTTAGCGGCTTGAAAAGTGATAGAAAACGGTACTTTCCCACTCTCTTGCCTTTCCCTTCACATTAATACTTGAAAGGAAGGCGTCTTGGACAAGTTTCTTTTTCTTGTTACAAAACACTCTGCAGCCCTCAGTGTAATTTCTAGAACACGATAGGAGATGTTTAGTGAGCAGGAACGTTTTCTCCTTGCGAGACATAGTGAAAAAGCTTTTTGCTTTGATGTAGGTAACAAGAAACTCTTACTGCAGTGCACTGACAAGCTAATTGCTACATAGCACTCGGATTGTGTTAGCAGTTTGTAAAGAGATAGAAAACAGTACTTTCCCACTCTCTTGCCTTTCCCTTCACATTAATACTTGAAAGAAATGCTTCTTAGACAACTTTCTTTTTCTTGTTGTAAAACACACTGCAGCCCTCTGTGCAACTTCTACAACATGATGGAAGTTGTTTAGTGAGCAGCAACGTTTTCTTATTGCGAGACATAGTGAAAAAGCTATTTGCTTAGATGTAGGTAACAAGAAACACTTACTGCAGTACACTCACAAGCTAAATGCTACACAGCACTGGGATTGTGTTAGAAGCTTGCACAGTGATAGAAAACAGTACTTTCTCACTCTCTTGCCTTTCCCTTCACATTAATACTTGAAAGGAAGGCTTCTTAGACAACTTGCTTTTTCTTGTTGCAAAACACACTGCAGCCCTCTGTGCAACTTCTACAACACGATAGGAGATGTTTAGTGAGCAGGAACGTTTTCTCCTTGCGAGACATAGTGAAAAAGCTATTTGCTTGGATGTAGGTAACAAGAAACATTTACTGCAGTACACTGACAAGCTTATTGCTACACAGCACTGAGATTGTGTTAGCAGCTTGCAAAGTGATAGAAAACAGTACTTTCCCACTCTCTTGCCTTTCCCTTCACATTAATAATTGAAAGGAAGGCATCTTAGACAACTTTTTTTTCTTGTTACAAAAAACTCTGCAGCCCTCTGTGACTCATCTATAACACGATGGAAGTTGTTTAGTGAGCAGGAGTGTTTTCTCCTTGCGAGACATAGTGAAAAAGCTATTTGCTTAGATGTAGGTAACATGAAACACTTACTGCAGTGCACTGAGAAGCTAATTGCTACACAGCACTGGGATTGTGTTAGCAGCTTGCACAGTGATAGAAAACAGTACTTTCTCACTCTCTTGCCTTTGCCTTCACATTAATACTTGAAAGGAAGGCTTCTTAGACAACGTTCTTTTTCTTGTTGCAAAACACACTGCAGCCCTCTGTGCAACTTCTAGAACACGATAGGAGATGTTTAGTGAGAAGGAACGTTTTCTCCTTGCGAGACATAGTGAAAAAGCTATTTGCTTAGATGTAGGTAACAAGAAACACTTACTGCAGTGCACTGACAAGCTAATTGTTACACAGCACTGAGATTGTGTTAGCAGCTTGCAAAGTGATAGAAAACAGTACTTTCCCACTCTCTTGCCTTTCCCTTCACATTAATACTTGAAAGGAAGGCATCTTAGACAACTTTCTTATTCTTGCTTCAAAAAACTCTGCAGCCCTCTCTGCACCATCTACAACAGGATGAAAGTTGTTTAGAGAGCAGGAGCGTTTTCTCCGTGCGAGACATAGTGAAAAAGCTATTTGCTTAGATGTAGGTAACAAGAAACATTTCCTGCAGTGCACTGACAAGCTAATTGCTACACAGCACTGGGATTGTGTTAGCAGCTTGCACAGTGATAGAAAACAGTACTTTCTCACTCTCTTGCCTTTCCCTTCACATTAATACTTGAAAGGAAGGCTTCTTAGACAACTTTCTTTTTCTTGGTGCAAAACACACTGCAGCCCTCTGTGCAACTTCTAGAACACGATAGGAGATGTTTAGTGAGAAGGAACGTTTTCTCCTTGCGAGACATAGTGAAAAAGCTTTTTGCTTAGATGTAGGTAACAAAAACACTTACTGCAGTGCACTGACAAGCTAATTGCTACACAGCACTCGGATTGTGTTAGCAGTTTGTAAAGCGGTAGAAAACAGTACTTTCCCACTCTCTTGCCTTTCCCTTCACATTAATACTTGAAAGGAAGGCGTCTTGGACAACTTTCTTTTTCTTGTTACAAAACACACTGCAGCCCTCTGTGCAACTTCTAGAACACGATAGGAGTTGTTTAGTGTGCAGGAGCGTTTTCTCCTTGCGAGACATAGTGAAAAAGCTATTTGCTTAGATGTAGGTAACAAGAAACACTTACTGCAGTGCACTGACAAGCTAATTGCTACACAGCACTGGGATTGTGTTAGCAGCTTGCACAGTGATAGAAAACAGTACTTTCCCACTCTCTTGCTTTTCCCTTCACATTAATACTTGAAACAAAGGCGTCTTGGACAACTTTCTTTTTCTTGTTACAAAAAACTCTGCAGCCCTCAGTGCAACTTCTAGAACACGATAGGAGATGTTTAGTGAGCAGCAACGTTTTCTGCTTGCGAGACATAGTGAAAAAGCTATTTGCTTAAATGTAGGTAACAAGAAACACTTACTGCAGTGCACTGACAAGCTAATTGCTACACAGCACTGAGATTTTGTTAGCAGCTTGCAAAGAGATAGAAAACAGTACTTTCCCACTCTCTTGCCTTTCCCTTCACATTAATACTTGAAACAAAGGCGTCTTGGACAAGTTTCTTTTTCTTGTTACAAAACACTCTGCAGGCCTCATTGCAACTTCTAGAACACGATAGGAGATGTTTATTTAGCGGGAACGTTTTCTCCTTGCGAGACATAGTGAAAAAGCTTTTTGCTTAGATGTAGGTAACAAGAAACACTTACTGCAGTGCACTGAAATGCTAATTGCTACACAGCACTGGGATTGTGTTAGCAGCTTGCAAAGTGATAGAAAACAGTACTTTCCCACTCTCTTGCCTTTCCCTTCACATTAATACTTGAAAGGAAGGCGTCTTAGACAACTTTCTTTTTCTTGCTTCAAAAAACTCTTCAGCCCTCTCTGCAACATCTACAACACGAAGGAAGTTGTTTAGTGAGATGGAGCGTTTTCTCCTTGCGAGACATAGTGAAAAAGCTATTTGCTTAGATGTTGGTAACAAGAAACACTTACTGCAGTGCACTGAAAAGCTAATTGCTACACAGCACTGGGATTGTGTTAGCAGCTTGCACAGTGATAGAAAACAGTAATTTCTCACTCTGTTGCTTTTCCCTTCACATTAATACTTGAAAGGAAGGCTTCTTTCTTGAATACTTGAAAAGAAGACAACTTTCTTTTTCTTGTTGCAAAACACACTGCAGCCCCCTGTGCAACTTCTAGAACCCGATAGGAGATGTTTAGTGAGAAGGAACGTTTTCTCCTTGCGAGACATAGTGAAACAGCTGTTTGCTTAGATGTAGGTAACAAGAAAAACTTACTGCAGTACACTGACAAGCTAATTGCTACACAGCACTGAGATTGTGTTAGCGGCTTGAAAAGTGATAGAAAACGGTACTTTCCCACTCTCTTGCCTTTCCCTTCACATTAATACTTGAAAGGAAGGCGTCTTGGACAAGTTTCTTTTTCTTGTTACAAAACACTCTGCAGCCCTCAGTGTAATTTCTAGAACACGATAGGAGATGTTTAGTGAGCAGGAACGTTTTCTCCTTGCGAGACATAGTGAAAAAGCTTTTTGCTTTGATGTAGGTAACAAGAAACTCTTACTGCAGTGCACTGACAAGCCAATTGCTACATAGCACTCGGATTGTGTTAGCAGTTTGTAAAGAGATAGAAAACAGTACTTTCCCACTCTCTTGCCTTTCCCTTCACATTAATACTTGAAAGAAATGCTTCTTAGACAACTTTCTTTTTCTTGTTGTAAAACACACTGCAGCCCTCTGTGCAACTTCTACAACACGATGGAAGTTGTTTAGTGAGCAGCAACGTTTTCTTATTGCGAGACATAGTGAAAAAGCTATTTGCTTAGATGTAGGTAACAAGAAACACTTACTGCAGTACACTCACAAGCTAAATGCTACACAGCACTGGGATTGTGTTAGCAGCTTGCACAGTGATAGAAAACAGTACTTTCTCACTCTCTTGCCTTTCCCTTCACATTAATACTTGAAAGGAAGGCTTCTTAGACAACTTGCTTTTTCTTGTTGCAAAACCCACTGCAGCCCTCTGTGCAACTTCTACAACACGATAGGAGATGTTTAGTGAGCAGCAACGTTTTCTCCTTGCGAGACATAGTGAAAAAGCTATTTGCTTGGATGTAGGTAACAAGAAACATTTACTGCAGTACACTGACAAGCTAATTACTACACAGCACTGAGATTGTGTTAGCAGCTTGCAAAGTGATAGAAAACAGTACTTTCCCACTCCCTTGCCTTTCCCTTCACATTAATAATTGAAAGGAAGGCATCTTAGACAACTTTCTTTTTCTTGTTACAAAAAACTCTGCAGCCCTCTGTGACGCATCTATAACACGATGGAAGTTGTTTAGTGAGCAGGAGTGTTTTCTCCTTGCGAGACATAGTGAAAAAGCTATTTGCTTAGATGTAGGTAACATGAAACACTTACTGCAGTGCACTGAGAAGCTAATTGCTACACAGCACTGGGATTGTGTTAGCAGCTTGCACAGTGATAGAAAACAGTACTTTCTCACTCTCTTGCCTTTCCCTTCACATTAATACTTGAAAGGAAGGCTTCTTAGACAACTTTCTTTTTCTTGTTGCAAAACACTCTGCAGCCCTCAGTGCAACTTCTAGAACACGATAGGAGATGTTTAGTGAGAAGGAACGTTTTCTCCTTGCGAGACATAGTGAAAAAGCTTTTTGCTTAGATGTAGGTAACAAAAACACTTACTGCAGTGCACTGACAAGCTAATTGCTACACAGCACTCGGATTGTGTTAGCAGTTTGTAAAGCGGTAGAAAACAGTACTTTCCCACTCTCTTGCCTTTCCCTTCACATTAATACTTGAAAGGAAGGCGTCTTGGACAACTTTCTTTTTCTTGTTACAAAACACACTGCAGCCCTCTGTGCAACTTCTAGAACACGATAGGAGTTGTTTAGTGTGCAGGAGCGTTTTCTCCTTGCGAGACATAGTGAAAAAGCTATTTGCTTAGATGTAGGTAACAAGAAACACTTACTGCAGTGCACTGACAAGCTAATTGCTACACAGCACTGGGATTGTGTTAGCAGCTTGCACAGTGATAGAAAACAGTACTTTCCCACTCTCTTGCCTTTCCCTTCACATTAATACTTGAAACAAAGGCGTCTTGGACAACTTTCTTTTTCTTGTTACAAAAAACTCTGCAGCCCTCAGTGCAACTTCTAGAACACGATAGGAGATGTTTAGTGAGCAGCAACGTTTTCTGCTTGCGAGACATAGTGAAAAAGCTATTTGCTTAAATGTACGTAACAAGAAACACTTACTGCAGTGCACTGACAAGCTAATTGCTACACAGCACTGAGATTTTGTTAGCAGCTTGCAAAGAGATAGAAAACAGTACTTTCCCACTCTCTTGCCTTTCCCTTCACATTAATACTTGAAACAAAGGCGTCTTGGACAAGTTTCTTTTTCTTGTTACAAAACACTCTGCAGGCCTCATTGCAACTTCTAGAACACGATAGGAGATGTTTATTTAGCGGGAACGTTTTCTCCTTGCGAGACATAGTGAAAAAGCTTTTTGCTTAGATGTAGGTAACAAGAAACACTTACTGCAGTGCACTGAAATGCTAATTGCTACACAGCACTGGGATTGTGTTAGCAGCTTGCAAAGTGATAGAAAACAGTACTTTCCCACTCTCTTGCCTTTCCCTTCACATTAATACTTGAAAGGAAGGCGTCTTAGACAACTTTCTTTTTCTTGCTTCAAAAAACTCTTCAGCCCTCTCTGCAACATCTACAACACGAAGGAAGTTGTTTAGTGAGCTGGAGCGTTTTCTCCTTGCGAGACATAGTGAAAAAGCTATTTGCTTAGATGTAGGTAACAAGAAACACTTACTGCAGTGCACTGAAAAGCTAATTGCTACACAGCACTGGGATTGTGTTAGCAGCTTGCACAGTGATAGAAAACAGTAATTTCTCACTCTCTTGCTTTTCCCTTCACATTAATACTTGAAAGGAAGGCTTCTTTCTTGAATACTTGAAAAGAAGACAACTTTCTTTTTCTTGTTGCAAAACACACTGCAGCCCCCTGTGCAACTTCTTGAACCCGATAGGAGATGTTTAGTGAGAAGGAACGTTTTCTCCTTGCGAGACATAGTGAAACAGCTGTTTGCTTAGATGTAGGTAACAAGAAAAACTTACTGCAGTACACTGACAAGCTAATTGCTACACAGCACTGAGATTGTGTTAGCGGCTTGAAAAGTGATAGAAAACGGTACTTTCCCACTCTCTTGCCTTTCCCTTCACATTAATACTTGAAAGGAAGGCGTCTTGGACAAGTTTCTTTTTCTTGTTACAAAACACTCTGCAGCCCTCAGTGTAATTTCTAGAACACGATAGGAGATGTTTAGTGAGCAGGAACGTTTTCTCCTTGCGAGACATAGTGAAAAAGCTTTTTGCTTTGATGTAGGTAACAAGAAACTCTTACTGCAGTGCACTGACAAGCCAATTGCTACATAGCACTCGGATTGTGTTAGCAGTTTGTAAAGAGATAGAAAACAGTACTTTCCCACTCTCTTGCCTTTCCCTTCACATTAATACTTGAAAGAAATGCTTCTTAGACAACTTTCTTTTTCTTGTTGTAAAACACACTGCAGCCCTCTGTGCAACTTCTACAACACGATGGAAGTTGTTTAGTGAGCAGCAACGTTTTCTTATTGCGAGACATAGTGAAAAAGCTATTTGCTTAGATGTAGGTAACAAGAAACACTTACTGCAGTACACTCACAAGCTAAATGCTACACAGCACTGGGATTGTGTTAGCAGCTTGCACAGTGATAGAAAACAGTACTTTCTCACTCTCTTGCCTTTCCCTTCACATTAATACTTGAAAGGAAGGCTTCTTAGACAACTTGCTTTTTCTTGTTGCAAAACACACTGCAGCCCTCTGTGCAACTTCTACAACACGATAGGAGATGTTTAGTCAGCAGGAACGTTTTCTCCTTGCGAGACATAGTGAAAAAGCTATTTGCTTGGATGTAGGTAACAAGAAACATTTACTGCAGTACACTGACAAGCTAATTGCTACACAGCACTGAGATTGTGTTAGCAGCTTGCAAAGTGATAGAAAACAGTACTTTCCCACTCCCTTGCCTTTCCCTTCACATTAATAATTGAAAGGAAGGCATCTTAGACAACATTCTTTTTCTTGTTACAAAAAACTCTGCAGCCCTCTGTGACGCATCTATAACACGATGGAAGTTGTTTAGTGAGCAGGAGTGTTTTCTCCTTGCGAGACATAGTGAAAAAGCTATTTGCTTAGATGTAGGTAACATGAAACACTTACTGCAGTGCACTGAGAAGCTAATTGCTACACAGCACTGGGATTGTGTTAGCAGCTTGCACAGTGATAGAAAACAGTACTTTCTCACTCTCTTGCCTTTGCCTTCACATTAATACTTGAAAGGAAGGCTTCTTAGACAACTTTCTTTTTCTTGTTGCAAAACACTCTGCAGCCCTCAGTGCAACTTCTAGAACACGATAGGAGATGTTTAGTGAGCAGCAACGTTTTCTGCTTGCGAGACATAGTGAAAAAGCTATTTGCTTAAATGTAGGTAACAAGAAACACTTACTGCAGTGCACTGACAAGCTAATTGCTACACAGCACTGAGATTTTGTTAGCAGCTTGCAAAGAGATAGAAAACAGTACTTTCCCACTCTCTTGCCTTTCCCTTCACATTAATACTTGAAACAAAGGCGTCTTGGACAAGTTTCTTTTTCTTGTTACAAAACACTCTGCAGGCCTCATTGCAACTTCTAGAACACGATAGGAGATGTTTATTTAGCGGGAACGTTTTCTCCTTGCGAGACATAGTGAAAAAGCTTTTTGCTTAGATGTAGGTAACAAGAAACACTTACTGCAGTGCACTGAAATGCTAATTGCTACACAGCACTGGGATTGTGTTAGCAGCTTGCAAAGTGATAGAAAACAGTACTTTCCCACTCTCTTGCCTTTCCCTTCACATTAATACTTGAAAGGAAGGCGTCTTAGACAACTTTCTTTTTCTTGCTTCAAAAAACTCTTCAGCCCTCTCTGCAACATCTACAACACGAAGGAAGTTGTTTAGTGAGCTGGAGCGTTTTCTCCTTGCGAGACATAGTGAAAAAGCTATTTGCTTAGATGTAGGTAACAAGAAACACTTACTGCAGTGCACTGAAAAGCTAATTGCTACACAGCACTGGGATTGTGTTAGCAGCTTGCACAGTGATAGAAAACAGTAATTTCTCACTCTCTTGCTTTTCCCTTCACATTAATACTTGAAAGGAAGGCTTCTTTCTTGAATACTTGAAAAGAAGACAACTTTCTTTTTCTTGTTGCAAAACACACTGCAGCCCCCTGTGCAACTTCTAGAACCCGATAGGAGATGTTTAGTGAGAAGGAACGTTTTCTCCTTGCGAGACATAGTGAAACAGCTGTTTGCTTAGATGTAGGTAACAAGAAAAACTTACTGCAGTACACTGACAAGCTAATTGCTACACAGCACTGAGATTGTGTTAGCGGCTTGAAAAGTGATAGAAAACGGTACTTTCCCACTCTCTTGCCTTTCCCTTCACATTAATACTTGAAAGGAAGGCGTCTTGGACAAGTTTCTTTTTCTTGTTACAAAACACTCTGCAGCCCTCAGTGTAATTTCTAGAACACGATAGGAGATGTTTAGTGAGCAGGAACGTTTTCTCCTTGCGAGACATAGTGAAAAAGCTTTTTGCTTTGATGTAGGTAACAAGAAACTCTTACTGCAGTGCACTGACAAGCCAATTGCTACATAGCACTCGGATTGTGTTAGCAGTTTGTAAAGAGATAGAAAACAGTACTTTCCCACTCTCTTGCCTTTCCCTTCACATTAATACTTGAAAGAAATGCTTCTTAGACAACTTTCTTTTTCTTGTTGTAAAACACACTGCAGCCCTCTGTGCAACTTCTACAACACGATGGAAGTTGTTTAGTGAGCAGCAACGTTTTCTTATTGCGAGACATAGTGAAAAAGCTATTTGCTTAGATGTAGGTAACAAGAAACACTTACTGCAGTACACTCACAAGCTAAATGCTACACAGCACTGGGATTGTGTTAGCAGCTTGCACAGTGATAGAAAACAGTACTTTCTCACTCTCTTGCCTTTCCCTTCACATTAATACTTGAAAGGAAGGCTTCTTAGACAACTTGCTTTTTCTTGTTGCAAAACCCACTGCAGCCCTCTGTGCAACTTCTACAACACGATAGGAGATGTTTAGTGAGCAGCAACGTTTTCTCCTTGCGAGACATAGTGAAAAAGCTATTTGCTTGGATGTAGGTAACAAGAAACATTTACTGCAGTACACTGACAAGCTAATTACTACACAGCACTGAGATTGTGTTAGCAGCTTGCAAAGTGATAGAAAACAGTACTTTCCCACTCCCTTGCCTTTCCCTTCACATTAATAATTGAAAGGAAGGCATCTTAGACAACTTTCTTTTTCTTGTTACAAAAAACTCTGCAGCCCTCTGTGACGCATCTATAACACGATGGAAGTTGTTTAGTGAGCAGGAGTGTTTTCTCCTTGCGAGACATAGTGAAAAAGCTATTTGCTTAGATGTAGGTAACATGAAACACTTACTGCAGTGCACTGAGAAGCTAATTGCTACACAGCACTGGGATTGTGTTAGCAGCTTGCACAGTGATAGAAAACAGTACTTTCTCACTCTCTTGCCTTTCCCTTCACATTAATACTTGAAAGGAAGGCTTCTTAGACAACTTTCTTTTTTTTGTTGCAAAACACTCTGCAGCCCTCAGTGCAACTTCTAGAACACGATAGGAGATGTTTAGTGAGAAGGAACGTTTTCTCCTTGCGAGACATAGTGAAAAAGCTTTTTGCTTAGATGTAGGTAACAAAAACACTTACTGCAGTGCACTGACAAGCTAATTGCTACACAGCACTGAGATTTTGTTAGCAGCTTGCAAAGAGATAGAAAACAGTACTTTCCCACTCTCTTGCCTTTCCCTTCACATTAATACTTGAAACAAAGGCGTCTTGGACAAGTTTCTTTTTCTTGTTACAAAACACTCTGCAGGCCTCATTGCAACTTCTAGAACACGATAGGAGATGTTTATTTAGCGGGAACGTTTTCTCCTTGCGAGACATAGTGAAAAAGCTTTTTGCTTAGATGTAGGTAACAAGAAACACTTACTGCAGTGCACTGAAATGCTAATTGCTACACAGCACTGGGATTGTGTTAGCAGCTTGCAAAGTGATAGAAAACAGTACTTTCCCACTCTCTTGCCTTTCCCTTCACATTAATACTTGAAAGGAAGGCGTCTTAGACAACTTTCTTTTTCTTGCTTCAAAAAACTCTTCAGCCCTCTCTGCAACATCTACAACACGAAGGAAGTTGTTTAGTGAGCTGGAGCGTTTTCTCCTTGCGAGACATAGTGAAAAAGCTATTTGCTTAGATGTAGGTAACAAGAAACACTTACTGCAGTGCACTGAAAAGCTAATTGCTACACAGCACTGGGATTGTGTTAGCAGCTTGCACAGTGATAGAAAACAGTAATTTCTCACTCTCTTGCTTTTCCCTTCACATTAATACTTGAAAGGAAGGCTTCTTTCTTGAATACTTGAAAAGAAGACAACTTTCTTTTTCTTGTTGCAAAACACACTGCAGCCCCCTGTGCAACTTCTAGAACCCGATAGGAGATGTTTAGTGAGAAGGAACGTTTTCTCCTTGCGAGACATAGTGAAACAGCTGTTTGCTTAGATGTAGGTAACAAGAAAAACTTACTGCAGTACACTGACAAGCTAATTGCTACACAGCACTGAGATTGTGTTAGCGGCTTGAAAAGTGATAGAAAACGGTACTTTCCCACTCTCTTGCCTTTCCCTTCACATTAATACTTGAAAGGAAGGCGTCTTGGACAAGTTTCTTTTTCTTGTTACAAAACACTCTGCAGCCCTCAGTGTAATTTCTAGAACACGATAGGAGATGTTTAGTGAGCAGGAACGTTTTCTCCTTGCGAGACATAGTGAAAAAGCTTTTTGCTTTGATGTAGGTAACAAGAAACTCTTACTGCAGTGCACTGACAAGCCAATTGCTACATAGCACTCGGATTGTGTTAGCAGTTTGTAAAGAGATAGAAAACAGTACTTTCCCACTCTCTTGCCTTTCCCTTCACATTAATACTTGAAAGAAATGCTTCTTAGACAACTTTCTTTTTCTTGTTGTAAAACACACTGCAGCCCTCTGTGCAACTTCTACAACACGATGGAAGTTGTTTAGTGAGCAGCAACGTTTTCTTATTGCGAGACATAGTGAAAAAGCTATTTGCTTAGATGTAGGTAACAAGAAACACTTACTGCAGTACACTCACAAGCTAAATGCTACACAGCACTGGGACTGTGTTAGCAGCTTGCACAGTGATAGAAAACAGTACTTTCTCACTCTCTTGCCTTTCCCTTCACATTAATACTTGAAAGGAAGGCTTCTTAGACAACTTGCTTTTTCTTGTTGCAAAACACACTGCAGCCCTCTGTGCAACTTCTACAACACGATAGGAGATGTTTAGTGAGCAGGAACGTTTTCTCCTTGCGAGACATAGTGAAAAAGCTATTTGCTTGGATGTAGGTAACAAGAAACATTTACTGCAGTACACTGACAAGCTAATTGCTACACAGCACTGAGATTGTGTTAGCAGCTTGCAAAGTGATAGAAAACAGTACTTTCCCACTCCCTTGCCTTTCCCTTCACATTAATAATTGAAAGGAAGGCATCTTAGACAACTTTCTTTTTCTTGTTACAAAAAACTCTGCAGCCCTCTGTGACGCATCTATAACACGATGGAAGTTGTTTAGTGAGCAGGAGTGTTTTCTCCTTGCGAGACATAGTGAAAAAGCTATTTGCTTAGATGTAGGTAACATGAAACACTTACTGCAGTGCACTGAGAAGCTAATTGCTACACAGCACTGGGATTGTGTTAGCAGCTTGCACAGTGATAGAAAACAGTACTTTCTCACTCTCTTGCCTTTGCCTTCACATTAATACTTGAAAGGAAGGCTTCTTAGACAACTTTCTTTTTCTTGTTGCAAAACACACTGCAGCCCTCTGTGCAACTTCTAGAACACGATAGGAGATGTTTAGTGAGAAGGAACGTTTTCTCCTTGCGAGACATAGTGAAAAAGCTATTTGCTTAGATGTAGGTAACAAGAAACACTTACTGCAGTGCACTGACAAGCTAATTGTTACGCAGCACTGAGATTGTGTTAGCAGCTTGCAAAGTGATAGAAAACAGTACTTTCCCACTCTCTTGCCTTTCCCTTCACATTAATACTTGATAGGGGCATCTTAGACAACTTTCTTATTCTTGCTTCAAAAAACTCTGCAGCCCTCTGTGCAACATCTACAACAGGATGAAAGTTGTTTAGAGAGCAGGAGCGTTTTCTCCGTGCGAGACATAGTGAAAAAGCTATTTGCTTAGATGTAGGTAACAAGAAACATTTCCTGCAGTGCACTGACAAGCTAATTGCTACACAGCACTGGGATTGTGTTAGCAGCTTGCACAGTGATAGAAAACAGTACTTTCTCACTCTCTTGCCTTTCCCTTCACATTAATACTTGAAAGGAAGGCTTCTTAGACAACTTTCTTTTTCTTGGTGCAAAACACACTGCAGCCCTCTGTGCAACTTCTAGAACACGATAGGAGATGTTTAGTGAGAAGGAACGTTTTCTCCTTGCGAGACATAGTGAAAAAGCTTTTTGCTTAGATGTAGGTAACAAAAACACTTACTGCAGTGCACTGACAAGCTAATTGCTACACAGCACTCGGATTGTGTTAGCAGTTTGTAAAGCGGTAGAAAACAGTACTTTCCCACTCTCTTGCCTTTCCCTTCACATTAATACTTGAAAGGAAGGCGTCTTGGACAACTTTCTTTTTCTTGTTACAAAAAACTCTGCAGCCCTCAGTGCAACTTCTAGAACACGATAGGAGATGTTTAGTGAGCAGCAACGTTTTCTGCTTGCGAGACATAGTGAAAAAGCTATTTGCTTAGATGTAGGTAACAAGAAACACTTACTGTAGTGCACTGACAAGCTAATTGCTACACAGCACTGAGATTTTGTTAGCAGCTTGCAAAGAGATAGAAAACAGTACTTTCCCACTCTCTTGCCTTTCCCTTCACATTAATACTTGAAACAAAGGCGTCTTGGACAAGTTTCTTTTTCTTGTTACAAAACACTCTGCAGGCCTCATTGCAACTTCTAGAACACGATAGGAGATGTTTATTTAGCGGGAACGTTTTCTCCTTGCGAGACATAGTGAAAAAGCTTTTTGCTTAGATGTAGGTAACAAGAAACACTTACTGCAGTGCACTGAAATGCTAATTGCTACACAGCACTGGGATTGTGTTAGCAGCTTGCAAAGTGATAGAAAACAGTACTTTCCCACTCTCTTGCCTTTCCCTTCACATTAATACTTGAAAGGAAGGCGTCTTAGACAACTTTCTTTTTCTTGCTTCAAAAAACTCTTCAGCCCTCTCTGCAACATCTACAACACGAAGGAAGTTGTTTAGTGAGCTGGAGCGTTTTCTCCTTGCGAGACATAGTGAAAAAGCTATTTGCTTAGATGTAGGTAACAAGAAACACTTACTGCAGTGCACTGAAAAGCTAATTGCTACACAGAACTGGGATTGTGTTAGCAGCTTGCACAGTGATAGAAAACAGTAATTTCTCACTCTCTTGCTTTTCCCTTCACATTAATACTTGAAAGGAAGGCTTCTTTCTTGAATACTTGAAAAGAAGACAACTTTCTTTTTCTTGTTGCAAAACACACTGCAGCCCCCTGTGCAACTTCTAGAACCAGATAGGAGATGTTTAGTGAGAAGGAACGTTTTCTCCTTGCGAGACATAGTGAAACAGCTGTTTGCTTAGATGTAGGTAACAAGAAAAACTTACTGCAGTACACTGACAAGCTAATTGCTACACAGCACTGAGATTGTGTTAGCGGCTTGAAAAGTGATAGAAAACGGTACTTTCCCACTCTCTTGCCTTTCCCTTCACATTAATACTTGAAAGGAAGGCGTCTTGGACAAGTTTCTTTTTCTTGTTACAAAACACTCTGCAGCCCTCAGTGTAATTTCTAGAACACGATAGGAGATGTTTAGTGAGCAGGAACGTTTTCTCCTTGCGAGACATAGTGAAAAAGCTTTTTGCTTTGATGTAGGTAACAAGAAACTCTTACTGCAGTGCACTGACAAGCCAATTGCTACATAGCACTCGGATTGTGTTAGCAGTTTGTAAAGAGATAGAAAACAGTACTTTCCCACTCTCTTGCCTTTCCCTTCACATTAATACTTGAAAGAAATGCTTCTTAGACAACTTTCTTTTTCTTGTTGCAAAACCCACTGCAGCCCTCTGTGCAACTTCTACAACACGATAGGAGATGTTTAGTGAGCAGCAACGTTTTCTCCTTGCGAGACATAGTGAAAAAGCTATTTGCTTGGATGTAGGTAACAAGAAACATTTACTGCAGTACACTGACAAGCTAATTACTACACAGCACTGAGATTGTGTTAGCAGCTTGCAAAGTGATAGAAAACAGTACTTTCCCACTCCCTTGCCTTTCCCTTCACATTAATAATTGAAAGGAAGGCATCTTAGACAACTTTCTTTTTCTTGTTACAAAAAACTCTGCAGCCCTCTGTGACGCATCTATAACACGATGGAAGTTGTTTAGTGAGCAGGAGTGTTTTCTCCTTGCGAGACATAGTGAAAAAGCTATTTGCTTAGATGTAGGTAACATGAAACACTTACTGCAGTGCACTGAGAAGCTAATTGCTACACAGCACTGGGATTGTGTTAGCAGCTTGCACAGTGATAGAAAACAGTACTTTCTCACTCTCTTGCCTTTCCCTTCACATTAATACTTGAAAGGAAGGCTTCTTAGACAACTTTCTTTTTCTTGTTGCAAAACACTCTGCAGCCCTCAGTGCAACTTCTAGAACACGATAGGAGATGTTTAGTGAGAAGGAACGTTTTCTCCTTGCGAGACATAGTGAAAAAGCTTTTTGCTTAGATGTAGGTAACAAAAACACTTACTGCAGTGCACTGACAAGCTAATTGCTACACAGCACTCGGATTGTGTTAGCAGTTTGTAAAGCGGTAGAAAACAGTACTTTCCCACTCTCTTGCCTTTCCCTTCACATTAATACTTGAAAGGAAGGCGTCTTGGACAACTTTCTTTTTCTTGTTACAAAACACACTGCAGCCCTCTGTGCAACTTCTAGAACACGATAGGAGTTGTTTAGTGTGCAGGAGCGTTTTCTCCTTGCGAGACATAGTGAAAAAGCTATTTGCTTAGATGTAGGTAACAAGAAACACTTACTGCAGTGCACTGACAAGCTAATTGCTACACAGCACTGGGATTGTGTTAGCAGCTTGCACAGTGATAGAAAACAGTACTTTCCCACTCTCTTGCCTTTCCCTTCACATTAATACTTGAAACAAAGGCGTCTTGGACAACTTTCTTTTTCTTGTTACAAAAAACTCTGCAGCCCTCAGTGCAACTTCTAGAACACGATAGGAGATGTTTAGTGAGCAGCAACGTTTTCTGCTTGCGAGACATAGTGAAAAAGCTATTTGCTTAAATGTACGTAACAAGAAACACTTACTGCAGTGCACTGACAAGCTAATTGCTACACAGCACTGAGATTTTGTTAGCAGCTTGCAAAGAGATAGAAAACAGTACTTTCCCACTCTCTTGCCTTTCCCTTCACATTAATACTTGAAACAAAGGCGTCTTGGACAAGTTTCTTTTTCTTGTTACAAAACACTCTGCAGGCCTCATTGCAACTTCTAGAACACGATAGGAGATGTTTATTTAGCGGGAACGTTTTCTCCTTGCGAGACATAGTGAAAAAGCTTTTTGCTTAGATGTAGGTAACAAGAAACACTTACTGCAGTGCACTGAAATGCTAATTGCTACACAGCACTGGGATTGTGTTAGCAGCTTGCAAAGTGATAGAAAACAGTACTTTCCCACTCTCTTGCCTTTCCCTTCACATTAATACTTGAAAGGAAGGCGTCTTAGACAACTTTCTTTTTCTTGCTTCAAAAAACTCTTCAGCCCTCTCTGCAACATCTACAACACGAAGGAAGTTGTTTAGTGAGCTGGAGCGTTTTCTCCTTGCGAGACATAGTGAAAAAGCTATTTGCTTAGATGTAGGTAACAAGAAACACTTACTGCAGTGCACTGAAAAGCTAATTGCTACACAGCACTGGGATTGTGTTAGCAGCTTGCACAGTGATAGAAAACAGTAATTTCTCACTCTCTTGCTTTTCCCTTCACATTAATACTTGAAAGGAAGGCTTCTTTCTTGAATACTTGAAAAGAAGACAACTTTCTTTTTCTTGTTGCAAAACACACTGCAGCCCCCTGTGCAACTTCTTGAACCCGATAGGAGATGTTTAGTGAGAAGGAACGTTTTCTCCTTGCGAGACATAGTGAAACAGCTGTTTGCTTAGATGTAGGTAACAAGAAAAACTTACTGCAGTACACTGACAAGCTAATTGCTACACAGCACTGAGATTGTGTTAGCGGCTTGAAAAGTGATAGAAAACGGTACTTTCCCACTCTCTTGCCTTTCCCTTCACATTAATACTTGAAAGGAAGGCGTCTTGGACAAGTTTCTTTTTCTTGTTACAAAACACTCTGCAGCCCTCAGTGTAATTTCTAGAACACGATAGGAGATGTTTAGTGAGCAGGAACGTTTTCTCCTTGCGAGACATAGTGAAAAAGCTTTTTGCTTTGATGTAGGTAACAAGAAACTCTTACTGCAGTGCACTGACAAGCCAATTGCTACATAGCACTCGGATTGTGTTAGCAGTTTGTAAAGAGATAGAAAACAGTACTTTCCCACTCTCTTGCCTTTCCCTTCACATTAATACTTGAAAGAAATGCTTCTTAGACAACTTTCTTTTTCTTGTTGTAAAACACACTGCAGCCCTCTGTGCAACTTCTACAACACGATGGAAGTTGTTTAGTGAGCAGCAACGTTTTCTTATTGCGAGACATAGTGAAAAAGCTATTTGCTTAGATGTAGGTAACAAGAAACACTTACTGCAGTACACTCACAAGCTAAATGCTACACAGCACTGGGATTGTGTTAGCAGCTTGCACAGTGATAGAAAACAGTACTTTCTCACTCTCTTGCCTTTCCCTTCACATTAATACTTGAAAGGAAGGCTTCTTAGACAACTTGCTTTTTCTTGTTGCAAAACACACTGCAGCCCTCTGTGCAACTTCTACAACACGATAGGAGATGTTTAGTCAGCAGGAACGTTTTCTCCTTGCGAGACATAGTGAAAAAGCTATTTGCTTGGATGTAGGTAACAAGAAACATTTACTGCAGTACACTGACAAGCTAATTGCTACACAGCACTGAGATTGTGTTAGCAGCTTGCAAAGTGATAGAAAACAGTACTTTCCCACTCCCTTGCCTTTCCCTTCACATTAATAATTGAAAGGAAGGCATCTTAGACAACATTCTTTTTCTTGTTACAAAAAACTCTGCAGCCCTCTGTGACGCATCTATAACACGATGGAAGTTGTTTAGTGAGCAGGAGTGTTTTCTCCTTGCGAGACATAGTGAAAAAGCTATTTGCTTAGATGTAGGTAACATGAAACACTTACTGCAGTGCACTGAGAAGCTAATTGCTACACAGCACTGGGATTGTGTTAGCAGCTTGCACAGTGATAGAAAACAGTACTTTCTCACTCTCTTGCCTTTGCCTTCACATTAATACTTGAAAGGAAGGCTTCTTAGACAACTTTCTTTTTCTTGTTGCAAAACACTCTGCAGCCCTCAGTGCAACTTCTAGAACACGATAGGAGATGTTTAGTGAGCAGCAACGTTTTCTGCTTGCGAGACATAGTGAAAAAGCTATTTGCTTAAATGTAGGTAACAAGAAACACTTACTGCAGTGCACTGACAAGCTAATTGCTACACAGCACTGAGATTTTGTTAGCAGCTTGCAAAGAGATAGAAAACAGTACTTTCCCACTCTCTTGCCTTTCCCTTCACATTAATACTTGAAACAAAGGCGTCTTGGACAAGTTTCTTTTTCTTGTTACAAAACACTCTGCAGGCCTCATTGCAACTTCTAGAACACGATAGGAGATGTTTATTTAGCGGGAACGTTTTCTCCTTGCGAGACATAGTGAAAAAGCTTTTTGCTTAGATGTAGGTAACAAGAAACACTTACTGCAGTGCACTGAAATGCTAATTGCTACACAGCACTGGGATTGTGTTAGCAGCTTGCAAAGTGATAGAAAACAGTACTTTCCCACTCTCTTGCCTTTCCCTTCACATTAATACTTGAAAGGAAGGCGTCTTAGACAACTTTCTTTTTCTTGCTTCAAAAAACTCTTCAGCCCTCTCTGCAACATCTACAACACGAAGGAAGTTGTTTAGTGAGCTGGAGCGTTTTCTCCTTGCGAGACATAGTGAAAAAGCTATTTGCTTAGATGTAGGTAACAAGAAACACTTACTGCAGTGCACTGAAAAGCTAATTGCTACACAGCACTGGGATTGTGTTAGCAGCTTGCACAGTGATAGAAAACAGTAATTTCTCACTCTCTTGCTTTTCCCTTCACATTAATACTTGAAAGGAAGGCTTCTTTCTTGAATACTTGAAAAGAAGACAACTTTCTTTTTCTTGTTGCAAAACACACTGCAGCCCCCTGTGCAACTTCTAGAACCCGATAGGAGATGTTTAGTGAGAAGGAACGTTTTCTCCTTGCGAGACATAGTGAAACAGCTGTTTGCTTAGATGTAGGTAACAAGAAAAACTTACTGCAGTACACTGACAAGCTAATTGCTACACAGCACTGAGATTGTGTTAGCGGCTTGAAAAGTGATAGAAAACGGTACTTTCCCACTCTCTTGCCTTTCCCTTCACATTAATACTTGAAAGGAAGGCGTCTTGGACAAGTTTCTTTTTCTTGTTACAAAACACTCTGCAGCCCTCAGTGTAATTTCTAGAACACGATAGGAGATGTTTAGTGAGCAGGAACGTTTTCTCCTTGCGAGACATAGTGAAAAAGCTTTTTGCTTTGATGTAGGTAACAAGAAACTCTTACTGCAGTGCACTGACAAGCCAATTGCTACATAGCACTCGGATTGTGTTAGCAGTTTGTAAAGAGATAGAAAACAGTACTTTCCCACTCTCTTGCCTTTCCCTTCACATTAATACTTGAAAGAAATGCTTCTTAGACAACTTTCTTTTTCTTGTTGTAAAACACACTGCAGCCCTCTGTGCAACTTCTACAACACGATGGAAGTTGTTTAGTGAGCAGCAACGTTTTCTTATTGCGAGACATAGTGAAAAAGCTATTTGCTTAGATGTAGGTAACAAGAAACACTTACTGCAGTACACTCACAAGCTAAATGCTACACAGCACTGGGATTGTGTTAGCAGCTTGCACAGTGATAGAAAACAGTACTTTCTCACTCTCTTGCCTTTCCCTTCACATTAATACTTGAAAGGAAGGCTTCTTAGACAACTTGCTTTTTCTTGTTGCAAAACCCACTGCAGCCCTCTGTGCAACTTCTACAACACGATAGGAGATGTTTAGTGAGCAGCAACGTTTTCTCCTTGCGAGACATAGTGAAAAAGCTATTTGCTTGGATGTAGGTAACAAGAAACATTTACTGCAGTACACTGACAAGCTAATTACTACACAGCACTGAGATTGTGTTAGCAGCTTGCAAAGTTATAGAAAACAGTACTTTCCCACTCCCTTGCCTTTCCCTTCACATTAATAATTGAAAGGAAGGCATCTTAGACAACTTTCTTTTTCTTGTTACAAAAAACTCTGCAGCCCTCTGTGACGCATCTATAACACGATGGAAGTTGTTTAGTGAGCAGGAGTGTTTTCTCCTTGCGAGACATAGTGAAAAAGCTATTTGCTTAGATGTAGGTAACATGAAACACTTACTGCAGTGCACTGAGAAGCTAATTGCTACACAGCACTGGGATTGTGTTAGCAGCTTGCACAGTGATAGAAAACAGTACTTTCTCACTCTCTTGCCTTTCCCTTCACATTAATACTTGAAAGGAAGGCTTCTTAGACAACTTTCTTTTTTTTGTTGCAAAACACTCTGCAGCCCTCAGTGCAACTTCTAGAACACGATAGGAGATGTTTAGTGAGAAGGAACGTTTTCTCCTTGCGAGACATAGTGAAAAAGCTTTTTGCTTAGATGTAGGTAACAAAAACACTTACTGCAGTGCACTGACAAGCTAATTGCTACACAGCACTGAGATTTTGTTAGCAGCTTGCAAAGAGATAGAAAACAGTACTTTCCCACTCTCTTGCCTTTCCCTTCACATTAATACTTGAAACAAAGGCGTCTTGGACAAGTTTCTTTTTCTTGTTACAAAACACTCTGCAGGCCTCATTGCAACTTCTAGAACACGATAGGAGATGTTTATTTAGCGGGAACGTTTTCTCCTTGCGAGACATAGTGAAAAAGCTTTTTGCTTAGATGTAGGTAACAAGAAACACTTACTGCAGTGCACTGAAATGCTAATTGCTACACAGCACTGGGATTGTGTTAGCAGCTTGCAAAGTGATAGAAAACAGTACTTTCCCACTCTCTTGCCTTTCCCTTCACATTAATACTTGAAAGGAAGGCGTCTTAGACAACTTTCTTTTTCTTGCTTCAAAAAACTCTTCAGCCCTCTCTGCAACATCTACAACACGAAGGAAGTTGTTTAGTGAGCTGGAGCGTTTTCTCCTTGCGAGACATAGTGAAAAAGCTATTTGCTTAGATGTAGGTAACAAGAAACACTTACTGCAGTGCACTGAAAAGCTAATTGCTACACAGCACTGGGATTGTGTTAGCAGCTTGCACAGTGATAGAAAACAGTAATTTCTCACTCTCTTGCTTTTCCCTTCACATTAATACTTGAAAGGAAGGCTTCTTTCTTGAATACTTGAAAAGAAGACAACTTTCTTTTTCTTGTTGCAAAACACACTGCAGCCCCCTGTGCAACTTCTAGAACCCGATAGGAGATGTTTAGTGAGAAGGAACGTTTTCTCCTTGCGAGACATAGTGAAACAGCTGTTTGCTTAGATGTAGGTAACAAGAAAAACTTACTGCAGTACACTGACAAGCTAATTGCTACACAGCACTGAGATTGTGTTAGCGGCTTGAAAAGTGATAGAAAACGGTACTTTCCCACTCTCTTGCCTTTCCCTTCACATTAATACTTGAAAGGAAGGCGTCTTGGACAAGTTTCTTTTTCTTGTTACAAAACACTCTGCAGCCCTCAGTGTAATTTCTAGAACACGATAGGAGATGTTTAGTGAGCAGGAACGTTTTCTCCTTGCGAGACATAGTGAAAAAGCTTTTTGCTTTGATGTAGGTAACAAGAAACTCTTACTGCAGTGCACTGACAAGCCAATTGCTACATAGCACTCGGATTGTGTTAGCAGTTTGTAAAGAGATAGAAAACAGTACTTTCCCACTCTCTTGCCTTTCCCTTCACATTAATACTTGAAAGAAATGCTTCTTAGACAACTTTCTTTTTCTTGTTGTAAAACACACTGCAGCCCTCTGTGCAACTTCTACAACACGATGGAAGTTGTTTAGTGAGCAGCAACGTTTTCTTATTGCGAGACATAGTGAAAAAGCTATTTGCTTAGATGTAGGTAACAAGAAACACTTACTGCAGTACACTCACAAGCTAAATGCTACACAGCACTGGGACTGTGTTAGCAGCTTGCACAGTGATAGAAAACAGTACTTTCTCACTCTCTTGCCTTTCCCTTCACATTAATACTTGAAAGGAAGGCTTCTTAGACAACTTGCTTTTTCTTGTTGCAAAACACACTGCAGCCCTCTGTGCAACTTCTACAACACGATAGGAGATGTTTAGTGAGCAGGAACGTTTTCTCCTTGCGAGACATAGTGAAAAAGCTATTTGCTTGGATGTAGGTAACAAGAAACATTTACTGCAGTACACTGACAAGCTAATTGCTACACAGCACTGAGATTGTGTTAGCAGCTTGCAAAGTGATAGAAAACAGTACTTTCCCACTCCCTTGCCTTTCCCTTCACATTAATAATTGAAAGGAAGGCATCTTAGACAACTTTCTTTTTCTTGTTACAAAAAACTCTGCAGCCCTCTGTGACGCATCTATAACACGATGGAAGTTGTTTAGTGAGCAGGAGTGTTTTCTCCTTGCGAGACATAGTGAAAAAGCTATTTGCTTAGATGTAGGTAACATGAAACACTTACTGCAGTGCACTGAGAAGCTAATTGCTACACAGCACTGGGATTGTGTTAGCAGCTTGCACAGTGATAGAAAACAGTACTTTCTCACTCTCTTGCCTTTGCCTTCACATTAATACTTGAAAGGAAGGCTTCTTAGACAACTTTCTTTTTCTTGTTGCAAAACACACTGCAGCCCTCTGTGCAACTTCTAGAACACGATAGGAGATGTTTAGTGAGAAGGAACGTTTTCTCCTTGCGAGACATAGTGAAAAAGCTATTTGCTTAGATGTAGGTAACAAGAAACACTTACTGCAGTGCACTGACAAGCTAATTGTTACGCAGCACTGAGATTGTGTTAGCAGCTTGCAAAGTGATAGAAAACAGTACTTTCCCACTCTCTTGCCTTTCCCTTCACATTAATACTTGATAGGGGCATCTTAGACAACTTTCTTATTCTTGCTTCAAAAAACTCTGCAGCCCTCTGTGCAACATCTACAACAGGATGAAAGTTGTTTAGAGAGCAGGAGCGTTTTCTCCGTGCGAGACATAGTGAAAAAGCTATTTGCTTAGATGTAGGTAACAAGAAACATTTCCTGCAGTGCACTGACAAGCTAATTGCTACACAGCACTGGGATTGTGTTAGCAGCTTGCACAGTGATAGAAAACAGTACTTTCTCACTCTCTTGCCTTTCCCTTCACATTAATACTTGAAAGGAAGGCTTCTTAGACAACTTTCTTTTTCTTGGTGCAAAACACACTGCAGCCCTCTGTGCAACTTCTAGAACACGATAGGAGATGTTTAGTGAGAAGGAACGTTTTCTCCTTGCTAGACATAGTGAAAAAGCTTTTTGCTTAGATGTAGGTAACAAAAACACTTACTGCAGTGCACTGACAAGCTAATTGCTACACAGCACTCGGATTGTGTTAGCAGTTTGTAAAGCGGTAGAAAACAGTACTTTCCCACTCTCTTGCCTTTCCCTTCACATTAATACTTGAAAGGAAGGCGTCTTGGACAACTTTCTTTTTCTTGTTACAAAAAACTCTGCAGCCCTCAGTGCAACTTCTAGAACACGATAGGAGATGTTTAGTGAGCAGCAACGTTTTCTGCTTGCGAGACATAGTGAAAAAGCTATTTGCTTAGATGTAGGTAACAAGAAACACTTACTGTAGTGCACTGACAAGCTAATTGCTACACAGCACTGAGATTTTGTTAGCAGCTTGCAAAGAGATAGAAAACAGTACTTTCCCACTCTCTTGCCTTTCCCTTCACATTAATACTTGAAACAAAGGCGTCTTGGACAAGTTTCTTTTTCTTGTTACAAAACACTCTGCAGGCCTCATTGCAACTTCTAGAACACGATAGGAGATGTTTATTTAGCGGGAACGTTTTCTCCTTGCGAGACATAGTGAAAAAGCTTTTTGCTTAGATGTAGGTAACAAGAAACACTTACTGCAGTGCACTGAAATGCTAATTGCTACACAGCACTGGGATTGTGTTAGCAGCTTGCAAAGTGATAGAAAACAGTACTTTCCCACTCTCTTGCCTTTCCCTTCACATTAATACTTGAAAGGAAGGCGTCTTAGACAACTTTCTTTTTCTTGCTTCAAAAAACTCTTCAGCCCTCTCTGCAACATCTACAACACGAAGGAAGTTGTTTAGTGAGCTGGAGCGTTTTCTCCTTGCGAGACATAGTGAAAAAGCTATTTGCTTAGATGTAGGTAACAAGAAACACTTACTGCAGTGCACTGAAAAGCTAATTGCTACACAGAACTGGGATTGTGTTAGCAGCTTGCACAGTGATAGAAAACAGTAATTTCTCACTCTCTTGCTTTTCCCTTCACATTAATACTTGAAAGGAAGGCTTCTTTCTTGAATACTTGAAAAGAAGACAACTTTCTTTTTCTTGTTGCAAAACACACTGCAGCCCCCTGTGCAACTTCTAGAACCAGATAGGAGATGTTTAGTGAGAAGGAACGTTTTCTCCTTGCGAGACATAGTGAAACAGCTGTTTGCTTAGATGTAGGTAACAAGAAAAACTTACTGCAGTACACTGACAAGCTAATTGCTACACAGCACTGAGATTGTGTTAGCGGCTTGAAAAGTGATAGAAAACGGTACTTTCCCACTCTCTTGCCTTTCCCTTCACATTAATACTTGAAAGGAAGGCGTCTTGGACAAGTTTCTTTTTCTTGTTACAAAACACTCTGCAGCCCTCAGTGTAATTTCTAGAACACGATAGGAGATGTTTAGTGAGCAGGAACGTTTTCTCCTTGCGAGACATAGTGAAAAAGCTTTTTGCTTTGATGTAGGTAACAAGAAACTCTTACTGCAGTGCACTGACAAGCCAATTGCTACATAGCACTCGGATTGTGTTAGCAGTTTGTAAAGAGATAGAAAACAGTACTTTCCCACTCTCTTGCCTTTCCCTTCACATTAATACTTGAAAGAAATGCTTCTTAGACAACTTTCTTTTTCTTGTTGTAAAACACACTGCAGCCCTCTGTGCAACTTCTACAACACGATGGAAGTTGTTTAGTGAGCAGCAACGTTTTCTTATTGCGAGACATAGTGAAAAAGCTATTTGCTTAGATGTAGGTAACAAGAAACACTTACTGCAGTACACTCACAAGCTAAATGCTACACAGCACTGGGATTGTGTTAGCAGCTTGCACAGTGATAGAAAACAGTACTTTCACACTCTCTTGCCTTTCCCTTCACATTAATACTTGAAAGGAAGGCATCTTAGACAACTTTCTTTTTCTTGTTACAAAAGCTCTGCAGCCCTCTGTGACGCATCTATAACACGATGGAAGTTGTTTAGTGAGCAGGAGTGTTTTCTCCTTGCGAGACATAGTGAAAAAGCTATTTGCTTAGATGTAGGTAACATGAAACACTTACTGCAGTGCACTGACAAGCTAATTGCTACACAGCACTGGGATTGTGTTAGCAGCTTGCACAGTGATAGAAAACAGTACTTTCTCACTCTCTTGCCTTTCCCTTCACATTAATACTTGAAAGGAAGGCTTCTTAGACAACTTTCTTTTTCTTGGTGCAAAACACACTGCAGCCCTCTGTGCAACTTCTAGAACACGATAGGAAATGTTTAGTGAGAAGGAACGTTTTCTCCTTGCGAGACATAGTGAAAAAGCTTTTTGCTTAGATGTAGGTAACAAAAACACTTACTGCAGTGCACTGACAAGCTAATTGCTACACAGCACTCGGATTGTGTTAGCAGTTTGTAAAGCGGTAGAAAACAGTACTTTCCCACTCTCTTGCCTTTCCCTTCACATTAATACTTGAAAGGAAGGCGTCTTGGACAACTTTCTTTTTCTTGTTACAAAACACACTGCAGCCCTCTGTGCAACTTCTAGAACACGATAGGAGTTGTTTCGTGTGCAGGAGCGTTTTCTCCTTGCGAGACATAGTGAAAAAGCTATTTGCTTAGATGTAGGTAACAAGAAACACTTACTGCAGTGCACTGACAAGCTAATTGCTACACAGCACTGAGATTGTGTTAGCAGCTTGCACAGTGATAGAAAACAGTACTTTCCCACTCTCTTGCCTTTCCCTTCACATTAATACTTGAAACAAAGGCGTCTTGGACAACTTTCTTTTTCTTGTTACAAAAAACTCTGCAGCCCTCAGTGCAACTTCTAGAACACGATATGAGATGTTTAGTGAGCAGCAACGTTTTCTGCTTGCGAGACATAGTGAAAAAGCTTTTTGCTTAGATGTAGGTAACAAGAAACACTTACTGCAGTGCACTGACAAGCTAATTGCTACACAGCACTGGGATTGTGTTAGCAGCTTGCAAAGAGATAGAAAACAGTACTTTCCCACTCTCTTGCCTTTCCCTTCACATTAATACTTGAAACAAAGGCGTCTTGGACAACTTTATTTTTCTTGTTACAAAAAACTCTGCAGGCCTCATTGCAACTTCTAGAACACGATAGGAGATGTTTATTTAGCGGGAACGTTTTCTCCTTGCGAGACATAGTGAAAAAGCTATTTGCTTAGATGTAGGTAACAAGAAACACTTACTGCAGTGCACTGAAATGCTAATTGCTACACAGCACTGGGATTGTGTTAGCAGCTTGCAAAGTGATAGAAAACAGTACTTTCCCACTCTCTTGCCTTTCCCTTCACATTAATACTTGAAAGGAAGGCGTCTTAGACAACTTTCTTTTGCTTGCTTCAAAAAACTCTTCAGCCCTCTCTGCAACATCTACAACAGGATGAAAGTTGTTTAGAGAGCAGGAGCGTTTTCTCCGTGCGAGACATAGTGAAAAAGCTATTTGCTTAGATGTAGGTAACAAGAAACACTTACTGCAGTGCACTGAAAAGCTAATTGCTACACAGCACTGGGATTGTGTTAGCAGCTTGCACAGTGATAGAAAACAGTAATTTCTCACTCTCTTGCTTTTCCCTTCACATTAATACTTGAAAGGAAGGCTTCTTAGACAACTTTCTTTTTCTTGGTGCAAAACACACTGCAGCCCTCTGTGCAACTTCTAGAACACGATAGGAGATGTTTAGTGAGAAGGAACGTTTTCTCCTTGCGAGACATAGTGAAAAAGCTTTTTGCTTAGATGTAGATAACAAAAACACTTACTGCAGTGCACTGACAAGCTAATTGCTACACAGCACTCGGATTGTGTTAGCAGTTTGTAAAGCGGTAGAAAAGAGTACTTTCCCACTCTCTTGCCTTTCCCTTCACATTAATACTTGAAAGGAAGGCGTCTTGGACAACTTTCTTTTTCTTGTTACAAAACACACTGCAGCCCTCTGTGCAACTTCTAGAACACGATAGGAGTTGTTTAGTGTGCAGGAGCGTTTTCTCCTTGCGAGACATAGTGAAAAAGCTATTTGCTTAGATGTAGGTAACAAGAAACACTTACTGCAGTGCAGTGACAAGCTAATTGCTACACAGCACTGGGATTGTGTTAGCAGCTTGCACAGTGATAGAAAACAGTACTTTCCCACTCTCTTGCCTTTGCCTTCACATTAATACTTGATACAAAGGCGTCTTGGACAACTTTCTTTTTCTTGTTACAAAAAACTCTGCAGCCCTCAGTGCAACTTCTAGAACACGATAGGAGATGTTTAGTGAGCAGCAACGTTTTCTGCTTGCGAGACATAGTGAAAAAGCTATTTGCTTAAATGTAGGTAACAAGAAACACTTACTGCAGTGCACTGACAAGCTAATTGCTACACAGCACTGAGATTGTGTTAGCAGCTTGCAAAGAGATAGAAAACAGCACTTTCCCACTCTCTTGCCTTTCCCTTCACATTAATACTTGAAACAAAGGCGTCTTGGACAAGTTTCTTTTTCTTGTTACAAAACACTCTGAAGGCCTCATTGCAACTTCTAGAACACGATAGGAGATGTTTATTTAGCGGGAACGTTTTCTCCTTGCGAGACATAGTGAAAAAGCTTTTTGCTTAGATGTAGGTAACAAGAAACACTTACTGCAGTGCACTGAAATGCTAATTGCTACACAGCACTGGGATTGTGTTAGCAGCTTGCACAGTGATAGAAAACAGTAATTTCTCACTCTCTTGCTTTTCCCTTCACATTAATACTTGAAAGGAAGGCTTCTTTCTTGAATAATTGAAAAGAAGACAACTTTCTTTTTCTTGTTGCAAAACACACTGCAGCCCCCTGTGCAACTTCTAGAACCCGATAGGAGATGTTTAGTGAGAAGGAACGTTTTCTCCTTGCGAGACATAGTGAAACAGCTGTTTGCTTAGATGTAGGTAACAAGAAAAACTTACTGCAGTACACTGACAAGCTAATTGCTACACAGCACTGAGATTGTGTTAGCAGCTTGAAAAGTGATAGAAAACGGTACTTTCCCACTCTCTTGCCTTTCCCTTCACATTAATACTTGAAAGGAAGGCGTCTTGGACAAGTTTCTTTTTCTTGTTACAAAACACTCTGCAGCCCTCAGTGTAATTTCTAGAACACGATAGGAGATGTTTAGTGAGCAGGAACGTTTTCTCCTTGCGAGACATAGTGAAAAAGCTTTTTGCTTTGATGTAGGTAACAAGAAACTCTTACTGCAGTGCACTGACAAGCTAATTGCTACATAGCACTCGGATTGTGTTAGCAGTTTGTAAAGTGATAGAAAACAGTACTTTCCCACTCCCTTGCCTTTCCCTTCACATTAATACTTGAAAGGAAGGCATCTTAGACAACTTTCTTTTTCTTGTTACAAAAAACTCTGCAGCCCTCTGTGACGCATCTATAACACGATGGAAGTTGTTTAGTGAGCAGCAGTGTTTTCTCCTTGCGAGACATAGTGAAAAAGCTATTTGCTTAGATGTAGGTAACATGAAACACTTACTGCAGTGCACTGACAAGCTAATTGTTACACAGCACTGAGATTGTGTTAGCAGCTTGCAAAGTGATAGAAAACAGTACTTTCCCACTCTCTTACCTTTCCCTTCACATTAATACTTGAAAGGAAGGCATCTTAGACAACTTTCTTATTCTTGCTTCAAAAAACTCTGCAGCCCTCTCTGCAACATCTACAACAGGATGGAAGTTGTTTAGAGAGCAGGAGCTTTTTCTCCGTGCGAGACATAGTGAAAAAGCTATTTGCTTAGATGTAGGTAACAAGAAACACTTACTGCAGTGCACTGACAAGCTAATTGCTACACAGCACTGGGATTGTGTTAGCAGCTTGCACAGTGATAGAAAACAGTACTTTCTCACTCTCTTGCCTTTCCCTTCACATTAATACTTGAAAGGAAGGCTTCTTAGACAACTTTCTTTTTCTTGTTGCAAAACACACTGCAGCCCTCTGTGCAACTTCTAGAACACGATAGGAGATGTTTAGTTAGCGGGAACGTTTTCTCCTTGCGAGACATAGTGAAAAAGCTTTTTGCTTAGATGTAGGTAACAAAAACACTTACTGCAGTGCACTGACAAGCTAATTGCTACACAGCACTCGGATTGTGTTAGCAGTTTGTAAAGCGGTAGAAAACAGTACTTTCCCACTCTCTTGCCTTTCCCTTCACATTAATACTTGAAAGGAAGGCGTCTTGGACAACTTTCTTTTTCTTGTTACAAAACACACTGCAGCCCTCTGTGCAACTTCTAGAACACGATAGGAGATATTTAGCGTGCAGAAACGTTTTCTCCTTGCGAGACATAGTGAAAAAGCTATGTGCTTAGATGTAGGTAACAAGAAACACTTACAGCAGTGCACTGACAAGCTAATTGCTACACAGCACTGGGATTGTGTTAGCAGTTTGTAAAGCGGTAAAAAACAGTACTTTCCCACTCTCTTGCCTTTCCCTTCACATTAATACTTGAAAGGAAGGCGTCTTGGACAAGTTTCTTTTTCTTGTTACAAAACACTCTGCAGCCCTCAGTGTAATTTCTAGAACACGATAGGAGATGTTTAGTGAGCAGGAACGTTTTCTCCTTGCGAGACATAGTGAAAAAGCTTTTTGCTTTGATGTAGGTAACAAGAAACTCTTACTGCAGTGCACTGACAAGCTAATTGCTACATAGCACTCGGATTGTGTAAGCAGTTTGTAAAGTGATAGAAAACAGTACTTTCCCACTCCCTTGCCTTTCCCTTCACATTAATAATTGAAAGGAAGGCATCTTAGAGAACTTTCTTTTTCTTGTTACAAAAAACTCTGCAGCCCTCTGTGACGCATCTATAGCACGATGGAAGTTGTTTAGTGCGCAGGAGTGTTTTCTCCTTGCGAGACATAGTGAAAAAGCTATTTGCTTAGATGTAGGTAACATGAAACACTTACTGCAGTGCACTGAGAAGCTAATTGCTACACGGCACTGGGATTGTGTTAGCAGCTTGCACAGTGATAGAAAACAGTACTTTCTCACTCTCTTGCCTTTACCTTCACATTAATACTTGAAAGGAAGGCTTCTTAGACAACTTTCTTTTTCTTGTTGCAAAACACACTGCAGCCCTCTGTGCAACTTCTAGAACACGATAGGAGATGTTTAGCGAGAAGGAACGTTTTCTCCTTGCGAGACATAGTGAAAAAGCTATTTGCTTAGATGTAGGTAACAAGAAACACTTACTGCAGTGCACTGACAAGCTAATTGTTACACAGCACTGAGATTGTGTTAGCAGCTTGCAAAGTGATAGAAAACAGTATACTTTCCCACTCTCTTGCCTTTCCCTTCACATTAATACTTGAAAGGAAGGCATCTTAGACAACTTTCTTATTCTTGCTTCAAAAAACTCTGCAGCCCTCTGTGCAACATCTACAACAGGATGGAAGTTGTTTAGAGAGCAGGAGCTTTTTCTCCGTGCGAGACATAGTCAAAAAGCTATTTGCTTAGATGTAGGTAACAAGAAACACTTACTGCAGTGCACTGACAAGCTAATTGCTACACAGCACTGGGACTGTGTTAGCAGCTTGCACAGTGATAGAAAACAGTACTTTCTCACTCTCTTGCCTTTCCCTTCACATTAATACTTGAAAGGAAGGCGTCTTAGACAACTTTCTTTTTCTTGTTGCAAAACACACTGCAGCCCTCTGTGCAACTTCTAGAACACGATAGGAGATGTTTAGTTAGCGGGAACGTTTTCTCCTTGCGAGACATAGTGAAAAAGCTTTTTGCTTAGATGTAGGTAACAAAAACACTTACTGCAGTGCACTGACAAGCTAATTGCTACACAGCACTCGGATTGTGTTAGCAGTTTGTAAAGCGGTAGAAAACAGTACTTTCCCACTCTCTTGCCTTTCCCTTCACATTAATACTTGAAAGCAAGGCGTCTTGGACAACTTTCTTTTTCTTGTTACAAAACACACTGCAGCCCTCTGTGCAACTTCTAGAACACGATAGGAGATGTTTAGCGTGCAGAAACGTTTTCTCCTTGCGAGACATAGTGAAAAAGCTATGTGCTTAGATGTAGGTAACAAGAAACACTTACAGCAGTGCACTGACAAGCTAATTGCTACACAGCACTCAGATTGTGTTAGCAGCTTGCACAGTGATAGAAAACAGTACTTTCCCACTCTCTTGCCTTTCCCTTCACATTAATACTTGAAACAAAGGCGTCTTGAACAACTTTCTTTTTCTTGTTACAAAAAACTCTGCAGCCCTCAGTGCAACTTCTAGAACACGATAGGAGATGTTTAGTGAGCAGCAACGTTTTCTGCTTGCGAGACATAGTGAAAAAGCTATTTGCTTAAATGTAGGTAACAAGAAACACTTACTGCAGTGCACTGACAAGCTAATTGCTACACAGCACTGAGATTTTGTTAGCAGCTTGCAAAGAGATAGAAAACAGTACTTTCCCACTCTCTTGCCTTTCCCTTCACATTAATACTTGAAAGAAAGGCTTCTTAGACAACTTTCTTTTTCTTGTTGTAAAACACACTGCAGCCCTCTGTGCAACTTCTACAACACGATGGAAGTTGTTTAGTGAGCAGGAAGGTTTTCTCCTTGCGAGACATAGTGAAAAAGCTATTTGCTTAGATGTAGGTAACAAGAAACAGTTACTGCAGTGCACTGAAATGCTAATTCCTACACAGCACTGGGATTGTGTTAGCAGCTTGCAAAGTGATAGAAAACAGTACTTTCCCACTCTCTTGCCTTTCCCTTCACATTAATACTTGAAAGGAAGGCGTCTTAGACAACTTTCTTTTTCTTGCTTCAAAAAACTCTTCAGCCCTCTCTGCAACATCTACAACACGAAGGAAGTTGTTTAGTGAGCTGGAGCGTTTTCTCCTTGCGAGACATAGTGAAAAAGCTATTTGCTTAGATGTAGGTAACAAGAAACACTTACTGCAGTGCACTGAAAAGCTAATTGCTACACAGCACTGGGATTGTGTTAGCAGCTTGCACAGTGATAGAAAACAGTAATTTCTCACTCTCTTGCTTTTCCCTTCACATTAATACTTGAAAGGAAGGCTTCTTTCTTGAATACTTGAAAAGAAGACAACTTTCTTTTTCTTGTTGCAAAACACACTGCAGCCCCCTGTGCAATTTCTAGAACCCGATAGGAGATGTTTAGTGAGAAGGAACGTTTTCTCCTTGCGAGACATAGTGAAACAGCTGTTTGCTTAGATGTAGGTAACAAGAAAAACTTACTGCAGTACACTGACAAGCTAATTGCTACACAGCACTGAGATTGTGTTAGCGGCTTGAAAAGTGATAGAAAACGGTACTTTCCCACTCTCTTGCCTTTCCCTTCACATTAATACTTGAAGGGAAGGCGTCTTGGACAAGTTTCTTTTTCTTGTTACAAAACACTCTGCAGCCCTCAGTGTAATTTCTAGAACACGATAGGAGATGTTTAGTGAGCAGGAACGTTTTCTCCTTGCGAGACATAGTGAAAAAGCTTTTTGCTTTGATGTAGGTAACAAGAAACTCTTACTGCAGTGCACTGACAAGCTAATTGCTACATAGCACTCGGATTGTGTTAGCAGTTTGTAAAGAGATAGAAAACAGTACTTTCCCACTCTCTTGCCTTTCCCTTCACATTAATACTTGAAAGAAATGCTTCTTAGACAACTTTCTTTTTCTTGTTGTAAAACACACTGCAGCCCTCTGTGCAACTTCTACAACACGATGGAAGTTGTTTAGTGAGCAGCAATGTTTTCTTATTGCGAGACATAGTGAAAAAGCTATTTGCTTAGATGTAGGTAACAAGAAACACTTACTGCAGTACACTCACAAGCTAAATGCTACACAGCACTGGGATTGTGTTAGCAGCTTGCACAGTGATAGAAAACAGTACTTTCTCACTCTCTTGCCTTTCCCTTCACATTAATACTTGAAAGGAAGGCTTCTTAGACAACTTGCTTTTTCTTGTTGCAAAACACACTGCAGCCCTCTGTGCAACTTCTACAACACGATGGAAGTTGTTTAGCGAGAAGGAACGTTTTCTTATTGCGAGACATAGTGAAAAAGCTATTTGCTTGGATGTAGGTAACAAGAAATATTTACTGCAGTACACTGACAAGCTAATTGCTACACAGCACTGAGATTGTGTTAGCAGCTTGCAAAGTGATAGAAAACAGTACTTTCCCACTCCCTTGCCTTTCCCTTCACATTAATAATTGAAAGGAAGGCATCTTAGACAACTTTCTTTTTCTTGTTACAAAAAACTCTGCAGCCCTCTGTGACGCATCTATAACACGATGGAAAATGTTTAGTGAGCAGGAGTGTTTTCTCCTTGCGAGACATAGTGAAAAAGCTATTTGCTTAGATGTAGGTAACATGAAACACTTACTGCAGTGCACTGAGAAGCTAATTGCTACACAGCACTGGGATTGTGTTAGCAGCTTGCACAGTGATAGAAAACAGTACTTTCTCACTCTCTTGCCTTTCCCTTCACATTAATACTTGAAAGGAAGGCTTCTTAGACAACTTTCTTTTTCTTGTTGCAAAACACACTGCAGCCCTCTGTGCAACTTCTAGAACACGATAGGAGATGTTTAGTGAGAAGGAACGTTTTCTCCTTGCGAGACATAGTGAAAAAGCTATTTGCTTAGATGTAGGTAACAAGAAACACTTACTGCAGTGCACTGACAAGCTAATTGTTACACAGCACTGAGATTGTGTTAGCAGCTTGCAAAGTGATAGAAAACAGTACTTTCCCACTCTCTTGCCTTTCCCTTCACATTAATACTTGAAAGGAAGGCATCTTAGACAACTTTCTTATTCTTGCTTCAAAAAACTCTGCAGCCCTCTGTGCAACATCTACAACAGGATGAAAGTTGTTTAGAGAGCAGGAGCGTTTTCTCCGTGCGAGACATAGTGAAAAAGCTATTTGCTTAGATGTAGGTAACAAGAAACACTTCCTGCAGTGCACTGACAAGCTAATTGCTACACAGCACTGGGATTGTGTTAGCAGCTTGCACAGTGATAGAAAACAGTACTTTCTCACTCTCTTGCCTTTCCCTTCACATTAATACTTGAAAGGAAGGCTTCTTAGACAACTTTCTTTTTCTTGGTGCAAAACACACTGCAGCCCTCTGTGCAACTTCTAGAACACGATAGGAGATGTTTAGTGAGAAGGAACGTTTTCTCCTTGCGAGACATAGTGAAAAAGCTTTTTGCTTAGATGTAGGTAACAAAAACACATACTGCAGTGCACTGACAAGCTAATTGCTACACAGCACTCGGATTGTGTTAGCAGTTTGTAAAGCGGTAGAAAACAGTACTTTCCCACTCTCTTGCCTTTCCCTTCACATTAATACTTGAAAGCAAGGCGTCTTGGACAACTTTCTTTTTCTTGTTACAAAACACACTGCAGCCCTCTGTGCAACTTCTAGAACACGATAGGAGATGTTTAGTGTGCAGGAACGTTTTCTCCTTGCGAGACATAGTGAAAAAGCTTTTTGCTTAGATGTAGGTAACAAAAACACTTACTGCAGTGCACTGAAATGCTAATTGCTACACAGCACTGGGATTGTGTTAGCAGTTTGTAAAGCGGTAAAAAACAGTACTTTCCCACTCTCTTGCCTTTCCCTTCACATTAATACTTGAAAGGAAGGCGTCTTGGACAAGTTTCTTTTTCTTGTTACAAAACACTCTGCAGCCCTCAGTGTAATTTCTAGAACACGATAGGAGATGTTTAGTGAGCAGGAACGTTTTCTCCTTGCGAGACATAGTGAAAAAGCTTTTTGCTTTGATGTAGGTAACAAGAAACTCTTACTGCAGTGCACTGACAAGCTAATTGCTACATAGCACTCGGATTGTGTTAGCAGTTTGTAAAGTGATAGAAAACAGTACTTTCCCACTCCCTTGCCTTTCCCTTCACATTAATAATTGAAAGGAAGGCATCTTAGAGAACTTTCTTTTTCTTGTTACAAAAAACTCTGCAGCCCTCTGTGACGCATCTATAGCACGATGGAAGTTGTTTAGTGAGCAGGAGTGTTTTCTCCTTGCGAGACATAGTGAAAAAGCTATTTGCTTAGATGTAGGTAACATGAAACACTTACTGCAGTGCACTGAGAAGCTAATTGCTACACGGCACTGTAATTGTGTTAGCAGCTTGCACAGTGATAGAAAACAGTACTTTCTCACTCTCTTGCCTTTACCTTCACATTAATACTTGAAAGGAAGGCTTCTTAGACAACTTTCTTTTTCTTGTTGCAAAACACACTGCAGCCCTCTGTGCAACTTCTAGAACACGATAGGAGATGTTTAGCGAGAAGGAACGTTTTCTCCTTGCGAGACATACTGAAAAAGCTATTTGCTTAGATGTAGGTAACAAGAAACACTTACTGCAGTGCACTGACAAGCTAATTGTTACACAGCACTGAGATTGTGTTAGCAGCTTGCAAAGTGATAGAAAACAGTATACTTTCCCACTCTCTTGCCTTTCCCTTCACATTAATACTTGAAAGGAAGGCATCTTAGACAACTTTCTTATTCTTGCTTCAAAAAACTCTGCAGCCCTCTGTGCAACATCTACAACACGATGGAAGTTGTTTAGAGAGCAGGAGCTTTTTCTCCGTGCGAGACATAGTGAAAAAGCTACTTGCTTAGATGTAGGTAACAAGAAACACTTACTGCAGTGCACTGACAAGCTAATTGCTACACAGCACTGGGACTGTGTTAGCAGCTTGCACAGTGATAGAAAACAGTACTTTCTCACTCTCTTGCCTTTCCCTTCACATTAATACTTGAAAGGAAGGCGTCTTAGACAACTTTCTTTTTCTTGTTGCAAAACACACTGCAGCCCTCTGTGCAACTTCTAGAACACGATAGGAGATGTTCAGTTAGCGGGAACGTTTTCTCCTTGCGAGACATAGTGAAAAAGCTTTTTGCTTAGATGTAGGTAACAAAAACACTTACTGCAGTGCACTGACAAGCTAATTGCTACACAGCACTCGGATTGTGTTAGCAGTTTGTAAAGCGGTAGAAAACAGTACTTTCCCACTCTCTTGCCTTTCCCTTCACATTAATACTTGAAAGCAAGGCGTCTTGGACAACTTTCTTTTTCTTGTTACAAAACACACTGCAGCCCTCTGTGCAACTTCTAGAACACGATAGGAGATGTTTAGTGTGCAGAAACGTTTTCTCCTTGCGAGACATAGTGAAAAAGCTATGTGCTTAGATGTAGGTAACAAGAAACACTTACAGCAGTGCACTGACAAGCTAATTGCTACACAGCACTCAGATTGTGTTAGCAGCTTGCACAGTGATAGAAAACAGTACTTTCCCACTCTCTTGCCTTTCCCTTCACATTAATACTTGAAGGGAAGGCGTCTTGGACAAGTTTCTTTTTCTTGTTACAAAACACTCTGCAGCCCTCAGTGTAATTTCTAGAACACGATAGGAGATGTTTAGTGAGCAGGAACGTTTTCTCCTTGCGAGACATAGTGAAAAAGCTTTTTGCTTTGATGTAGGTAACAAGAAACTCTTACTGCAGTGCACTGACAAGCTAATTGCTACATAGCACTCGGATTGTGTTAGCAGTTTGTAAAGAGATAGAAAACAGTACTTTCCCACTCTCTTGCCTTTCCCTTCACATTAATACTTGAAAGAAATGCTTCTTAGACAACTTTCTTTTTCTTTTTGTAAAACACACTGCAGCCCTCTGTGCAACTTCTACAACACGATGGAAGTTGTTTAGTGAGCAGCAATGTTTTCTTATTGCGAGACATAGTGAAAAAGCTATTTGCTTAGATGTAGGTAACAAGAAACACTTACTGCAGTACACTCACAAGCTAAATGCTACACAGCACTGGGATTGTGTTAGCAGCTTGCACAGTGATAGAAAACAGTACTTTCTCACTCTCTTGCCTTTCCCTTCACATTAATACTTGAAAGGAAGGCTTCTTAGACAACTTGCTTTTTCTTGTTGCAAAACACACTGCAGCCCTCTGTGCAACTTCTACAACACGATAGGAGATGTTTAGCGAGAAGGAACGTTTTCTCCTTGCGAGACATAGTGAAAAAGCTATTTGCTTGGATGTAGGTAACAAGAAATATTTACTGCAGTACACTGACAAGCTAATTGCTACACAGCACTGAGATTGTGTTAGCAGCTTGCAAAGTGATAGAAAACAGTACTTTCCCACTCCCTTGCCTTTCCCTTCACATTAATAATTGAAAGGAAGGCATCTTAGACAACTTTCTTTTTCTTGTTACAAAAAACTCTGCAGCCCTCTGTGACGCATCTATAACACGATGGAAGTTGTTTAGTGAGCAGGAGTGTTTTCTCCTTGCGAGACATAGTGAAAAAGCTATTTGCTTAGATGTAGGTAACATGAAACACTTACTGCAGTGCACTGAGAAGCTAATTGCTACACAGCACTGGGATTGTGTTAGCAGCTTGCACAGTGATAGAAAACAGTACTTTCTCACTCTCTTGCCTTTCCCTTCACATTAATACTTGAAAGGAAGGCTTCTTAGACAACTTTCTTTTTCTTGTTGCAAAACACACTGCAGCCCTCTGTGCAACTTCTAGAACACGATAGGAGATGTTTAGCGAGAAGGAACGTTTTCTCCTTGCGAGACATAGTGAAAAAGCTATTTGCTTAGATGTAGGTAACAAGAAACACTTACTGCAGTGCACTGACAAGCTAATTGTTACACGGCACTGAGATTGTGTTAGCAGCTTGCAAAGTGATAGAAAACAGTATACTTTCCCACTCTCTTGCCTTTCCCTTCACATTAATACTTGAAAGGAAGGCATCTTAGACAACTTTCTTATTCTTGCTTCAAAAAACTCTGCAGCCCTCTGTGCAACATCTACAACAGGATGGAAGTTGTTTAGAGAGCAGGAGCTTTTTCTCCGTGCGAGACATAGTGAAAAAGCTACTTGCTTAGATGTAGGTAACAAGAAACACTTACTGCAGTGCACTGACAAGCTAATTGCTACACAGCACTGGGACTGTGTTAGCAGCTTGCACAGTGATAGAAAACAGTACTTTCTCACTCTCTTGCCTTTCCCTTCACATTAATACTTGAAAGGAAGGCGTCTTAGACAACTTTCTTTTTCTTGTTGCAAAACACACTGCAGCCCTCTGTGCAACTTCTAGAACACGATAGGAGATGTTTAGTTAGCGGGAACGTTTTCTCCTTGCGAGACATAGTGAAAAAGCTTTTTGCTTAGATGTAGGTAACAAAAACACTTACTGCAGTGCACTGACAAGCTAATTGCTACACAGCACTCGGATTGTGTTAGCAGTTTGTAAAGCGGTAGAAAACAGTACTTTCCCACTCTCTTGCCTTTCCCTTCACATTAATACTTGAAAGCAAGGCGTCTTGGACAACTTTCTTTTTCTTGTTACAAAACACACTGCAGCCCTCTGTGCAACTTCTAGAACACGATAGGAGATGTTTAGTGTGCAGAAACGTTTTCTCCTTGCGAGACATAGTGAAAAAGCTATGTGCTTAGATGTAGGTAACAAGAAACACTTACAGCAGTGCACTGACAAGCTAATTGCTACACAGCACTCAGATTGTGTTAGCAGCTTGCACAGTGATAGAAAACAGTACTTTCCCACTCTCTTGCCTTTCCCTTCACATTAATACTTGAAACAAAGGCGTCTTGAACAACTTTCTTTTTCTTGTTACAAAAAACTCTGCAGCCCTCAGTGCAACTTCTAGAACACGATAGGAGATGTTTAGTGAGCAGCAACGTTTTCTGCTTGCGAGACATAGTGAAAAAGCTATTTGCTTAAATGTAGGTAACAAGAAACACTTACTGCAGTGCATTGACAAGCTAATTGCTACACAGCACTGAGATTTTGTTAGCAGCTTGCAAAGAGATAGAAAACAGTGCTTTCCCACTCTCTTGCCTTTCCCTTCACATTAATACTTGAAAGAAAGGCTTCTTAGACAACTTTCTTTTTCTTGTTGTAAAACACACTGCAGCCCTCTGTGCAACTTCTACAACACGATGGAAGTTGTTTAGTGAGCAGGAAGGTTTTCTCCTTGCGAGACATAGTGAAAAAGCTATTTGCTTAGATGTAGGTAACAAGAAACAGTTACTGCAGTGCACTGAAATGCTAATTCCTACACAGCACTGGGATTGTGTTAGCAGCTTGCAAAGTGATAGAAAACAGTACTTTCCCACTCTCTTGCCTTTCCCTTCACATTAATACTTGAAAGGAAGGCGTCTTAGACAACTTTCTTTTTCTTGCTTCAAAAAACTCTTCAGCCCTCTCTGCAACATCTACAACACGAAGGAAGTTGTTTAGTGAGCTGGAGCGTTTTCTCCTTGCGAGACATAGTGAAAAAGCTATTTGCTTAGATGTAGGTAACAAGAAACACTTACTGCAGTGCACTGAAAAGCTAATTGCTACACAGCACTGGGATTGTGTTAGCAGCTTGCACAGTGATAGAAAACAGTAATTTCTCACTCTCTTGCTTTTCCCTTCACATTAATACTTGAAAGGAAGGCTTCTTTCTTGAATACTTGAAAAGAAGACAACTTTCTTTTTCTTGTTGCAAAACACACTGCAGCCCCCTGTGCAATTTCTAGAACCCGATAGGAGATGTTTAGTGAGAAGGAACGTTTTCTCCTTGCGAGACATAGTGAAACAGCTGTTTGCTTAGATGTAGGTAACAAGAAAAACTTACTGCAGTACACTGACAAGCTAATTGCTACACAGCACTGAGATTGTGTTAGCGGCTTGAAAAGTGATAGAAAACGGTACTTTCCCACTCTCTTGCCTTTCTCTTCACATTAATACTTGAAGGGAAGGCGTCTTGGACAAGTTTCTTTTTCTTGTTACAAAACACTCTGCAGCCCTCAGTGTAATTTCTAGAACACGATAGGAGATGTTTAGTGAGCAGGAACGTTTTCTCCTTGCGAGACATAGTGAAAAAGCTTTTTGCTTTGATGTAGGTAACAAGAAACTCTTACTGCAGTGCACTGACAAGCTAATTGCTACATAGCACTCGGATTGTGTTAGCAGTTTGTAAAGAGATAGAAAACAGTACTTTCCCACTCTCTTGCCTTTCCCTTCACATTAATACTTGAAAGAAATGCTTCTTAGACAACTTTCTTTTTCTTGTTGTAAAACACACTGCAGCCCTCTGTGACGCATCTACAACACGATGGAAGTTGTTTAGTGAGCAGCAATGTTTTCTTATTGCGAGACATAGTGAAAAAGCTATTTGCTTAGATGTAGGTAACAAGAAACACTTACTGCAGTACACTCACAAGCTAAATGCTACACAGCACTGGGATTGTGTTAGCAGCTTGCACAGTGATAGAAAACAGTACTTTCTCACTCTCTTGCCTTTCCCTTCACATTAATACTTGAAAGGAAGGCTTCTTAGACAACTTGCTTTTTCTTGTTGCAAAACACACTGCAGCCCTCTGTGCAACTTCTACAACACGATAGGAGATGTTTAGCGAGAAGGAACGTTTTCTCCTTGCGAGACATAGTGAAAAAGCTATTTGCTTGGATGTAGGTAACAAGAAATATTTACTGCAGTACACTGACAAGCTAATTGCTACACAGCACTGAGATTGTGTTAGCAGCTTGCAAAGTGATAGAAAACAGTACTTTCCCACTCTCTTGCCTTTCCCTTCACATTAATAATTGAAAGGAAGGCATCTTAGACAACTTTCTTTTTCTTGTTACAAAAAACTCTGCAGCCCTCTGTGACGCATCTATAACACGATGGAAGTTGTTTAGTGAGCAGGAGTGTTTTCTCCTTGCGAGACATAGTGAAAAAGCTATTTGCTTAGATATAGGTAACATGAAACACTTACTGCAGTGCACTGAGAAGCTAATTGCTACACAGCACTGGGATTGTGTTAGCAGCTTGCACAGTGATAGAAAACAGTACTTTCTCACTCTCTTGCCTTTCCCTTCACATTAATACTTGAAAGGAAGGCTTCTTAGACAACTTTCTTTTTCTTGTTGCAAAACACTCTGCAGCCCTCTGTGCAACTTCTAGAACACGATAGGAGATGTTTAGTGAGAAGGAACGTTTTCTCCTTGCGAGACATAGTGAAAAAGCTATTTGCTTAGATGTAGGTAACAAGAAACTCTTACTGCAGTGCACTGACAAGCTAATTGTTACACAGCACTGAGATTGTGTTAGCAGCTTGCAAAGTGATAGAAAACAGTACTTTCCCACTCTCTTGCCTTTCCCTTCACATTAATACTTGAAAGGAAGGCATCTTAGACAACTTTCTTATTCTTGCTTCAAAAAACTCTGCAGCCCTCTGTGCAACATCTACAACACGATGGAAGTTGTTTAGAGAGCAGGAGCATTTTCTCCGTGCGAGACATAGTGAAAAAGCTATTTGCTTAGATGTAGGTAACAAGAAACACTTCCTGCAGTGCACTGACAAGCTAATTGCTACACAGCACTGGGATTGTGTTAGCAGCTTGCACAGTGATAGAAAACAGTACTTTCTCACTCTCTTGCCTTTCCCTTCACATTAATACTTGAAAGGAAGGCTTCTTAGACAACTTTCTTTTTCTTGGTGCAAAACACACTGCAGCCCTCTGTGCAACTTCTAGAACACGATAGGAGATGTTTAGTGAGAAGGAACGTTTTCTCCTTGCGAGACATAGTGAAAAAGCTTTTTGCTTAGATGTAGGTAACAAAAACACTTACTGCAGTGCACTGACAAGCTAATTGCTACACAGCACTCGGATTGTGTTAGCAGTTTGTAAAGCGGTAGAAAACAGTACTTTCCCACTCTCAGGCCTTTCCCTTCACATTAATACTTGAAAGGAAGGCGTCTTGGACAACTTTCTTTTTCTTGTTAAAAAACACACTGCAGCCCTCTGTGCAACTTCTAGAACACGATAGGAGTTGTTTAGTGTGCAGGAGCGTTTTCTCCTTGCGAGACATAGTGAAAAAGCTATTTGCTTAGATGTAGGTAACAAGAAACACTTACTGCAGTGCACTGACAAGCTAATTGCTACACAGCACTGGGATTGTGTTAGCAGCTTGCACAGTGATAGAAAACAGTACTTTCCCACTCTCTTGCCTTTCCCTTCACATTAATACTTGAAACAAAGGCGTCTTGGACAACTTTCTTTTTCTTGTTACAAAAAACTCTGCAGCCCTCAGTGCAACTTCTAGAACACGATAGGAGATGTTTAGTGAGCAGCAACGTTTTCTGCTTGCGAGACATAGTGAAAAAGCTATTTGCTTAAATGTAGGTAACAAGAAACACTTACTGCAGTGCACTGACAAGCTAATTGCTACACAGCACTGAGATTTTGTTAGCAGCTTGCAAAGAGATAGAAAACAGTACTTTCCCACTCTCTTGCCTTTCCCTTCACATTAATACTTGAAACAAAGGCGTCTTGGACAAGTTTCTTTTTCTTGTTACAAAACACTCTGCAGGCCTCATTGCAACTTCTAGAACACGATAGGAGATGTTTATTTAGCGGGAACGTTTTCTCCTTGCGAGACATAGTGAAAAAGCTTTTTGCTTAGATGTAGGTAACAAGAAACACTTACTGCAGTGCACTGAAATGCTAATTGCTACACAGCACTGGGATTGTGTTAGCAGCTTGCAAAGTGATAGAAAACAGTACTTTCCCACTCTCTTGCCTTTCCCTTCACAGTAATACTTGAAAGGAAGGCGTCTTAGACAACTTTCTTTTTCTTGCTTCAAAAAACTCTTCAGCCCTGTCTGCAACATCTACAACACCAAGGAAGTTGTTTAGTGAGCTGGAGCGTTTTCTCCTTGCGAGACATAGTGAAAAAGCTATTTGCTTAGATGTAGGTAACAAGAAACACTTACTGCAGTGCACTGAAAAGCTAATTGCTACACAGCACTGGGATTGTGTTAGCAGCTTGCACAGTGATAGAAAACAGTAATTTCTCACTCTCTTGCTTTTCCCTTCACATTAATACTTGAAAGGAAGGCTTCTTTCTTGAATACTTGAAAAGAAGACAACTTTCTTTTTCTTGTTGCAAAACACACTGCAGCCCCCTGTGCAACTTCTAGAACCCGATAGGAGATGTTTAGTGAGAAGGAACGTTTTCTCCTTGCGAGACATAGTGAAACAGCTGTTTGCTTAGATGTAGGTAACAAGAGAAACTTACTGCAGTACACTGTCAAGCTAATTGCTACACAGCACTGAGATTGTGTTAGCGGCTTGAAAAGTGATAGAAAACGGTACTTTCCCACTCTCTTGCCTTTCCCTTCACATTAATACTTGAAAGGAAGGCGTCTTGGACAAGTTTCTTTTTCTTGTTACAAAACACTCTGCAGCCCTCAGTGTAATTTCTAGAACACGATAGGAGATGTTTAGTGAGCAGGAACGTTTTCTCCTTGCGAGACATAGTGAAAAAGCTTTTTGCTTTGATGTAGGTAACAAGAAACTCTTACTGCAGTGCACTGACAAGCCAATTGCTACATAGCACTCGGATTGTGTTAGCAGTTTGTAAAGAGATAGAAAACAGTACTTTCCCACTCTCTTGCCTTTCCCTTCACATTAATACTTGAAAGAAATGCTTCTTAGACAACTTTCTTTTTCTTGTTGTAAAACACACTGCAGCCCTCTGTGCAACTTCTACAACACGATGGAAGTTGTTTAGTGAGCAGCAACGTTTTCTTATTGCGAGATATAGTAAAAAAGCTATTTGCTTAGATGTAGGTAACAAGAAACACTTACTGGAGTGCACTGACAAGCTAATTGCTACACAGCACTGGGATTGTGTTAGCAGCTTGCACAGTGATAGAAAACAGTACTTTCCCACTCTCTTGCCTTTCCCTTCACATTAATACTTGAAAGGAAGGCTTCTTAGACAACTTTCTTTTTCTTGTTACAAAACACACTGCAGCCCTCTGTGCAACTTCTAGAACACGATAGGAGTTGTTTAGTGTGCAGGAACGTTTTCTCCTTGCGAGACATAGTGAAAAAGCTATTTGCTTAGATGTAGGTAACAAGAAACACTTACTGCAGTACACTGACAAGCTAATTGCTACACAGCACTGAGATTGTGTTAGCAGCTTGCACAGTGATAGAAAACAGTACTTTCCCACTCTCTTGCCTTTCCCTTCACATAAATACTTGAAAGGAAGGCATCTTAGACAACTTTCTTTTTCTTGCTTCAAAAAACTCTGCAGCCCTCTGTGACGCATCTACAACACGATGGAAGTTGTTTAGTGAGCAGCAATGTTTTCTCCTTGCGAGACATAGTGAAAAAGCTATTTGCTTAGATGTAGGTAACAAGTAACACTTACTGCAGTGCACTGAAAAGCTAATTGCTACACAGCACTGGGATTGTGTTAGCAGCTTGCACAGTGATAGAAAACAGTACTTTCTCACTCTCTTGCCTTTCCCTTCACATTAATACTTGAAAGGAAGGCTTCTTAGACAACTTTCTTTTTCTTGTTGCAAAACACACTGCATCCCTCTGTGCAACTTCTAGAACACGATAGGAGATGTTTAGTGAGAAGGAACGTTTTCTCCTTGCGAGACATAGTGAAAAAGCTATTTGCTTAGATTTAGGTAACAAGAAACACTTACTGTAGTACACTGACAAGCTAATTGCTACACAGCCCTGAGATTGTGTTAGCAGCTTGCAAAGTGATAGAAAAGAGTACTTTCCCACTCTCTTGCCTTTCCCTTCACATTAATACTTAAAAGGAAGGCATCTTAGACAACTTTCTTATTCTTGCTTTAAAAAACTCTGCAGCCCTCTGTGCAACATCTACAACAGGATGGAAGTTGTTTAGAGAGCAGGAGCGTTTTCTCCTTGCGAGACATAGTGAAAAAGCTATTTGCTTAGATGTAGGTAACAAGAAACACTTACTGCAGTGCACTGACAAGCTAATTGCTACACAGCACTGGGATTGTGTAAGCAGCTTGCAAACGGATAGAAAAGAGTACCATTCCACTCTCCTACCTTTTCTATTCACATTTCTATTTGAATGGAAGGAGTTTAGGACATCTTTTTTTGCTTCTTGCAAAACACTCCCCTCACCAGCGTGCACCCTCCACAACAAGATGGGAGATGTTTTTTGAACTGGCACAGTTTCTCCTTGCGAGACATAGTGAAAAAACTTTTTCCTTAGATGTAGGTGACAAGAGGCACTATCTACAGTGCACTGCAAAGCTAATCGAAGCACAACACTGGGATTGTGTGCCCAGCTTGCAAAGTGATAGAAAACACTACCTTTCCACTCTCTTACCTTTCCATTCACATTAATACTTGAAAGGAAGGCGTCTTGGACAACTTTCTTTTTCTTGTTGCAAAACACTCTGCAGCCCTCTGTGCAAGTTCTAGAACACCATCAGAGATGTTTAGTGAGGAGGAATGTTTTCTCCTTGCGAGACATAGTGAAAAAGCTATTTGCTTAGATGTAGGTAACAAGAAACACTTACTGCAGTGCAGTGACAAGCTAATTGCTACACAGCACTGGGATTGTGGAAGCAGCTTGCAAACTGATAGAAAACAGTACCTATCCGCTCTCCTTCCTTTTCTTTTCACATTTTTATTTTAATGCAAGGCGTTTTAGACAAGTTTCTTTTGCTTCTTGCAAAACACCTGCGTGCAATCTCTAGAACTCTATGGGAGATGTTTTCTGAACTGGCTCAGTTTCTCCTTGCGAGACATGGGGAAAAAGCAATTTGCTTAGATGCAGGTGAAAAGAGGCACCTACTACAGTGCACTGAAAAACTAATTGCTACACAGCACTGGGATTGTGTAAGCAGCTAACAAACAGATAGAAAACAGTACCTTTCCACTCTCCTGCCTTTTCCATTCACATTACTATTCGAATGGAAGGAGTTTTGGACAACTTTCTTTTGCTTCTTGCAAAAAACTCTGCCCACCTCCGTGCAACTTCTAGAAAAAATGAGGGATGTTTTCTGAACTGGTACAGTTTCTCCTGAAGAGATATAATGAAAACGCTATTGGCTTAGATGTAATAACAATTGGCAATTATTACAGTGCACTGCAAAGCTAATCGTAGTATAACACTGGGATTGTGTGTCCAGCTTGCAAACTGATAGAAAACAGTACCTATCCGCTCTCCTGCATTTTCCCTTTCCAGGAACATTCGAATTGATGGCATTTTGGACAAGTTACTTTTTCTTGTTGCAAAACACTCTGCAGACCTGCGTGCAACCTCTAGAACACGATGGGAGATGTTTTCTGAACAGACACAGTTTCTCCTGGCGAGACATAATGAAAAAGCTTTTTGCTAAGGTGTAGCCGACAGGAGACGCTAAAGACCAGGACACGGAGCTGGTCTCTTCCTCCCGAATCCTCTTCATGAATTTGTCAGCCATCTGTAGCAGAAGGGCAAGAAGCCGGGAGTGTTGCATGGAGTGCTGCACACACCGTGCTGGGCTGAGCAGGGACAGCAGGCCCAGCCCAGGTGGGAATGGCTGCAGGTACCTGCACTGTTCTTTGGAAGCGGCCACAGATGCGTTCCTGCTCTTGTGTGCGCTCCAGGGCTGCATCTGGCAAAGAGCGAGTGCAGCCAGAGCTGAGGGGCTGCGGGAGAGGCCGGAGAACACAGCCCAGCCCTGCGCTGCCCAGGCAGGGAGAGCCCCGGGATGCTCCAGGGGGATGAAGCAGGGCCACTGTGGGGTGTCTGCCCAGCCCCTCTTCCGTCCTGTCCGCGGGCATTTCCCCAGGGGACGGGACGGGACGGGTCGGGATGGGATGGGGCCAAGTTGGCTGCAGGCTCCAGCCCTGCAGCCCAGCTCAGCCGCTCACCCTCCTGCGGTGGATGGAATGGCACCACCTCTTCGGTCTCCTGCGCTAGGGCAGCTCCAGTGCCTTCTTCCTCCTCCTCCTCCAGCAAGAGCAGCTTAGGCACTCTCGGGGCTCTCTGCTCCATGGCTGTGACCGGAGCGCGCCCCAGCAGCGAACCCAGCCGGTGCCGCTCCTGCAGCGCCTCCTGCGCCTTCCCTGCGGGCGGGACGCGGCTGTCAGCGCTCGGCCCGGGGCCAGCAACGGCCCCCGAGCGCCCCTCGGCCGCCCCGGGCCGGCCATGCCCAGGCGTTCGCTCTTCGGAACGGCACGGGAGGCTCGGGGCCGGCGGCCGCGCTGCCGAGCGGCGGAGCTCGGGCCGGGGAAGCCGCAGCGGAGGCGGCGGGAGCGGCCGCGCCGCCTGTGTCATCCGCGGGCCCTGGGAGGAGCCGGGGCCAGGGCCGGGGTCGGGCCAGGCGGAGGCAAAGGGCGGTCCCAGAAGACCGCCGCTTCCGGGTGTCTTTCGGCCGTAGCTGTGCTTCGGAGCACGCCGCGATTGGCGCAACCGCAGCATTGTCTTCGCGCCAAGAAGCGTCTTCTTCTTCTGCGGGAGACAGAGACTGCGGCGGCTTCTGAACGGCGAACTACGAAGCGGCACAAAACTGGGATTGTGTAAGCAGCTTGCAACCTGATAGAAGACACTACTTTTCAAATCTCCTGACTTTTCCAGGCACATTATTATTCGAGCGGATGGAGTTTTGCACAACTTTCTTTTGCTTCTTGCAAAACACTCTGCACACCTGCGTGCATTCTCTAGAACTCTATGGGAGATGTTTTCTGAACTGGCTCAGTTTCTCCTTGCGAGACATGGGGAAAAAGCAATTTGCTTAGATGCAGGTGAAAAGAGGCACCTACTACAGTGCACTGAAAAACTAATTGCTACACAGCACTGGGATTGTGTAAGCAGCTTACAAACAGATAGAAAACAGTACCTTTCCCCTCTCCTGCCTATTCCATTCGCATTACTATTCGAATGGAAGGAGTTTTGGACAACTTTGTTTGGCCTCTTGCAAAACACTCCACACACCTCCGTGCAACTTCTAGAACATGATAGGAGATGCTTACAGAGCAGGCACATTTTCTCCTAGAGAGACATAGTGAAAAAGCTTTTTACTTAGATGTAGGTGACCACAGGCACTTACTGCAGTGCCCTGGAAAGCTAATCGTAGCACAACACTGGGATTGTGTGTCCAGCTTTCAAAGTGATAGAAAACACTACCTTTCCACTCTCCTGCATTTTCCCTTTCTAGGAACATTCGAATGTGTTGCAGTGCGCCCCTGCAGTCTCCCTCCCCCTTTTTCTCAGTTCAGTTTGATTTTAATTTATTGTATTGTAATGTATTGATTTTACTTACCTAAGATGGCGCTTGCCAGGCTTCCCCTCCCCCTGTTTTTCTCCTTGCCGGGCTGTCCATCATTCTGTTACTTAGCAACTCCCGCCTTTTTGTATCGAGTTGTCCCCTCCCTGTTATCTTTAAGTTGTCAGCCTGCCTGCCTGTCACTCTCTGCCCCTGCCTTTTCCCTAGAACATTCCCTCCAGGGCAGAGGGTTATTGGGCAGGAGAGGGCTGTCCCACCCCTTTAGTGGTTTCATTTGCTGCCGCCCCATGTCTATTATGTTGGGTATTGTGTTCATTGGCCAGAGGAAGGGATCCACCTCCCTCTGGTCTCCCTATATAATTTCTGTTCACCCCGCCCCTCGGGGCAGTTCCCTGCAGCCTCCTCACTGTCCATACCCTTTTCCCTTTCCAATAAACCTTCCCCTGCTGCCGAGAATTGCTGCCTCGCGTGTGCTTCTTCACCTCTGGATCGTGCTGCTGATTCTGCCGCATAGCCTGCCGGAGCTGCCTCCTCCACCACTGACGTGGAGGGAGCTCCAGGAAAGGGCATCGATATCCAGATTGCTCCCGCCGGAGGTCCTGGATCCTGCAGCTGCCCGTGCCCTCAAACAGGCTGTGAGCTGTGCATTTCTGTGGGCCAGCCGGGCTCAGTTTCAGCACCGCCACAGCTGCTGGCGCCCAACGTGGGGCGGCTCAGCACCGTAGTCGCGAGGACTACGTCCGCCCCACGGTCCGAAGCAGTCGGCTTCACTGGGCGCAGCAGTGCCTTCGACAGCGGGACGCCTGGTCACTGGGAATACCGCTTCGGAGGATAGGACCGGCGACCTCCGGCACCCCGGATCGGTCCTCCAGAGGACATCACCCGGCACCCGGATCCCTCTGCTACCCCTAAGGTCGGTTTGCGTACCCCTCCTGTCTTTTATCGGACCCCTCGGCCGCTTCGTCCGCCGGGTGGAGGTCACCTTTCCTTCGCGGCAGGGGGCCTTAGGGGGAGGTTTCTTTTTTACCCATTTTTCGGTTTTTAAATCTCCATTTTTATTTTGCGGGTGTCGGTTGGAGCTGCTCAGCCAATTTAAGATCTACAGTCATGGGTGCACGACTGTCGGCTGAGCAGCGCGAGGCTGTTTTAGTTGTAGTAAAGGTTCTTGTTGATGGAAATGTTTTAGTTAAAGAAAAAGAGATCCGGAGCTTGGTTCGATGGGTCTCCTCTCAGTTTAAGGATATCTCCTCTGACCAGTATAGGAGCCCCCGATTTTGGGAAGAGGTCTCCAGGAAATTGTCTTATTTGGTCCGGTCAGAGGAGACCGCGCTTACTAAAAAATTAAAATTGGCAAGACACCTTAATTGGGTGACTCAGCTCCTACAGGTGCTGAGAAAGAAAGAGAGCAAAAAACTGAGAGAACACCCCAAGCTCCCAAGTGCGATCTCAGCCCCCGGTTCAGTTCCAACCCCAGAGAGTGTTCCTACCCCTCAGCCATGTCCCCCTTCGCCCCTCCCTGTTAGTACCCCTGAGCGTGTCCCTACCCCTCAGCCCTGTCCCCCTTCACCCGTAAGACCTGGGATCCTGAGGAGAGCAGCCCCTGACCACAGCAGGCAGGAGCCTTTCCACCGCCCTGGCTCTCCTCAGGGTCGCCAATCCCCCCGCGGTCGGAGTCCTGGCCAGACTCCGGCCGGTTCTCCCTTTCCCCCATCTTCCCCCACACCCTCATTCCGTGTTGTAAAATCCCCTAAGTTAACTTCTAAGGTTCGCTTCATGGTCCCTACCCAAGATGGCTCCCGTGGAGCCCAAAATGGCGGGGACCATGAGGCACCCCAGCAGGGAAGGTCCCTGCCCCCACCTTATTCCTACCCCAATCCCTTCTGCAGCCCCTCACCCAATCCTTTCCTTCCTAGTCCCAACCCCTTCCTTCCTCCCGACCCCTCCTACCCCTTCTTCACTCCTCCCTCACCCAGCGCTCCGCCCTCCTCCTCCGTGGTTCCTCCCTTTGCTCCGCCTCCGCCTCAGGCCCTCCCACCTTGCCCAACCCACTGGGCGGGCCCTCTCCCATCAGTCCCCGCCCCGGGTTCCCACGGCACCCCTGACCCCGCCCCTTCCTGTCCCCTCCCCCTGGGTTCCGGTTCCCACGGTCTGCCATCTTGGCCAGATTTTTCCCACGGTCTGGGGGCCGGGGCCGAGGGGAAGGAGGGCCCACCGGAGCCTGCTGAATCCATTATGGCGGCTCCGGTGACTTACCACCGGAATCGGGGCGGGGGAAATCCCCGCATCCAGTGGTCCCCAGTCCCCCGTTCTCTGATTAAGGAGCTGGTGAAAGCTCTGAAGGAGCACGGGGGACAGAGTAGATACTTCCGGGGGCTACTGGAGGCTTCCCTCCTAGAATCCGAGCTAGTCCCTGCCGATTTAAGGCAGATTTTTAGTTGCTTACTGGACGTCGCTCGGTATTCTAGGTGGGAAGCCACGTGGGAGATGGCAGTGGCTGACATCTTGCCACAGCTGTGGGAAGACCCGGAGGTGGGGGAGGACACTGAGGGAGAGAGGCTCACCGTTAACCATCTATGTGGGTTGGGTGAGTGGGAGAAGGGCGACAAGCAGGCCCGCCTGATTCCAACCGAGGCGCTGAAGCGGAGCACGCAAGTGGCACTGCAGTCCTTCTACCGGGTGGCCGCGGGGGTGCCTTCGGTCCCTGTGTCCCATCTTTTCCAGGGGCCGACGGAGAATTTTGACGATTTTGTGGTGCGACTGCAGCAGGCGGCGGAGTCGGAGGAGCCGGACGAGGGTGCTCGCAAGAAGATGGTAACGCTCCTCGCTACCACCAATGCGAACCCGGCCTGTAAGGCCGCGATAATGAGCCTGCCACTTCACCCTCGTCCCACGCTCCGGGATCTCCTGATGGTCTGCGCGGCGAAGGTAACATCACAGGCATCCGGCGAGAAGCCAGCTACACCATCAGCCGCTCGTCGGGTGTCTTTCGCAGACCTTCAGGGGACAGTCGCCGCCGCTGCACCATCTCCGTCGGTCCACCGCTCGGGACCTGGCACCCCCCGGACTGGCCGTCCCTCCACCTCGGCGTGCCACTTGTGCCAAAAGGAGGACCACTGGATGCCTGACTGCCCGCTCCGCAAGGAGTTCTACGCGTTTAAGAGAGCTCAGCAGTCAGGCATCCAAGGAGGAGAGGCCCCAAAAAACTCATAAAGGAGCGCAGCCCCCCCCTGCGCGCGGACAGAAATTTGGGCGGGCATTCAACATCTAAAGCCAGGGGGGAGGAATTTCCTTCACTTTCCCGCTCGCCGCCAGCAGAGCCCGGTCCAACAGGGCTCCCAGGACCTTCACCTACTGGACTCGACATTCCACTGGACCTGACCTCAGGCGTGGTTGCCCCTCGCCTTTGCCGTTCTGACCCGGGACCTTCATCAGAACCAGATTTAAACACCTTTTCTCCTGGTTTCTCTTTTAGGTTGGAGGCAGCGCGACCTTTCTTCTTTTCCAATTCGGAGGTTAGCGCGTTGCCAGTCTGCCCGAAGGCCCGAGGTAATTGGGACACAGATCAGCAGCTCCTCATTGTGGGAGACACCGAGGTCACTCCACCAGACCTCGAAATCCTTCCAGCTTTGGTGTCTGCAGACCAGCATCCGCTCGTCGTCAGGTGCAGGTGTCTGCGTCCCCCTTTGTTCCTCCCTGCCAAAGAGGTGGTGGCCCAGGCCATTTCAATAAAATCTTCCGTTCCTTCAGTTGCCTGGGCCGAACACCTGGGGCGAGCAAAGCCTCGCCTCGATTGTCAACTATCCCGGGGGGGAGACTCCATTTCCATCAGGGGGATGTTGGACACTGGAGCAGATGTGACGATCATTCCCTCTCGGGAGTGGCCGTCACATTGGGAGTTGCAAAACGTGGACGGGCGCATCCAGGGTGTCGGGGGGACACAATTGGCCAGACGCTCGAAGAGCATCGTACAAATTAAGGGGCCGGATGGGCAATTGGCCTCTGTACGCCCATTCGTTTTGGATTATGTAGAGCCTCTCTGGGGGAGAGATACCCTTGCCCAGTGGGGAGCCAAAATTGACCTGCCGGCTCCCCAGGTTTTTCGGGCAGCGGTCACTGAAGAGCGCCCTACCTGGAAACTGAATTGGCTCTCAGATAAACCAGTCCAGGTAGCTCAGTGGCCGCTCAATAAACAAAAATTGAAGGCGCTGGCGGAACTCGTGGAGGAGCAGGTCCAAAAAGGCAACCTGGTGGAGTCCATGTCTGAATGGAACTCCCCAGTGTTTGTCATTCGTAAGTCATCTGGCAAGTGGCGGCTCCTCACCGACCTCCGCAAAATCAATGAAATTATACAAGATATGGGTACTCTCCAGCCAGGGATGCCATCCCCGGCGATGCTCCCCCAAAATTGGAATTTGGTTGTTATTGATATAAAGGATTGCTTTTTTCAAATTCCCCTTCACCCTGATGACGCGCCACGTTTTGCGTTCACGGTGCCCACCTTAAACCGTGAGGCTCCCGGGAAGCGCTACCACTGGCGAGTGTTGCCTCAAGGCATGAAATGTAGTCCTATCATTTGCCAGTGGTATGTTGCTTCCTTGCTCCAGCCAGTACGCACCGAATGTCCAGATGTCATCATTTATCATTATATGGACGATGTGCTGGTCTGCGCCCCCAATGATGACCTGCTGGTTCACGCGCTCTCCCGCGTAACTGATTGTTTAATTGCCGCAGGGTTCGAGCTCCAGAGCGAGAAGATTCAACGGATGCCGCCCTGGAAGTACTTAGGCCTGGAGATCACGAAGCGGACCATTGCTCCGCAGAAATTGGCCATTCACCACAAGGTGAGAACCTTAGCGGATGTTCATCAGCTGTGTGGGGCGTTGAATTGGGTGAGACCCTGGCTAGGCATTACCACCAATGACCTAGCCCCCCTTTTGAATTTATTGAAAGGGGGAGAAGAGCTTAGTTCTCCTAGGGAACTCACCCCAGAGGCCAAAATTGCACTCGAGAACATCAGACGGATAATCGAGGCAAGGCAGGCCCATCGTTGTCATCCGGGCCTGCCCTTCAAATTTATTATACTTGGTAAACTGCCACACCTCCATGGAATGATTTTTCAATGGGATGATACCCGCAAGTCCCCAAAAACATCTAAAGAGAGGAGGACGGACCAAGGCTTGAGTGACCCCCTCTTAATCATAGAGTGGGTGTTCCTCAGCCACCATTGGTCCAAAAGAATTACAAGGCCACATGAGCTGGTGGCTGAGCTGATCCGCAAGGGAAGATCGCGGATCAGGGAGCTGGCAGGTGTGGATTTCATGTGCATACATATTCCAATTGAACTACAATCCGGAAAACTACAATCCAAAGTTCTTAGTCAACTCCTCGAGGAGAGCGAAGTTTTGCAGTTCGCTCTAGCAGAATACACCGGGAAAATTGAAATTGGCCATCCTTCACATGCTTTGTTCAATCAAGATATGCAATTCAAGTTTTCAATTCGGCAAATTCAAAGTCGAGTCCCCCTCAAGGCCTTGACTGTTTTTACGGACGCGTCCGGAGGAACCCACAAGTCAGTGATGACTTGGAAGGATCCTCAAACTCAGCAGTGGGAGATGGATGTTACCATCGTTGAGGGCTCCCCTCAAGTTGCTGAGTTGGACGCAGTCGTCAGGGCCTTCGAGAAATTCAAGGATCAACCTTTCAATTTGGTCACGGACTCGGCTTATGTTGCAGGTGTAGTCGCTAGAGCTGAAAGTGCTATCCTTGAGGAGGTGTCTAATTTGGCCTTGTACAATTTGCTCTCGAAGCTCATCAAACTCATCTCCCACCGGGAGCAAAAATATTATGTAATGCATGTGAGATCCCACACTGGTTTGCCCGGGTTCATTGCGGAGGGGAACCGATTGGCTGATAGCCTCGCTTCCCCGGCCGAGTGGGCACTTGCCCACGCGGTGCAATGGGCCCCACTCCCTGATGTTTTCAAACAAGCCAAGATCAGCCACCAGCTGTTCCACCAGAATGCGCCTGGCTTGGTTCGCCAATTCCAGCTCACGCGGGACCAAGCCAAGGCCATTGTGGCCACATGCCCCCATTGCCAGCGGGATCAGCTTCCATCTCTGCCCGCTGGCGCGAATCCCCGGGGACTTGCCAGCTGCGAGGTGTGGCAGATGGACATCACAAAGATTCACCATTTCGGTCGCCTCAAGTTTGTCCATGTTTCAGTGGACACTTTCTCGAGTGCCGTTTTTGCCTCTGCCCACACAGGGGAGAAAGCCAAGGATGTCATCAAACATCTGCTCCAGGCTTTCTCCGTGCTGGGCATCCCTAAGGTTATAAAAACAGACAACGGGCCTTCGTACGTGTCCAGGGAGCTCAGGAGCTTCCTGCAGCAATGGGGAATAGAGCACAAAACTGGCATCCCCTATTCCCCCACGGGACAAGCCGTGATTGAGAGGACCCACCAGAGCCTAAAAAAGGTTCTTTCCCATCTGTCCCCGGCGATGAAGGTGGAATCCCCTCAGTCCCAATTATCCAGGGCGCTGTATACAATCAATTTCTTAAATTGTTCTTTTGAAAATCTGAATCCGCCCATTGTGCGGCACTTCGGGCAGAGTGGCAGTTTCCACCTGAAGGAGAAACCCCCGGTTCTTGTGAAGGACCCGGAGACCTGGCGTCTGGAGGGACCATTCGATCTTATCACCTGGGGCCGAGGGTATGCCTGTGTTTCCACCCCCACAGGCCCCAGGTGGGTCCCTTCGCGCTGGGTTCGGCCCTTTGTGCCAAGAACGGCTAAGGCGACAACATCCACGCCTCAGGTTCGGGTTGCCAGCTGGCGGCGAAGACGGAGGGAGGAGGAAGATTCCCTATTCCCTTTGGACTCCCTTTTCCTCCCAGAAACCTAAACCCTCTCCCCCCTGGCAAATTATTTGACTTGTTTGTTTCTTTCGATTTTAGTTACTCCAGCCCAGCCATGCCTCGAGGAGGAATCCCTGCTGTTGTCATCCTGGCAGTCGTCCTCCTCCTCCAAGCAGTCCCCGGAGAGCCCGACCAGAGGTCCCCCACTGCCAGCAACATGTGGACCTCCCTTGCCCGCTCTCTCGGCCAGGACCACATTTGCCTCCACGCCGAAGCAGCCACAGACCCTCTGTCGTCCTGTCTGGTGGGGATCCCGGTTCCTCCCCGTGATTTTCCTTCCCCTCTTAATTTGTTGATCAATACCAAAGATCAAGATTATACGGAGGCTTGGAGGAACATGATTAACCTTCTCCCCCTTTCCCCCGAAGAGCCTCTGAAATTTGATTTGCTCGGTTCCGCCAAAGCCCCTTTTTGTGTTCGTCTTTCGGTCCCTTACAGTTTGGTTAAGTCTATTCGTTCCAATGATCCCCAGTGGACCCTGGTTGGGGGAGAATCTGAACACCAATGGTGCGCAGAGACCCTCTCGGCCAGAGGTCCGACCACTCCTGACCTTAAACCCCGCTCTTTACCCCAAGGCTTGTATTTTATTTGCGGAAACCGAGCCTGGAACGGCATCCCCTCTCACCTGTTAGGAGGCCCATGCACGATCGGCCATGTGACGCTGTACACTCCCAGCACGCCTAAATTGGAGAATTGGCCTACCAAAAATTCTGAAGTGGTGATTAGGCAGAAAAAGGACCTGACAGAATTCGGCCCAGATTGCGACTCCAAAATTTATCATTGGAACGAAGGTAAAAGGGTCGCAGTCTCTTTGTTCTTGCCGTGGGTTTCGGCCGGGAAGGCCATCGGCGAATTGGGCAAATTAGAGTGCTGGTCAGTGAAACAAGCGAACCTTACTTCCACGGCCATCGCGGGACTCTTAGCCGACGAGAAAATCACCAGACAGGCGATGCTGCAAAATAGAGCAGCCATTGATTATTTACTCCTGCTTCATCACCACCGCTGCGAGGAGTTTGAGGGTCTGTGCTGCTTCAACTTAACATCTAAAGCACCCAATGTGCAGAAGGCGTTGGAGGAAATGAAGGGCCTGGTCAAAGACATCCAGAGAGAGACGGAGGACTGGTTGGGGAATCTGCTCTCCGGGCTTGGGCTCTCAGGCTGGGCTGGTTCCATCTTAAAGGACGTTTTATTTGGAGTTTTGCTTATTTTAGCTGTCATCCTCGGTTGCTCCATCGTCTGGGCAGTGGTTCGGAGACTGGTCCAAAGACTCATCACAAACAATGTCAACGTGGTCAGCTTCCCTACCACCGAAGCTGACCCAGAGAACTCCGAGACCAGCTCCGACCACCAGGACTTCATCACATCACCAGAGGAGCCCGAGGATGAACAAGAAGTTTAATATTTTTTGGACCTTTATGGACACTTTTCAGTTTTACTTTCCATGAATTTACCCTTGCTTTTTCTTTTTATTTTTGTGTAAAAAAGAGGGATATGTTGCAGTGCGCCCCTGCAGTCTCCCTCCCCCTTTTTCTCAGTTCAGTTTGATTTTAATTTATTGTATTGTAATGTATTGATTTTACTTACCTAAGATGGCGCTTGCCAGGCTTCCCCTCCCCCTGTTTTTCTCCTTGCCGGGCTGTCCATCATTCTGTTACTTAGCAACTCCCGCCTTTTTGTATCGAGTTGTCCCCTCCCTGTTATCTTTAAGTTGTCAGCCTGCCTGCCTGTCACTCTCTGCCCCTGCCTTTTCCCTAGAACATTCCCTCCAGGGCAGAGGGTTATTGGGCAGGAGAGGGCTGTCCCACCCCTTTAGTGGTTTCATTTGCTGCCGCCCCATGTCTATTATGTTGGGTATTGTGTTCATTGGCCAGAGGAAGGGATCCACCTCCCTCTGGTCTCCCTATATAATTTCTGTTCACCCCGCCCCTCGGGGCAGTTCCCTGCAGCCTCCTCACTGTCCATACCCTTTTCCCTTTCCAATAAACCTTCCCCTGCTGCTGAGAATTGCTGCCTCGCGTGTGCTTCTTCACCTCTGGATCGTGCTGCTGATTCTGCCGCATAGCCTGCCGGAGCTGCCTCCTCCACCACTGACGTGGAGGGAGCTCCAGGAAAGGGCATCGATATCCAGATTGCTCCCGCCGGAGGTCCTGGATCCTGCAGCTGCCCGTGCCCTCAAACAGGCTGTGAGCTGTGCATTTCTGTGGGCCAGCCGGGCTCAGTTTCAGCACCGCCACACGAATGGAAGGCGTTTTGGACAAGTTTCTTTTTCTCGTTGCAGAACACGCTGCAGACCTGCGTGCAACCTCTAGAACACGATGGCAGATGTTTCCTGAACAGGCACACATTTTCTCCCTGCGGGATATACTGAAAAGGCTATTTGCTTAGAGGTTGGAAACAAAAGGCACTTACTCCAGTGCACTGCAAAGGTAATCGCTGTAGAACACTGGCATTTTATAAGCAGATTGCAAACTCAGAGAAAACAGTACCTTTCCACTCTCCTGCCTTTTCCATTGCCAATAACATTCGAAAGGAAGTCGATTTGGACAACTTTCTCTTTCTTGTTGCAGAACACTCCACTGACACGTGTGCAAACTCTAGTCGGGATAGGAGATGTTTTCTGAGCAGGCACAGTTTCTCCTTGCGAGAAACTGCGAGGAAGCTATTTGCTTAGATGTAGGTAACAAGACGCACTTACTGCAGAGCACTGACAAGCTAATTGCTACACAACACTGGGATTGTGTGCCCAGCTTCCAAAGTGATAGAAAACAGTACCTTTCAACTCTCTTACCTTTCCATTCACAATAATACTTGAAAGGGAGGCGTCTTAGACAACTTTCTTCTTCTTGTTGCAAAACACTCTGCAGCCCTCTGTGCAACCCCTAGAACACGACAGAAGATGTTTAGTGAACAGGAAGGTTTTCTCCTTGCGAGACATAGTGAAAAAGCTATTTGCTTAGATGTAGGTAACAAGAAACACTTACTGCAGTGCACTGACAAGCTAATTGCTACACAGCACTGGGATTGTGTTAGCAGCTTGCACAGTGATAGAAAACAGTAATTTCCCACTCTTTCCCTTCACATTAATACTTGAAAGGAAGGCGTCTTGGAGAAGTTTCTTTTTCTTGTTACAAAACACTCTGCAGCCCTCAGTGCGACTTCTAGAACACGATAGGAGATGTTTAGTGAGCGGGAACGTTTTCTCCTTGCGAGACATAGGGAAAAAGCTTTTTGCTTAGATGTAGGTAACAAGAAACACTTACTGCAGTGCACTGAAAAGCTAATTGCTGCACAGCACTGGGATTGTGTTAGCAGCTTGCACAGTGATAGAAAACAGTACTTTCTCACTCTCTTGCCTTTCCCTTCACATTAATACTTGAAAGGAAGGCTTCTTAGACAACTTTCTTTTTCTTGATGCAAAACACACTGCAGCCCTCTTTGCAACTTCTACAACACGATAGGAGATGTTTAGTGAGAAGGAACGTTTTCTCCTTGCGAGACATAGTGAAAAAGCTATTTGCTTAGATGTAGGTAACAAGAAACACTTACTGCGGTACACTGACAAGCTAATTGCTACACAGCACTGAGGTTGTGTAAGCAGCTTGCAAAGTGATAGAAAACAGTTCTTTCCCACTCTCTTGCCTTTCCCTTCACATTAATACTTGAAAGGAAGGCGTCTTAGACAACTTTCTTTTTCTTGTTGCTAAAAAACTCTCAGCCCTCTGTGCAATACCTAGAACACGACAGGAGATGTTTAGTGAGCAGGAACGTTTTCTCCTTGCGAGACATAGTGAAAAAGCTTTTTGCGTAGATGTAGGTAACAAGAAACACTTACTGCAGTGCACTGACAAGCTAATTGCTACACAGCACTCGGATTGTGTTAGCAGTTTGTAAAGCGGTAGAAAACAGTACTTTCCCACTCTCTTGCCTTTCCCTTCACATTAATACTTGAAACAAAGGCGTCTTGGACAACTTTCTTTTTCTTGTTACAAAAAACTCTGCAGCCCTCTGTGCAACTTCTAGAACACGATAGGAGATGTTTAGTGAGCAGCAACGTTTTCTCCTTGCGAGACATAGTGAAAAAGCTTTTTGCTTAGATGTAGGTAACAAGAAATACTTACTGCAGTGCACTGACAAGCTAATTGCTACACCGCACTGGGATTGTGTTAGCAGCTTGCAAAGAGATAGAAAACAGTACTTTCCCACTCTCTTGCCTTTCCCTTCACATTAATACTTGAAAGAAAGGCTTCTTAGACAACTTTCTTTTTCTTGTTGTAAAACACACTGCAGCCCTCTGTGCAACTTCTACAACACGATGGAAGTTGTTTAGTGAGCAGCAACGTTTTCTTATTGCGAGACAGAGTGAAAAAGCTATTTGCTTAGATGTAGGTAACAAGAAACATTTACTGCAGTCCACTGACAAGCTAATTGCTACACAGCACTGAGATTGTGTTGGCAGCTTGCAAAGTGATAGAAAACAGTACTTTCCCACTCTCTTGCCTTTCCCTTCACATTAATACTTGAAACAAAGGCGTCTTGGACAACTTTATTTTTCTTGTTACAAAAAACTCTGCAGCCCACAGTGCAACTCCTAGAACACGATTGGAGATGTTTAGTGAGCAGCAACGTTTTCTGCTTGCGAGACATAGTGAAAAAGCTATTTGCTTAGATGTAGGTAACAAGAAACACTTACTGCAGTGCACTGACAAGCTAATTGCTACACAGCACTGAGATTGTGTTAGCAGCTTGCAAAGAGATAGAAAACAGTACTTTCCCACTCTCTTGCCTTTCCCTTCACATTAATAATGAAAGGAAGGCGTCTTGGACAACTTTCTTTTTCTTGTTACAAAACACTCTGAAGCCCTCAGTGCAACTTCTAGAACACGGTAGGAGATGTTTAGTTAGCGGGAACGTTTTCTCCTTGCGAGACATAGTGAAAAAGCTATTTGCTTAGATGTAGGTAACAAGAAACACTTACTGCAGTGCACTGAAAAGCTAATTGCTACACAGCACTGGGATTGTGTTAGCAGCTTGCAAAGTGATAGAAAACAGTACTTTCCCACTCTCTTGCCTTTCCCTTCACATTAATACTTGAAAGGAAATCGTCTTGGACAAGTTTCTTTTTCTTGTTACAAAACACTCTACAGCCCTCTGTGTTATTTCTAGAACACGATAGGAGATGTTTAGTGAGAAGGAACGTTTTCTCCTTGCGAGACATAGTGAAAAAGCTAATTGCTTAGATGTAGGTAACAAGAAACACTTACTGCAGTGCACTGACAAGCTAATTGCTACACAGCACTGGGATTGTGTTAGCAGCTTGCACAGTGATAGAAAACAGTACTTTCTCACTCTCTTGCCTTTCCCTTCACATTAATACTTGAAAGGAAGGCTTCTTAGACAACTTTCTTTTTCTTGTTGCAAAACACACTGCAGCCCTCTGTGCAACTTCTACAACACGATAGGAGATGTTTAGTGAGAAGGAACGTTTTCTCCTTGCGAGACATAGTGAAAAAGCTATTTGCTTAGATGTAGGTAACAAGAAACACTTACTGCAGTACACTGACAAGCTAATTGCTACACAGCACTGAGATTGTGTTAGCAGCTTGCAAAGTGATAGAAAACAGTACTTTCCCACTCTGTTGCCTTTCCCCTCACATTAATACTTGAAAGGAAGGCATCTTAGACAACTTTCTTTTTCTTTCTTCAAAAAACTCTGCAGCCCTCTGTGACGCATCTATAACACGATGGAAGTTGTTTAGTGTGCAGGAGCGTTTTCTCCTTGCGAGACATAGTGAAAAAGCTATTTGCTTAGATGTAGGTAACATGAAACACTTACTGCAGTGCACTGAGAAGCTAATTGCTACACAGCACTGGGATTGTGTTAGCAGCTTGCACAGTGATAGAAAACAGTACTTTCTCACTCTCTTGCCTTTCCCTTCACATTAATACTTTAAAGGAAGTCTTCTTAGACAACTTTCTTTTTCTTGTTACAAAACACACTGCAGCCCTCTGTGCAACTTCTAGAACACGATAGGAGTTGTTTAGTGAGCAGGAAGATTTTCTCCTTGCCAGACATAGTGAAAAAACTATTTGCTTAGATGTAGGTAACAAGAAACACTTACTGCAGTGCACTGACAAGCTAATTGCTACACAGCACTGGCATTGTGTTAGCAGCTTGCACAGTGATAGAAAACAGTACTTTCTCACTCTCTGGCCTTTCCCTTCACATTAATACTTGAAACAAAGGCGTCTTGGACAACTTTCTTTTTCTTGTTAAAAAAAAACTCTGCAGCCCTCAGTGCAACTTCTAGAACACGATAGGAGATGTTTAGTTAGCGGGAACGTTTTCTCCTTGGGAGACATAGTGAAAAAGCTTTTTGCTTAGATGTAGGTAACAAGAAACACTTACTGCAGTGCACTGACAAGCTAATTGCTACACAGCACTGGGATTGTGTTAGCAGCTTGCAAAGTGATAGAAAACAGTACTTTCCCACTCTCTTGCCTTTCCCTTCACATTAATACTTGAAAGGAAGGCGTCTTAGACAACTTTCTTTTTCTTGCTTCCAAAAACTCTTCAGCCCTCTGTGCAACATCTACAACACGAAGGAAGTTGTTTAGTGAGCTGGAGCGTTTTCTCCTAGCGAGACATAGTGAAAAAGCTATTTGCTTAGATGTAGGTAACAAGAAACACTTACTGCAGTGCACTGAAAAGCTAATTGCTACACAGCACTGGGATTCTGTTAGCAGCTTGCACAGTGATAGAAAACAGTAATTTCTCACGCTCTTGCCTTTCCCTTCACATTAATACTTGAAAGAAAGGCTTCTTAGACAACTATCTTTTTCTTGTTGCAAAACACACTGCAGCCCTCTGTGCAACTTCTAGAACACGATAGGAGATGTTTAGTGAGAAGGAATGTTTTCTCCTTGCGAGACATAGTGAAAAAGCTGTTTCCTTAGATGTAGGTAACAAGAAACTCTTACTGCAGTACACTGACAAGCTAATTGCTACACAGCACTGAGATGGTGTTAGCGGCTTGAAAAGTGATAGAAAACGGTACTTTCCCACTCTCTTGCCTTTCCCTTCACATTAATACTTGAAAGGAAGGCGTCTTGGACAAGTTTCTTTTTCTTGCTACAAAACACTCTGCAGCCGTCAGTGTAATTTCTAGAACACGATAGGAGATGTTTAGTGAGAAGGAACGTTTTCTCCTTGCGAGACATAGTGAAAAAGCTAATTGCTTAGATGTAGGTAACAAGAAACACTTACTGCAGTGCACTGACAAGCTAATTGCTACACAGCACTGGGATTGTGTTAGCAGCTTGCAAAGAGATAGAAAACAGTATTTTCCCACTCTCTTGCCTTTCCCTTCACATTAATACTTGAAAGGAAGGCATCTTAGACAACTTTGTTTTTCTTGCTTCAAAAAACTCTGCAGCCCTCTGTGCGACATCTATAACACGATAGAAGTTGTTTAGTGGGCAGGAGCGTTTTCTCCTTGCGAGACATAGTGAAAAAGCTATTTGCTTAGATGTAGGTAACAAGAAACACTTACTGCAGTGCACAGAAAAGCTAATTGCTACACAGCACTCGGATTGTGTTAGCAGCTTGCACAGTGATAGAAAACAGTACTTTTTCACTCTCTTGCCTTTCCCTTCACATAAATACTTGAAAGGAAGGCTTCTTAGACAACTTTCTTTTTCTTGTTGCAAAACACACTGCAGCCCTCTGTGCAACTTCTAGAACACGATAGGAGATGTTTAGTGAGAAGGAACGGTTTCTCCTTGCGAGACATAGTGAAAAAGCTATTTGCTTAGATGTAGGTGACAAGAAACACTTACTGCAGTAAACTGACAAGCTAATTGCTACACAGCACTGAGATTGTGTTAGCAGCTTGCAAAGTGATAGAAAACAGTACTTTCCCACTCTCTTGCCTTTCCCTTCACATTAATACTTGAAAGGAAGGCGTCTTGGACAAGTTTCTTTTTCTTGTTACAAAACACTCTGCAGCCCTCAGTGTAATTTCTAGAACACGATAGGAGATGTTTAGTGAGAAGGAACGTTTTCTCCTTGCGAGACATAGTGAAAAAGCTAATTGCTTAGATGTGGTAACAAGAAACACTTACTGCAGTGCACTGACAAGCTAATTGCTACACAGCACTGGGATTGTGTTAGCAGCTTGCACAGTGATAGAAAACAGTACTTTCCCACTCGCTTGCCTTTCCCTTCACATTAATACTTGAAACAAAGGCGTCTTGGACAACTTTCTTTTTCTTGTTACAAAAAACTCTGCAGCCCTCAGTGCAACTTCTAGAACACGATAGGAGATGTTTAGTGAGCAGGAAGGTTTTCGCCTTGCCAGACATAGTGAAAAAGCTATTTGCTTAGATGTAGGTAACAAGAAACACTTACTGCAGTGCACTGACAAGCTAATTGCTACACAGCACTGAGATTGTGTTAGCAGCTTGCAAAGAGATAGAAAACAGTACTTTCCCACTCTCTTCCCTTTCCCTTCACATTAATACTTGAAAGGAAGGCGTCTTGGACAAGTTTCTTTTTCTTGTTACAAAACACTCTGCAGCCCTCAGTGCAACTTCTAGAACACGATAGGAGATGTTTAGTTAGCGGGAACGCTTTCTCCTTGCGAGACATAGGGAAAAAGCTTTTTGCTTAGATGTAGGTAACAAGAAACACTTACTGCAGTGCACAGAAATGCTAATTGCTACACAGCACTGAGATTGTGTTAGCAGCTTGCAAAGTGATAGAAAACAGTACTTTCCCACTCTCTTGCCTTTCCCTTCACATTAATACTTGAAAGGAAGGCATCTTAGGCAACTTTCTTTTTCTTGTTGCAAAACACTCTGCAGCCCTCAGTGGAACTTCTAGAACACGATAGGAGATGTTTAGTGAGCAGGAAGGTTTTCTCCTTGCCAGACATAGTGAAAAAGCTATTTGCTTAGATGTAGGTAACAAGAAACACTTACTGCAGTGCACTGACAAGCTAATTGCTACACAGCTCTGGGATTGTGTTAGCAGCTTGCGAAGTGATAGAAAACAGTAATTTCCCACTCTCTTGCCTTTCCCTTCACATTAATACTTGAAAGGAAGGCGTCTTAGACAACTTTCTTTTTCTTGCTTCAAAAAACTCTTCAGCCCTCTCTGCAACATCTACAACACGAAGGAAGTTGTTTAGTGAGCTGGAGCGTTTTCTCCTTGCGAGACATAGTGAAAAAGCTATTTGCTTAGATGTAGGTAACAAGAAACACTTACTGCAGTGCACTGAAAAGCTAATTGCTACACAGCACTGGGATTGTGTTAGCAGCTTGCACAGTGATAGAAAACAGTAATTTCTCACTCTCTTGCCTTTCCCTTCACATTAATACTTGAAAGAAAGGCTTCTTAGACAACTTTCTTTTTCTTGTTGCAAAACACACTGCAGCCCTCTGTGCAACTTCTAGAACACGATAGGAGATGTTTAGTGAGAAGGAATGTTTTCTCCTTGCGAGACATAGTGAAAAAGCTGTTTCCTTAGATGTAGGTAACAAGAAACTCTTACTGCAGTACACTGACAAGCTAATTGCTACACAGCACTGAGATGGTGTTAGCGGCTTGAAAAGTGATAGAAAACGGTACTTTCCCACTCTCTTGCCTTTCCCTTCACATTAATACTTGAAAGGAAGGCGTCTTGGACAAGTTTCTTTTTCTTGCTACAAAACACTCTGCAGCCCTCAGTGTAATTTCTAGAACACGATAGGAGATGTTTAGTGAGAAGGAACGTTTTCTCTTTGCGAGACATAGTGAAAAAGCTAATTGCTTAGATGTAGGTAACAAGAAACACTTACTGCAGTGCACTGACAAGCTAATTGCTACACAGCACTGGGATTGTGTTAGCAGCTTGCAAAGAGATAGAAAACAGTATTTTCCCACTCTCTTGCCTTTCCCTTCACATTAATACTTGAAAGGAAGGCGTCTTAGACAACTTTGTTTTTCTTGCTTCAAAAAACTCTGCAGCCCTCTGTGCGACATCTATAACACGATAGAAGGTGTTTAGTGGGCAGGAGCGTTTTCTCCTTGCGAGACATAGTGAAAAAGCTATTTGCTTAGATGTAGGTAACAAGAAACACTTACTGCAGTGCACAGAAAAGCTAATTGCTACACAGCACTGGGATTGTGTTAGCAGCTTGCACAGTGATAGAAAACAGTACTTTCTCACTCTCTTGCCTTTCCCTTCACATTAATACTTGAAAGGAAGGCTTCTTAGACAACTTTCTTTTTCTTGATGCAAAACACACTGCAGCCCTCTTTGCAACTTCTACAACACGATAGGAGATGTTTAGTGAGAAGGAACGTTTTCTCCTTGCGAGACATAGTGAAAAAGCTATTTGCTTAGATGTAGGTAACAAGAAACACTTACTGCGGTACACTGACAAGCTAATTGCTACACAGCACTGAGGTTGTGTAAGCAGCTTGCAAAGTGATAGAAAACAGTTCTTTCCCACTCTCTTGCCTTTCCCTTCACATTAATACTTGAAAGGAAGGCGTCTTAGACAACTTTCTTTTTCTTGTTGCTAAAAAACTCTCAGCCCTCTGTGCAATACCTAGAACACGACAGGAGATGTTTAGTGAGCAGGAACGTTTTCTCCTTGCGAGACATAGTGAAAAAGCTTTTTGCGTAGATGTAGGTAACAAGAAACACTTACTGCAGTGCACTGACAAGCTAATTGCTACACAGCACTCGGATTGTGTTAGCAGTTTGTAAAGCGGTAGAAAACAGTACTTTCCCACTCTCTTGCCTTTCCCTTCACATTAATACTTGAAACAAAGGCGTCTTGGACAACTTTCTTTTTCTTGTTACAAAAAACTCTGCAGCCCTCTGTGCAACTTCTAGAACACGATAGGAGATGTTTAGTGAGCAGCAACGTTTTCTCCTTGCGAGACATAGTGAAAAAGCTTTTTGCTTAGATGTAGGTAACAAGAAATACTTACTGCAGTGCACTGACAAGCTAATTGCTACACCGCACTGGGATTGTGTTAGCAGCTTGCAAAGAGATAGAAAACAGTACTTTCCCACTCTCTTGCCTTTCCCTTCACATTAATACTTGAAAGAAAGGCTTCTTAGACAACTTTCTTTTTCTTGTTGTAAAACACACTGCAGCCCTCTGTGCAACTTCTACAACACGATGGAAGTTGTTTAGTGAGCAGCAACGTTTTCTTATTGCGAGACAGAGTGAAAAAGCTATTTGCTTAGATGTAGGTAACAAGAAACATTTACTGCAGTCCACTGACAAGCTAATTGCTACACAGCACTGAGATTGTGTTGGCAGCTTGCAAAGTGATAGAAAACAGTACTTTCCCACTCTCTTGCCTTTCCCTTCACATTAATACTTGAAACAAAGGCGTCTTGGACAACTTTATTTTTCTTGTTACAAAAAACTCTGCAGCCCACAGTGCAACTCCTAGAACACGATTGGAGATGTTTAGTGAGCAGCAACGTTTTCTGCTTGCGAGACATAGTGAAAAAGCTATTTGCTTAGATGTAGGTAACAAGAAACACTTACTGCAGTGCACTGACAAGCTAATTGCTACACAGCACTGAGATTGTGTTAGCAGCTTGCAAAGAGATAGAAAACAGTACTTTCCCACTCTCTTGCCTTTCCCTTCACATTAATAATGAAAGGAAGGCGTCTTGGACAACTTTCTTTTTCTTGTTACAAAACACTCTGAAGCCCTCAGTGCAACTTCTAGAACACGGTAGGAGATGTTTAGTTAGCGGGAACGTTTTCTCCTTGCGAGACATAGTGAAAAAGCTATTTGCTTAGATGTAGGTAACAAGAAACACTTACTGCAGTGCACTGAAAAGCTAATTGCTACACAGCACTGGGATTGTGTTAGCAGCTTGCAAAGTGATAGAAAACAGTACTTTCCCACTCTCTTGCCTTTCCCTTCACATTAATACTTGAAAGGAAATCGTCTTGGACAAGTTTCTTTTTCTTGTTACAAAACACTCTACAGCCCTCTGTGTTATTTCTAGAACACGATAGGAGATGTTTAGTGAGAAGGAACGTTTTCTCCTTGCGAGACATAGTGAAAAAGCTAATTGCTTAGATGTAGGTAACAAGAAACACTTACTGCAGTGCACTGACAAGCTAATTGCTACACAGCACTGGGATTGTGTTAGCAGCTTGCACAGTGATAGAAAACAGTACTTTCTCACTCTCTTGCCTTTCCCTTCACATTAATACTTGAAAGGAAGGCTTCTTAGACAACTTTCTTTTTCTTGTTGCAAAACACACTGCAGCCCTCTGTGCAACTTCTACAACACGATAGGAGATGTTTAGTGAGAAGGAACGTTTTCTCCTTGCGAGACATAGTGAAAAAGCTATTTGCTTAGATGTAGGTAACAAGAAACACTTACTGCAGTACACTGACAAGCTAATTGCTACACAGCACTGAGATTGTGTTAGCAGCTTGCAAAGTGATAGAAAACAGTACTTTCCCACTCTGTTGCCTTTCCCTTCACATTAATACTTGAAAGGAAGGCATCTTAGACAACTTTCTTTTTCTTTCTTCAAAAAACTCTGCAGCCCTCTGTGACGCATCTACAACACGATGGAAGTTGTTTAGTGTGCAGGAGCGTTTTCTCCTTGCGAGACATAGTGAAAAAGCTATTTGCTTAGATGTAGGTAACATGAAACACTTACTGCAGTGCACTGAGAAGCTAATTGCTACACAGCACTGGGATTGTGTTAGCAGCTTGCACAGTGATAGAAAACAGTACTTTCTCACTCTCTTGCCTTTCCCTTCACATTAATACTTTAAAGGAAGTCTTCTTAGACAACTTTCTTTTTCTTGTTACAAAACACACTGCAGCCCTCTGTGCAACTTCTAGAACACGATAGGAGTTGTTTAGTGAGCAGGAAGATTTTCTCCTTGCCAGACATAGTGAAAAAACTATTTGCTTAGATGTAGGTAACAAGAAACACTTACTGCAGTGCACTGACAAGCTAATTGCTACACAGCACTGGCATTGTGTTAGCAGCTTGCACAGTGATAGAAAACAGTACTTTCTCACTCTCTGGCCTTTCCCTTCACATTAATACTTGAAACAAAGGCGTCTTGGACAACTTTCTTTTTCTTGTTAAAAAAAAACTCTGCAGCCCTCAGTGCAACTTCTAGAACACGATAGGAGATGTTTAGTTAGCGGGAACGTTTTCTCCTTGGGAGACATAGTGAAAAAGCTTTTTGCTTAGATGTAGGTAACAAGAAACACTTACTGCAGTGCACTGACAAGCTAATTGCTACACAGCACTGGGATTGTGTTAGCAGCTTGCAAAGTGATAGAAAACAGTACTTTCCCACTCGCTTGACTTTCCCTTCACATTAATACTTGAAAGGAAGGCGTCTTAGACAACTTTCTTTTTCTTGCTTCAAAAAACTCTTCAGCCCTCTGTGCAACATCTACAACACGAAGGAAGTTGTTTAGTGAGCTGGAGCGTTTTCTCCTAGCGAGACATAGTGAAAAAGCTATTTGCTTAGATGTAGGTAACAAGAAACACTTACTGCAGTGCACTGAAAAGCTAATTGCTACACAGCACTGGGATTCTGTTAGCAGCTTGCACAGTGATAGAAAACAGTAATTTCTCACGCTCTTGCCTTTCCCTTCACATTAATACTTGAAAGAAAGGCTTCTTAGACAACTATCTTTTTCTTGTTGCAAAACACACTGCAGCCCTTTGTGCAACTTCTAGAACACGATAGGAGATGTTTAGTGAGAAGGAATGTTTTCTCCTTGCGAGACATAGTGAAAAAGCTGTTTCCTTAGATGTAGGTAACAAGAAACTCTTACTGCAGTACACTGACAAGCTAATTGCTACACAGCACTGAGATGGTGTTAGCGGCTTGAAAAGTGATAGAAAACGGTACTTTCCCACTCTCTTGCCTTTCCCTTCACATTAATACTTGAAAGGAAGGCGTCTTGGACAAGTTTCTTTTTCTTGCTACAAAACACTCTGCAGCCGTCAGTGTAATTTCTAGAACACGATAGGAGATGTTTAGTGAGAAGGAACGTTTTCTCCTTGCGAGACATAGTGAAAAAGCTAATTGCTTAGATGTAGGTAACAAGAAACACTTACTGCAGTGCACTGACAAGCTAATTGCTACACAGCACTGGGATTGTGTTAGCAGCTTGCAAAGAGATAGAAAACAGTATTTTCCCACTCTCTTGCCTTTCCCTTCACATTAATACTTGAAAGGAAGGCGTCTTAGACAACTTTGTTTTTCTTGCTTCAAAAAACTCTGCAGCCCTCTGTGCGACATCTATAACACGATAGAAGTTGTTTAGTGGGCAGGAGCGTTTTCTCCTTGCGAGACATAGTGAAAAAGCTATTTGCTTAGATGTAGGTAACAAGAAACACTTACTGCAGTGCACAGAAAAGCTAATTGCTACACAGCACTCGGATTGTGTTAGCAGCTTGCACAGTGATAGAAAACAGTACTTTTTCACTCTCTTGCCTTTCCCTTCACATAAATACTTGAAAGGAAGGCTTCTTAGACAACTTTCTTTTTCTTGTTGCAAAACACACTGCAGCCCTCTGTGCAACTTCTAGAACACGATAGGAGATGTTTAGTGAGAAGGAACGGTTTCTCCTTGCGAGACATAGTGAAAAAGCTATTTGCTTAGATGTAGGTGACAAGAAACACTTACTGCAGTACACTGACAAGCTAATTGCTACACAGCACTGAGATTGTGTTAGCAGCTTGCAAAGTGATAGAAAACAGTACTTTCCCACTCTCTTGCCTTTCCCTTCACATTAATACTTGAAAGGAAGGCGTCTTGGACAAGTTTCTTTTTCTTGTTACAAAACACTCTGCAGCCCTCAGTGTAATTTCTAGAACACGATAGGAGATGTTTAGTGAGAAGGAACGTTTTCTCCTTGCGAGACATAGTGAAAAAGCTAATTGCTTAGATGTGGTAACAAGAAACACTTACTGCAGTGCACTGACAAGCTAATTGCTACACAGCACTGGGATTGTGTTAGCAGCTTGCACAGTGATAGAAAACAGTACTTTCCCACTCGCTTGCCTTTCCCTTCACATTAATACTTGAAACAAAGGCGTCTTGGACAACTTTCTTTTTCTTGTTACAAAAAACTCTGCAGCCCTCAGTGCAACTTCTAGAACACGATAGGAGATGTTTAGTGAGCAGGAAGGTTTTCGCCTTGCCAGACATAGTGAAAAAGCTATTTGCTTAGATGTAGGTAACAAGAAACACTTACTGCAGTGCACTGACAAGCTAATTGCTACACAGCACTGAGATTGTGTTAGCAGCTTGCAAAGAGATAGAAAACAGTACTTTCCCACTCTCTTCCCTTTCCCTTCACATTAATACTTGAAAGGAAGGCGTCTTGGACAAGTTTCTTTTTCTTGTTACAAAACACTCTGCAGCCCTCAGTGCAACTTCTAGAACACGATAGGAGATGTTTAGTTAGCGGGAACGCTTTCTCCTTGCGAGACATAGGGAAAAAGCTTTTTGCTTAGATGTAGGTAACAAGAAACACTTACTGCAGTGCACAGAAATGCTAATTGCTACACAGCACTGAGATTGTGTTAGCAGCTTGCAAAGTGATAGAAAACAGTACTTTCCCACTCTCTTGCCTTTCCCTTCACATTAATACTTGAAAGGAAGGCATCTTAGGCAACTTTCTTTTTCTTGTTGCAAAACACTCTGCAGCCCTCAGTGGAACTTCTAGAACACGATAGGAGATGTTTAGTGAGCAGGAAGGTTTTCTCCTTGCCAGACATAGTGAAAAAGCTATTTGCTTAGATGTAGGTAACAAGAAACACTTACTGCAGTGCACTGACAAGCTAATTGCTACACAGCTCTGGGATTGTGTTAGCAGCTTGCGAAGTGATAGAAAACAGTAATTTCCCACTCTCTTGCCTTTCCCTTCACATTAATACTTGAAAGGAAGGCGTCTTAGACAACTTTCTTTTTCTTGCTTCAAAAAACTCTTCAGCCCTCTCTGCAACATCTACAACACGAAGGAAGTTGTTTAGTGAGCTGGAGCGTTTTCTCCTTGCGAGACATAGTGAAAAAGCTATTTGCTTAGATGTAGGTAACAAGAAACACTTACTGCAGTGCACAGAAAAGCTAATTGCTACACAGCACTGGGATTGTGTTAGCAGCTTGCACAGTGATAGAAAACAGTACTTTTTCACTCTCTTGCCTTTCCCTTCACATAAATACTTGAAAGGAAGGCTTCTTAGACAACTTTCTTTTTCTTGTTGCAAAACACACTGCAGCCCTCTGTGCAACTTCTAGAACACGATAGGAGATGTTTAGTGAGAAGGAACGTTTTCTCCTTGCGAGACATAGTGAAAAAGCTATTTGCTTAGATGTAGGTGACAAGAAACACTTACTGCAGTACACTGACAAGCTAATTGCTACACAGCACTGAGATTGTGTTAGCAGCTTGCAAAGTGATAGAAAACAGTACTTTTCCACTCTCTTGCCTTTCCCTTCACATTAATACTTGAAAGGAAGGCGTCTTGGACAAGTTTCTTTTTCTTGTTACAAAACACTCTGCAGCCCTCAGTGTAATTTCTAGAACACGATAGGAGATGTTTAGTGAGAAGGAACGTTTTCTCCTTGCGAGACATAGTGAAAAAGCTAATTGCTTAGATGTGGTAACAAGAAACACTTACTGCAGTGCACTGACAAGCTAATTGCTACACAGCACTGGGATTGTGTTAGCAGCTTGCACAGTGATAGAAAACAGTACTTTCCCACTCGCTTGCCTTTCCCTTCACATTAATACTTGAAACAAAGGCGTCTTGGACAACTTTCTTTTTCTTGTTACAAAAAACTCTGCAGCCCTCAGTGCAACTTCTAGAACACGATAGGAGATGTTTAGTGAGCAGGAAGGTTTTCGCCTTGCCAGACATAGTGAAAAAGCTATTTGCTTAGATGTAGGTAACAAGAAACACTTACTGCAGTGCACTGACAAGCTAATTGCTACACAGCACTGAGATTGTGTTAGCAGCTTGCAAAGAGATAGAAAACAGTACTTTCCCACTCTCTTCCCCTTCCCTTCACATTAATACTTGAAAGGAAGGCGTCTTGGACAAGTTTCTTTTTCTTGTTACAAAACACTCTGCAGCCCTCAGTGCAACTTCTAGAACACGATAGGAGATGTTTAGTTAGCGGGAACGCTTTCTCCTTGCGAGACATAGGGAAAAAGCTTTTTGCTTAGATGTAGGTAACAAGAAACACTTACTGCAGTGCACAGAAATGCTAATTGCTACACAGCACTGAGATTGTGTTAGCAGCTTGCAAAGTGATAGAAAACAGTACTTTCCCACTCTCTTGCCTTTCCCTTCACATTAATACTTGAAAGGAAGGCATCTTAGGCAACTTTCTTTTTCTTGTTGCAAAACACTCTGCAGCCCTCAGTGGAACTTCTAGAACACGATAGGAGATGTTTAGTGAGCAGGAAGGTTTTCTCCTTGCCAGACATAGTGAAAAAGCTATTTGCTTAGATGTAGGTAACAAGAAACACTTACTGCAGTGCACTGACAAGCTAATTGCTACACAGCACTGGGATTGTGTTAGCAGCTTGCACAGTGATAGAAAACAGTACTTTCCCACTCTCTTGCCTTTCCCTTCACATTAATACTTGAAAGGAAGGCGTCCTGGACAAGTTTCTTTTTCTTGTTACAAAAAACTCTGCAGCCCTCTGTGCAACTTCTAGAACACGATAGGAGATGTTTAGTTAGCGGGAACGTTTTCTCCTTGAGAGACATAGTGAAAAAGCTTTTTGCTTAGATGTAGGTAACAAGAAACACTTACTGCAGTGCACTGACAAGCTAATTGCTACACAGCTCTGGGATTGTGTTAGCAGCTTGCAAAGTGATAGAAAACAGTACTTTCCCACTCTCTTGCCTTTCCCTTCACATTAATACTTGAAAGGAAGGCGTCTTAGACAACATTATTTTCTTGCTTCAAAAAATTCTGCAGCCCTCTGTGCGACATCTATAACACGATAGAAGTTGTTTAGTGGGCAGGAGCGTTTTCTCCTTGCGAGACATAGTGAAAAAGCTATTTGCTTAGATGTAGGTAACAAGAAACACTTACTGCAGTGCACAGAAAAGCTAATTGCTGCACAGTACTGGGATTGTGTTAGCAGCTTGCACAGTGATAGAAAACAGTACTTTCCCACTCTCTTGCCTTTCCCTTCATATAAATACTTGAAAGGAAGGCTTCTTAGACAACTTTCTTTTTCTTGTTGCAAAACACACTGCAGCCCTCTGTGCAACTTCTACAACACGATAGGAGATGTTTAGTGAGCAGCAACGTTTTCTGCTTGCGAGACATAGTGAAAAAGCTATTTGCTTAGATGTAGGTGACAAGAAACACTTACTGCAGTACACTGACAAGCTAATTGCTACACAGCACTGAGATTGTGTTAGCAGCTTGCAAAGTGATAGAAAACAGTACTTTCCCACTCTCTTGCCTTTCCCTTCACATTAATACTTGAAAGGAAGGCGTCTTGGACAAGTTTCTTTTTCTTGTTACAAAACACTCTGCAGCCCTCAGTGTAATTTCTAGAACACGATAGGAGATGTTTAGTGAGAAGGAACGTTTTCTCCTTGCGAGACATAGTGAAAAAGCTAATTGCTTAGATGTGGTAACAAGAAACACTTACTGCAGTGCACTGACAAGCTAATTGCTACACAGCACTGGGATTGTGTTAGCAGCTTGCACAGTGATAGAAAACAGTACTTTCCCACTCGCTTGCCTTTCCCTTCACATTAATACTTGAAACAAAGGCGTCTTGGACAACTTTCTTTTTCTTGTTACAAAAAACTCTGCAGCCCTCAGTGCAACTTCTAGAACACGATAGGAGATGTTTAGTGAGCAGGAAGGTTTTCGCCTTGCCAGACATAGTGAAAAAGCTATTTGCTTAGATGTAGGTAACAAGAAACACTTACTGCAGTGCACTGACAAGCTAATTGCTACACAGCACTGAGATTGTGTTAGCAGCTTGCAAAGAGATAGAAAACAGTACTTTCCCACTCTCTTCCCTTTCCCTTCACATTAATACTTGAAAGGAAGGCGTCTTGGACAAGTTTCTTTTTCTTGTTACAAAACACTCTGCAGCCCTCAGTGCAACTTCTAGAACACGATAGGAGATGTTTAGTTAGCGGGAACGCTTTCTCCTTGCGAGACATAGGGAAAAAGCTTTTTGCTTAGATGTAGGTAACAAGAAACACTTACTGCAGTGCACAGAAATGCTAATTGCTACACAGCACTGAGATTGTGTTAGCAGCTTGCAAAGTGATAGAAAACAGTACTTTCCCACTCTCTTGCCTTTCCCTTCACATTAATACTTGAAAGGAAGGCATCTTAGGCAACTTTCTTTTTCTTGTTGCAAAACACTCTGCAGCCCTCAGTGGAACTTCTAGAACACGATAGGAGATGTTTAGTGAGCAGGAAGGTTTTCTCCTTGCCAGACATAGTGAAAAAGCTATTTGCTTAGATGTAGGTAACAAGAAACACTTACTGCAGTGCACTGACAAGCTAATTGCTACACAGCTCTGGGATTGTGTTAGCAGCTTGCGAAGTGATAGAAAACAGTAATTTCCCACTCTCTTGCCTTTCCCTTCACATTAATACTTGAAAGGAAGGCGTCTTAGACAACTTTCTTTTTCTTGCTTCAAAAAACTCTTCAGCCCTCTCTGCAACATCTACAACACGAAGGAAGTTGTTTAGTGAGCTGGAGCGTTTTCTCCTTGCGAGACATAGTGAAAAAGCTATTTGCTTAGATGTAGGTAACAAGAAACACTTACTGCAGTGCACTGAAAAGCTAATTGCTACACAGCACTGGGATTGTGTTAGCAGCTTGCACAGTGATAGAAAACAGTAATTTCTCACTCTCTTGCCTTTCCCTTCACATTAATACTTGAAAGAAAGGCTTCTTAGACAACTTTCTTTTTCTTGTTGCAAAACACACTGCAGCCCTCTGTGCAACTTCTAGAACACGATAGGAGATGTTTAGTGAGAAGGAATGTTTTCTCCTTGCAAGACATAGTGAAAAAGCTGTTTCCTTAGATGTAGGTAACAAGAAACTCTTACTGCAGTACACTGACAAGCTAATTGCTACACAGCACTGAGATGGTGTTAGCGGCTTGAAAAGTGATAGAAAACGGTACTTTCCCACTCTCTTGCCTTTCCCTTCACATTAATACTTGAAAGGAAGGCGTCTTGGACAAGTTTCTTTTTCTTGCTACAAAACACTCTGCAGCCCTCAGTGTAATTTCTAGAACACGATAGGAGATGTTTAGTGAGAAGGAACGTTTTCTCCTTGCGAGACATAGTGAAAAAGCTAATTGCTTAGATGTAGGTAACAAGAAACACTTACTGCAGTGCACTGACAAGCTAATTGCTACACAGCACTGGGATTGTGTTAGCAGCTTGCAAAGAGATAGAAAACAGTATTTTCCCACTCTCTTGCCTTTCCCTTCACATTAATACTTGAAAGGAAGGCGTCTTAGACAACTTTGTTTTTCTTGCTTCAAAAAACTCTGCAGCCCTCTGTGCGACATCTATAACACGATAGAAGTTGTTTTTGGGCAGGAGCGTTTTCTCCTTGCGAGACATAGTGAAAAAGCTATTTGCTTAGATGTAGGTAACAAGAAACACTTACTGCAGTGCACAGAAAAGCTAATTGCTACACAGCACTGGGATTGTGTTAGCAGCTTGCACAGTGATAGAAAACAGTACTTTTTCACTCTCTTGCCTTTCCCTTCACATAAATACTTGAAAGGAAGGCTTCTTAGACAACTTTCTTTTTCTTGTTGCAAAACACACTGCAGCCCTCTGTGCAACTTCTAGAACACGATAGGAGATGTTTAGTGAGAAGGAACGTTTTCTCCTTGCGAGACATAGTGAAAAAGCTATTTGCTTAGATGTAGGTGACAAGAAACACTTACTGCAGTACACTGACAAGCTAATTGCTACACAGCACTGAGATTGTGTTAGCAGCTTGCAAAGTGATAGAAAACAGTACTTTCCCACTCTCTTGCCTTTCCCTTCACATTAATACTTGAAAGGAAGGCGTCTTGGACAAGTTTCTTTTTCTTGTTACAAAACACTCTGCAGCCCTCAGTGTAATTTCTAGAACACGATAGGAGATGTTTAGTGAGAAGGAACGTTTTCTCCTTGCGAGACATAGTGAAAAAGCTAATTGCTTAGATGTGGTAACAAGAAACACTTACTGCAGTGCACTGACAAGCTAATTGCTACACAGCACTGGGATTGTGTTAGCAGCTTGCACAGTGATAGAAAACAGTACTTTCCCACTCGCTTGCCTTTCCCTTCACATTAATACTTGAAACAAAGGCGTCTTGGACAACTTTCTTTTTCTTGTTACAAAAAACTCTGCAGCCCTCAGTGCAACTTCTAGAACACGATAGGAGATGTTTAGTGAGCAGGAAGGTTTTCGCCTTGCCAGACATAGTGAAAAAGCTATTTGCTTAGATGTAGGTAACAAGAAACACTTACTGCAGTGCACTGACAAGCTAATTGCTACACAGCACTGAGATTGTGTTAGCAGCTTGCAAAGAGATAGAAAACAGTACTTTCCCACTCTCTTCCCCTTCCCTTCACATTAATACTTGAAAGGAAGGCGTCTTGGACAAGTTTCTTTTTCTTGTTACAAAACACTCTGCAGCCCTCAGTGCAACTTCTAGAACACGATAGGAGATGTTTAGTTAGCGGGAACGCTTTCTCCTTGCGAGACATAGGGAAAAAGCTTTTTGCTTAGATGTAGGTAACAAGAAACACTTACTGCAGTGCACAGAAATGCTAATTGCTACACAGCACTGAGATTGTGTTAGCAGCTTGCAAAGTGATAGAAAACAGTACTTTCCCACTCTCTTGCCTTTCCCTTCACATTAATACTTGAAAGGAAGGCATCTTAGGCAACTTTCTTTTTCTTGTTGCAAAACACTCTGCAGCCCTCAGTGGAACTTCTAGAACACGATAGGAGATGTTTAGTGAGCAGGAAGGTTTTCTCCTTGCCAGATATAGTGAAAAAGCTATTTGCTTAGATGTAGGTAACAAGAAACACTTACTGCAGTGCACTGACAAGCTAATTGCTACACAGCACTGGGATTGTGTTAGCAGCTTGCACAGTGATAGAAAACAGTACTTTCCCACTCTCTTGCCTTTCCCTTCACATTAATACTTGAAAGGAAGGCGTCCTGGACAAGTTTCTTTTTCTTGTTACAAAAAACTCTGCAGCCCTCTGTGCAACTTCTAGAACACGATAGGAGATGTTTAGTTAGCGGGAACGTTTTCTCCTTGAGAGACATAGTGAAAAAGCTTTTTGCTTAGATGTAGGTAACAAGAAACACTTACTGCAGTGCACTGACAAGCTAATTGCTACACAGCTCTGGGATTGTGTTAGCAGCTTGCAAAGTGATAGAAAACAGTACTTTCCCACTCTCTTGCCTTTCCCTTCACATTAATACTTGAAAGGAAGGCGTCTTAGACAACATTATTTTCTTGCTTCAAAAAATTCTGCAGCCCTCTGTGCGACATCTATAACACGATAGAAGTTGTTTAGTGGGCAGGAGCGTTTTCTCCTTGCGAGACATAGTGAAAAAGCTATTTGCTTAGATGTAGGTAACAAGAAACACTTACTGCAGTGCACAGAAAAGCTAATTGCTGCACAGTACTGGGATTGTGTTAGCAGCTTGCACAGTGATAGAAAACAGTACTTTCCCACTCTCTTGCCTTTCCCTTCATATAAATACTTGAAAGGAAGGCTTCTTAGACAACTTTCTTTTTCTTGTTGCAAAACACACTGCAGCCCTCTGTGCAACTTCTACAACACGATAGGAGATGTTTAGTGAGCAGCAACGTTTTCTGCTTGCGAGACATAGTGAAAAAGCTATTTGCTTAGATGTAGGTGACAAGAAACACTTACTGCAGTACACTGACAAGCTAATTGCTACACAGCACTGAGATTGTGTTAGCAGCTTGCAAAGTGATAGAAAACAGTACTTTCCCACTCTCTTGCCTTTCCCTTCACATTAATACTTGAAAGGAAGGCCTCTTGGACAAGTTTCTTTTTCTTGTTACAAAACACTCTGCAGCCCTCAGTGTAATTTCTAGAACACGATAGGAGATGTTTAGTGAGAAGGAACGTTTTCTCCTTGCGAGACATAGTGAAAAAGCTAATTGCTTAGATGTGGTAACAAGAAACACTTACTGCAGTGCACTGACAAGCTAATTGCTACACAGCACTGGGATTGTGTTAGCAGCTTGCACAGTGATAGAAAACAGTACTTTCCCACTCGCTTGCCTTTCCCTTCACATTAATACTTGAAACAAAGGCGTCTTGGACAACTTTCTTTTTCTTGTTACAAAAAACTCTGCAGCCCTCAGTGCAACTTCTAGAACACGATAGGAGATGTTTAGTGAGCAGGAAGGTTTTCGCCTTGCCAGACATAGTGAAAAAGCTATTTGCTTAGATGTAGGTAACAAGAAACACTTACTGCAGTGCACTGACAAGCTAATTGCTACACAGCACTGAGATTGTGTTAGCAGCTTGCAAAGAGATAGAAAACAGTACTTTCCCACTCTCTTCCCTTTCCCTTCACATTAATACTTGAAAGGAAGGCGTCTTGGACAAGTTTCTTTTTCTTGTTACAAAACACTCTGCAGCCCTCAGTGCAACTTCTAGAACACGATAGGAGATGTTTAGTTAGCGGGAACGCTTTCTCCTTGCGAGACATAGGGAAAAAGCTTTTTGCTTAGATGTAGGTAACAAGAAACACTTACTGCAGTGCACAGAAATGCTAATTGCTACACAGCACTGAGATTGTGTTAGCAGCTTGCAAAGTGATAGAAAACAGTACTTTCCCACTCTCTTGCCTTTCCCTTCACATTAATACTTGAAAGGAAGGCATCTTAGGCAACTTTCTTTTTCTTGTTGCAAAACACTCTGCAGCCCTCAGTGGAACTTCTAGAACACGATAGGAGATGTTTAGTGAGCAGGAAGGTTTTCTCCTTGCCAGACATAGTGAAAAAGCTATTTGCTTAGATGTAGGTAACAAGAAACACTTACTGCAGTGCACTGACAAGCTAATTGCTACACAGCTCTGGGATTGTGTTAGCAGCTTGCGAAGTGATAGAAAACAGTAATTTCCCACTCTCTTGCCTTTCCCTTCACATTAATACTTGAAAGGAAGGCGTCTTAGACAACTTTCTTTTTCTTGCTTCAAAAAACTCTTCAGCCCTCTCTGCAACATCTACAACACGAAGGAAGTTGTTTAGTGAGCTGGAGCGTTTTCTCCTTGCGAGACATAGTGAAAAAGCTATTTGCTTAGATGTAGGTAACAAGAAACACTTACTGCAGTGCACTGAAAAGCTAATTGCTACACAGCACTGGGATTGTGTTAGCAGCTTGCACAGTGATAGAAAACAGTAATTTCTCACTCTCTTGCCTTTCCCTTCACATTAATACTTGAAAGAAAGGCTTCTTAGACAACTTTCTTTTTCTTGTTGCAAAACACACTGCAGCCCTCTGTGCAACTTCTAGAACACGATAGGAGATGTTTAGTGAGAAGGAATGTTTTCTCCTTGCAAGACATAGTGAAAAAGCTGTTTCCTTAGATGTAGGTAACAAGAAACTCTTACTGCAGTACACTGACAAGCTAATTGCTACACAGCACTGAGATGGTGTTAGCGGCTTGAAAAGTGATAGAAAACGGTACTTTCCCACTCTCTTGCCTTTCCCTTCACATTAATACTTGAAAGGAAGGCGTCTTGGACAAGTTTCTTTTTCTTGCTACAAAACACTCTGCAGCCCTCAGTGTAATTTCTAGAACACGATAGGAGATGTTTAGTGAGAAGGAACGTTTTCTCCTTGCGAGACATAGTGAAAAAGCTAATTGCTTAGATGTAGGTAACAAGAAACACTTACTGCAGTGCACTGACAAGCTAATTGCTACACAGCACTGGGATTGTGTTAGCAGCTTGCAAAGAGATAGAAAACAGTATTTTCCCACTCTCTTGCCTTTCCCTTCACATTAATACTTGAAAGGAAGGCGTCTTAGACAACTTTGTTTTTCTTGCTTCAAAAAACTCTGCAGCCCTCTGTGCGACATCTATAACACGATAGAAGTTGTTTTTGGGCAGGAGCGTTTTCTCCTTGCGAGACATAGTGAAAAAGCTATTTGCTTAGATGTAGGTAACAAGAAACACTTACTGCAGTGCACAGAAAAGCTAATTGCTACACAGCACTGGGATTGTGTTAGCAGCTTGCACAGTGATAGAAAACAGTACTTTTTCACTCTCTTGCCTTTCCCTTCACATAAATACTTGAAAGGAAGGCTTCTTAGACAACTTTCTTTTTCTTGTTGCAAAACACACTGCAGCCCTCTGTGCAACTTCTAGAACACGATAGGAGATGTTTAGTGAGAAGGAACGTTTTCTCCTTGCGAGACATAGTGAAAAAGCTATTTGCTTAGATGTAGGTGACAAGAAACACTTACTGCAGTACACTGACAAGCTAATTGCTACACAGCACTGAGATTGTGTTAGCAGCTTGCAAAGTGATAGAAAACAGTACTTTCCCACTCTCTTGCCTTTCCCTTCACATTAATACTTGAAAGGAAGGCGTCTTGGACAAGTTTCTTTTTCTTGTTACAAAACACTCTGCAGCCCTCAGTGTAATTTCTAGAACACGATAGGAGATGTTTAGTGAGAAGGAACGTTTTCTCCTTGCGAGACATAGTGAAAAAGCTAATTGCTTAGATGTGGTAACAAGAAACACTTACTGCAGTGCACTGACAAGCTAATTGCTACACAGCACTGGGATTGTGTTAGCAGCTTGCACAGTGATAGAAAACAGTACTTTCCCACTCGCTTGCCTTTCCCTTCACATTAATACTTGAAACAAAGGCGTCTTGGACAACTTTCTTTTTCTTGTTACAAAAAACTCTGCAGCCCTCAGTGCAACTTCTAGAACACGATAGGAGATGTTTAGTGAGCAGGAAGGTTTTCGCCTTGCCAGACATAGTGAAAAAGCTATTTGCTTAGATGTAGGTAACAAGAAACACTTACTGCAGTGCACTGACAAGCTAATTGCTACACAGCACTGAGATTGTGTTAGCAGCTTGCAAAGAGATAGAAAACAGTACTTTCCCACTCTCTTCCCCTTCCCTTCACATTAATACTTGAAAGGAAGGCGTCTTGGACAAGTTTCTTTTTCTTGTTACAAAACACTCTGCAGCCCTCAGTGCAACTTCTAGAACACGATAGGAGATGTTTAGTTAGCGGGAACGCTTTCTCCTTGCGAGACATAGGGAAAAAGCTTTTTGCTTAGATGTAGGTAACAAGAAACACTTACTGCAGTGCACAGAAATGCTAATTGCTACACAGCACTGAGATTGTGTTAGCAGCTTGCAAAGTGATAGAAAACAGTACTTTCCCACTCTCTTGCCTTTCCCTTCACATTAATACTTGAAAGGAAGGCATCTTAGGCAACTTTCTTTTTCTTGTTGCAAAACACTCTGCAGCCCTCAGTGGAACTTCTAGAACACGATAGGAGATGTTTAGTGAGCAGGAAGGTTTTCTCCTTGCCAGATATAGTGAAAAAGCTATTTGCTTAGATGTAGGTAACAAGAAACACTTACTGCAGTGCACTGACAAGCTAATTGCTACACAGCACTGGGATTGTGTTAGCAGCTTGCACAGTGATAGAAAACAGTACTTTCCCACTCTCTTGCCTTTCCCTTCACATTAATACTTGAAAGGAAGGCGTCCTGGACAAGTTTCTTTTTCTTGTTACAAAAAACTCTGCAGCCCTCTGTGCAACTTCTAGAACACGATAGGAGATGTTTAGTTAGCGGGAACGTTTTCTCCTTGAGAGACATAGTGAAAAAGCTTTTTGCTTAGATGTAGGTAACAAGAAACACTTACTGCAGTGCACTGACAAGCTAATTGCTACACAGCTCTGGGATTGTGTTAGCAGCTTGCAAAGTGATAGAAAACAGTACTTTCCCACTCTCTTGCCTTTCCCTTCACATTAATACTTGAAAGGAAGGCGTCTTAGACAACATTATTTTCTTGCTTCAAAAAATTCTGCAGCCCTCTGTGCGACATCTATAACACGATAGAAGTTGTTTAGTGGGCAGGAGCGTTTTCTCCTTGCGAGACATAGTGAAAAAGCTATTTGCTTAGATGTAGGTAACAAGAAACACTTACTGCAGTGCACAGAAAAGCTAATTGCTGCACAGTACTGGGATTGTGTTAGCAGCTTGCACAGTGATAGAAAACAGTACTTTCCCACTCTCTTGCCTTTCCCTTCATATAAATACTTGAAAGGAAGGCTTCTTAGACAACTTTCTTTTTCTTGTTGCAAAACACACTGCAGCCCTCTGTGCAACTTCTAGAACACGATAGGAGATGTTTAGTGAGAAGGAACGTTTTCTCCTTGCGAGACATAGTGAAAAAGCTATTTGCTTAGATGTAGGTGACAAGAAACACTTACTGCAGTACACTGACAAGCTAATTGCTACACAGCACTGAGATTGTGTTAGCAGCTTGCAAAGTGATAGAAAACAGTACTTTCCCACTCTCTTGCCTTTCCCTTCACATTAATACTTGAAAGGAAGGCCTCTTGGACAAGTTTCTTTTTCTTGTTACAAAACACTCTGCAGCCCTCAGTGTAATTTCTAGAACACGATAGGAGATGTTTAGTGAGAAGGAACGTTTTCTCCTTGCGAGACATAGTGAAAAAGCTAATTGCTTAGATGTGGTAACAAGAAACACTTACTGCAGTGCACTGACAAGCTAATTGCTACACAGCACTGGGATTGTGTTAGCAGCTTGCACAGTGATAGAAAACAGTACTTTCCCACTCGCTTGCCTTTCCCTTCACATTAATACTTGAAACAAAGGCGTCTTGGACAACTTTCTTTTTCTTGTTACAAAAAACTCTGCAGCCCTCAGTGCAACTTCTAGAACACGATAGGAGATGTTTAGTGAGCAGGAAGGTTTTCGCCTTGCCAGACATAGTGAAAAAGCTATTTGCTTAGATGTAGGTAACAAGAAACACTTACTGCAGTGCACTGACAAGCTAATTGCTACACAGCACTGAGATTGTGTTAGCAGCTTGCAAAGAGATAGAAAACAGTACTTTCCCACTCTCTTCCCTTTCCCTTCACATTAATACTTGAAAGGAAGGCGTCTTGGACAAGTTTCTTTTTCTTGTTACAAAACACTCTGCAGCCCTCAGTGCAACTTCTAGAACACGATAGGAGATGTTTAGTTAGCGGGAACGCTTTCTCCTTGCGAGACATAGGGAAAAAGCTTTTTGCTTAGATGTAGGTAACAAGAAACACTTACTGCAGTGCACAGAAATGCTAATTGCTACACAGCACTGAGATTGTGTTAGCAGCTTGCAAAGTGATAGAAAACAGTACTTTCCCACTCTCTTGCCTTTCCCTTCACATTAATACTTGAAAGGAAGGCATCTTAGGCAACTTTCTTTTTCTTGTTGCAAAACACTCTGCAGCCCTCAGTGGAACTTCTAGAACACGATAGGAGATGTTTAGTGAGCAGGAAGGTTTTCTCCTTGCCAGACATAGTGAAAAAGCTATTTGCTTAGATGTAGGTAACAAGAAACACTTACTGCAGTGCACTGACAAGCTAATTGCTACACAGCTCTGGGATTGTGTTAGCAGCTTGCGAAGTGATAGAAAACAGTAATTTCCCACTCTCTTGCCTTTCCCTTCACATTAATACTTGAAAGGAAGGCGTCTTAGACAACTTTGTTTTTCTTGCTCCAAAAAACTCTGCAGCCCTCTGTGCGACATCTATAACACGATAGAAGTTGTTTAGTGGGCAGGAGCGTTTTCTCCTTGCGAGACATAGTGAAAAAGCTATTTGCTTAGATGTAGGTAACAAGAAACACTTACTGCAGTGCACAGAAAAGCTAATTGCTACACAGCACTGGGATTGTGTTAGCAGCTTGCACAGTGATAGAAAACAGTACTTTTTCACTCTCTTGCCTTTCCCTTCACATAAATACTTGAAAGGAAGGCTTCTTAGACAACTTTCTTTTTCTTGTTGCAAAACACACTGCAGCCCTCTGTGCAACTTCTAGAACACGATAGGAGATGTTTAGTGAGAAGGAACGTTTTCTCCTTGCGAGACATAGTGAAAAAGCTATTTGCTTAGATGTAGGTGACAAGAAACACTTACTGCAGTACACTGACAAGCTAATTGCTACACAGCACTGAGATTGTGTTAGCAGCTTGCAAAGTGATAGAAAACAGTACTTTCCCACTCTCTTGCCTTTCCCTTCACATTAATACTTGAAAGGAAGGCGTCTTGGACAAGTTTCTTTTTCTTGTTACAAAACACTCTGCAGCCCTCAGTGTAATTTCTAGAACACGATAGGAGATGTTTAGTGAGAAGGAACGTTTTCTCCTTGCGAGACATAGTGAAAAAGCTAATTGCTTAGATGTGGTAACAAGAAACACTTACTGCAGTGCACTGACAAGCTAATTGCTACACAGCACTGGGATTGTGTTAGCAGCTTGCACAGTGATAGAAAACAGTACTTTCCCACTCGCTTGCCTTTCCCTTCACATTAATACTTGAAACAAAGGCGTCTTGGACAACTTTCTTTTTCTTGTTACAAAAAACTCTGCAGCCCTCAGTGCAACTTCTAGAACACGATAGGAGATGTTTAGTGAGCAGGAAGGTTTTCGCCTTGCCAGACATAGTGAAAAAGCTATTTGCTTAGATGTAGGTAACAAGAAACACTTACTGCAGTGCACTGACAAGCTAATTGCTACACAGCACTGAGATTGTGTTAGCAGCTTGCAAAGAGATAGAAAACAGTACTTTCCCACTCTCTTCCCCTTCCCTTCACATTAATACTTGAAAGGAAGGCGTCTTGGACAAGTTTCTTTTTCTTGTTACAAAACACTCTGCAGCCCTCAGTGCAACTTCTAGAACACGATAGGAGATGTTTAGTTAGCGGGAACGCTTTCTCCTTGCGAGACATAGGGAAAAAGCTTTTTGCTTAGATGTAGGTAACAAGAAACACTTACTGCAGTGCACAGAAATGCTAATTGCTACACAGCACTGAGATTGTGTTAGCAGCTTGCAAAGTGATAGAAAACAGTACTTTCCCACTCTCTTGCCTTTCCCTTCAGATTAATACTTGAAAGGAAGGCATCTTAGGCAACTTTCTTTTTCTTGTTGCAAAACACTCTGCAGCCCTCAGTGGAACTTCTAGAACACGATAGGAGATGTTTAGTGAGCAGGAAGGTTTTCTCCTTGCCAGACATAGTGAAAAAGCTATTTGCTTAGATGTAGGTAACAAGAAACACTTACTGCAGTGCACTGACAAGCTAATTGCTACACAGCACTGGGATTGTGTTAGCAGCTTGCACAGTGATAGAAAACAGTACTTTCCCACTCTCTTGCCTTTCCCTTCACATTAATACTTGAAAGGAAGGCGTCCTGGACAAGTTTCTTTTTCTTGTTACAAAAAACTCTGCAGCCCTCTGTGCAACTTCTAGAACACGATAGGAGATGTTTAGTTAGCGGGAACGTTTTCTCCTTGAGAGACATAGTGAAAAAGCTTTTTGCTTAGATGTAGGTAACAAGAAACACTTACTGCAGTGCACTGACAAGCTAATTGCTACACAGCTCTGGGATTGTGTTAGCAGCTTGCAAAGTGATAGAAAACAGTAGTTTCCCACTCTCTTGCCTTTCCCTTCACATTAATACTTGAAAGGAAGGCGTCTTAGACAACATTATTTTCTTGCTTCAAAAAATTCTGCAGCCCTCTGTGCGACATCTATAACACGATAGAAGTTGTTTAGTGGGCAGGAGCGTTTTCTCCTTGCGAGACATAGTGAAAAAGCTATTTGCTTAGATGTAGGTAACAAGAAACACTTACTGCAGTGCACAGAAAAGCTAATTGCTGCACAGTACTGGGATTGTGTTAGCAGCTTGCACAGTGATAGAAAACAGTACTTTCCCACTCTCTTGCCTTTCCCTTCATATAAATACTTGAAAGGAAGGCTTCTTAGACAACTTTCTTTTTCTTGTTGCAAAACACACTGCAGCCCTCTGTGCAACTTCTAGAACACGATAGGAGATGTTTAGTGAGAAGGAACGTTTTCTCCTTGCGAGACATAGTGAAAAAGCTATTTGCTTAGATGTAGGTGACAAGAAACACTTACTGCAGTACACTGACAAGCTAATTGCTACACAGCACTGAGATTGTGTTAGCAGCTTGCAAAGTGATAGAAAACAGTACTTTCCCACTCTCTTGCCTTTCCCTTCACATTAATACTTGAAAGGAAGGCCTCTTGGACAAGTTTCTTTTTCTTGTTACAAAACACTCTGCAGCCCTCAGTGTAATTTCTAGAACACGATAGGAGATGTTTAGTGAGAAGGAACGTTTTCTCCTTGCGAGACATAGTGAAAAAGCTAATTGCTTAGATGTGGTAACAAGAAACACTTACTGCAGTGCACTGACAAGCTAATTGCTACACAGCACTGGGATTGTGTTAGCAGCTTGCACAGTGATAGAAAACAGTACTTTCCCACTCGCTTGCCTTTCCCTTCACATTAATACTTGAAACAAAGGCGTCTTGGACAACTTTCTTTTTCTTGTTACAAAAAACTCTGCAGCCCTCAGTGCAACTTCTAGAACACGATAGGAGATGTTTAGTGAGCAGGAAGGTTTTCGCCTTGCCAGACATAGTGAAAAAGCTATTTGCTTAGATGTAGGTAACAAGAAACACTTACTGCAGTGCACTGACAAGCTAATTGCTACACAGCACTGAGATTGTGTTAGCAGCTTGCAAAGAGATAGAAAACAGTACTTTCCCACTCTCTTCCCTTTCCCTTCACATTAATACTTGAAAGGAAGGCGTCTTGGACAAGTTTCTTTTTCTTGTTACAAAACACTCTGCAGCCCTCAGTGCAACTTCTAGAACACGATAGGAGATGTTTAGTTAGCGGGAACGCTTTCTCCTTGCGAGACATAGGGAAAAAGCTTTTTGCTTAGATGTAGGTAACAAGAAACACTTACTGCAGTGCACAGAAATGCTAATTGCTACACAGCACTGAGATTGTGTTAGCAGCTTGCAAAGTGATAGAAAACAGTACTTTCCCACTCTCTTGCCTTTCCCTTCACATTAATACTTGAAAGGAAGGCATCTTAGGCAACTTTCTTTTTCTTGTTGCAAAACACTCTGCAGCCCTCAGTGGAACTTCTAGAACACGATAGGAGATGTTTAGTGAGCAGGAAGGTTTTCTCCTTGCCAGACATAGTGAAAAAGCTATTTGCTTAGATGTAGGTAACAAGAAACACTTACTGCAGTGCACTGACAAGCTAATTGCTACACAGCTCTGGGATTGTGTTAGCAGCTTGCGAAGTGATAGAAAACAGTAATTTCCCACTCTCTTGCCTTTCCCTTCACATTAATACTTGAAAGGAAGGCGTCTTAGACAACTTTCTTTTTCTTGCTTCAAAAAACTCTTCAGCCCTCTCTGCAACATCTACAACACGAAGGAAGTTGTTTAGTGAGCTGGAGCGTTTTCTCCTTGCGAGACATAGTGAAAAAGCTATTTGCTTAGATGTAGGTAACAAGAAACACTTACTGCAGTGCACTGAAAAGCTAATTGCTACACAGCACTGGGATTGTGTTAGCAGCTTGCACAGTGATAGAAAACAGTAATTTCTCACTCTCTTGCCTTTCCCTTCACATTAATACTTGAAAGAAAGGCTTCTTAGACAACTTTCTTTTTCTTGTTGCAAAACACACTGCAGCCCTCTGTGCAACTTCTAGAACACGATAGGAGATGTTTAGTGAGAAGGAATGTTTTCTCCTTGCGAGACATAGTGAAAAAGCTGTTTCCTTAGATGTAGGTAACAAGAAACTCTTACTGCAGTACACTGACAAGCTAATTGCTACACAGCACTGAGATGGTGTTAGCGGCTTGAAAAGTGATAGAAAACGGTACTTTCCCACTCTCTTGCCTTTCCCTTCACATTAATACTTGAAAGGAAGGCGTCTTGGACAAGTTTCTTTTTCTTGCTACAAAACACTCTGCAGCCCTCAGTGTAATTTCTAGAACACGATAGGAGATGTTTAGTGAGAAGGAACGTTTTCTCCTTGCGAGACATAGTGAAAAAGCTAATTGCTTAGATGTAGGTAACAAGAAACACTTACTGCAGTGCACTGACAAGCTAATTGCTACACAGCACTGGGATTGTGTTAGCAGCTTGCAAAGAGATAGAAAACAGTATTTTCCCACTCTCTTGCCTTTCCCTTCACATTAATACTTGAAAGGAAGGCGTCTTAGACAACTTTGTTTTTCTTGCTTCAAAAAACTCTGCAGCCCTCTGTGCGACATCTATAACACGATAGAAGTTGTTTAGTGGGCAGGAGCGTTTTCTCCTTGCGAGACATAGTGAAAAAGCTATTTGCTTAGATGTAGGTAACAAGAAACACTTACTGCAGTGCACAGAAAAGCTAATTGCTACACAGCACTGGGATTGTGTTAGCAGCTTGCACAGTGATAGAAAACAGTACTTTTTCACTCTCTTGCCTTTCCCTTCACATAAATACTTGAAAGGAAGGCTTCTTAGACAACTTTCTTTTTCTTGTTGCAAAACACACTGCAGCCCTCTGTGCAACTTCTAGAACACGATAGGAGATGTTTAGTGAGAAGGAACGTTTTCTCCTTGCGAGACATAGTGGAAAAGCTATTTGCTTAGATGTAGGTGACAAGAAACACTTACTGCAGTACACTGACAAGCTAATTGCTACACAGCACTGAGATTGTGTTAGCAGCTTGCAAAGTGATAGAAAACAGTACTTTCCCACTCTCTTGCCTTTCCCTTCACATTAATACTTGAAAGGAAGGCGTCTTGGACAAGTTTCTTTTTCTTGTTACAAAACACTCTGCAGCCCTCAGTGTAATTTCTAGAACACGATAGGAGATGTTTAGTGAGAAGGAACGTTTTCTCCTTGCGAGACATAGTGAAAAAGCTAATTGCTTAGATGTGGTAACAAGAAACACTTACTGCAGTGCACTGACAAGCTAATTGCTACACAGCACTGGGATTGTGTTAGCAGCTTGCACAGTGATAGAAAACAGTACTTTCCCACTCGCTTGCCTTTCCCTTCACATTAATACTTGAAACAAAGGCGTCTTGGACAACTTTCTTTTTCTTGTTACAAAAAACTCTGCAGCCCTAAGTGCAACTTCTAGAACACGATAGGAGATGTTTAGTGAGCAGGAAGGTTTTCGCCTTGCCAGACATAGTGAAAAAGCTATTTGCTTAGATGTAGGTAACAAGAAACACTTACTGCAGTGCACTGACAAGCTAATTGCTACACAGCACTGAGATTGTGTTAGCAGCTTGCAAAGAGATAGAAAACAGTACTTTCCCACTCTCTTCCCCTTCCCTTCACATTAATACTTGAAAGGAAGGCGTCTTGGACAAGTTTCTTTTTCTTGTTACAAAACACTCTGCAGCCCTCAGTGCAACTTCTAGAACACGATAGGAGATGTTTAGTTAGCGGGAACGCTTTCTCCTTGCGAGACATAGGGAAAAAGCTTTTTGCTTAGATGTAGGTAACAAGAAACACTTACTGCAGTGCACAGAAATGCTAATTGCTACACAGCACTGAGATTGTGTTAGCAGCTTGCAAAGTGATAGAAAACAGTACTTTCCCACTCTCTTGCCTTTCCCTTCACATTAATACTTGAAAGGAAGGCATCTTAGGCAACTTTCTTTTTCTTGTTGCAAAACACTCTGCAGCCCTCAGTGGAACTTCTAGAACACGATAGGAGATGTTTAGTGAGCAGGAAGGTTTTCTCCTTGCCAGACATAGTGAAAAAGCTATTTGCTTAGATGTAGGTTACAAGAAACACTTACTGCAGTGCACTGACAAGCTAATTGCTACACAGCACTGGGATTGTGTTAGCAGCTTGCACAGTGATAGAAAACAGTACTTTCCCACTCTCTTGCCTTTCCCTTCACATTAATACTTGAAAGGAAGGCGTCCTGGACAAGTTTCTTTTTCTTGTTACAAAAAACTCTGCAGCCCTCTGTGCAACTTCTAGAACACGATAGGAGATGTTTAGTTAGCGGGAACGTTTTCTCCTTGAGAGACATAGTGAAAAAGCTTTTTGCTTAGATGTAGGTAACAAGAAACACTTACTGCAGTGCACTGACAAGCTAATTGCTACACAGCTCTGGGATTGTGTTAGCAGCTTGCAAAGTGATAGAAAACAGTACTTTCCCACTCTCTTGCCTTTCCCTTCACATTAATACTTGAAAGGAAGGGGTCTTAGACAACATTATTTTCTTGCTTCAAAAAATTCTGCAGCCCTCTGTGCGACATCTATAACACGATAGAAGTTGTTTAGTGGGCAGGAGCGTTTTCTCCTTGCGAGACATAGTGAAAAAGCTATTTGCTTAGATGTAGGTAACAAGAAACACTTACTGCAGTGCACAGAAAAGCTAATTGCTGCACAGTACTCGGATTGTGTTAGCAGCTTGCACAGTGATAGAAAACAGTACTTTCCCACTCTCTTGCCTTTCCCTTCATATAAATACTTGAAAGGAAGGCTTCTTAGACAACTTTCTTTTTCTTGTTGCAAAACACACTGCAGCCCTCTGTGCAACTTCTAGAACACGATAGGAGATGTTTAGTGAGAAGGAACGTTTTCTCCTTGCGAGACATAGTGAAAAAGGTATTTGCTTAGATGTAGGTGACAAGAAACACTTACTGCAGTACACTGACAAGCTAATTGCTACACAGCACTGAGATTGTGTTAGCAGCTTGCAAAGTGATAGAAAACAGTACTTTCCCACTCTCTTGCCTTTCCCTTCACATTAATACTTGAAAGGAAGGCGTCTTGGACAAGTTTCTTTTTCTTGTTACAAAACACTCTGCAGCCCTCAGTGTAATTTCTAGAACACGATAGGAGATGTTTAGTGAGAAGGAACGTTTTCTCCTTGCGAGACATAGTGAAAAAGCTAATTGCTTAGATGTGGTAACAAGAAACACTTACTGCAGTGCACTGACAAGCTAATTGCTACACAGCACTGGGATTGTGTTAGCAGCTTGCACAGTGATAGAAAACAGTACTTTCCCACTCGCTTGCCTTTCCCTTCACATTAATACTTGAAACAAAGGCGTCTTGGACAACTTTCTTTTTCTTGTTACAAAAAACTCTGCAGCCCTCAGTGCAACTTCTAGAACACGATAGGAGATGTTTAGTGAGCAGGAAGGTTTTCGCCTTGCCAGACATAGTGAAAAAGCTATTTGCTTAGATGTAGGTAACAAGAAACACTTACTGCAGTGCACTGACAAGCTAATTGCTACACAGCACTGAGATTGTGTTAGCAGCTTGCAAAGAGATAGAAAACAGTACTTTCCCACTCTCTTCCCTTTCCCTTCACATTAATACTTGAAAGGAAGGCGTCTTGGACAAGTTTCTTTTTCTTGTTACAAAACACTCTGTAGCCCTCAGTGCAACTTCTAGAACACGATAGGAGATGTTTAGTTAGCGGGAACGCTTTCTCCTTGCGAGACATAGGGAAAAAGCTTTTTGCTTAGATGTAGGTAACAAGAAACACTTACTGCAGTGCACAGAAATGCTAATTGCTACACAGCACTGAGATTGTGTTAGCAGCTTGCAAAGTGATAGAAAACAGTACTTTCCCACTCTCTTGCCTTTCCCTTCACATTAATACTTGAAAGGAAGGCATCTTAGGCAACTTTCTTTTTCTTGTTGCAAAACACTCTGCAGCCCTCAGTGGAACTTCTAGAACACGATAGGAGATGTTTAGTGAGCAGGAAGGTTTTCTCCTTGCCAGACATAGTGAAAAAGCTATTTGCTTAGATGTAGGTAACAAGAAACACTTACTGCAGTGCACTGACAAGCTAATTGCTACACAGCTCTGGGATTGTGTTAGCAGCTTGCGAAGTGATAGAAAACAGTAATTTCCCACTCTCTTGCCTTTCCCTTCACATTAATACTTGAAAGGAAGGCGTCTTAGACAACTTTCTTTTTCTTGCTTCAAAAAACTCTTCAGCCCTCTCTGCAACATCTACAACACGAAGGAAGTTGTTTAGTGAGCTGGAGCGTTTTCTCCTTGCGAGACATAGTGAAAAAGCTATTTGCTTAGATGTAGGTAACAAGAAACACTTACTGCAGTGCACTGAAAAGCTAATTGCTACACAGCACTGGGATTGTGTTAGCAGCTTGCACAGTGATAGAAAACAGTAATTTCTCACTCTCTTGCCTTTCCCTTCACATTAATACTTGAAAGAAAGGCTTCTTAGACAACTTTCTTTTTCTTGTTGCAAAACACACTGCAGCCCTCTGTGCAACTTCTAGAACACGATAGGAGATGTTTAGTGAGAAGGAATGTTTTCTCCTTGCGAGACATAGTGAAAAAGCTGTTTCCTTAGATGTAGGTAACAAGAAACTCTTACTGCAGTACACTGACAAGCTAATTGCTACACAGCACTGAGATGGTGTTAGCGGCTTGAAAAGTGATAGAAAACGGTACTTTCCCACTCTCTTGCCTTTCCCTTCACATTAATACTTGAAAGGAAGGCGTCTTGGACAAGTTTCTTTTTCTTGCTACAAAACACTCTGCAGCCCTCAGTGTAATTTCTAGAACACGATAGGAGATGTTTAGTGAGAAGGAACGTTTTCTCCTTGCGAGACATAGTGAAAAAGCTAATTGCTTAGATGTAGGTAACAAGAAACACTTACTGCAGTGCACTGACAAGCTAATTGCTACACAGCACTGGGATTGTGTTAGCAGCTTGCAAAGAGATAGAAAACAGTATTTTCCCACTCTCTTGCCTTTCCCTTCACATTAATACTTGAAAGGAAGGCGTCTTAGACAACTTTGTTTTTCTTGCTTCAAAAAACTCTGCAGCCCTCTGTGCGACATCTATAACACGATAGAAGTTGTTTAGTGGGCAGGAGCGTTTTCTCCTTGCGAGACATAGTGAAAAAGCTATTTGCTTAGATGTAGGTAACAAGAAACACTTACTGCAGTGCACAGAAAAGCTAATTGCTACACAGCACTGGGATTGTGTTAGCAGCTTGCACAGTGATAGAAAACAGTACTTTTTCACTCTCTTGCCTTTCCCTTCACATAAATACTTGAAAGGAAGGCTTCTTAGACAACTTTCTTTTTCTTGTTGCAAAACACACTGCAGCCCTCTGTGCAACTTCTAGAACACGATAGGAGATGTTTAGTGAGAAGGAACGTTTTCTCCTTGCGAGACATAGTGGAAAAGCTATTTGCTTAGATGTAGGTGACAAGAAACACTTACTGCAGTACACTGACAAGCTAATTGCTACACAGCACTGAGATTGTGTTAGCAGCTTGCAAAGTGATAGAAAACAGTACTTTCCCACTCTCTTGCCTTTCCCTTCACATTAATACTTGAAAGGAAGGCGTCTTGGACAAGTTTCTTTTTCTTGTTACAAAACACTCTGCAGCCCTCAGTGTAATTTCTAGAACACGATAGGAGATGTTTAGTGAGAAGGAACGTTTTCTCCTTGCGAGACATAGTGAAAAAGCTAATTGCTTAGATGTGGTAACAAGAAACACTTACTGCAGTGCACTGACAAGCTAATTGCTACACAGCACTGGGATTGTGTTAGCAGCTTGCACAGTGATAGAAAACAGTACTTTCCCACTCGCTTGCCTTTCCCTTCACATTAATACTTGAAACAAAGGCGTCTTGGACAACTTTCTTTTTCTTGTTACAAAAAACTCTGCAGCCCTCAGTGCAACTTCTAGAACACGATAGGAGATGTTTAGTGAGCAGGAAGGTTTTCGCCTTGCCAGACATAGTGAAAAAGCTATTTGCTTAGATGTAGGTAACAAGAAACACTTACTGCAGTGCACTGACAAGCTAATTGCTACACAGCACTGAGATTGTGTTAGCAGCTTGCAAAGAGATAGAAAACAGTACTTTCCCACTCTCTTCCCCTTCCCTTCACATTAATACTTGAAAGGAAGGCGTCTTGGACAAGTTTCTTTTTCTTGTTACAAAACACTCTGCAGCCCTCAGTGCAACTTCTAGAACACGATAGGAGATGTTTAGTTAGCGGGAACGCTTTCTCCTTGCGAGACATAGGGAAAAAGCTTTTTGCTTAGATGTAGGTAACAAGAAACACTTACTGCAGTGCACAGAAATGCTAATTGCTACACAGCACTGAGATTGTGTTAGCAGCTTGCAAAGTGATAGAAAACAGTACTTTCCCACTCTCTTGCCTTTCCCTTCACATTAATACTTGAAAGGAAGGCATCTTAGGCAACTTTCTTTTTCTTGTTGCAAAACACTCTGCAGCCCTCAGTGGAACTTCTGGAACACGATAGGAGATGTTTAGTGAGCAGGAAGGTTTTCTCCTTGCCAGACACAGTGAAAAAGCTATTTGCTTAGATGTAGGTAACAAGAAACACTTACTGCAGTGCACTGACAAGCTAATTGCTACACAGCACTGGGATTGTGTTAGCAGCTTGCACAGTGATAGAAAACAGTACTTTCCCACTCTCTTGCCTTTCCCTTCACATTAATACTTGAAAGGAAGGCGTCCTGGACAAGTTTCTTTTTCTTGTTACAAAAAACTCTGCAGCCCTCTGTGCAACTTCTAGAACACGATAGGAGATGTTTAGTTAGCGGGAACGTTTTCTCCTTGAGAGACATAGTGAAAAAGCTTTTTGCTTAGATGTAGGTAACAAGAAACACTTACTGCAGTGCACTGACAAGCTAATTGCTACACAGCTCTGGGATTGTGTTAGCAGCTTGCAAAGTGATAGAAAACAGTACTTTCCCACTCTCTTGCCTTTCCCTTCACATTAATACTTGAAAGGAAGGGGTCTTAGACAACATTATTTTCTTGCTTCAAAAAATTCTGCAGCCCTCTGTGCGACATCTATAACACGATAGAAGTTGTTTAGTGGGCAGGAGCGTTTTCTCCTTGCGAGACATAGTGAAAAAGCTTTTTGCTTAGATGTAGGTAACAAGAAACACTTACTGCAGTGCACAGAAAAGCTAATTGCTGCACAGTACTGGGGTTTTGTTAGCAGCTTGCACAGTGATAGAAAACAGTACTTTCCCACTCTCTTGCCTTTCCCTTCATATAAATACTTGAAAGGAAGGCTTCTTAGACAACTTTCTTTTTCTTGTTGCAAAACACACTGCAGCCCTCTGTGCAACTTCTACAACACGATAGGAGATGTTTAGTGAGCAGCAACGTTTTCTGCTTGCGAGACATAGTGAAAAAGCTATTTGCTTAGATGTAGGTGACAAGAAACACTTACTGCAGTACACTGACAAGCTAATTGCTACACAGCACTGAGATTGTGTTAGCAGCTTGCAAAGTGATAGAAAACAGTACTTTCCCACTCTCTTGCCTTTCCCTTCACATTAATACTTGAAAGGAAGGCGTCTTGGACAAGTTTCTTTTTCTTGTTACAAAACACTCTGCAGCCCTCAGTGTAATTTCTAGAACACGATAGGAGATGTTTAGTGAGAAGGAACGTTTTCTCCTTGCGAGACATAGTGAAAAAGCTAATTGCTTAGATGTGGTAACAAGAAACACTTACTGCAGTGCACTGACAAGCTAATTGCTACACAGCACTGGGATTGTGTTAGCAGCTTGCACAGTGATAGAAAACAGTACTTTCCCACTCGCTTGCCTTTCCCTTCACATTAATACTTGAAACAAAGGCGTCTTGGACAACTTTCTTTTTCTTGTTACAAAAAACTCTGCAGCCCTCAGTGCAACTTCTAGAACACGATAGGAGATGTTTAGTGAGCAGGAAGGTTTTCGCCTTGCCAGACATAGTGAAAAAGCTATTTGCTTAGATGTAGGTAACAAGAAACACTTACTGCAGTGCACTGACAAGCTATTTGCTACACAGCACTGAGATTGTGTTAGCAGCTTGCAAAGAGATAGAAAACAGTACTTTCCCACTCTCTTCCCTTTCCCTTCACATTAATACTTGAAAGGAAGGCGTCTTGGACAAGTTTCTTTTTCTTGTTACAAAACACTCTGCAGCCCTCAGTGCAACTTCTAGAACACGATAGGAGATGTTTAGTTAGCGGGAACGCTTTCTCCTTGCGAGACATAGGGAAAAAGCTTTTTGCTTAGATGTAGGTAACAAGAAACACTTACTGCAGTGCACAGAAATGCTAATTGCTACACAGCACTGAGATTGTGTTAGCAGCTTGCAAAGTGATAGAAAACAGTACTTTCCCTCTCTCTTGCCTTTCCCTTCACATTAATACTTGAAAGGAAGGCATCTTAGGCAACTTTCTTTTTCTTGTTGCAAAACACTCTGCAGCCCTCAGTGGAACTTCTAGAACACGATAGGAGATGTTTAGTGAGCAGGAAGGTTTTCTCCTTGCCAGACATAGTGAAAAAGCTATTTGCTTAGATGTAGGTAACAAGAAACACTTACTGCAGTGCACTGACAAGCTAATTGCTACACAGCTCTGGGATTGTGTTAGCAGCTTGCGAAGTGATAGAAAACAGTAATTTCCCACTCTCTTGCCTTTCCCTTCACATTAATACTTGAAAGGAAGGCGTCTTAGACAACTTTCTTTTTCTTGCTTCAAAAAACTCTTCAGCCCTCTCTGCAACATCTACAACACGAAGGAAGTTGTTTAGTGAGCTGGAGCGTTTTCTCCTTGCGAGACATAGTGAAAAAGCTATTTGCTTAGATGTAGGTAACAAGAAACACTTACTGCAGTGCACTGAAAAGCTAATTGCTACACAGCACTGGGATTGTGTTAGCAGCTTGCACAGTGATAGAAAACAGTAATTTCTCACTCTCTTGCCTTTCCCTTCACATTAATACTTGAAAGAAAGGCTTCTTAGACAACTTTCTTTTTCTTGTTGCAAAACACACTGCAGCCCTCTGTGCAACTTCTAGAACACGATAGGAGATGTTTAGTGAGAAGGAATGTTTTCTCCTTGCGAGACATAGTGAAAAAGCTGTTTCCTTAGATGTAGGTAACAAGAAACTCTTACTGCAGTACACTGACAAGCTAATTGCTACACAGCACTGAGATGGTGTTAGCGGCTTGAAAAGTGATAGAAAACGGTACTTTCCCACTCTCTTGCCTTTCCCTTCACATTAATACTTGAAAGGAAGGCGTCTTGGACAAGTTTCTTTTTCTTGCTACAAAACACTCTGCAGCCCTCAGTGTAATTTCTAGAACACGATAGGAGATGTTTAGTGAGAAGGAACGTTTTCTCCTTGCGAGACATAGTGAAAAAGCTATTTGCTTAGATGTAGGTAACAAGAAACACTTACTGCAGTGCACAGAAAAGCTAATTGCTACACAGCACTGGGATTGTGTTAGCAGCTTGCACAGTGATAGAAAACAGTACTTTTTCACTCTCTTGCCTTTCCCTTCACATAAATACTTGAAAGGAAGGCTTCTTAGACAACTTTCTTTTTCTTGTTGCAAAACACACTGCAGCCCTCTGTGCAACTTCTAGAACACGATAGGAGATGTTTAGTGAGAAGGAACGTTTTCTCCTTGCGAGACATAGTGAAAAAGCTATTTGCTTAGATGTAGGTGACAAGAAACACTTACTGCAGTACACTGACAAGCTAATTGCTACACAGCACTGAGATTGTGTTAGCAGCTTGCAAAGTGATAGAAAACAGTACTTTCCCACTCTCTTGCCTTTCCCTTCACATTAATACTTGAAAGGAAGGCGTCTTGGACAAGTTTCTTTTTCTTGTTACAAAACACTCTGCAGCCCTCAGTGTAATTTCTAGAACACGATAGGAGATGTTTAGTGAGAAGGAACGTTTTCTCCTTGCGAGACATAGTGAAAAAGCTAATTGCTTAGATGTGGTAACAAGAAACACTTACTGCAGTGCACTGACAAGCTAATTGCTACACAGCACTGGGATTGTGTTAGCAGCTTGCACAGTGATAGAAAACAGTACTTTCCCACTCGCTTGCCTTTCCCTTCACATTAATACTTGAAACAAAGGCGTCTTGGACAACTTTCTTTTTCTTGTTACAAAAAACTCTGCAGCCCTCAGTGCAACTTCTAGAACACGATAGGAGATGTTTAGTGAGCAGGAAGGTTTTCGCCTTGCCAGACATAGTGAAAAAGCTATTTGCTTAGATGTAGGTAACAAGAAACACTTACTGCAGTGCACTGACAAGCTAATTGCTACACAGCACTGAGATTGTGTTAGCAGCTTGCAAAGAGATAGAAAACAGTACTTTCCCACTCTCTTCCCCTTCCCTTCACATTAATACTTGAAAGGAAGGCGTCTTGGACAAGTTTCTTTTTCTTGTTACAAAACACTCTGCAGCCCTCAGTGGAACTTCTAGAACACGATAGGAGATGTTTAGTTAGCGGGAACGCTTTCTCCTTGCGAGACATAGGGAAAAAGCTTTTTGCTTAGATGTAGGTAACAAGAAACACTTACTGCAGTGCACAGAAATGCTAATTGCTACACAGCACTGAGATTGTGTTAGCAGCTTGCAAAGTGATAGAAAACAGTACTTTCCCACTCTCTTGCCTTTCCCTTCACATTAATACTTGAAAGGAAGGCATCTTAGGCAACTTTCTTTTTCTTGTTGCAAAACACTCTGCAGCCCTCAGTGGAACTTCTAGAACACGATAGGAGATGTTTAGTGAGCAGGAAGGTTTTCTCCTTGCCAGACATAGTGAAAAAGCTATTTGCTTAGATGTAGGTTACAAGAAACACTTACTGCAGTGCACTGACAAGCTAATTGCTACACAGCACTGGGATTGTGTTAGCAGCTTGCACAGTGATAGAAAACAGTACTTTCCCACTCTCTTGCCTTTCCCTTCACATTAATACTTGAAAGGAAGGCGTCCTGGACAAGTTTCTTTTTCTTGTTACAAAAAACTCTGCAGCCCTCTGTGCAACTTCTAGAACACGATAGGAGATGTTTAGTTAGCGGGAACGTTTTCTCCTTGAGAGACATAGTGAAAAAGCTTTTTGCTTAGATGTAGGTAACAAGAAACACTTACTGCAGTGCACTGACAAGCTAATTGCTACACAGCTCTGGGATTGTGTTAGCAGCTTGCAAAGTGATAGAAAACAGTACTTTCCCACTCTCTTGCCTTTCCCTTCACATTAATACTTGAAAGGAAGGCGTCTTAGACAACATTATTTTCTTGCTTCAAAAAATTCTGCAGCCCTCTGTGCGACATCTATAACACGATAGAAGTTGTTTAGTGGGCAGGAGCGTTTTCTCCTTGCGAGACATAGTGAAAAAGATATTTGCTTAGATGTAGGTAACAAGAAACACTTACTGCAGTGCACAGAAAAGCTAATTGCTGCACAGTACTGGGATTGTGTTAGCAGCTTGCACAGTGATAGAAAACAGTACTTTCCCACTCTCTTGCCTTTCCCTTCATATAAATACTTGAAAGGAAGGCTTCTTAGACAACTTTCTTTTTCTTGTTGCAAAACACACTGCAGCCCTCTGTGCAACTTCTAGAACACGATAGGAGATGTTTAGTGAGAAGGAACGTTTTCTCCTTGCGAGACATAGTGAAAAAGCTATTTGCTTAGATGTAGGTGACAAGAAACACTTACTGCAGTACACTGACAAGCTAATTGCTACACAGCACTGAGATTGTGTTAGCAGCTTGCAAAGTGATAGAAAACAGTACTTTCCCACTCTCTTGCCTTTCCCTTCACATTAATACTTGAAAGGAAGGCGTCTTGGACAAGTTTCTTTTTCTTGTTACAAAACACTCTGCAGCCCTCAGTGTAATTTCTAGAACACGATAGGAGATGTTTAGTGAGAAGGAACGTTTTCTCCTTGCGAGACATAGTGAAAAAGCTAATTGCTTAGATGTGGTAACAAGAAACACTTACTGCAGTGCACTGACAAGCTAATTGCTACACAGCACTGGGATTGTGTTAGCAGCTTGCACAGTGATAGAAAACAGTACTTTCCCACTCGCTTGCCTTTCCCTTCACATTAATACTTGAAACAAAGGCGTCTTGGACAACTTTCTTTTTCTTGTTACAAAAAACTCTGCAGCCCTCAGTGCAACTTCTAGAACACGATAGGAGATGTTTAGTGAGCAGGAAGGTTTTCGCCTTGCCAGACATAGTGAAAAAGCTATTTGCTTAGATGTAGGTAACAAGAAACACTTACTGCAGTGCACTGACAAGCTAATTGCTACACAGCACTGAGATTGTGTTAGCAGCTTGCAAAGAGATAGAAAACAGTACTTTCCCACTCTCTTCCCCTTCCCTTCACATTAATACTTGAAAGGAAGGCGTCTTGGACAAGTTTCTTTTTCTTGTTACAAAACACTCTGCAGCCCTCAGTGCAACTTCTAGAACACGATAGGAGATGTTTAGTTAGCGGGAACGCTTTCTCCTTGCGAGACATAGGGAAAAAGCTTTTTGCTTAGATGTAGGTAACAAGAAACACTTACTGCAGTGCACAGAAATGCTAATTGCTACACAGCACTGAGATTGTGTTAGCAGCTTGCAAAGTGATAGAAAACAGTACTTTCCCACTCTCTTGCCTTTCCCTTCAGATTAATACTTGAAAGGAAGGCATCTTAGGCAACTTTCTTTTTCTTGTTGCAAAACACTCTGCAGCCCTCAGTGGAACTTCTAGAACACGATAGGAGATGTTTAGTGAGCAGGAAGGTTTTCTCCTTGCCAGACATAGTGAAAAAGCTATTTGCTTAGATGTAGGTAACAAGAAACACTTACTGCAGTGCACTGACAAGCTAATTGCTACACAGCACTGGGATTGTGTTAGCAGCTTGCACAGTGATAGAAAACAGTACTTTCCCACTCTCTTGCCTTTCCCTTCACATTAATACTTGAAAGGAAGGCGTCCTGGACAAGTTTCTTTTTCTTGTTACAAAAAACTCTGCAGCCCTCTGTGCAACTTCTAGAACACGATAGGAGATGTTTAGTTAGCGGGAACGTTTTCTCCTTGAGAGACATAGTGAAAAAGCTTTTTGCTTAGATGTAGGTAACAAGAAACACTTACTGCAGTGCACTGACAAGCTAATTGCTACACAGCTCTGGGATTGTGTTAGCAGCTTGCAAAGTGATAGAAAACAGTACTTTCCCACTCTCTTGCCTTTCCCTTCACATTAATACTTGAAAGGAAGGCGTCTTAGACAACATTATTTTCTTGCTTCAAAAAATTCTGCAGCCCTCTGTGCGACATCTATAACACGATAGAAGTTGTTTAGTGTGCAGGAACGTTTTCTCCTTGCGAGACATAGTGAAAAAGCTATTTGCTTAGATGTAGGTAACAAGAAACACTTACTGCAGTGCACAGAAAAGCTAATTGCTGCACAGTACTGGGATTGTGTTAGCAGCTTGCACAGTGATAGAAAACAGTACTTTCCCACTCTCTTGCCTTTCCCTTCATATAAATACTTGAAAGGAAGGCTTCTTAGACAACTTTCTTTTTCTTGTTGCAAAACACACTGCAGCCCTCTGTGCAACTTCTACAACACGATAGGAGATGTTTAGTGAGCAGCAACGTTTTCTGCTTGCGAGACATAGTGAAAAAGCTATTTGCTTAGATGTAGGTAACAAGAAACACTTACTGCAGTGCACTGACAAGCTGATTGCTACACAGCACTGAGATTGTGTTAGCAGCTTGCAAAGAGATAGAAAACAGTACTTTCCCACTCTCTTGCCTTTCCCTTCACATTAATACTTGAAAGGAAGGCATCTTGGACAAGTTTCTTTTTCTTGTTACAAAACACTCTGCAGCCCTCAGTGCAACTTCTAGAACACGATAGGAGATGTTTAGTTAGCGGGAACGCTTTCTCCTTGCGAGACATAGTGAAAAAGCTTTTTGCTTATATGTAGGTAACAAGAAACACTTACTGCAGTGCACTGACAAGCTAATTGCTACACAGCTCTGGGATTGTGTTAGCAGCTTGCAAAGTGATAGAAAACAGTACTTTCCCACTCTCTTGCCTTTCCCTTCACATTAATACTTGAAAGGAAGGCGTCTTAGACAACTTTCTTTTTCTTGCTTCAAAAAACTCTTCAGCCCTCTGTGCAACATCTACAACACGAAGGAAGTTGTTTAGTGAGCTGGAGCGTTTTCTCCTTGCGAGACATAGTGAAAAAGCTATTTGCTTAGATGTAGGTAACAAGAAACTCTTACTGCAGTGCACAGAAAAGCTAATTGCTACACAGCACTGAGATTGTGTTAGCAGCTTGAAAAGTGATAGAAAACAGTACTTTCCCACTCTCTTGCCTTTCCCTTCACATTAATACGTGAAAGGAAGGCGTCTTAGACAACTTTCCTTTTCTTGTTGCTAAAAAACTCTGCAGCCCTGTGTGCAATCCCTAGAACACGACAGGAGATGTTTAGTGAGTAGGAAAGTTTTCTCCTAGCGAGACATAGTGAAAAAGCTTTTTGCTTAGATGTACGTAAGAAGAAACACTTACTGCAGTACACTGACAAGCTAATTGCTACACAGCACTGGGATTGTGTTAGCAGCTTGCACAGTGATAGAAAACAGTACTTTCCCACTCTCTTGCCTTTCCTTTCACATTAATACTTGAAAGGAAGGCGTCTTAGACATCTTTCTTTTTCTTGCTTCAAAAAACTCTGCAGCCCTCTGTGCAACATCTACAACACGATGGAAGTTGTTTAGGGAGCAGGAGCGTTTTCTCCTTGCGAGACATAGTGAAAAAGCTATTTGCTTAGATGTAGGTAACAAGAAACACTTACTGCAGTGCACTGACAAGCTAATTGCTACACAGCACTGGGATTGTGTTAGCAGCTTGCACAGTGATAGAAAACAGTACTTTCTCACTCTCTTGCCTTTCCCTTCACATTAATACTTGAAAGGAAGGCTTCTTAGACAACTTTCTTTTTCTTGTTACAAAACACACTGCAGCCCCCTGTGCAACTTCTAGAACACAATAGGAGATGTTTAGTGAGAAGGAACGTTTTCTCCTTGCGAGACATAGTGAAAAAGCTATTTGCTTAGATGTAGGTAACAAGAAACACTTACTGCAGTGCACTGACAAGCTAATTGCTACACAGCTCTGGGATTGTGTTAGCAGCTTGCACAGTGATAGAAAACAGTACTTTCTCACTCTCTTGCCTTTCCCTTCACATTAATACTTGAAAGGAAGGCATCTTAGACAACTTTCTTTTTCTTGTTACAAAACACACTGCAGCCCTCTGTGCAACTTCTGGAACACGATAGGAGTTGTTTAGTGTGCAGGAACGTTTTCTCCTTGCGAGACATAGTGAAAATCTATTTGCTTAGATGTAGGTAACAAGAAACACTTACTGCAGTACACTGACAAGCTAATTGCTACACAGCACTGAGATTGTGTTAGCAGCTTGCACAGTGATAGAAAACAGTACTTTCCCACTCTCTTGCCTTTCCCTTCACATTAATACTTGAAACAAAGGCGTCTTGGACAACTTTCTTTTTCTTGTTACAAAAAACTCTGCAGCCCTCAGTGCAACTTCTAGAACACGATAGGAGATGTTTTGTGAGCAGCAACGTTTTCTGCTTGCGAGACATAGTGAAAAAGCTATTTGCTTAGATGTAGGTAACAAGAAACACTTACTGCAGTGCACTGACAAGCTAATTGCTACACAGCACTGGGATTGTGTTAGCAGCTTGCACAGTGATAGAAAACAGTACTTTCTCACTCTCTTGCCTTTCCCTTCACATTAATACTTGAAAGGAAGGCTTCTTAGACAACTTTCTTTTTCTTGTTGGAAAACACACTGCAGCCCTCTGTGCAACTTCTAGAACATGATAGGAGATATTTAGTGAGAAGGAACGTTTTCTCTTTGCGAGACATAGTGAAAAAGCTATTTGCTTAGATGTAGGTAACAAGAAACACTTACTGCAGTGCAATGACAGGCTAATTGCTACACAGCACTGGGATTGTGTAAGCAGCTTGCAAACGGATAGAAAAGAGTACCATTCCACTCTCCTACCTTTTCTATTCACATTTCTATTTGAATGGAAGGAGTTTAGGACATCTTTTTTTGCTTCTTGCAAAACACTCCCCTCACCAGCGTGCACCCTCCACAACAAGATGGGAGATGTTTTTTGAACTGGCACAGTTTCTCCTTGCGAGACATAGTGAAAAAACTTTTTCCTTAGATGTAGGTGACAAGAGGCACTATCTACAGTGCACTGCAAAGCTAATCGAAGCACAACACTGGGATTGTGTGCCCAGCTTGCAAAGTGATAGAAAACACTACCTTTCCACTCTCTTACCTTTCCATTCACATTAATACTTGAAAGGAAGGCGTCTTGGACAACTTTCTTTTTCTTGTTGCAAAACACTCTGCAGCCCTCTGTGCAAGTTCTAGAACACGATCAGAGATGTTTAGTGAGGAGGAACGTTTTCTCCTTGCGAGACATAGTGAAAAAGCTATTTGCTTAGATGTAGGTAACAAGAAACACTTACTGCAGTGCCGTGACAAGCTAATTGCTACACAGCACTGGGATTGTGGAAGCAGCTTGCAAACTGATAGAAAACAGTACCTATCCGCTCTCCTTCCTTTTCTTTTCACATTTTTATTTTAATGCAAGGCGTTTTAGACAAGTTTCTTTTGCTTCTTGCAAAACACCTGCGTGCAATCTCTAGAACTCTATGGGAGATGTTTTCTGAACTGGCTCAGTTTCTCCTTGCGAGACATGGGGAAAAAGCAATTTGCTTAGATGCAGGTGAAAAGAGGCACCTACTACAGTGCACTGAAAAACTAATTGCTACACAGCACTGGGATTGTGTAAGCAGCTAACAAACAGATAGAAAACAGTACCTTTCCACTCTCCTGCCTTTTCCATTCACATTACTATTCGAATGGAAGGAGTTTTGGACAACTTTCTTTTGCTTCTTGCAAAACACTCTGCCCACCTCCGTGCAACTTCTAGAAAAAATGAGGGATGTTTTCTGAACTGGTACAGTTTCTCCTGAAGAGATATAATGAAAACGCTATTGGCTTAGATGTAATAACAATTGGCAATTATTACAGTGCACTGCAAAGCTAATCGTAGTATAACACTGGGATTGTGTGTCCAGCTTGCAAACTGATAGAAAACAGTACCTATCCGCTCTCCTGCATTTTCCCTTTCCAGGAACATTCGAATTGATGGCATTTTGGACAAGTTACTTTTTCTTGTTGCAAAACACTCTGCAGACCTGCGTGCAACCTCTAGAACACGATGGGAGATGTTTTCTGAACAGACACAGTTTCTCCTGGCGAGACATAATGAAAAAGCTTTTTGCTAAGGTGTAGCCGACAGGAGACGCTAAAGACCAGGACACGGAGCTGGTCTCTTCCTCCCGAATCCTCTTCATGAATTTGTCAGCCATCTGTAGCAGAAGGGCAAGAAGCCGGGAGTGTTGCATGGAGTGCTGCACACACCGTGCTGGGCTGAGCAGGGACAGCAGGCCCAGCCCAGGTGGGAATGGCTGCAGGTACCTGCACTGTTCTTTGGAAGCGGCCACAGATGCGTTCCTGCTCTTGTGTGCGCTCCAGGGCTGCATCTGGCAAAGAGCGAGTGCAGCCAGAGCTGAGGGGCTGCGGGAGAGGCCGGAGAACACAGCCCAGCCCTGCGCTGCCCAGGCAGGGAGAGCCCCGGGATGCTCCAGGGGGATGAAGCAGGGCCACTGTGGGGTGTCTGCCCAGCCCCTCTTCCGTCCTGTCCGTGGGCATTTCCCCAGGGGACGGGACGGGACGGGTCGGGATGGGATGGGGCCAAGTTGGCTGCAGGCTCCAGCCCTGCAGCCCAGCTCAGCCGCTCACCCTCCTGCGGTGGATGGAATGGCACCACCTCTTCGGTCTCCTGCGCTAGGGCAGCTCCAGTGCCTTCTTCCTCCTCCTCCTCCAGCAAGAGCAGCTTAGGCACTCTCGGGGCTCTCTGCTCCATGGCTGTGACCGGAGCGCGCCCCAGCAGCGAACCCAGCCGGTGCCGCTCCTGCAGCGCCTCCTGCGCCTTCCCTGCGGGCGGGACGCGGCTGTCAGCGCTCGGCCCGGGGCCAGCAACGGCCCCCGAGCGCCCCTCAGCCGCCCCGGGCCGGCCATGCCCAGGCGTTCGCTCTTCGGAACGGCACGGGAGGCTCGGGGCCGGCGGCCGCGCTGCCGAGCGGCGGAGCTCGGGCCGGGGAAGCCGCAGCGGAGGCGGCGGGAGCGGCCGCGCCGCCTGTGTCATCCGCGGGCCCTGGGAGGAGCCGGGGCCAGGGCCGGGGTCGGGCCAGGCGGAGGCAAAGGGCGGTCCCAGAAGACCGCCGCTTCCGGGTGTCTTTCGGCCGTAGCTGTGCTTCGGAGCACGCCGCGATTGGCGCAACCGCAGCATTGTCTTCGCGCCAAGAAGCGTCTTCTTCTTCTGCGGGAGACAGAGACTGCGGCGGCTTCTGAACGGCGAACTACGAAGCGGCACAAAACTGGGATTGTGTAAGCAGCTTGCAACCTGATAGAAGACACTACTTTTCAAATCTCCTGACTTTTCCAGGCACATTATTATTCGAGCGGATGGAGTTTTGCACAACTTTCTTTTGCTTCTTGCAAAACACTCTGCACACCTGCGTGCATTCTCTAGAACTCTATGGGAGATGTTTTCTGAACTGGCTCAGTTTCTCCTTGCGAGACATGGGGAAAAAGCAATTTGCTTAGATGCAGGTGAAAAGAGGCACCTACTACAGTGCACTGAAAAACTAATTGCTACACAGCACTGGGATTGTGTAAGCAGCTTACAAACAGATAGAAAACAGTACCTTTCCCCTCTCCTGCCTATTCCATTCGCATTACTATTCGAATGGAAGGAGTTTTGGACAACTTTGTTTGGCCTCTTGCAAAACACTCCACACACCTCCGTGCAACTTCTAGAACATGATAGGAGATGCTTACAGAGCAGGCACATTTTCTCCTAGTGAGACATAGTGAAAAAGCTTTTTACTTAGATGTAGGTGACCACAGGCACTTACTGCAGTGCCCTGGAAAGCTAATCGTAGCACAACACTGGGATTGTGTGTCCAGCTTTCAAAGTGATAGAAAACACTACCTTTCCACTCTCCTGCATTTTCCCTTTCTAGGAACATTCGAATGGAAGGCGTTTTGGACAAGTTTCTTTTTCTCGTTGCAGAACACGCTGCAGACCTGCGTGCAACCTCTAGAACACGATGGCAGATGTTTCCTGAACAGGCACACATTTTCTCCCTGCGGGATATACTGAAAAGGCTATTTGCTTAGAGGTTGGAAACAAAAGGCACTTACTCCAGTGCACTGCAAAGGTAATCGCTGTAGAACACTGGCATTTTATAAGCAGATTGCAAACTCAGAGAAAACAGTACCTTTCCACTCTCCTGCCTTTTCCATTGCCAATAACATTCGAAAGGAAGTCGTTTTGGACAACTTTCTCTTTCTTGTTGCAGAACACTCCACTGACACGTGTGCAAACTCTAGTCGGGATAGGAGATGTTTTCTGAGCAGGCACAGTTTCTCCTTGCGAGAAACTGCGAAGAAGCTATTTGCTTAGATGTAGGTTACAAGATGCACTTACTGCAGAGCACTGACAAGCTAATTGCTACACAGCACTGGGATTGTGTTAGCAGCTTGAAAAGTGATAGAAAACAGTACTTTCCCACTCTTTCCCTTCACATTAATACTTGAAAGGAAGGCGTCTTGGAGAAGTTTCTTTTTCTTGTTACAAAACACTCTGCAGCCCTCAGTGCGACTTCTAGAACACGATAAGAGATGTTTAGTGAGCGGGAACGTTTTCTCCTTGCGAGACATAGTGAAAAAGCTTTTTGCTTAGATGTAGGTAACAAGAAACACTTACTGCAGTGCACTGAAAAGCTAATTGCTGCACAGCACTGGGATTGTGTTAGCAGCTTGCACAGTGATAGAAAACAGTACTTTCTCACTCTCTTGCCTTTCCCTTCACATTAATACTTGAAAGGAAGGCTTCTTAGACAACTTTCTTTTTCTTGTTGCAAAACACACTGCAGCCCTCTGTGCAACTTCTACAACACGATAGGAGATGTTTAGTGAGAAGGAAGGTTTTCTCCTTGCGAGACATAGTGAAAAAGCTATTTGCTTAGATGTAGGTAACAAGAAACACTTACTGCAGTACACTGACAAGCTAATTGCTGCACAGCACTGAGGTTGTGTAAGCAGCTTGCAAAGTGATAGAAAACAGTACTTTCCCACTCTCTTGCCTTTCCCTTAACATTAATACTTGAAAGGAAGGCGTCTTAGACAACTTTCTTTTTCTTGTTGCTAAAAAACTCTCAGCCCTCTGTGCAATACCTAGAACACGACAGGAGATGTTTAGTGAGCAGTAACGTTTTCTCCTTGCGAGACATAGTGAAAAAGCTTTTTGCTTAGATGTAGGTAATAAGAAACACTTACTGCAGTGCACTGACAAGCTAATAGCTACACAGCACTCGGATTGTGTTAGCAGTTTGTAAAGCGGTAGAAAACAGTACTTTCCCACTCTCTTGCCTTTCCCTTCACATTAATACTTAAAACAAAGGTGTCTTGGACAACTTTCTTTTTCTTGTTACAAAAAACTCTGCAGCCCTCAGTGCAACTTCTAGAACACGATAGGAGATGTTTAGTGAGCAGCAACGTTTTCTCCTTGCGAGACATAGTGAAAAATCTTTTTGCTTAGATGTAGGTAACAAGAAATACTTACTGCAGTGCACTGACAAGCTAATTGCTTCACCGCACTGGGATTGTGTTAGCAGCTTGGAAAGAGATAGAAAACAGTACTTTCCCACTCTCTTGCCTTTCCCTTCACATTAATACTTGAAAGGAAGGCGTCTTGGACAACTTTCTTTTTCTTGTTACAAAAAACTCTGCAGCCCTCTGTGACGCATCTATAACACGATGGAAGTTGTTTAGTGAGCAGGAGCGTTTTCTCCTTGCGAGACATAGTGAAAAAGCTATTTGCTTAGATGTAGGTAACATGAAACGCTTACTGCAGTGCACTGAGAAGCTAATTGCTACACAGCACTGGGATTGTGTTAGCAGCTTGCACAGTGATAGAAAACAGTACTTTCTCACTCTCTTGCCTTTCCCTTCACATTAATACTTGAAAGGAAGGCTTCTTAGACAACTTTCTTTTTCTTGTTGCAAAACACACTGCAGCCCTCAGTGCAACTTCTAGAACACGATAGGAGATGTTTAGTGAGAAGGAACGTTTTGTCCTTGCGAGACATAGTGAAAAAGCTTTTTGCTTAGATGTAGGTAACAAAAACACTTACTGCAGTGCACTGACAAGCTAATTGCTACACAGCACTCGCATTGTGTTAGCAGTTTGTAAAGCGGTAGAAAACAGTACTTTCCCACTCTCTTGCCTTTCCCTTCACATTAATACTTGAAAGGAAGCCTTCTTAGACAACTTTCTTTTTCTTGTTACAAAACACACTGCAGCCCTCTGTGCAACTTCTCGAACACGATAGGAGATGTTTAGTGTGCAGGAACGTTTTCTCCTTGCGAGACATAGTGAAAAAGCTTTTTGCTTAGATGTAGGTAACAAGAAACACTTACTGCAGTGCACTGACAAGATAATTGCTGCACAGCACTCGGATTGTGTTAGCAGCTTGCACAGTGATAGAAAACAGTACTTTCCCACTCTCTTGCCTTTCCCTTCACATTAATACTTGAAACAAAGGCGTCTTGGACAACTTTCTTTTTCTTGTTACAAAAAACTCTGCAGCCCTCAGTGCAACTTCTAGAACACGATAGGAGATGTTTAGTGAGCAGCAATGTTTTCTGCATGCGAGACATAGTGAAAAAGCTATTTGCTTAAATGTAGGTAACAAGAAACACTTACTGCAGTGCACTGACAAGCTAATTGCTACACAGCACTGGGATTGTGTTAGCAGCTTGCAAAGTGATAGAAAACAGTACTTTCCCACTCTCTTTCCTTTCCCTTCACATTAATACTTGAAACAAAGGCGTCTTGGACAACTTTCTTTTTCTTGTTACAAAACACTCTTCAGCCCTCTCTGCAACATCTACAACACGAAGGAAGTTGCTTAGTGAGCTGGAGCGTTTTCTCCTTGCGAGACATAGTGAAAAAGCTATTTGCTTAGATGTAGGTAACAAGAAACACTTACTGCAGTGCACTGACAAGCTAATTGCTACACAGCACTGGGATTGTGTTAGCAGCTTGCACAGTGATAGAAAACAGTACTTTCTCACTCTCTTGCCTTTCCCTTCACATTAATACTTGAAAGGAAGGCTTCTTAGACAACTTTCTTTTTCTTGTTGCAAAACACACTGCAGCCCCCTGTGCAACTTCTAGAACACGATAGGAGATGTTTAGTGAGAAGGAACGTTTTCTCGTTGCGAGACATAGTGAAAAAGCTGTTTGCTTAGATGTAGGTAACAAGAAAAACTTACTGCAGTGCACTGACAAGCTAATTGCTACATAGCACTAGGATTGTGTTAGCAGTTTGTAAAGCGGTATAAAATAGTACTTTCCCACTCTCTTGCCTTTCCCTTCACATTAATACTTGAAAGGAAGGCGTCTTGGACAACTTTCTTTTTCTTGTTGCAGAACACACTGCAGCCCTCTCTGCAACTTCTACAACACGCTGGAAGTTGTTTAGTGAGCAGCAACGTTTTCTCCTTGCGAGACATAGTGAAAAAGCTATTTGCTTAGATGTAGGTAACAAGAAACACTTACTGCAGTGCACTGACAAGCTAATTGCTACACAGCACTGGGATTGTGTTAGCAGCTTGCACAGTGATAGAAAACAGTACTTTCTCACTCTCTTGCCTTTCCCTTCCAATTAATACTTGAAAGGAAGGCGTCTTGGACAAGTTTCTTTTTCTTGTTACAAAAAACTCTGCAGCCCTCAGTGCAACTTCTAGAACACGATAGGAGATGTTTAGTGAGCAGCAACGTTTTCTCCTTGCGAGACATAGTGAAAAAGCTATTTGCTTAGATGTAGGTAACAAGAAACACTTACTGCAGTGCACTGACAAGCTAATTGCTACACAGCACTGAGATTGTGTTAGCAGCTTGCAAAGAGATAGAAAACAGTACTTTCCCACTCTCTTGCCTTTCCCTTCACATTAATACTTGAAAGGAAGGCGTCTTGGACAACTTTCTTTTTCTTGTTACAAAACACTCTGCAAGCCCTCTGTGCAACTTCTAGAACACGATAGGAGTTGTTTAGTGAGAAGGAACGTTTTCTCTTTGCGAGACATAGTGAAAAAGCTTTTTGCTTAAATGTAGGTAAAAAAAACACTTACTGCAGTGCACTGACAAGCTAATTGCTACACAGCACTCGGATTGTGTTAGCAGTTTGTAAAGCGGTAGAAAACAGTACTTTCCCACTCTCTTGCCTTTCCCTTCACATTAATACTTGAAACAAAGGCGTCTTGGACAACTTTCTTTTTCTTGTTACAAAACACACTGCAGCCCTCTGTGCAACTTCTAGAACACGATAGATGTTGTTTAGTGTGCAGGAGCGTTTTCTCCTTGCGAGACATAGTGAAAAAGCTATTTGCTTAGATGTAGGTAACAAGAAACACTTACTGCAGTGCACTGACAAGCTAATTGCTACACAGCACTGGGATTGTGTTAGCAGCTTGCACAGTGATAGAAAACAGTACTTTCCCACTCTCTTGCCTTTCCCTTCACATTAATACTTGAAACAAAGGCGTCTTGGACAACTTTCTTTTTCTTGTTACAAAAAACTCTGCAGCCCTCAGTGCAACTTCTAGAACACAATAGGAGATGTTTAGTGAGCAGCAACGTTTAGTGCTTGCGAGAAATAGTGAAAAAGCTATTTGCTTAAATGTAGGTAACAAGAAACACTTACTGCAGTGCACTGACAAGCTAATTGCTACACAGCACTGAGATTTTGTTAGCAGCTTGCAAAGAGATAGAAAACAGTACTTTCCCACTCTCTTGCCTTTCCCTTCACATTAATACTTGAAAGGAAGGCGTCTTGGACAAGTTTCTTTTTCTTGTTACAAAACACTCTGCAGCCCTCATTGCAACTTCTAGAACACGATAGGAGATGGTTAGTTAGCGGGAACGTTTTCTCCTTGCGAGACATAGTGAAAAAGCTTTTTGCTTATATGTAGGTAACAAGAAACACTTACTGCAGTGCACTGGAATGCTAATTGCTACACAGCACTGGGATTGTGTTAGCAGCTTGCAAAGTGATAGAAAACAGTACCTTCCCACTCTCTTGCCTTTCCCTTCACATTAATACTTGAAAGGAAGGCGTCTTAGACAACTTTCTTTTTCTTGCTTCAAAAAACTCTTCAGCCCTCTCTGCAACATCTACAACACGAAGGAAATTGTTTAGTGAGCTGGAGCGTTTTCTCCTTGCGAGACATAGTGAAAAAGCTATTTGCTTAGATGTAGGTAACAAGAAACACTTACTGCAGTGCTCTGAAAAGCTAATTGCTACACAGCACTGGGATTGTGTTAGCAGCTTGCACAGTGATAGAAAACAGTAATTTCTCACTCTCTTGCCTTTCCCTTCACATTAATACTTGAAAGGAAGGCTTCTTTCTTGAATACTTGAAAAAAAGACAACTTCCTTTTTCTTGTTGCAAAACACACTGCAGCCCCCTGTGCAACTTCTAGAACACGATAGGAGATGTTTAGTGAGAAGGAACGTTTTCTCCTTGCGAGACATAGTGAAAAAGCTGTTTGCTTAGATGTAGGTAACAAGAAACACTTACTGCAGTACACTGACAAGCTAATTGCTACACAGCACTGAGATTGTGTTAGCGTCTTGAAAAGTGATAGAAAACGGTACTTTCCCACTCTCTTGCCTTTCCCTTGACATTAATACTTGAAAGGAAGGCGTCTTGGACAAGTTTCTTTTTCTTGTTACAAAACACTCTGCAGCCCTCAGTGTAATTTCTAGAACACGATAGGAGATGTTTAGTGAGCAGGAATGTTTTCTCCTTGCGAGACATAGTGAAAAAGCTTTTTGCTTAGATGTAGGTAACAAGAAACTCTTACTGCAGTACACTGACAAGCTAATTGCTACATAGCACTCGGATTGTGTTAGCAGTTTGTAAAGCGGTAGAAAATAGTACTTTCCCACTCTCTTGCCTTTCCCTTCACATTAATACTTGAAAGGAAGGCGTCTTGGACAACTTTCTTTTTCTTGTTACAAAACACTCTGCAGCCCTCAGTGCAACTTCTAGAACACGATAGGAGATGTTTAGTGAGCAGCAACGTTTTCTCCTTGCGAGACATAGTGAAAAAGCTTTTTGCTTAGATGTAGGTAACAAGAAACACTTACTGCAGTGCACTGACAAGCTAATTGCTACACCGCACTGGGATTTTGTTAGCAGCTTGCAAAGAGATAGAAAACAGTACTTTCCCACTCTCTTGCCTTTCCCTTCACATTAATACTTGAAAGAAATGCTTCTTAGACAACTTTCTTTTTCTTGTTGTAAAACACACTGCAGCCCTCTGTGCAACTTCTACAACACGATGCAAGTTGTTTAGTGAGCAGCAACGTTTTCTTATTGCGAGACATAGTGAAAAAGCTATTTGCTTAGATGTAGGTAACATGAAACACTTACTGCAGTGCACTGAGAAGCTAATTGCTACACAGCACTGGGATTGTGTTAGCAGCTTGCACAGTGATAGAAAACAGTACTTTCTCACTCTCTTGCCTTTCCCTTCACATTAATACTTGAAAGGAAGGCTTCTTAGACAACTTTCTTTTTCTTGTTGCAAAACACACTGCAGCCCTCTGTGCAGCTTCTAGAACACGATAGGAGATGTTTAGAGATCAGGAGCGTTTTCTCCGTGCGAGACATAGTGAAAAAGCTATTTGCTTAGATGTAGGTAACAAGAAACAGTTACTGCAGTGCACTGGCAAGCTAATTGCTACACAGCACTGAGATTGTGTTAGCAGCTTGCAAAGTGATAGAAAACAGTATTTTCCCACTCTCTTGCCTTTCCCTTCACATTAATACTTGAAAGGAAGGCATCTTAGACAACTTTCTTATTCTTGCTTCAAAAAACTCTTCAGCCCTCTGTGCAACATCTACAACAGGATGGAAGTTGTTTAGAGAGCAGGAGCGTTTTCTCCGTGCGAGACATAGTGAAAAAGCTATTTGCTTAGATGTAGGTAACAAGAAACACTTACTGCAGTGCACTGAGAAGCTAATTGCTACACAGCACTGGGATTGTGTTAGCAGCTTGCACAGTGATAGAAAACAGTACTTTCTCACTCTCTTGCCTTTCCCTTCACATTAATACTTGAAAGGAAGGCTTCTTTGACAACTTTCTTTTTCTTGTTACAAAACACACTGCAGCCCTCTGTGCAACTTCTCGAACACGATAGGAGATGTTTAGTGTGCAGGAACGTTTTCTCCTTGCGAGACATAGTGAAAAAGCTATTTGCTTAGATGTAGGTAACAAGAAACACTTACTGCAGTGCACTGACAAGATAATTGCTACACAACACTCGGATTGTGTTAGCAGCTTGCACAGTGATAGAAAACAGTACTTTCCCACTCTCTTGCCTTTCCCTTCACATTAATACTTGAAACAAAGGCGTCTTGGACAACTTTCTTTTTCTTGTTACAAAAAACTCTGCAGCCCTCAGTGCAACTTCTAGAACACGATAGGAGATGTTTAGTGAGCAGCAATGTTTTCTGCATGCGAGACATAGTGAAAAAGCTATTTGCTTAAATGTAGGTAACAAGAAACACTTACTGCAGTGCACTGACAAGCTAATTGCTACACAGCACTGGGATTGTGTTAGCAGCTTGCACAGTGATAGAAAACAGTACTTTCCCACTCTCTTGCCTTTCCCTTCACATTAATACTTGAAACAAAGGCGTCTTGGACAACTTTCTTTTTCTTGTTACAAAACACTCTGCAGCCCTCATTGCAACTTCTAGAACACGATAGGAGATGTTTAGTGTGCAGGAACGTTTTCTCCTTGCGAGACATAGTGAAAAAGCTTTTTACTTAGATGTAGGTAACAAGAAACACTTACTGCAGTGCACTGACAAGCTAATTGCTACACAGCACTGAGATTGTGTTAGCAGCTTGCAAAGTGATAGAAAACAGTACTTTCCCACTCTCTTGCCTTTCCCTTCACATTAATACTTGAAAGGAAGGCGTCTTAGACAACTTTATTTTTCTTGCTTCAAAAAACTCTTCAGCCCTCTCTGCAACATCTACAACACGAAGGAAGTTGTTTAGTGAGCTGGAGCGTTTTCTCCTTGCGAGACATAGTGAAAAAGCTATTTGCTTAGATGTAGGTAACAAGAAACACTTACTGCAGTGCACTGACAAGCTAATTGCTACACAGCACTGGGATTGTGTTAGCAGCTTGCACAGTGATAGAAAACAGTACTTTCTCACTCTCTTGCCTTTCCCTTCACATTAATACTTGAAAGGAAGGCTTCTTAGACAACTTTCTTTTTCTTGTTGCAAAACACACTGCAGCCCCCTGTGCAACTTCTAGAACACGATAGGAGATGTTTAGTGAGAAGGAACATTTTCTCGTTGCGAGACATAGTGAAAAAGCTGTTTGCTTAGATGCAGGTAACAAGAAAAACTTACTGCAGTGCACTGACAAGCTAATTGCTACATAGCACTAGGATTGTGTTAGCAGTTTGTAAAGCGGTATAAAATAGTACTTTCCCACTCTCTTGCCTTTCCCTTCACATTAATACTTGAAAGAAAGGCTTCTTAGACAACTTTCTTTTTCTTGTTCTAAAACACACTGCAGCCCTCTGTGCAACTTCTACAACACGATGGAAGTTGTTTAGTGAGCAGAAAAGTTTTCTCCTTGCGAGACATAGTGAAAAAGCTACTTGCTTAGATGTAGGTAACAAGAAACACTTACTGCAGTCCACTGACAAACTAATTGCTACACAGCACTGGGATTGTGTTAGCAGCTTGCACAGTGATAGAAAACAGTACTTTCTCACTCTCTTGCCTTTCCCTTCACATTAATACTTGAAAGGAAGGCTTCTTAGACAACTTTCTTTTTCTTGTTGCAAAACACACTGCAGCCCTCTGTGCAACTTCTAAAACACGATAGGACATGTTTAGTGAGCAGGAACGTTTTCTCCTTGCGAGACATAGTGAAAAAGCTATTTGCTTAGATGTAGGTAACAAGAAACACTTACTGCAGTACACTGACAAGCTAATTGCTACACAGCTCTGGGATTGTGTTAGCAGCTTGCACAGTGATAGAAAACAGTACTTTCCCACTCTCTTGCCTTTCCCTTCACATTAATACTTGAAACAAAGGCGTCTTGGACAAGTTTCTTTTTCTTGTTACAAAACACTCTGCAGGCCTCAGTGTAATTTCTAGAAAACGATAGGAGATGTTTAGTGAGAAGGAACGTTTTCTCCTTGCGAGACATAGTGAAAAAGCTAATTGCTTAGATGTAGGTAACAAGAAACACTTACTGCAGTGCACTGACATGCTAATTGCTACACAGCACTGGGATTGTGTTAGCAGCTTGCAAAGTGATAGAAAACAGTACTTTCCCACTCTCTTAACCTTCCCTTCACATTAATAATTGAAAGGAAGGCATCTTAGACAACTTTCTTTTTCTTGCTTCAAAAAACTCTGCAGCCCTCTGTGACGCATCTACAACACGATGGAAGTTGTTTAGAGAGCAGGAGCGTTTTCTCCTTGCGAGACATAGTGAAAAAGCTATTTGCTTAGATGTAGGTAACAAGAAACACTTACTGCAGTGCACTGAAAAGCTAATTGCTACACAGCACTGGGATTGTGTTAGCAGCTTGCACAGTGATAGAAAACAGTACTTTCCCACACTCTTGCCTTTCCACTCACATTAATACTTGAAACAAAGGCGTCTTGGACAACTTTCTTTTTCTTGTTACAAAAAACTCTGCAGCCCTCTGTGCAACTTCTAGAACACGATAGGAGATGTTTAGTGAGCAGCAACGTTTTCTCATTGCGAGACATACTGAAAAAGCTTTTTACTTAGATGTAGGTAACAAGAAACACTTACTGCAGTGCACTGACAAGCTAATTGCTACGCAGCACTGAGATTGTGTTAGCAGCTTGCAAAGAGATAGAAAACAGTACTTTCCCACTCTCTTGCCTTTCCCTTCACATTAATACTTGAAGGGAAGGCGTGTTGGACAAGTTTCTTTTTCTTGTTACAAAACACTCTGCAGCCCTCAGTGCAACTTCTAGAACACGATAGGAGATGTTTAGTGAGCAGGAATGTTTTCTCCTTGCGAGACATAGTGAAAAAGCTTTTTGCTTAGATGTAGGTAACAAGAAACTCTTACTGCAGTACACTGACAAGCTAATTGCTACATAGCACTCGGATTGTGTTAGCAGTTTGTAAAGCGGTAGAAAATAGTACTTTCCCACTCTCTTGCCTTTCCCTTCACATTAATACTTGAAAGGAAGGCGTCTTGGACAACTTTCTTTTTCTTGTTACAAAACACTCTGCAGCCCTCAGTGCAACTTCTAGAACACGATAGGAGATGTTTAGTGAGCAGCAACGTTTTCTCCTTGCGAGACATAGTGAAAAAGCTTTTTGCTTAGATGTAGGTAACAAGAAACACTTACTGCAGTGCACTGACAAGCTAATTGCTACACCGCACTGGGATTTTGTTAGCAGCTTGCAAAGAGATAGAAAACAGTACTTTCCCACTCTCTTGCCTTTCCCTTCACATTAATACTTGAAAGAAATGCTTCTTAGACAACTTTCTTTTTCTTGTTGTAAAACACACTGCAGCCCTCTGTGCAACTTCTACAACACGATGCAAGTTGTTTAGTGAGCAGCAACGTTTTCTTATTGCGAGACATAGTGAAAAAGCTATTTGCTTAGATGTAGGTAACATGAAACACTTACTGCAGTGCACTGAGAAGCTAATTGCTACACAGCACTGGGATTGTGTTAGCAGCTTGCACAGTGATAGAAAACAGTACTTTCTCACTCTCTTGCCTTTCCCTTCACATTAATACTTGAAAGGAAGGCTTCTTAGACAACTTTCTTTTTCTTGTTGCAAAACACACTGCAGCCCTCTGTGCAGCTTCTAGAACACGATAGGAGATGTTTAGAGATCAGGAGCGTTTTCTCCGTGCGAGACATAGTGAAAAAGCTATTTGCTTAGATGTAGGTAACAAGAAACAGTTACTGCAGTGCACTGACAAGCTAATTGCTACACAGCACTGAGATTGTGTTAGCAGCTTGCAAAGTGATAGAAAACAGTATTTTCCCACTCTCTTGCCTTTCCCTTCACATTAATACTTGAAAGGAAGGCATCTTAGACAACTTTCTTATTCTTGCTTCAAAAAACTCTTCAGCCCTCTGTGCAACATCTACAACAGGATGGAAGTTGTTTAGAGAGCAGGAGCGTTTTCTCCGTGCGAGACATAGTGAAAAAGCTATTTGCTTAGATGTAGGTAACAAGAAACACTTACTGCAGTGCACTGAGAAGCTAATTGCTACACAGCACTGGGATTGTGTTAGCAGCTTGCACAGTGATAGAAAACAGTACTTTCTCACTCTCTTGCCTTTCCCTTCACATTAATACTTGAAAGGAAGGCTTCTTTGACAACTTTCTTTTTCTTGTTACAAAACACACTGCAGCCCTCTGTGCAACTTCTCGAACACGATAGGAGATGTTTAGTGTGCAGGAACGTTTTCTCCTTGCGAGACATAGTGAAAAAGCTATTTGCTTAGATGTAGGTAACAAGAAACACTTACTGCAGTGCACTGACAAGATAATTGCTACACAACACTCGGATTGTGTTAGCAGCTTGCACAGTGATAGAAAACAGTACTTTCCCACTCTCTTGCCTTTCCCTTCACATTAATACTTGAAACAAAGGCGTCTTGGACAACTTTCTTTTTCTTGTTACAAAAAACTCTGCAGCCCTCAGTGCAACTTCTAGAACACGATAGGAGATGTTTAGTGAGCAGCAATGTTTTCTGCATGCGAGACATAGTGAAAAAGCTATTTGCTTAAATGTAGGTAACAAGAAACACTTACTGCAGTGCACTGACAAGCTAATTGCTACACAGCACTGGGATTGTGTTAGCAGCTTGCACAGTGATAGAAAACAGTACTTTCCCACTCTCTTGCCTTTCCCTTCACATTAATACTTGAAACAAAGGCGTCTTGGACAACTTTCTTTTTCTTGTTACAAAACACTCTGCAGCCCTCATTGCAACTTCTAGAACACGATAGGAGATGTTTAGTGTGCAGGAACGTTTTCTCCTTGCGAGACATAGTGAAAAAGCTTTTTACTTAGATGTAGGTAACAAGAAACACTTACTGCAGTGCACTGACAAGCTAATTGCTACACAGCACTGAGATTGTGTTAGCAGCTTGCAAAGTGATAGAAAACAGTACTTTCCCACTCTCTTGCCTTTCCCTTCACATTAATACTTGAAAGGAAGGCGTCTTAGACAACTTTATTTTTCTTGCTTCAAAAAACTCTTCAGCCCTCTCTGCAACATCTACAACACGAAGGAAGTTGTTTAGTGAGCTGGAGCGTTTTCTCCTTGCGAGACATAGTGAAAAAGCTATTTGCTTAGATGTAGGTAACAAGAAACACTTACTGCAGTGCACTGACAAGCTAATTGCTACACAGCACTGGGATTGTGTTAGCAGCTTGCACAGTGATAGAAAACAGTACTTTCTCACTCTCTTGCCTTTCCCTTCACATTAATACTTGAAAGGAAGGCTTCTTAGACAACTTTCTTTTTCTTGTTGCAAAACACACTGCAGCCCCCTGTGCAACTTCTAGAACACGATAGGAGATGTTTAGTGAGAAGGAACATTTTCTCGTTGCGAGACATAGTGAAAAAGCTGTTTGCTTAGATGCAGGTAACAAGAAAAACTTACTGCAGTGCACTGACAAGCTAATTGCTACATAGCACTAGGATTGTGTTAGCAGTTTGTAAAGCGGTATAAAATAGTACTTTCCCACTCTCTTGCCTTTCCCTTCACATTAATACTTGAAAGAAAGGCTTCTTAGACAACTTTCTTTTTCTTGTTCTAAAACACACTGCAGCCCTCTGTGCAACTTCTACAACACGATGGAAGTTGTTTAGTGAGCAGAAAAGTTTTCTCCTTGCGAGACATAGTGAAAAAGCTACTTGCTTAGATGTAGGTAACAAGAAACACTTACTGCAGTCCACTGACAAACTAATTGCTACACAGCACTGGGATTGTGTTAGCAGCTTGCACAGTGATAGAAAACAGTACTTTCTCACTCTCTTGCCTTTCCCTTCACATTAATACTTGAAAGGAAGGCTTCTTAGACAACTTTCTTTTTCTTGTTGCAAAACACACTGCAGCCCTCTGTGCAACTTCTAAAACACGATAGGACATGTTTAGTGAGCAGGAACGTTTTCTCCTTGCGAGACATAGTGAAAAAGCTATTTGCTTAGATGTAGGTAACAAGAAACACTTACTGCAGTACACTGACAAGCTAATTGCTACACAGCTCTGGGATTGTGTTAGCAGCTTGCACAGTGATAGAAAACAGTACTTTCCCACTCTCTTGCCTTTCCCTTCACATTAATACTTGAAACAAAGGCGTCTTGGACAAGTTTCTTTTTCTTGTTACAAAACACTCTGCAGGCCTCAGTGTAATTTCTAGAAAACGATAGGAGATGTTTAGTGAGAAGGAACGTTTTCTCCTTGCGAGACATAGTGAAAAAGCTAATTGCTTAGATGTAGGTAACAAGAAACACTTACTGCAGTGCACTGACATGCTAATTGCTACACAGCACTGGGATTGTGTTAGCAGCTTGCAAAGTGATAGAAAACAGTACTTTCCCACTCTCTTAACCTTCCCTTCACATTAATAATTGAAAGGAAGGCATCTTAGACAACTTTCTTTTTCTTGCTTCAAAAAACTCTGCAGCCCTCTGTGACGCATCTACAACACGATGGAAGTTGTTTAGAGAGCAGGAGCGTTTTCTCCTTGCGAGACATAGTGAAAAAGCTATTTGCTTAGATGTAGGTAACAAGAAACACTTACTGCAGTGCACTGAAAAGCTAATTGCTACACAGCACTGGGATTGTGTTAGCAGCTTGCACAGTGATAGAAAACAGTACTTTCCCACACTCTTGCCTTTCCACTCACATTAATACTTGAAACAAAGGCGTCTTGGACAACTTTCTTTTTCTTGTTACAAAAAACTCTGCAGCCCTCTGTGCAACTTCTAGAACACGATAGGAGATGTTTAGTGAGCAGCAACGTTTTCTCATTGCGAGACATACTGAAAAAGCTTTTTACTTAGATGTAGGTAACAAGAAACACTTACTGCAGTGCACTGACAAGCTAATTGCTACGCAGCACTGAGATTGTGTTAGCAGCTTGCAAAGAGATAGAAAACAGTACTTTCCCACTCTCTTGCCTTTCCCTTCACATTAATACTTGAAGGGAAGGCGTGTTGGACAAGTTTCTTTTTCTTGTTACAAAACACTCTGCAGCCCTCAGTGCAACTTCTAGAACACGATAGGAGATCTTTAGTTAGCGGGAACGCTTTCTACTTGCGAGACATAGTGAACAACTTTTTGCTTAGATGTAGGTAACAAGAAACACGTACTGCAGTGCACTGACAAGCTAATTGCTACACTGCTCTGGGATTCTGTTAGCAGCTTGCAAAGTGAGAGAAAACAGTACTTTCCCACTCTCTTACCTTTCCCTTCACATTAATACTTGAAAGAAAGGCGTCTTAGACAACTTTCTTTTTCTTGCTTCAAAAAACTCTTCAGACCTCTGTGCAACATCTAGAACACAATAGGAGATGTTTAGTGAGCAGCAACGTTTTCTGCTTGCGAGACATAGTGAAAAAGCTATTTGCTTAAATGTAGGTAACAAGAAACACTTACTGCAGTGCACTGACAAGCTAATTGCTACACAGCACTGAGATTTTGTTAGCAGCTTGCAAAGAGATAGAAAACAGTACTTTCCCACTCTCTTGCCTTTCCCTTCACATTAATACTTGAAAGGAAGGCGTCTTGGACAACTTTCTTTTTCTTGTTACAAAACACTCTGCAGCCCTCAGTGTAATTTCTAGAACACGATAGGAGATGTTTAGTGAGAAGGAACGTTTTCTCCATGCGAGACATAGTGAAAAATCTAATTGCTTAGATGTAGGTAACAAGAAACACTTACTGCAGTGCACTGACAAGCTAATTGCTACACAGCACTGAGATTGTGTTAGCAGCTTGCAAAGAGATAGAAAACAGTACTTTCCCACTCTCTTGCCTTTCCCTTCACATTAATACTTGAAAGGAAGGCGTCTTGGACAACTTTCTTGCTCTTGCTTCAAAAAATTCTGCAGCCCTCTGTGCAACTTCTACAACACGATGGAAGTTGTTTAGTGAGCAGGAGCGTTTTCTCCTTGCGAGACATATTGAAAAAGCTGTTTGCTTCGATGTAGGTAACAAGAAACACTTACTGCAGTGCACTGAAATGCTAATTGTTACACAGCACTGGGATTGTGTTAGCAGCTTGCACAGTGATAGAAAACAGTACTTTCTCACTCTCTTGCCTTTCCCTTCACATTAATACTTGAAAGGAAGGCTTCTTAGACAACTTTCTTTTTCTTGGTGCAAAACACACTGCAGCCCTCTGTGCAACTTCTAGAACACGATAGGAGATGTTTAGTGAGAAGGAACGTTTTCCCCTTGCGAGACATAGTGAAAAAGCTTTTTGCTTAAATGTAGGTAAAAAAAACACTTACTGCAGTGCACTGACAAGCTAATTGCTACACAGCACTCGGATTGTGTTAGCAGTTTGTAAAGCGGTAGAAAACAGTACTTTCCCACTCTCTTGCCTTTCCCTTCACATTAATACTTGAAAGGAAGGCGTCTTGGACAACTTTCTTTTTCTTGTTACAAAACACACTGCAGCCCTCTGTGCAACTTCTAGAACACGATAGATGTTGTTTAGTGTGCAGGAGCGTTTTCTCCTTGCGAGACATAGTGAAAAAGCTATTTGCTTAGATGTAGGTAACAAGAAACACTTACTGCAGTGCACTGACAAGCTAATTGCTACACAGCACTGGGATTGTGTTAGCAGCTTGCACAGTGATAGAAAACAGTACTTTCCCACTCTCTTGCCTTTCCCTTCACATTAATACTTGAAACAAAGGCGTCTTGGACAACTTTCTTTTTCTTGTTACAAAAAACTCTGCAGCCCTCAGTGCAACTTCTAGAACACAATAGGAGATGTTTAGTGAGCAGCAACGTTTTGTGCTTGCGAGAAATAGTGAAAAAGCTATTTGCTTAAATGTAGGTAACAAGAAACACTTACTGCAGTGCACTGACAAGCTAATTGCTACACAGCACTGAGATTTTGTTAGCAGCTTGCAAAGAGATAGAAAACAGTACTTTCCCACTCTCTTGCCTTTCCCTTCACATTAATACTTGAAAGGAAGGCGTCTTGGACAAGTTTCTTTTTCTTGTTACAAAACACTCTGCAGCCCTCATTGCAACTTCTAGAACACGATAGGAGATGGTTAGTTAGCGGGAACGTTTTCTCCTTGCGAGACATAGTGAAAAAGCTTTTTGCTTATATGTAGGTAACAAGAAACACTTACTGCAGTGCACTGGAATGCTAATTGCTACACAGCACTGGGATTGTGTTAGCAGCTTGCAAAGTGATAGAAAACAGTACCTTCCCACTGTCTTGCCTTTCCCTTCACATTAATACTTGAAAGGAAGGCGTCTTAGACAACTTTCTTTTTCTTGCTTCAAAAAACTCTTCAGCCCTCTCTGCAACATCTACAACACGAAGGAAATTGTTTAGTGAGCTGGAGCGTTTTCTCCTTGCGAGACATAGTGAAAAAGCTATTTGCTTAGATGTAGGTAACAAGAAACACTTACTGCAGTGCACTGAAAAGCTAATTGCTACACAGCACTGGGATTGTGTTAGCAGCTTGCACAGTGATAGAAAACAGTAATTTCTCACTCTCTTGCCTTTCCCTTCACATTAATACTTGAAAGGAAGGCTTCTTTCTTGAATACTTGAAAAGAAGACAACTTCCTTTTTCTTGTTGCAAAACACACTGCAGCCCCCTGTGCAACTTCTAGAACACGATAGGAGATGTTTAGTGAGAAGGAACGTTTTCTCCTTGCGAGACATAGTGAAAAAGCTGTTTGCTTAGATGTAGGTAACAAGAAACACTTACTGCAGTACACTGACAAGCTAATTGCTACACAGCACTGAGATTGTGTTAGCGTCTTGAAAAGTGATAGAAAACGGTACTTTCCCACTCTCTTGCCTTTCCCTTGACATTAATACTTGAAAGGAAGGCGTCTTGGACAACTTTCTTTTTCTTGTTACAAAACACTCTGCAGCCCTCAGTGTAATTTCTAGAACACGATAGGAGATGTTTAGTGAGCAGGAATGTTTTCTCCTTGCGAGACATAGTGAAAAAGCTTTTTGCTTAGATGTAGGTAACAAGAAACTCTTACTGCAGTACACTGACAAGCTAATTGCTACATAGCACTCGGATTGTGTTAGCAGTTTGTAAAGCGGTAGAAAATAGTACTTTCCCACTCTCTTGCCTTTCCCTTCACATTAATACTTGAAAGGAAGGCGTCTTGGACAACTTTCTTTTTCTTGTTACAAAACACTCTGCAGCCCTCAGTGCAACTTCTAGAACACGATAGGCGATGTTTAGTGAGCAGCAACGTTTTCTCCTTGCGAGACATAGTGAAAAAGCTTTTTGCTTAGATGTAGGTAACAAGAAACACTTACTGCAGTGCACTGACAAGCTAATTGCTACACCGCACTGGGATTTTGTTAGCAGCTTGCAAAGAGATAGAAAACAGTACTTTCCCACTCTCTTGCCTTTCCCTTCACATTAATACTTGAAAGAAATGCTTCTTAGACAACTTTCTTTTTCTTGTTGTAAAACACACTGCAGCCCTCTGTGCAACTTCTACAACACGATGGAAGTTGTTTAGTGAGCAGCAACGTTTTCTTATTGCGAGACATAGTGAAAAAGCTATTTGCTTAGATGTATGTAACATGAAACACTTACTGCAGTGCACAGAAAAGCTAATTGCTACACAGCACTGGGATTGTGTTAGCAGCTTGCACAGTGATAGAAAACAGTACTTTCTCACTCTCTTGCCTTTCCCTTCACATTAATACTTGAAAGGAAGGCTTCTTAGACAACTTTCTTTTTCTTGTTGCAAAACACACTGCAGCCCTCTGTGCAGCTTCTAGAACACGATAGGAGATGTTTAGAGATCAGGAGCGTTTTCTCCGTGCGAGACATAGTGAAAAAGCTATTTGCTTAGATGTAGGTAACAAGAAACACTTACTGCAGTGCACTGACAAGCTAATTGCTACACAGCACTGAGATTGTGTTAGCAGCTTGCAAAGTGATAGAAAACAGTACTTTCCCACTCTCTTGCCTTTCCCTTCACATTAATACTTGAAAGGAAGGCATCTTAGACAACTTTCTTATTCTTGCTTCAAAAAACTCTTCAGCCCTCTGTGCAACATCTACAACAGGATGGAAGTTGTTTAGAGAGCAGGAGGGTTTTCTCCGTGCGAGACATAGTGAAAAAGCTATTTGCTTAGATGTAGGTAACAAGAAACACTTACTGCAGTGCACTGAGAAGCTAATTGCTACACAGCACTGGGATTGTGTTAGCAGCTTGCACAGTGATAGAAAACAGTACTTTCTCACTCTCTTGCCTTTCCCTTCACATTAATACTTGAAAGGAAGGCTTCTTAGACAACTTTCTTTTTCTTGTTACAAAACACACTGCAGCCCTCATTGCAACTTCTAGAACACGATAGGAGATGTTTAGTGTGCAGGAACGTTTTCTCCTTGCGAGACATAGTGAAAAAGCTATTTGCTTAGATGTAGGTAACAAGAAACACTTACTGCAGTGCACTGACAAGATAATTGCTACACAACACTCGGATTGTGTTAGCAGCTTGCACAGTGATAGAAAACAGTACTTTCCCACTCTCTTGCCTTTCCCTTCACATTAATACTTGAAACAAAGGCGTCTTGGACAACTTTCTTTTTCTTGTTACAAAAAACTCTGCAGCCCTCAGTGCAACTTCTAGAACACGATAGGAGATGTTTAGTGAGCAGCAATGTTTTCTGCATGCGAGACATAGTGAAAAAGCTATTTGCTCAAATGTAGGTAACAAGAAACACTTACTGCAGTGCACTGACAAGCTAATTGCTACACAGCACTGGGATTGTGTTAGCAGCTTGCACAGTGATAGAAAACAGTACTTTCCCACTCTCTTGCCTTTCCCTTCACATTAATACTTGAAACAAAGGCGTCTTGGACAACTTTCTTTTTCTTGTTACAAAACACTCTGCAGCCCTCATTGCAACTTCTAGAACACGATAGGAGATGTTTAGTGTGCAGGAACGTTTTCTCCTTGCGAGACATAGTGAAAAAGCTTTTTACTTAGATGTAGGTAACAAGAAACACTTACTGCAGTGCACTGACAAGCTAATTGCTACACAGCACTGAGATTGTGTTAGCAGCTTGCAAAGTGATAGAAAACAGTACTTTCCCACTCTCTTGCCTTTCCCTTCACATTAATACTTGAAAGAAATGCTTCTTAGACAACTTTCTTTTTCTTGCTTCAAAAAAATCTTTAAGCCCTCTCTGCAACATCTACAACACGAAGGAAGTTGTTTAGTGAGCTGGAGCGTTTTCTCCTTGCGAGACATAGTGAAAAAGCTATTTGCTTAGATGTAGGTAACAAGAAACACTTACTGCAGTGCACTGACAAGCTAATTGCTACACAGCACTGGGATTGTGTTAGCAGCTTGCACAGTGATAGAAAACAGTACTTTCTCACTCTCTTGCCTTTCCCTTCACATTAATACTTGAAAGGAAGGCTTCTTAGACAACTTTCTTTTTCTTGTTGCAAAACACACTGCAGCCCCCTGTGCAACTTCTAGAACACGATAGGAGATGTTTAGTGAGAAGGAACATTTTCTCGTTGCGAGACATAGTGAAAAAGCTGTTTGCTTAGATGCAGGTAACAAGAAAAACTTACTGCAGTGCACTGAGAAGCTAATTGCTACATAGCACTAGGATTGTGTTAGCAGTTTGTAAAGCGGTATAAAATAGTACTTTCCCACTCTCTTGCCTTTCCCTTCACATTAATACTTGAAAGAAAGGCTTCTTAGACAACTTTCTTTTTCTTGTTCTAAAACACACTGCAGCCCTCTGTGCAACTTCTACAACACGATGGAAGTTGTTTAGTGAGCAGAAAAGTTTTCTCCTTGCGAGACATAGTGAAAAAGCTACTTGCTTAGATGTAGGTAACAAGAAACACTTACTGCAGTCCACTGACAAACTAATTGCTACACAGCACTGGGATTGTGTTAGCAGCTTGCACAGTGATAGAAAACAGTACTTTCTCACTCTCTTGCCTTTCCCTTCACATTAATACTTGAAAGGAAGGCTTCTTAGACAACTTTCTTTTTCTTGTTGCAAAACACACTGCAGCCCTCTGTGCAACTTCTAAAACACGATAGGACATGTTTAGTGAGCAGGAACGTTTTCTCCTTGCGAGACATAGTGAAAAAGCTATTTGCTTAGATGTAGGTAACAAGAAACACTTACTGCAGTACACTGACAAGCTAATTGCTACACAGCTCTGGGATTGTGTTAGCAGCTTGCACAGTGATAGAAAACAGTACTTTCCCACTCTCTTGCCTTTCCCTTCACATTAATACTTGAAACAAAGGCGTCTTGGACAAGTTTCTTTTTCTTGTTACAAAACACTCTGCAGGCCTCAGTGTAATTTCTAGAAAACGATAGGAGATGTTTAGTGAGAAGGAACGTTTTCTCCTTGCGAGACATAGTGAAAAAGCTAATTGCTTAGATGTAGGTAACAAGAAACACTTACTGCAGTGCACTGACATGCTAATTGCTACACACCACTGGGATTGTGTTAGCAGCTTGCAAAGTGATAGAAAACAGTACTTTCCCACTCTCTTAACCTTCCCTTCACATTAATAATTGAAAGGAAGGCATCTTAGACAACTTTCTTTTTCTTGCTTCAAAAAACTCTGCAGCCCTCTGTGACGCATCTACAACACGATGGAAGTTGTTTAGAGAGCAGGAGCGTTTTCTCCTTGCGAGACATAGTGAAAAAGCTATTTGCTTAGATGTAGGTAACAAGAAACACTTACTGCAGTGCACTGAAAAGCTAATTGCTACACAGCACTGGGATTGTGTTAGCAGCTTGCACAGTGATAGAAAACAGTACTTTCCCACACTCTTGCCTTTCCACTCACATTAATACTTGAAACAAAGGCGTCTTGGACAACTTTCTTTTTCTTGTTACAAAAAACTCTGCAGCCCTCTGTGCAACTTCTAGAACACGATAGGAGATGTTTAGTGAGCAGCAACGTTTTCTCATTGCGAGACATACTGAAAAAGCTTTTTACTTAGATGTAGGTAACAAGAAACACTTACTGCAGTGCACTGACAAGCTAATTGCTACGCAGCACTGAGATTGTGTTAGCAGCTTGCAAAGAGATAGAAAACAGTACTTTCCCACTCTCTTGCCTTTCCCTTCACATTAATACTTGAAAGGAAGGCGTATTGGACAAGTTTCTTTTTCTTGTTACAAAACACTCTGCAGCCCTCAGTGCAACTTCTAGAACACGATAGGAGATCTTTAGTTAGCGGGAACGCTTTCTCCTTGCGAGACATAGTGAAAAACTTTTTGCTTAGATGTAGGTAACAAGAAACACGTACTGCAGTGCACTGACAAGCTAATTGCTACACTGCTCTGGGATTCTGTTAGCAGCTTGCAAAGTGAGAGAAAACAGTACTTTCCCACTCTCTTACCTTTCCCTTCACATTAATACTTGAAAGAAAGGCGTCTTAGACAACTTTCTTTTTCTTGCTTCAAAAAACTCTTCAGCCCTCTGTGCAACATCTACAACACGAAGGAAGTTGTTTAGTGACCTGGAGCGTTTTCTCCTTGCGAGACATAGTGAAAAAGCTATTTGCTCAGATGTAGGTAACAAGACACACTTACTGCAGTGCACTGAAAAGCTAATTGCTACACAGCTCTGGGATTGTGTTAGCAGCTTGCAAAGTGATAGAAAACAGTACTTTCCCACTCTCTTGCCTTTCCCTTCACATTAATACGTGAAAGGAAGGCGTCTTAGACAACTTTACTTTTCTTGTTGCTAAAAAACTCTGCAGCCCTGTGTGCAATCCCTAGAACACGACAGGAGATGTTTAGTGAGCAGGAACGTTTTCTCCTTCCGTGACATAGTGAAAAAGCTTTTTGCTTAGATGTACGTAACAAGAAACACTTACGGCAGTACACTGACAAGCTAATTGCTACACAGCACTGGGATTGTGTTAGCAGCTTGCACAGTGATAGAAAACAGTACTTTCCCAATCTCTTGCCTTTCCTTGCACATTAATACTTGAAAGGAAGGCGTCTTAGACAACTTTCTTTTTCTTGCTTCAAAAAACTCTGCAGCCCTCTGTGCAATATCTACAACACGATGGAAGTTGTTTAGTTAGCAGGAGCGTTTTCTCCTTTTGCGACATAGTGAAAAAGCTATTTGCTTAGATGTAGGTAACAAGAAACACTTACTGCAGTCCACTGACAAACTAATTGCTACACAGCACTGGGATTGTGTTAGCAGCTTGCACAGTGATAGAAAACAGTACTTTCTCACTCTCTTGCCTTTCCCTTCACATTAATACTTGAAAGGAAGGCTTCTTAGACAACTTTCTTTTTCTTGTTGCAGAACACACTGCAGCCCTCTCTGCAACTTCTACAACACGCTGGAAGTTGTTTACTGAGCAGCAACGTTTTCTCCTTGCGAGACATAGTGAAAAAGCTATTTGCTTAGATGTAGGTAACAAGAAACACTTACTGCAGTGCACTGACAAGCTAATTGCTACACAGCACTGGGATTGTGTTAGCAGCTTGCACAGTGATAGAAAACAGTACTTTCTCACTCTCTTGCCTTTCCCTTCACATTAATACTTGAAAGGAAGGCTTCTTAGACAACTTTCTTTTTCTTGTTGCAAAACACACTGCAGCCCTCTGTGCAACTTCTAGAACACGATAGGACATGTTTAGTGAGAAGGAACGTTTTCTCCTTGCGAGACATAGTGAAAAAGCTATTTGCTTAGATGTAGGTAACAAGAAACACTTACTGCAGTACACTGACAAGCTAATTGCTACACAGCACTGAGATTGTGTTAGCAGCTTGCAAAGTGATAGAAAACAGTACTTTCCCACTCTCTTGCCTTTCCCTTCACATTAATACTTGAAAGGAAGGCATCTTAGACACCTTTCTTTTTCTTGCTTCAAAAAACTCTGCAGCCCACTGTGACGCATCTACAAAACGATGGAAGTTGTTTAGTGAGCAGCAACGTTTTCTCCTTGCGAGACATAGTGAAAAAGCTATTTGCTTAGATGTAGGTAACAAGAAACACTTACTGCAGTGCACTGACAAGCTAATTGCTACACAGCACTGGGATTGTGTTAACAGCTTGCACAGTGACAGAAAACAGTACTTTCTCACTCTCTTGCCTTTCCCTTCACATTAATACTTGAAAGGAAGGCTTCTTAGACAACTTTCTTTTTCTTGTTGCAAAACACTCTGCAGCCCTCATTGCAACTTCTAGAACACGATAGGAGATGGTTAGTTAGCGGGAACGTTTTCTCCTTGCGAGACATAGTGAAAAAGCTTTTTGCTTAGATGTAGGTAACAAGAAACACTTACTGCAGTGCACTGGAATGCTAATTGCTACACAGCACTGGGATTGTGTTAGCAGCTTGCAAAGTGATAGAAAACAGTACTTTCCCACTCTCTTGCCTTTCCCTTCACATTAATACTTGAAAGGAAGGCGTCTTAGGCAATTTTCTTTTTCTTGCTTCAAATAACTCTTCAGCCCTCTCTGTAACATCTACAACACGAAGGAAATTGTTTAGTGAGCTGGAGCGTTTTCTCCTTGCGAGACATAGTGAAAAAGCTATTTGCTTAGATGTAGGTAACAAGAAACACTTACTGCAGTGCACTGAAAAGCTAATTGCTACACAGCACTGGGATTGTGTTAGCAGCTTGCACAGTGATAGAAAACAGTAATTTCTCACTCTCTTGCCTTTCCCTTCACATTAATACTTGAAAGGAAGGCTTCTTTCTTGAATACTTGAAAAGAAGACAACTTCCTTTTTCTTGTTGCAAAACACACTGCAGCCCCCTGTGCAACTTCTAGAACACGATAGGAGATGTTTAGTGAGAAGGAACGTTTTCTCCTTGCGAGACATAGTGAAAAAGCTGTTTGCTTAGATGTAGGTAACAAGAAACACTTACTGCAGTACACTGACAAGCTAATTGCTACACAGCACTGAGATTGTGTTAGCGTCTTGAAAAGTGATAGAAAACGGTACTTTCCCACTCTCTTGCCTTTCCCTTGACATTAATACTTGAAAGGAAGGCGTCTTGGACAACTTTCTTTTTCTTGTTACAAAACACTCTGCAGCCCTCAGTGTAATTTCTAGAACACGATAGGAGATGTTTAGTGAGCAGGAATGTTTTCTCCTTGCGAGACATAGTGAAAAAGCTTTTTGCTTAGATGTAGGTAACAAGAAACTCTTACTGCAGTACACTGACAAGCTAATTGCTACATAGCACTCGGATTGTGTTAGCAGTTTGTAAAGCGGTAGAAAATAGTACTTTCCCACTCTCTTGCCTTTCCCTTCACATTAATACTTGAAAGGAAGGCGTCTTGGACAACTTTCTTTTTCTTGTTACAAAACACTCTGCAGCCCTCAGTGCAACTTCTAGAACACGATAGGCGATGTTTAGTGAGCAGCAACGTTTTCTCCTTGCGAGACATAGTGAAAAAGCTTTTTGCTTAGATGTAGGTTACAAGAAACACTTACTGCAGTGCACTGACAAGCTAATTGCTACACCGCACTGGGATTTTGTTAGCAGCTTGCAAAGAGATAGAAAACAGTACTTTCCCACTCTCTTGCCTTTCCCTTCACATTAATACTTGAAAGAAATGCTTCTTAGACAACTTTCTTTTTCTTGTTGTAAAACACACTGCAGCCCTCTGTGCAACTTCTACAACACGATGCAAGTTGTTTAGTGAGCAGCAACGTTTTCTTATTGCGAGACATAGTGAAAAAGCTATTTGCTTAGATGTAGGTAACATGAAACACTTACTGCAGTGCACTGAGAAGCTAATTGCTACACAGCACTGGGATTGTGTTAGCAGCTTGCACAGTGATAGAAAACAGTACTTTCTCACTCTCTTGCCTTTCCCTTCACATTAATACTTGAAAGGAAGGCTTCTTAGACAACTTTCTTTTTCTTGTTGCAAAACACACTGCAGCCCTCTGTGCAGCTTCTAGAACACGATAGGAGATGTTTAGAGATCAGGAGCGTTTTCTCCGTGCGAGACATAGTGAAAAAGCTATTTGCTTAGATGTAGGTAACAAGAAACAGTTACTGCAGTGCACTGACAAGCTAATTGCTACACAGCACTGAGATTGTGTTAGCAGCTTGCAAAGTGATAGAAAACAGTATTTTCCCACTCTCTTGCCTTTCCCTTCACATTAATACTTGAAAGGAAGGCATCTTAGACAACTTTCTTATTCTTGCTTCAAAAAACTCTTCAGCCCTCTGTGCAACATCTACAACAGGATGGAAGTTGTTTAGAGAGCAGGAGCGTTTTCTCCGTGCGAGACATAGTGAAAAAGCTATTTGCTTAGATGTAGGTAACAAGAAACACTTACTGCAGTGCACTGAGAAGCTAATTGCTACACAGCACTGGGATTGTGTTAGCAGCTTGCACAGTGATAGAAAACAGTACTTTCTCACTCTCTTGCCTTTCCCTTCACATTAATACTTGAAAGGAAGGCTTCTTTGACAACTTTCTTTTTCTTGTTACAAAACACACTGCAGCCCTCTGTGCAACTTCTCGAACACGATAGGAGATGTTTAGTGTGCAGGAACGTTTTCTCCTTGCGAGACATAGTGAAAAAGCTATTTGCTTAGATGTAGGTAACAAGAAACACTTACTGCAGTGCACTGACAAGATAATTGCTACACAACACTCGGATTGTGTTAGCAGCTTGCACAGTGATAGAAAACAGTACTTTCCCACTCTCTTGCCTTTCCCTTCACATTAATACTTGAAACAAAGGCGTCTTGGACAACTTTCTTTTTCTTGTTACAAAAAACTCTGCAGCCCTCAGTGCAACTTCTAGAACACGATAGGAGATGTTTAGTGAGCAGCAATGTTTTCTGCATGCGAGACATAGTGAAAAAGCTATTTGCTTAAATGTAGGTAACAAGAAACACTTACTGCAGTGCACTGACAAGCTAATTGCTACACAGCACTGGGATTGTGTTAGCAGCTTGCACAGTGATAGAAAACAGTACTTTCCCACTCTCTTGCCTTTCCCTTCACATTAATACTTGAAACAAAGGCGTCTTGGACAACTTTCTTTTTCTTGTTACAAAACACTCTGCAGCCCTCATTGCAACTTCTAGAACACGATAGGAGATGTTTAGTGTGCAGGAACGTTTTCTCCTTGCGAGACATAGTGAAAAAGCTTTTTACTTAGATGTAGGTAACAAGAAACACTTACTGCAGTGCACTGACAAGCTAATTGCTACACAGCACTGAGATTGTGTTAGCAGCTTGCAAAGTGATAGAAAACAGTACTTTCCCACTCTCTTGCCTTTCCCTTCACATTAATACTTGAAAGGAAGGCGTCTTAGACAACTTTATTTTTCTTGCTTCAAAAAACTCTTCAGCCCTCTCTGCAACATCTACAACACGAAGGAAGTTGTTTAGTGAGCTGGAGCGTTTTCTCCTTGCGAGACATAGTGAAAAAGCTATTTGCTTAGATGTAGGTAACAAGAAACACTTACTGCAGTGCACTGACAAGCTAATTGCTACACAGCACTGGGATTGTGTTAGCAGCTTGCACAGTGATAGAAAACAGTACTTTCTCACTCTCTTGCCTTTCCCTTCACATTAATACTTGAAAGGAAGGCTTCTTAGACAACTTTCTTTTTCTTGTTGCAAAACACACTGCAGCCCCCTGTGCAACTTCTAGAACACGATAGGAGATGTTTAGTGAGAAGGAACATTTTCTCGTTGCGAGACATAGTGAAAAAGCTGTTTGCTTAGATGCAGGTAACAAGAAAAACTTACTGCAGTGCACTGACAAGCTAATTGCTACATAGCACTAGGATTGTGTTAGCAGTTTGTAAAGCGGTATAAAATAGTACTTTCCCACTCTCTTGCCTTTCCCTTCACATTAATACTTGAAAGAAAGGCTTCTTAGACAACTTTCTTTTTCTTGTTCTAAAACACACTGCAGCCCTCTGTGCAACTTCTACAACACGATGGAAGTTGTTTAGTGAGCAGAAAAGTTTTCTCCTTGCGAGACATAGTGAAAAAGCTACTTGCTTAGATGTAGGTAACAAGAAACACTTACTGCAGTCCACTGACAAACTAATTGCTACACAGCACTGGGATTGTGTTAGCAGCTTGCACAGTGATAGAAAACAGTACTTTCTCACTCTCTTGCCTTTCCCTTCACATTAATACTTGAAAGGAAGGCTTCTTAGACAACTTTCTTTTTCTTGTTGCAAAACACACTGCAGCCCTCTGTGCAACTTCTAAAACACGATAGGACATGTTTAGTGAGCAGGAACGTTTTCTCCTTGCGAGACATAGTGAAAAAGCTATTTGCTTAGATGTAGGTAACAAGAAACACTTACTGCAGTACACTGACAAGCTAATTGCTACACAGCTCTGGGATTGTGTTAGCAGCTTGCACAGTGATAGAAAACAGTACTTTCCCACTCTCTTGCCTTTCCCTTCACATTAATACTTGAAACAAAGGCGTCTTGGACAAGTTTCTTTTTCTTGTTACAAAACACTCTGCAGGCCTCAGTGTAATTTCTAGAAAACGATAGGAGATGTTTAGTGAGAAGGAACGTTTTCTCCTTGCGAGACATAGTGAAAAAGCTAATTGCTTAGATGTAGGTAACAAGAAACACTTACTGCAGTGCACTGACATGCTAATTGCTACACAGCACTGGGATTGTGTTAGCAGCTTGCAAAGTGATAGAAAACAGTACTTTCCCACTCTCTTAACCTTCCCTTCACATTAATAATTGAAAGGAAGGCATCTTAGACAACTTTCTTTTTCTTGCTTCAAAAAACTCTGCAGCCCTCTGTGACGCATCTACAACACGATGGAAGTTGTTTAGAGAGCAGGAGCGTTTTCTCCTTGCGAGACATAGTGAAAAAGCTATTTGCTTAGATGTAGGTAACAAGAAACACTTACTGCAGTGCACTGAAAAGCTAATTGCTACACAGCACTGGGATTGTGTTAGCAGCTTGCACAGTGATAGAAAACAGTACTTTCCCACACTCTTGCCTTTCCACTCACATTAATACTTGAAACAAAGGCGTCTTGGACAACTTTCTTTTTCTTGTTACAAAAAACTCTGCAGCCCTCTGTGCAACTTCTAGAACACGATAGGAGATGTTTAGTGAGCAGCAACGTTTTCTCATTGCGAGACATACTGAAAAAGCTTTTTACTTAGATGTAGGTAACAAGAAACACTTACTGCAGTGCACTGACAAGCTAATTGCTACGCAGCACTGAGATTGTGTTAGCAGCTTGCAAAGAGATAGAAAACAGTACTTTCCCACTCTCTTGCCTTTCCCTTCACATTAATACTTGAAGGGAAGGCGTGTTGGACAAGTTTCTTTTTCTTGTTACAAAACACTCTGCAGCCCTCAGTGCAACTTCTAGAACACGATAGGAGATCTTTAGTTAGCGGGAACGCTTTCTACTTGCGAGACATAGTGAACAACTTTTTGCTTAGATGTAGGTAACAAGAAACACGTACTGCAGTGCACTGACAAGCTAATTGCTACACTGCTCTGGGATTCTGTTAGCAGCTTGCAAAGTGAGAGAAAACAGTACTTTCCCACTCTCTTACCTTTCCCTTCACATTAATACTTGAAAGAAAGGCGTCTTAGACAACTTTCTTTTTCTTGCTTCAAAAAACTCTTCAGACCTCTGTGCAACATCTAGAACACAATAGGAGATGTTTAGTGAGCAGCAACGTTTTCTGCTTGCGAGACATAGTGAAAAAGCTATTTGCTTAAATGTAGGTAACAAGAAACACTTACTGCAGTGCACTGACAAGCTAATTGCTACACAGCACTGAGATTTTGTTAGCAGCTTGCAAAGAGATAGAAAACAGTACTTTCCCACTCTCTTGCCTTTCCCTTCACATTAATACTTGAAAGGAAGGCGTCTTGGACAACTTTCTTTTTCTTGTTACAAAACACTCTGCAGCCCTCAGTGTAATTTCTAGAACACGATAGGAGATGTTTAGTGAGAAGGAACGTTTTCTCCATGCGAGACATAGTGAAAAATCTAATTGCTTAGATGTAGGTAACAAGAAACACTTACTGCAGTGCACTGACAAGCTAATTGCTACACAGCACTGAGATTGTGTTAGCAGCTTGCAAAGAGATAGAAAACAGTACTTTCCCACTCTCTTGCCTTTCCCTTCACATTAATACTTGAAAGGAAGGCGTCTTGGACAACTTTCTTGCTCTTGCTTCAAAAAATTCTGCAGCCCTCTGTGCAACTTCTACAACACGATGGAAGTTGTTTAGTGAGCAGGAGCGTTTTCTCCTTGCGAGACATATTGAAAAAGCTGTTTGCTTCGATGTAGGTAACAAGAAACACTTACTGCAGTGCACTGAAATGCTAATTGTTACACAGCACTGGGATTGTGTTAGCAGCTTGCACAGTGATAGAAAACAGTACTTTCTCACTCTCTTGCCTTTCCCTTCACATTAATACTTGAAAGGAAGGCTTCTTAGACAACTTTCTTTTTCTTGGTGCAAAACACACTGCAGCCCTCTGTGCAACTTCTAGAACACGATAGGAGATGTTTAGTGAGAAGGAACGTTTTCCCCTTGCGAGACATAGTGAAAAAGCTTTTTGCTTAAATGTAGGTAAAAAAAACACTTACTGCAGTGCACTGACAAGCTAATTGCTACACAGCACTCGGATTGTGTTAGCAGTTTGTAAAGCGGTAGAAAACAGTACTTTCCCACTCTCTTGCCTTTCCCTTCACATTAATACTTGAAAGGAAGGCGTCTTGGACAACTTTCTTTTTCTTGTTACAAAACACACTGCAGCCCTCTGTGCAACTTCTAGAACACGATAGATGTTGTTTAGTGTGCAGGAGCGTTTTCTCCTTGCGAGACATAGTGAAAAAGCTATTTGCTTAGATGTAGGTAACAAGAAACACTTACTGCAGTGCACTGACAAGCTAATTGCTACACAGCACTGGGATTGTGTTAGCAGCTTGCACAGTGATAGAAAACAGTACTTTCCCACTCTCTTGCCTTTCCCTTCACATTAATACTTGAAACAAAGGCGTCTTGGACAACTTTCTTTTTCTTGTTACAAAAAACTCTGCAGCCCTCAGTGCAACTTCTAGAACACAATAGGAGATGTTTAGTGAGCAGCAACGTTTTGTGCTTGCGAGAAATAGTGAAAAAGCTATTTGCTTAAATGTAGGTAACAAGAAACACTTACTGCAGTGCACTGACAAGCTAATTGCTACACAGCACTGAGATTTTGTTAGCAGCTTGCAAAGAGATAGAAAACAGTACTTTCCCACTCTCTTGCCTTTCCCTTCACATTAATACTTGAAAGGAAGGCGTCTTGGACAAGTTTCTTTTTCTTGTTACAAAACACTCTGCAGCCCTCATTGCAACTTCTAGAACACGATAGGAGATGGTTAGTTAGCGGGAACGTTTTCTCCTTGCGAGACATAGTGAAAAAGCTTTTTGCTTATATGTAGGTAACAAGAAACACTTACTGCAGTGCACTGGAATGCTAATTGCTACACAGCACTGGGATTGTGTTAGCAGCTTGCAAAGTGATAGAAAACAGTACCTTCCCACTGTCTTGCCTTTCCCTTCACATTAATACTTGAAAGGAAGGCGTCTTAGACAACTTTCTTTTTCTTGCTTCAAAAAACTCTTCAGCCCTCTCTGCAACATCTACAACACGAAGGAAATTGTTTAGTGAGCTGGAGCGTTTTCTCCTTGCGAGACATAGTGAAAAAGCTATTTGCTTAGATGTAGGTAACAAGAAACACTTACTGCAGTGCACTGAAAAGCTAATTGCTACACAGCACTGGGATTGTGTTAGCAGCTTGCACAGTGATAGAAAACAGTAATTTCTCACTCTCTTGCCTTTCCCTTCACATTAATACTTGAAAGGAAGGCTTCTTTCTTGAATACTTGAAAAGAAGACAACTTCCTTTTTCTTGTTGCAAAACACACTGCAGCCCCCTGTGCAACTTCTAGAACACGATAGGAGATGTTTAGTGAGAAGGAACGTTTTCTCCTTGCGAGACATAGTGAAAAAGCTGTTTGCTTAGATGTAGGTAACAAGAAACACTTACTGCAGTACACTGACAAGCTAATTGCTACACAGCACTGAGATTGTGTTAGCGTCTTGAAAAGTGATAGAAAACGGTACTTTCCCACTCTCTTGCCTTTCCCTTGACATTAATACTTGAAAGGAAGGCGTCTTGGACAACTTTCTTTTTCTTGTTACAAAACACTCTGCAGCCCTCAGTGTAATTTCTAGAACACGATAGGAGATGTTTAGTGAGCAGGAATGTTTTCTCCTTGCGAGACATAGTGAAAAAGCTTTTTGCTTAGATGTAGGTAACAAGAAACTCTTACTGCAGTACACTGACAAGCTAATTGCTACATAGCACTCGGATTGTGTTAGCAGTTTGTAAAGCGGTAGAAAATAGTACTTTCCCACTCTCTTGCCTTTCCCTTCACATTAATACTTGAAAGGAAGGCGTCTTGGACAACTTTCTTTTTCTTGTTACAAAACACTCTGCAGCCCTCAGTGCAACTTCTAGAACACGATAGGCGATGTTTAGTGAGCAGCAACGTTTTCTCCTTGCGAGACATAGTGAAAAAGCTTTTTGCTTAGATGTAGGTAACAAGAAACACTTACTGCAGTGCACTGACAAGCTAATTGCTACACCGCACTGGGATTTTGTTAGCAGCTTGCAAAGAGATAGAAAACAGTACTTTCCCACTCTCTTGCCTTTCCCTTCACATTAATACTTGAAAGAAATGCTTCTTAGACAACTTTCTTTTTCTTGTTGTAAAACACACTGCAGCCCTCTGTGCAACTTCTACAACACGATGGAAGTTGTTTAGTGAGCAGCAACGTTTTCTTATTGCGAGACATAGTGAAAAAGCTATTTGCTTAGATGTATGTAACATGAAACACTTACTGCAGTGCACAGAAAAGCTAATTGCTACACAGCACTGGGATTGTGTTAGCAGCTTGCACAGTGATAGAAAACAGTACTTTCTCACTCTCTTGCCTTTCCCTTCACATTAATACTTGAAAGGAAGGCTTCTTAGACAACTTTCTTTTTCTTGTTGCAAAACACACTGCAGCCCTCTGTGCAGCTTCTAGAACACGATAGGAGATGTTTAGAGATCAGGAGCGTTTTCTCCGTGCGAGACATAGTGAAAAAGCTATTTGCTTAGATGTAGGTAACAAGAAACACTTACTGCAGTGCACTGACAAGCTAATTGCTACACAGCACTGAGATTGTGTTAGCAGCTTGCAAAGTGATAGAAAACAGTACTTTCCCACTCTCTTGCCTTTCCCTTCACATTAATACTTGAAAGGAAGGCATCTTAGACAACTTTCTTATTCTTGCTTCAAAAAACTCTTCAGCCCTCTGTGCAACATCTACAACAGGATGGAAGTTGTTTAGAGAGCAGGAGGGTTTTCTCCGTGCGAGACATAGTGAAAAAGCTATTTGCTTAGATGTAGGTAACAAGAAACACTTACTGCAGTGCACTGAGAAGCTAATTGCTACACAGCACTGGGATTGTGTTAGCAGCTTGCACAGTGATAGAAAACAGTACTTTCTCACTCTCTTGCCTTTCCCTTCACATTAATACTTGAAAGGAAGGCTTCTTAGACAACTTTCTTTTTCTTGTTACAAAACACACTGCAGCCCTCATTGCAACTTCTAGAACACGATAGGAGATGTTTAGTGTGCAGGAACGTTTTCTCCTTGCGAGACATAGTGAAAAAGCTATTTGCTTAGATGTAGGTAACAAGAAACACTTACTGCAGTGCACTGACAAGATAATTGCTACACAACACTCGGATTGTGTTAGCAGCTTGCACAGTGATAGAAAACAGTACTTTCCCACTCTCTTGCCTTTCCCTTCACATTAATACTTGAAACAAAGGCGTCTTGGACAACTTTCTTTTTCTTGTTACAAAAAACTCTGCAGCCCTCAGTGCAACTTCTAGAACACGATAGGAGATGTTTAGTGAGCAGCAATGTTTTCTGCATGCGAGACATAGTGAAAAAGCTATTTGCTCAAATGTAGGTAACAAGAAACACTTACTGCAGTGCACTGACAAGCTAATTGCTACACAGCACTGGGATTGTGTTAGCAGCTTGCACAGTGATAGAAAACAGTACTTTCCCACTCTCTTGCCTTTCCCTTCACATTAATACTTGAAACAAAGGCGTCTTGGACAACTTTCTTTTTCTTGTTACAAAACACTCTGCAGCCCTCATTGCAACTTCTAGAACACGATAGGAGATGTTTAGTGTGCAGGAACGTTTTCTCCTTGCGAGACATAGTGAAAAAGCTTTTTACTTAGATGTAGGTAACAAGAAACACTTACTGCAGTGCACTGACAAGCTAATTGCTACACAGCACTGAGATTGTGTTAGCAGCTTGCAAAGTGATAGAAAACAGTACTTTCCCACTCTCTTGCCTTTCCCTTCACATTAATACTTGAAAGAAATGCTTCTTAGACAACTTTCTTTTTCTTGCTTCAAAAAAATCTTTAAGCCCTCTCTGCAACATCTACAACACGAAGGAAGTTGTTTAGTGAGCTGGAGCGTTTTCTCCTTGCGAGACATAGTGAAAAAGCTATTTGCTTAGATGTAGGTAACAAGAAACACTTACTGCAGTGCACTGACAAGCTAATTGCTACACAGCACTGGGATTGTGTTAGCAGCTTGCACAGTGATAGAAAACAGTACTTTCTCACTCTCTTGCCTTTCCCTTCACATTAATACTTGAAAGGAAGGCTTCTTAGACAACTTTCTTTTTCTTGTTGCAAAACACACTGCAGCCCCCTGTGCAACTTCTAGAACACGATAGGAGATGTTTAGTGAGAAGGAACATTTTCTCGTTGCGAGACATAGTGAAAAAGCTGTTTGCTTAGATGCAGGTAACAAGAAAAACTTACTGCAGTGCACTGAGAAGCTAATTGCTACATAGCACTAGGATTGTGTTAGCAGTTTGTAAAGCGGTATAAAATAGTACTTTCCCACTCTCTTGCCTTTCCCTTCACATTAATACTTGAAAGAAAGGCTTCTTAGACAACTTTCTTTTTCTTGTTCTAAAACACACTGCAGCCCTCTGTGCAACTTCTACAACACGATGGAAGTTGTTTAGTGAGCAGAAAAGTTTTCTCCTTGCGAGACATAGTGAAAAAGCTACTTGCTTAGATGTAGGTAACAAGAAACACTTACTGCAGTCCACTGACAAACTAATTGCTACACAGCACTGGGATTGTGTTAGCAGCTTGCACAGTGATAGAAAACAGTACTTTCTCACTCTCTTGCCTTTCCCTTCACATTAATACTTGAAAGGAAGGCTTCTTAGACAACTTTCTTTTTCTTGTTGCAAAACACACTGCAGCCCTCTGTGCAACTTCTAAAACACGATAGGACATGTTTAGTGAGCAGGAACGTTTTCTCCTTGCGAGACATAGTGAAAAAGCTATTTGCTTAGATGTAGGTAACAAGAAACACTTACTGCAGTACACTGACAAGCTAATTGCTACACAGCTCTGGGATTGTGTTAGCAGCTTGCACAGTGATAGAAAACAGTACTTTCCCACTCTCTTGCCTTTCCCTTCACATTAATACTTGAAACAAAGGCGTCTTGGACAAGTTTCTTTTTCTTGTTACAAAACACTCTGCAGGCCTCAGTGTAATTTCTAGAAAACGATAGGAGATGTTTAGTGAGAAGGAACGTTTTCTCCTTGCGAGACATAGTGAAAAAGCTAATTGCTTAGATGTAGGTAACAAGAAACACTTACTGCAGTGCACTGACATGCTAATTGCTACACACCACTGGGATTGTGTTAGCAGCTTGCAAAGTGATAGAAAACAGTACTTTCCCACTCTCTTAACCTTCCCTTCACATTAATAATTGAAAGGAAGGCATCTTAGACAACTTTCTTTTTCTTGCTTCAAAAAACTCTGCAGCCCTCTGTGACGCATCTACAACACGATGGAAGTTGTTTAGAGAGCAGGAGCGTTTTCTCCTTGCGAGACATAGTGAAAAAGCTATTTGCTTAGATGTAGGTAACAAGAAACACTTACTGCAGTGCACTGAAAAGCTAATTGCTACACAGCACTGGGATTGTGTTAGCAGCTTGCACAGTGATAGAAAACAGTACTTTCCCACACTCTTGCCTTTCCACTCACATTAATACTTGAAACAAAGGCGTCTTGGACAACTTTCTTTTTCTTGTTACAAAAAACTCTGCAGCCCTCTGTGCAACTTCTAGAACACGATAGGAGATGTTTAGTGAGCAGCAACGTTTTCTCATTGCGAGACATACTGAAAAAGCTTTTTACTTAGATGTAGGTAACAAGAAACACTTACTGCAGTGCACTGACAAGCTAATTGCTACGCAGCACTGAGATTGTGTTAGCAGCTTGCAAAGAGATAGAAAACAGTACTTTCCCACTCTCTTGCCTTTCCCTTCACATTAATACTTGAAAGGAAGGCGTATTGGACAAGTTTCTTTTTCTTGTTACAAAACACTCTGCAGCCCTCAGTGCAACTTCTAGAACACGATAGGAGATCTTTAGTTAGCGGGAACGCTTTCTCCTTGCGAGACATAGTGAAAAACTTTTTGCTTAGATGTAGGTAACAAGAAACACGTACTGCAGTGCACTGACAAGCTAATTGCTACACTGCTCTGGGATTCTGTTAGCAGCTTGCAAAGTGAGAGAAAACAGTACTTTCCCACTCTCTTACCTTTCCCTTCACATTAATACTTGAAAGAAAGGCGTCTTAGACAACTTTCTTTTTCTTGCTTCAAAAAACTCTTCAGCCCTCTGTGCAACATCTACAACACGAAGGAAGTTGTTTAGTGACCTGGAGCGTTTTCTCCTTGCGAGACATAGTGAAAAAGCTATTTGCTCAGATGTAGGTAACAAGACACACTTACTGCAGTGCACTGAAAAGCTAATTGCTACACAGCTCTGGGATTGTGTTAGCAGCTTGCAAAGTGATAGAAAACAGTACTTTCCCACTCTCTTGCCTTTCCCTTCACATTAATACGTGAAAGGAAGGCGTCTTAGACAACTTTACTTTTCTTGTTGCTAAAAAACTCTGCAGCCCTGTGTGCAATCCCTAGAACACGACAGGAGATGTTTAGTGAGCAGGAACGTTTTCTCCTTCCGTGACATAGTGAAAAAGCTTTTTGCTTAGATGTACGTAACAAGAAACACTTACGGCAGTACACTGACAAGCTAATTGCTACACAGCACTGGGATTGTGTTAGCAGCTTGCACAGTGATAGAAAACAGTACTTTCCCAATCTCTTGCCTTTCCTTGCACATTAATACTTGAAAGGAAGGCGTCTTAGACAACTTTCTTTTTCTTGCTTCAAAAAACTCTGCAGCCCTCTGTGCAATATCTACAACACGATGGAAGTTGTTTAGTTAGCAGGAGCGTTTTCTCCTTTTGCGACATAGTGAAAAAGCTATTTGCTTAGATGTAGGTAACAAGAAACACTTACTGCAGTCCACTGACAAACTAATTGCTACACAGCACTGGGATTGTGTTAGCAGCTTGCACAGTGATAGAAAACAGTACTTTCTCACTCTCTTGCCTTTCCCTTCACATTAATACTTGAAAGGAAGGCTTCTTAGACAACTTTCTTTTTCTTGTTGCAGAACACACTGCAGCCCTCTCTGCAACTTCTACAACACGCTGGAAGTTGTTTACTGAGCAGCAACGTTTTCTCCTTGCGAGACATAGTGAAAAAGCTATTTGCTTAGATGTAGGTAACAAGAAACACTTACTGCAGTGCACTGACAAGCTAATTGCTACACAGCACTGGGATTGTGTTAGCAGCTTGCACAGTGATAGAAAACAGTACTTTCTCACTCTCTTGCCTTTCCCTTCACATTAATACTTGAAAGGAAGGCTTCTTAGACAACTTTCTTTTTCTTGTTGCAAAACACACTGCAGCCCTCTGTGCAACTTCTAGAACACGATAGGACATGTTTAGTGAGAAGGAACGTTTTCTCCTTGCGAGACATAGTGAAAAAGCTATTTGCTTAGATGTAGGTAACAAGAAACACTTACTGCAGTACACTGACAAGCTAATTGCTACACAGCACTGAGATTGTGTTAGCAGCTTGCAAAGTGATAGAAAACAGTACTTTCCCACTCTCTTGCCTTTCCCTTCACATTAATACTTGAAAGGAAGGCATCTTAGACACCTTTCTTTTTCTTGCTTCAAAAAACTCTGCAGCCCACTGTGACGCATCTACAAAACGATGGAAGTTGTTTAGTGAGCAGCAACGTTTTCTCCTTGCGAGACATAGTGAAAAAGCTATTTGCTTAGATGTAGGTAACAAGAAACACTTACTGCAGTGCACTGACAAGCTAATTGCTACACAGCACTGGGATTGTGTTAACAGCTTGCACAGTGACAGAAAACAGTACTTTCTCACTCTCTTGCCTTTCCCTTCACATTAATACTTGAAAGGAAGGCTTCTTAGACAACTTTCTTTTTCTTGTTGCAAAACACTCTGCAGCCCTCATTGCAACTTCTAGAACACGATAGGAGATGGTTAGTTAGCGGGAACGTTTTCTCCTTGCGAGACATAGTGAAAAAGCTTTTTGCTTAGATGTAGGTAACAAGAAACACTTACTGCAGTGCACTGGAATGCTAATTGCTACACAGCACTGGGATTGTGTTAGCAGCTTGCAAAGTGATAGAAAACAGTACTTTCCCACTCTCTTGCCTTTCCCTTCACATTAATACTTGAAAGGAAGGCGTCTTAGGCAATTTTCTTTTTCTTGCTTCAAATAACTCTTCAGCCCTCTCTGTAACATCTACAACACGAAGGAAATTGTTTAGTGAGCTGGAGCGTTTTCTCCTTGCGAGACATAGTGAAAAAGCTATTTGCTTAGATGTAGGTAACAAGAAACACTTACTGCAGTGCACTGAAAAGCTAATTGCTACACAGCACTGGGATTGTGTTAGCAGCTTGCACAGTGATAGAAAACAGTAATTTCTCACTCTCTTGCCTTTCCCTTCACATTAATACTTGAAAGGAAGGCTTCTTTCTTGAATACTTGAAAAGAAGACAACTTCCTTTTTCTTGTTGCAAAACACACTGCAGCCCCCTGTGCAACTTCTAGAACACGATAGGAGATGTTTAGTGAGAAGGAACGTTTTCTCCTTGCGAGACATAGTGAAAAAGCTGTTTGCTTAGATGTAGGTAACAAGAAACACTTACTGCAGTACACTGACAAGCTAATTGCTACACAGCACTGAGATTGTGTTAGCGTCTTGAAAAGTGATAGAAAACGGTACTTTCCCACTCTCTTGCCTTTCCCTTGACATTAATACTTGAAAGGAAGGCGTCTTGGACAACTTTCTTTTTCTTGTTACAAAACACTCTGCAGCCCTCAGTGTAATTTCTAGAACACGATAGGAGATGTTTAGTGAGCAGGAATGTTTTCTCCTTGCGAGACATAGTGAAAAAGCTTTTTGCTTAGATGTAGGTAACAAGAAACTCTTACTGCAGTACACTGACAAGCTAATTGCTACATAGCACTCGGATTGTGTTAGCAGTTTGTAAAGCGGTAGAAAATAGTACTTTCCCACTCTCTTGCCTTTCCCTTCACATTAATACTTGAAAGGAAGGCGTCTTGGACAACTTTCTTTTTCTTGTTACAAAACACTCTGCAGCCCTCAGTGCAACTTCTAGAACACGATAGGCGATGTTTAGTGAGCAGCAACGTTTTCTCCTTGCGAGACATAGTGAAAAAGCTTTTTGCTTAGATGTAGGTTACAAGAAACACTTACTGCAGTGCACTGACAAGCTAATTGCTACACCGCACTGGGATTTTGTTAGCAGCTTGCAAAGAGATAGAAAACAGTACTTTCCCACTCTCTTGCCTTTCCCTTCACATTAATACTTGAAAGAAATGCTTCTTAGACAACTTTCTTTTTCTTGTTGTAAAACACACTGCAGCCCTCTGTGCAACTTCTACAACACGATGCAAGTTGTTTAGTGAGCAGCAACGTTTTCTTATTGCGAGACATAGTGAAAAAGCTATTTGCTTAGATGTAGGTAACATGAAACACTTACTGCAGTGCACTGAGAAGCTAATTGCTACACAGCACTGGGATTGTGTTAGCAGCTTGCACAGTGATAGAAAACAGTACTTTCTCACTCTCTTGCCTTTCCCTTCACATTAATACTTGAAAGGAAGGCTTCTTAGACAACTTTCTTTTTCTTGTTGCAAAACACACTGCAGCCCTCTGTGCAGCTTCTAGAACACGATAGGAGATGTTTAGAGATCAGGAGCGTTTTCTCCGTGCGAGACATAGTGAAAAAGCTATTTCCTTAGATGTAGGTAACAAGAAACACTTACTGCAGTGCACTGACAAGCTAATTGCTACACAGCACTGAGATTGTGTTAGCAGCTTGCAAAGTGATAGAAAACAGTACTTTCCCACTCTCTTGCCTTTCCCTTCACATTAATACTTGAAAGGAAGGCCTCTTAGACAACTTTCTTATTCTTGCTTCAAAAAACTCTTCAGCCCTCTGTGCAACATCTACAACAGGATGGAAGTTGTTTAGAGAGCAGGAGCGTTTTCTCCGTGCGAGACATAGTGAAAAAGCTATTTGCTTAGATGTAGGTAACAAGAAACACTTACTGCAGTGCACTGAGAAGCTAATTGCTACACAGCACTGGGATTGTGTTAGCAGCTTGCACAGTGATAGAAAACAGTACTTTCTCACTCTCTTGCCTTTCCCTTCACATTAATACTTGAAAGGAAGGCTTCTTAGACAACTTTCTTTTTCTTGTTACAAAACACACTGCAGCCCTCATTGCAACTTCTAGAACACGATAGGAGATGTTTAGTGTGTAGGAACGTTTTCTCCTTGCGAGACATAGTGAAAAAGCTATTTGCTTAGATGTAGGTAACAAGAAACACTTACTGCAGTGCACTGACAAGATAATTGCTACACAACACTCGGATTGTGTTAGCAGCTTGCACAGTGATAGAAAACAGTACTTTCCCACTCTCTTGCCTTTCCCTTCACATTAATACTTGAAACAAAGGCGTCTTGGACAACTTTCTTTTTCTTGTTACAAAAAACTCTGCAGCCCTCAGTGCAACTTCTAGAACACGATAGGAGATGTTTAGTGAGCAGCAATGTTTTCTGCATGCGAGACATAGTGAAAAAGCTATTTGCTTAAATGTAGGTAACAAGAAACACTTACTGCAGTGCACTGACAAGCTAATTGCTACACAGCACTGGGATTGTGTTAGCAGCTTGCACAGTGATAGAAAACAGTACTTTCCCACTCTCTTGCCTTTCCCTTCACATTAATACTTGAAACAAAGGCGTCTTGGACAACTTTCTTTTTCTTGTTACAAAACACTCTGCAGCCCTCATTGCAACTTCTAGAACACGATAGGAGATGTTTAGTGTGCAGGAACGTTTTCTCCTTGCGAGACATAGTGAAAAAGCTTTTTACTTAGATGTAGGTAACAAGAAACACTTACTGCAGTGCACTGACAAGCTAATTGCTACACAGCACTGAGATTGTGTTAGCAGCTTGCAAAGTGATAGAAAACAGTACTTTCCCACTCTCTTGCCTTTCCCTTCACATTAATACTTGAAAGGAAGGCGTCTTAGACAACTTTATTTTTCTTGCTTCAAAAAACTCTTCAGCCCTCTCTGCAACATCTACAACACGAAGGAAGTTGTTTAGTGAGCTGGAGCGTTTTCTCCTTGCGAGACATAGTGAAAAAGCTATTTGCTTAGATGTAGGTAACAAGAAACACTTACTGCAGTGCACTGACAAGCTAATTGCTACACAGCACTGGGATTGTGTTAGCAGCTTGCACAGTGATAGAAAACAGTACTTTCTCACTCTCTTGCCTTTCCCTTCACATTAATACTTGAAAGGAAGGCTTCTTAGACAACTTTCTTTTTCTTGTTGCAAAACACACTGCAGCCCCCTGTGCAACTTCTAGAACACGATAGGAGATGTTTAGTGAGAAGGAACATTTTCTCGTTGCGAGACATAGTGAAAAAGCTGTTTGCTTAGATGCAGGTAACAAGAAAAACTTACTGCAGTGCACTGACAAGCTAATTGCTACATAGCACTAGGATTGTGTTAGCAGTTTGTAAAGCGGTATAAAATAGTACTTTCCCACTCTCTTGCCTTTCCCTTCACATTAATACTTGAAAGAAAGGCTTCTTAGACAACTTTCTTTTTCTTGTTCTAAAACACACTGCAGCCCTCTGTGCAACTTCTACAACACGATGGAAGTTGTTTAGTGAGCAGAAAAGTTTTCTCCTTGCGAGACATAGTGAAAAAGCTACTTGCTTAGATGTAGGTAACAAGAAACACTTACTGCAGTCCACTGACAAACTAATTGCTACACAGCACTGGGATTGTGTTAGCAGCTTGCACAGTGATAGAAAACAGTACTTTCTCACTCTCTTGCCTTTCCCTTCACATTAATACTTGAAAGGAAGGCTTCTTAGACAACTTTCCTTTTCTTGTTGCAAAACACACTGCAGCCCTCTGTGCAACTTCTAAAACACGATAGGACATGTTTAGTGAGCAGGAACGTTTTCTCCTTGCGAGACATAGTGAAAAAGCTATTTGCTTAGATGTAGGTAACAAGAAACACTTACTGCAGTGCACTGACATGCTAATTGCTACACAGCACTGGGATTGTGTTAGCAGCTTGCAAAGTGATAGAAAACAGTACTTTCCCACTCTCTTAACCTTCCCTTCACATTAATAATTGAAAGGAAGGCATCTTAGACAACTTTCTTTTTCTTGCTTCAAAAAACTCTGCAGCCCTCTGTGACGCATCTACAACACGATGGAAGTTGTTTAGAGAGCAGGAGCGTTTTCTCCTTGCGAGACATAGTGAAAAAGCTATTTGCTTAGATGTAGGTAACAAGAAACACTTACTGCAGTGCACTGAAAAGCTAATTGCTACACAGCACTGGGATTGTGTTAGCAGCTTGCACAGTGATAGAAAACAGTACTTTCCCACACTCTTGCCTTTCCACTCACATTAATACTTGATACAAAGGCGTCTTGGACAACTTTCTTTTTCTTGTTACAAAAAACTCTGCAGCCCTCTGTGCAACTTCTAGAACACGATAGGAGATGTTTAGTGAGCAGCAACGTTTTCTCATTGCGAGACATACTGAAAAAGCTTTTTACTTAGATGTAGGTAACAAGAAACACTTACTGCAGTGCACTGACAAGCTAATTGCTACGCAGCACTGAGATTGTGTTAGCAGCTTGCAAAGAGATAGAAAACAGTACTTTCCCACTCTCTTGCCTTTCCCTTCACATTAATACTTGAAAGGAAGGCGTATTGGACAAGTTTCTTTTTCTTGTTACAAAACACTCTGCAGCCCTCAGTGCAACTTCTAGAACACGATAGGAGATCTTTAGTTAGCGGGAACGCTTTCTCCTTGCGAGACATAGTGAAAAACTTTTTGCTTAGATGTAGGTAACAAGAAACACGTACTGCAGTGCACTGACAAGCTAATTGCTACACTGCTCTGGGATTCTGTTAGCAGCTTGCAAAGTGAGAGAAAACAGTACTTTCCCACTCTCTTACCTTTCCCTTCACATTAATACTTGAAAGAAAGGCGTCTTAGACAACTTTCTTTTTCTTGCTTCAAAAAACTCTTCAGCCCTCTGTGCAACATCTACAACACGAAGGAAGTTGTTTAGTGACCTGGAGCGTTTTCTCCTTGCGAGACATAGTGAAAAAGCTATTTGCTTAGATGTAGGTAACAAAAAACACTTACTGCAGTGCAGAGAAAAGCTAATTGCTACACAGCACTGAGATTGTGTTAGCAGCTTGAAAAGTGATAGAAAACAGTACTTTCCCACTCTCTTGCCTTTCCCTTCACATTAATACGTGAAAGGAAGGCGTCTTAGACAACTTTACTTTTCTTGTTGCTAAAAAACTCTGCAGCCCTGTGTGCAATCCCTAGAACACGACAGGAGATGTTTAGTGAGCAGGAACGTTTTCTCCTTCCGTGACATAGTGAAAAAGCTTTTTGCTTAGATGTACGTAACAAGAAACACTTACGGCAGTACACTGACAAGCTAATTGCTATACAGCACTGGGATTGTGTTAGCAGCTTGCACAGTGATAGAAAACAGTACTTTCCCAATCTCTTGCCTTTCCTTGCACATTAATACTTGAAAGGAAGGCGTCTTAGACAACTTTCTTTTTCTTGCTTCAAAAAACTCTGCAGCCCTCTGTGCAATATCTACAACACGATGGAAGTTGTTTAGTTAGCAGGAGCGTTTTCTCCTTTTGCGACATAGTGAAAAAGCTATTTGCTTAGATGTAGGTAACAAGAAACACTTACTGCAGTCCACTGACAAACTAATTGCTACACAGCACTGGGATTGTGTTAGCAGCTTGCACAGTGATAGAAAACAGTACTTTCTCACTCTCTTGCCTTTCCCTTCACATTAATACTTGAAAGGAAGGCTTCTTAGACAACTTTCTTTTTCTTGTTGCAGAACACACTGCAGCCCTCTCTGCAACTTCTACAACACGCTGGAAGTTGTTTACTGAGCAGCAACGTTTTCTCCTTGCGAGACATAGTGAAAAAGCTATTTGCTTAGATGTAGGTAACAAGAAACACTTACTGCAGTGCACTGACAAGCTAATTGCTACACAGCACTGGGATTGTGTTAGCAGCTTGCACAGTGATAGAAAACAGTACTTTCTCACTCTCTTGCCTTTCCCTTCACATTAATACTTGAAAGGAAGGCTTCTTAGACAACTTTCTTTTTCTTGTTGCAAAACACACTGCAGCCCTCTGTGCAACTTCTAGAACACGATAGGACATGTTTAGTGAGAAGGAACGTTTTCTCCTTGCGAGACATAGTGAAAAAGCTATTTGCTTAGATGTAGGTAACAAGAAACACTTACTGCAGTACACTGACAAGCTAATTGCTACACAGCACTGAGATTGTGTTAGCAGCTTGCAAAGTGATAGAAAACAGTACTTTCCCACTCTCTTGCCTTTCCCTTCACATTAATACTTGAAAGGAAGGCATCTTAGACACCTTTCTTTTTCTTGCTTCAAAAAACTCTGCAGCCCACTGTGACGCATCTACAAAACGATGGAAGTTGTTTAGTGAGCAGCAACGTTTTCTCCTTGCGAGACATAGTGAAAAAGCTATTTGCTTAGATGTAGGTAACAAGAAACACTTACTGCAGTGCACTGACAAGCTAATTGCTACACAGCACTGGGATTGTGTTAACAGCTTGCACAGTGACAGAAAACAGTACTTTCTCACTCTCTTGCCTTTCCCTTCACATTAATACTTGAAAGGAAGGCTTCTTAGACAACTTTCTTTTTCTTGTTGCAAAACACTCTGCAGCCCTCATTGCAACTTCTAGAACACGATAGGAGATGGTTAGTTAGCGGGAACGTTTTCTCCTTGCGAGACATAGTGAAAAAGCTTTTTGCTTAGATGTAGGTAACAAGAAACACTTACTGCAGTGCACTGGAATGCTAATTGCTACACAGCACTGGGATTGTGTTAGCAGCTTGCAAAGTGATAGAAAACAGTACTTTCCCACTCTCTTGCCTTTCCCTTCACATTAATACTTGAAAGGAAGGCGTCTTAGGCAATTTTCTTTTTCTTGCTTCAAATAACTCTTCAGCCCTCTCTGTAACATCTACAACACGAAGGAAATTGTTTAGTGAGCTGGAGCGTTTTCTCCTTGCGAGACATAGTGAAAAACCTATTTGCTTAGATGTAGGTAACAAGAAACACTTACTGCAGTGCACTGAAAAGCTAATTGCTACACAGCACTGGGATTGTGTTAGCAGCTTGCACAGTGATAGAAAACAGTAATTTCTCACTCTCTTGCCTTTCCCTTCACATTAATACTTGAAAGGAAGGCTTCTTTCTTGAATACTTGAAAAGAAGACAACTTCCTTTTTCTTGTTGCAAAACACACTGCAGCCCCCTGTGCAACTTCTAGAACACGATAGGAGATGTTTAGTGAGAAGGAACGTTTTCTCCTTGCGAGACATAGTGAAAAAGCTGTTTTCTTAGATGTAGGTAACAAGAAACACTTACTGCAGTACACTGACAAGCTAATTGCTACACAGCACTGAGATTGTGTTAGCGTCTTGAAAAGTGATAGAAAACGGTACTTTCCCACTCTCTTGCCTTTCCCTTGACATTAATACTTGAAAGGAAGGCGTCTTGGACAACTTTCTTTTTCTTGTTACAAAACACTCTGCAGCCCTCAGTGTAATTTCTAGAACACGATAGGAGATGTTTAGTGAGCAGGAATGTTTTCTCCTTGCGAGACATAGTGAAAAAGCTTTTTGCTTAGATGTAGGTAACAAGAAACTCTTACTGCAGTACACTGACAAGCTAATTGCTACATAGCACTCGGATTGTGTTAGCAGTTTGTAAAGCGGTAGAAAATAGTACTTTCCCACTCTCTTGCCTTTCCCTTCACATTAATACTTGAAAGGAAGGCGTCTTGGACAACTTTCTTTTTCTTGTTACAAAACACTCTGCAGCCCTCAGTGCAACTTCTAGAACACGATAGGCGATGTTTAGTGAGCAGCAACGTTTTCTCCTTGCGAGACATAGTGAAAAAGCTTTTTGCTTAGATGTAGGTAACAAGAAACACTTACTGCAGTGCACTGACAAGCTAATTGCTACAGCGCACTGGGATTGTGTTAGCAGCTTGCAAAGAGATAGAAAACAGTACTTTCCCACTCTCTTGCCTTTCCCTTCACATTAATACTTGAAAGAAATGCTTCTTAGACAACTTTCTTTTTCTTGTTGTAAAACACACTGCAGCCCTCTGTGCAACTTCTACAACACGATGCAAGTTGTTTAGTGAGCAGCAACGTTTTCTTATTGCGAGACATAGTGAAAAAGCTATTTGCTTAGATGTAGGTAACATGAAACACTTACTGCAGTGCACTGAGAAGCTAATTGCTACACAGCACTGGGATTGTGTTAGCAGCTTGCACAGTGATAGAAAACAGTACTTTCTCACTCTCTTGCCTTTCCCTTCACATTAATACTTGAAAGGAAGGCTTCTTAGACAACTTTCTTTTTCTTGTTGCAAAACATACTGCAGCCCTCTGTGCAGCTTCTAGAACACGATAGGAGATGTTTAGTGAGAAGGAACGTTTTCTCCTTGCGAGACATAGTGAAAAAGCTATTTGCTTAGATGTAGGTAACAAGAAACACTTACTGCAGTGCACTGACAAGCTAATTGCTACACAGCACTGAGATTGTGTTAGCAGCTTGCAAAGTGATAGAAAACAGTACTTTCCCACTCTCTTGCCTTTCCCTTCACATTAATACTTGAAAGGAAGGCATCTTAGACAACTTTCTTATTCTTGCTTCAAAAAACTCTTCAGCCCTCTGTGCAACATCTACAACAGGATGGAAGTTGTTTAGAGAGCAGGAGCGTTTTCTCCGTGCGAGACATAGTGAAAAAGCTATTTGCTTAGATGTAGGTAACAAGAAACACTTACTGCAGTGCACTGAGAAGCTAATTGCTACACAGCACTGGGATTGTGTTAGCAGCTTGCACAGTGATAGAAAACAGTACTTTCTCACTCTCTTGCCTTTCCCTTCACATTAATACTTGAATGGAAGGCTTCTTAGACAACTTTCTTTTTCTTGTTACAAAACACACTGCAGCCCTCTGTGCAACTTCTCGAACACGATAGGAGATGTTTAGTGTGCAGGAACGTTTTCTCCTTGCGTGACATAGTGAAAAAGCTATTTGCTTAGATGTAGGTAACAGGAAACACTTACTGCAGTGCACTGACAAGATAATTGCTACACAACACTCGGATTGTGTTAGCAGCTTGCACAGTGATAGAAAACAGTACTTTCCCACTCTCTTGCCTTTCCCTTCACATTAATACTTGAAACAAAGGCGTCTTGGACAACTTTCTTTTTCTTGTTACAAAAAACTCTGCAGCCCTCAGTGCAACTTCTAGAACACGATAGGAGATGTTTAGTGAGCAGCAATGTTTTCTGCATGCGAGACATAGTGAAAAAGCTATTTGCTTAAATGTAGGTAACAAGAAACACTTACTGCAGTGCACTGACAAGCTAATTGCTACACAGCACTGGGATTGTGTTAGCAGCTTGCACAGTGATAGAAAACAGTACTTTCCCACTCTCTTGCCTTTCCCTTCACATTAATACTTGAAACAAAGGCGTCTTGGACAACTTTCTTTTTCTTGTTACAAAACACTCTGCAGCCCTCATTGCAACTTCTAGAACACGATAGGAGATGTTTAGTGTGCAGGAACGTTTTCTCCTTGCGAGACATAGTGAAAAAGATTTTTACTTAGATGTAGGTAACAAGAAACACTTACTGCAGTGCACTGACAAGCTAATTGCTACACAGCACTGGGATTGTGTTAGCAGCTTGCAAAGTGATAGAAAACAGTACTTTCCCACTCTCTTGCCTTTCCCTTCACATTAATACTTGAAAGGAAGGCGTCTTAGACAACTTTATTTTTCTTGCTTCAAAAAACTCTTCAGCCCTCTCTGCAACATCTACAATACGAAGGAAGTTGTTTAGTGAGCTGGAGCGTTTTCTCCTTGCGAGACATAGTGAAAAAGCTATTTGCTTAGATGTAGGTAACAAGAAACACTTACTGCAGTGCACTGAAAAGCTAATTGCTACACAGCACTGGGATTGTGTTAGCAGCTTGCACAGTGATAGAAAACAGTACTTTCTCACTCTCTTGCCTTTCCCTTCACATTAATACTTGAAAGGAAGGCTTCTTAGACAACTTTCTTTTTCTTGTTGCAAAACACACTGCAGCCCCCTGTGCAACTTCTAGAACACGATAGGAGATGTTTAGTGAGAAGGAACATTTTCTCGTTGCGAGACATAGTGAAAAAGCTGTTTGCTTAGATGCAGGTAACAAGAAAAACTTACTGCAGTGCACTGACAAGCTAATTGCTACATAGCACTAGGATTGTGTTAGCAGTTTGTAAAGCGGTATAAAATAGTACTTTCCCACTCTCTTGCCTTTCCCTTCACATTAATACTTGAAAGAAAGGCTTCTTAGACAACTTTCTTTTTCTTGTTCTAAAACACACTGCAGCCCTCTGTGCAACTTCTACAACACGATGGAAGTTGTTTAGTGAGCAGAAAAGTTTTCTCCTTGCGAGACATAGTGAAAAAGCTATTTGCTTAGATGTAGGTAACAAGAAACACTTACTGCAGTCCACTGACAAACTAATTGCTACACAGCACTGGGATTGTGTTAGCAGCTTGCACAGTGATAGAAAACAGTACTTTCTCACTCTCTTGCCTTTCCCTTCACATTAATACTTGAAAGGAAGGCTTCTTAGACAACTTTCTTTTTCTTGTTGCAAAACACACTGCAGCCCTCTGTGCAACTTCTAAAACACGATAGGACATGTTTAGTGAGCAGGAACGTTTTCTCCTTGCGAGACATAGTGAAAAAGCTATTTGCTTAGATGTAGGTAACAAGAAACACTTACTGCAGTGCACTGACATGCTAATTGCTACACAGCACTGGGATTGTGTTAGCAGCTTGCAAAGTGATAGAAAACAGTACTTTCCCACTCTCTTAACCTTCCCTTCACATTAATAATTGAAAGGAAGGCATCTTAGACAACTTTCTTTTTCTTGCTTCAAAAAACTCTGCAGCCCTCTGTGACGCATCTACAACACGATGGAAGTTGTTTAGAGAGCAGGAGCGTTTTCTCCTTGCGAGACATAGTGAAAAAGCTATTTGCTTAGATGTAGGTAACAAGAAACACTTACTGCAGTGCACTGAAAAGCTAATTGCTACACAGCACTGGGATTGTGTTAGCAGCTTGCACAGTGATAGAAAACAGTACTTTCCCACACTCTTGCCTTTCCACTCACATTAATACTTGAAACAAAGGCGTCTTGGACAACTTTCTTTTTCTTGTTACAAAAAACTCTGCAGCCCTCTGTGCAACTTCTAGAACACGATAGGAGATGTTTAGTGAGCAGCAACGTTTTCTCATTGCGAGACATACTGAAAAAGCTTTTTACTTAGATGTAGGTAACAAGAAACACTTACTGCAGTGCACTGACAAGCTAATTGCTACGCAGCACTGAGATTGTGTTAGCAGCTTGCAAAGAGATAGAAAACAGTACTTTCCCACTCTCTTGCCTTTCCCTTCACATTAATACTTGAAAGGAAGGCGTATTGGACAAGTTTCTTTTTCTTGTTACAAAACACTCTGCAGCCCTCAGTGCAACTTCTAGAACACGATAGGAGATCTTTAGTTAGCGGGAACGCTTTCTCCTTGCGAGACATAGTGAAAAACTTTTTGCTTAGATGTAGGTAACAAGAAACACGTACTGCAGTGCACTGACAAGCTAATTGCTACACTGCTCTGGGATTCTGTTAGCAGCTTGCAAAGTGAGAGAAAACAGTACTTTCCCACTCTCTTACCTTTCCCTTCACATTAATACTTGAAAGAAAGGCGTCTTAGACAACTTTCTTTTTCTTGCTTCAAAAAACTCTTCAGCCCTCTGTGCAACATCTACAACACGAAGGAAGTTGTTTAGTGACCTGGAGCGTTTTCTCCTTGCGAGACATAGTGAAAAAGCTATTTGCTTAGATGTAGGTAACAAAAAACACTTACTGCAGTGCAGAGAAAAGCTAATTGCTACACAGCACTGAGATTGTGTTAGCAGCTTGAAAAGTGATAGAAAACAGTACTTTCCCACTCTCTTGCCTTTCCCTTCACATTAATACGTGAAAGGAAGGCGTCTTAGACAACTTTACTTTTCTTGTTGCTAAAAAACTCTGCAGCCCTGTGTGCAATCCCTAGAACACGACAGGAGATGTTTAGTGAGCAGGAACGTTTTCTCCTTCCGTGACATAGTGAAAAAGCTTTTTGCTTAGATGTACGTAACAAGAAACACTTACGGCAGTACACTGACAAGCTAATTGCTATACAGCACTGGGATTGTGTTAGCAGCTTGCACAGTGATAGAAAACAGTACTTTCCCAATCTCTTGCCTTTCCTTGCACATTAATACTTGAAAGGAAGGCGTCTTAGACAACTTTCTTTTTCTTGCTTCAAAAAACTCTGCAGCCCTCTGTGCAATATCTACAACACGATGGAAGTTGTTTAGTTAGCAGGAGCGTTTTCTCCTTTTGCGACATAGTGAAAAAGCTATTTGCTTAGATGTAGGTAACAAGAAACACTTACTGCAGTCCACTGACAAACTAATTGCTACACAGCACTGGGATTGTGTTAGCAGCTTGCACAGTGATAGAAAACAGTACTTTCTCACTCTCTTGCCTTTCCCTTCACATTAATACTTGAAAGGAAGGCTTCTTAGACAACTTTCTTTTTCTTGTTGCAGAACACACTGCAGCCCTCTCTGCAACTTCTACAACACGCTGGAAGTTGTTTACTGAGCAGCAACGTTTTCTCCTTGCGAGACATAGTGAAAAAGCTATTTGCTTAGATGTAGGTAACAAGAAACACTTACTGCAGTGCACTGACAAGCTAATTGCTACACAGCACTGGGATTGTGTTAGCAGCTTGCACAGTGATAGAAAACAGTACTTTCTCACTCTCTTGCCTTTCCCTTCACATTAATACTTGAAAGGAAGGCTTCTTAGACAACTTTCTTTTTCTTGTTGCAAAACACACTGCAGCCCTCTGTGCAACTTCTAGAACACGATAGGACATGTTTAGTGAGAAGGAACGTTTTCTCCTTGCGAGACATAGTGAAAAAGCTATTTGCTTAGATGTAGGTAACAAGAAACACTTACTGCAGTACACTGACAAGCTAATTGCTACACAGCACTGAGATTGTGTTAGCAGCTTGCAAAGTGATAGAAAACAGTACTTTCCCACTCTCTTGCCTTTCCCTTCACATTAATACTTGAAAGGAAGGCATCTTAGACACCTTTCTTTTTCTTGCTTCAAAAAACTCTGCAGCCCACTGTGACGCATCTACAAAACGATGGAAGTTGTTTAGTGAGCAGCAACGTTTTCTCCTTGCGAGACATAGTGAAAAAGCTATTTGCTTAGATGTAGGTAACAAGAAACACTTACTGCAGTGCACTGACAAGCTAATTGCTACACAGCACTGGGATTGTGTTAACAGCTTGCACAGTGACAGAAAACAGTACTTTCTCACTCTCTTGCCTTTCCCTTCACATTAATACTTGAAAGGAAGGCTTCTTAGACAACTTTCTTTTTCTTGTTGCAAAACACTCTGCAGCCCTCATTGCAACTTCTAGAACACGATAGGAGATGGTTAGTTAGCGGGAACGTTTTCTCCTTGCGAGACATAGTGAAAAAGCTTTTTGCTTAGATGTAGGTAACAAGAAACACTTACTGCAGTGCACTGGAATGCTAATTGCTACACAGCACTGGGATTGTGTTAGCAGCTTGCAAAGTGATAGAAAACAGTACTTTCCCACTCTCTTGCCTTTCCCTTCACATTAATACTTGAAAGGAAGGCGTCTTAGGCAATTTTCTTTTTCTTGCTTCAAATAACTCTTCAGCCCTCTCTGTAACATCTACAACACGAAGGAAATTGTTTAGTGAGCTGGAGCGTTTTCTCCTTGCGAGACATAGTGAAAAACCTATTTGCTTAGATGTAGGTAACAAGAAACACTTACTGCAGTGCACTGAAAAGCTAATTGCTACACAGCACTGGGATTGTGTTAGCAGCTTGCACAGTGATAGAAAACAGTAATTTCTCACTCTCTTGCCTTTCCCTTCACATTAATACTTGAAAGGAAGGCTTCTTTCTTGAATACTTGAAAAGAAGACAACTTCCTTTTTCTTGTTGCAAAACACACTGCAGCCCCCTGTGCAACTTCTAGAACACGATAGGAGATGTTTAGTGAGAAGGAACGTTTTCTCCTTGCGAGACATAGTGAAAAAGCTGTTTTCTTAGATGTAGGTAACAAGAAACACTTACTGCAGTACACTGACAAGCTAATTGCTACACAGCACTGAGATTGTGTTAGCGTCTTGAAAAGTGATAGAAAACGGTACTTTCCCACTCTCTTGCCTTTCCCTTGACATTAATACTTGAAAGGAAGGCGTCTTGGACAACTTTCTTTTTCTTGTTACAAAACACTCTGCAGCCCTCAGTGTAATTTCTAGAACACGATAGGAGATGTTTAGTGAGCAGGAATGTTTTCTCCTTGCGAGACATAGTGAAAAAGCTTTTTGCTTAGATGTAGGTAACAAGAAACTCTTACTGCAGTACACTGACAAGCTAATTGCTACATAGCACTCGGATTGTGTTAGCAGTTTGTAAAGCGGTAGAAAATAGTACTTTCCCACTCTCTTGCCTTTCCCTTCACATTAATACTTGAAAGGAAGGCGTCTTGGACAACTTTCTTTTTCTTGTTACAAAACACTCTGCAGCCCTCAGTGCAACTTCTAGAACACGATAGGCGATGTTTAGTGAGCAGCAACGTTTTCTCCTTGCGAGACATAGTGAAAAAGCTTTTTGCTTAGATGTAGGTAACAAGAAACACTTACTGCAGTGCACTGACAAGCTAATTGCTACAGCGCACTGGGATTGTGTTAGCAGCTTGCAAAGAGATAGAAAACAGTACTTTCCCACTCTCTTGCCTTTCCCTTCACATTAATACTTGAAAGAAATGCTTCTTAGACAACTTTCTTTTTCTTGTTGTAAAACACACTGCAGCCCTCTGTGCAACTTCTACAACACGATGCAAGTTGTTTAGTGAGCAGCAACGTTTTCTTATTGCGAGACATAGTGAAAAAGCTATTTGCTTAGATGTAGGTAACATGAAACACTTACTGCAGTGCACTGAGAAGCTAATTGCTACACAGCACTGGGATTGTGTTAGCAGCTTGCACAGTGATAGAAAACAGTACTTTCTCACTCTCTTGCCTTTCCCTTCACATTAATACTTGAAAGGAAGGCTTCTTAGACAACTTTCTTTTTCTTGTTGCAAAACATACTGCAGCCCTCTGTGCAGCTTCTAGAACACGATAGGAGATGTTTAGTGAGAAGGAACGTTTTCTCCTTGCGAGACATAGTGAAAAAGCTATTTGCTTAGATGTAGGTAACAAGAAACACTTACTGCAGTGCACTGACAAGCTAATTGCTACACAGCACTGAGATTGTGTTAGCAGCTTGCAAAGTGATAGAAAACAGTACTTTCCCACTCTCTTGCCTTTCCCTTCACATTAATACTTGAAAGGAAGGCATCTTAGACAACTTTCTTATTCTTGCTTCAAAAAACTCTTCAGCCCTCTGTGCAACATCTACAACAGGATGGAAGTTGTTTAGAGAGCAGGAGCGTTTTCTCCGTGCGAGACATAGTGAAAAAGCTATTTGCTTAGATGTAGGTAACAAGAAACACTTACTGCAGTGCACTGAGAAGCTAATTGCTACACAGCACTGGGATTGTGTTAGCAGCTTGCACAGTGATAGAAAACAGTACTTTCTCACTCTCTTGCCTTTCCCTTCACATTAATACTTGAATGGAAGGCTTCTTAGACAACTTTCTTTTTCTTGTTACAAAACACACTGCAGCCCTCTGTGCAACTTCTCGAACACGATAGGAGATGTTTAGTGTGCAGGAACGTTTTCTCCTTGCGTGACATAGTGAAAAAGCTATTTGCTTAGATGTAGGTAACAGGAAACACTTACTGCAGTGCACTGACAAGATAATTGCTACACAACACTCGGATTGTGTTAGCAGCTTGCACAGTGATAGAAAACAGTACTTTCCCACTCTCTTGCCTTTCCCTTCACATTAATACTTGAAACAAAGGCGTCTTGGACAACTTTCTTTTTCTTGTTACAAAAAACTCTGCAGCCCTCAGTGCAACTTCTAGAACACGATAGGAGATGTTTAGTGAGCAGCAATGTTTTCTGCATGCGAGACATAGTGAAAAAGCTATTTGCTTAAATGTAGGTAACAAGAAACACTTACTGCAGTGCACTGACAAGCTAATTGCTACACAGCACTGGGATTGTGTTAGCAGCTTGCACAGTGATAGAAAACAGTACTTTCCCACTCTCTTGCCTTTCCCTTCACATTAATACTTGAAACAAAGGCGTCTTGGACAACTTTCTTTTTCTTGTTACAAAACACTCTGCAGCCCTCATTGCAACTTCTAGAACACGATAGGAGATGTTTAGTGTGCAGGAACGTTTTCTCCTTGCGAGACATAGTGAAAAAGATTTTTACTTAGATGTAGGTAACAAGAAACACTTACTGCAGTGCACTGACAAGCTAATTGCTACACAGCACTGGGATTGTGTTAGCAGCTTGCAAAGTGATAGAAAACAGTACTTTCCCACTCTCTTGCCTTTCCCTTCACATTAATACTTGAAAGGAAGGCGTCTTAGACAACTTTATTTTTCTTGCTTCAAAAAACTCTTCAGCCCTCTCTGCAACATCTACAATACGAAGGAAGTTGTTTAGTGAGCTGGAGCGTTTTCTCCTTGCGAGACATAGTGAAAAAGCTATTTGCTTAGATGTAGGTAACAAGAAACACTTACTGCAGTGCACTGAAAAGCTAATTGCTACACAGCACTGGGATTGTGTTAGCAGCTTGCACAGTGATAGAAAACAGTACTTTCTCACTCTCTTGCCTTTCCCTTCACATTAATACTTGAAAGGAAGGCTTCTTAGACAACTTTCTTTTTCTTGTTGCAAAACACACTGCAGCCCCCTGTGCAACTTCTAGAACACGATAGGAGATGTTTAGTGAGAAGGAACATTTTCTCGTTGCGAGACATAGTGAAAAAGCTGTTTGCTTAGATGCAGGTAACAAGAAAAACTTACTGCAGTGCACTGACAAGCTAATTGCTACATAGCACTAGGATTGTGTTAGCAGTTTGTAAAGCGGTATAAAATAGTACTTTCCCACTCTCTTGCCTTTCCCTTCACATTAATACTTGAAAGAAAGGCTTCTTAGACAACTTTCTTTTTCTTGTTCTAAAACACACTGCAGCCCTCTGTGCAACTTCTACAACACGATGGAAGTTGTTTAGTGAGCAGAAAAGTTTTCTCCTTGCGAGACATAGTGAAAAAGCTATTTGCTTAGATGTAGGTAACAAGAAACACTTACTGCAGTCCACTGACAAACTAATTGCTACACAGCACTGGGATTGTGTTAGCAGCTTGCACAGTGATAGAAAACAGTACTTTCTCACTCTCTTGCCTTTCCCTTCACATTAATACTTGAAAGGAAGGCTTCTTAGACAACTTTCTTTTTCTTGTTGCAAAACACACTGCAGCCCTCTGTGCAACTTCTAAAACACGATAGGACATGTTTAGTGAGCAGGAACGTTTTCTCCTTGCGAGACATAGTGAAAAAGCTATTTGCTTAGATGTAGGTAACAAGAAACACTTACTGCAGTACACTGACAAGCTAATTGCTACACAGCTCTGGGATTGTGTTAGCAGCTTGCACAGTGATAGAAAACAGTACTTTCCCACTCTCTTGCCTTTCCCTTCACATTAATACTTGAAACAAAGGCGTCTTGGACAAGTTTCTTTTTCTTGTTACAAAACACTCTGCAGGCCTCAGTGTAATTTCTAGAAAACGATAGGAGATGTTTAGTGAGAAGGAACGTTTTCTCCTTGCGAGACATAGTGAAAAAGCTAATTGCTTAGATGTAGGTAACAAGAAACACTTACTGCAGTGCACTGACATGCTAATTGCTACACAGCACTGGGATTGTGTTAGCAGCTTGCAAAGTGATAGAAAACAGTACTTTCCCACTCTCTTAACCTTCCCTTCACATTAATAATTGAAAGGAAGGCATCTTAGACAACTTTCTTTTTCTTGCTTCAAAAAACTCTGCAGCCCTCTGTGACGCATCTACAACACGATGGAAGTTGTTTAGAGAGCAGGAGCGTTTTCTCCTTGCGAGACATAGTGAAAAAGCTATTTGCTTAGATGTAGGTAACAAGAAACACTTACTGCAGTGCACTGAAAAGCTAATTGCTACACAGCACTGGGATTGTGTTAGCAGCTTGCACAGTGATAGAAAACAGTACTTTCCCACACTCTTGCCTTTCCACTCACATTAATACTTGAAACAAAGGCGTCTTGGACAACTTTCTTTTTCTTGTTACAAAAAACTCTGCAGCCCTCTGTGCAACTTCTAGAACACGATAGGAGATGTTTAGTGAGCAGCAACGTTTTCTCATTGCGAGACATACTGAAAAAGCTTTTTACTTAGATGTAGGTAACAAGAAACACTTACTGCAGTGCACTGACAAGCTAATTGCTACGCAGCACTGAGATTGTGTTAGCAGCTTGCAAAGTGATAGAAAACAGTACTTTCCCACTCTCTTGCCTTTCCCTTCACATTAATACTTGAAAGGAAGGCGTATTGGACAAGTTTCTTTTTCTTGTTACAAAACACTCTGCAGCCCTCAGTGCAACTTCTAGAACACGATAGGAGATCTTTAGTTAGCGGGAACGCTTTCTCCTTGCGAGACATAGTGAAAAACTTTTTGCTTAGATGTAGGTAACAAGAAACACGTACTGCAGTGCACTGACAAGCTAATTGCTACACTGCTCTGGGATTCTGTTAGCAGCTTGCAAAGTGATAGAAAACAGTACTTTCCCACTCTCTTACCTTTCCCTTCACATTAATACTTGAAAGAAAGGCGTCTTAGACAACTTTCTTTTTCTTGCTTCAAAAAACTCTTCAGCCCTCTGTGCAACATCTACAACACGAAGGAAGTTGTTTAGTGACCTGGAGCGTTTTCTCCTTGCGAGACATAGTGAAAAAGCTATTTGCTTAGATGTAGGTAACAAGAAACACTTACTGCAGTGCAGAGAAAAGCTAATAGCTACACAGCACTGAGATTGTGTTAGCAGCTTGAAAAGTGATAGAAAACAGTACTTTCCCACTCTCTTGCCTTTCCCTTCACATTAATACGTGAAAGGAAGGCGTCTTAGACAACTTTACTTTTCTTGTTGCTAAAAAACTCTGCAGCCCTGTGTGCAATCCCTAGAACACGACAGGAGATGTTTAGTGAGCAGGAACGTTTTCTCCTTCCGTGACATAGTGAAAAAGCTTTTTGCTTAGATGTACGTAACAAGAAACACTTACGGCAGTACACTGACAAGCTAATTGCTACACAGCACTGGGATTGTGTTAGCAGCTTGCACAGTGATAGAAAACAGTACTTTCCCAATCTCTCGCCTTTCCTTGCACATTAATACTTGAAAGGAAGGCGTCTTAGACAACTTTCTTTTTCTTGCTTCAAAAAACTCTGCAGCCCTCTGTGCAATATCTACAACACGATGGAAGTTGTTTAGTTAGCAGGAGCGTTTTCTCCTTTTGCGACATAGTGAAAAAGCTATTTGCTTAGATGTAGGTAACAAGAAACACTTACTGCAGTCCACTGACAAACTAATTGCTACACAGCACTGGGATTGTGTTAGCAGCTTGCACAGTGATAGAAAACAGTACTTTCTCACTCTCTTGCCTTTCCCTTCACATTAATACTTGAAAGGAAGGCTTCTTAGACAACTTTCTTTTTCTTGTTGCAGAACACACTGCAGCCCTCTCTGCAACTTCTACAACACGCTGGAAGTTGTTTACTGAGCAGCAACGTTTTCTCCTTGCGAGACATAGTGAAAAAGCTATTTGCTTAGATGTAGGTAACAAGAAACACTTACTGCAGTGCACTGACAAGCTAATTGCTACACAGCACTGGGATTGTGTTAGCAGCTTGCACAGTGATAGAAAACAGTACTTTCTCACTCTCTTGCCTTTCCCTTCACATTAATACTTGAAAGGAAGGCTTCTTAGACAACTTTCTTTTTCTTGTTGCAAAACACACTGCAGCCCTCTGTGCAACTTCTAGAACACGATAGGACATGTTTAGTGAGAAGGAACGTTTTCTCCTTGCGAGACATAGTGAAAAAGCTATTTGCTTAGATGTAGGTAACAAGAAACACTTACTGCAGTACACTGACAAGCTAATTGCTACACAGCACTGAGATTGTGTTAGCAGCTTGCAAAGTGATAGAAAACAGTACTTTCCCACTCTCTTGCCTTTCCCTTCACATTAATACTTGAAAGGAAGGCATCTTAGACACCTTTCTTTTTCTTGCTTCAAAAAACTCTGCAGCCCACTGTGACGCATCTACAAAACGATGGAAGTTGTTTAGTGAGCAGCAACGTTTTCTCCTTGCGAGACATAGTGAAAAAGCTATTTGCTTAGATGTAGGTAACAAGAAAGACTTACTGCAGTGCACTGACAAGCTAATTGCTACACAGCACTGGGATTGTGTTAACAGCTTGCACAGTGACAGAAAACAGTACTTTCTCACTCTCTTGCCTTTCCCTTCACATTAATACTTGAAAGGAAGGCTTCTTAGACAACTTTCTTTTTCTTGTTGCAAAACACTCTGCAGCCCTCATTGCAACTTCTAGAACACGATAGGAGATGGTTAGTTAGCGGGAACGTTTTCTCCTTGCGAGACATAGTGAAAAAGCTTTTTGCTTAGATGTAGGTAACAAGAAACACTTACTGCAGTGCACTGGAATGCTAATTGCTACACAGCACTGGGATTGTGTTAGCAGCTTGCAAAGTGATAGAAAACAGTACTTTCCCACTCTCTTGCCTTTCCCTTCACATTAATACTTGAAAGGAAGGCGTCTTAGGCAATTTTCTTTTTCTTGCTTCAAAAAACTCTTCAGCCCTCTCTGTAACATCTACAACACGAAGGAAATTGTTTAGTGAGCTGGAGCGTTTTCTCCTTGCGAGACATAGTGAAAAACCTATTTGCTTAGATGTAGGTAACAAGAAACACTTACTGCAGTGCACTGAAAAGCTAATTGCTACACAGCACTGGGATTGTGTTAGCAGCTTGCGCAGTGATAGAAAACAGTAATTTCTCACTCTCTTGCCTTTCCCTTCACATTAATACTTGAAAGGAAGGCTTCTTTCTTGAATACTTGAAAAGAAGACAACTTCCTTTTTCTTGTTGCAAAACACACTGCAGCCCCCTGTGCAACTTCTAGAACACGATAGGAGATGTTTAGTGAGAAGGAACGTTTTCTCCTTGCGAGACATAGTGAAAAAGCTGTTTGCTTAGATGTAGGTAACAAGAAACACTTACTGCAGTACACTGACAAGCTAATTGCTACACAGCACTGAGATTGTGTTAGCGTCTTGAAAAGTGATAGAAAACGGTACTTTCCCACTCTCTTGCCTTTCCCTTGACATTAATACTTGAAAGGAAGGCGTCTTGGACAACTTTCTTTTTCTTGTTACAAAACACTCTGCAGCCCTCAGTGTAATTTCTAGAACACGATAGGAGATGTTTAGTGAGCAGGAATGTTTTCTCCTTGCGAGACATAGTGAAAAAGCTTTTTGCTTAGATGTAGGTAACAAGAAACTCTTACTGCAGTACACTGACAAGCTAATTGCTACATAGCACTCGGATTGTGTTAGCAGTTTGTAAAGCGGTAGAAAATAGTACTTTCCCACTCTCTTGCCTTTCCCTTCACATTAATACTTGAAAGGAAGGCGTCTTGGACAACTTTCTTTTTCTTGTTACAAAACACTCTGCAGCCCTCAGTGCAACTTCTAGAACACGATAGGCGATGTTTAGTGAGAAGGAACGTTTTCTCCTTGCGAGACATAGTGAAAAAGCTATTTGCTTAGATGTAGGTAACAAGAAACATTTACTGCAGTCCACTGAGAAGCTAATTGCTACACAGCACTGGGATTGTGTTAGCAGCTTGCACAGTGATAGAAAACAGTACTTTCTCACTCTCTTGCCTTTCCCTTCACATTAATACTTGAAAGGAAGGCTTCTTAGACAACTTTCTTTTTCTTGTTGCAAAACACACTGCAGCCCTCTGTGCAACTTCTAAAACACGATAGGACATGTTTAGTGAGCAGGAACGTTTTCTCCTTGCGAGACATAGTGAAAAAGCTATTTGCTTAGATGTAGGTAACAAGAAACACTTACTGCAGTACACTGACAAGCTAATTGCTACACAGCTCTGGGATTGTGTTAGCAGCTTGCACAGTCATAGAAAAGAGTACTTTCCCACTCTCTTGCCTTTCCCTTCACATTAATACTTGAAACAAAGGCGTCTTGGACAAGTTTCTTTTTCTTGTTACAAAACACTCTGCAGGCCTCAGTGTAATTTCTAGAAAACGATAGGAGATGTTTAGTGAGAAGGAACGTTTTCTCCTTGCGAGACATAGTGAAAAAGCTAATTGCTTAGATGTAGGTAACAAGAAACACTTACTGCAGTGCACTGACATGCTAATTGCTACACAGCACTGGGATTGTGTTAGCAGCTTGCAAAGTGATAGAAAACAGTACTTTCCCACTCTCTTAACCTTCCCTTCACATTAATAATTGAAAGGAAGGCATCTTAGACAACTTTCTTTTTCTTGCTTCAAAAAACTCTGCAGCCCTCTGTGACGCATCTACAACACGATGGAAGTTGTTTAGTGAGCAGAAACGTTTTCTCCTTGCGAGACATAGTGAAAAAGCTATTTGCTAAGATGTAGGTAACAAGAAACACTTACTGCAGTGCACTGACAAGCTAATTGCTACACAGCACTGGGATTGTGTTAGCAGCTTGCACAGTGATAGAAAACAGTACTTTCCCACTCTCTTGTCTTTCCCTTCACATTAATACTTGAAAGGAAGGCGTCTTAGACAACTTTCTTTTTCTTGTTTCTAAAAAACTCTGCAGCCGTCTGTGCAATCCCTAGAACGCGACAGGAGATGTTTAGTGAGCAGGAAAGTTTTCTCCTTGCGAGACATAGTGAAAAAGCTATTTGCTTAGATGTAGGTAACAAGAAACACTTACTGCAGTGCACTGAAAAGCTAATTGCTACACAGCTCTGGGATTGTGTTAGCAGCTTGCACAGTGATAGAAAACAGTACTTTCCCACACTCTTGCCTTTCCACTCACATTAATACTTGAAACAAAGTCGTCTTGGACAACTTTCTTTTTCTTGTTACAAAAAACTCTGCAGCCCTCTGTGCAACTTCTAGAACACGATAGGAGATGTTTAGTGAGCAGCAACGTTTTCTCATTGCGAGACATAGTGAAAAAGCTATTTGCTTAGATGTAGGTAACAAGAAACACTTACTGCAGTGCACTGAGAAGCTAATTGCTACGCAGCACTGAGATTGTGTTAGCAGCTTGCAAAGAGATAGAAAACAGTACTTTCCCACTCTCTTGCCTTTCCCTTCACATTAATACTTGAAAGGAAGGCTTATTGGACAAGTTTCTTTTTCTTGTTACAAAACACTCTGCAGCCCTCAGTGCAACTTCTAGAACACGATAGGAGATCTTTAGTTAGCGGGAACGCTTTCTCCTTGCGAGACATAGTGAAAAACTTTTTGCTTAGATGTAGGTAACAAGAAACACGTACTGCAGTGCACTGACAGGCTAATTGCTACACAGCTCTGGGATTCTGTTAGCAGCTTGCAAAGTGAGAGAAAACAGTACTTTCCCACTCTCTTACCTTTCCCTTCACATTAATACTTGAAAGGAAGGCGTCTTAGACAACTTTCTTTTTCTTGCTTCAAAAAACTCTGCAGCCCTCTGTGCAACATCTACAACACGAAGGAAGTTGTTTAGTGAGCTGGAGCGTTTTCTCCTTGCGAGACATAGTGAAAAAGCTATTTGCTTAGATGTAGGTAACAAGAAACACTTACTGCAGTGCAGAGAAAAGCTAATTGCTACACAGCACTGAGATTGTGTTAGCAGCTTGAAAAGTGATAGAAAACAGTACTTTCCCACTCTCTTGCCTTTCCCTTCACATTAATACGTGAAAGGAAGGCGTCTTAGACAACTTTCCTTTTCTTGTTGCTAAAAAACTATGCAGCCCTGTGTGCAATCCCTAGAACACGACAGGAGATGTTTAGTGAGCAGGAACGTTTTCTCCTTGCGTGACATAGTGAAAAAGCTTTTTGCTTAGATGTACGTAACAAGAAACACTTACGGCAGTACACTGACAAGCTAATTGCTACACAGCACTGGGATTGTGTTAGCAGCTTGCACAGTGATAGAAAACAGTACTTTCCCACTCTCTTGCCTTTCCCTTCACATTAATACTTGAAAGGAAGGCGTCTTAGACAACTTTCTTTTTCTTGCTTCAAAAAACTCTGCAGCCCTCTGTGCAATATCTACAACACGATGGAAGTTGTTTAGTTAGCAGGAGCGTTTTCTCCTTTTGCGACATAGTGAAAAAGCTATTTGCTTAGATGTAGGTAACAAGAAACACTTACTGCAGTGCACTGACAAGCTAATTGCTACACAGCACTGGGATTGTGTTAACAGCTTGCACAGTGATAGAAAACAGTACTTTCTCACTCTCTTGCCTTTCCCTTCACATTAATACTTGAAAGGAAGGCTTCTTAGACAACTTTCTTTTTCTTGTTGCAAAACACACTGCAGCCCTCTGTGCAACTTCTAGAACACGATAGGAGATGTTTAGTGAGAAGGAACGTTTTCTCCTTGCGAGACATAGTGAAAAAGCTTTTTGCTTAGATGTAGGTAACAAGAAACACTTACTGCAGTACACTGACAAGCTAATTGCTACACAGCACTGAGATTGTGTTAGCAGCTTGCAAAGTGATAGAAAACAGTTCTTTCCCACTCTCTTGCCCTTCCCTTCACATTAATACTTGAAAGGAAGGCATCTTAGACAACTTTCTTATTCTTGCTTTAAAAAACTCTGCAGCCCTCTGTGCAACATCTACAACAGGATGGTAGTGGTTTACAGAGCAGGAGCGTTTTCTCCTTGCGAGACATAGTGAAAAAGCTATTTGCTTAGATGTAGGTAAGAAGAAACACTTACTGCAGTGCACTGACAAGCTAATTGCTACACAGCACTGAGGTTGTGTAAGCAGCTTGCAAAGTGATAGAAAACAGTACTTTCCCACTCTCTTGCCTTTCCCTTCACATTAATACTTGAAAGGAAGGCTTCTTAGACAACTTTCTTTTTCTTGTTGCAAAACACTCTGCAGCCCTCTGTGCAATCCCTAGAACACGACAGGAGATGTTTAGTGAGCAGCAACGTTTTCTCCTTGCGAGACATAGTGAAAAAGCTTTTTGCTTAGATGTAGGTAACAAGAAACACTTACTGCAGTGCACTGACAAGCTAATTGCTACACAACACTGGGATTGTGTAAGCAGCTTGCAAACGGATAGAAAAGAGTACCATTCCACTCTCCTACCTTTTCTATTCACATTTCTATTTGAATGGAAGGAGTTTAGGACATCTTTTTTTGCTTCTTGCAAAACACTCCCCTCACCAGCGTGCACCCTCCACAACAAGATGGGAGATGTTTTTTGAACTGGCACAGTTTCTCCTTGCGAGACATAGTGAAAAAACTTTTTCCTTAGATGTAGGTGACAAGAGGCACTATCTACAGTGCACTGCAAAGCTAATCGAAGCACAACACTGGGATTGTGTGCCCAGCTTGCAAAGTGATAGAAAACACTACCTTTCCACTCTCTTACCTTTCCATTCACATTAATACTTGAAAGGAAGGCGTCTTGGACAACTTTCTTTTTCTTGTTGCAAAACACTCTGCAGCCCTCAGTGCAACTTCTAGAACACGATCAGAGATGTTTAGTGAGGAGGAACGTTTTCTCCTTGCGAGACATAGTGAAAAATCTATTTGCTTAGATGTAGGTAACAAGAAACACTTACTGCAGTGCAGTGACAAGCTAATTGCTACACAACACTGGGATTGTGGAAGCAGCTTGCAAACTGATAGAAAACAGTACCTATCCGCTCTCCTTCCTTTTCTTTTCACATTTTTATTTTAATGCAAGGCGTTTTAGACAAGTTTCTTTTGCTTCTTGCAAAACACCTGCGTGCAATCTCTAGAACTCTATGGGAGATGTTTTCTGAACTGGCTCAGTTTCTCCTTGCGAGACATGGGGAAAAAGCAATTTGCTTAGATGCAGGTGAAAAGAGGCACCTACTACAGTGCACTGAAAAACTAATTGCTACACAGCACTGGGATTGTGTAAGCAGCTAACAAACAGATAGAAAACAGTACCTTTCCACTCTCCTGCCTTTTCCATTCACATTACTATTCGAATGGAAGGAGTTTTGGACAACTTTCTTTTGCTTCTTGCAAAACACTCTGCCCACCTCCGTGCAACTTCTAGAAAAAACGAGGGATGTTTTCTGAACTGGTACAGTTTCTCCTGAAGAGATATAATGAAAACGCTATTGGCTTAGATGTAATAACAATTGGCAATTATTACAGTGCACTGCAAAGCTAATCGTAGTATAACACTGGGATTGTGTGTCCAGCTTGCAAACTGATAGAAAACAGTACCTATCCGCTCTCCTGCATTTTCCCTTTCCAGGAACATTCGAATTGATGGCATTTTGGACAAGTTACTTTTTCTTGTTGCAAAACACTCTGCAGACCTGCGTGCAACCTCTAGAACACGATGGGAGATGTTTTCTGAACAGACACAGTTTCTCCTGGCGAGACATAATGAAAAAGCTTTTTGCTAAGGTGTAGCAGACAGGAGACGCTAAAGACCAGGACACGGAGCTGGTCTCTTCCTCCCGAATCCTCTTCATGAATTTGTCAGCCATCTGTAGCAGAAGGGCAAGAAGCCGGGAGTGTTGCATGGAGTGCTGCACACACCGTGCTGGGCTGAGCAGGGACAGCAGGCCCAGCCCAGGTGGGAATGGCTGCAGGTACCTGCACTGTTCTTTGGAAGCGGCCACAGATGCGTTCCTGCTCTTGTGTGCGCTCCAGGGCTGCATCTGGCAAAGAGCGAGTGCAGCCAGAGCTGAGGGGCTGCGGGAGAGGCCGGAGAACACAGCCCAGCCCTGCGCTGCCCAGGCAGGGAGAGCCCCGGGATGCTCCAGGGGGATGAAGCAGGGCCACTGTGGGGTGTCTGCCCAGCCCCTCTTCCGTCCTGTCCGTGGGCATTTCCCCAGGGGACGGGACGGGACGGGTCGGGATGGGATGGGGCCAAGTTGGCTGCAGGCTCCAGCCCTGCAGCCCAGCTCAGCCGCTCACCCTCCTGCGGTGGATGGAATGGCACCACCTCTTCGGTCTCCTGCGCTAGGGCAGCTCCAGTGCCTTCTTCCTCCTCCTCCTCCAGCAAGAGCAGCTTAGGCACTCTCGGGGCTCTCTGCTCCATGGCTGTGACCGGAGCGCGCCCCAGCAGCGAACCCAGCCGGTGCCGCTCCTGCAGCGCCTCCTGCGCCTTCCCTGCGGGCGGGACGCGGCTGTCAGCGCTCGGCCCGGGGCCAGCAACGGCCCCCGAGCGCCCCTCAGCCGCCCCGGGCCGGCCATGCCCAGGCGTTCGCTCTTCGGAACGGCACGGGAGGCTCGGGGCCGGCGGCCGCGCTGCCGAGCGGCGGAGCTCGGGCCGGGGAAGCCGCAGCGGAGGCGGCGGGAGCGGCCGCGCCGCCTGTGTCATCCGCGGGCCCTGGGAGGAGCCGGGGCCAGGGCCGGGGTCGGGCCAGGCGGAGGCAAAGGGCGGTCCCAGAAGACCGCCGCTTCCGGGTGTCTTTCGGCCGTAGCTGTGCTTCGGAGCACGCCGCGATTGGCGCAACCGCAGCATTGTCTTCGCGCCAAGAAGCGTCTTCTTCTTCTGCGGGAGACAGAGACTGCGGCGGCTTCTGAACGGCGAACTACGAAGCGGCACAAAACTGGGATTGTGTAAGCAGCTTGCAACCTGATAGAAGACACTACTTTTCAAATCTCCTGACTTTTCCAGGCACATTATTATTCGAGCGGATGGAGTTTTGCACAACTTTCTTTTGCTTCTTGCAAAACACTCTGCACACCTGCGTGCATTCTCTAGAACTCTATGGGAGATGTTTTCTGAACTGGCTCAGTTTCTCCTTGCGAGACATGGGGAAAAAGCAATTTGCTTAGATGCAGGTGAAAAGAGGCACCTACTACAGTGCACTGAAAAACTAATTGCTACACAGCACTGGGATTGTGTAAGCAGCTTACAAACAGATAGAAAACAGTACCTTTCCCCTCTCCTGCCTATTCCATTCGCATTACTATTCGAATGGAAGGAGTTTTGGACAACTTTGTTTGGCCTCTTGCAAAACACTCCACACACCTCCGTGCAACTTCTAGAACATGATAGGAGATGCTTACAGAGCAGGCACATTTTCTCCTAGTGAGACATAGTGAAAAAGCTTTTTACTTAGATGTAGGTGACCACAGGCACTTACTGCAGTGCCCTGGAAAGCTAATCGTAGCACAACACTGGGATTGTGTGTCCAGCTTTCAAAGTGATAGAAAACACTACCTTTCCACTCTCCTGCATTTTCCCTTTCTAGGAACATTCGAATGGAAGGCGTTTTGGACAAGTTTCTTTTTCTCGTTGCAGAACACGCTGCAGACCTGCGTGCAACCTCTAGAACACGATGGCAGATGTTTCCTGAACAGGCACACATTTTCTCCCTGCGGGATATACTGAAAAGGCTATTTGCTTAGAGGTTGGAAACAAAAGGCACTTACTCCAGTGCACTGCAAAGGTAATCGCTGTAGAACACTGGCATTTTATAAGCAGATTGCAAACTCAGAGAAAACAGTACCTTTCCACTCTCCTGCCTTTTCCATTGCCAATAACATTCGAAAGGAAGTCGTTTTGGACAACTTTCTCTTTCTTGTTGCAGAACACTCCACTGACACGTGTGCAAACTCTAGTCGGGATAGGAGATGTTTTCTGAGCAGGCACAGTTTCTCCTTGCGAGAAACTGCGAAGAAGCTATTTGCTTAGATGTAGGTTACAAGACGCACTTACTGCAGAGCACTGACAACCTAATTGCTACACAACACTGGGATTGTGTGCCCAGCTTGCAAAGTGATAGAAAACAGTACCTTTCAACTCTCTTACCTTTCCATTCACATTAATACTTGAAAGGAAGGCGTCTTGGACAACTTTCTTTTTCTTGTTGCAAAACACTCTGCAGCCCTCTGTGCAAGTTCTAGAACACGATCAGAGATGTTTAGTGAGGAGGAATGTTTTCTCCTTGCGAGACATAGTGAAAAAGCTATTTGCTTAGATGTAGGTAACAAGAAACACTTACTGAAGTGCACTGACAAGCTAATTGCTACAGAACACTGGGATTGTGTTAGCAGCTTGCACAGTGATAGAAAACAGTACTTTCCCACTCTCTTGCCTTTCCCTTCAAATTAATACTTGAAAGGAAGAGAGTGGGAAAGTACTGTTTTCTATCACTTTTCAAGCTGCTAACACAGTCTCAGAGCTGTGTAGCAATTAGCTTGTCAGTATACTGCAGTAAGTGTTTCTTGTTACCTACATCTAAGGAAATAGCTTTTTCACTATGTCTCGCAAGGAGAAAACGTTGCTGCTCACTAAACAACTTCCATCCTGTTGTAGAAGTTGCACAGAGGGCTGCAATGTGTTTTGCAACAAGAAAAAGAAAGTTGTCTAAGAAGCCTTCCTTTCAAGTATTTATGTGAAGGGAAAGGCAAGAGAGTGGGAAAGTACTGTTTTCTATCACATGCAAGCTGCTAACACAATCCCAGAGCTGTGTAGCAATTAGCTTGTCAGTGTACTGCAGTAAGTGTTTCTTGTTACCTACATCTATGCAAAAAGCTTTTTCACTATGTCTCGCAAGGAGAAAACGTTCCTGCTCAGTAAAAATCTCCTGTCATGTTCTAGGGATTGCACAGAGGGCTGCAGAGTTTTTTAGAAACAAGAAAAAGAAAGTTGTCTAAGACGCCTTCCTTTCAAGTATTAATGTGAAGGGAAAGGCAAGAGAGTGGGAAAGTACTGTTTTCTATCACTATGCAAGCTGCTAACACAATCCCAGTGCTGTGTAGCAATTAGCTTGTCAGTGTACTGCAGTAAGTGTTTCTTGTTACCTACATCTAAGCAAATAGCTTTTTCAATATGTCTCGCAAGGAGAAAACGTTCCTTCTCACTAAACATCTCCTATCGTGTTATAGAAGTTGCACAGAGGGCTGCAGTGTGTTTTGCAACAAGAAAAAGAAAGTTGTCTAAGAAGCCTTCCTTTCAAGTATTAATGTGAAGGGAAAGGCAAGAGAGTGAGAAAGTACTCTTTTCTATCACTGTGCAAGCTGCTAACACAATCCCAGTGCTGTGTAGCAATTAGCTTTTCAGTGCACTGCAGTAAGTGTTTCTTGTTACCTACATCTAAGCAAAAAGCTTTTTCACTATGTCTCGCAAGGAGAAAACGTTCCCGCATACTAAACATCTCCCATCGTGTTCTAGAAGTTGCACAGAGGACTGCAGAGTGTTTTGCAACAAGAAAAAGAAAGTTGTCTAAGACGCCTTCCTTTCAAGTATTAATGTGAAGGGAAAGGCAAGAGAGTGGGAAAGTACTGTTTTCTATCACTTTGCAAGCTGCTAACACAATCTCAGTGCTGTGTAGCAATTAGCTTGTCAGTGCACTGCAGTAAGTGTTTCTTGTTACCTACATCTAAGCAAATAGCTTTTTCACTATGTCTCGCAAGGAGAAAACGTTCCTTCTCACTAAACATCTCCTATTGTGTTCTAGAACTTGCACAGAGGACGGCAGTGTGTTTTGCAACAAGAAAAAGAAAGTTGTCTAAGAAGCCTTCCTATCATGTATTAATGTGAAGGGAAAGGCAAGAGGGTGAGAAAGTACTGTTTTCAATCACTGCGCAAGCTGCTAACACAATCCCAGTGCTCTGTAGCAGTTAGCATTTCAGTGCACTGCAGTAAGTGTTTCTTGTTACCTACATCTAAGCAAATAGCTTTTTCACTATGTCTCGCAAGGAGAAAACGCTCCTGCTCTCTAAACAACTTCCATCCTGTTGTAGATGTTGCACAGAGGGCTGCAGAGTTTTTTGAAGCAAGAATAAGAAAGTTGTCTAAGATGCCTTCCTTTCAAGTATTAATGCGAAGGGAAAGGCAAGAGAATGGGAAAGTACTGTTTTCGATCACTTTGCAAGCTGCTAACACAATCTCAGTGCTGTGTAGCAATTAGCTTGTCAGTGTACTGCAGTAAGTGTTTCTTGTTACCTACATCTAAGCAAATAGCTTTTTCACTATGTCTCGCAAGGAGAAAACGTTCCTTCTCACTAAACATCTCCTATCGTGTTCTAGAAGTTGCACAGAGGGCTGCAGTGTGTTTTGCAACAAGAAAAAGAAAGTTGTCTAAGAAGCCTTCCTTTCAAGTATTAATGTGAAGGGAAAGGCAAGAGAGTGAGAAAGTACTGTTTTCTATCACTGTGCAAGCTGCTAACACAATCCCAGTGCTGTGCAGCAATTAGCTTGTCAGTGCACTGCAGTAAGTGTTTCTTGTTACCTACATCTAAGCAAATAGCTTTTTCACTATGTCTCGCAAGGAGAAAACGCTCCTGCTCACTAAACAACTTCCATCCTGTTGTAGATGCGTCACAGAGGGCTGCAGAGTTTTTTGAAGCAAGAAAAAGAAAGTTGTCTAAGATGCCTTCCTTTCAAGTATTAATGTGAAGGGAAAGGCAAGAGAGTGGGAAAGTACTGTTTTCTATCACTTTGCAAGCTGCTAAAACAATCTCAGTGCTGTGTAGCAATTAGCTTGTCAGTGCACTGCAGTAAGTGTTTCTTGTTACCTACATCTAAGCAAAAAGCTTTTTCACTATGTCTCGCAAGGAGAAAACGTTGCTGCTCACTAAACATCTCCTGTCGTGTTCTAGGGATTGCACAGAGGGCTGCAGAGTTTTTTAGCAACAAGAAAAAGAAAGTTGTCTAAGACGCCTTCCTTTCAAGTATTAATGTGAAGGGAAAGGCAAGAGAGTGGGAAAGTACTGTTTTCTATCACTATGCAAGCTGCTAACACAATCTCAGTGCTGTGTAGCAATTAGCTTGTCAGTGTACTGCAGTAAGTGTTTCTTGTTACCTACATCTAAGCAAATAGCTTTTTCACTATGTCTCGCAAGGAGAAAACGTTCCTGCTCACTAAACATCTCCTATCGTGTTGTAGAAGTTGCACAGAGGGCTGCAGTGTGTTTTGCAACAAGAAAAAGAAAGTTGTCTAAGAAGCCTTCCTTTCAAGTATTAATGTGAAGGGAAAGGCAAGAGAGTGAGAAAGTACTGCTTTCTATCACTGTGCAAGCTGCTAACACAATCCCAGTGCTGTGTAGCAATGAGCTTGTCACTGCACTGCAGTAAGTGTTTCTTGTTACCTACATCTACGCAAATAGCTTTTTCACTATGTCTCGCAAGGAGAAAACGCTCCTGCTCACTAAACATCTCCTATCGTGTTCTAGAAGTTGCACAGAGGGCTGCAGTGTGTTTTGCAACAAGAAAAAGAAAGTTGTCTAAGAAGCCTTCCTTTCAAGTATTAATGTGAAGGGAAAGGCAAGAGAGTGAGAAAGTACTGATTTCTATCACTGTGCAAGCTGCTAACACAATCCCAGTGCTGTGCAGCAATTAGCTTTTCAGTGCACTGCAGTAAGTGTTTCTTGTTACCTACATCTAAGCAAAAAGCTTTTTCACTATGTCTCGCAAGGAGAAAACACTCCTGCTCACTAAACAACTTCCATCGTGTTGTAGATGCGTCACAGAGGGCTGCAGAGTTTTTTGAAGCAAGAAAAAGAAAGTTGTCTAAGAAGCCTTCCTTTCAAGTATTAATGTGAAGGGAAAGGCAAGAGAGTGGGAAAGTACTGTTTTCTATCACTATGCAAGCTGCTAACACAATCTCAGTGCTGTGTAGCAATTAGCTTGTCAGTGTACTGCAGTAAGTGTTTCTTGTTACCTACATCTAAGCAAATAGCTTTTTCACTATGTCTCGCAAGGAGAAAACGTTCCTGCTCACTAAACATCTCCTATCGTGTTGTAGAAGTTGCACAGAGGGCTGCAGAGTGTTTTGCAACAAGAAAAAGAAAGTTGTCTAAGAAGCCTTCCTTTCAAGTATTAATGTGAAGGGAAAGGCAAGAGAGTGAGAAAGTACTGTTTTCTATCACTGTGGAAGCTGCTAACACAATCCCAGTGCTGTGTAGCAATTAGCTTTTCATTGCACTGCAGTAAGTGTTTCATGTCACCTACATCTAAGCAAATAGCTTTTTCACTATGTCTCGCAAGGCGAAAACGTTGCTGCTCACTAAACAACTTCCATTGTGTTGTAGAAGTTGCACAGAGGGCTGCAGTGTGTTTTGCAACAAGAAATAGAAAGTTGTCTAAGAAGCCTTTCTTTCAAGTATTAATGTGAAGGGAAAGGCAAGAGAGTAGGAAAGTACTGTTTTCTATCACTTTGCAAGCTGCTTACACAATCCCAGTGCTGTGTAGCAATTAGCTTGTCAGTGCACTGCAGTAAGTTTTTCTTGTTACCTACATCTAAGCAAATAGCTTTTTCACTATGTCTCGCAAGGAGAAAACCTTCTTGCTCACTAAACATCTCCTATCGTGTTCTAGAAGTTGCACTGAGGGCTGCAGTGTGTTTTGTAACAAGAAAAAGAAAGTTTTCTAAGAAGCCTTTCTTTCAAGTATTAATGTGAAGGGAAAGGCCAGAGAGTGGGAAAGTACTGTTTTCTACCGCTTCACAACCTGCTAACACAATCCGACTGCTGTGTAGAAATTAGCTTGTCAGTGCACAGAAGTAAGTGTTTCTTGTTACCTACATCTAAGCAAAAAGCTTTTTCACTATGTCTCGCAAGGAGAAAACGCTCCTGCTCACTAAACATCTCCTATCGTGTTCTAGAAGTTGCACAGAGGGCTGCAGTGTGTTTTGCAACAAGAAAAAGAAAGTTGTCTAAGAAGCCTTCCTTTCAAGTATTAATGTGAAGGGAAAGGCAAGAGAGTGAGAAAGTACTGTTTTCTATCACTGTGCAAGCTGCTAACACAATCCCAGTGTTTTGTAGCAATTAGCTTGTCAGTGTACTTCAGTAAGTGTTTCTTGTTACCTACATCTAAGCAAATAGCTTTTTCACTATGTCTCGCAAGGAGAAAATATTCCTCCTCACTAAACATCTCTGATCGTGTTCTAGAACTTGCACAGAGTGCTGCAGAGTGTTTTGCAACAAGAAAAAGAAAGTTGTCCAACACGCCTTCCTTTCAAGTATTAATGTGAATGGAAAGGTAAGAGAGTTGAAAGGTACTGTTTTCTATCACTTTGCAAGCTGGGCACACAATCCCAGTGTTGTGTAGCAATTAGGTTGTCAGTGCTCTGCAGTAAGTGCGTCTTGTAACCTACATCTAAGCAAATAGCTTCTTCGCAGTTTCTCGCAAGGAGAAACTGTGCCTGCTCAGAAAACATCTCCTATCCCGACTAGAGTTTGCACACGTGTCAGTGGAGTGTTCTGCAACAAGAAAGAGAAAGTTGTCCAAATCGACTTCCTTTCGAATGTTATTCGCAATGGAAGAGGCAGGAGAGTGGAAAGGTACTGTTTTCTCTGAGTTTGCAATCTGCTTACAAAATGCCAGTGTTCTACAGCGATTACCTTTGCAGTGCACTGGAGTAAGTGCCTTTTGTTTCCAACCTCTAAGCAAATAGCCTTTTCAGTATATCCCGCAGGGAGAAACTGTGTGCCTGTTCAGGAAACATCTGCCATCGTGTTCTAGAGGTTGCACGCAGGTCTGCAGCGTGTTCTGCAACGAGAAAAAGAAACTTGTCCAAAACGCCTTCCATTCGAATGTTCCTAGAAAGGGAAAATGCAGGAGAGTGGAGAGGTAGTGTTTTCTATCACTTTGAAAGCTGGACACACAATCCCAGTGTTGTGCTACGATTAGCTTTCCAGGGCACTGCAGTAAGTGCCTGTGGTCACTTACATCTAAGTAAAAAGCTTTTTCACTATGTCTCACTAGGAGAAAATGTGCCTGCTCTGTAAGCATCTCCTATCATGTTCTAGAAGTTGCACGGAGGTGTGTGGAGTGTTTTGCAAGAGGCCAAACAAAGTTGTCCAAAACTCCTTCCATTCGAATAGTAATGCGAATGGAATAGGCAGGAGAGGGGAAAGGTACTGTTTTCTATCTGTTTGTAAGCTGCTAACACAATCCCAGTGCTGTGTAGCAATTAGCTTTTCAGTGCACTGCAGTAAGTGTTTCTTGTTACCTACATCTAAGCAAATAGCCTTTTCGCTATGTCTCGCAAGGAGAAAACGTTGCTGCTCACTAAACAACTTCCATCGTGTTGTAGATGTTGCACAGAGGGCTGCAGTGTGTTTTGCAACAAGAAAAAGAAAGTTGTCTACGAAGCCTTTCTTTCAAGTATTAATGTGAAGGGAAAGGCAAGAGAGTGGGAAAGTACTGTTTTCTATCACTGTGCAAGCTGCTAACACAATCCGAGTGCTGTATAGTAATTATCTTGTCAGTGCACTGCAGTAAGTGTTTCTTGTTACCTACATCTAAGCAAAAAGCTTTTTCACTATGTCTCACAAGGAGAAAACTTTCCTGCTCACTAAAAATCTCCTGTCGTGTTCTAGGGATTGCAAAGAGGGCTGCAGAGTTTTTTAGCAACAAGAAAAAGAAAGTTGTCTAAGACGCCTTCCTTTCAAGTATTAATGTGAAGGGAAAGGCAAGAGAGTGGGAAAGTACTGTTTTCTATCACTATGCAAGCTGCTAACACAATCTCAGTGCTGTGTAGCAATTAGCTTGCAGTGTACTGCAGTAAGTGTTTCTTGTTACCTACATCTAAGCGAATAGCTTTTTCACTATGTCTCGCAAGGAGAAAACGTTCCTTCTCACTAAACATCTCCTATCGTGTTCTAGAAGTTGCACAGAGGGCTGCAGTGTGTTTTGCAACAAGAAAAAGAAAGTTGTCTAAGAAGCCTTCCTTTCAAGTATTAATGTGAAGGGAAAGGCAAGAGAGTGAGAAAGTACTGTTTTCTATCACTGTGCAAGCTGCTAACACAATCCCAGTGCTGTGTAGCAATTAGCTTTTCAGTGCACTGCAGTAAGTGTTTCTTGTTACCTACATCTAAGCAAAAAGCTTTTTCACTATGTCTCGCAAGGAGAAAACGTTCCCGCTTACTAAACATCTCCTATCGTGTTCTAGAAATTGCACTGAGGGCTGCAGAGTGTTTTGCAACAAGTAAAAGAAAGGTGTCCAAGACGCCTTCCTTTCAAGTATTAATGTGAAGGGAAAGGCAAGAGAGTGGGAAAGTACTGTTTTCTATCACTTTGCAAGCTGCTAACACAATCTCAGTGCTGTGTAGCAATTAGCTTGTCAGTGTACTGCAGTAAGTGTTTCTTGTTACCTACATCTAAGCAAATAGCTTTTTCACTATGTCTCGCAAGGAGAAAACGTTCCTTCTCACTAAACATCTCCTATCGTGTTCTAGAAGTTGCACATAGGACTGCAGTGTGTTTTGCAACAAGAAAAAGAAAGTTGTCTAAGAAGACATTCTTTCAAGTATTAATGTGAAGGGAAAGGCAAGAGGGTGAGAAAGTACTGTTTTCTATCACTGTGCAAGCTGCTAACACAATCCCAGTGCTCTGTAGCAATTAGCATTTCAGTGCACTGCAGTAAGTGTTTCTTGTTACCTACATCTAAGCAAATAGCTTTTTCACTATGTCTCGCAAGGAGAAAACGCTCCTGCTCTCTAAACAACTTCCATCGTGTTGTAGATGTTGCACAGAGGGCTGCAGAGTTTTTTGAAGCAAGAATAAGAAAGTTGTCTAAGATGCCTTCCTTTCAAGTATTAATGTGAAGGGAAAGGCAAGAGAAAGGGAAAGCACTGTTTTCTATCACTTTGCAAGCTGCTAACACAATCTCAGTGCTGTGTAGCAATTAGCTTGTCAGTGCACTGCAGTAATTGTTTCTTGTTACCTACATCTAAGCAAATAGCTTTTTCACTATGTCTCGCAAGGAGAAAACGTTCCTTCTCACTAAACATCTCCTATCGTGTTCTAGAAGTTGCACAGAGGGCTGCAGTGTGTTTTGCAACAAGAAAAAGAAAGTTGTCTAAGAAGCCTTTCTTTCAAGTATTAATGTGAAGGGAAAGGCAAGAGAGTGGGAAAGTACTGTTTTCTATCACTTTGCAAGCTGCTTACACAATCCCAGTGCTGTGTAGCAATTAGCTTGTCAGTGCACTGCAGTAAGTTTTTCTTGTTACCTACATCTAAGCAAATAGCTTTTTCACTATGTCTCGCAAGGAGAAAACATTGCTGCTCACTAAACATCTCCTATCGTGTTCTAGAAGTTGCACTGAGGGCTGCAGTGTGTTTTGCAACAAGAAAAAGAAAGTTGTCTAAGAAGCCTTTCTTTCAAGTATTAATGTGAAGGGAAAGGCAAGAGAGTGGGAAAGTACTGTTTTCTACCGCTTTACAAACTGCTAACACAATCCGAGTGCTGTGTAGAAATTAGCTTGTCAGTGCACTGCAGTAAGTGTTTCTTGTTACCTACATCTAAGCAAAAAGCTTTTTCACTATGTCTCGCAAGGAGAAAACGTTGCTGCTCACTAAACCTCTCCTGTCGTGTTCTAGGGATTGCACAGAGGGCTGCAAAGTTTTTTAGCAACAAGAAAAAGAAAGTTGTCTAAGACGCCTTCCTTTCAAGTATTAATGTGAAGGGAAAGGCAAGAGAGTGGGAAAGTACTGTTTTCTATCACCTTCCAAGCTGCTAACACAATCTCAGTGCTGTGTAGCAATTAGCTTGTCAGTGTACTGCAGTAAGTGTTTCTTGTTACCTACATCTAAGCAAATAGCTTTTTCACTATGTCTCGCAAGGAGAAAACGTTCCTTCTCACTAAACATCTCCTATCGTGTTCTAGAAGTTGCACAGAGGGCTGCAGTGTGTTTTGCAACAAGAAAAAGAAAGTTGTCTAAGAAGCCTTCCTTTCAAGTATTAATGTGAAGGGAAAGGCAAGAGAGTGAGAAAGTACTGTTTTCTATCACTGTGCAAGCTGCTAACACAATCCCAGTGTTGTGTAGCAATTAGCTTGTCAGTGCACTTCAGTAAGTGTTTCTTGTTACCTACATCTAAGCAAATAGCTTTTTCACTATGTCTCGCAAAGAGGAAAACCTTCCTGTTCACTAAACATCTTCTGTCGTGTTCTAGGGGTTGCACAGAGGACTGCAGAGTGTTTTGCAACAAGAAAAAGAAAGTTGTCTAAGACGCCTTCCTTTCAAGTATTATTGTGAATGGAAATGTAAGAGAGTTGAAAGGTACTGTTTTCTATCACTTTGCAAGCTGGGCACACAATCCCAGTGTTGTGTAGCAATTAGCTTGTCAGTGCTCTGCAGTAAGTGCGTCTTGTAACCTACATCTAAGCAAATAGCTTCTTCGCAGTTTTTCGCAAGGAGAAACTGAGCCAGTTCTGAAAACATCTCCCATAGAGTTCTAGAGAATGCACGCAGGTGTGCAGAGTGTTTTGCAAAAAGCAAAAGAAACTTGTCTAAGACGCCTTGCATTAAAATAAAAATGTGAATAGAAAAGGAAGGAGAATGGAGAGGTACTGTTTTCAATCAGTTTGCAATCTGCTTACACAATCCCAGTGCCGTGTAGAAATTAGCTTGTCAGTGCACTGCAGTAAGTGTTTCTTGTTACCTACATCTAAGCAAATAGCTTTTTCACTATGTCTCGCAAGGAGAAAACGCTCCTGCTCACTAAACAAATTCCATCGTCTTGTAGATGCGTCACAGAGGGCTGCAGAGTTTTTTGAAGCAAGAAAAAGAAAGTTGTCTAAGACGCCTTCCTTTCAAGTATTAATGTGAAGGGAAAGGCAAGAGAGTGAGAAAGTACTGTTTTCTATCACTGTGCAAGCTGCTAACACAATCCCAGTGCTGTGTAGGAATTAGCTTGTCAGTGCACTGCAGTAAGTGTTTCTTGTCACCTACATCTAAGCAAATAGCTTTTTCACTATGTCTCGCAAGGAGAAAACGTTGCTGCTCACTAAACAACTTCCATCGTGTTGTAGAAGTTGCACAGAGGGCTGCAGTGTGTTTTGCAACAAGAAAAAGAAAGTTGTCTAAGAAGCCTTTCTTTCAAGTATTAATGTGAAGGGAAAGGCAAGAGAGTGGGAAAGTACTGTTTTCTATCAGTTTGCAAGCTGCTTACACAATCCCAGTGCTGTGTAGCAATTAGCTTGTCAGTGCACTGCAGGAAGTTTTTCTTGTTACCTACATCTAAGCAAATAGCTTTTTCACTATGTCTCGCAAGGAGAAAACATTGCTGCTCACTTAACATCTCCTATCGTGTTCTAGAAGTTGCACTGAGGGCTGCAGTGTGTTTTGCAACAAGAAAAAGAAAGTTGTCTAAGAAGCCTTTCTTTCAAGTATTAATGTGAAGGGAAAGGCAAGAGAGTGGGAAAGTACTGTTTTCTACCGCTTTACAAACTGCTAACACAATCCGAGTGCTGTGTAGAAATTAGCTTGTCAGTGCACTGCAGTAAGTGTTTCTTGTTACCTACATCTAAGCAAAAAGCTTTTTCACTATGTCTCGCAAGGAGAAAACGTTGCTGCTCACTAAACCTCTCCTGTCGTGTTCTAGGGATTGCACAGAGGGCTGCAAAGTTTTTTAGCAACAAGAAAAAGAAAGTTGTCTAAGACGCCTTCCTTTCAAGTATTAATGTGAAGGGAAAGGCAAGAGAGTGGGAAAGTACTGTTTTCTATCACCTTCCAAGCTGCTAACACAATCTCAGTGCTGTGTAGCAATTAGCTTGTCAGTGTACTGCAGTAAGTGTTTCTTGTTACCTACATCTAAGCAAATAGCTTTTTCACTATGTCTCGCAAGGAGAAAACGTTCCTTCTCACTAAACATCTCCTATCGTGTTCTAGAAGTTGCACAGAGGGCTGCAGTGTGTTTTGCAACAAGAAAAAGAAAGTTGTCTAAGAAGCCTTCCTTTCAAGTATTAATGTGAAGGGAAAGGCAAGAGAGTGAGAAAGTACTGTTTTCTATCACTGTGCAAGCTGCTAACACAATCCCAGTGCTGTGTAGCAATTAGCTTTTCATTGCACTGCAGTAAGTGTTTCATGTCACCTACATCTAAGCAAATAGCTTTTTCACTATGTCTCGCAAGGAGAAAACGTTGCTGCTCACTGAACAACTTCCATTGTGTTGTAGAAGTTGCACAGAGGGCTGCAGTGTGTTTTGCAACAAGAAATAGAAAGTTGTCTAAGAAGCCTTTCTTTCAAGTATTAATGTGAAGGGAAAGGCCAGAGAGTGGGAAAGTACTGTTTTCTACCGCTTCACAACCTGCTAACACAATCCGACTGCTGTGTAGAAATTAGCTTGTCAGTGCACAGAAGTAAGTGTTTCTTGTTACCTACATCTAAGCAAAAAGCTTTTTCACTATGTCTCGCAAGGAGAAAACGCTCCTGCTCACTAAACATCTCCTATCGTGTTCTAGAAGTTGCACAGAGGGCTGCAGTGTGTTTTGCAACAAGAAAAAGAAAGTTGTCTAAGAAGCCTTCCTTTCAAGTATTAATGTGAATGGAAAGGCAAGAGAGTGAGAAAGTACTGTTTTCTATCACTGTGCAAGCTGCTAACACAATCCCAGTGTTTTGTAGCAATTAGCTTGTCAGTGTACTTCAGTAAGTGTTTCTTGTTACCTACATCTAAGCAAATAGCTTTTTCACTATGTCTCGCAAGGAGAAAATATTCCTCCTCACTAAACATCTCTGATCGTGTTCTAGAACTTGCACAGAGTGCTGCAGAGTGTTTTGCAACAAGAAAAAGAAAGTTGTCCAACACGCCTTCCTTTCAAGTATTAATGTGAATGGAAAGGTAAGAGAGTTGAAAGGTACTGTTTTCTATCACTTTGCAAGCTGGGCACACAATCCCAGTGTTGTGTAGCAATTAGGTTGTCAGTGCTCTGCAGTAAGTGCGTCTTGTAACCTACATCTAAGCAAATAGCTTCTTCGCAGTTTCTCGCAAGGAGAAACTGTGCCTGCTCAGAAAACATCTCCTATCCCGACTAGAGTTTGCACACGTGTCAGTGGAGTGTTCTGCAACAAGAAAGAGAAAGTTGTCCAAATCGACTTCCTTTCGAATGTTATTCGCAATGGAAGAGGCAGGAGAGTGGAAAGGTACTGTTTTCTCTGAGTTTGCAATCTGCTTACAAAATGCCAGTGTTCTACAGCGATTACCTTTGCAGTGCACTGGAGTAAGTGCCTTTTGTTTCCAACCTCTAAGCAAATAGCCTTTTCAGTATATCCCGCAGGGAGAAACTGTGTGCCTGTTCAGGAAACATCTGCCATCGTGTTCTAGAGGTTGCACGCAGGTCTGCAGCGTGTTCTGCAACGAGAAAAAGAAACTTGTCGAAAACGCCTTCCATTCGAATGTTCCTAGAAAGGGAAAATGCAGGAGAGTGGAGAGGTAGTGTTTTCTATCACTTTGAAAGCTGGACACACAATCCCAGTGTTGTGCTACGATTAGCTTTCCAGGGCACTGCAGTAAGTGCCTGTGGTCACTTACATCTAAGTAAAAAGCTTTTTCACTATGTCTCACTAGGAGAAAATGTGCCTGCTCTGTAAGCATCTCCTATCATGTTCTAGAAGTTGCACGGAGGTGTGTGGAGTGTTTTGCAAGAGGCCAAACAAAGTTGTCCAAAACTCCTTCCATTCGAATAGTAATGCGAATGGAATAGGCAGGAGAGGGGAAAGGTACTGTTTTCTATCTGTTTGTAAGCTGCTAACACAATCCCAGTGCTGTGTAGCAATTAGCTTTTCAGTGCACTGCAGTAAGTGTTTCTTGTTACCTACATCTAAGCAAATAGCCTTTTCGCTATGTCTCGCAAGGAGAAAACGTTGCTGCTCACTAAACAACTTCCATCGTGTTGTAGATGTTGCACAGAGGGCTGCAGTGTGTTTTGCAACAAGAAAAAGAAAGTTGTCTACGAAGCCTTTCTTTCAAGTATTAATGTGAAGGGAAAGGCAAGAGAGTGGGAAAGTACTGTTTTCTATCACTGTGCAAGCTGCTAACACAATCCGAGTGCTGTATAGTAATTATCTTGTCAGTGCACTGCAGTAAGTGTTTCTTGTTACCTACATCTAAGCAAAAAGCTTTTTCACTATGTCTCACAAGGAGAAAACTTTCCTGCTCACTAAAAATCTCCTGTCGTGTTCTAGGGATTGCAAAGAGGGCTGCAGAGTTTTTTAGCAACAAGAAAAAGAAAGTTGTCTAAGACGCCTTCCTTTCAAGTATTAATGTGAAGGGAAAGGCAAGAGAGTGGGAAAGTACTGTTTTCTATCACTATGCAAGCTGCTAACACAATCTCAGTGCTGTGTAGCAATTAGCTTGCAGTGTACTGCAGTAAGTGTTTCTTGTTACCTACATCTAAGCGAATAGCTTTTTCACTATGTCTCGCAAGGAGAAAACGTTCCTTCTCACTAAACATCTCCTATCGTGTTCTAGAAGTTGCACAGAGGGCTGCCGTGTGTTTTGCAACAAGAAAAAGAAAGTTGTCTAAGAAGCCTTCCTTTCAAGTATTAATGTGAAGGGAAAGGCAAGAGAGTGAGAAAGTACTGTTTTCTATCACTGTGCAAGCTGCTAACACAATCCCAGTGCTGTGTAGCAATTAGCTTTTCAGTGCACTGCAGTAAGTGTTTCTTGTTACCTACATCTAAGCAAAAAGCTTTTTCACTATGTCTCGCAAGGAGAAAACGTTCCCGCTTACTAAACATCTCCTATCGTGTTCTAGAAATTGCACTGAGGGCTGCAGAGTGTTTTGCAACAAGTAAAAGAAAGGTGTCCAAGACGCCTTCCTTTCAAGTATTAATGTGAAGGGAAAGGCAAGAGAGTGGGAAAGTACTGTTTTCTATCACTTTGCAAGCTGCTAACACAATCTCAGTGCTGTGTAGCAATTAGCTTGTCAGTGTACTGCAGTAAGTGTTTCTTGTTACCTACATCTAAGCAAATAGCTTTTTCACTATGTCTCGCAAGGAGAAAACGTTCCTTCTCACTAAACATCTCCTATCGTGTTCTAGAAGTTGCACATAGGACTGCAGTGTGTTTTGCAACAAGAAAAAGAAAGTTGTCTAAGAAGACATTCTTTCAAGTATTAATGTGAAGGGAAAGGCAAGAGGGTGAGAAAGTACTGTTTTCAATCACTGTGCAAGCTGCTAACACAATCCCAGTGCTCTGTAGCAATTAGCATTTCAGTGCACTGCAGTAAGTGTTTCTTGTTACCTACATCTAAGCAAATAGCTTTTTCACTATGTCTCGCAAGGAGAAAACGCTCCTGCTCTCTAAACAACTTCCATCCTGTTGTAGATGTTGCACAGAGGGCTGCAGAGTTTTTTGAAGCAAGAATAAGAAAGTTGTCTAAGATGCCTTCCTTTCAAGTATTAATGTGAAGGGAAAGGCAAGAGAATGGGAAAGTACTGTTTTCTATCACTTTGCAAGCTGCTAACACAATCTCAGTGCTGTGTAGCAATTAGCTTGTCAGTGCACTGCAGTAATTGTTTCTTGTTACCTACATCTAAGCAAATAGCTTTTTCACTATGTCTCGCAAGGAGAAAACGTTCCTTCTCACTAAACATCTCCTATCGTGTTCTAGAAGTTGCACAGAGGGCTGCAGTGTGTTTTGCAACAAGAAAAAGAAAGTTGTCTAAGAAGCCTTTCTTTCAAGTATTAATGTGAAGGGAAAGGCAAGAGAGTGGGAAAGTACTGTTTTCTATCACTTTGCAAGCTGCTTACACAATCCCAGTGCTGTGTAGCAATTAGCTTGTCAGTGCACTGCAGTAAGTTTTTCTTGTTACCTACATCTAAGCAAATAGCTTTTTCACTATGTCTCGCAAGGAGAAAACATTGCTGCTCACTAAACATCTCCTATCGTGTTCTAGAAGTTGCACTGAGGGCTGCAGTGTGTTTTGCAACAAGAAAAAGAAAGTTGTCTAAGAAGCCTTTCTTTCAAGTATTAATGTGAAGGGAAAGGCAAGAGAGTGGGAAAGTACTGTTTTCTACCGCTTTACAAACTGCTAACACAATCCGAGTGCTGTGTAGAAATTAGCTTGTCAGTGCACTGCAGTAAGTGTTTCTTGTTACCTACATCTAAGCAAAAAGCTTTTTCACTATGTCTCGCAAGGAGAAAACCTTGCTGCTCACTAAACCTCTCCTGTCGTGTTCTAGGGATTGCACAGAGGGCTGCAAAGTTTTTTAGCAACAAGAAAAAGAAAGTTGTCTAAGACGCCTTCCTTTCAAGTATTAATGTGAAGGGAAAGGCAAGAGAGTGGGAAAGTACTGTTTTCTATCACCTTCCAAGCTGCTAACACAATCTCAGTGCTGTGTAGCAATTAGCTTGTCAGTGTACTGCAGTAAGTGTTTCTTGTTACCTACATCTAAGCAAATAGCTTTTTCACTATGTCTCGCAAGGAGAAAACGTTCCTTCTCACTAAACATCTCCTATCGTGTTCTAGAAGTTGCACAGAGGGCTGCAGTGTGTTTTGCAACAAGAAAAAGAAAGTTGTCTAAGAAGCCTTCCTTTCAAGTATTAATGTGAAGGGAAAGGCAAGAGAGTGAGAAAGTACTGTTTTCTATCACTGTGCAAGCTGCTAACACAATCCCAGTGTTGTGTAGCAATTAGCTTGTCAGTGCACTTCAGTAAGTGTTTCTTGTTACCTACATCTAAGCAAATAGCTTTTTCACTATGTCTCGCAAGGAGAAAACCTTCCTGTTCACTAAACATCTTCTGTCGTGTTCTAGGGGTTGCACAGAGGACTGCAGAGTGTTTTGCAACAAGAAAAAGAAAGTTGTCTAAGACGCCTTCCTTTCAAGTGTTATTGTGAATGGAAATGTAAGAGAGTTGAAAGGTACTGTTTTCTATCACTTTGCAAGCTGGGCACACAATCCCAGTGTTGTGTAGCAATTAGCTTGTCAGTGCTCTGCAGTAAGTGCGTCTTGTAACCTACATCTAAGCAAATAGCTTCTTCGCAGTTTTTCGCAAGGAGAAACTGAGCCAGTTCTGAAAACATCTCCCATAGAGTTCTAGAGAATGCACGCAGGTGTGCCGAGTGTTTTGCAAAAAGCAAAAGAAACTTGTCTAAGACGCCTTGCATTAAAATAAAAATGTGAATAGAAAAGGAAGGAGAATGGAGAGGTACTGTTTTCAATCAGTTTGCAATCTGCTTACACAATCCCAGTGCCGTGTAGAAATTAGCTTGTCAGTGCACTGCAGTAAGTGTTTCTTGTTACCTACATCTAAGCAAATAGCTTTTTCACTATGTCTCGCAAGGAGAAAACGCTCCTGCTCACTAAACAAATTCCATCGTCTTGTAGATGCGTCACAGAGGGCTGCAGAGTTTTTTGAAGCAAGAAAAAGAAAGTTGTCTAAGACGCCTTCCTTTCAAGTATTAATGTGAAGGGAAAGGCAAGAGAGTGAGAAAGTACTGTTTTCTATCACTGTGCAAGCTGCTAACACAATCCCAGTGCTGTGTAGGAATTAGCTTGTCAGTGCACTGCAGTAAGTGTTTCTTGTCACCTACATCTAAGCAAATAGCTTTTTCACTATGTCTCGCAAGGAGAAAACGTTGCTGCTCACTAAACAACTTCCATCGTGTTGTAGAAGTTGCACAGAGGGCTGCAGTGTGTTTTGCAACAAGAAAAAGAAAGTTGTCTAAGAAGCCTTTCTTTCAAGTATTAATGTGAAGGGAAAGGCAAGAGAGTGGGAAAGTACTGTTTTCTACCGCTTTACAAACTGCTAACACAATCCGAGTGCTGTGTAGAAATTAGCTTGTCAGTGCACTGCAGTAAGTGTTTCTTGTTACCTACATCTAAGCAAAAAGCTTTTTCACTATGTCTCGCAAGGAGAAAACGTTGCTGCTCACTAAACCTCTCCTGTCGTGTTCTAGGGATTGCACAGAGGGCTGCAAAGTTTTTTAGCAACAAGAAAAAGAAAGTTGTCTAAGACGCCTTCCTTTCAAGTATTAATGTGAAGGGAAAGGCAAGAGAGTGGGAAAGTACTGTTTTCTATCACCTTCCAAGCTGCTAACACAATCTCAGTGCTGTGTAGCAATTAGCTTGTCAGTGTACTGCAGTAAGTGTTTCTTGTTACCTACATCTAAGCAAATAGCTTTTTCACTATGTCTCGCAAGGAGAAAACGTTCCTTCTCACTAAACATCTCCTATCGTGTTCTAGAAGTTGCACAGAGGGCTGCAGTGTGTTTTGCAACAAGAAAAAGAAAGTTGTCTAAGAAGCCTTCCTTTCAAGTATTAATGTGAAGGGAAAGGCAAGAGAGTGAGAAAGTACTGTTTTCTATCACTGTGCAAGCTGCTAACACAATCCCAGTGTTGTGTAGCAATTAGCTTGTCAGTGCACTTCAGTAAGTATTTCTTGTTACCTACATCTAAGCAAATAGCTTTTTCACTATGTCTCGCAAGGAGAAAACCTTCCTGTTCACTAAACATCTTCTGTCGTGTTCTAGGGGTTGCACAGAGGACTGCAGAGTGTTTTGCAACAAGAAAAAGAAAGTTGTCTAAGACGCCTTCCTTTCAAGTATTATTGTGAATGGAAATGTAAGAGAGTTGAAAGGTACTGTTTTCTATCACTTTGCAAGCTGGGCACACAATCCCAGTGTTGTGTAGCAATTAGCTTGTCAGTGCTCTGCAGTAAGTGCGTCTTGTAACCTACATCTAAGCAAATAGCTTCTTCGCAGTTTTTCGCAAGGAGAAACTGAGCCAGTTCAGAAAACATCTCCCATAGAGTTCTAGAGAATGCACGCAGGTGTGCATGTGTTTTGCAAAAAGCAAAAGAAACTTGTCTAAGACGCCTTGCATTAAAATAAAAATATGAATAGAAAAGGAAGGAGAATGGAGAGGTACTGTTTTCAATCAGTTTGCAATCTGCTTACACAATCCCAGTGCCGTGTAGAAATTAGCTTGTCAGTGCACTGCAGTAAGTGTTTCTTGTTACCTACATCTAAGCAAATAGCTTTTTCACTATGTCTCGCAAGGAGAAAACGCTCCTGCTCACTAAACAACTTCCATCGTCTTGTAGATGCGTCACAGAGGGCTGCAGAGTTTTTTGAAGCAAGAAAAAGAAAGTTGTCTAAGACGCCTTCCTTTCAAGTATTAATGTGAAGGGAAAGGCAAGAGAGTGGGAAAGTACTGTTTTCTATCACTTTGCAAGCTGCTAACACAATCTCAGTGCTGTGTAGCAATTAGCTTGCCAGTGTACTGCAGTAAGTGTTTCTTGTTACCTACATCTAAGCAAATAGCTTTTTCACTATGTCTCGCAAGGAGAAAACGTTCCTGCTCACTAAACATCTCCTATCGTGTTCTAGAAGTTGCACTGAGGGCTGCAGAGTGTTTTGCAACAAGAAAAAGAAAGTTGTCTAAGAAGCCTTCCTTTCAAGTATTAATGTGAAGGGAAAGGCAAGAGAGTGAGAAAGTACTGTTTTCTATCACTGTGCAAGCTGCTAACACAATCCCAGTGCTGTGTAGCAATTAGCTTTTCATTGCACTACAGTAAGTGTTACTTGTCACCTACATCTAAGCAAAAAGCTTTTTCACTATGTCTCGCAAGGAGAAAACCTTCCTGCTCACTAAACAACTTCCATCGTGTTGTAGAAGTTGCACAGAGGGCTGCAGAGTGTTTTGCAACAAGAAAAAGAAAGTTGTCTAAGAAGCCTTTCTTTCAAGTATTAATGTGAAGGGAAAGACAAGAGAGTGGGAAAGTACTGTTTTCTATCACTTTGCAAGCTGCTTACACAATCCCAGTGCTGTGTAGCAATTAGCTTGTCAGTGCACTGCAGTAAGTTTTTCTTGTTACCTACATCTAAGCAAATAGCTTTTTCACTATGTCTCGCAAGGAGAAAACGTTCCTTCTCACTAAACATCTCCTATCGTGTTCTAGAAGTTGCACAGAGGGCTGCAGTGTGTTTTGCAACAAGAAAAAGAAAGTTGTCTAAGAAGCCTTCCTTTCAAGTATTAATGTGAAGGGAAAGGCAAGAGAGTGAGAAAGTACTGTTTTCTATCACTGTGCAAGCTGCTAACACAATCCCAGTGTTGTGTAGCAATTAGCTTGTCAGTGCACTTCAGTAAGTGTTTCTTGTTACCTACATCTAAGCAAATAGCTTTTTCACTATGTCTCGCAAGGAGAAAACCTTCCTGTTCACTAAACATCTTCTGTCGTGTTCTAGGGGTTGCACAGAGGACTGCAGAGTGTTTTGCAACAAGAAAAAGAAAGTTGTCTAAGACGCCTTCCTTTCAAGTATTATTGTGAATGGAAATGTAAGAGAGTTGAAAGGTACTGTTTTCTATCACTTTGCAAGCTGGGCACACAATCCCAGTGTTGTGTAGCAATTAGCTTGTCAGTGCTCTGCAGTAAGTGCGTCTTGTAACCTACATCTAAGCAAATAGCTTCTTCGCAGTTTTTCGCAAGGAGAAGCTGAGCCAGTTCAGAAAACATCTCCCATAGAGTTCTAGAGAATGCACGCAGGTGTGCAGAGTGTTTTGCAAAAAGCAAAAGAAACTTGTCTAAGACGCCTTGCATTAAAATAAAAATGTGAATAGAAAAGGAAGGAGAATGGAGAGGTACTGTTTTCAATCAGTCTGCAATCTGCTTACACAATCCCAGTGCCGTGTAGAAATTAGCTTGTCAGTGCACTGCAGTAAGTGTTTCTTGTTATCTACATCTAAGCAAATAGCTTTTTCACTATGTCTCGCAAGGAGAAAACGCTCCTGCTCACTAAACAACTTCCATCGTCTTGTAGATGCGTCACAGAGGGCTGCAGAGTTTTTTGAAGCAAGAAAAAGAAAGTTGTCTAAGACGCCTTCCTTTCAAGTATTAATGTGAAGGGAAAGGCAAGAGAGTGGGAAAGTACTGTTTTCTATCACTATGCAAGCTGCTAACACAATCTCAGTGCTGTGTAGCAATTAGCTTGCAGTGTACTGCAGTAAGTGTTTCTTGTTACCTACATCTAAGCGAATAGCTTTTTCACTATGTCTCGCAAGGAGAAAACGTTCCTTCTCACTAAACATCTCCTATCGTGTTCTAGAAGTTGCACAGAGGGCTGCAGTGTGTTTTGCAACAAGAAAAAGAAAGTTGTCTAAGAAGCCTTCCTTTCAAGTATTAATGTGAAGGGAAAGGCAAGAGAGTGAGAAAGTACTGTTTTCTATCACTGTGCAAGCTGCTAACACAATCCCAGTGCTGTGTAGCAATTAGCTTTTCAGTGCACTGCAGTAAGTGTTTCTTGTTACCTACATCTAAGCAAAAAGCTTTTTCACTATGTCTCGCAAGGAGAAAACGTTCCCGCTTACTAAACATCTCCTATCGTGTTCTAGAAATTGCACTGATGGCTGCAGAGTGTTTTGCAACAAGTAAAAGAAAGGTGTCCAAGACGCCTTCCTTTCAAGTATTAATGTGAAGGGAAAGGCAAGAGAGTGGGAAAGTACTGTTTTCTATCACTTTGCAAGCTGCTAACACAATCTCAGTGCTGTGTAGCAATTAGCTTGTCAGTGTACTGCAGTAAGTGTTTCTTGTTACCTACATCTAAGCAAATAGCTTTTTCACTATGTCTCGCAAGGAGAAAACATTCCTTCTCACTAAACATCTCCTATCGTGTTCTAGAAGTTGCACATAGGACTGCAGTGTGTTTTGCAACAAGAAAAAGAAAGTTGTCTAAGAAGACATTCTTTCAAGTATTAATGTGAAGGGAAAGGCAAGAGGGTGAGAAAGTACTGTTTTCAATCACTGTGCAAGCTGCTAACACAATCCCAGTGCTCTGTAGCAATTAGCATTTCAGTGCACTGCAGTAAGTGTTTCTTGTTACCTACATCTAAGCAAATAGCTTTTTCACTATGTCTCGCAAGGAGAAAACGCTCCTGCTCTCTAAACAACTTCCATCCTGTTGTAGATGTTGCACAGAGGGCTGCAGAGTTTTTTGAAGCAAGAATAAGAAAGTTGTCTAAGATGCCTTCCTTTCAAGTATTAATGTGAAGGGAAAGGCAAGAGAATGGGAAAGTACTGTTTTCTATCACTTTGCAAGCTGCTAACACAATCTCAGTGCTGTGTAGCAATTAGCTTGTCAGTGCACTGCAGTAATTGTTTCTTGTTACCTACATCTAAGCAAATAGCTTTTTCACTATGTCTCGCAAGGAGAAAACGTTCCTTCTCACTAAACATCTCCTATCGTGTTCTAGAAGTTGCACAGAGGGCTGCAGTGTGTTTTGCAACAAGAAAAAGAAAGTTGTCTAAGAAGCCTTTCTTTCAAGTATTAATGTGAAGGGAAAGGCAAGAGAGTGGGAAAGTACTGTTTTCTATCACTTTGCAAGCTGCTTACACAATCCCAGTGCTGTGTAGCAATTAGCTTGTCAGTGCACTGCAGTAAGTTTTTCTTGTTACCTACATCTAAGCAAATAGCTTTTTCACTATGTCTCGCAAGGAGAAAACATTGCTGCTCACTAAACATCTCCTATCGTGTTCTAGAAGTTGCACTGAGGGCTGCAGTGTGTTTTGCAACAAGAAAAAGAAAGTTGTCTAAGAAGCCTTTCTTTCAAGTATTAATGTGAAGGGAAAGGCAAGAGAGTGGGAAAGTACTGTTTTCTACCGCTTTACAAACTGCTAACACAATCCGAGTGCTGTGTAGAAATTAGCTTGTCAGTGCACTGCAGTAAGTGTTTCTTGTTACCTACATCTAAGCAAAAAGCTTTTTCACTATGTCTCGCAAGGAGAAAACCTTGCTGCTCACTAAACCTCTCCTGTCGTGTTCTAGGGATTGCACAGAGGGCTGCAAAGTTTTTTAGCAACAAGAAAAAGAAAGTTGTCTAAGACGCCTTCCTTTCAAGTATTAATGTGAAGGGAAAGGCAAGAGAGTGGGAAAGTACTGTTTTCTATCACCTTCCAAGCTGCTAACACAATCTCAGTGCTGTGTAGCAATTAGCTTGTCAGTGTACTGCAGTAAGTGTTTCTTGTTACCTACATCTAAGCAAATAGCTTTTTCACTATGTCTCGCAAGGAGAAAACGTTCCTTCTCACTAAACATCTCCTATCGTGTTCTAGAAGTTGCACAGAGGGCTGCAGTGTGTTTTGCAACAAGAAAAAGAAAGTTGTCTAAGAAGCCTTCCTTTCAAGTATTAATGTGAAGGGAAAGGCAAGAGAGTGAGAAAGTACTGTTTTCTATCACTGTGCAAGCTGCTAACACAATCCCAGTGTTGTGTAGCAATTAGCTTGTCAGTGCACTTCAGTAAGTATTTCTTGTTACCTACATCTAAGCAAATAGCTTTTTCACTATGTCTCGCAAGGAGAAAACCTTCCTGTTCACTAAACATCTTCTGTCGTGTTCTAGGGGTTGCACAGAGGACTGCAGAGTGTTTTGCAACAAGAAAAAGAAAGTTGTCTAAGACGCCTTCCTTTCAAGTATTATTGTGAATGGAAATGTAAGAGAGTTGAAAGGTACTGTTTTCTATCACTTTGCAAGCTGGGCACACAATCCCAGTGTTGTGTAGCAATTAGCTTGTCAGTGCTCTGCAGTAAGTGCGTCTTGTAACCTACATCTAAGCAAATAGCTTCTTCGCAGTTTTTCGCAAGGAGAAACTGAGCCAGTTCAGAAAACATCTCCCATAGAGTTCTAGAGAATGCACGCAGGTGTGCAGAGTGTTTTGCAAAAAGCAAAAGAAACTTGTCTAAGACGCCTTGCATTAAAATAAAAATATGAATAGAAAAGGAAGGAGAATGGAGAGGTACTGTTTTCAATCAGTTTGCAATCTGCTTACACAATCCCAGTGCCGTGTAGAAATTAGCTTGTCAGTGCACTGCAGTAAGTGTTTCTTGTTACCTACATCTAAGCAAATAGCTTTTTCACTATGTCTCGCAAGGAGAAAACGCTCCTGCTCACTAAACAACTTCCATCGTCTTGTAGATGCGTCACAGAGGGCTGCAGAGTTTTTTGAAGCAAGAAAAAGAAAGTTGTCTAAGACGCCTTCCTTTCAAGTATTAATGTGAAGGGAAAGGCAAGAGAGTGGGAAAGTACTGTTTTCTATCACTATGCAAGCTGCTAACACAATCTCAGTGCTGTGTAGCAATTAGCTTGCAGTGTACTGCAGTAAGTGTTTCTTGTTACCTACATCTAAGCGAATAGCTTTTTCACTATGTCTCGCAAGGAGAAAACGTTCCTTCTCACTAAACATCTCCTATCGTGTTCTAGAAGTTGCACAGAGGGCTGCAGTGTGTTTTGCAACAAGAAAAAGAAAGTTGTCTAAGAAGCCTTCCTTTCAAGTATTAATGTGAAGGGAAAGGCAAGAGAGTGAGAAAGTACTGTTTTCTATCACTGTGCAAGCTGCTAACACAATCCCAGTGCTGTGTAGCAATTAGCTTTTCAGTGCACTGCAGTAAGTGTTTCTTGTTACCTACATCTAAGCAAAAAGCTTTTTCACTATGTCTCGCAAGGAGAAAACGTTCCCGCTTACTAAACATCTCCTATCGTGTTCTAGAAATTGCACTGAGGGCTGCAGAGTGTTTTGCAACAAGTAAAAGAAAGGTGTCCAAGACGCCTTCCTTTGAAGTATTAATGTGAAGGGAAAGGCAAGAGAGTGGGAAAGTACTGTTTTCTATCACTTTGCAAGCTGCTAACACAATCTCAGTGCTGTGTAGCAATTAGCTTGTCAGTGTACTGCAGTAAGTGTTTCTTGTTACCTACATCTAAGCAAATAGCTTTTTCACTATGTCTCGCAAGGAGAAAACGTTCCTTCTCACTAAACATCTCCTATCGTGTTCTAGAAGTTGCACATAGGACTGCAGTGTGTTTTGCAACAAGAAAAAGAAAGTTGTCTAAGAAGACATTCTTTCAAGTATTAATGTGAAGGGAAAGGCAAGAGGGTGAGAAAGTACTGTTTTCAATCACTGTGCAAGCTGCTAACACAATCCCAGTGCTCTGTAGCAATTAGCATTTCAGTGCACTGCAGTAAGTGTTTCTTGTTACCTACATCTAAGCAAATAGCTTTTTCACTATGTCTCGCAAGGAGAAAACGCTCCTGCTCTCTAAACAACTTCCATCCTGTTGTAGATGTTGCACAGAGGGCTGCAGAGTTTTTTGAAGCAAGAATAAGAAAGTTGTCTAAGATGCCTTCCTTTCAAGTATTAATGTGAAGGGAAAGGCAAGAGAATGGGAAAGTACTGTTTTCTATCACTTTGCAAGCTGCTAACACAATCTCAGTGCTGTGTAGCAATTAGCTTGTCAGTGCACTGCAGTAATTGTTTCTTGTTACCTACATCTAAGCAAATAGCTTTTTCACTATGTCTCGCAAGGAGAAAACGTTCCTTCTCACTAAACATCTCCTATCGTGTTCTAGAAGTTGCACAGAGGGCTGCAGTGTGTTTTGCAACAAGAAAAAGAAAGTTGTCTAAGAAGCCTTTCTTTCAAGTATTAATGTGAAGGGAAAGGCAAGAGAGTGGGAAAGTACTGTTTTCTATCACTTTGCAAGCTGCTTACACAATCCCAGTGCTGTGTAGCAATTAGCTTGTCAGTGCACTGCAGTAAGTTTTTCTTGTTACCTACATCTAAGCAAATAGCTTTTTCACTATGTCTCGCAAGGAGAAAACATTGCTGCTCACTAAACATCTCCTATCGTGTTCTAGAAGTTGCACTGAGGGCTGCAGTGTGTTTTGCAACAAGAAAAAGAAAGTTGTCTAAGAAGCCTTTCTTTCAAGTATTAATGTGAAGGGAAAGGCAAGAGAGTGGGAAAGTACTGTTTTCTACCGCTTTACAAACTGCTAACACAATCCGAGTGCTGTGTAGAAATTAGCTTGTCAGTGCACTGCAGTAAGTGTTTCTTGTTACCTACATCTAAGCAAAAAGCTTTTTCACTATGTCTCGCAAGGAGAAAACCTTGCTGCTCACTAAACCTCTCCTGTCGTGTTCTAGGGATTGCACAGAGGGCTGCAAAGTTTTTTAGCAACAAGAAAAAGAAAGTTGTCTAAGACGCCTTCCTTTCAAGTATTAATGTGAAGGGAAAGGCAAGAGAGTGGGAAAGTACTGTTTTCTATCACCTTCCAAGCTGCTAACACAATCTCAGTGCTGTGTAGCAATTAGCTTGTCAGTGTACTGCAGTAAGTGTTTCTTGTTACCTACATCTAAGCAAATAGCTTTTTCACTATGTCTCGCAAGGAGAAAACGTTCCTTCTCACTAAACATCTCCTATCGTGTTCTAGAAGTTGCACAGAGGGCTGCAGTGTGTTTTGCAACAAGAAAAAGAAAGTTGTCTAAGAAGCCTTCCTTTCAAGTATTAATGTGAAGGGAAAGGCAAGAGAGTGAGAAAGTACTGTTTTCTATCACTGTGCAAGCTGCTAACACAATCCCAGTGTTGTGTAGCAATTAGCTTGTCAGTGCACTTCAGTAAGTATTTCTTGTTACCTACATCTAAGCAAATAGCTTTTTCACTATGTCTCGCAAGGAGAAAACCTTCCTGTTCACTAAACATCTTCTGTCGTGTTCTAGGGGTTGCACAGAGGACTGCAGAGTGTTTTGCAACAAGAAAAAGAAAGTTGTCTAAGACGCCTTCCTTTCAAGTATTATTGTGAATGGAAATGTAAGAGAGTTGAAAGGTACTGTTTTCTATCACTTTGCAAGCTGGGCACACAATCCCAGTGTTGTGTAGCAATTAGCTTGTCAGTGCTCTGCAGTAAGTGCGTCTTGTAACCTACATCTAAGCAAATAGCTTCTTCGCAGTTTTTCGCAAGGAGAAACTGAGCCAGTTCAGAAAACATCTCCCATAGAGTTCTAGAGAATGCACGCAGGTGTGCAGAGTGTTTTGCAAAAAGCAAAAGAAACTTGTCTAAGACGCCTTGCATTAAAATAAAAATATGAATAGAAAAGGAAGGAGAATGGAGAGGTACTGTTTTCAATCAGTTTGCAATCTGCTTACACAATCCCAGTGCCGTGTAGAAATTAGCTTGTCAGTGCACTGCAGTAAGTGTTTCTTGTTACCTACATCTAAGCAAATAGCTTTTTCACTATGTCTCGCAAGGAGAAAACGCTCCTGCTCACTAAACAACTTCCATCGTCTTGTAGATGCGTCACAGAGGGCTGCAGAGTTTTTTGAAGCAAGAAAAAGAAAGTTGTCTAAGACGCCTTCCTTTCAAGTATTAATGTGAAGGGAAAGGCAAGAGAGTGGGAAAGTACTGTTTTCTATCACTTTGCAAGCTGCTAACACAATCTCAGTGCTGTGTAGCAATTAGCTTGCCAGTGTACTGCAGTAAGTGTTTCTTGTTACCTACATCTAAGCAAATAGCTTTTTCACTATGTCTCGCAAGGAGAAAACGTTCCTGCTCACTAAACATCTCCTATCGTGTTCTAGAAGTTGCACTGAGGGCTGCAGAGTGTTTTGCAACAAGAAAAAGAAAGTTGTCTAAGAAGCCTTCCTTTCAAGTATTAATGTGAAGGGAAAGGCAAGAGAGTGAGAAAGTACTGTTTTCTATCACTGTGCAAGCTGCTAACACAATCCCAGTGCTGTGTAGCAATTAGCTTTTCATTGCACTACAGTAAGTGTTACTTGTCACCTACATCTAAGCAAAAAGCTTTTTCACTATGTCTCGCAAGGAGAAAACCTTCCTGCTCACTAAACAACTTCCATCGTGTTGTAGAAGTTGCACAGAGGGCTGCAGAGTGTTTTGCAACAAGAAAAAGAAAGTTGTCTAAGAAGCCTTTCTTTCAAGTATTAATGTGAAGGGAAAGACAAGAGAGTGGGAAAGTACTGTTTTCTATCACTTTGCAAGCTGCTTACACAATCCCAGTGCTGTGTAGCAATTAGCTTGTCAGTGCACTGCAGTAAGTTTTTCTTGTTACCTACATCTAAGCAAATAGCTTTTTCACTATGTCTCGCAAGGAGAAAACGTTCCTTCTCACTAAACATCTCCTATCGTGTTCTAGAAGTTGCACAGAGGGCTGCAGTGTGTTTTGCAACAAGAAAAAGAAAGTTGTCTAAGAAGCCTTCCTTTCAAGTATTAATGTGAAGGGAAAGGCAAGAGAGTGAGAAAGTACTGTTTTCTATCACTGTGCAAGCTGCTAACACAATCCCAGTGTTGTGTAGCAATTAGCTTGTCAGTGCACTTCAGTAAGTGTTTCTTGTTACCTACATCTAAGCAAATAGCTTTTTCACTATGTCTCGCAAGGAGAAAACCTTCCTGTTCACTAAACATCTTCTGTCGTGTTCTAGGGGTTGCACAGAGGACTGCAGAGTGTTTTGCAACAAGAAAAAGAAAGTTGTCTAAGACGCCTTCCTTTCAAGTATTATTGTGAATGGAAATGTAAGAGAGTTGAAAGGTACTGTTTTCTATCACTTTGCAAGCTGGGCACACAATCCCAGTGTTGTGTAGCAATTAGCTTGTCAGTGCTCTGCAGTAAGTGCGTCTTGTAACCTACATCTAAGCAAATAGCTTCTTCGCAGTTTTTCGCAAGGAGAAGCTGAGCCAGTTCAGAAAACATCTCCCATAGAGTTCTAGAGAATGCACGCAGGTGTGCAGAGTGTTTTGCAAAAAGCAAAAGAAACTTGTCTAAGACGCCTTGCATTAAAATAAAAATGTGAATAGAAAAGGAAGGAGAATGGAGAGGTACTGTTTTCAATCAGTCTGCAATCTGCTTACACAATCCCAGTGCCGTGTAGAAATTAGCTTGTCAGTGCACTGCAGTAAGTGTTTCTTGTTATCTACATCTAAGCAAATAGCTTTTTCACTATGTCTCGCAAGGAGAAAACGCTCCTGCTCACTAAACAACTTCCATCGTCTTGTAGATGCGTCACAGAGGGCTGCAGAGTTTTTTGAAGCAAGAAAAAGAAAGTTGTCTAAGACGCCTTCCTTTCAAGTATTAATGTGAAGGGAAAGGCAAGAGAGTGGGAAAGTACTGTTTTCTATCACTATGCAAGCTGCTAACACAATCTCAGTGCTGTGTAGCAATTAGCTTGCAGTGTACTGCAGTAAGTGTTTCTTGTTACCTACATCTAAGCGAATAGCTTTTTCACTATGTCTCGCAAGGAGAAAACGTTCCTTCTCACTAAACATCTCCTATCGTGTTCTAGAAGTTGCACAGAGGGCTGCAGTGTGTTTTGCAACAAGAAAAAGAAAGTTGTCTAAGAAGCCTTCCTTTCAAGTATTAATGTGAAGGGAAAGGCAAGAGAGTGAGAAAGTACTGTTTTCTATCACTGTGCAAGCTGCTAACACAATCCCAGTGCTGTGTAGCAATTAGCATTTCAGTGCACTGCAGTAAGTGTTTCTTGTTACCTACATCTAAGCAAAAAGCTTTTTCACTATGTCTCGCAAGGAGAAAACGTTCCCGCTTACTAAACATCTCCTATCGTGTTCTAGAAATTGCACTGAGGGCTGCAGAGTGTTTTGCAACAAGTAAAAGAAAGGTGTCCAAGACGCCTTCCTTTCAAGTATTAATGTGAAGGGAAAGGCAAGAGAGTGGGAAAGTACTGTTTTCTATCACTTTGCAAGCTGCTAACACAATCTCAGTGCTGTGTAGCAATTAGCTTGTCAGTGTACTGCAGTAAGTGTTTCTTGTTACCTACATCTAAGCAAATAGCTTTTTCACTATGTCTCGCAAGGAGAAAACGTTCCTTCTCACTAAACATCTCCTATCGTGTTCTAGAAGTTGCACATAGGACTGCAGTGTGTTTTGCAACAAGAAAAAGAAAGTTGTCTAAGAAGACATTCTTTCAAGTATTAATGTGAAGGGAAAGGCAAGAGGGTGAGAAAGTACTGTTTTCAATCACTGTGCAAGCTGCTAACACAATCCCAGTGCTCTGTAGCAATTAGCATTTCAGTGCACTGCAGTAAGTGTTTCTTGTTACCTACATCTAAGCAAATAGCTTTTTCACTATGTCTCGCAAGGAGAAAACGCTCCTGCTCTCTAAACAACTTCCATCCTGTTGTAGATGTTGCACAGAGGGCTGCAGAGTTTTTTGAAGCAAGAATAAGAAAGTTGTCTAAGATGCCTTCCTTTCAAGTATTAATGTGAAGGGAAAGGCAAGAGAATGGGAAAGTACTGTTTTCTATCACTTTGCAAGCTGCTAACACAATCTCAGTGCTGTGTAGCAATTAGCTTGTCAGTGCACTGCAGTAATTGTTTCTTGTTACCTACATCTAAGCAAATAGCTTTTTCACTATGTCTCGCAAGGAGAAAACGTTCCTTCTCACTAAACATCTCCTATCGTGTTCTAGAAGTTGCACAGAGGGCTGCAGTGTGTTTTGCAACAAGAAAAAGAAAGTTGTCTAAGAAGCCTTTCTTTCAAGTATTAATGTGAAGGGAAAGGCAAGAGAGTGGGAAAGTACTGTTTTCTATCACTTTGCAAGCTGCTTACACAATCCCAGTGCTGTGTAGCAATTAGCTTGTCAGTGCACTGCAGTAAGTTTTTCTTGTTACCTACATCTAAGCAAATAGCTTTTTCACTATGTCTCGCAAGGAGAAAACATTGCTGCTCACTAAACATCTCCTATCGTGTTCTAGAAGTTGCACTGAGGGCTGCAGTGTGTTTTGCAACAAGAAAAAGAAAGTTGTCTAAGAAGCCTTTCTTTCAAGTATTAATGTGAAGGGAAAGGCAAGAGAGTGGGAAAGTACTGTTTTCTACCGCTTTACAAACTGCTAACACAATCCGAGTGCTGTGTAGAAATTAGCTTGTCAGTGCACTGCAGTAAGTGTTTCTTGTTACCTACATCTAAGCAAAAAGCTTTTTCACTATGTCTCGCAAGGAGAAAACGTTGCTGCTCACTAAACCTCTCCTGTCGTGTTCTAGGGATTGCACAGAGGGCTGCAAAGTTTTTTAGCAACAAGAAAAAGAAAGTTGTCTAAGACGCCTTCCTTTCAAGTATTAATGTGAAGGGAAAGGCAAGAGAGTGGGAAAGTACTGTTTTCTATCACCTTCCAAGCTGCTAACACAATCTCAGTGCTGTGTAGCAATTAGCTTGTCAGTGTACTGCAGTAAGTGTTTCTTGGTACCTACATCTAAGCAAATAGCTTTTTCACTATGTCTCGCAAGGAGAAAACGTTCCTTCTCACTAAACATCTCCTATCGTGTTCTAGAAGTTGCACAGAGGGCTGCAGTATGTTTTGCAACAAGAAAAAGAAAGTTGTCTAAGAAGCCTTCCTTTCAAGTATTAATGTGAAGGGAAAGGCAAGAGAGTGAGAAAGTACTGTTTTCTATCACTGTGCAAGCTGCTAACACAATCCCAGTGTTGTGTAGCAATTAGCTTGTCAGTGCACTTCAGTAAGTATTTCTTGTTACCTACATCTAAGCAAATAGCTTTTTCACTATGTCTCGCAAGGAGAAAACCTTCCTGTTCACTAAACATCTTCTGTCGTGTTCTAGGGGTTGCACAGAGGACTGCAGAGTGTTTTGCAACAAGAAAAAGAAAGTTGTCTAAGACGCCTTCCTTTCAAGTGTTATTGTGAATGGAAATGTAAGAGAGTTGAAAGGTACTGTTTTCTATCACTTTGCAAGCTGGGCACACAATCCCAGTGTTGTGTAGCAATTAGCTTGTCAGTGCTCTGCAGTAAGTGCGTCTTGTAACCTACATCTAAGCAAATAGCTTCTTCGCAGTTTTTCGCAAGGAGAAACTGAGCCACTTCAGAAAACATCTCCCATAGAGTTCTAGAGAATGAACGCAGGTGTGCAGAGTGTTTTGCAAAAAGCAAAAGAAACTTGTCTAAGACGCCTTGCATTAAAATAAAAATATGAATAGAAAAGGAAGGAGAATGGAGAGGTACTGTTTTCAATCAGTTTGCAATCTGCTTACACAATCCCAGTGCCGTGTAGAAATTAGCTTGTCAGTGCACTGCAGTAAGTGTTTCTTGTTACCTACATCTAAGCAAATAGCTTTTTCACTATGTCTCGCAAGGAGAAAACGCTCCTGCTCACTAAACAACTTCCATCGTCTTGTAGATGCGTCACAGAGGGCTGCAGAGTTTTTTGAAGCAAGAAAAAGAAAGTTGTCTAAGACGCCTTCCTTTCAAGTATTAATGTGAAGGGAAAGGCAAGAGAGTGGGAAAGTACTGTTTTCTATCACTTTGCAAGCTGCTAACACAATCTCAGTGCTGTGTAGCAATTAGCTTGCCAGTGTACTGCAGTAAGTGTTTCTTGTTACCTACATCTAAGCAAATAGCTTTTTCACTATGTCTCGCAAGGAGAAAACGTTCCTGCTCACTAAACATCTCCTATCGTGTTCTAGAAGTTGCACTGAGGGCTGCAGAGTGTTTTGCAACAAGAAAAAGAAAGTTGTCTAAGAAGCCTTCCTTTCAAGTATTAATGTGAAGGGAAAGGCAAGAGAGTGAGAAAGTACTGTTTTCTATCACTGTGCAAGCTGCTAACACAATCCCAGTGCTGTGTAGCAATTAGCTTTTCATTGCACTACAGTAAGTGTTACTTGTCACCTACATCTAAGCAAAAAGCTTTTTCACTATGTCTCGCAAGGAGAAAACCTTCCTGCTCACTAAACAACTTCCATCGTGTTGTAGAAGTTGCACAGAGGGCTGCAGAGTGTTTTGCAACAAGAAAAAGAAAGTTGTCTAAGAAGCCTTTCTTTCAAGTATTAATGTGAAGGGAAAGACAAGAGAGTGGGAAAGTACTGTTTTCTATCACTTTGCAAGCTGCTTACACAATCCCAGTGCTGTGTAGCAATTAGCTTGTCAGTGCACTGCAGTAAGTTTTTCTTGTTACCTACATCTAAGCAAATAGCTTTTTCACTATGTCTCGCAAGGAGAAAACGTTCCTTCTCACTAAACATCTCCTATCGTGTTCTAGAAGTTGCACAGAGGGCTGCAGTGTGTTTTGCAACAAGAAAAAGAAAGTTGTCTAAGAAGCCTTCCTTTCAAGTATTAATGTGAAGGGAAAGGCAAGAGAGTGAGAAAGTACTGTTTTCTATCACTGTGCAAGCTGCTAACACAATCCCAGTGTTGTGTAGCAATTAGCTTGTCAGTGCACTTCAGTAAGTGTTTCTTGTTACCTACATCTAAGCAAATAGCTTTTTCACTATGTCTCGCAAGGAGAAAACCATCCTGTTCACTAAACATCTTCTGTCGTGTTCTAGGGGTTGCACAGAGGACTGCAGAGTGTTTTGCAACAAGAAAAAGAAAGTTGTCTAAGACGCCTTCCTTTCAAGTATTATTGTGAATGGAAATGTAAGAGAGTTGAAAGGTACTGTTTTCTATCACTTTGCAAGCTGGGCACACAATCCCAGTGTTGTGTAGCAATTAGCTTGTCAGTGCTCTGCAGTAAGTGCGTCTTGTAACCTTCATCTAAGCAAATAGCTTCTTCGCAGTTTTTCGCAAGGAGAAGCTGAGCCAGTTCAGAAAACATCTCCCATAGAGTTCTAGAGAATGCACGCAGGTGTGCAGAGTGTTTTGCAAAAAGCAAAAGAAACTTGTCTAAGACGCCTTGCATTAAAATAAAAATGTGAATAGAAAAGGAAGGAGAATGGAGAGGTACTGTTTTCAATCAGTCTGCAATCTGCTTACACAATCCCAGTGCCGTGTAGAAATTAGCTTGTCAGTGCACTGCAGTAAGTGTTTCTTGTTATCTACATCTAAGCAAATAGCTTTTTCACTATGTCTCGCAAGGAGAAAACGCTCCTGCTCACTAAACAACTTCCATCGTCTTGTAGATGCGTCACAGAGGGCTGCAGAGTTTTTTGAAGCAAGAAAAAGAAAGTTGTCTAAGACGCCTTCCTTTCAAGTATTAATGTGAAGGGAAAGGCAAGAGAGTGGGAAAGTACTGTTTTCTATCACTTTGCAAGCTGCTAACACAATCTCAGTGCTGTGTAGCAATTAGCTTGTCAGTGTACTGCAGTAAGTGTTTCTTGTTACCTACATCTAAGCAAATAGCTTTTTCACTATGTCTCGCAAGGAGAAAACGTTCCTTCTCACTAAACATCTCCTATCGTGTTCTAGAAGCTGCACAGAGGGCTGCAGTATGTTTTGCAACAAGAAAAAGAAAGTTGTCTAAGAAGCCTTCCTTTCAAGTATTAATGTGAAGGGAAAGGCAAGAGAGTGAGAAAGTACTGTTTTCTATCACTGTGCAACCTGCTAACACAATCCCAGTGCTGTGTAGCAATTAGCTTTTCATTGCACTACAGTAAGTGTTACTTGTCACCTACATCTAAGCAAAAAGCTTTTTCACTATGTCTCGCAAGGAGAAAACCTTCCTGCTCACTAAACAACTTCCATCGTGTTGTAGAAGTTGCACAGAGGGCTGCAGAGTGTTTTGCAACAAGAAAAAGAAAGTTGTCTAAGAAGCCTTTGTTTCAAGTATTAATGTGAGTGGAAAGACAAGAGAGTGGGAAAGTACTGTTTTCTATCACTTTGCAAGCTGCTTACACAATCCCAGTGCTGTGTAGCAATTAGCTTGTCAGTGCACTGCAGTAAGTTTTTCTTGTTACCTACATCTAAGCAAATAGCTTTTTCACTATGTCTCGCAAGGAGAAAACCTTCTTGCTCACTAAACATCTCTTATCGTGTTCTAGAAGATGCACTGAGGGCTGCAGTGTGTTTTGCAACAAGAAAAAGAAAGTTGTCTAAGAAGCCTTTCTTTCAAGTATTAATGTGAAGGGAAAGGCAAGAGAGTGGGAAAGTACTGTTTTCTACCGCTTTACAAACTGCTAACACAATCCGAGTGCTGTGTAGAAATTAGCTTGTCAGTGCACTGCAGTAAGTGTTTCTTGTTACCTACATTTAAGCAAATAGCTTTTTCACAATGTCTCGCAAGCAGAAAACGTTGCTGCTCACTAAACATCTCCTATCGTGTTCTAGAAGTTGCACTGAGGGCTGCAGAGTTTTTTGTAACAAGAAAAAGAAACTTGTCCAAGACGCCTTTGTTTCAAGTATTAATGTGAAGGGAAAGGCAAGAGAGTGAGAAAGTACTGTTTTCTATCACTGTGCAAGCTGCTAACACAATCCCAGTGTTGTGTAGCAATTAGCTTGTCAGTGCACTTCAGTAAGTGTTTCTTGTTACCTACATCTAAGCAAATAGCTTTTTCACTATGTCTCGCAAGGAGAAAACCTTCCTGTTCACTAAACATCTTCTGTCGTGTTCTAGGGGTTGCACAGAGGACTGCAGAGTGTTTTGCAACAAGAAAAAGAAAGTTGTCTAAGACGCCTTCCTTTCAAGTATTATTGTGAATGGAAATGTAAGAGAGTTGAAAGGTACTGTTTTCTATCACTTTGCAAGCTGGGCACACAATCCCAGTGTTGTGTAGCAATTAGCTTGTCAGTGCTCTGCAGTAAGTGCGTCTTGTAACCTACATCTAAGCAAATAGCTTCTTCGCAGTTTTTCGCAAGGAGAAGCTGAGCCAGTTCAGAAAACATCTCCCATAGAGTTCTAGAGAATGCACGCAGGTGTGCAGAGTGTTTTGCAAAAAGCGAAAGAAACTTGTCTAAGACGCCTTGCATTAAAATAAAAATGTGAATAGAAAAGGAAGGAGAATGGAGAGGTACTGTTTTCAATCAGTCTGCAATCTGCTTACACAATCCCAGTGCCGTGTAGAAATTAGCTTGTCAGTGCACTGCAGTAAGTGTTTCTTGTTATCTACATCTAAGCAAATAGCTTTTTCACTATGTCTCGCAAGGAGAAAACGCTCCTGCTCACTAAAAAACTTCCATCGTCTTGTAGATGCGTCACAGAGGGCTGCAGAGTTTTTTGAAGCAAGAAAAAGAAAGTTGTCTAAGACGCCTTCCTTTCAAGTATTAATGTGAAGGGAAAGGCAAGAGAGTGGGAAAGTACTGTTTTCTATCACTATGCAAGCTGCTAACACAATCTCAGTGCTGTGTAGCAATTAGCTTGCAGTGTACTGCAGTAAGTGTTTCTTGTTACCTACATCTAAGCAAATAGCTTTTTCACTATGTCTCGCAAGGAGAAAACGTTCCTTCTCACTAAACATCTCCTATCGTGTTCTAGAACTTGCACAGAGGACTGCAGTGTGTTTTGCAACAAGAAAAAGAAAGTTGTCTAAGAAGCCTTCCTTTCAAGTATTAATGTGAAGGGAAAGGCAAGAGAGTGAGAAAGTACTGTTTTCTATCACTGTGCAAGCTGCTAACACAATCCCAGTGCTGTGTAGCAATTAGCTTTTCAGTGCACTGCAGTAAGTGTTTCTTGTTACCTACATCTAAGCAAAAAGCTTTTTCACTATGTCTCGCAAGGAGAAAACGTTCCCGCTTACTAAACATCTCCTATCGTGTTCTAGAAATTGCACTGAGGGCTGCAGAGTGTTTTGCAACAAGTAAAAGAAAGGTGTCCAAGACGCCTTCCTTTCAAGTATTAATGTGAAGGGAAAGGCAAGAGAGTGGGAAAGTACTGTTTTCTATCACTTTGCAAGCTGCTAACACAATCTCAGTGCTGTGTAGCAATTAGCTTGTCAGTGTACTGCAGTAAGTGTTTCTTGTTACCTACATCTAAGCAAATAGCTTTTTCACTATGTCTCGCAAGGAGAAAACGTTCCTTCTCACTAAACATCTCCTATCGTGTTCTAGAAGTTGCACATAGGACTGCAGTGTGTTTTGCAACAAGAAAAAGAAAGTTGTCTAAGAAGACATTCTTTCAAGTATTAATGTGAAGGGAAAGGCAAGAGGGTGAGAAAGTACTGTTTTCAATCACTGCGCAAGCTGCTAACACAATCCCAGTGCTCTGTAGCAATTAGCATTTCAGTGCACTGCAGTAAGTGTTTCTTGTTACCTACATCTAAGCAAATAGCTTTTTCACTATGTCTCGCAAGGAGAAAACGCTCCTGCTCTCTAAACAACTTCCATCCTGTTGTAGATGTTGCACAGAGGGCTGCAGAGTTTTTTGAAGCAAGAATAAGAAAGTTGTCTAAGATGCCTTCCTTTCAAGTATTAATGTGAAGGGAAAGGCAAGAGAATGGGAAAGTACTGTTTTCTATCACTTTGCAAGCTGCTAACACAATCTCAGTGCTGTGTAGCAATTAGCTTGTCAGTGCACTGCAGTAATTGTTTCTTGTTACCTACATCTAAGCAAATAGCTTTTTCACTATGTCTCGCAAGGAGAAAACGTTCCTTCTCACTAAACATCTCCTATCGTGTTCTAGAAGTTGCACAGAGGGCTGCAGTGTGTTTTGCAACAAGAAAAAGAAAGTTGTCTAAGAAGCCTTTCTTTCAAGTATTAATGTGAAGGGAAAGGCAAGAGAGTGGGAAAGTACTGTTTTCTATCACTTTGCAAGCTGCTTACACAATCCCAGTGCTGTGTAGCAATTAGCTTGTCAGTGCACTGCAGTAAGTTTTTCTTGTTACCTACATCTAAGCAAATAGCTTTTTCACTATGTCTCGCAAGGAGAAAACATTGCTGCTCACTAAACATCTCCTATCGTGTTCTAGAAGTTGCACTGAGGGCTGCAGTGTGTTTTGCAACAAGAAAAAAGAAAGTTGTCTAAGAAGCCTTTCTTTCAAGTATTAATGTGAAGGGAAAGGCAAGAGAGTGGGAAAGTACTGTTTTCTACCGCTTTACAAACTGCTAACACAATCCGAGTGCTGTGTAGAAATTAGCTTGTCAGTGCACTGCAGTAAGTGTTTCTTGTTACCTACATCTAAGCAAAAAGCTTTTTCACTATGTCTCGCAAGGAGAAAACGTTGCTGCTCACTAAACCTCTCCTGTCGTGTTCTAGGGATTGCACAGAGGGCTGCAAAGTTTTTTAGCAACAAGAAAAAGAAAGTTGTCTAAGACGCCTTCCTTTCAAGTATTAATGTGAAGGGAAAGGCAAGAGAGTGGGAAAGTACTGTTTTCTATCACCTTCCAAGCTGCTAACACAATCTCAGTGCTGTGTAGCAATTAGCTTGTCAGTGTACTGCAGTAAGTGTTTCTTGGTACCTACATCTAAGCAAATAGCTTTTTCACTATGTCTCGCAAGGAGAAAACGTTCCTTCTCACTAAACATCTCCTATCGTGTTCTAGAAGTTGCACAGAGGGCTGCAGTGTGTTTTGCAACAAGAAAAAGAAAGTTGTCTAAGAAGCCTTCCTTTCAAGTATTAATGTGAAGGGAAAGGCAAGAGAGTGAGAAAGTACTGTTTTCTATCACTGTGCAAGCTGCTAACACAATCCCAGTGTTGTGTAGCAATTAGCTTGTCAGTGCACTTCAGTAAGTATTTCTTGTTACCTACATCTAAGCAAATAGCTTTTTCACTATGTCTCGCAAGGAGAAAACCTTCCTGTTCACTAAACATCTTCTGTCGTGTTCTAGGGGTTGCACAGAGGACTGCAGAGTGTTTTGCAACAAGAAAAAGAAAGTTGTCTAAGACGCCTTCCTTTCAAGTGTTATTGTGAATGGAAATGTAAGAGAGTTGAAAGGTACTGTTTTCTATCACTTTGCAAGCTGGGCACACAATCCCAGTGTTGTGTAGCAATTAGCTTGTCAGTGCTCTGCAGTAAGTGCGTCTTGTAACCTACATCTAAGCAAATAGCTTCTTCGCAGTTTTTCGCAAGGAGAAACTGAGCCAGTTCAGAAAACATCTCCCATAGAGTTCTAGAGAATGCACGCAGGTGTGCAGAGTGTTTTGCAAAAAGCAAAAGAAACTTGTCTAAGACGCCTTGCATTAAAATAAAAATATGAATAGAAAAGGAAGGAGAATGGAGAGGTACTGTTTTCAATCAGTTTGCAATCTGCTTACACAATCCCAGTGCCGTGTAGAAATTAGCTTGTCAGTGCACTGCAGTAAGTGTTTCTTGTTACCTACATCTAAGCAAATAGCTTTTTCACTATGTCTCGCAAGGAGAAAACGCTCCTGCTCACTAAACAACTTCCATCGTCTTGTAGATGCGTCACAGAGGGCTGCAGAGTTTTTTGAAGCAAGAAAAAGAAAGTTGTCTAAGACGCCTTCCTTTCAAGTATTAATGTGAAGGGAAAGGCAAGAGAGTGGGAAAGTACTGTTTTCTATCACTTTGCAAGCTGCTAACACAATCTCAGTGCTGTGTAGCAATTAGCTTGCCAGTGTACTGCAGTAAGTGTTTCTTGTTACCTACATCTAAGCAAATAGCTTTTTCACTATGTCTCGCAAGGAGAAAACGTTCCTGCTCACTAAACATCTCCTATCGTGTTCTAGAAGTTGCACTGAGGGCTGCAGAGTGTTTTGCAACAAGAAAAAGAAAGTTGTCTAAGAAGCCTTCCTTTCAAGTATTAATGTGAAGGGAAAGGCAAGAGAGTGAGAAAGTACTGTTTTCTATCACTGTGCAAGCTGCTAACACAATCCCAGTGCTGTGTAGCAATTAGCTTTTCATTGCACTACAGTAAGTGTTACTTGTCACCTACATCTAAGCAAAAAGCTTTTTCACTATGTCTCGCAAGGAGAAAACCTTCCTGCTCACTAAACAACTTCCATCGTGTTGTAGAAGTTGCACAGAGGGCTGCAGAGTGTTTTGCAACAAGAAAAAGAAAGTTGTCTAAGAAGCCTTTCTTTCAAGTATTAATGTGAAGGGAAAGACAAGAGAGTGGGAAAGTACTGTTTTCTATCACTTTGCAAGCTGCTTACACAATCCCAGTGCTGTGTAGCAATTAGCTTGTCAGTGCACTGCAGTAAGTTTTTCTTGTTACCTACATCTAAGCAAATAGCTTTTTCACTATGTCTCGCAAGGAGAAAACGTTCCTTCTCACTAAACATCTCCTATCGTGTTCTAGAAGTTGCACAGAGGGCTGCAGTGTGTTTTGCAACAAGAAAAAGAAAGTTGTCTAAGAAGCCTTCCTTTCAAGTATTAATGTGAAGGGAAAGGCAAGAGAGTGAGAAAGTACTGTTTTCTATCACTGTGCAAGCTGCTAACACAATCCCAGTGTTGTGTAGCAATTAGCTTGTCAGTGCACTTCAGTAAGTGTTTCTTGTTACCTACATCTAAGCAAATAGCTTTTTCACTATGTCTCGCAAGGAGAAAACCTTCCTGTTCACTAAACATCTTCTGTCGTGTTCTAGGGGTTGCACAGAGGACTGCAGAGTGTTTTGCAACAAGAAAAAGAAAGTTGTCTAAGACGCCTTCCTTTCAAGTATTATTGTGAATGGAAATGTAAGAGAGTTGAAAGGTACTGTTTTCTATCACTTTGCAAGCTGGGCACACAATCCCAGTGTTGTGTAGCAATTAGCTTGTCAGTGCTCTGCAGTAAGTGCGTCTTGTAACCTTCATCTAAGCAAATAGCTTCTTCGCAGTTTTTCGCAAGGAGAAGCTGAGCCAGTTCAGAAAACATCTCCCATAGAGTTCTAGAGAATGCACGCAGGTGTGCAGAGTGTTTTGCAAAAAGCAAAAGAAACTTGTCTAAGACGCCTTGCATTAAAATAAAAATGTGAATAGAAAAGGAAGGAGAATGGAGAGGTACTGTTTTCAATCAGTCTGCAATCTGCTTACACAATCCCAGTGCCGTGTAGAAATTAGCTTGTCAGTGCACTGCAGTAAGTGTTTCTTGTTATCTACATCTAAGCAAATAGCTTTTTCACTATGTCTCGCAAGGAGAAAACGCTCCTGCTCACTAAACAACTTCCATCGTCTTGTAGATGCGTCACAGAGGGCTGCAGAGTTTTTTGAAGCAAGAAAAAGAAAGTTGTCTAAGACGCCTTCCTTTCAAGTATTAATGTGAAGGGAAAGGCAAGAGAGTGGGAAAGTACTGTTTTCTATCACTTTGCAAGCTGCTAACACAATCTCAGTGCTGTGTAGCAATTAGCTTGTCAGTGTACTGCAGTAAGTGTTTCTTGTTACCTACATCTAAGCAAATAGCTTTTTCACTATGTCTCGCAAGGAGAAAACGTTCCTTCTCACTAAACATCTCCTATCGTGTTCTAGAAGCTGCACAGAGGGCTGCAGTATGTTTTGCAACAAGAAAAAGAAAGTTGTCTAAGAAGCCTTCCTTTCAAGTATTAATGTGAAGGGAAAGGCAAGAGAGTGAGAAAGTACTGTTTTCTATCACTGTGCAACCTGCTAACACAATCCCAGTGCTGTGTAGCAATTAGCTTTTCATTGCACTACAGTAAGTGTTACTTGTCACCTACATCTAAGCAAAAAGCTTTTTCACTATGTCTCGCAAGGAGAAAACCTTCCTGCTCACTAAACAACTTCCATCGTGTTGTAGAAGTTGCACAGAGGGCTGCAGAGTGTTTTGCAACAAGAAAAAGAAAGTTGTCTAAGAAGCCTTTGTTTCAAGTATTAATGTGAGTGGAAAGACAAGAGAGTGGGAAAGTACTGTTTTCTATCACTTTGCAAGCTGCTTACACAATCCCAGTGCTGTGTAGCATTTAGCTTGTCAGTGCACTGCAGTAAGTTTTTCTTGTTACCTACATCTAAGCAAATAGCTTTTTCACTATGTCTCGCAAGGAGAAAACCTTCTTGCTCACTAAACATCTCTTATCGTGTTCTAGAAGATGCACTGAGGGCTGCAGTGTGTTTTGCAACAAGAAAAAGAAAGTTGTCTAAGAAGCCTTTCTTTCAAGTATTAATGTGAAGGGAAAGGCAAGAGAGTGGGAAAGTACTGTTTTCTACCGCTTTACAAACTGCTAACACAATCCGAGTGCTGTGTAGAAATTAGCTTGTCAGTGCACTGCAGTAAGTGTTTCTTGTTACCTACATTTAAGCAAATAGCTTTTTCACAATGTCTCGCAAGCAGAAAACGTTGCTGCTCACTAAACATCTCCTATCGTGTTCTAGAAGTTGCACTGAGGGCTGCAGAGTTTTTTGTAACAAGAAAAAGAAACTTGTCCAAGACGCCTTTGTTTCAAGTATTAATGTGAAGGGAAAGGCAAGAGAGTGGGAAAGTACTGTTTTCTATCACTGTGCAAGCTGCTAACACAATCCCAGTGCTGTGTAGGAATTAGCTTGTCAGTGCACTGCAGTAAGTGTTTCTTGTTACCTACATCTAAGCAAATAGCTTTTTCACTATGTCTCGCAAGGAGAAAACGCTCCAGCTCACTAAACAACTCCTATCGTGTTCTAGAAGTTGCACAGAGGGCTGCAGTGTGTTTTGTAACAAGAAAAAGAAAGTCGTCCAAGACGCCTTCCTTTCAAGTATTAATGTGAAGGGAAAGGCAAGAGAGTGGGAAAGTACTGTTTTCTACCGCTTTACAAACTGCTAACACAATCCGAGTGCTGTGTAGCAATTAGCTTGTCAGTGCACTGCAGTAAGTGTTTTTGTTACCTACTTCTAAGCAAAAAGCTTTTTCACTATGTCTCGCAAGGAGAAAACGTTCCTTCTCACTATACATCTCCTATCGTGTTCTAGAAGTTGCACAGAGGGCTGCAGTGTGTTTTGCACCAAGAAAAAGAAAGTTGTCTAAGAAGCCTTCCTTTCAAGTATTAATGTGAAGGGAAAGGCAAGAGAGTGGGAAAGTACTGTTTTCTATCAATTTGCAAGCTGCTAACACAATCTCAGTGCTGTGTAGCAATTAGCTTGTCAGTGTACTGCAGTAAGTGTTTCTTGTTGCCTACATCTAAGCAAATAGCTTTTTCACTATGTCTCGCAAGGAGAAAACGTTCCTGCTCACTAAACATCTCCTATCGTGTTGTAGAAGTTGCACAGAGGGCTGCAGTGTGTTTTGCAACAAGAAAAAGAAAGTTGTCTAAGAAGCCTTCCTTTCAAGTATTAATGTGAAGGGAAAGGCAAGAGAGTGAGAAAGTACTGTTTTCTATCACTGTGCAAGCTGCTAACACAATCCCAGTGCTGTGTAGCAATTAGCTTGTCAGTGGACTGCAGTAAATGTTTCTTGTTACCTACATCTAAGCAAATAGCTTTTTCACTCTGTCTCGCAATAAGAAAACGTTGCTGCTCACTAAACAACTTCCATCGTGTTGTAGAAGTTGCACTGAGGGCTGCAGTGTGTTTTACAAAAAGAAAAAGAAAGTTGTCTAAGAAGCCTTTCTTTCAAGTATTAATGTGAAGGGAAAGGCAAGAGAGTGGGAAAGTACTGTTTTCTATCTCTTTGCAAGCTGCTAACACAATCCCAGTGCGGTGTAGCAATTAGCTTGTCAGTGCACTGCAGTAAGTATTTCTTGTTACCTACATCTAAGCAAAAAGCTTTTTCACTATGTCTCGCAAGGAGAAAACGTTCCTGCTCACTAAACATCTCCTGTCGTGTTCTAGGTATTGCACTGAGGGCTGCAGAGTTTTTTGTAACAAGAAAAAGAAAGTTGTCCAAGACGCCTTTGTTTCAAGTATTAATGTGAAGGGAAAGGCAAGAGAGTGGGAAAGTACTGTTTTCTACCGCTTTACAAACTGCTAACACAATCCGAGTGCTGTGTAGCAATTAGCTTGTCTGTGCACTGCAGTAAGTGTTTCTTGTTACCTACATCTAAGCAAAAAGCTTTTTCACTATGTCTCGCAAGGAGAAAACGTTCCTGCTCACTAAACATCTCCTGTCGTGTTCTAGGTATTGCACAGAGGGCTGAGAGTTTTTTAGCAACAAGAAAAAGAAAGTTGTCTAAGACGCCTTCCTTTCAAGTATTAATGTGAAGGGAAAGGCAAGAGAGTGGGAAAGTACTGTTTTCTATCACTTTGCAATCTGCTTACACAACCTCAGTGCTGTGTTGCAATTAGCTTGTCAGTGTACTGCAGTAAGTGTTTCTTGTTACCTACATCTAAGCAAAAAGCTTTTTCACTATGTCTCGCAAGGAGAAAACGTTCCCGCTCACTAAACATCTCTTATCGTGTTCTAGAAGTCGCACTGAGGGCTGCAGAGTGTTTTGTAACAAGAAAAAGAAACTTCTCCAAGACGCCTTCCTTTCAAGTATTAATGTGAAGGGAAAGAGTGGGAAATTACTGTTTTCTATCACTGTGCAAGCTGCTAACACAATCCCAGTGCTGTGTAGCAATTAGCTTGTCAGTGCACTGCAGTAAGTGTTTCTTGTTACCTACATCTAAGCAAATAGCTTTTTCACTATGTCTCGCAAGGAGAAAACCTTACTGTTCACTAAACATCTTCTGTCGTGTTCTAGGGGTTGCACAGAGGGCTGCAGAGTGTTTTGCAACAAGAAAAAGAAAGTTGTCTAAGACGCCTCCCTTTCAAGTATTATTGTGAATGGAAAGGTAAGAGGGTTGAAAGGTACTGTTTTCTATCACTTTGCAAGCTGGGCACACAATCCCAGTGTTGCGTAGCAATTAGCTTGTCAGTGCTCTGCAGTAAGTGCGTCTTGTAACCTACATCTAAGCAAATAGCTTCTTCGCAGTTTCTCGCAAGGAGAAACTGTGCCTGCTCAGAAAACATCTCCTATCCCGACTAGAGTTTGCACACGTGTCAGTGGAGTGTTCTGCAACAAGAAAGAGAAAGTTGTCCAAATCGACTTCCTTTCGAATGTAATTCGCAATGGAAGAGTCAGGAGAGTGGAAAGGTACTGTTTTCTCTGAGTTTGCAATCTGCTTATAAAATGCCAGTGTTCTACAGCGATTACCTTTGCAGTGCACTGGAGTAAGTGCCTTTTGTTTCCAACCTCTAAGCAAATAGCCTTTTCAGTATATCCCGCAGGGAGAAAATGTGTGCCTGTTCAGGAAACATCTGCCATCGTGTTCTAGAGGTTGCACGCAGGTCTGCAGCGTGTTCTGCAACGAGAAAAAGAAACTTGTCCAAAACGCCTTCCATTCGAATGTTCCTAGAAAGGGAAAATGCAGGAGAGTGGAAAGGTAGTGTTTTCTATCACTTTGAAAGCTGGACACACAATCCCAGTGTTGTGCTACGATTAGCTTTCCAGGGCACTGCAGTAAGTGCCTGTGGTCACCTACATCTAAGTAAAAAGCTTTTTCACTATGTCTCACTAGGAGAAAATGTGCCTGCTCTGTAAGCATCTCCTATCATGTTCTAGAAGTTGCACGGAGGTGTGTGGAGTGTTTTGCAAGAGGCCAAACAAAGTTGTCCAAAACTCCTTCCATTCGAATAGTAATGCGAATGGAATAGGCAGGAGAGGGGAAAGGTACTGTTTTCTATCTGTTTGTAAGCTGCTTACACAATCCCAGTGCTGTGTAGCAATTAGTTTTTCAGTGCACTGTAGTAGGTGCCTCTTTTCACCTGCATCTAAGCAAATTGCTTTTTCCCCATGTCTCGCAAGGAGAAACTGAGCCAGTTCAGAAAACATCTCCCATAGAGTTCTAGAGAATGCACGCAGGTGTGCAGAGTGTTTTGCAAGAAGCAAAAGAAACTTGTCTAAGACGCCCTGCATTAAAAAAAAAATGTGAATAGAAAAGGAAGGAGAATGGAGAGGTACTGTTTTCAATCAGTTTGCAATCTGCTTCCACAATCCCAGTGCCGTGTAGCAATTAGCTTGTCAGTGCACTGCAGTAAGTGTTTCTTGTTACCTACATCTAAGCAAAAAGCTTTTTCACTATGTCTCGCAAGGAGAAAACGTTCCTGCTCACTAAAAATCTCCTGTCGTGTTCTAGGGATTGCACAGAGGGCTGCAGAGGTTTTTAGCAAGAAGAAAAAGAAAGTTGTCTAAGACGCCTTTCTTTCAAGTATTAATGTGAAGGGAAAGGCAAGAGAGTGGGAAAGTACCGTTTTCTATCACTTTGCAAGCTGCTAACACAATCTCAGTGCTGTGTAGCAATTAGCTTGTCAGTGTACTGCAGTAAGTGTTTCTTGTTACCTACATCTAAGCAAATAGCTTTTTCACTATGTCTCGCAAGGAGAGAACGTTCCTTCTCGCTAAACATCTCCTATCGTGTTCTAGAAGTTGCACAGAGGGCTGCAGTGTGTTTTGCAACAAGAAAAAGAAAGTGTTCTAAGAAGCCTTCCTTTCAAGTATTAATGTGAAGGGAAAGGCAAGAGAGTGAGAAAGTACTGTTTTCTATCACTGTGCAAGCTGCTAACATAATCCCAGTGCTGTGTAGCAATTAGCTTGTCAGTGCACTGCAGTAAGTGTTTCTTGTTACCTACATCTAAGCATATAGCCTTTTCACTATGTCTCGCCAGGAGAAAACCTTCTTGCTCACTAAACATCTCCTCTCGTGTTGTAGAAGTTGCACTGAGGGCTGCAGAGTGTTTTGTAACAAGAAAAAGAAAGTTGTCCAAGACGCCTTTCTTTCAAGTATTAATGTGAAGGGAAAGGCAAGAGAGTGGAAAAGTACTGTTTTCTACCGCTTTCCAAGCTGCTTACACAATCCGTGTGGTGTGTAGCAATTAGCTTGTCAGTGCACTGCAGTAAGTATTTCTTGTTACCTACATCTAACAAAATAGCTTTTTCACTATGTCTCGCAAGGAGAAAACGTTCCTTCTCACTATACATCTCCTATCGTGTTCTAGAAGTTGCACTGAGGGCTGCAGAGTGTTTTGTAACAAGAAAAAGAAAGTTGTCCAAGACACCTTCCTTTCAAGTATTAATGTGAAGGGAAAGGCAAGAGAGTGGGAAAGTACTGTTTTCTATCACCTTCCAAGCTGCTAACACAATCTCAGTGCTGTGTAGCAATTAGCTTGTCAGTGTACTGCAGTAAGTGTTTCTTGTTACCTACATCTAAGCAAATAGCTTTTTCACTATGTCTCGCAAGGAGAAAACGTTCCTTCTCACTAAACATCTCCTATCGTGTTCTAGAAGTTGCACAGAGGGCTGCAGTGTGTTTTGCAACAAGAAAAAGAAAGTGTTCTAAGAAGCCTTCCTTTCAAGTATTAATGTGAAGGGAAAGGCAAGAGAGTGGGAAAGTACTGTTTTCTATCACTGTGCAAGCTGCTAACATAATCCCAGTGCTGTGTAGCAATTAGCTTTTCAGTGCACTGCAGTAAGTGTTTCTTGTTACCTACATCTAAGCAAATAGCTTTTTCACTATGTCTCGCAAGGAGAAAACGTTACTGCTCACTAAACAACTTCCATCGTGTTGTAGAAGTTGCACAGAGGGCTGCAGTGTGTTGTGCAACAAGAAAAAGAAAGTTGTCTAAGAAGCCTTCCTTTCAATATTAATGTGAAGGGAAAGGCAAGAGAGTGGGAAAGTACTGTTTTCTATCACTGTGCAAGCTGCTAACACAATCCCAGTGCTGTGTAGCAATTAGCTTGTCAGTGCACTGCAGTAAGTGTTTCTTGTTACCTACATCTAAGCATATAGCTTTTTCACTATGTCTCGCCAGGAGAAAAACTTCTCTCTCACTAAACATCTCCTATCGTGTTGTAGAAGTTGCACTGAGGGCTGCAGAGTGTTTTGTAACAAGAAAAAGAAAGATGTCCAAGACGCCTTTCTTTCAAGTATTAATGTGAAAGGAAAGGCAAGAGAGTGGAGAAGTACTGTTTTCTACCGCTTTGCAAGCTGCTTACACAATCCGAGTGCTGTGTAGCAATTAGCTTGTCAGTGCACTGCAGTAAGTATTTCTTGTTACCTACATCTCAGCAAATAGCTTTTTCACTATGTCTCGCAAGGAGAAAACGTTGCTGCTCACTAAACATCTAATATCGTGTTCTAGAAGGTGCACTGAGGGTGCAGAGTGTTTTGTAACAAGAAAAAGAAAGTTGTCCAAGACGCCGTTGTTTCCAGTATTAGTGTGAAGGGAAAGGCAAGAGAGTGGGAAAGTACTGTTTTCTACCGCTTTACAAACTGCTAACACAATCCCAGTGCTGTGTAGCAATTAGCTTGTCAGTGCACTGCAGTAAGTGTTTCTTCTTACCTACATCTAAGCAAAAAGCTTTTTCACTATGTCTCGGAAGGAGAAAACGTTCCTCCTCACTAAACATCTCCTGTCGTGTTCTAGGGATTGCGCAGAGGGCTGCAGTGTGTTTTGCAACAAGAAGTGTTTCTTGTTACCTACATCTAAGCAAATAGCTTTTTCACTATGTCTCGCAAGGAGAAAACGCTCCAGCTCACTAAACAACTTCCATCGTGTTGTAGATGTTGCACAGAGGGCTGCAGAGTTTTTTGAAGCAAGAAAAAGAAAGTTGTCTAAGACGCCTTCCTTTCAAGAATTAATGTGAAGGGAAAGGCAAGAGAGTGGGAAAGTACTGTTTTCTATCACTGTGCAAGCTGCTAACACAATCCCAGTGCTGTGTAGAAATTAGCTTTTCAGTGCACTGCAGTAAGTGTTTCTTGTTACCTACATCTAAGCAATTAGCTTTTTCACTATGTCTCGCAAGGAGAAAACGTTCCTGCACACTAAACATCTCCTATCGTGTTGTAGAAGTTGCACAGAGGGCAGCAGTGTGTTTTGCAAGAAGAAAAAGAAAGCTGTCTAAGAAGCCTTCCTTTCAAGTATTAATGTGAAGGGAAAGGCAAGAGAGTGAGAAAGTACTGTTTTCTATCACTTTGCAAGCTGCTAACACAATCCCAGTGCTGTGTAGCAATTCGCTTTTCAGTGCACTGCAGTACGTGTTTCTTGTTACCTACATCTAAGCAAATAGCTTTTTCGCTATGTCTCGCAAGGAGAAAACGTTGCTGCTCTCTAAACAACTTCCATCGTGTTGTAGATGTTGCACAGAGGGCTGCAGTGTGTTTTGCAACAAGAAAAAGAAAGTTGTCTAAGAAGCCTTTCTTTCAAGTATGAATGTGAAGGGAAAGGGAAGAGAGTGGGAAAGTTCTGTTTTCTATCACTGTGCAAGCTGCTAACACAATCCCAATGCTGTGTAGCAATTAGCTTTTCAGTGCACTGCAGTAAGTGTTTCTTGTTACCTACATCTAAGCAAATAGCTTTTTCACTATGTCTGGCAAGGAGAAAACGTTCCTTTTCACTAAACATCTCCTATCGTGTTCTAGGGATTGCACAGAGGGCTGCAGAGTCTTTTTGCAACAAGAAACAGAAAGTTGTCTAAGACGCCTTCCTTTCAAGTATGAATGTGAAGGGAAAGGCAAGAGAGTGGGAAAGTACTGTTTTCTATCACTTTGCAAGCTGCTAACACAATCCCAGAGCTGTGTAGCAATTAGCTTGTCAGTGCACTGCAGTAAGTGTTTCTTGTTACCTACATCTAAGCAAAAAGCTTTTTCACTATGTCTCGCAAGGAGAAAACGTTCCCGCTTACTAAACATCTCCTATCGTGTTCTAGAAGTTGCACTGAGGGCTGCACAGTGTTTTGCAACAAGAAAAAGAAAGTTGTCTAAGAAGCCTTTCTTTCAAGTACTAATGTGAAGGGAAAGGCAAGAGAGTGAGAAAGTACTGTTTTCTATCACTTTGCAAGCTGCTAACACTATCTCAGTGCTGTGTAGCAATTAGCTTGTCAGTGCACTGCAGTAAGTTTTTCTTGTTACCTACATCTAAGCAAATAGCTTTTTCACTATGTCTCGCAAGGAGAAAACCTTCTTGATCACTAAACATCTCCTATAGTGTTCTAGAAGTTGCACTGAGGGCTGCAGTGTGTTTTGCAACAAGAAAAAGAAAGTTGTCTAAGACGCCTTCCTTTCAAGTATTAATGTGAAGGGAAAGGCAAGAGAGTGGGAAAGTACTGTTTCCTATCACTATGCAAGCTGCTAACACAATCTCAGTGCGGTGTAGCAATTAGCTTGTCAGTGTACTGCAGTAAGTGTTTCTTGTTACCTACATCTAAGCAAATAGCTTTTTCACTATGTCTCGCAAGGAGAAAACGTTCCTTCTCACTAAACATCTCCTATCGTGTTCTAGAAGTTGCACTGAGGGCTGCACAGTGTTTTGCAACAAGAAAAAGAAAGTTGTCTAAGAAGCCTTTCTTTCAAGTACTAATGTGAAGGGAAAGGCAAGAGAGTGAGAAAGTACTGTTTTCTATCACTTTGCAACCTGCTAACACTATCTCAGTGCTGTGTAGCAATTAGCTTTTCAGTGCACTGCAGTAAGTTTTTCTTGTTACCTACATCTAAGCAAATAGCTTTTTCACTATGTCTCGCAAGGAGAAAACCTTCTTGCTCACTAAACATCTCCTATAGTGTTCTAGAAGTTGCACTGAGGGCTGCAGTGTGTTTTGCAACAAGAAAAAGAAAGTTGTCTAAGACGCCTTCCTTTCAAGTATTAATGTGAAGGGAAAGGCAAGAGAGTGGGAAAGTACTGTTTCCTATCACTTTGCAAGCTGCTAACACAATCTCAGTGCGGTATAGCAATTAGCTTATCAGTGTACTGCAGTAAGTGTTTCTTGTTACCTACATCTAAGCAAATAGCTTTTTCACTATGTCTCGCAAGGAGAAAACGTTCCTTCTCACTGACCACCTCCTATCGTGTTGTAGAAGTTGCTCAGAGGGCTGCAGTGTGTTTTGCAACAAGAAAAAGAAAGTTGTCTAAGAAGCCTTCCTTTCTAGTATTAATGTGAAGGGAAAGGCAAGAGAGTGGGAAAGTACTGTTTTCTATCACTGTGCAAGCTGCTAACACCATCCAAGTGCTGTGTAGCAATTAGCTTGTCAGTGTACTGCAGTAAGTGTTTCTTGTAACCTACATCTACGCAAAAAGCTTTTTCAATATGTCTCGCAAGGAGAGAACCTTCCCGCTAACTAAACATCTCCTATCGTGTTCTAGAAGTTGCACTGAGGGCTGCAGAGTGTTTTGCAACAAGTAAAAGAAAGTTGTCCAAGACGCCTTCCTTTCAAGTATTAATGTGAAGGGAAAAGCAAGAGAGTGGGAAAGTACTGTTTTCTATCACTTTGCAAGCTGCTAACACAATCTCAGTGCTGTGTAGCAATTAGCTTGTCAGTGTACTGCAGTAAGTGTTTCTTGTTACCTACATCTAAGCAAATAGCTTTTTCACTATGTCTCGCAAGGAGAAAACGTTCCTTCTCACTAAACATCTGCTATCGTGTTCTAGAACTTGCACAGAGGACTGCAGTGTGTTTTGCAACCAGAAAAAGAAAGTTGTCTAAGAAGACTTCCTTTCAAGTATTAATGTGAAGGGAAAGGCAAGAGAGTGAGAAAGTACTGTTTTCAATCACTGTGCAAGCTGCTAACACAATCCCAGAGCTGTGTAGCACTTAGCTTGTCAGTGCACTGCAGTAAGTGTTTCTTGTTACCTACATCTAAGCAAAAAGCTTTTTCACTATGTCTCGCAAGGAGAAAACGCTCCTGCTCTCTAAACAACTTCCATCCTGTTGTAGATGCGTCACAGAGGGCTGCAGAGTTTTTTGAAGCAAGAATAAGAAAGTTGTCTAAGATGTCTTCCTTTCAAGTATTAATGTGAAGGGAAAGGCAAGAGAGTGGGAAAGCACTGTTTTCTATCACTTTGCAAGCTGCTAACACAATCTCAGTGCTGTGTAGCAATTAGCTTGTCAGTGTACTGCAGTAAGTGTTTCTTGTTACCTACATCTAAGCAAATAGCTTTTTCACTATGTCTCGCAAGGAGAAAACGTTCCTTCTCACTAAACATCTCCTATCGTGTTCTAGAAGTTGCACAGAGGGCTGCAGAGTGTTTTGCAACAAGAAAAAGAAAGTTGTCTAAGATGCCTTCCTTTCAAGTATTAATGTGAAGGGAAAGGCAAGAGAGTGGGAAAGTACTGTTTTCTATCACTGTGCAAGCTGCTAACACAATCTCAGTGCTGTGTAGCAATTAGCTTGTCAGTGTACTGCAGTAAGTGTTTCTTGTTACCTACATCTAAGCAAATAGCTTTTTCACTATGTCTCGCAAGGAGAAAACATTGCTGCTCACTAAACATCTTCTATCGTGTTGTAGAAGTTGCACAGAGGGCTGCAGTGTTTTTTGCAACAAGAAAAAGAAAGTTGTCTAAGAAGCCTTCCTTTCAAGTATTAATGTGAAGGGAAAGGCAAGAGAGTGAGAAAGTACTGTTTTCTATCACTGTGCAAGCTGCTAACACAATCCCAGTGCTGTGTAGCAATTAGCTTCTCAGTGCACTGCAGTAAGTGTTTCTTGTTACCTACATCTAAGCAAATAGCTTTTTCGCTATGTCTCGCAAGGAGAAAACGTTGCTGCTCACTAAACAACTTCCATCGTGTTGTAGATGTTGCACAGAGGGCTGCAGTGTGTTTTGCAACAAGAAAAAGAAAGTTGTCTAAGAAGCCTTCCTTTCAAGTATTAATGTGAAGGGAAAGGCAAGAGAGTGAGAAAGTACTGTTTTCTATCACTGTGCAAGCTGCTAACACAATCCGAGTGCTGTATAGTAATTATCTTGTCAGTGCACTGCAGTAAGTGTTTCTTGTCACCTACATCTAAGCAAAAAGCTTTTTCACTATGTCTCGCAAGGAGAAAACGTTCCTGCTCACTAAACATCTCCTGTCGTGTTCTAGGGATTGCACAGAGGGCTGCAGAGTTTTTTAGCAACAAGAAAAAGAAAGTTGTCTAAGACGCCTTCCTTTCAAGTATTAATGTGAAGGGAAAGGCAAGAGAGTCAGAAAGTACTGCTTTCTATCACTGTGCAAGCTGCTAACACAATCCCAGTGCTGTGTAGCAATTAGCTTTTCAGTGCACTGCAGTAAGTGTTTCTTGTTACCTACATCTAAGCAAATAGCTTTTTCAGTATGTCTCGCAAGGAGAAAACGTTCCCGCTTACTAAACATCTCCTATCGTGTTCTAGAAGTTGCACTGAGGGCTGCAGAGTGTTTTGCAACAAGTAAAAGAAAGTTGTCCAAGACGCCTTCCTTTCAAGTATTAATGTGAAGGGAAAGTCAAGAGAGTGGGAACGTACTGTTTTCAATCACTGTGCAAGCTGCTAACACAATCCCAGTGCTGTGTAGCAATTAGCATTTCAGTGCACTGCAGTAAGTGTTTCTTGTTACCTACATCTAAGCAAATAGCTTTTTCACTATGTCTCGCAAGGAGAAAACGCTCCTGCTCTCTAAACAACTTCCATCCTGTTGTAGATGCGTCACAGAGGGCTGCAGCGTTTTTTGAAGCAAGAATAAGAAAGTTGTCAAAGATGCCTTCCTTTCAAGTATTAATGTGAAGGGAAAGGCAAGAGAATGGGAAAGCACTGTTTTCTATCACTTTGCAAGCTGCTAACACAATCTCAGTGCTGTGTAGCAATTAGCTTGTCAGTGTACTGCAGTAAGTGTTTCTTGTTACCTACATCTAAGCAAATAGCTTTTTCACTATGTCTCGCAAGGAGAAAACGTTCCTTCTCACTAAACATCTCCTATCGTGTTCTAGAAGTTGCACAGAGGGCTGCAGAGTGTTTTGCAGCAAGAAAAAGAAAGTTGCCTAAGTGCCTTCCTTTCAAGTGTTAATGTGAAGGGAAAGGCAAGAGAGTGGGAAAGTACTGTTTTCTATCACTTTGCAAGCTGCTAACACAATCTCAGTGCTGTGTAGCAATTAGCTTGTAAGTGTACTGCAGTAAGTGTTTCTTGTTACCTACATCTAAGAAAATACCCTTTTCACTATGTCTCGCAAGGAGAAAACGTTCCTGCTCACTAAACATCTCCTATCGTGTTGTAGAAGTTGCACAGAGGGCTGCAGTGTGTATTGCAACAAGAAAAAGAAAGTTGTCTAAGAAGCCTTCCTTTAAAGTATTAATGTGAAGGGAAAGGCAAGAGAGTGAGAAAGTACTGTTTTCTATCACTTAGCAAGCTGCTAACACAATCCCAGTGCTGTGTAGCAATTAGCTTTTCAGTGCACTGCAGTAAGTGTTTCTTATACCTACATCTAAGCAAATAGCTTTTTCACTATGTCTCGCAAGGAGAAAACGTTGCTGCTCACTAAACAACTTCCATCGTGTTGTAGATGTTGCACAGAGGGCTGCAGTGTGTTTTGCAACAAGAAAAAGAAAGTTGTCTAAGAAGCCTTTCTTTCAAGTATTAATGTGAAGGGAAAGGCAAGAGAGTGGGAAAGTACTGTTTTCTATCACTGTGCAAGCTGCTAACACAATACGAGTGCTGTATAGTAATTATCTTGTCAGTGCACTGCAGTAAGTGTTTCTTGTTACCTACATCTAAGCAAAAAGCTTTTTCACTATGTCTCACAAGGAGAAAACTTTCCTTCTCACTAAAAATCTCCTGTCGTGTTCTAGGGATTGCAAAGAGGGCTGCAGAGTTTTTTAGCAACAAGAAAAAGAAAGTTGTCTAAGACGCCTTCCTTTCAAGTATTAATGTGAAGGGAAAGGCAAGAGAGTGGGAAAGTACTGTTTTCTATCACTATGCAAGCTACTAACACAATCTCAGTGCTGTGTAGCAATTAGCTTGTCAGTGTACTGCAGTAAGTGTTTCTTGTTACCTACATCTAAGCAAGTAGCTTTTTCACTATGTCTCGCAAGGAGAAAACGTTCCTTCTCACTAAACATCTCCTATCGTGTTCTAGAAGTTGCACAGAGGGCTGCAGTGTGTTTTGCAACAAGAAAAAGAAAGTTGTCTAAGAAGCCTTCCTTTCAAGTATTAATGTGAAGGGAAAGGCAAGAGAGTGAGAAAGTACTGTTTTCTATCACTGTGCAAGCTGCTAACACAATCCCAGTGCTGTGTAGCAATTAGCTTTTCAGTGCACTGCAGTAAGTGTTTCTTGTCACCTACATCTAAGCAAAAAGCTTTTTCACTATGTCTCGCAAGGAGAAAACGTTCCCGCTTACTAAACATCTCCTATCGTGTTCTAGAAGTTGCACTGAGGGCTGCAGAGTGTTTTGCAACAAGTAAAAGAAAGGTGTCCAAGACGCCTTCCTTTCAAGTATTAATGTGAAGGGAAAGGCAAGAGAGTGGCAAAGTACTGTTTTCTATCACTTTGCAAGCTGCTAACACAATCTCAGTGCTGTGTAGCAATTAGCTTGTAAGTGTACTGCAGTAAGTGTTTCTTGTTACCTACATCTAAGCAAATAGCTTTTACACTATGTCTCGCAAGGAGAAAACGTTCCTTCTCACTAAACATCTCCTATCGTGTTCTAGAAGTTGCACAGAGGACTGCAGTGTGTTTTGCAACAAGAAAAACAAAGTTGTCTAAGAAGACATTCTTTCAAGTATTAATGTGAAGGGAAAGGCAAGAGGGTGAGAAAGTACTGTTTTCAATCACTGTGCAAGCTGCTAACACAATCCCAGTGCTCTGTAGCAATTAGCATTTCAGTGCACTGCAGTAAGTGTTTCTTGTTACCTACATCTAAGCAAATAGCTTTTTCACTATGTCTCGCAAGGAGAAAACGCTCCTGCTCTCTAAACAACTTCCATCGTGTTGTAGATGTTGCACAGAGGGCTGCAGAGTTTTTTGAAGCAAGAATAAGAAAGTTGTCTAAGATGCCTTCCTTTCAAGTATTAATGTGAAGGGAAAGGCAAGAGAATGGGAAAGTACTGTTTTCTATCACTTTGCAAGCTGCTAACACAATCTCAGTGCTGTGTAGCAATTAGCTTGTCAGTTTACTGAAGTAAGTGTTTCTTGTTACCTACATCTAAGCAAAAAGCTTTTTCACTATGTCTCGCAAGGAGAAAACGTTCCTTCTCACTAAACATCTCCTATCGTGTTCTTCAGGTTGCACAGAGGGCTGCAGTGTGTTTTGCAACAAGAAAAAGAAAGTTGTCTAAGAAGCCTTTCTTTCAAGTATTAATGTGAAGGGAAAGGCAAGAGAGTGGGAAAGTACTGTTTTCTACCGCTTTACAAACTGCTAACACAATCCGAGTGCTGTGTAGCAATTAGCTTGTCAGTGCACTGCAGTAAGTGTTTCTTGTTACCTACATCTAAGCAAAAAGCTTTTTCACTATGTCTCGCAAGGAGAAAACGTTGCTGCTCACTAAACATCTCCTGTCGTGTTCTAGGGATTGCACAGAGGGCTGCAAAGTTTTTTAGCAACAAGAAAAAGAAAGTTGTCTAAGACGCCTTCCTTTCAAGTATTAATGTGAAGGGAAAGGCAAGAGAGTGGGAAAGTACTGTTTTCTATCACTTTGCAAGCTGCTTACACAATCCCAGTGCTGTGTAGCAATTAGCTTGTCAGTGCACTGCAGTAAGTTTTTCTTGTTACCTACATCTAAGCAAATAGCTTTTTCACTATGTCTCGCAAGGAGAAAACGTTCCTTCTCACTAAACATCTCCTATCGTGTTCTAGAAGTTGCACAGAGGGCTGCAGTGTGTTTTGCAACAAGAAAAAGAAAGTTGTCTAAGAAGCCTTCCTTTCAAGTATTAATGTGAAGGGAAAGGCAAGAGAGTGAGAAAGTACTGTTTTCTATCACTGTGCAAGCTGCTAACACAATCCCAGTGTTGTGTAGCAATTAGCTTGTCAGTGCACTTCAGTAAGTGTTTCTTGTTACCTACATCTAAGCAAATAGCTTTTTCACTATGTCTCGCAAGGAGAAAACCTTCCTGTTCACTAAACATCTTCTGTCGTGTTCTAGGGGTTGCACAGAGGACTGCAGAGTGTTTTGCAACAAGAAAAAGAAAGTTGTCTAAGACGCCTTCCTTTCAAGTATTATTGTGAATGGAAAGGTAAGAGAGTTGAAAGGTACTGTTTTCTATCACTTTGCAAGCTGGGCACACAATCCCAGTGTTGTGTAGCAATTAGCTTGTCAGTGCTCTGCAGTAAGTGCGTCTTGTAACCTACATCTAAGCAAATAGCTTCTTCGCAGTTTTTCGCAAGGAGAAACTGAGCCAGTTCAGAAAACATCTCCCATAGAGTTCTAGAGAATGCACGCAGGTGTGCAGAGTGTTTTGCAAAAAGCAAAAGAAACTTCTCTAAGACGCCTTGCATTAAAATATAAATGTGAATAGAAAAGGAAGGAGAATGGAGAGGTACTGTTTTCAATCAGTTTGCAATCTGCTTACACAATCCCAGTGCCGTGTAGAAATTAGCTTGTCAGTGCACTGCAGTAAGTGTTTCTTGTTACCTACATCTAAGCAAATAGCTTTTTCACTATGTCTCGCAAGGAGAAAACGCTCCTGCTCACTAAACAACTTCCATCGTCTTGTAGATGCGTCACAGAGGGCTGCAGAGTTTTTTGAAGCAAGAAAAAGAAAGTTGTCTAAGACGCCTTCCTTTCAAGTATTAATGTGAAGGGAAAGGCAAGAGAGTGGGAAAGTACTGTTTTCTATCACTTTGCAAGCTGCTAACACAATCTCAGTGCTGTGTAGGAATTAGCTTGTCAGTGCACTGCAGTAAGTGTTTCTTGTCACCTACATCTAAGCAAAAAGCTTTTTCACTATGTCTCGCAAGGAGAAAACGTTCCCGCTTACTAAACATCTCCTATCGTGTTCTAGAAGTTGCACTGAGGGCTGCAGAGTGTTTTGCAACAAGTAAAAGAAAGGTGTCCAAGACGCCTTCCTTTCAAGTATTAATGTGAAGGGAAAGGCAAGAGAGTGGCAAAGTACTGTTTTCTATCACTTTGCAAGCTGCTAACACAATCTCAGTGCTGTGTAGCAATTAGCTTGTAAGTGTACTGCAGTAAGTGTTTCTTGTTACCTACATCTAAGCAAATAGCTTTTACACTATGTCTCGCAAGGAGAAAACGTTCCTTCTCACTAAACATCTCCTATCGTGTTCTAGAAGTTGCACAGTGGACTGCAGTGTGTTTTGCAACAAGAAAAAGAAAGTTGTCTAAGAAGACATTCTTTCAAGTATTAATGTGAAGGGAAAGGCAAGAGGGTGAGAAAGTACTGTTTTCAATCACTGTGCAAGCTGCTAACACAATCCCAGTGCTCTGTAGCAATTAGCATTTCAGTGCACTGCAGTAAGTGTTTCTTGTTACCTACATCTAAGCAAATAGCTTTTTCACTATGTCTCGCAAGGAGAAAACGCTCCTGCTCTCTAAACAACTTCCATCCTGTTGTAGATGTTGCACAGAGGGCTGCAGAGTTTTTTGAAGCAAGAATAAGAAAGTTGTCTAAGATGCCTTCCTTTCAAGTATTAATGTGAAGGGAAAGGCAAGAGAATGGGAAAGTACTGTTTTCTATCACTTTGCAAGCTGCTAACACAATCTCAGTGCTGTGTAGCAATTAGCTTGTCAGTGTACTGAAGTAAGTGTTTCTTGTTACCTACATCTAAGCAAAAAGCTTTTTCACTATGTCTCGCAAGGAGAAAACGTTCCTTCTCACTAAACATCTCCTATCGTGTTCTTCAGGTTGCACAGAGGGCTGCAGTGTGTTTTGCAACAAGAAAAAGAAAGTTGTCTAAGAAGCCTTTCTTTCAAGTATTAATGTGAAGGGAAAGGCAAGAGAGTGGGAAAGTACTGTTTTCTACCGCTTTACAAACTGCTAACACAATCCGAGTGCTGTGTAGCAATTAGCTTGTCAGTGCACTGCAGTAAGTGTTTCTTGTTACCTACATCTAAGCAAAAAGCTTTTTCACTATGTCTCGCAAGGAGAAAACGTTGCTGCTCACTAAACATCTCCTGTCGTGTTCTAGGGATTGCACAGAGGGCTGCAAAGTTTTTTAGCAACAAGAAAAAGAAAGTTGTCTAAGACGCCTTCCTTTCAAGTATTAATGTGAAGGGAAAGGCAAGAGAGTGGGAAAGTACTGTTTTCTATCACTTTGCAAGCTGCTTACACAATCCCAGTGCTGTGTAGCAATTAGCTTGTCAGTGCACTGCAGTAAGTTTTTCTTGTTACCTACATCTAAGCAAATAGCTTTTTCACTATGTCTCGCAAGGAGAAAACGTTCCTTCTCACTAAACATCTCCTATCGTGTTCTAGAAGTTGCACAGAGGGCTGCAGTGTGTTTTGCAACAAGAAAAAGAAAGTTGTCTAAGAAGCCTTCCTTTCAAGTATTAATGTGAAGGGAAAGGCAAGAGAGTGAGAAAGTACTGTTTTCTATCACTGTGCAAGCTGCTAACACAATCCCAGTGTTGTGTAGCAATTAGCTTGTCAGTGCACTTCAGTAAGTGTTTCTTGTTACCTACATCTAAGCAAATAGCTTTTTCACTATGTCTCGCAAGGAGAAAACCTTCCTGTTCACTAAACATCTTCTGTCGTGTTCTAGGGGTTGCACAGAGGACTGCAGAGTGTTTTGCAACAAGAAAAAGAAAGTTGTCTAAGACGCTTTCCTTTCAAGTATTATTGTGAATGGAAAGGTAAGAGAGTTGAAAGGTACTGTTTTCTATCACTTTGCAAGCTGGGCACACAATCCCAGTGTTGTGTAGCAATTAGCTTGTCAGTGCTCTGCAGTAAGTGCGTCTTGTAACCTACATCTAAGCAAATAGCTTCTTCGCAGTTTTTCGCAAGGAGAAACTGAGCCAGTTCAGAAAACATCTCCCATAGAGTTCTAGAGAATGCACGCAGGTGTGCAGAGTGTTTTGCAAAAAGCAAAAGAAACTTCTCTAAGACGCCTTGCATTAAAATAAAAATGTGAATAGAAAAGGAAGGAGAATGGAGAGGTACTGTTTTCAATCAGTTTGCAATCTGCTTACACAATCCCAGTGCCGTGTAGAAATTAGCTTGTCAGTGCACTGCAGTAAGTGTTTCTTGTTACCTACATCTAAGCAAATAGCTTTTTCACTATGTCTCGCAAGGAGAAAACGCTCCTGCTCACTAAACAACTTCCATCGTCTTGTAGATGCGTCACAGAGGGCTGCAGAGTTTTTTGAAGCAAGAAAAAGAAAGTTGTCTAAGACGCCTTCCTTTCAAGTATTAATGTGAAGGGAAAGGCAAGAGAGTGGGAAAGTACTGTTTTCTATCACTTTGCAAGCTGCTAACACAATCTCAGTGCTGTGCAGCAATTAGCTTGTCAGTGTACTGCAGTAAGTGTTTCTTGTTACCTACATCTAAGCAAATAGCTTTTTCACTATGTCTCGCAAGGAGAAAACGTTCCTGCTCACTAAACATCTCCTATCGTGTTCTAGAAGTTGCACTGAGGGCTGCAGAGTGTTTTGCAACAAGTAAAAGAAAGTTGTCCAAGACGCCTTCCTTTCAAGTATTAATGTGAAGGGAAAGGCAAGAGAGTGGGAAAGTACTGTTTTCAATCACTGTGCAAGCTGCTAACACAATCCCAGTGCTGTGTAGCAATTAGCATTTCAGTGCACTGCAGTAAGTGTTTCTTGTTACCTACATCTAAGCAAATAGCTTTTTCACTATGTCTCGCAAGGAGAAAACGCTCCTGCTCTCTAAACAACTTCCATCCTGTTGTAGATGCGTCACAGAGGGCTGCAGAGTTTTTTGAAGCAAGAAAAAGAAAGTTGTCTAAGATGCCTTCCTTTCAAGTATTAATGTGAAGGGAAAGGCAAGAGAAAGGGAAAGCACTGTTTTCTATCACTTTGCAAGCTGCTAACACAATCTCAGTGCTGTGTAGCAATTAGCTTGTCAGTGTACTGCAGTAAGTGTTTCTTGTTACCTACATCTAAGCAAATAGCTTTTTCACTATGTCTCGCAAGGAGAAAACGTTCCTTCTCACTAAACATCTCTTATCGTGTTCTAGAAGTTGCACAGAGGGCTGCAGTGTGTTTTGCAACAAGAAAAAGAAAGTTGTCTAAGAAGCCTTCCTTTCAAGTATTAATGTGAAGGGAAAGGCAAGAGAGTGAGAAAGTACTGTTTTCTATCACTGTGCAAGCTGCTAACATAATCCCAGTGCTGTGTAGCAATTAGCTTGTCAGTGCACTGCAGTAAGTGTTTCTTGTTACCTACATCTAAGCAAATAGCTTTTTCACTATGTCTCGCAAGGAGAAAACGTTACTGCTCACTAAACAACTTCCATCGTGTTGTAGAAGTTGCACAGAGGGCTGCAGTGTGTTTTGCAACAAGAAAAAGAAAGTTGTCTAAGAAGCCTTCCTTTCAAGTATTAATGTGAAGGGAAAGGCAAGAGAGTGGGAAAGTACTGTTTTCTATCACTGTGCAAGCTGCTAACACAATCCCAGTGCTGTGTAGCAATTAGCTTGTCAGTGCACTGCAGTAAGTGTTTCTTGTTACCTACATCTAAGCATATAGCTTTTTCACTATGTCTCGCCAGGAGAAAAACTTCTTGCTCACTAAACATCTCCTATCGTGTTGTAGAAGTTGCACTGAGGGCTGCAGAGTGTTTTGTAACAAGAAAAAGAAAGATGTCCAAGACGCCTTTCTTTCAAGTATTAATGTGAAAGGAAAGGCAAGAGAGTGGAAAAGTACTGTTTTCTACCGCTTTGCAAGCTGCTGACACAATCCGAGTGCTGTGTAGCAATTAGCTTGTCAGTGCACTGCAGTACGTGTTTCTTGTTACCTACATCTAAGCAAATAGCTTTTTCGCTATGTCTCGCAAGGAGAGAACGTTGCTGCTCACTAAACATCTAATATCGTGTTCTAGAAGGTGCACTGAGGGCTGCAGAGTGTTTTGTAACAAGAAAAAGAAAGTTGTCTAAGAAGCCGTGCTTTCAAGTATTAATGTGAAGGGAAAGGCAAGAGAGTGGGAAAGTACTGTTTTCTATCACTGTGCAAGCTGCTAACACAATCCCAGTGCTGTGTAGCAATTAGCTTTTCAGTGCACTGCAGTAAGTGTTTCTTGTTACCTACATCCTAAGCAAATAGCTTTTTCACTATGTCTGGCAAGGAGAAAACGTTCCTTTTCACTAAACATCTCCTATCGTGTTCTAGGGATTGCACAGAGGGCTGCAGAGTTTTTTTGCAACAAGAAACAGAAAGTTGTCTAAGACGCCTTCCTTTCAAGTATGAATGTGAAGGGAAAGGCAAGAGAGTGGGAAAGTACTGTTTTCTATCACTATGCAAGCTGCTAATACAATCTCAGTGCTGTGTAGCAATTAGCTTGTCAGTGTACTGCAGTAAGTGTTTCTTGTTACCTACATCTAAGCAAATAGCTTTTTCACTATGACTCGCAAGGTGAAAACGCTCCTGCTCACTAAACAACTTCCATCGTGTTGTAGATGTTGCACAGAGGGCTGCAGAGTTTTTTGAAGGAAGAAAAATAAAGTTGTCTAAGACGCCTTCCTTTCAAGTATTAATGTGAAGGGAAAGGCAAGAGAGTGGGAAAGTACTGTTTTCTATCACTTTGCAAGCTGCTAACACAATCCCAGAGCTGTGTAGCAATTAGCTTGTCAGTGCACTGCAGTAAGTGTTTCTTGTTACCTACATCTAAGCATATAGCTTTTTCACTATGTCTCGCAAGGAGAAAACGTTCCCGCTTACTAAACATCTCCTATCGTGTTCTAGAAGTTGCACTGAGGGCTGCACAGTGTTTTGCAACAAGAAAAAGAAAGTTGTCTAAGAAGCCTTTCTTTCAAGTACTAATGTGAAGGGAAAGGCAAGAGAGTGAGAAAGTACTGTTTTCTATCACTTTGCAAGCTGCTAACACTATCTCAGTGCTGTGTAGCAATTAGCTTGTCAGTGCACTGCAGTAAGTTTTTCTTGTTACCTACATCTAAGCAAATAGCTTTTTCACTATGTCTCGCAAGGAGAAAACCTTCTTGCTCACTAAACATCTCCTATAGTGTTCTAGAAGTTGCACTGAGGGCTGCAGTGTGTTTTGCAACAAGAAAAAGAAAGTTGTCTAAGACGCCTTCCTTTCAAGTATTAATGTGAAGGGAAAGGCAAGAGAGTGGGAAAGTACTGTTTCCTATCACTATGCAAGCTGCTAACACAATCTCAGTGCGGTGTAGCAATTAGCTTGTCAGTGTACTGCAGTAAGTGTTTCTTGTTACCTACATCTAAGCAAATAGCTTTTTCACTATGTCTCGCAAGGAGAAAACGCTCCTTCTCACTAAACATCTCCTATCGTGTTCTAGAAGTTGCACAGAGGGCTGCAGTGTGTTTTGCAACAAGAAAAAGAAAGTTGTCTAAGAAGCCTTCCTTTCAAGTATTAATGTGAAGGGAAAGGCAAGGGAGTGAGAAAGTACTGTTTTCTATCACTGTGCAAGCTGCTAACACAATCCCAGTGCTGTGTAGCAATTAGCTTGTCAGTGCACTGCAGTAAGTGTTTCTTGTTACCTACATCTAAGCAAAAAGATTTTCACTATGTCTCGCAAGGAGAAAACGTTCCCGCTTACTAAACATCTCCTATAGTGTTCTAGAAGTTGCACTGAGGGCTGCAGAGTGTTTTGCAACAAGTAAAAGAAAGTTGTCTAAGAAGCCTTTCTTTCAAGTATTAATGTGAAGGGAAAGGCAAGAGAGTGGGAAAGTACTGTTTTCTATCACTTTGCAAGCTGCTAACACAATCTCAGTGCTGTGTAGCCATTAGCTTGTCAGTGTACTGCAGTAAGTGTTTCTTGTTACCTACATCTAAGCAAAAAGCTTTTTCACTATGTCTCACAAGGAGAAAACGTTCCTGCTCATTAAAAATCTCCTGTCGTGTTCTAGGGATTGCACAGACGGCTGCAGAGTTTTTTAGCAACAAGAAAAAGAAAGTTGTCTAAGACGCCTTCCTTTCAAGTATTAATGTGAAGGGAAAGGCAAGAGAGTGGGAAAGTACTGTTTTCTATCACTATGCAAGCTGCTAACACAATCTCAGTGCTGTGTAGCAATTAGCTTGTCAGTGTACTGCAGTAAGTGTTTCTTGTTACCTACATCTAAGCAAATAGCTTTTTCACTATGTCTCGCAAGGAGAAAACGTTCCTTCTCACTAAACATCTCCTATCGTGTTCTAGAAGTTGCACAGAGGGCTGCAGTGTGTTTTGCAACAAGAAAAAGAAAGTTGTCTAAGAAGCCTTCCTTTCAAGTATTAATGTGAAGGGAAAGGCAAGAGAGTGAGAAAGTACTGTTTTCTATCACTGTGCAAGCTGCTAACACAATCTCAGTGCTGTGTAGCAATTAGCTTGTAAGTGTACTGCAGTAAGTGTTTCTTGTTACCTACATCTAAGCAAATAGCTTTTACAATATGTCTCGCAAGGAGAAAACGTTCCTTCTCACTAAACATCTCCTATGGTGTTCTAGAAGTTGCACAGAGGGCTGCAGTGTGTTTTGCAACAAGAAAAAGAAAGTTGTCTAAGAAGACATTCTTTCAAGTATTAATGTGAAGGGAAAGGCAAGAGGGTAAGAAAGTACTGTTTTCAATCACTGTGCAAGCTGCTAACACAATCCCAGTGGTCTGTAGCAATTAGCATTTCAGTGCACTGCAGTAAGTGTTTCTTGTTACCTACATCTAAGCAAATAGCTTTTTCACTATGTCTCGCAAGGAGAAAACGCTCCTGCTCTCTAAACAACTTCCATCCTGTTGTAGATGTTGCACAGAGGGCTGCAGAGTTTTTTGAAGCAAGAATAAGAAAGTTGTCTAAGATGCCTTCCTTTCAAGTATTAATGTGAAGGGAAAGGCAAGAGAATGGGAAAGTACTGTTTTCTATCACTTTGCAAGCTGCTAACACAATCTCAGTGCTGAGTAGCAATTAGCTTGTCAGTGTACTGCAGTAAGTGTTTCTTGTTACCTACATCTAAGCAAAAAGCTTTTTCACTATGTCTCGCAAGGAGAAAACGTTCCTTCTCACTAAACATCTCCTATCGTGTTCTAGAAGTTGCACAGAGGGCTGCAGTGTGTTTTGCAACAAGAAAAAGAAAGTTGTCTAAGAAGCCTTCCTTTCAAGTATTAATGTGAAGGGAAAGGCAAGAGAGTGAGAAAGTACTGTTTTCTATCACTGTGCAAGCTGCTAACACAATCCCAGTGCTGTGTAGCAATTAGCTTTTCAGTGCACTGCAGTAAATGTTTCTTGTTACCTACATCTAAGCAAATAGCTTTTTCACTATGTCTCGCAAGGAGAAAACGCTCCTGCTCCCTAAACAACTTCCATCGTGTTGTAGAAGTTGCACAGAGGGCTGCAGTGTGTTTTGCAACAAGAAAAAGAAAGCTGTCTAAGAAGCCTTCCTTTCAAGTATTAATGTGAAGGGAAAGGCAAGAGAGTGGGAAAGTACTGTTTTCTATCACTTTGCAAGCTGCTAACACAATCCCAGAGCTGTGTAGCAATTAGCTTGTCAGTGCACTGCAGTAAGTGTTTCTTGTTACCTACATCTAAGCAAAAAGCTTTTTCACTATGTCTCGCAAGGAGAAAACGTTCCCGCTTACTAAACATCTCCTATCGTGTTCTAGAAGTTGCACTGAGGGCTGCACAGTGTTTTGCAACAAGAAAAAGAAAGTTGTCTAAGAAGCCTTTCTTTCAAGTACTAATGTGAAGGGAAAGGCAAGAGAGTGAGAAAGTACTGTTTTCTATCACTTTGCAAGCTGCTAACACTATCTCAGTGCTGTGTAGCAATTAGCTTGTCAGTGCACTGCAGTAAGTTTTTCTTGTTACCTACATCTAAGCAAATAGCTTTTTCACTATGTCTCGCAAGGAGAAAACCTTCTTGCTCACTAAACACCTCCTATAGTGTTCTAGAAGTTGCACAGATGGCTGCAGTGTTTTTTGCAACAAGAAAAAGAAAGTTGTCTAAGAAGCCTTTCTTTCAAGTACTAATGTGAAGGGAAAGGCAAGAGAGTGAGAAAGTACTGTTTTCTATCACTTTGCAAGCTGCTAACACTATCTCAGTGCTGTGTAGCAATTAGCTTGTCAGTGCACTGCAGTAAGTTTTTCTTGTTACCTACATCTAAGCAAATAGCTTTTTCACTATGTCTCGCAAGGAGAAAACCTTCTTGCTCACTAAACATCTCCTATAGTGTTCTAGAAGTTGCACTGAGGGCTGCAGTGTGTTTTGCAACAAGAAAAAGAAAGTTGTCTAAGACGCCTTCCTTTCAAGTATTAATGTGAAGGGAAAGGCAAGAGAGTGGGAAAGTACTGTTTCCTATCACTATGCAAGCTGCTAACACAATCTCAGTGCGGTGTAGCAATTAGCTTGTCAGTGTACTGCAGTAAGTGTTTCTTGTTACCTACATCTAAGCAAATAGCTTTTTCACTATGTCTCGCAAGGAGAAAACGCTCCTTCTCACTAAACATCTCCTATCGTGTTCTAGAAGTTGCACAGAGGGCTGCAGTGTGTTTTGCAACAAGAAAAAGAAAGTTGTCTAAGAAGCCTTCCTTTCAAGTATTAATGTGAAGGGAAAGGCAAGGGAGTGAGAAAGTACTGTTTTCTATCACTGTGCAAGCTGCTAACACAATCCCAGTGCTGTGTAGCAATTAGCTTGTCAGTGCACTGCAGTAAGTGTTTCTTGTTACCTACATCTAAGCAAAAAGATTTTCACTATGTCTCGCAAGGAGAAAACGTTCCCGCTTACTAAACATCTCCTATAGTGTTCTAGAAGTTGCACTGAGGGCTGCAGAGTGTTTTGCAACAAGTAAAAGAAAGTTGTCTAAGAAGCCTTTCTTTCAAGTATTAATGTGAAGGGAAAGGCAAGAGAGTGGGAAAGTACTGTTTTCTATCACTTTGCAAGCTGCTAACACAATCTCAGTGCTGTGTAGCCATTAGCTTGTCAGTGTACTGCAGTAAGTGTTTCTTGTTACCTACATCTAAGCAAAAAGCTTTTTCACTATGTCTCACAAGGAGAAAACGTTCCTGCTCATTAAAAATCTCCTGTCGTGTTCTAGGGATTGCACAGACGGCTGCAGAGTTTTTTAGCAACAAGAAAAAGAAAGTTGTCTAAGACGCCTTCCTTTCAAGTATTAATGTGAAGGGAAAGGCAAGAGAGTGGGAAAGTACTGTTTTCTATCACTATGCAAGCTGCTAACACAATCTCAGTGCTGTGTAGCAATTAGCTTGTCAGTGTACTGCAGTAAGTGTTTCTTGTTACCTACATCTAAGCAAATAGCTTTTTCACTATGTCTCGCAAGGAGAAAACGTTCCTTCTCACTAAACATCTCCTATCGTGTTCTAGAAGTTGCACAGAGGGCTGCAGTGTGTTTTGCAACAAGAAAAAGAAAGTTGTCTAAGAAGCCTTCCTTTCAAGTATTAATGTGAAGGGAAAGGCAAGAGAGTGAGAAAGTACTGTTTTCTATCACTGTGCAAGCTGCTAACACAATCTCAGTGCTGTGTAGCAATTAGCTTGTAAGTGTACTGCAGTAAGTGTTTCTTGTTACCTACATCTAAGCAAATAGCTTTTACACTATGTCTCGCAAGGAGAAAACGTTCCTTCTCACTAAACATCTCCTATGGTGTTCTAGAAGTTGCACAGAGGGCTGCAGTGTGTTTTGCAACAAGAAAAAGAAAGTTGTCTAAGAAGACATTCTTTCAAGTATTAATGTGAAGGGAAAGGCAAGAGGGTAAGAAAGTACTGTTTTCAATCACTGTGCAAGCTGCTAACACAATCCCAGTGGTCTGTAGCAATTAGCATTTCAGTGCACTGCAGTAAGTGTTTCTTGTTACCTACATCTAAGCAAATAGCTTTTTCACTATGTCTCGCAAGGAGAAAACGCTCCTGCTCTCTAAACAACTTCCATCCTGTTGTAGATGTTGCACAGAGGGCTGCAGAGTTTTTTGAAGCAAGAATAAGAAAGTTGTCTAAGATGCCTTCCTTTCAAGTATTAATGTGAAGGGAAAGGCAAGAGAATGGGAAAGTACTGTTTTCTATCACTTTGCAAGCTGCTAACACAATCTCAGTGCTGAGTAGCAATTAGCTTGTCAGTGTACTGCAGTAAGTGTTTCTTGTTACCTACATCTAAGCAAAAAGCTTTTTCACTATGTCTCGCAAGGAGAAAACGTTCCTTCTCACTAAACATCTCCTATCGTGTTCTAGAAGTTGCACAGAGGGGTGCAGTGTGTTTTGCAACAAGAAAAAGAAAGTTGTCTAAGAAGCCTTCCTTTCAAGTATTAATGTGAAGGGAAAGGCAAGAGAGTGAGAAAGTACTGTTTTCTATCACTGTGCAAGCTGCTAACACAATCCCAGTGCTGTGTAGCAATTAGCTTTTCAGTGCACTGCAGTAAATGTTTCTTGTTACCTACATCTAAGCAAATAGCTTTTTCACTATGTCTCGCAAGGAGAAAACGCTCCTGCTCCCTAAACAACTTCCATCGTGTTGTAGAAGTTGCACAGAGGGCTGCAGTGTGTTTTGCAACAAGAAAAAGAAAGCTGTCTAAGAAGCCTTCCTTTCAAGTATTAATGTGAAGGGAAAGGCAAGAGAGTGGGAAAGTACTGTTTTCTATCACTTTGCAAGCTGCTAACACAATCCCAGAGCTGTGTAGCAATTAGCTTGTCAGTGCACTGCAGTAAGTGTTTCTTGTTACCTACATCTAAGCAAAAAGCTTTTTCACTATGTCTCGCAAGGAGAAAACGTTCCCGCTTACTAAACATCTCCTATCGTGTTCTAGAAGTTGCACTGAGGGCTGCACAGTGTTTTGCAACAAGAAAAAGAAAGTTGTCTAAGAAGCCTTTCTTTCAAGTACTAATGTGAAGGGAAAGGCAAGAGAGTGAGAAAGTACTGTTTTCTATCACTTTGCAAGCTGCTAACACTATCTCAGTGCTGTGTAGCAATTAGCTTGTCAGTGCACTGCAGTAAGTTTTTCTTGTTACCTACATCTAAGCAAATAGCTTTTTCACTATGTCTCGCAAGGAGAAAACCTTCTTGCTCACTAAACACCTCCTATAGTGTTCTAGAAGTTGCACAGATGGCTGCAGTGTTTTTTGCAACAAGAAAAAGAAAGTTGTCTAAGAAGCCTTCCTTTCAAGTATTAATGTGAAGGGAAAGGCAAGAGAGTGAGAAAGTACTGTTTTCTATCACTGTGCAAGCTGCTAACACAATCCCAGTGCTGTGTAGCAATTAGCTTCTCAGTGCACTGCAGTAAGTGTTTCTTGTTACCTACATCTAAGCAAATAGCTTTTTCGCTATGTCTCGCAAGGAGAAAACGTTGCTGCTCACTAAACAACTTCCATCGTGTTGTAGATGTTGCACAGAGGGCTGCAGTGTGTTTTGCAACAAGAAAAAGAAAGTTGTCTACGAAGCCTTTCTTTCAAGTATTAATGTGAAGGGAAAGGCAAGAGAGTGGGAAAGTACTGTTTTCTATCACTGTGCAAGCTGCTAACACAATCCGAGTGCTGTATAGTAATTATCTTGTCAGTGCACTGCAGTAAGTGTTTCTTGTCACCTACATCTAAGCAAAAAGCTTTTTCACTATGTCTCGCAAGGAGAAAACGTTCCTGCTCACTAAACATCTCCTGTCGTGTTCTAGGGATTGCACAGAGGGCTGCAGAGTTTTTTAGCAACAAGAAAAAGAAAGTTGTCTAAGACGCCTTCCTTTCAAGTATTAATGTGAAGGGAAAGGCAAGAGAGTGGGAAAGTACTGTTTTCTATCACTATGCAAGCTGCTAACACAATCTCAGTGCTGTGTAGCAATTAGCTTGTCAGTGTACTGCAGTAAGTGTTTCTTGTTACCTACATCTAAGCAAATAGCTTTTTCACTATGTCTCGCAAGGAGAAAACGTTCCTTCTCACTAAACATCTCCTATCGTGTTCTAGAAGTTGCACAGAGGGCTGCAGTGTGTTTTGCAACAAGAAAAAGAAAGTTGTCTAAGAAGCCTTCCTTTCAAGTATTAATGTGAAGGGAAAGGCAAGAGAGTCAGAAAGTACTGCTTTCTATCACTGTGCAAGCTGCTAACACAATCCCAGTGCTGTGTAGCAATTAGCTTTTCAGTGCACTGCAGTAAGTGTTTCTTGTTACCTACATCTAAGCAAATAGCTTTTTCAGTATGTCTCGCAAGGAGAAAACGTTCCCGCTTACTAAACATCTCCTATCGTGTTCTACAAGTTGCACTGAGGGCTGCAGAGTGTTTTGCAACAAGTAAAAGAAAGTTGTCCAAGACGCCTTCCTTTCAAGTATTAATGTGAAGGGAAAGGCAAGAGAGTGGGAAAGTACTGTTTTCAATCACTGTGCAAGCTGCTAACACAATCCCAGTGCTGTGTAGCAATTAGCATTTCAGTGCACTGCAGTAAGTGTTTCTTGTTACCTACATCTAAGCAAATAGCTTTTTCACTATGTCTCGCAAGGAGAAAACGCTCCTGCTCCCTAAACAACTTCCATCCTGTTGTAGAAGTTGCACAGAGGGCTGCAGTGTGTTTTGCAACAAGAAAAAGAAAGCTGTCTAAGAAGCCTTCCTTTCAAGTATTAATGTGAAGGGAAAGGCAAGAGAGTGGGAAAGTACTGTTTTCTATCACTTTGCAAGCTGCTAACACTATCTCAGTGCTGTGTAGCAATTAGCTTGTCAGTGCACTGCAGTAAGTGTTTCTTGTTACCTACATCTAAGCAAATAGCTTTTTCACTATGTCTCGCAAGGAGAAAACGTTCCTGCTCACTAAACATCTCCTATCGTGTTCTAGAAGTTGCACAGAGGGCTGCAGAATGTTTTGCAGCAAGAAAAAGAAAGTTGCCTAAGTGCCTTCCTTTCAAGTGTTAATGTGAAGGGAAAGGCAAGAGAGTGGGAAAGTACTGTTTTCTATCACTATGCAAGCTGCTAACACAATCTCAGTGCTGTGTAGCAATTAGCTTGTCAGTGTACTGCAGTAAGTGTTTCTTGTTACCTACATCTAAGCAAATAGCTTTTTCACTATGTCTCGCAAGGAGAAAACGTTCCTTCTCACTAAACATCTCCTATCGTGTTCTAGAAGTTGCACAGAGGGCTGCAGTGTGTTTTGCAACAAGAAAAAGAAAGTTGTCTAAGAAGCCTTCCTTTCAAGTATTAATGTGAAGGGAAAGGCAAGAGAGTGAGAAAGTACTGTTTTCTATCACTTTGCAAGCTGCTAACAGAATCTCAGTGCTGTGTAGCAATTAGCTTGTAAGTGTACTGCAGTAAGTGTTTCTTGTTACCTACATCTAAGCAAATAGCTTTTACACTATGTCTCGCAAGGAGAAAACGTTCCTTCTCACTAAACATCTCCTATGGTGTTCTAGAAGTTGCACAGAGGGCTGCAGTGTGTTTTGCAACAAGAAAAAGAAAGTTGTCTAAGAAGACATTCTTTCAAGTATTAATGTGAAGGGAAAGGCAAGAGGGTAAGAAAGTACTGTTTTCAATCACTGTGCAAGCTGCTAACACAATCCCAGTGGTCTGTAGCAATTAGCATTTCAGTGCACTGCAGTAAGTGTTTCTTGTTACCTACATCTAAGCAAATAGCTTTTTCACTATGTCTCGCAAGGAGAAAACGCTCCTGCTCTCTAAACAACTTCCATCCTGTTGTAGATGTTGCACAGAGGGCTGCAGAGTTTTTTGAAGCAAGAAAAAGAAAGTTGTCTAAGACGCCTTCCTTTCAAGTATTAATGTGAAGGGAAAGGCAAGAGAGTGGGAAAGTACTGTTTTCTATCACTTTGCAAGCTGCTAACACAATCTCAGTGCTGTGCAGCAATTAGCTTGTCAGTGTACTGCAGTAAGTGTTTCTTGTTACCTACATCTAAGCAAATAGCTTTTTCACTATGTCTCGCAAGGAGAAAACGTTCCTGCTCACTAAACATCTCCTATCGTGTTCTAGAAGTTGCACTGAGGGCTGCAGAGTGTTTTGCAACAAGTAAAAGAAAGTTGTCCAAGACGCCTTCCTTTCAAGTATTAATGTGAAGGGAAAGGCAAGAGAGTGGGAAAGTACTGTTTTCAATCACTGTGCAAGCTGCTAACACAATCCCAGTGCTGTGTAGCAATTAGCATTTCAGTGCACTGCAGTAAGTGTTTCTTGTTACCTACATCTAAGCAAATAGCTTTTTCACTATGTCTCGCAAGGAGAACACGCTCCTGCTCTCTAAACAACTTCCATCCTGTTGTAGATGCGTCACAGAGGGCTGCAGAGTTTTTTGAAGCAAGAAAAAGAAAGTTGTCTAAGATGCCTTCCTTTCAAGTATTAATGTGAAGGGAAAGGCAAGAGAAAGGGAAAGCACTGTTTTCTATCACTTTGCAAGCTGCTAACACAATCTCAGTGCTGTGTAGCAATTAGCTTGTCAGTGTACTGCAGTAAGTGTTTCTTGTTACCTACATCTAAGCAAATAGCTTTTTCACTATGTCTCACAAGGAGAAAACGTTCCTTCTCACTAAACATCTCTTATCGTGTTCTAGAAGTTGCACAGAGGGCTGCAGTGTGTTTTGCAACAAGAAAAAGAAAGTTGTCTAAGAAGCCTTCCTTTCAAGTATTAATGTGAAGGGAAAGGCAAGAGAGTGAGAAAGTACTGTTTTCTATCACTGTGCAAGCTGCTAACATAATCCCAGTGCTGTGTAGCAATTAGCTTGTCAGTGCACTGCAGTAAGTGTTTCTTGTTACCTACATCTAAGCAAATAGCTTTTTCACTATGTCTCGCAAGGAGAAAACGTTACTGCTCACTAAACAACTTCCATCGTGTTGTAGAAGTTGCACAGAGGGCTGCAGTGTGTTTTGCAACAAGAAAAAGAAAGTTGTCTAAGAAGCCTTCCTTTCAAGTATTAATGTGAAGGGAAAGGCAAGAGAGTGGGAAAGTACTGTTTTCTATCACTGTGCAAGCTGCTAACACAATCCCAGTGCTGTGTAGCAATTAGCTTGTCAGTGCACTGCAGTAAGTGTTTCTTGTTACCTACATCTAAGCATATAGCTTTTTCACTATGTCTCGCCAGGAGAAAAACTTCTTGCTCACTAAACATCTCCTATCGTGTTGTAGAAGTTGCACTGAGGGCTGCAGAGTGTTTTGTAACAAGAAAAAGAAAGATGTCCAAGACGCCTTTCTTTCAAGTATTAATGTGAAAGGAAAGGCAAGAGAGTGGAAAAGTACTGTTTTCTACCGCTTTGCAAGCTGCTGACACAATCCGAGTGCTGTGTAGCAATTAGCTTGTCAGTGCACTGCAGTACGTGTTTCTTGTTACCTACATCTAAGCAAATAGCTTTTTCGCTATGTCTCGCAAGGAGAGAACGTTGCTGCTCACTAAACATCTAATATCGTGTTCTAGAAGGTGCACTGAGGGCTGCAGAGTGTTTTGTAACAAGAAAAAGAAAGTTGTCTAAGAAGCCGTGCTTTCAAGTATTAATGTGAAGGGAAAGGCAAGAGAGTGGGAAAGTACTGTTTTCTATCACTGTGCAAGCTGCTAACACAATCCCAGTGCTGTGTAGCAATTAGCTTTTCAGTGCACTGCAGTAAGTGTTTCTTGTTACCTACATCCTAAGCAAATAGCTTTTTCACTATGTCTGGCAAGGAGAAAACGTTCCTTTTCACTAAACATCTCCTATCGTGTTCTAGGGATTGCACAGAGGGCTGCAGAGTTTTTTTGCAACAAGAAACAGAAAGTAGTCTAAGACGCCTTCCTTTCAAGTATGAATGTGAAGGGAAAGGCAAGAGAGTGGGAAAGTACTGTTTTCTATCACTATGCAAGCTGCTAATACAATCTCAGTGCTGTGTAGCAATTAGCTTGTCAGTGTACTGCAGTAAGTGTTTCTTGTTACCTACATCTAAGCAAATAGCTTTTTCACTATGACTCGCAAGGTGAAAACGCTCCTGCTCACTAAACAACTTCCATCGTGTTGTAGATGTTGCACAGAGGGCTGCAGAGTTTTTTGAAGGAAGAAAAATAAAGTTGTCTAAGACGCCTTCCTTTCAAGTATTAATGTGAAGCGAAAGGCAAGAGAGTGGGAAAGTACTGTTTTCTATCACTTTGCAAGCTGCTAACACAATCCCAGAGCTGTGTAGCAATTAGCTTGTCAGTGCACTGCAGTAAGTGTTTCTTGTTACCTACATCTAAGCATATAGCTTTTTCACTATGTCTCGCAAGGAGAAAACGTTCCCGCTTACTAAACATCTCCTATCGTGTTCTAGAAGTTGCACTGAGGGCTGCACAGTGTTTTGCAACAAGAAAAAGAAAGTTGTCTAAGAAGCCTTTCTTTCAAGTACTAATGTGAAGGGAAAGGCAAGAGAGTGAGAAAGTACTGTTTTCTATCACTTTGCAAGCTGCTAACACTATCTCAGTGCTGTGTAGCAATTAGCTTGTCAGTGCACTGCAGTAAGTTTTTCTTGTTACCTACATCTAAGCAAATAGCTTTTTCACTATGTCTCGCAAGGAGAAAACCTTCTTGCTCACTAAACATCTCCTATAGTGTTCTAGAAGTTGCACTGAGGGCTGCAGTGTGTTTTGCAACAAGAAAAAGAAAGTTGTCTAAGACGCCTTCCTTTCAAGTATTAATGTGAAGGGAAAGGCAAGAGAGTGGGAAAGTACTGTTTCCTATCACTATGCAAGCTGCTAACACAATCTCAGTGCGGTGTAGCAATTAGCTTGTCAGTGTACTGCAGTAAGTGTTTCTTGTTACCTACATCTAAGCAAATAGCTTTTTCACTATGTCTCGCAAGGAGAAAACGCTCCTTCTCACTAAACATCTCCTATCGTGTTCTAGAAGTTGCACAGAGGGCTGCAGTGTGTTTTGCAACAAGAAAAAGAAAGTTGTCTAAGAAGCCTTCCTTTCAAGTATTAATGTGAAGGGAAAGGCAAGGGAGTGAGAAAGTACTGTTTTCTATCACTGTGCAAGCTGCTAACACAATCCCAGTGCTGTGTAGCAATTAGCTTGTCAGTGCACTGCAGTAAGTGTTTCTTGTTACCTACATCTAAGCAAAAAGATTTTCACTATGTCTCGCAAGGAGAAAACGTTCCCGCTTACTAAACATCTCCTATAGTGTTCTAGAAGTTGCACTGAGGGCTGCAGAGTGTTTTGCAACAAGTAAAAGAAAGTTGTCTAAGAAGCCTTTCTTTCAAGTATTAATGTGAAGGGAAAGGCAAGAGAGTGGGAAAGTACTGTTTTCTATCACTTTGCAAGCTGCTAACACAATCTCAGTGCTGTGTAGCCATTAGCTTGTCAGTGTACTGCAGTAAGTGTTTCTTGTTACCTACATCTAAGCAAAAAGCTTTTTCACTATGTCTCACAAGGAGAAAACGTTCCTGCTCATTAAAAATCTCCTGTCGTGTTCTAGGGATTGCACAGACGGCTGCAGAGTTTTTTAGCAACAAGAAAAAGAAAGTTGTCTAAGACGCCTTCCTTTCAAGTATTAATGTGAAGGGAAAGGCAAGAGAGTGGGAAAGTACTGTTTTCTATCACTATGCAAGCTGCTAACACAATCTCAGTGCTGTGTAGCAATTAGCTTGTCAGTGTACTGCAGTAAGTGTTTCTTGTTACCTACATCTAAGCAAATAGCTTTTTCACTATGTCTCGCAAGGAGAAAACGTTCCTTCTCACTAAACATCTCCTATCGTGTTCTAGAAGTTGCACAGAGGGCTGCAGTGTGTTTTGCAACAAGAAAAAGAAAGTTGTCTAAGAAGCCTTCCTTTCAAGTATTAATGTGAAGGGAAAGGCAAGAGAGTGAGAAAGTACTGTTTTCTATCACTGTGCAAGCTGCTAACACAATCTCAGTGCTGTGTAGCAATTAGCTTGTAAGTGTACTGCAGTAAGTGTTTCTTGTTACCTACATCTAAGCAAATAGCTTTTACACTATGTCTCGCAAGGAGAAAACGTTCCTTCTCACTAAACATCTCCTATGGTGTTCTAGAAGTTGCACAGAGGGCTGCAGTGTGTTTTGCAACAAGAAAAAGAAAGTTGTCTAAGAAGACATTCTTTCAAGTATTAATGTGAAGGGAAAGGCAAGAGGGTAAGAAAGTACTGTTTTCAATCACTGTGCAAGCTGCTAACACAATCCCAGTGGTCTGTAGCAATTAGCATTTCAGTGCACTGCAGTAAGTGTTTCTTGTTACCTACATCTAAGCAAATAGCTTTTTCACTATGTCTCGCAAGGAGAAAACGCTCCTGCTCTCTAAACAACTTCCATCCTGTTGTAGATGTTGCACAGAGGGCTGCAGAGTTTTTTGAAGCAAGAATAAGAAAGTTGTCTAAGATGCCTTCCTTTCAAGTATTAATGTGAAGGGAAAGGCAAGAGAATGGGAAAGTACTGTTTTCTATCACTTTGCAAGCTGCTAACACAATCTCAGTGCTGAGTAGCAATTAGCTTGTCAGTGTACTGCAGTAAGTGTTTCTTGTTACCTACATCTAAGCAAAAAGCTTTTTCACTATGTCTCGCAAGGAGAAAACGTTCCTTCTCACTAAACATCTCCTATCGTGTTCTAGAAGTTGCACAGAGGGCTGCAGTGTGTTTTGCAACAAGAAAAAGAAAGTTGTCTAAGAAGCCTTCCTTTCAAGTATTAATGTGAAGGGAAAGGCAAGAGAGTGAGAAAGTACTGTTTTCTATCACTGTGCAAGCTGCTAACACAATCCCAGTGCTGTGTAGCAATTAGCTTTTCAGTGCACTGCAGTAAATGTTTCTTGTTACCTACATCTAAGCAAATAGCTTTTTCACTATGTCTCGCAAGGAGAAAACGCTCCTGCTCCCTAAACAACTTCCATCGTGTTGTAGAAGTTGCACAGAGGGCTGCAGTGTGTTTTGCAACAAGAAAAAGGAAGCTGTCTAAGAAGCCTTCCTTTCAAGTATTAATGTGAAGGGAAAGGCAAGAGAGTGGGAAAGTACTGTTTTCTATCACTTTGCAAGCTGCTAACACAATCCCAGAGCTGTGTAGCAATTAGCTTGTCAGTGCACTGCAGTAAGTGTTTCTTGTTACCTACATCTAAGCAAAAAGCTTTTTCACTATGTCTCGCAAGGAGAAAACGTTCCCGCTTACTAAACATCTCCTATCGTGTTCTAGAAGTTGCACTGAGGGCTGCACAGTGTTTTGCAACAAGAAAAAGAAAGTTGTCTAAGAAGCCTTTCTTTCAAGTACTAATGTGAAGGGAAAGGCAAGAGAGTGAGAAAGTACTGTTTTCTATCACTTTGCAAGCTGCTAACACTATCTCAGTGCTGTGTAGCAATTAGCTTGTCAGTGCACTGCAGTAAGTTTTTCTTGTTACCTACATCTAAGCAAATAGCTTTTTCACTATGTCTCGCAAGGAGAAAACCTTCTTGCTCACTAAACACCTCCTATAGTGTTCTAGAAGTTGCACTGAGGGCTGCAGTGTGTTTTGCAACAAGAAAAAGAAAGTTGTCTAAGACGCCTTCCTTTCAAGTATTAATGTGAAGGGAAAGGCAAGAGAGTGGGAAAGTACTGTTTCCTATCACTATGCAAGCTGCTAACACAATCTCAGTGCCGTGTAGCAATTAGCTTGTCAGTGTACTGCAGTAAGTGTTTCTTGTTACCTACATCTAAGCAAATAGCTTTTTCACTATGTCTCGCAAGGAGAAAACATTGCTGCTCACTAAACATCTTCTATCGTGTTGTAGAAGTTGCACAGAGGGCTGCAGTGTTTTTTGCAACAAGAAAAAGAAAGTTGTCTAAGAAGCCTTCCTTTCAAGTATTAATGTGAAGGGAAAGGCAAGAGAGTGAGAAAGTACTGTTTTCTATCACTGTGCAAGCTGCTAACACAATCCCAGTGCTGTGTAGCAATTAGCTTCTCAGTGCACTGCAGTAAGTGTTTCTTGTTACCTACATCTAAGCAAATAGCTTTTTCGCTATGTCTCGCAAGGAGAAAACGTTGCTGCTCACTAAACAACTTCCATCGTGTTGTAGATGTTGCACAGAGGGCTGCAGTGTGTTTTGCAACAAGAAAAAGAAAGTTGTCTACGAAGCCTTTCTTTCAAGTATTAATGTGAAGGGAAAGGCAAGAGAGTGGGAAAGTACTGTTTTCTATCACTGTGCAAGCTGCTAACACAATCCGAGTGCTGTATAGTAATTATCTTGTCAGTGCACTGCAGTAAGTGTTTCTTGTCACCTACATCTAAGCAAAAAGCTTTTTCACTATGTCTCGCAAGGAGAAAACGTTCCTGCTCACTAAACATCTCCTGTCGTGTTCTAGGGATTGCACAGAGGGCTGCAGAGTTTTTTAGCAACAAGAAAAAGAAAGTTGTCTAAGACGCCTTCCTTTCAAGTATTAATGTGAAGGGAAAGGCAAGAGAGTGGGAAAGTACTGTTTTCTATCACTATGCAAGCTGCTAACACAATCTCAGTGCTGTGTAGCAATTAGCTTGTCAGTGTACTGCAGTAAGTGTTTCTTGTTACCTACATCTAAGCAAATAGCTTTTTCACTATGTCTCGCAAGGAGAAAACGTTCCTTCTCACTAAACATCTCCTATCGTGTTCTAGAAGTTGCACAGAGGGCTGCAGTGTGTTTTGCAACAAGAAAAAGAAAGTTGTCTAAGAAGCCTTCCTTTCAAGTATTAATGTGAAGGGAAAGGCAAGAGAGTCAGAAAGTACTGCTTTCTATCACTGTGCAAGCTGCTAACACAATCCCAGTGCTGTGTAGCAATTAGCTTTTCAGTGCACTGCAGTAAGTGTTTCTTGTTACCTACATCTAAGCAAATAGCTTTTTCAGTATGTCTCGCAAGGAGAAAACGTTCCCGCTTACTAAACATCTCCTATCGTGTTCTACAAGTTGCACTGAGGGCTGCAGAGTGTTTTGCAACAAGTAAAAGAAAGTTGTCCAAGACGCCTTCCTTTCAAGTATTAATGTGAAGGGAAAGGCAAGAGAGTGGGAAAGTACTGTTTTCAATCACTGTGCAAGCTGCTAACACAATCCCAGTGCTGTGTAGCAATTAGCATTTCAGTGCACTGCAGTAAGTGTTTCTTGTTACCTACATCTAAGCAAATAGCTTTTTCACTATGTCTCGCAAGGAGAAAACGCTCCTGCTCTCTAAACAACTTCCATCCTGTTGTAGAAGTTGCACAGAGGGCTGCAGTGTGTTTTGCAACAAGAAAAAGAAAGCTGTCTAAGAAGCCTTCCTTTCAAGTATTAATGTGAAGGGAAAGGCAAGAGAGTGGGAAAGTACTGTTTTCTATCACTTTGCAAGCTGCTAACACTATCTCAGTGCTGTGTAGCAATTAGCTTGTCAGTGCACTGCAGTAAGTGTTTCTTGTTACCTACATCTAAGCAAATAGCTTTTTCACTATGTCTCGCAAGGAGAAAACGTTCCTGCTCACTAAACATCTCCTATCGTGTTCTAGAAGTTGCACAGAGGGCTGCAGAATGTTTTGCAGCAAGAAAAAGAAAGTTGCCTAAGTGCCTTCCTTTCAAGTGTTAATGTGAAGGGAAAGGCAAGAGAGTGGGAAAGTACTGTTTTCTATCACTATGCAAGCTGCTAACACAATCTCAGTGCTGTGTAGCAATTAGCTTGTCAGTGTACTGCAGTAAGTGTTTCTTGTTACCTACATCTAAGCAAATAGCTTTTTCACTATGTCTCGCAAGGAGAAAACGTTCCTTCTCACTAAACATCTCCTATCGTGTTCTAGAAGTTGCACAGAGGGCTGCAGTGTGTTTTGCAACAAGAAAAAGAAAGTTGTCTAAGAAGCCTTCCTTTCAAGTATTAATGTGAAGGGAAAGGCAAGAGAGTGAGAAAGTACTGTTTTCTATCACTTTGCAAGCTGCTAACAGAATCTCAGTGCTGTGTAGCAATTAGCTTCTAAGTGTACTGCAGTAAGTGTTTCTTGTTACCTACATCTAAGCAAATAGCTTTTACACTATGTCTCGCAAGGAGAAAACGTTCCTTCTCACTAAACATCTCCTATGGTGTTCTAGAAGTTGCACAGAGGGCTGCAGTGTGTTTTGCAACAAGAAAAAGAAAGTTGTCTAAGAAGACATTCTTTCAAGTATTAATGTGAAGGGAAAGGCAAGAGGGTAAGAAAGTACTGTTTTCAATCACTGTGCAAGCTGCTAACACAATCCCAGTGGTCTGTAGCAATTAGCATTTCAGTGCACTGCAGTAAGTGTTTCTTGTTACCTACATCTAAGCAAATAGCTTTTTCACTATGTCTCGCAAGGAGAAAACGCTCCTGCTCTCTAAACAACTTCCATCCTGTTGTAGATGTTGCACAGAGGGCTGCAGAGTTTTTTGAAGCAAGAATAAGAAAGTTGTCTAAGATGCCTTCCTTTCAAGTATTAATGTGAAGGGAAAGGCAAGAGAATGGGAAAGTACTGTTTTCTATCACTTTGCAAGCTGCTAACACAATCTCAGTGCTGAGTAGCAATTAGCTTGTCAGTGTACTGCAGTAAGTGTTTCTTGTTACCTACATCTAAGCAAAAAGCTTTTTCACTATGTCTCGCAAGGAGAAAACGTTCCTTCTCACTAAACATCTCCTATGGTGTTCTAGAAGTTGCACAGAGGGCTGCAGTGTGTTTTGCAACAAGAAAAAGAAAGTTGTCTAAGAAGCCTTCCTTTCAAGTATTAATGTGAAGGGAAAGGCAAGAGAGTGAGAAAGTACTGTTTTCTATCACTGTGCAAGCTGCTAACACAATCCCAGTGCTGTGTAGCAATTAGCTTTTCAGTGCACTGCAGTAAATGTTTCTTGTTACCTACATCTAAGCAAATAGCTTTTTCACTATGTCTCGCAAGGAGAAAACGCTCCTGCTCCCTAAACAACTTCCATCGTGTTGTAGAAGTTGCACAGAGGGCTGCAGTGTGTTTTGCAACAAGAAAAATAAAGCTGTCTAAGAAGCCTTCCTTTCAAGTATTAATGTGAAGGGAAAGGCAAGAGAGTGGGAAAGTACTGTTTTCTATCACTTTGCAAGCTGCTTACACAATCCCAGTGATGTGTAGCAATTAGCTTGTCAGTGCACTGCAGTAAGTTTTTCTTGTTACCTACATCTAAGCAAATAGCTTTTTCACTATGTCTCGCAAGGAGAAAACATTGCTGCTCACTAAACATCTCCTATCGCGTTCTAGAAGTTGCACTGAGGGCTGCACAGTGTTTTGCAACAAGAAAAAGAAAGTTGTCTAAGAAGCCTTTCTTTCAAGTACTAATGTGAAGGGAAAGGCAAGAGAGTGGGAAAGTACTGTTTTCTATCACTGTGCAAGCTGCTAACACAATCCCAGTGCTGTGTAGCAATTAGCTTGTCAGTGCACTGCAGTAAGTGTTTCTTGTTACCTACATCTAAGCATATAGCTTTTTCACTATGTCTCGCCAGGAGAAAAACTTCTTGCTCACTAAACATCTCCTATCGTGTTGTAGAAGTTGCACTGAGGGCTGCCGAGTGTTTTGTAACAAGAAAAAGAAAGATGTCCAAGACGCCTTTCTTTCAAGTATTAATGTGAAAGGAAAGGCAAGAGAGTGGAAAAGTACTGTTTTCTACCGCTTTGCAAGCTGCTGACACAATCCGAGTGCTGTGTAGCAATTAGCTTGTCAGTGCACTGCAGTAAGTATTTCTTGTTACCTACATCTCAGCAAATAGCTTTTTCACTATGTCTCGCAAGGAGAAAACGTTGCTGCTCACTAAACATCTAATATCGTGTTCTAGAAGGTGCACTGAGGGCTGCAGAGTGTTTTGTAACAAGAAAAAGAACGTTGTCTAAGAAGCCGTGCTTTCAAGTATTAATGTGAAGGGAAAGGCAAGAGAGTGGGAAAGTACTGTTTTCTATCACTGTGCAAGCTGCTAACACAATCCCAGTGCTGTGTAGCAATTAGCTTATCAGTGTACTGCAGTAAGTGTTTCTTGTTACCTACATCCTAAGCAAATAGCTTTTTCACTATGTCTGGCAAGGAGAAAACGTTCCTTTTCACTAAACATCTCCTATCGTGTTCTAGGGATTGCACAGAGGGCTGCAGAGTTTTTTTGCAACAAGAAACAGAAAGTTGTCTAAAACGCCTTCCTTTCAAGTATTAATGTGAAGGGAAAGGCAAGAGAGTGGGAAAGTACTGTTTTCTATCACTATGCAAGCTGCTAATACAATCTCAGTGCTGTGTAGCAATTAGCTTGTCAGTGTACTGCAGTAAGTGTTTCTTGTTACCTACATCTAAGCAAATAGCTTTCTCACTATGACTCGCAAGGTGAAAACGCTCCTGCTCACTAAACAACTTCCATCGTGTTGTAGATGTTGCACAGAGGGCTGCAGAGTTTTTTGAAGGAAGAAAAATAAAGTTGTCTAAGACGCCTTCCTTTCAAGTATTAATGTGAAGGGAAAGGCAAGAGAGTGGGAAAGTACTGTTTTCTATCACTTTGCAAGCTGCTAACACAATCCCAGAGCTGTGTAGCAATTAGCTTGTCAGTGCACTGCAGTAAGTGTTTCTTGTTACCTACATCTAAGCAAAAAGCTTTTTCACTATGTCTCGCAAGGAGAAAACGTTCCCGCTTACTAAACATCTCCTATCGTGTTCTAGAAGTTGCACTGAGGGCTGCACAGTGTTTTGCAACAAGAAAAAGAAAGTTGTCTAAGAAGCCTTTCTTTCAAGTACTAATGTGAAGGGAAAGGCAAGAGAGTGAGAAAGTACTGTTTTCTATCACTTTGCAAGCTGCTAACACTATCTCAGTGCTGTGTAGCAATTAGCTTGTCAGTGCACTGCAGTAAGTTTTTCTTGTTACCTACATCTAAGCAAATAGCTTTTTCACTATGTCTCGCAAGGAGAAAACCTTCTTGCTCACTAAACATCTCCTATAGTGTTCTAGAAGTTGCACTGAGGGCTGCAGTGTGTTTTGCAACAAGAAAAAGAAAGTTGTCTAAGACGCCTTCCTTTCAAGTATTAATGTGAAGGGAAAGGCAAGAGAGTGGGAAAGTACTGTTTCCTATCACTATGCAAGCTGCTAACACAATCTCAGTGCGGTGTAGCAATTAGCTTGTCAGTGTACTGCAGTAAGTGTTTCTTGTTACCTACATCTAAGCAAATAGCTTTTTCACTATGTCTCGCAAGGAGAAAACATTGCTGCTCACTAAACATCTTCTATCGTGTTGTAGAAGTTGCACAGAGGGCTGCAGTGTTTTTTGCAACAAGAAAAAGAAAGTTGTCTAAGAAGCCTTCCTTTCAAGTATTAATGTGAAGGGAAAGGCAAGAGAGTGAGAAAGTACTGTTTTCTATCACTGTGTAAGCTGGTAACACAATCCCAGTGCTGTGTAGCAATTAGCTTCTCAGTGCACTGCAGTAAGTGTTTCTTGTTACCTACATCTAAGCAAATAGCTTTTTCGCTATGTCTCGCAAGGAGAAAACGTTGCTGCTCACTAAACAACTTCCATCGTGTTGTAGATGTTGCACAGAGGGCTGCAGTGTGTTTTGCAACAAGAAAAAGAAAGTTGTCTACGAAGCCTTTCTTTCAAGTATTAATGTGAAGGGAAAGGCAAGAGAGTGGGAAAGTACTGTTTTCTATCACTGTGCAAGCTGCTAACACAATCCGAGTGCTGTATAGTAATTATCTTGTCAGTGCACTGCAGTAAGTGTTTCTTGTCACCTACATCTAAGCAAAAAGCTTTTTCACTATGTCTCGCAAGGAGAAAACGTTCCTGCTCACTAAACATCTCCTGTCGTGTTCTAGGGATTGCACAGAGGGCTGCAGAGTTTTTTAGCAACAAGAAAAAGAAAGTTGTCTAAGACGCCTTCCTTTCAAGTATTAATGTGAAGGGAAAGGCAAGAGAGTGGGAAAGTACTGTTTTCTATCACTATGCAAGCTGCTAACACAATCTCAGTGCTGTGTAGCAATTAGCTTGTCAGTGTACTGCAGTAAGTGTTTCTTGTTACCTACATCTAAGCAAATAGCTTTTTCACTATGTCTCGCAAGGAGAAAACGTTCCTTCTCACTAAACATCTCCTATCGTGTTCTAGAAGTTGCACAGAGGGCTGCAGTGTGTTTTGCAACAAGAAAAAGAAAGTTGTCTAAGAAGCCTTCCTTTCAAGTATTAATGTGAAGGGAAAGGCAAGAGAGTCAGAAAGTACTGCTTTCTATCACTGTGCAAGCTGCTAACACAATCCCAGTGCTGTGTAGCAATTAGCTTTTCAGTGCACTGCAGTAAGTGTTTCTTGTTACCTACATCTAAGCAAATAGCTTTTTCAGTATGTCTCGCAAGGAGAAAACGTTCCCGCTTACTAAACATCTCCTATCGTGTTCTAGAAGTTGCACTGAGGGCTGCAGAGTGTTTTGCAACAAGTAAAAGAAAGTTGTCCAAGACGCCTTCCTTTCAAGTATTAATGTGAAGGGAAAGGCAAGAGAGTGGGAAAGTACTGTTTTCAATCACTGTGCAAGCTGCTAACACAATCCCAGTGCTGTGTAGCAATTAGCATTTCAGTGCACTGCAGTAAGTGTTTCTTGTTACCTACATCTAAGCAAATAGCTTTTTCACTATGTCTCGCAAGGAGAAAACGCTCCTGCTCTCTAAACAACTTCCATCCTGTTGTAGATGCGTCACAGAGGGCTGCAGCGTTTTTTGAAGCAAGAATAAGAAAGTTGTCAAAGATGCCTTCCTTTCAAGTATTAATGTGTAGGGAAAGGCAAGAGAATGGGAAAGCACTGTTTTCTATCACTTTGCAAGCTGCTAACACAATCTCAGTGCTGTGTAGCAATTAGCTTGTCAGTGTACTGCAGTAAGTGTTTCTTGTTACCTACATCTAAGCAAATAGCTTTTTCACTATGTCTCGCAAGGAGAAAACGTTCCTTCTCACTAAACATCTCCTATCGTGTTCTAGAAGTTGCACAGAGGGCTGCAGAGTGTTTTGCAGCAAGAAAAAGAAAGTTGCCTAAGTGCCTTCCTTTCAAGTGTTAATGTGAAGGGAAAGGCAAGAGAGTGGGAAAGTACTGTTTTCTATCACTTTGCAAGCTGCTAACACAATCTCAGTGCTGTGTAGCAATTAGCTTGTCAGTGTACTGCAGTAAGTGTTTCTTGTTACCTACATCTAAGAAAATACCTTTTTCACTATGTCTCGCAAGGAGAAAACGTTCCTGCTCACTAAACATCTCCTATCGTGTTGTAGAAGTTGCACAGAGGGCTGCAGTGTGTATTGCAACAAGAAAAAGAAAGTTGTCTAAGAAGCCTTCCTTTCAAGTATTAATGTGAAGGGAAAGGCAAGAGAGTGAGAAAGTACTGTTTTCTATCACTTAGCAAGCTGCTAACACAATCCCAGTGCTGTGTAGCAATTAGCTTTTCAGTGCACTGCAGTAAGTGTTTCTTATACCTACATCTAAGCAAATAGCTTTTTCACTATGTCTCGCAAGGAGAAAACGTTGCTGCTCACTAAACAACTTCCATCGTGTTGTAGATGTTGCACAGAGGGCTGCAGTGTGTTTTGCAACAAGAAAAAGAAAGTTGTCTACGAAGCCTTTCTTTCAAGTATTAATGTGAAGGGAAAGGCAAGAGAGTGGGAAAGTACTGTTTTCTATCACTGTGCAAGCTGCTAACACAATCCGAGTGCTGTATAGTAATTATCTTGTCAGTGCACTGCAGTAAGTGTTTCTTGTCACCTACATCTAAGCAAAAAGCTTTTTCACTACGTCTCACAAGGAGAAAACGTTCCTGCTCACTAAAAATCTCCTGTCGTGTTCTAGGGATTGCACAGACGGCTGCAGAGTTTTTTAGCAACAAGAAAAAAAAAGTTGTCTAAGACGCCTTCCTTTCAAGTATTAATGTGAAGGGAAAGGCAAGAGAGTGGGAAAGTACTGTTTTCTATCACTATGCAAGCTGCTAACACAATCTCAGTGCTGTGTAGCAATTAGCTTGTCAGCGTACTGCAGTAAGTTTTTCTTCTTACCTACATCTAAGCAAATAGCTTTTTCACTATGTCTCGCAAGGAGAAAACGTTCCTTCTCACTAAACATCTCCTATCGTGTTCTAGAAGTTGCACAGAGGGCTGCAGTGTGTTTTGCAACAAGAAAAAGAAAGTTGTCTAAGAAGCCTTCCTTTCAAGTATTAATGTGAAGGGAAAGGCAAGAGAGTGAGAAAGTACTGTTTTCTATCACTGTGCAAGCTGCTAACACAATCCCAGTGCTGTGTAGCAATTAGCTTTTCAGTGCACTGCAGTAAGTGTTTCTTGTCACCTACATCTAAGCAAAAAGCTTTTTCACTATGTCTCGCAAGGAGAAAACGTTCCCGCTAACTAAACATCTCCTATCGTGTTCTAGAAGTTGCACTGAGGGCTGCAGAGTGTTTTGCAACAAGTAAAAGAAAGGTGTCCAAGACGCCTTCCTTTCAAGTATTAATGTGAAGGGAAAGGCAAGAGAGTGAGAAAGTACTGTTTTCTATCACTGTGCAAGCTGCTAACACAATCCCAGTGCTCTGTAGCAATTAGCATTTCAGTGCACTGCAGTAAGTGTTTCTTGTTACCTACATCTAAGCAAATAGCTTTTTCACTATGTCTCGCAAGGAGAAAACGCTCCTGCTCTCTAAACAACTTCCATCCTGTTGTAGATGTTGCACAGAGGGCTGCAGAGTTTTTTGAAGCAAGAATAAGAAAGTTGTCTAAGATGCCTTCCTTTCAAGTATTAATGTGAAGGGAAAGGCAAGAGAATGGGAAAGTACTGTTTTGTATCACTTTGCAAGCTGCTAACACAATCTCAGTGCTGTGTAGCAATTAGCTTGTCAGTGTACTAAAGTAAGTGTTTCTTGTTACCTACATCTAAGCAAAAAGCTTTTTCACTATGTCTCGCAAGGAGAAAACGTTCCTTCTCACTAAACATCTCGTATCGTGTTCTTCAGGTTGCACAGAGGGCTGCAGTGTGTTTTGCAACAAGAAAAAGAAAGTTGTCTAAGAAGCCTTTCTTTCAAGTATTAATGTGAAGGGAAAGGCAAGAGAGTGGGAAAGTACTGTTTTCTACCGCTTTACAAACTGCTAACACAATCCGAGTGCTGTGTAGCAATTAGCTTGTCAGTGCACTGCAGTAAGTGTTTCTTGTTACCTACATCTAAGCAAAAAGCTTTTTCACTATGTCTCGCAAGGAGAAAACGTTGCTGCTCACTAAACATCTCCTGTCGTGTTCTAGGGATTGCACAGAGGGCTGCAAAGTTTTTTAGCAACAAGAAAAAGAAAGTTGTCTAAGACGCCTTCCTTTCAAGTATTAATGTGAAGGGAAAGGCAAGAGAGTGGGAAAGTACTGTTTTCTATCACTTTGCAAGCTGCTTACACAATCCCAGTGCTGTGTAGCAATTAGCTTGTCAGTGCACTGCAGTAAGTTTTTCTTGTTACCTACATCTAAGCAAATAGCTTTTTCACTATGTCTCGCAAGGAGAAAACGTTCCTTCTCACTAAACATCTCCTATCGTGTTCTAGAAGTTGCACAGAGGGCTGCAGTGTGTTTTGCAACAAGAAAAAGAAAGTTGTCTAAGAAGCCTTCCTTTCAAGTATTAATGTGAAGGGAAAGGCAAGAGAGTGAGAAAGTACTGTTTTCTATCACTGTGCAAGCTGCTAACACAATCCCAGTGTTGTGTAGCAATTAGCTTGTCAGTGCACTTCAGTAAGTGTTTCTTGTTACCTACATCTAAGCAAATAGCTTTTTCACTATGTCTCGCAAGGAGAAAACCTTCCTGTTCACTAAACATCTTCTGTCGTGTTCTAGGGGTTGCACAGAGGACTGCAGAGTGTTTTGCAACAAGAAAAAGAAAGTTGTCTAAGACGCCTTCCTTTCAAGTATTATTGTGAATGGAAAGGTAAGAGAGTTGAAAGGTACTGTTTTCTATCACTTTGCAAGCTGGGCACACAATCCCAGTGTTGTGTAGCAATTAGCTTGTCAGTGCTCTGCAGTAAGTGCGTCTTGTAACCTACATCTAAGCAAATAGCTTCTTCGCAGTTTTTCGCAAGGAGAAACTGAGCCAGTTCAGAAAACATCTCCCATAGAGTTCTAGAGAATGCACGCAGGTGTGCAGAGTGTTTTGCAAAAAGCAAAAGAAACTTCTCTAAGACGCCTTGCATTAAAATAAAAATGTGAATAGAAAAGGAAGGAGAATGGAGAGGTACTGTTTTCAATCAGTTTGCAATCTGCTTACACAATCCCAGTGCCGTGTAGAAATTAGCTTGTCAGTGCACTGCAGTAAGTGTTTCTTGTTACCTACATCTAAGCAAATAGCTTTTTCACTATGTCTCGCAAGGAGAAAACGCTCCTGCTCACTAAACAACTTCCATCGTCTTGTAGATGCGTCACAGAGGGCTGCAGAGTTTTTTGAAGCAAGAAAAAGAAAGTTGTCTAAGACGCCTTCCTTTCAAGTATTAATGTGAAGGGAAAGGCAAGAGAGTGGGAAAGTACTGTTTTCTATCACTTTGCAAGCTGCTAACACAATCTCAGTGCTGTGCAGCAATTAGCTTGTCAGTGTACTGCAGTAAGTGTTTCTTGTTACCTACATCTAAGCAAATAGCTTTTTCACTATGTCTCGCAAGGAGAAAACGTTCCTGCTCACTAAACATCTCCTATCGTGTTCTAGAAGTTGCACTGAGGGCTGCAGAGTGTTTTGCAACAAGTAAAAGAAAGTTGTCCAAGACGCCTTCCTTTCAAGTATTAATGTGAAGGGAAAGGCAAGAGAGTGGGAAAGTACTGTTTTCAATCACTGTGCAAGCTGCTAACACAATCCCAGTGCTGTGTAGCAATTAGCATTTCAGTGCACTGCAGTAAGTGTTTCTTGTTACCTACATCTAAGCAAATAGCTTTTTCACTATGTCTCGCAAGGAGAAAACGCTCCTGCTCTCTAAACAACTTCAATCCTGTTGTAGATGCGTCACAGAGGGCTGCAGAGTTTTTTGAAGCAAGAAAAAGAAAGTTGTCTAAGATGCCTTCCTTTCAAGTATTAATGTGAAGGGAAAGGCAAGAGAAAGGGAAAGCACTGTTTTCTATCACTTTGCAAGCTGCTAACACAATCTCAGTGCTGTGTAGCAATTAGCTTGTCAGTGTACTGCAGTAAGTGTTTCTTGTTACCTACATCTAAGCAAATAGCTTTTTCACTATGTCTCGCAAGGAGAAAACGTTCCTTCTCACTAAACATCTCTTATCGTGTTCTAGAAGTTGCACAGAGGGCTGCAGTGTGTTTTGCAACAAGAAAAAGAAAGTGTTCTAAGAAGACTTCCTTTCAAGTATTAATGTGAAGGGAAAGGCAAGAGAGTGAGAAAGTACTGTTTTCTATCACTGTGCAAGCTGCTAACATAATCCCAGTGCTGTGTAGCAATTAGCTTTTCAGTGCACTGCAGTAAGTGTTTCTTGTTACCTACATCTAAGCAAATAGCTTTTTCACTATGTCTCGCAAGGAGAAAACGTTACTGCTCACTAAACAACTTCCATCGTGTTGTAGAAGTTGCACAGAGGGCTGCAGTGTGTTTTGCAACAAGAAAAAGAAAGTTGTCTAAGAAGCCTTCCTTTCAAGTATTAATGTGAAGGGAAAGGCAAGAGAGTGGGAAAGTACTGTTTTCTATCACTGTGCAAGCTGCTAACACAATCCCAGTGCTGTGTAGCAATTAGCTTGTCAGTGCACTGCAGTAAGTGTTTCTTGTTACCTACATCTAAGCATATAGCTTTTTCACTATGTCTCGCCAGGAGAAAAACTTCTTGCTCACTAAACATCTCCTATCGTGTTGTAGAAGTTGCACTGAGGGCTGCAGAGTGTTTTGTAACAAGAAAAAGAAAGATGTCCAAGACGCCTTTCTTTCAAGTATTAATGTGAAAGGAAAGGCAAGAGAGTGGAAAAGTACTGTTTTCTACCGCTTTGCAAGCTGCTGACACAATCCGAGTGCTGTGTAGCAATTAGCTTGTCAGTGCACTGCAGTACGTGTTTCTTGTTACCTACATCTAAGCAAATAGCTTTTTCGCTATGTCTCGCAAGGAGAGAACGTTGCTGCTCACTAAACATCTAATATCGTGTTCTAGAAGGTGCACTGAGGGCTGCAGAGTGTTTTGTAACAAGAAAAAGAAAGTTGTCTAAGAAGCCGTGCTTTCAAGTATTAATGTGAAGGGAAAGGCAAGAGAGTGGGAAAGTACTGTTTTCTATCACTGTGCAAGCTGCTAACACAATCCCAGTGCTGTGTAGCAATTAGCTTATTAGTGTACTGCAGTAAGTGTTTCTTGTTACCTACATCCTAAGCAAATAGCTTTTTCACTATGTCTGGCAAGGAGAAAACGTTCCTTTTCACTAAACATCTCCTATCGTGTTCTAGGGATTGCACAGAGGGCTGCAGAGTTTTTTTGCAACAAGAAACTGAAAGTTGTCTAAGACGCCTTCCTTTCAAGTATGAATGTGAAGGGAAAGGCAAGAGAGTGGGAAAGTACTGTTTTCTATCACTATGCAAGCTGCTAATACAATCTCAGTGCTGTGTAGCAATTAGCTTGTCAGTGTACTGCAGTAAGTGTTTCTTGTTACCTACATCTAAGCAAATAGCTTTCTCACTATCACTCGCAAGGTGAAAACGCTCCTGCTCACTAAACAACTTCCATCGTGTTGTAGATGTTGCACAGAGGGCTGCAGAGTTTTTTGAAGGAAGAAAAATAAAGTTGTCTAAGACGCCTTCCTTTCAAGTGTTAATGTGAAGGGAAAGGCAAGAGAGTGGGAAAGTACTGTTTTCTATCACTTTGCAAGCTGCTAACACAATCCCAGAGCTGTGTAGCACTTAGCTTGTCAGTGCACTGCAGTAAGTGTTTCTTGTTACCTACATCTAAGCAAAAAGCTTTTTCACTATGTCTCGCAAGGAGAAAACGTTCCCGCTTACTAAACATCTCCTATCGTGTTCTAGAAGTTGCACTGAGGGCTGCACAGTGTTTTGCAACAAGAAAAAGAAAGTTGTCTAAGAAGCCTTTATTTCAAGTACTAATGTGAAGGGAAAGGCAAGAGAGTGGGAAAGTACTGTTTTCTATCACTTTGCAAGCTGCTAACACTATCTCAGTGCTGTGTAGCAATTAGCTTGTCAGTGCACTGCAGTAAGTTTTTCTTGTTACCTACATCTAAGCAAATAGCTTTTTCACTATGTCTCGCAAGGAGAAAACCTTCTTGCTCACTAAACATCTCCTATAGTGTTCTAGAAGTTGCACTGAGGGCTGCAGTGTGTTTTGCAACAAGAAAAAGAAAGTTGTCTAAGACGCCTTCCTTTCAAGTATTAATGTGAAGGGAAAGGCAAGAGAGTGGGAAAGTACTGTTTCCTATCACTATGCAAGCTGCTAACACAATCTCAGTGCGGTGTAGCAATTAGCTTGTCAGTGTACTGCAGTAAGTGTTTCTTGTTACCTACATCTAAGCAAATAGCTTTTTCACTATGTCTCGCAAGGAGAAAACATTGCTGCTCACTAAACATCTTCTATCGTGTTGTAGAAGTTGCACAGAGGGCTGCAGTGTTTTTTGCAACAAGAAAAAGAAAGTTGTCTAAGAAGCCTTCCTTTCAAGTATTAATGTGAAGGGAAAGGCAAGAGAGTGAGAAAGTACTGTTTTCTATCACTGTGCAAGCTGCTAACACAATCCCAGTGCTGTGTAGCAATTAGCTTCTCAGTGCACTGCAGTAAGTGTTTCTTGTTACCTACATCTAAGCAAATAGCTTTTTCGCTATGTCTCGCAAGGAGAAAACGTTGCTGCTCACTAAACAACTTCCATCGTGTTGTAGATGTTGCACAGAGGGCTGCAGTGTGTTTTGCAACAAGAAAAAGAAAGTTGTCTACGAAGCCTTTCTTTCAAGTATTAATGTGAAGGGAAAGGCAAGAGAGTGGGAAAGTACTGTTTTCTATCACTGTGCAAGCTGCTAACACAATCCGAGTGCTGTATAGTAATTATCTTGTCAGTGCACTACAGTAAGTGTTTCTTGTCACCTACATCTAAGCAAAAAGCTTTTTCACTATGTCTCGCAAGGAGAAAACGTTCCTGCTCACTAAACATCTCCTGTCGTGTTCTAGGGATTGCACAGAGGGCTGCAGAGTTTTTTAGCAACAAGAAAAAGAAAGTTGTCTAAGACGCCTTCCTTTCAAGTATTAATGTGAAGGGAAAGGCAAGAGAGTGGGAAAGTACTGTTTTCTATCACTATGCAAGCTGCTAACACAATCTCAGTGCTGTGTAGCAATTAGCTTGTCAGTGTACTGCAGTAAGTGTTTCTTGTTACCTACATCTAAGCAAATAGCTTTTTCACTATGTCTCGCAAGGAGAAAACGTTCCTTCTCACTAAACATCTCCTATCGTGTTCTAGAAGTTGCACAGAGGGCTGCAGTGTGTTTTGCAACAAGAAAAAGAAAGTTGTCTAAGAAGCCTTCCTTTCAAGTATTAATGTGAAGGGAAAGGCAAGAGAGTCAGAAAGTACTGCTTTCTATCACTGTGCAAGCTGCTAACACAATCCCAGTGCTGTGTAGCAATTAGCTTTTCAGTGCACTGCAGTAAGTGTTTCTTGTTACCTACATCTAAGCAAATAGCTTTTTCAGTATGTCTCGCAAGGAGAAAACGTTCCCGCTTACTAAACATCTCCTATCGTGTTCTAGAAGTTGCACTGAGGGCTGCAGAGTGTTTTGCAACAAGTAAAAGAAAGTTGTCCAAGACGCCTTCCTTTCAAGTATTAATGTGAAGGGAAAGGCAAGAGAGTGGGAAAGTACTGTTTTCAATCACTGTGCAAGCTGCTAACACAATCCCAGTGCTGTGTAGCAATTAGCATTTCAGTGCACTGCAGTAAGTGTTTCTTGTTACCTACATCTAAGCAAATAGCTTTTTCACTATGTCTCGCAAGGAGAAAACGCTCCTGCTCTCTAAACAACTTCCATCCTGTTGTAGATGCGTCACAGAGGGCTGCAGCGTTTTTTGAAGCAAGAATAAGAAAGTTGTCAAAGATGCCTTCCTTTCAAGTATTAATGTGAAGGGAAAGGCAAGAGAATGGGAAAGCACTGTTTTCTATCACTTTGCAAGCTGCTAACACAATCTCAGTGCTGTGTAGCAATTAGCTTGTCAGTGTACTGCAGTAAGTGTTTCTTGTTACCTACATCTAAGCAAATAGCTTTTTCACTATGTCTCGCAAGGAGAAAACGTTCCTTCTCACTAAACATCTCCTATCGTGTTCTAGAAGTTGCACAGAGGGCTGCAGAGTGTTTTGCAGCAAGAAAAAGAAAGTTGCCTAAGTGCATTCCTTTCAAGTGTTAATGTGAAGGGAAAGGCAAGAGAGTGGGAAAGTACTGTTTTCTATCACTATGCAAGCTGCTAACACAATCTCAGTGCTGTGTAGCAATTAGCTTGTCAGTGTACTGCAGTAAGTGTTTCTTGTTACCTACATCTAAGCAAATAGCTTTTTCACTATGTCTCGCAAGGAGAAAACGTTCCTTCTCACTAAACATCTCCTATCGTGTTCTAGAAGTTGCACAGAGGGCTGCAGTGTGTTTTGCAACAAGAAAAAGTAAGTTGTCTAAGAAGCCTTCCTTTCAAGTATTAATGTGAAGGGAAAGGCAAGAGAGTGAGAAAGTACTGTTTTCTATCACTTTGCAAGCTGCTAACACAATCTCAGTGCTGTGTAGCAATTAGCTTGTAAGTGTACTGCAGTAAGTGTTTCTTGTTACCTACATCTAAGCAAATAGCTTTTACACTATGTCTCGCAAGGAGAAAACGTTCCTTCTCACTAAACATCTCCTATGGTGTTCTAGAAGTTGCACAGAGGGCTGCAGTGTGTTTTGCAACAAGAAAAAGAAAGTTGTCTAAGAAGACATTCTTTCAAGTATTAATGTGAAGGGAAAGGCAAGAGGGTAAGAAAGTACTGTTTTCAATCACTGTGCAAGCTGCTAACACAATCCCAGTGGTCTGTAGCAATTAGCATTTCAGTGCACTGCAGTAAGTGTTTCTTGTTACCTACATCTAAGCAAATAGCTTTTTCACTATGTCTCGCAAGGAGAAAACGCTCCTGCTCTCTAAACAACTTCCATCCTGTTGTAGATGTTGCACAGAGGGCTGCAGAGTTTTTTGAAGCAAGAATAAGAAAGTTGTCTAAGATGCCTTCCTTTCAAGTATTAATGTGAAGGGAAAGGCAAGAGAATGGGAAAGTACTGTTTTCTATCACTTTGCAAGCTGCTAACACAATCTCAGTGCTGAGTAGCAATTAGCTTGTCAGTGTACTGCAGTAAGTGTTTCTTGTTACCTACATCTAAGCAAAAAGCTTTTTCACTATGTCTCGCAAGGAGAAAACGTTCCTTCTCACTAAACATCTCCTATCGTGTTCTAGAAGTTGCACAGAGGGCTGCAGTGTGTTTTGCAACAAGAAAAAGAAAGTTGTCTAAGAAGCCTTCCTTTCAAGTATTAATGTGAAGGGAAAGGCAAGAGAGTGAGAAAGTACTGTTTTCTATCACTGTGCAAGCTGCTAACACAATCCCAGTGCTGTGTAGCAATTAGCTTTTCAGTGCACTGCAGTAAATGTTTCTTGTTACCTACATCTAAGCAAATAGCTTTTTCACTATGTCTCGCAAGGAGAAAACGCTCCTGCTCCCTAAACAACTTCCATCGTGTTGTAGAAGTTGCACAGAGGGCTGCAGTGTGTTTTGCAACAAGAAAAAGAAAGCTGTCTAAGAAGCCTTCCTTTCAAGTATTAATGTGAAGGGAAAGGCAAGAGAGTGGGAAAGTACTGTTTTCTATCACTTTGCAAGCTGCTTACACAATCCCAGTGCTGTGTAGCAATTAGCTTGTCAGTGCACTGCAGTAAGTTTTTCTTGTTACCTACATCTAAGCAAATAGCTTTTTCACTATGTCTCGCAAGGAGAAAACATTGCTGCTCACTAAACATCTCCTATCGCGTTCTAGAAGTTGCACTGAGGGCTGCACAGTGTTTTGCAACAAGAAAAAGAAAGTTGTCTAAGAAGCCTTTCTTTCAAGTACTAATGTGAAGGGAAAGGCAAGAGAGTGGGAAAGTATTGTTTTCTATCACTGTGCAAGCTGCTAAAACAATCCCAGTGCTGTGTAGCAATTAGCTTGTCAGTGCACTGCAGTAAGTGTTTCTTGTTACCTACATCTAAGCATATAGCTTTTTCACTATGTCTCGCCAGGAGAAAAACTTCTTGCTCACTAAACATCTCCTATCGTGTTGTAGAAGTTGCACTGAGGGCTGCCGAGTGTTTTGTAACAAGAAAAAGAAAGATGTCCAAGACGCCTTTCTTTCAAGTATTAATGTGAAAGGAAAGGCAAGAGAGTGGAAAAGTACTGTTTTCTACCGCTTTGCAAGCTGCTGACACAATCCGAGTGCTGTGTAGCAATTAGCTTGTCAGTGCACTGCAGTAAGTATTTCTTGTTACCTACATCTCAGCAAATAGCTTTTTCACTATGTCTCGCAAGGAGAAAACGTTGCTGCTCACTAAACATCTAATATCGTGTTCTAGAAGGTGCACTGAGGGCTGCAGAGTGTTTTGTAACAAGAAAAAGAAAGTTGTCTAAGAAGCCGTGCTTTCAAGTATTAATGTGAAGGGAAAGGCAAGAGAGTGGGAAAGTACTGTTTTCTATCACTGTGCAAGCTGCTAACACAATCCCAGTGCTGTGTAGCAATTAGCTTATCAGTGTACTGCAGTAAGTGTTTCTTGTTACCTACATCCTAAGCAAATAGCTTTTTCACTATGTCTGGCAAGGAGAAAACGTTCCTTTTCACTAAACATCTCCTATCGTGTTCTAGGGATTGCACAGAGGGCTGCAGAGTTTTTTTGCAACAAGAAACAGAAAGTTGTCTAAAACGCCTTCCTTTCAAGTATTAATGTGAAGGGAAAGGCAAGAGAGTGGGAAAGTACTGTTTTCTATCACTATGCAAGCTGCTAATACAATCTCAGTGCTGTGTAGCAATTAGCTTGTCAGTGTACTGCAGTAAGTGTTTCTTGTTACCTACATCTAAGCAAATAGCTTTCTCACTATGACTCGCAAGGTGAAAACGCTCCTGCTCACTAAACAACTTCCATCGTGTTGTAGATGTTGCACAGAGGGCTGCAGAGTTTTTTGAAGGAAGAAAAATAAAGTTGTCTAAGACGCCTTCCTTTCAAGTATTAATGTGAAGGGAAAGGCAAGAGAGTGGGAAAGTACTGTTTTCTATCACTTTGCAAGCTGCTAACACAATCCCAGAGCTGTGTAGCAATTAGCTTGTCAGTGCACTGCAGTAAGTGTTTCTTGTTACCTACATCTAAGCAAAAAGCTTTTTCACTATGTCTCGCAAGGAGAAAACGTTCCCGCTTACTAAACATCTCCTATCGTGTTCTAGAAGTTGCACTGAGGGCTGCACAGTGTTTTGCAACAAGAAAAAGAAAGTTGTCTAAGAAGCCTTTCTTTCAAGTACTAATGTGAAGGGAAAGGCAAGAGAGTGAGAAAGTACTGTTTTCGATCACTTTGCAAGCTGCTAACACTATCTCAGTGCTGTGTAGCAATTAGCTTGTCAGTGCACTGCAGTAAGTTTTTCTTGTTACCTACATCTAAGCAAATAGCTTTTTCACTATGTCTCGCAAGGAGAAAACCTTCTTGCTCACTAAACATCTCCTATAGTGTTCTAGAAGTTGCACTGAGGGCTGCAGTGTGTTTTGCAACAAGAAAAAGAAAGTTGTCTAAGACGCCTTCCTTTCAAGTATTAATGTGAAGGGAAAGGCAACAGAGTGGGAAAGTACTGTTTCCTATCACTATGCAAGCTGCTAACACAATCTCAGTGCGGTGTAGCAATTAGCTTGTCAGTGTACTGCAGTAAGTGTTTCTTGTTACCTACATCTAAGCAAATAGCTTTTTCACTATGTCTCGCAAGGAGAAAACATTGCTGCTCACTAAACATCTTCTATCGGGTTGTAGAAGTTGCACAGAGGGCTGCAGTGTTTTTTGCAACAAGAAAAAGAAAGTTGTCTAAGAAGCCTTCCTTTCAAGTATTAATGTGAAGGGAAAGGCAAGAGAGTGAGAAAGTACTGTTTTCTATCACTGTGCAAGCTGCTAACACAATCCCAGTGCTGTGTAGCAATTAGCTTCTCAGTGCACTGCAGTAAGTGTTTCTTGTTACCTACATCTAAGCAAATAGCTTTTTCGCTATGTCTCGCAAGGAGAAAACGTTGCTGCTCACTAAACAACTTCCATCGTGTTGTAGATGTTGCACAGAGGGCTGCAGTGTGTTTTGCAACAAGAAAAAGAAAGTTGTCTACGAAGCCTTTCTTTCAAGTATTAATGTGAAGGGAAAGGCAAGAGAGTGGGAAAGTACTGTTTTCTATCACTGTGCAAGCTGCTAACACAATCCGAGTGCTGTATAGTAATTATCTTGTCAGTGTACTGCAGTAAGTGTTTCTTGTCACCTACATCTAAGCAAAAAGCTTTTTCACTATGTCTCGCAAGGAGAAAACGTTCCTGCTCACTAAACATCTCCTGTCGTGTTCTAGGGATTGCACAGAGGGCTGCAGAGTTTTTTAGCAACAAGAAAAAGAAAGTTGTCTAAGACGCCTTCCTTACAAGTATTAATGTGAAGGGAAAGGCAAGAGAGTGGGAAAGTACTGTTTTCTATCACTATGCAAGCTGCTAACACAATCTCAGTGCTGTGTAGCAATTAGCTTGTCAGTGTACTGCAGTAAGTGTTTCTTGTTACCTACATCTAAGCAAATAGCTTTTTCACTATGTCTCGCAAGGAGAAAACGTTCCTTCTCACTAAACATCTCCTATCGTGTTCTAGAAGTTGCACAGAGGGCTGCAGTGTGTTTTGCAACAAGAAAAAGAAAGTTGTCTAAGAAGCCTTCCTTTCAAGTATTAATGTGAAGGGAAAGGCAAGAGAGTCAGAAAGTACTGCTTTCTACCACTGTGCAAGCTGCTAACACAATCCCAGTGCTGTGTAGCAATTAGCTTTTCAGTGCACTGCAGTAAGTGTTTCTTGTTACCTACATCTAAGCAAATAGCTTTTTCAGTATGTCTCGCAAGGAGAAAACGTTCCCGCTTACTAAACATCTCCTATCGTGTTCTAGAAGTTGCACTGAGGGCTGCAGAGTGTTTTGCAACAAGTAAAAGAAAGTTGTCCAAGACGCCTTCCTTTCAAGTATTAATGTGAAGGGAAAGGCAAGAGAGTGGGAAAGTACTGTTTTCAATCACTGTGCAAGCTGCTAACACAATCCCAGTGCTGTGTAGCAATTAGCATTTCAGTGCACTGCAGTAAGTGTTTCTTGTTACCTACATCTAAGCAAATAGCTTTTTCACTATGTCTCGCAAGGAGAAAACGCTCCTGCTCTCTAAACAACTTCCATCCTGTTGTAGATGCGTCACAGAGGGCTGCAGCGTTTTTTGAAGCAAGAATAAGAAAGTTGTCAAAGATGCCTTCCTTTCAAGTATTAATGTGAAGGGAAAGGCAAGAGAATGGGAAAGCACTGTTTTCTATCACTTTGCAAGCTGCTAACACAATCTCAGTGCTGTGTAGCAATTAGCTTGTCAGTGTACTGCAGTAAGTGTTTCTTGTTACCTACATCTAAGCAAATAGCTTTTTCACTATGTCTCGCAAGGAGAAAACGTTCCTTCTCACTAAACATCTCCTATCGTGTTCTAGAAGTTGCACAGAGGGCTGCAGAGTGTTTTGCAGCAAGAAAAAGAAAGTTGCCTAAGTGCCTTCCTTTCAAGTGTTAATGTGAAGGGAAAGGCAAGAGAGTGGGAAAGTACTGTTTTCTATCACTTTGCAAGCTGCTAACACAATCTCAGTGCTGTGTAGCAATTAGCTTGTCAGTGTACTGCAGTAAGTGTTTCTTGTTACCTACATCTAAGAAAATACCTTTTTCACTATGTCTCGCAAGGAGAAAACGTTCCTGCTCACTAAACATCTCCTATCGTGTTGTAGAAGTTGCACAGAGGGCTTCTGTGTGTATTGCAACAAGAAAAAGAAAGTTGTCTAAGAAGCCTTCCTTTCAAGTATTAATGTGAAGGGAAAGGCAAGAGAGTGAGAAAGTACTGTTTTCTATCACTTAGCAAGCTGCTAACACAATCCCAGTGCTGTGTAGCAATTAGCTTTTCAGTGCACTGCAGTAAGTGTTTCTTATACCTACATCTAAGCAAATAGCTTTTTCACTATGTCTCGCAAGGAGAAAACGTTGCTGCTCACTAAACAACTTCCATCGTGTTGTAGATGTTGCACAGAGGGCTGCAGTGTGTTTTGCAACAAGAAAAAGAAAGTTGTCTACGAAGCCTTTCTTTCAAGTATTAATGTGAAGGGAAAGGCAAGAGAGTGGGAAAGTACTGTTTTCTATCACTGTGCAAGCTGCTAACACAATCCGAGTGCTGTATAGTAATTATCTTGTCAGTGCACTGTAGTAAGTGTTTCTTGTCACCTACATCTAAGCAAAAAGCTTTTTCACTATGTCTCACAAGGAGAAAACGTTCCTGCTCACTAAAAATCTCCTGTCGTGTTCTAGGGATTGCACAGACGGCTGCAGAGTTTTTTAGCAACAAGAAAAAAAAAGTTGTCTAAGACGCCTTCCTTTCAAGTATTAATGTGAAGGGAAAGGCAAGAGAGTGGGAAAGTACTGTTTTCTATCACTATGCAAGCTGCTAACACAATCTCAGTGCTGTGTAGCAATTAGCTTGTCAGCGTACTGCAGTAAGTGTTTCTTGTTACCTACATCTAAGCAAATAGCTTTTTCACTATGTCTCGCAAGGAGAAAACGTTCCTTCTCACTAAACATCTCCTATCGTGTTCTAGAAGTTGCACAGAGGGCTGCAGTGTGTTTTGCAACAAGAAAAAGAAAGTTGTCTAAGAAGCCTTCCTTTCAAGTATTGATGTGAAGGGAAAGGCAAGAGAGTGAGAAAGTACTGTTTTCTATCACTGTGCAAGCTGCTAACACAATCCCAGTGCTGTGTAGCAATTAGCTTTTCAGTGCACTGCAGTAAGTGTTTCTTGTCACCTACATCTAAGCAAAAAGCTTTTTCACTATGTCTCGCAAGGAGAAAACGTTCCCGCTAACTAAACATCTCCTATCGTGTTCTAGAAGTTGCACTGAGGGCTGCAGAGTGTTTTGCAACAAGTAAAAGAAAGGTGTCCAAGACGCCTTCCTTTCAAGTATTAATGTGAAGGGAAAGGCAAGAGAGTGAGAAAGTACTGTTTTCTATCACTGTGCAAGCTGCTAACACAATCCCAGTGCTCTGTAGCAATTAGCATTTCAGTGCACTGCAGTAAGTGTTTCTTGTTACCTACATCTAAGCAAATAGCTTTTTCACTATGTCTCGCAAGGAGAAAACGCTCCTGCTCTCTAAACAACTTCCATCCTGTTGTAGATGTTGCACAGAGGGCTGCAGAGTTTTTTGAAGCAAGAATAAGAAAGTTGTCTAAGATGCCTTCCTTTCAAGTATTAATGTGAAGGGAAAGGCAAGAGAATGGGAAAGTACTGTTTTGTACCTCTTTGCAAGCTGCTTACACAATCTCAGTGCTGTGTAGCAATTAGCTTGTCAGTGTACTGAAGTAAGTGTTTCTTGTTACCTACATCTAAGCAAAAAGCTTTTTCACTATGTCTCGCAAGGAGAAAACGTTCCTTCTCACTAAACATCTCGTATCGTGTTCTTCAGGTTGCAGAGAGGGCTGCAGTGTGTTTTGCAACAAGAAAAAGAAAGTTGTCTAAGAAGCCTTTCTTTCAAGTATTAATGTGAAGGGAAAGGCAAGAGAGTGGGAAAGTACTGTTTTCTACCGCTTTACAAACTGCTAACACAATCCGAGTGCTGTGTAGCAATTAGCTTGTCAGTGCACTGCAGTAAGTGTTTCTTGTTACCTACATCTAAGCAAAAAGCTTTTTCACTATGTCTCGCAAGGAGAAAACGTTGCTGCTCACTAAACATCTCCTGTCGTGTTCTAGGGACTGCACAGAGGGCTGCAAAGTTTTTTAGCAACAAGAAAAAGAAAGTTGTCTAAGAAGCCTTCCTTTCAAGTATTAATGTGAAGGGAAAGGCAAGAGAGTGGGAAAGTACTGTTTTCTATCACTTTGCAAGCTGCTTACACAATCCCAGTGCTGTGTAGCAATTAGCTTGTCAGTGCACTGCAGTAAGTTTTTCTTGTTACCTACATCTAAGCAAATAGCTTTTTCACTATGTCTCGCAAGGAGAAAACGTTCCTTCTCACTAAACATCTCCTATCGTGTTCTAGAAGTTGCACAGAGGGCTGCAGTGTGTTTTGCAACAAGAAAAAGAAAGTTGTCTAAGAAGCCTTCCTTTCAAGTATTAATGTGAAGGGAAAGGCAAGAGAGTGAGAAAGTACTGTTTTCTATCACTGTGCAAGCTGCTAACACAATCCCAGTGTTGTGTAGCAATTAGCTTGTCAGTGCACTTCAGTAAGTGTTTCTTGTTACCTACATCTAAGCAAATAGCTTTTTCACTATGTCTCGCAAGGAGAAAACCTTCCTGTTCACTAAACATCTTCTGTCGTGTTCTAGGGGTTGCACAGAGGACTGCAGAGTGTTTTGCAACAAGAAAAAGAAAGTTGTCTAAGACGCCTTCCTTTCAAGTATTATTGTGAATGGAAAGGTAAGAGAGTTGAAAGGTACTGTTTTCTATCACTTTGCAAGCTGGGCACACAATCCCAGTGTTGTGTAGCAATTAGCTTGTCAGTGCTCTGCAGTAAGTGCGTCTTGTAACCTACATCTAAGCAAATAGCTTCTTCGCAGTTTTTCGCAAGGAGAAACTGAGCCAGTTCAGAAAACATCTCCCATAGAGTTCTAGAGAATGCACGCAGGTGTGCAGAGTGTTTTGCAAAAAGCAAAAGAAACTTCTCTAAGACGCCTTGCATTAAAATAAAAATGTGAATAGAAAAGGAAGGAGAATGGAGAGGTACTGTTTTCAATCAGTTTGCAATCTGCTTACACAATCCCAGTGCCGTGTAGAAATTAGCTTGTCAGTGCACTGCAGTAAGTGTTTCTTGTTACCTACATCTAAGCAAATAGCTTTTTCACTATGTCTCGCAAGGAGAAAACGCTCCTGCTCACTAAACAACTTCCATCGTCTTGTAGATGCGTCACAGAGGGCTGCAGAGTTTTTTGAAGCAAGAAAAAGAAAGTTTTCTAAGACGCCTTCCTTTAAAGTATTAATGTGAAGGGAAAGGCAAGAGAGTGGGAAAGTACTGTTTTCTATCACTTTGCAAGCTGCTAACACAATCTCAGTGCTGTGTAGCAATTAGCTTGTCAGTGTACTGCAGTAAGTGTTTCTTGTTACCTACATCTAAGAAAATAGCTTTTTCACTATGTCTCGCAAGGAGAAAACGTTCCTGCTCACTAAACATCTCCTATCGTGTTCTAGAAGTTGCACTGAGGGCTGCAGAGTGTTTTGCAACAAGTAAAAGAAAGTTGTCCAAGACGCCTTCCTTTCAAGTATTAATGTGAAGGGAAAGGCAAGAGAGTGGGAAAGTACTGTTTTCAATCACTGTGCAAGCTGCTAACACAATCCCAGTGCTGTGTAGCAATTAGCATTTCAGTGCACTGCAGTAAGTGTTTCTTGTTACCTACATCTAAGCAAATAGCTTTTTCACTATGTCTCGCAAGGAGAAAACGCTCCTGCTCTCTAAACAACTTCCATCCTGTTGTAGATGCGTCACAGAGGGCTGCAGAGTTTTTTGAAGCAAGAAAAAGAAAGTTGTCTAAGATGCCTTCCTTTCAAGTATTAATGTGAAGGGAAAGGCAAGAGAAAGGGAAAGCACTGTTTTCTATCACTTTGCAAGCTGCTAACACAATCTCAGTGCTGTGTAGCAATTAGCTTGTCAGTGTACTGCAGTAAGTGTTTCTTGTTACCTACATCTAAGCAAATAGCTTTTTCACTATGTCTCGCAAGAAGAAAATGTTCCTTCTCACTAAACATCTCTTATCGTGTTCTAGAAGTTGCACAGAGGGCTGCAGTGTGTTTTGCAACAAGAAAAAGAAAGTGTTCTAAGAAGACTTCCTTTCAAGTATTAATGTGAAGGGAAAGGCAAGAGAGTGAGAAAGTACTGTTTTCTATCACTGTGCAAGCTGCTAACATAATCCCAGTGCTGTGTAGCAATTAGCTTTTCAGTGCACTGCAGTAAGTGTTTCTTGTTACCTACATCTAAGCAAATAGCTTTTTCACTATGTCTCGCAAGGAGAAAACGTTACTGCTCACTAAACAACTTCCATCGTGTTGTAGAAGTTGCACAGAGGGCTGCAGTGTGTTTTGCAACAAGAAAAAGAAAGTTGTCTAAGAAGCCTTCCTTTCAAGTATTAATGTGAAGGGAAAGGCAAGAGAGTGGGAAAGTACTGTTTTCTATCACTGTGCAAGCTGCTAACACAATCCCAGTGCTGTGTAGCAATTAGCTTGTCAGTGCACTGCAGTAAGTGTTTCTTGTTACCTACATCTAAGCATATAGCTTTTTCACTATGTCTCGCCAGGAGAAAAACTTCTTGCTCACTAAACATCTCCTATCGTGTTGTAGAAGTTGCACTGAGGGCTGCAGAGTGTTTTGTAACAAGAAAAAGAAAGATGTCCAAGACGCCTTTCTTTCAAGTATTAATGTGAAAGGAAAGGCAAGAGAGTGGAAAAGTACTGTTTTCTACCGCTTTGCAAGCTGCTGACACAATCCGAGTGCTGTGTAGCAATTAGCTTGTCAGTGCACTGCAGTACGTGTTTCTTGTTACCTACATCTAAGCAAATAGCTTTTTCGCTATGTCTCGCAAGGAGAGAACGTTGCTGCTCACTAAACATCTAATATCGTGTTCTAGAAGGTGCACTGAGGGCTGCAGAGTGTTTTGTAACAAGAAAAAGAAAGTTGTCTAAGAAGCCGTGCTTTCAAGTATTAATGTGAAGGGAAAGGCAAGAGAGTGGGAAAGTACTGTTTTCTATCACTGTGCAAGCTGCTAACACAATCCCAGTGCTGTGTAGCAATTAGCTTATCAGTGTACTGCAGTAAGTGTTTCTTGTTACCTACATCCTAAGCAAATAGCTTTTTCACTATGTCTGGCAAGGAGAAAACGTTCCTTTTCACTAAACATCTCCTATCGTGTTCTAGGGATTGCACAGAGGGCTGCAGAGTTTTTTTGCAACAAGAAACTGAAAGTTGTCTAAGACGCCTTCCTTTCAAGTATGAATGTGAAGGGAAAGGCAAGAGAGTGGGAAAGTACTGTTTTCTATCACTATGCAAGCTGCTAACACAATCTCAGTGCTGTGTAGCAATTAGCTTGTCAGTGTACTGCAGTAAGTGTTTCTTGTTACCTACATCTAAGCAAATAGCTTTTTCACTATGACTCGCAAGGTGAAAACGCTCCTGCTCACTAAACAACTTCCATCGTGTTGTAGATGTTGCACAGAGGGCTGCAGAGTTTTTTGAAGGAAGAAAAATAAAGTTGTCTAAGACGCCTTCCTTTCAAGTATTAATGTGAAGGGAAAGGCAAGAGAGTGGGAAAGTACTGTTTTCTATCACTTTGCAAGCTGCTAACACAATCCCAGAGCTGTGTAGCACTTAGCTTGTCAGTGCACTGCAGTAAGTGTTTCTTGTTACCTACATCTAAGCAAAAAGCTTTTTCACTATGTCTCGCAAGGAGAAAACGTTCCCGCTTACTAAACATCTCCTATCGTGTTCTAGAAGTTGCACTGAGGGCTGCACAGTGTTTTGCAACAAGAAAAAGAAAGTTGTCTAAGAAGCCTTTCTTTCAAGTACTAATGTGAAGGGAAAGGCAAGAGAGTGAGAAAGTACTGTTTTCTATCACTTTGCAAGCTGCTAACACTATCTCAGTTCTGTGTAGCAATTAGCTTGTCAGTGCACTGCAGTAAGTTTTTCTTGTTACCTACATCTAAGCAAATAGCTTTTTCACTATGTCTCGCAAGGAGAAAACCTTCTTGCTCACTAAACATCTCCTATTGTGTTCTAGAAGTTGCACTGAGGGCTGCAGTGTGTTTTGCAACAAGAAAAAGAAAGTTGTCTAAGACGCCTTCCTGTCAAGTATTAATGTGAAGGGAAAGGCAAGAGAGTGGGAAAGTACTGTTTCCTATCACTATGCAAGCTGCTAACACAATCTCAGTGCGGTGTAGCAATTAGCTTGTCAGCGTACTGCAGTAAGTGTTTCTTGTTACCTACATCTAAGCAAATAGCTTTTTCACTATGTCTCGCAAGGAGAAAACGTTCCTTCTCACTAAACATCTCCTATCGTGTTCTAGAAGTTGCACAGAGGGCTGCAGTGTGTTTTGCAACAAGAAAAAGAAAGTTGTCTAAGAAGCCTTCCTTTCAAGTATTAATGTGAAGGGAAAGGCAAGGGAGTGAGAAAGTACTGTTTTCAATCACTGTGCAAGCTGCTAACACAATCCCAGTGCTGTGTAGCAATTAGCTTGTCAGTGCACTGCAGTAAGTGTTTCTTGTTACCTACATCTAAGCAAAAAGATTTTCACTATGTCTCGCAAGGAGAAAACGTTCCCGCTTACTAAACATCTCCTATAGTGTTCTAGAAGTTGCACTGAGGGCTGCAGAGTGTTTTGCAACAAGTAAAAGAAAGTTGTCTAAGAAGCCTTTCTTTCAAGTATTAATGTGAAGGGAAAGGCAAGAGAGTGGGAAAGTACTGTTTTCTATCACTTTGCAAGCTGCTAACACAATCTCAGTGCTGTGTAGCCATTAGCTTGTCAGTGTACTGCAGTAAGTGTTTCTTGTTACCTACATCTAAGCAAAAAGCTTTTTCACTATGTCTCACAAGGAGAAAACGTTCCTGCTCATTAAAAATCTCCTGTCGTGTTCTAGGGAGTGCACAGAGGGCTGCAGAGTTTTTTAGCAACAAGAAAAAGAAAGTTGTCTAAGACGCCTTCCTTTCAAGTATTAATGTGAAGGGAAAGGCAAGAGAGTGGGAAAGTACTGTTTTCTATCACTATGCAAGCTGCTAACACAATCTCAGTGCTGTGTAGCAATTAGCTTGTCAGTGTACTGCAGTAAGTGTTTCTTGTTACCTACATCTAAGCAAATAGCTTTTTCACTATGTCTCGCAAGGAGAAAACGTTCCTTCTCACTAAACATCTCCTATCGTGTTCTAGAAGTTGCACAGAGGGCTGCAGTGTGTTTTGCAACAAGAAAAAGAAAGTTGTCTAAGAAGCCTTCCTTTCAAGTATTAATGTGAAGGGAAAGGCAAGAGAGTGAGAAAGTACTGTTTTCTATCACTTTGCAAGCTGCTAACACAATCTCAGTGCTGTGTAGCAATTAGCTTGTAAGTGTACTGCAGTAAGTGTTTCTTGTTACCTACATCTAAGCAAATAGCTTTTACACTATGTCTCGCAAGGAGAAAACGTTCCTTCTCACTAAACATCTCCTATGGTGTTCTAGAAGTTGCACAGAGGGCTGCAGTGTGTTTTGCAACAAGAAAAAGAAAGTTGTCTAAGAAGACATTCTTTCAAGTATTAATGTGAAGGGAAAGGCAAGAGGGTAAGAAAGTACTGTTTTCAATCACTGTGCAAGCTGCTAACACAATCCCAGTGCTGTGTAGCAATTAGCATTTCAGTGCACTGCAGTAAGTGTTTCTTGTTACCTACATCTAAGCAAATAGCTTTTTCACTATGTCTCGCAAGGAGAAAACGCTCCTGCTCTCTAAACAACTTCCATCCTGTTGTAGATGCGTCACAGAGGGCTGCAGAGTTTTTTGAAGCAAGAAAAAGAAAGTTGTCTAAGATGCCTTCCTTTCAAGTATTAATGTGAAGGGAAAGGCAAGAGAAAGGGAAAGCACTGTTTTCTATCACTTTGCAAGCTGCTAACACAATCTCAGTGCTGTGTAGCAATTAGCTTGTCAGTGTACTGCAGTAAGTGTTTCTTGTTACCTACATCTAAGCAAATAGCTTTTTCACTATGTCTCGCAAGGAGAAAACGTTCCTTCTCACTAAACATCTCTTATCGTGTTCTAGAAGTTGCACAGAGGGCTGCAGTGTGTTTTGCAACAAGAAAAAGAAAGTGTTCTAAGAAGACTTCCTTTCAAGTATTAATGTGAAGGGAAAGGCAAGAGAGTGAGAAAGTACTGTTTTCTATCACTGTGCAAGCTGCTAACATAATCCCAGTGCTGTGTAGCAATTAGCTTTTCAGTGCACTGCAGTAAGTGTTTCTTGTTACCTACATCTAAGCAAATAGCTTTTTCACTATGTCTCGCAAGGAGAAAACGTTACTGCTCACTAAACAACTTCCATCGTGTTGTAGAAGTTGCACAGAGGGCTGCAGTGTGTTTTGCAACAAGAAAAAGAAAGTTGTCTAAGAAGCCTTCCTTTCAAGTATTAATGTGAAGGGAAAGGCAAGAGAGTGGGAAAGTACTGTTTTCTATCACTGTGCAAGCTGCTAACACAATCCCAGTGCTGTGTAGCAATTAGCTTGTCAGTGCACTGCAGTAAGTGTTTCTTGTTACCTACATCTAAGCATATAGCTTTTTCACTATGTCTCGCCAGGAGAAAAACTTCTTGCTCACTAAACATCTCCTATCGTGTTGTAGAAGTTGCACTGAGGGCTGCAGAGTGTTTTGTAACAAGAAAAAGAAAGATGTCCAAGACGCCTTTCTTTCAAGTATTAATGTGAAAGGAAAGGCAAGAGAGTGGAAAAGTACTGTTTTCTACCGCTTTGCAAGCTGCTGACACAATCCGAGTGCTGTGTAGCAATTAGCTTGTCAGTGCACTGCAGTACGTGTTTCTTGTTACCTACATCTAAGCAAATAGCTTTTTCGCTATGTCTCGCAAGGAGAGAACGTTGCTGCTCACTAAACATCTAATATCGTGTTCTAGAAGGTGCACTGAGGGCTGCAGAGTGTTTTGTAACAAGAAAAAGAAAGTTGTCTAAGAAGCCGTGCTTTCAAGTATTAATGTGAAGGGAAAGGCAAGAGAGTGGGAAAGTACTGTTTTCTATCACTGTGCAAGCTGCTAACACAATCCCAGTGCTGTGTAGCAATTAGCTTATCAGTGTACTGCAGTAAGTGTTTCTTGTTACCTACATCCTAAGCAAATAGCTTTTTCACTATGTCTGGCAAGGAGAAAACGTTCCTTTTCACTGAACATCTCCTATCGTGTTCTAGGGATTGCACAGAGGGCTGCAGAGTTTTTTTGCAACAAGAAACTGAAAGTTGTCTAAGACGCCTTCCTTTCAAGTATGAATGTGAAGGGAAAGGGAAGAGAGTGGGAAAGTACTGTTTTCTATCACTATGCAAGCTGCTAATACAATCTCAGTGCTGTGTAGCAATTAGCTTGTCAGTGTACTGCAGTAAGTGTTTCTTGTTACCTACATCTAAGCAAATAGCTTTTTCACTATGACTCGCAAGGTGAAAACGCTCCTGCTCACTAAACAACTTCCATCGTGTTGTAGATGTTGCACAGAGGGCTGCAGAGTTTTTTGAAGGAAGAAAAATAAAGTTGTCTAAGACGCCTTCCTTTCAAGTATTAATGTGAAGGGAAAGGCAAGAGAGTGGGAAAGTACTGTTTTCTATCACTTTGCAAGCTGCTAACACAATCCCAGAGCTGTGTAGCACTTAGCTTGTCAGTGCACTGCAGTAAGTGTTTCTTGTTACCTACATCTAAGCAAAAAGCTTTTTCACTATGTCTCGCAAGGAGAAAACGTTCCCGCTTACTAAACATCTCCTATCGTGTTCTAGAAGTTGCACTGAGGGCTGCACAGTGTTTTGCAACAAGAAAAAGAAAGTTGTCTAAGAAGCCTTTCTTTCAAGTACTAATGTGAAGGGAAAGGCAAGAGAGTGAGAAAGTACTGTTTTCTATCACTTTGCAAGCTGCTAACACTATCTCAGTGCTGTGTAGCAATTAGCTTGTCAGTGCACTGCAGTAAGTTTTTCTTGTTACCTACATCTAAGCAAATAGCTTTTTCACTATGTCTCGCAAGGAGAAAACCTTCTTGCTCACTAAACATCTCCTATAGTGTTCTAGAAGTTGCACTGAGGGCTGCAGTGTGTTTTGCAACAAGAAAAAGAAAGTTGTCTAAGACGCCTTCCTTTCAAGTATTAATGTGAAGGGAAAGGCAAGAGAGTGGGAAAGTACTGTTTCCTATCACTATGCAAGCTGCTAACACAATCTCAGTGCGGTGTAGCAATTAGCTTGTCAGCGTACTGCAGTAAGTGTTTCTTGTTACCTACATCTAAGCAAATAGCTTTTTCACTATGTCTCGCAAGGAGAAAACGTTCCTTCTCACTAAACATCTCCTATCGTGTTCTAGAAGTTGCACAGAGGGCTGCAGTGTGTTTTGCAACAAGAAAAAGAAAGTTGTCTAAGAAGCCTTCCTTTCAAGTATTAATGTGAAGGGAAAGGCAAGGGAGTGAGAAAGTACTGTTTTCTATCACTGTGCAAGCTGCTAACACAATCCCAGTGCTGTGTAGCAATTAGCTTGTCAGTGCACTGCAGGAAGTGTTTCTTGTTACCTACATCTAAGCAAAAAGATTTTCACTATGTCTCGCAAGGAGAAAACGTTCCCGCTTACTAAACATCTCCTATAGTAATCTAGAAGTTGCACTGAGGGCTGCAGAGTGTTTTACAACAAGTAAAAGAAAGTTGTCTAAGAAGCCTTTCTTTCAAGTATTAATGTGAAGGGAAAGGCAAGAGAGTGGGAAAGTACTGTTTTCTATCACTTTGCAAGCTGCTAACACAATCTCAGTGCTGTGTAGCCATTAGCTTGTCAGTGTACTGCAGTAAGTGTTTCTTGTTACCTACATCTAAGCAAATAGCTTTTTCACTATGTCTCGCAAGGAGAAAACGCTCCTGCTCTCTAAACAACTTCCATCCTGTTGTAGATGCGTCACAGAGGGCTGCAGAGTTTTTTGAAGCAAGAAAAAGAAAGTTGTCTAAGATGCCTTCCTTTCAAGTATTAATGTGAAGGGAAAGGCAAGAGAAAGGGAAAGCACTGTTTTCTATCACTTTGCAAGCTGCTAACACAATCTCAGTGCTGTGTAGCAATTAGCTTGTCAGTGTACTGCAGTAAGTGTTTCTTGTTACCTACATCTAAGCAAATAGCTTTTTCACTATGTCTCGCAAGGAGAAAACGTTCCTTCTCACTAAACATCTCTTATCGTGTTCTAGAAGTTGCACAGAGGGCTGCAGTGTGTTTTGCAACAAGAAAAAGAAAGTTGTCCAAGACGCCTTCCTTTCAAGTATTAATGAGAAGGGAAAAGCAAGAGAGTGGGAAAGTACTGTTTTCTATCACTTTGCAAGCTGCTAACACAATCCCAGTGCTGTGTAGCAATTCGCTTTTCAGTGCACTGCAGTACGTGTTTCTTGTTACCTACATCTAAGCAAATAGCTTTTTCGCTATGTCTCGCAAGGAGAGAACGTTGCTGCTCTCTAAACAACTTCCATCGTGTTGTAGATGTTGCACAGAGGGCTGCAGTGTGTTTTGCAACAAGAAAAAGAAAGTTGTCTAAGAAGCCTTTCTTTCAAGTATTAATGTGAAGGGAAAGGCAAGAAAGTGGGAAAGTACTGTTTTCTATCACTTTGCAAGCTGCTAACACAATCCCAGAGCTGTGTAGCAATTAGCTTTTCAGTGCACTGCAGTAAGTGTTTCTTGTTACCTACATCTAAGCAAATAGCTTTTTCACTATGTCTGGCAAGGAGAAAACGTTCCTTTTCACTAAACATCTCCTATCGTGTTCTAGGGATTGCACAGAGGGCTGCAGAGTTTTTTTGCAACAAGAAACAGAAAGTTGTCTAAGACGCCTTCCTTTCAAGTATTAATGTGAAGGGAAAGGCAAGAGAGTGGGAAAGTACTGTTTTCTATCACTATGCAAGCTGCTAATACAATCTCAGTGCTGTGTAGCAATTAGCTTGTCAGTGTACTGCAGTAAGTGTTTCTTGTTACCTACATCTAAGCAAATAGCTTTTTCACTATGACTCGCAAGGTGAAAACGCTCCTGCTCACTAAACAACTTCCATCGTGTTGTAGATGTTGCACAGAGGGCTGCAGAGTTTTTTGAAGGAAGAAAAATAAAGTTGTCTAAGACGCCTTCCTTTCAAGTATTAATGTGAAGGGAAAGGCAAGAGAGTCAGAAAGTACTGCTTTCTATCACTGTGCAAGCTGCTAACACAATCCCAGTGCTGTGTAGCAATTAGCTTTTCAGTGCACTGCAGTAAGTGTTTCTTGTTACCTACATCTAAGTAAAAAGCTTTTTCAGTATGTCTCGCAAGGAGAAAACGTTCCCGCTTACTAAACATCTCCTATCGTGTTCTAGAAGTTGCACTGAGGGCTGCAGAGTGTTTTGCAACAAGTAAAAGAAAGTTGTCCAAGACGCCTTCCTTTCAAGTATTAATGTGAAGGGAAAGGCAAGAGAGTGGGAAAGTACTGTTTACAATCACTTTGCAAGCTGCTAACACAATCTCAGTGCTGTGTAGCAATTAGCTTGTAAGTGTACTGCAGTAAGTGTTTCTTGTTACCTACATCTAAGCAAATAGCTTTTACACTATGTCTCGCAAGGAGAAAACGTTCCTTCTCACTAAACATCTCTTAGCGTGTTCTAGCAGTTGCACAGAGGACTGGAGTGTGTTGAGCAACAAGAAAAAGAAACTTGTCTAAGAAGACATTCTTTCAAGTATTAATGTGAAGGGAACGGCAAGAGGGTGAGAAAGTACTGTTTTCAATCACTGTGCAAGCTACTCACACCATCCCAGTGCTCTGTAGCAATTAGCATTTCAGTGCACTGCAGTAATTGTTTCTTGTTACCTACATCTAAGCAAATAGCTTTTTCACTATGTCTCGCAAGGAGAAAACGCTCCTGCTCTCTAAACAACTTCCATCCTGTTGTAGATGTTGCACAGAGGGCTGCAGAGTTTTTTGAAGCAAGAATAAGAAAGTTGTCTAAGATGCCTTCCTTTCAAGTATTAATGTGAAGGGAAAGGCAAGAGAGTGAGAAAGTACTGTTTTCTATCACTGTGCAAGCTGCTAACACAATCCCAGTGCTGTGTAGCAATTAGCTTTTCAGTGCACTGCAGTAAATGTTTCTTGTTACCTACATCTAAGGAAATAGCTTTTTCACTATGTCTCGCAAGGAGAAAACGCTCCTGCTCCCTAAACAACTTCCATCGTGTTGTAGATGCGTCACAGAGGGCTGCAGAGTTTTTTGAAGCAAGAAAAAGAAAGTTGTCTAAGAAGCCTTCCTTTCAAGTATTAATGTGTAGGGAAAGGCACGAGAGTGGGAAAGTACTGTTTTCTATCACTTTGCAAGCTGCTAACACAATCTCAGTGCTGTGTAGCAATTAGCTTGTCAGTGTACTGCAGTAATTGTTTCTTGTTACCTACATCTAAGCAAATAGCTTTTTCATTATGTCTCGCAAGGAGAAAACGTTCCTGCTCACTAAACATCTCCTGTCGTGTTGTAGAAGTTGCACAGAGGGCTGCAGAGTGTTTTGCAACAAGAAAAAGAAAGTTGTCTAAGAAGCCTTCCTTTCAAGTATTAATGTGAAGGGAAAGGCAAGAGAGTGAGAAAGTACTGTTTTCTATCACTGTGCAAGCTGCTAACACAATCCCAGTGCTGTGTAGCAATTAGCTTTTCATTGCACTGCAGTAAGTGTTTCTTGTCACCTACATCTAAGCAAATAGCTTTTTCACTATGTCTCGCAAGGAGAAAACGTTGCTGCTCACTAAACAACTTCCATCGTGTTGTAGAAGTTGCACAGAGGGCTGCAGTGTGTTTTGCAACAAGAAAAAGAAAGTTGTCTAAGAAGCCTTTCTTTCAAGTATTAATGTGAAGGGAAAGGCAAGAGAGTGGGAAAGTACTGTTTTCTATCACTTTGCAAGCTGCTTACACAATCCCAGTGCTGTGTAGCAATTAGCTTGTCAGTGCACTGCAGTAAGTTTTTCTTGTTACCTACATCTAAGCAAATAGCTTTTTCACTATGTCTCGCAAGGAGAAAACATTGCTGCTCACTAAACATCTCCTATCGTGTTGTAGAAGATGCACAGAGGGCTGCAGTGTGTTTTGCAACAAGAAAAAGAAAGTTGTCTAAGAAGCCTTTCTTTCAAGTATTAATGTGAAGGGAAAGGCAAGAGAGTGGGAAAGTACTGTTTTCTACCGCTTTACAAACTGCTAACACAATCCGAGTGCTGTGTAGAAATTAGCTTGTCAGTGCACTGCAGTAATTGTTTCTTGTTACCTACATCTAAGCAAAAAGCTTTTTCACTATGTCTCGCAAGGAGAAAACGTTGCTGCTCACTAAACATCTCCTGTCGTGTTCTAGGGATTGCACAGAGGGCTGCAAAGTTTTTTAGCAACAAGAAAAAGAAAGTTGTCTAAGACGCCTTCCTTTCAAGTATTAATGTGAAGGGAAAGGCAAGAGAGTGGGAAAGTACTGTTTTCTATCACCTTCCAAGCTGCTAACACAATCTCAGTGCTGTGTAGCAATTAGCTTGTCAGTGTACTGCAGTAAGTGTTTCTTGTTACCTACATCTAAGCAAATAGCTTTTTCACTATGTCTCGCAAGGAGAAAACGTTCCTTCTCACTAAACATCTCCTATCGTGTTCTAGAAGTTGCACAGAGGGCTGCAGTGTGTTTTGCAACAAGAAAAAGAAAGTTGTCTAAGAAGCCTTCCTTTCAAGTATTAATGTGAAGGGAAAGGCAAGAGAGTGAGAAAGTACTGTTTTCTATCACTGTGCAAGCTGCTAACACAATCCCAGTGTTGTGTAGCAATTAGCTTGTCAGTGCACTTCAGTAAGTGTTTCTTGTTACCTACATCTAAGCAAATAGCTTTTTCACTATGTCTCGCAAGGAGAAAACCTTCCTGTTCACTAAACATCTTCTTTCGTGTTCTAGGGGTTGCACAGAGGACTGCAGAGTGTTTTGCAACAAGAAAAAGAAAGTTGTCTAAGACGCCTTCCTTTCAAGTATTATTGTGAATGGAAATGTAAGAGAGTTGAAAGGTACTGTTTTCTATCACTTTGCAAGCTGGGCACACAATCCCAGTGTTGTGTAGCAATTAGCTTGTCAGTGCTCTGCAGTAAGTGCGTCTTGTAACCTACATCTAAGCAAATAGCTTCTTCGCAGTTTTTCGCAAGGAGAAACTGAGCCAGTTCAGAAAACATCTCCCATAGAGTTCTAGAGAATGCACGCAGGTGTGCAGAGTGTTTTGCAAAAAGCAAGAGAAACTTGTCTAAGACGCCTTGCATTAAAATAAAAATGTGAATAGAAAAGGAAGGAGAATGGAGAGGTACTGTTTTCAATCAGTTTGCAATCTGCTTACACAATCCCAGTGCCGTGTAGAAATTAGCTTGTCAGTGCACTGCAGTAAGTGTTTCTTGTTACCTACATCTAAGCAAATAGCTTTTTCACTATGTCTCGCAAGGAGAAAACGCTCCTGCTCACTAAACAACTTCCATCGTCTTGTAGATGCGTCACAGAGGGCTGCAGAGTTTTTTGAAGCAAGAAAAAGAAAGTTGTCTAAGACGACTTCCTTTAAAGTATTAATGTGAAGGGAAAGGCAAGAGAGTGGGAAAGTACTGTTTTCTATCACTTTGCAAGCTGCTAACACAATCTCAGTGCTGTGTAGCAATTAGCTTGTCAGTGTACTGCAGTAAGTGTTTCTTGTTACCTACATCTAAGCAAATAGCTTTTTCAGTATGTCTCGCAAGGAGAAAACGTTCCCGCTTACTAAACATCTCCTATCGTGTTCTAGAAGTTGCACTGAGGGCTGCAGAGTGTTTTGCAACAAGTAAAAGAAAATTGTCCAAGACGCCTTCCTTTCAAGTATTAATGTGAAGGGAAAGGCAAGAGAGTGGGAAAGTACTGTTTTCAATCACTGTGCAAGCTGCTAACACAATCCCAGTGCTGTGTAGCAATTAGCATTTCAGTGCACTGCAGTAAGTGTTTCTTGTTACCTACATCTAAGCAAAAAGATTTTCACTATGTCTCGCAAGGAGAAAACGTTCCCGCTTACTAAACATCTCCTATCGTGTTCTAGAAGTTGCACTGAGGGCTGCAGAGTGTTTTGCAACAAGTAAAAGAAAGTTGTCTAAGAAGCCTTTCTTTCAAGTATTAATGTGAAGGGAAATGCAAGAGAGTGGGAAAGTACTGTTTTCTATCACTTTGCAAGCTGCTAACACAATCCCAGTGCTGTGTAGCAATTAGCTTGTCAGTGTACTGCAGTAAGTGTTTCTTGTTACCTACATCTAAGCAAATAGCTTTTTCACTATGTCTCGCAAGGAGAAAACGTTACTGCTCACTAAACATCTCCTATCGTGTTGTAGAAGTTGCTCAAAAGGCTGCAGTGTGTTTTGCAACTAGAAAAAGAAAGTTGTCTAAGAAGCCTTCCTTTCAAGTATTAATGTGAAGGGAAAGGCAAGAGAGTGGGAAAGTACTGTTTTCTATCACTGTGCAAGCTGCTAACACCATCCAAGTGCTGTGTAGCAATTAGCTTGTCAGTGTACTGCAGTAAGTGTTTCTTGTTACCTACATCTAAGCAAAAAGCTTTTTCACTATGTCTCGCAAGGAGAAAACGTTCCCGCTTACTAAACATCTCCTATCGTGTTCTAGAAGTTGCACTGAGGGCTGCAGAGTGTTTTGAAACAAGTAAAAGAAAGTTGTCCAAGACGCCTTCCTTTCAAGTATTAATGTGAAGGGAAAAGCAAGAGAGTGGGAAAGTACTGTTTTCTATCACTTTGCAAGCTGCTAACACAATCTCAGTGCTGTGTAGCAATTAGCTTGTCAGTGTACTGCAGTAAGTGTTTCTTGTTACCTACATCTAAGCAAAAAGCTTTTTCACTATGTCTCGCAAGGAGAAAACATTGCTGCTCACTAAACATCTCCTATCGTGTTGTAGAAGATGCACAGAGGGCTGCAGTGTGTTTTGCAACAAGAAAAAGAAAGTTGTCTAAGAAGCCTTTCTTTCAAGTATTAATGTGAAGGGAAAGGCAAGAGAGTGGGAAAGTACTGTTTTCTACCGCTTTACAAACTGCTAACACAATCCGAGTGCTGTGTAGAAATTAGCTTGTCAGTGCACTGCAGTAATTGTTTCTTGTTACCTACATCTAAGCAAAAAGCTTTTTCACTATGTCTCGCAAGGAGAAAACGTTGCTGCTCACTAAACATCTCCTGTCGTGTTCTAGGGATTGCACAGAGGGCTGCAAAGTTTTTTAGCAACAAGAAAAAGAAAGTTGTCTAAGACGCCTTCCTTTCAAGTATTAATGTGAAGGGAAAGGCAAGAGAGTGGGAAAGTACTGTTTTCTATCACTTTGCAAGCTGCTAACACAATCTCAGTGCTGTGTAGCAATTAGCTTGTCAGTGTACTGCAGTAAGTGTTTCTTGTTACCTACATCTAAGCAAAAAGATTTTCACTATGTCTCGCAAGGAGAAAACGTTCCCGCTTACTAAACATCTCCTATCGTGTTCTAGAAGTTGCACTGAGGGCTGCAGAGTGTTTTGCAACAAGTAAAAGAAAGTTGTCTAAGAAGCCTTTCTTTCAAGTATTAATGTGAAGGGAAATGCAAGAGAGTGGGAAAGTACTGTTTTCTATCACTTTGCAAGCTGCTAACACAATCTCAGTGCTGTGTAGCAATTAGCTTGTCAGTGTACTGCAGTAAGTGTTTCTTGTTACCTACATCTAAGCAAATAGCTTTTTCACTATGTCTCGCAAGGAGAAAACGTTCCTGCTCACTAAACATCTCCTATCGTGTTGTAGAAGTTGCTCAGAGGGCTGCAGTGTGTTTTGCAACAAGAAAAAGAAAGTTGTCTAAGAAGCCTTCCTTTCAAGTATTAATGTGAAGGGAAAGGCAAGAGAGTGGGAAAGTACTGTTTTCTATCACTGTGCAAGCTGCTAACACCATCCCAGTGCTGTGTAGCAATTAGCTTGTCAGTGTACTGCAGTAAGTGTTTCTTGTTACCTACATCTAAGCAAAAAGCTTTTTCACTATGTCTCGCAAGGAGAAAACGTTCCCGCTTACTAAACATCTCCTATCGTGTTCTAGAAGTTGCACTGAGGGCTGCAGAGTGTTTTGAAACAAGTAAAAGAAAGTTGTCCAAGACGCCTTCCTTTGAAGTATTAATGTGAAGGGAAAAGCAAGAGAGTGGGAAAGTACTGTTTTCTATCACTTTGCAAGCTGCTAACACAATCTCAGTGCTGTGTAGCAATTAGCTTGTCAGTGTACTGCAGTAAGTGTTTCTTGTTACCTACATCTAAGCAAATAGCTTTTTCACTATGTCTCGCAAGGAGAAAACGTTCCTTCTCACTAAACATCTCCTATCGTGTTCTAGAACTTGCACAGAGGACTGCAGTGTGTTTTGCACCAAGAAAAAGAAAGTTGTCTAAGAAGACTTCCTTTCAAGTATTAATGTGAAGGGAAAGGCAAGAGAGTGAGAAAGTACTGTTTTCAATGACTGTGCAAGCTGCTAACACAATCCCAGTGCTGTGTAGCAATTAGCATTTCAGTGCACTGCAGTAAGTGTTTCTTGTTACCTACATCTAAGCAAATAGCTTTTTCACTATGTCTCGCAAGGAGAAAACGCTCCTGCTCTCTAAACAACTTCCATCCTGTTGTAGATGCGTCACAGAGGGCTGCAGAGTTTTTTGAAGCAAGAATAAGAAAGTTTTCTAAGATGTCTTCCTTTCAAGTATTAATGTGAAGGGAAAGGCAAGAGAATGGGAAAGCACTGTTTTCTATCACTTTGCAAGCTGCTAACACAATCTCAGTGCTGTGTAGCAATTAGCTTGTCAGTGCACTGCAGTAAGTGTTTCTTGTTACCTACATCTAAGCAAATAGCTTTTTCACTATGTCTCGCAAGGAGAAAACGTTCCTTCTCACTAAACATCTCCTATCCTGTTCTAGAAGTTGCACAGAGGGCTGCAGTGTGTTTTGCAACAAGAAAAAGAAAGTTGTCTAAGAAGCCTTCCTTTCAAGTATTAATGTGAAGGGAAAGGCAAGAGAGTGGGAAAGTACTGTTTTCTATCACTGTGCAAGCTGCTAACACAATCCCAGTGCTGTGTAGCAATTAGCTTGTCAGTGTACTGCAGTAAGTGTTTCTTGTTACCTACATCTAAGCAAATAGCTTTTTCACTATGTCTCGCAAGGAGAAAACATTGCTGCTCACTAAACATCTCCTATCGTGTTGTAGAAGTTGCACAGAGGGCTGCAGTGTTTTTTGCAACAAGAAAAAGAAAGTTGTCTAAGAAGCCTTCCTTTCAAGTATTAATGTGAAGGGAAAGGCAAGAGAGTGAGAAAGTACTGTTTTCTATCACTGTGCAAGCTGCTAACACAATCCCAGTGCTGTGTAGCAATTAGCTTCTCAGTGCACGGCAGTAAGTGTTTCTTGTTACCTACATCTAAGCAAATAGCATTTTCGCTATGTCTCGCAAGGAGAAAACGTTGCTGCTCACTAAACAACTTCCATCGTGTTGTAGATGTTGCACAGAGGGCTGCAGTGTGTTTTGCAACAAGAAAAAGAAAGTTGTCTACGAAGCCTTTCTTTCAAGTATTAATGTGAAGGGAAAGGCAAGAGACTGGGAAAGTACTGTTTTCTATCACCTTCCAAGCTGCTAACACAATCTCAGTGCTGTGTAGCAATTAGCTTGTCAGTGTACTGCAGTAAGTGCGTCTTGTAACCTACATCTAAGCAAATAGCTTCTTCGCAGTTTTTCGCAAGGAGAAACTGAGCCAGTTCAGAAAACATCTCCCATAGAGTTCTAGAGAATGCACGCAGGTGTGCAGAGTGTTTTGCAAAAAGCAAGAGAAACTTGTCTAAGACGCCTTGCATTAAAATAAAAATGTGAATAGAAAAGGAAGGAGAATGGAGAGGTACTGTTTTCAATCAGTTTGCAATCTGCTTACACAATCCCAGTGCCGTGTAGAAATTAGCTTGTCAGTGCACTGCAGTAAGTGTTTCTTGTTACCTACATCTAAGCAAATAGCTTTTTCAGTATGTCTCGCAAGGAGAAAACGCTCCTGCTCACTAAACAACTTCCATCGTCTTGTAGATGCGTCACAGAGGGCTGCAGAGTTTTTTGAAGCAAGAAAAAGAAAGTTGTCTAAGACGCCTTCCTTTCAAGTATTAATGTGAAGGGAAAGGCAAGAGAGTGGGAAAGTACTGTTTTCTATCACTTTGCAAGCTGCTAACACAATCTCAGTGCTGTGTAGCAATTAGCTTGTCAGTGTACTGCAGTAAGTGTTTCTTGTTACCTACATCTAAGCAAAAAGATTTTCACTATGTCTCGCAAGGAGAAAACGTTCCCGCTTACTAAACATCTCCTATCGTGTTCTAGAAGTTGCACTGAGGGCTGCAGAGTGTTTTGCAACAAGTAAAAGAAAATTGTCCAAGACGCCTTCCTTTCAAGTATTAATGTGAAGGGAAAGGCAAGAGAGTGGGAAAGTACTGTTTTCAATCACTGTGCAAGCTGCTAACACAATCCCAGTGCTGTGTAGCAATTAGCATTTCAGTGCACTGCAGTAAGTGTTTCTTGTTACCTACATCTAAGCAAATAGCTTTTTCACTATGTCTCGCAAGGAGAAAACGTTACTGCTCACTAAACATCTCCTATCGTGTTGTAGAAGTTGCTCAGAGGGCTGCAGTGTGTTTTGCAACAAGAAAAAGAAAGTTGTCTAAGAAGCCTTCCTTTCAAGTATTAATGTGAAGGGAAAGGCAAGAGAGTGGGAAAGTACTGTTTTCTATCACTGTGCAAGCTGCTAACACCATCCAAGTGCTGTGTAGCAATTAGCTTGTCAGTGTACTGCAGTAAGTGTTTCTTGTTACCTACATCTAAGCAAAAAGCTTTTTCACTATGTCTCGCAAGGAGAAAACGTTCCCGCTTACTAAACATCTCCTATCGTGTTCTAGAAGTTGCACTGAGGGCTGCAGAGTGTTTTGAAACAAGTAAAAGAAAGTTGTCCAAGACGCCTTCCTTTCAAGTATTAATGTGAAGGGAAAAGCAAGAGAGTGGGAAAGTACTGTTTTCTATCACTTTGCAAGCTGCTAACACAATCTCAGTGCTGTGTAGCAATTAGCTTGTCAGTGTACTGCAGTAAGTGTTTCTTGTTACCTACATCTAAGCAAATAGCTTTTTCACTATGTCTCGCAAGGAGAAAACGTTCCTTCTCACTAAACATCTCCTATCGTGTTCTAGAACTTGCACAGAGGACTGCAGTGTGTTTTGCACCAAGAAAAAGAAAGTTGTCTAAGAAGACTTCCTTTCAAGTATTAATGTGAAGGGAAAGGCAAGAGAGTGAGAAAGTACTGTTTTCAATGACTGTGCAAGCTGCTAACACAATCCCAGTGCTGTGTAGCAATTAGCATTTCAGTGCACTGCAGTAAGTGTTTCTTGTTACCTACATCTAAGCAAATAGCTTTTTCACTATGTCTCGCAAGGAGAAAACGCTCCTGCTCTCTAAACAACTTCCATCCTGTTGTAGATGCGTCACAGAGGGCTGCAGAGTTTTTTGAAGCAAGAATAAGAAAGTTTTCTAAGATGTCTTCCTTTCAAGTATTAATGTGAAGGGAAAGGCAAGAGAATGGGAAAGCACTGTTTTCTATCACTTTGCAAGCTGCTAACACAATCTCAGTGCTGTGTAGCAATTAGCTTGTCAGTGCACTGCAGTAAGTGTTTCTTGTTACCTACATCTAAGCAAATAGCTTTTTCACTATGTCTCGCAAGGAGAAAACGTTCCTTCTCACTAAACATCTCCTATCCTGTTCTAGAAGTTGCACAGAGGGCTGCAGTGTGTTTTGCAACAAGAAAAAGAAAGTTGTCTAAGAAGCCTTCCTTTCAAGTATTAATGTGAAGGGAAAGGCAAGAGAGTGGGAAAGTACTGTTTTCTATCACTGTGCAAGCTGCTAACACAATCCCAGTGCTGTGTAGCAATTAGCTTGTCAGTGTACTGCAGTAAGTGTTTCTTGTTACCTACATCTAAGCAAATAGCTTTTTCACTATGTCTCGCAAGGAGAAAACATTGCTGCTCACTAAACATCTCCTATCGTGTTGTAGAAGTTGCACAGAGGGCTGCAGTGTTTTTTGCAACAAGAAAAAGAAAGTTGTCTAAGAAGCCTTCCTTTCAAGTATTAATGTGAAGGGAAAGGCAAGAGAGTGAGAAAGTACTGTTTTCTATCACTGTGCAAGCTGCTAACACAATCCCAGTGCTGTGTAGCAATTAGCTTCTCAGTGCACGGCAGTAAGTGTTTCTTGTTACCTACATCTAAGCAAATAGCATTTTCGCTATGTCTCGCAAGGAGAAAACGTTGCTGCTCACTAAACAACTTCCATCGTGTTGTAGATGTTGCACAGAGGGCTGCAGTGTGTTTTGCAACAAGAAAAAGAAAGTTGTCTACGAAGCCTTTCTTTCAAGTATTAATGTGAAGGGAAAGGCAAGAGACTGGGAAAGTACTGTTTTCTATCACCTTCCAAGCTGCTAACACAATCTCAGTGCTGTGTAGCAATTAGCTTGTCAGTGTACTGCAGTAAGTGTTTCTTGTTACCTACATCTAAGCAAATAGCTTTTTCACTATGTCTCGCAAGGAGAAAACGTTCCTTCTCACTAAACATCTCCTATCGTGTTCTAGAAGTTGCACAGAGGGCTGCAGTGTGTTTTGCAACAAGAAAAAGAAAGTTGTCTAAGAAGCCTTCCTTTCAAGTATTAATGTGAAGGGAAAGGCAAGAGAGTGAGAAAGTACTGTTTTCTATCACTGTGCAAGCTGCTAACACAATCCCAGTGTTGTGTAGCAATTAGCTTGTCAGTGCACTTCAGTAAGTGTTTCTTGTTACCTACATCTAAGCAAATAGCTTTTTCACTATGTCTCGCAAGGAGAAAACCTTCCTGTTCACTAAACATCTTCTTTCGTGTTCTAGGGGTTGCACAGAGGACTGCAGAGTGTTTTGCAACAAGAAAAAGAAAGTTGTCTAAGACGCCTTCCTTTCAAGTATTATTGTGAATGGAAATGTAAGAGAGTTGAAAGGTACTGTTTTCTATCACTTTGCAAGCTGGGCACACAATCCCAGTGTTGTGTAGCAATTAGCTTGTCAGTGCTCTGCAGTAAGTGCGTCTTGTAACCTACATCTAAGCAAATAGCTTCTTCGCAGTTTTTCGCAAGGAGAAACTGAGCCAGTTCAGAAAACATCTCCCATAGAGTTCTAGAGAATGCACGCAGGTGTGCAGAGTGTTTTGCAAAAAGCAAGAGAAACTTGTCTAAGACGCCTTGCATTAAAATAAAAATGTGAATAGAAAAGGAAGGAGAATGGAGAGGTACTGTTTTCAATCAGTTTGCAATCTGCTTACACAATCCCAGTGCCGTGTAGAAATTAGCTTGTCAGTGCACTGCAGTAAGTGTTTCTTGTTACCTACATCTAAGCAAATAGCTTTTTCACTATGTCTCGCAAGGAGAAAACGCTCCTGCTCACTAAACAACTTCCATCGTCTTGTAGATGCGTCACAGAGGGCTGCAGAGTTTTTTGAAGCAAGAAAAAGAAAGTTGTCTAAGAAGCCTTCCTTTCAAGTATTAATGTGAAGGGAAAGGCAAGAGAGTGGGAAAGTACTGTTTTCTATCACTGTGCAAGCTGCTAACACCATCCAAGTGCTGTGTAGCAATTAGCTTGTCAGTGTACTGCAGTAAGTGTTTCTTGTTACCTACATCTAAGCAAAAAGCTTTTTCACTATGTCTCGCAAGGAGAAAACGTTCCCGCTTACTAAACATCTCCTATCGTGTTCTAGAAGTTGCACTGAGGGCTGCAGAGTGTTTTGAAACAAGTAAAAGAAAGTTGTCCAAGACGCCTTCCTTTCAAGTATTAATGTGAAGGGAAAAGCAAGAGAGTGGGAAAGTACTGTTTTCTATCACTTTGCAAGCTGCTAACACAATCTCAGTGCTGTGTAGCAATTAGCTTGTCAGTGCACTGCAGTAAGTGTTTCTTGTTACCTACATCTAAGCAAAAAGCTTTTTCACTATGTCTCGCAAGGAGAAAACATTGCTGCTCACTAAACATCTCCTGTCGTGTTCTAGGGATTGCACAGAGGGCTGCAAAGTTTTTTAGCAACAAGAAAAAGAAAGTTGTCTAAGACGCCTTCCTTTCAAGTATTAATGTGAAGGGAAAGGCAAGAGAGTGGGAAAGTACTGTTTTCTATCACTTTGCAAGCTGCTAACACAATCTCAGTGCTGTGTAGCAATTAGCTTGTCAGTGTACTGCAGTAAGTGTTTCTTGTTACCTACATCTAAGCAAAAAGATTTTCACTATGTCTCGCAAGGAGAAAACGTTCCCGCTTACTAAACATCTCCTATCGTGTTCTAGAAGTTGCACTGAGGGCTGCAGAGTGTTTTGCAACAAGTAAAAGAAAGTTGTCTAAGAAGCCTTTCTTTCAAGTATTAATGTGAAGGGAAATGCAAGAGAGTGGGAAAGTACTGTTTTCTATCACTTTGCAAGCTGCTAACACAATCTCAGTGCTGTGTAGCAATTAGCTTGTCAGTGTACTGCAGTAAGTGTTTCTTGTTACCTACATCTAAGCAAATAGCTTTTTCACTATGTCTCGCAAGGAGAAAACGTTCCTGCTCACTAAACATCTCCTATCGTGTTGTAGAAGTTGCTCAGAGGGCTGCAGTGTGTTTTGCGACAAGAAAAAGAAAGTTGTCTAAGAAGCCTTCCTTTCAAGTATTAATGTGAAGGGAAAGGCAAGAGAGTGGGAAAGTACTGTTTTCTATCACTGTGCAAGCTGCTAACACCATCCCAGTGCTGTGTAGCAATTAGCTTGTCAGTGTACTGCAGTAAGTGTTTCTTGTTACCTACATCTAAGCAAAAAGCTTTTTCACTATGTCTCGCAAGGAGAAAACGTTCCCGCTTACTAAACATCTCCTATCGTGTTCTAGAAGTTGCACTGAGGGCTGCAGAGTGTTTTGAAACAAGTAAAAGAAAGTTGTCCAAGACGCCTTCCTTTCAAGTATTAATGTGAAGGGAAAAGCAAGAGAGTGGGAGAGTACTGTTTTCTATCACTTTGCAAGCTGCTAACACAATCTCAGTGCTGTGTAGCAATTAGCTTGTCAGTGTACTGCAGTAAGTGTTTCTTGTTACCTACATCTAAGCAAATAGCTTTTTCACTATGTCTCGCAAGGAGAAAACGTTCCTTCTCACTAAACATCTCCTATCGTGTTCTAGAACTTGCACAGAGGACTGCAGTGTGTTTTGCACCAAGAAAAAGAAAGTTGTCTAAGAAGACTTCCTTTCAAGTATTAATGTGAAGGGAAAGGCAAGAGAGTGAGAAAGTACTGTTTTCAATGACTGTGCAAGCTGCTAACACAATCCCAGTGCTGTGTAGCAATTAGCATTTCAGTGCACTGCAGTAAGTGTTTCTTGTTACCTACATCTAAGCAAATAGCTTTTTCACTATGTCTCGCAAGGAGAAAACGCTCCTGCTCTCTAAACAACTTCCATCCTGTTGTAGATGCGTCACAGAGGGCTGCAGAGTTTTTTGAAGCAAGAATAAGAAAGTTTTCTAAGATGTCTTCCTTTCAAGTATTAATGTGAAGGGAAAGGCAAGAGAATGGGAAAGCACTGTTTTCTATCACTTTGCAAGCTGCTAACACAATCTCAGTGCTGTGTAGCAATTAGCTTGTCAGTGCACTGCAGTAAGTGTTTCTTGTTACCTACATCTAAGCAAATAGCTTTTTCACTATGTCTCGCAAGGAGAAAACGTTCCTTCTCACTAAACATCTCCTATCCTGTTCTAGAAGTTGCACAGAGGGCTGCAGTGTGTTTTGCAACAAGAAAAAGAAAGTTGTCTAAGAAGCCTTCCTTTCAAGTATTAATGTGAAGGGAAAGGCAAGAGAGTGGGAAAGTACTGTTTTCTATCACTGTGCAAGCTGCTAACACAATCCCAGTGCTGTGTAGCAATTAGCTTGTCAGTGTACTGCAGTAAGTGTTTCTTGTTACCTACATCTAAGCAAATAGCTTTTTCACTATGTCTCGCAAGGAGAAAACATTGCTGCTCACTAAACATCTCCTATCGTGTTGTAGAAGTTGCACAGAGGGCTGCAGTGTTTTTTGCAACAAGAAAAAGAAAGTTGTCTAAGAAGCCTTCCTTTCAAGTATTAATGTGAAGGGAAAGGCAAGAGAGTGAGAAAGTACTGTTTTCTATCACTGTGCAAGCTGCTAACACAATCCCAGTGCTGTGTAGCAATTAGCTTCTCAGTGCACGGCAGTAAGTGTTTCTTGTTACCTACATCTAAGCAAATAGCATTTTGGCTATGTCTCGCAAGGAGAAAACGTTGCTGCTCACTAAACAACTTCCATCGTGTTGTAGATGTTGCACAGAGGGCTGCAGTGTGTTTTGCAACAAGAAAAAGAAAGTTGTCTACGAAGCCTTTCTTTCAAGTATTAATGTGAAGGGAAAGGCAAGAGACTGGGAAAGTACTGTTTTCTATCACTGTGCAAGCTGCTAACACAATCCGAGTGCTGTATAGTAATTATCTTGTCAGTGCACTGCAGTAAGTGTTTCTTGTTACCTACATCTAAGCAAAAAGCTTTTTCACTATGTCTCGCAAGGAAAAAACGTTCCTGCTCACTAAACATCTCCTGTCGTGTTCTAGGGATTGCACAGAGGGCTGCAGAGTTTTTTAGCAACAAGAAAAAGAAAGTTGTCTAAGACGCCTTCCTTTCAAGTATTAATGTGAAGGGAAAGGCAAGAGAGTGGGAAAGTACTGTTTTCTATCACTATGCAAGCTGCTAACACAATCTCAGTGCTGTGTAGCAATTAGCTTGTCAGTGTACTGCAGTAAGTGTTTCTTGTTACCTACATCTAAGCAAATAGCTTTTTCACTATGTCTCGCAAGGAGAAAACGTTCCTTCTCACTAAACAACTCCTATCGTGTTCTAGAAGTTGCACTGAGGGCTGCAGAGTGTTTTGTAACAAGAAAAAGAAAGTTGTCTAAGAAGCCGTGCTTTCAAGTATTAATGTGAAGGGAAAGGCAAGAGAGTCAGAAAGTACTGATTTCCATCACTGTGCAAGCTGCTAACACAATCCCAGTGCTGTGTAGCAATTAGCTTTTCAGTGCACTGCAGTAAGTGTTTCTTGTTACCTACATCTAAGTAAAAAGCTTTTTCAGTATGTCTCGCAAGGAGAAAACGTTCCCGCTTACTAAACATCTCCTATCGTGTTCTAGAAGTTGCACTGAGGGCTGCAGAGTGTTTTGCAACAAGTAAAAGAAAGTTGTCCAAGACGCCTTCCTTTCAAGTATTAATGTGAAGGGAAAGGCAAGAGAGTGGGAAAGTACTGTTTACAATCACTGTGCAAGCTGCTAACACAATCCCAGTGCTGTGTAGCAATTAGCATTTCAGTGCACTGCAGTAAGTGTTTCTTGTTACCTACATCTAAGCAAATAGCTTTTTCACTATGTCTCGCAAGGAGAAAACGCTCCTGCTCTCTAAACAACTTCCATCCTGTTGTAGATGCGTCACAGAGGGCTGCAGAGTTTTTTGAAGCAAGAATAAGAAAGTTGTCTAAGATGCCTTCCTTTCAAGTATTAATGTGAAGGGAAAGGCAAGAGAATGGGAAAGCACTGTTTTCTATCACTTTGCAAGCTGCTAACACAATCTCAGTGCTGTGTAGCAATTAGCTTGTCAGTGTACTGCAGTAAGTGTTTCTTGTTACCTACATCTAAGCAAATAGCTTTTTCACTATGTCTCGCAAGGAGAAAACGTTCCTTCTCACTAAACATCTCCTATCGTGTTCTAGAAGTTGCACAGAGGGCAGCAGAGTGTTTTGCAACAAGAAAAAGAAAGTTGCCTAAGATGCCTTCCTTTCAAGTATTAATGTGAAGGGAAAGGCAAGAGAGTGGGAAAGTACTGTTTTCTATCACTTTGCAAGCTGCTAACACAATCTCAGTGCTGTGTAGCAATTAGCTTGCCAGTGTACTGCAGTAAGTGTTTCTTGTTACCTACATCTAAGCAAATAGCTTTTTCACTATGTCTCGCAAGGAGAAAACGTTCCTGCTCACTAAACATCTCCTATCGTGTTGTAGAAGTTGCACAGAGGGCTGCAGTGTGTTTTGCAACAAGAAAAAGAAAGTTGTCTAAGAAGCCTTCCTTTCAAGTATTAATGTGAAGGGAAAGGCAAGAGAGTGAGAAAGTACTGTTTTCTATCACTTTGCAAGCTGCTAACACCATCCCAGTGCTGTGTAGCAATTAGCTTTTCAGTGCACTGCAGTAAGTGTTTCTTATACCTACATCTAAGCAATAGCTTTTTCGCTAGGTCTCGCAAGGAGAAAACGTTGCTGCTCACTAAACAACTTCCATCCTGTTGTAGATGTAGCACAGAGGGCTGCAGTGTGTTTTGCAACAAGAAAAAGAAAGTTGTCTACGAAGCCTTTCTTTCAAGTATTAATGTGAAGGGAAAGGCAAGAGAGTGGGAAAGTACTGTTTTCTATCACTATGCAAGCTGCTAACACAATCTCAGTGCTGTGTAGCAATTAGCTTGTCAGTGTACTGCAGTAAGTGTTTCTTGTTACCTACATCTAAGCAAATAGCTTTTTCACTATGTCTCGCAAGGAGAAAACGTTCCTTCTCACTAAACATCTCCTATCGTGTTCTAGAAGTTGCACAGAGGGCTGCAGTGTGTTTTGCAACAAGAAAAAGAAAGTTTTCTAAGAAGCCTTCCTTTCAAGTATTAATGTGAAGGGAAAGGCAAGAGAGTGAGAAAGTACTGTTTTCTATCACTGTGCAAGCTGCTAACACAATCCCAGTGCTGTGTAGCAATTAGCTTTTCAGTGTACTGCAGTAAGTGTTTCATGTTACCTACATCTAAGCAAAAAGCTTTTTCACTATGTCTCGCAAGGAGAAAACGTTCCCGCTTACTAAACATCTCCTATCGTGTTCTAGAAGTTGCACTGAGGGCTGCAGAGTGTTTTGCAACAAGTAAAAGAAAGGTGTCCAAGACGCCTTCCTTTCAAGTATTAATGTGAAGGGAAAGGCAAGAGAGTGGGAAAGTACTGTTTTCTATCACTTTGCAAGCTGCTAACACAATCTCAGTGCTGTGTAGCAATTAGCTTGTAAGTGTACTGCAGTAAGTGTTTCTTGTTACCTACATCTAAGCAAATAGCTTTTACACTATGTCTCGCAAGGAGAAAACGTTCCTTCTCACTAAACATCTCCTATCGTGTTCTAGAAGTTGCACAGAGGACTGCAGTGTGTTTTGCAACAAGAAAAAGAAACTTGTCTAAGAAGACAGTCTTTCAAGTATTAATGTGAAGGGAAAGGCAAGAGGGTGAGAAAGTACTGTTTTCTATCACTGTGCAAGCTGCTAACACAATCCCAGTGCTCTGTAGCAATTAGCATTTCAGTGCACTGCAGTAAGTGTTTCTTGTTACCTACATCTAAGCAAATAGCTTTTTCACTATGTCTCGCAAGGAGAAAACGCTCCTGCTCTCTAAACAACTTCCATCCTGTTGTAGATGTTGCACAGAGGGCTGCAGAGTTTTTTGAAGCAAGAATAAGAAAGTTGTCTAAGATGCCTTCCTTTCAAGTATTAATGTGAAGGGAAAGGCAAGAGAATGGGAAAGTACTGTTTTCTATCACTTTGCAAGCTGCTAACACAATCTCAGTGCTGTGTAGCAATTAGCTTGTCAGTGTACTGCAGTAAGTGTTTCTTGTTACCTACATCTAAGCAAAAAGCTTTTTCACTATGTCTCGCAAGGAAAAAACGTTCCTGCTCACTAAACATCTCCTATCGTGTTCTAGAAGTTGCACAGAGGGCTGCAGTGTGTTTTGCAACAAGAAAAAGAAAGTTGTCTAAGAAGCCTTCCTTTCAAGTATTAATGTGAAGGGAAAGGCAAGAGAGTGAGAAAGTACTGTTTTCTATCACTGTGCAAGCTGCTAACACAATCCCAGTGCTGTGTAGCAATTAGCTTTTCAGTGCACTGCAGTAAATGTTTCTTGTTACCTACATCTAAGCAAATAGCTTTTTCACTATGTCTCGCAAGGAGAAAACGCTCCTGCTCCCTAAACAACTTCCATCGTGTTGTAGATGCGCCACAGAGGGCTGCAGAGTTTTTTGAAGCAAGAAAAAGAAAGTTGTCTAAGATGCCTTCCTTTCAAGTATTAATGTGTAGGGAAAGGCAAGAGAGTGGGAAAGTACTGTTTTCTATCACTTTGCAAGCTGCTAACACAATCTCAGTGCTGTGTAGCAATTAGCTTGTCAGTGTACTGCAGTAATTGTTTCTTGTTACCTACATCTAAGCAAATAGCTTTTTCACTATGTCTCGCAAGGAGAAAACGTTCCTGCTCACTAAACATCTCCTGTCGTGTTGTAGAAGTTGCACAGAGGGCTGCAGAGTGTTTTGCAACAAGAAAAAGAAAGTTGTCTAAGAAGCCTTCCTTTCAAGTATTAATGTGAAGGGAAAGGCAAGAGAGTGAGAAAGTACTGTTTTCTATCACTGTGCAAGCTGCTAACACAATCCCAGTGCTGTGTAGCAATTAGCTTTTCATTGCACTGCAGTAAGTGTTTCTTGTCACCTACATCTAAGCAAATAGCTTTTTCACTATGTCTCGCAAGGAGAAAACGTTGCTGCTCACTAAACAACTTCCATCGTGTTGTAGAAGTTGCACAGAGGGCTGCAGTGTGTTTTGCAACAAGAAAAAGAAAGTTGTCTAAGAAGCCTTTCTTTCAAGTATTAATGTGAAGGGAAAGGCAAGAGAGTGGGAAAGTACTGTTTTCTATCACTTTGCAAGCTGCTTACACAATCCCAGTGCTGTGTAGCAATTAGCTTGTCAGTGCACTGCAGTAAGTTTTTCTTGTTACCTACATCTAAGCAAATAGCTTTTTCACTATGTCTCGCAAGGAGAAAACATTGCTGCTCACTAAACATCTCCTATCGTGTTCTAGAAGTTGCACTGAGGGCTGCAGTGTGTTTTGCAACAAGAAAAAGAAAGTTGTCTAAGAAGCCTTTCTTTCAAGTATTAATGTGAAGGGAAAGGCAAGAGAGTGGGAAAGTACTGTTTTCTACCGCTTTACAAACTGCTAACACAATCCGAGTGCTGTGTAGCAATTAGATTGTCAGTGCACTGCAGTAAGTTTTTCTTGTTAGCTACATCTAAGCAAAAAGCTTTTTCACTATGTCTCGCAAGGAGAAAACGTTGCTGCTCACTAAACATCTCCTGTCGTGTTCTAGGGATTGCACAGAGGGCTGCAAAGTTTTTTAGCAACAAGAAAAAGAAAGTTGTCTAAGACGCCTTCCTTTCAAGTATTAATGTGAAGGGAAAGGCAAGAGAGTGGGAAAGTACTGTTTTCTATCACCTTCCAAGCTGCTAACACAATCTCAGTGCTGTGTAGCAATTAGCTTGTCAGTGTACTGCAGTAAGTGTTTCTTGTTACCTACATCTAAGCAAATAGCTTTTTCACTATGTCTCGCAAGGAGAAAACCTTCCTGTTCACTAAACATCTTCTGTCGTGTTCTAGGGGTTGCACAGAGGACTGCAGAGTGTTTTGCAACAAGAAAAAGAAAGTTGTCTAAGACGCCTTCCTTTCAAGTATTATTGTGAATGGAAATGTAAGAGAGTTGAAAGGTACTGTTTTCTCTCACTTTGCAAGCTGGGCACACAATCCCAGTGTTGTGTAGCAATTAGCTTGTCAGTGCTCTGCAGTAAGTGCGTCTTGTAACCTACATCTAAGCAAATAGCTTCTTCGCAGTTTTTCGCAAGGAGAAACTGAGCCAGTTCAGAAAAAATCTCCCATAGAGTTCTAGAGAATGCACGCAGGTGTGCAGAGTGTTTTGCAAAAAGCAAGAGAAACTTGTCTAAGACGCCTTGCATTAAAATAAAAATGTGAATAGAAAAGGAAGGAGAATGGAGAGGTACTGTTTTCAATCAGTTTGCAATCTGCTTACACAATCCCAGTGCTGTGTAGAAATTAGCTTGTCAGTGCACTGCAGTAAGTGTTTCTTGTTACCTACATCTAAGCAAATAGCTTTTTCACTATGTCTCGCAAGGAGAAAACGCTCCTGCTCACTAAACAACTTCCATCGTCTTGTAGATGCGTCACAGAGGGCTGCAGAGTTTTTTGAAGCAAGAAAAAGAAAGTTGTCTAAGACGCCTTCCTTTCAAGTATTAATGTGAAGGGAAAGGCAAGAGAGTGGGAAAGTACTGTTTTCTATCACTTTGCAAGCTGCTAACACAATCTCAGTGCTGTGTAGCAATTAGCTTGTCAGTGTACTGCAGTAAGTGTTTCTTGTTACCTACATCTAAGCAAATAGCTTTTACACTATGTCTCGCAAGGAGAAAACGTTCCTTCTCACTAAACATCTCCTATCGTGTTCTAGAAGTTGCACAGAGGACTGCAGTGTGTTTTGCAACAAGAAAAAGAAAGTTGTCTAAGAAGACATTCTTTCAAGTATTAATGTGAAGGGAAAGGCAAGAGGGTGAGAAAGTACTGTTTTCAATCACTGTGCAAGCTGCTAACACAATCCCAGTGCTCTGTAGCAATTAGCATTTCAGTGCACTGCAGTAAGTGTTTCTTGTTACCTACATCTAAGCAAATAGCTTTTTCACTATGTCTCGCAAGGAGAAAACGCTCCTGCTCTCTAAACAACTTCCATCCTGTTGTAGATGTTGCACAGAGGGCTGCAGAGTTTTTTGAAGCAAGAATAAGAAAGTTGTCTAAGATGCCTTCCTTTCAAGTATTAATGTGAAGGGAAAGGCAAGAGAATGGGAAAGTACTGTTTTCTATCACTTTGCAAGCTGCTAACACAATCTCAGTGCTGTGTAGCAATTAGCTTGTCAGTGTACTGCAGTAAGTGTTTCTTGTTACCTACATCTAAGCAAAAAGCTTTTTCACTATGTCTCGCAAGGAGAAAACGTTCCTTCTCACTAAACATCTCCTATCGTGTTCTAGAAGTTGCACAGAGGGCTGCAGTGTGTTTTGCAACAAGAAAAAGAAAGTTGTCTAAGAAGCCTTCCTTTCAAGTATTAATGTGAAGGGAAAGGCAAGAGAGTGAGAAAGTACTGTTTTCTATCACTGTGCAAGCTGCTAACACAATCCCAGTGCTGTGTAGCAATTAGCTTTTCAGTGCACTGCAGTAAATGTTTCTTGTTACCTACATCTAAGCAAATAGCTTTTTCACTATGTCTCGCAAGGAGAAAACGCTCCTGCTCCCTAAACAACTTCCATCGTGTTGTAGATGCGTCACAGAGGGCTGCAGAGTTTTTTGAAGCAAGAAAAAGAAAGTTGTCTAAGATGCCTTCCTTTCAAGTATTAATGTGTAGGGAAAGGCAAGAGAGTGGGAAAGTACTGTTTTCTATCACTTTGCAAGCTGCTAACACAATCTCAGTGCTGTGTAGCAATTAGCTTGTCAGTGCACTGCAGTAAGTGTTTCTTGTTACCTACATCTAAGCAAATAGCTTTTTCACTATGTCTCGCAAGGAGAAAACGTTCCTGCTCACTAAACATCTCCTGTCGTGTTCTAGGGTTTGCACAGAGGGCTGCAAAGTTTTCTAGCAACAAGAAAAAGAAAGTTGTCTAAGACGCCTTCCTTTCAAGTATTAATGTGAAGGGAAAGGCAAGAGAGTGGGAAAGTACTGTTTTCTATCACCTTCCAAGCTGCTAACACAATCTCAGTGCTGTGTAGCAATTAGCTTGTCAGTGTACTGCAGTAAGTGTTTCTTGTTACCTACATCTAAGCAAATAGCTTTTTCACTATGTCTCGCAAGGAGAAAACGTTCCTTCTCACTAAACATCTCCTATCGTGTTCTAGAAGTTGCACAGAGGGCTGCAGTGTGTTTTGCAACAAGAAAAAGAAAGTTGTCTAAGAAGCCTTCCTTTCAAGTATTAATGTGAAGGGAAAGGCAAGAGAGTGAGAAAGTACTGTTTTCTATCACTGTGCAAGCTGCTAACACAATCCCAGTGTTGTGTAGAAATTAGCTTGTCAGTGCACTTCAGTAAGTGTTTCTTGTTACCTACATCTAAGCAAATAGCTTTTTCACTATGTCTCGCAAGGAGAAAACCTTCCTGTTCACTAAACATCTTCTGTCGTGTTCTAGGGGTTGCACAGAGGACTGCAGAGTGTTTTGCAACAAGAAAAAGAAAGTTGTCTAAGACGCCTTCCTTTCAAGTATTATTGTGAATGGAAATGTAAGAGAGTTGAAAGGTACTGTTTTCTATCACTTTGCAAGCTGGGCACACAATCCCAGTGTTGTGTAGCAATTAGCTTGTCAGTGCTCTGCAGTAAGTGCGTCTTGTAACCTACATCTAAGCAAATATCTTCTTCGCAGTTTTTCGCAAGGAGAAACTGAGCCAGTTCAGAAAACATCTCCCATAGAGTTCTAGAGAATGCACGCAGCTGTGCAGAGTGTTTTGCAAAAAGCAAGAGAAACTTGTTTAAGACGCCTTGCATTAAAATAAAAATGTGAATAGAAAAGGAAGGAGAATGGAGAGGTACTGTTTTCAATCAGTTTGCAATCTGCTTACACAATCCCAGTGCCGTGTAGAAATTAGCTTGTCAGTGCACTGCAGTAAGTGTTTCTTGTTACCTACATCTAAGCAAATAGCTTTTTCAGTATGTCTCGCAAGGAGAAAACGCTCCTGCTCACTAAACAACTTCCATCGTCTTGTAGATGCGTCACAGAGGGCTGCAGAGTTTTTTGAAGCAAGAAAAAGAAAGTTGTCTAAGACGCCTTCCTTTCAAGTATTAATGTGAAGGGAAAGGCAAGAGAGTGGGAAAGTACTGTTTTCTATCACTTTGCAAGCTGCTAACACAATCTCAGTGCTGTGTAGCAATTAGCTTGTCAGTGTACTACAGTAAGTGTTTCTTGTTACCTACATCTAAGCAAATAGCTTTTTCACTATGTCTCGCAAGGAGAAAACGTTCCTGCTCACTAAACATCTCCTATCGTGTTCTAGAAGTTGCACTGAGGGCTGCAGAGTGTTTTGCAACAAGTAAAAGAAAGTTGTCCAAGACGCCTTCCTTTCAAGTATTAATGTGAAGGGAAAGGCAAGAGAGTGGGAAAGTACTGTTTTCAATCACTGTGCAAGCTGCTAACACAATCCCAGTGCTCTGTAGCAATTAGCATTTCAGTGCACTGCAGTAAGTGTTTCTTGTTACCTACATCTAAGCAAATAGCTTTTTCACTATGTCTCGCAAGGAGAAAACGCTCCTGCTCTCTAAACAACTTCCATCCTGTTGTAGATGCGTCACAGAGGGCTGCAGAGTTTTTTGAAGCAAGAATAAGAAAGTTGTCTAAGATGCCTTCCTTTCAAGTATTAATGTGAAGGGAAAGGCAAGAGAATGGGAAAGCACTGTTTTCTATCACTTTGCAAGCTGCTAACACAATCTCAGTGCTGTGTAGCAATTAGCTTGTCAGTGTACTGCAGTAAGTGTTTCTTCTTACCTACATCTAAGCAAATAGCTTTTTCACTATGTCTCGCAAGGAGAAAACGTTCCTTCTCACTAAACATCTCCTATCGTGTTCTAGAAGTTGCACAGAGGGCTGCAGAGTGTTTTGCAACAAGAAAAAGAAAGTTGCCTAAGATGCCTTCCTTTCAAGTATTAATGTGAAGGGAAAGGCAAGAGAGTGGGAAAGTACTGTTTTCTATCACTTTGCAAGCTGCTAACACAATCCCAGTGCTGTGTAGCAATTAGCTTTTCAGTGCACTGCAGTAAGTGTTTCTTATACCTACATCTAAGCAAATAGCTTTTTCGCTATGTCTCGCAAGGAGAAAACGTTGCTGCTCACTAAACAACTTCCATCGTGTTGTAGATGTTGCACAGAGGGCTGCAGTGTGTTTTGCAACAAGAAAAAGAAAGTTGTCTACGAAGCCTTTCTTTCAAGTATTAATGTGAAGGGAAAGGCAAGAGAGTGGGAAAGTACTGTTTTCTATCACTGTGCAAGCTGCTAACACAATCCGAGTGCTGTATAGTAATTATCTTGTCAGTGCACTGCAGTAAGTGTTTCTTGTTACCTACATCTAAGCAAAAAGCTTTTTCACTATGTCTCACAAGGAGAAAACGTTCCTGCTCACTAAAAATCTCCTGTCGTGTTCTAGGGATTACACAGACGGCTGCAGAGTTTTTTAGCAACAAGAAAAAGAAAGTTGTCTAAGACGCCTTCCTTTCAAGTATTAATGTGAAGGGAAAGGCAAGAGAGTGGGAAAGTACTGTTTTCTATCACTATGCAAGCTGCTAACACAATCTCAGTGCTGTGTAGCAATTAGCTTGTCAGTGTACTGCAGTAAGTGTTTCTTGTTACCTACATCTAAGCAAATAGCTTTTTCACTATGTCTCGCAAGGAGAAAACGTTCCTTCTCACTAAACATCTCCTATCGTGTTCTAGAAGTTGCACAGAGGGCTGCAGTGTGTTTTGCAACAAGAAAAAGAAAGTTGTCTAAGAAGCCTTCCTTTCAAGTATTAATGTGAAGGGAAAGGCAAGAGAGTGGGAAAGTACTGTTTTCTATCACTGTGCAAGCTGCTAACACAATCCCAGTGCTGTGTAGCAATTAGCTTTTCAGTGCACTGCAGTAAGTGTTTCTTGTTACCTACATCTAAGCAAAAAGCTTTTTCACTATGTCTCGCAAGGAGAAAACGTTCCCGCTTACTAAACATCTCCTATCGTGTTCTAGAAGTTGCACTGAGGGCTGCAGAGTGTTTTGCAACAAGTAAAACAAAGGTGTCCAAGACGCCTTCCTTTCAAGTATTAATGTGAAGGGAAAGGCAAGAGAGTGGGAAAGTACTGTTTTCTATCACTTTGCAAGCTGCTAACACAATCTCAGTGCTGTGTAGCAATTAGCTTGTCAGTGTACTGCAGTAAGTGTTTCTTGTTACCTACATCTAAGCAAATAGCTTTTTCACTATGTCTCGCAAGGAGAAAACGTTCCTTCTCACTAAACATCTGCTATAGTGTTCTAGAAGTTGCACAGAGGACTGCAGTGTGTTTTGCAACAAGAAAAAGAAAGTTGTCTAAGAAGACATTCTTTCAAGTATTAATGTGAAGGGAAAGGCAAGAGGGTGAGAAAGTACTGTTTTCAATCACTGTGCTAGCTGCTAACACAATCCCAGTGCTCTGTAGCAATTAGCATTTCAGTGCACTGCAGTAAGTGTTTCTTGTTACCAACATCTAAGCAAATAGCTTTTTCACTATGTCTCGCAAGGAGAAAACGCTCCTGCTCTCTAAACAACTTCCATCCTGTTGTAGATGTTGCACAGAGGGCTGCAGAGTTTTTTGAAGCAAGAATAAGAAAGTTGTCTAAGATGCCTTCCTTTCAAGTATTAATGTGAAGGGAAAGGCAAGAGAATGGGAAAGTACTGTTTTCTAGCACTTTGCAAGCTGCTAACACAATCTCAGTGCTGTGTAGCAATTAGCTTGTCAGTGTACTGCAGTAAGTGTTTCTTGTTACCTACATCTAAGCAAAAAGCTTTTTCACTATGTCTCGCAAGGAGAAAACGTTCCTTCTCACTAAACATCTCCTATCGTGTTCTAGAAGTTGCACAGAGGGCTGCAGTGTGTTTTGCAACAAGAAAAAGAAAGTTGTCTAAGAAGCCTTCCTTTCAAGTATTAATGTGAAGGGAAAGGCAAGAGAGTGAGAAAGTACTGTTTTCTATCACTGTGCAAGCTGCTAACACAATCCCAGTGCTGTGTAGCAATTAGCTTTTCAGTGCACTGCAGTAAATGTTTCTTGTTACCTACATCTAAGCAAATAGCTTTTTCACTATGTCTCGCAAGGAGAAAACGCTCCTGCTCCCTAAACAACTTCCATCGTGTTGTAGATGCGTCACAGAGGGCTGCAGAGTTTTTTGAAGCAAGAAAAAGAAAGTTGTCTAAGATGCCTTCCTTTCAAGTATTAATGTGTAGGGAAAGGCAAGAGAGTGGGAAAGTACTGTTTTCTATCACTTTGCAAGCTGCTAACACAATCTCAGTGCTGTGTAGCAATTAGCTTGTCAGTGTACTGCAGTAATTGTTTCTTGTTACCTACATCTAAGCAAATAGCTTTTTCACTATGTCTCGCAAGGAGAAAACGTTCCTGCTCACTAAACATCTCCTGTCGTGTTGTAGAAGTTGCACAGAGGGCTGCAGAGTGTTTTGCAACAAGAAAAAGAAAGTTGTCTAAGAAGCCTTCCTTTCAAGTATTAATGTGAAGGGAAAGGCAAGAGAGTGAGAAAGTACTGTTTTCTATCACTGTGCAAGCTGCTAACACAATCCCAGTGCTGTGTAGCAATTAGCTTTTCATTGAACTGCAGTAAGTGTTTCTTGTCACCTACATCTAAGCAAATAGCTTTTTCACTATGTCTCGCAAGGAGAAAACGTTGCTGCTCACTAAACAACTTCCATCGTGTTGTAGAAGTTGCACAGAGGGCTGCAGTGTATTTTGCAACAAGAAAAAGAAAGTTGTCTACGAAGCCTTTCTTTCAAGTATTAATGTGAAGGGAAAGGCAAGAGAGTGGGAAAGTACTGTTTTCTATCACTGTGCAAGCTGCTAACACAATCCGAGTGCTGTTTAGTAATTATCTTGTCAGTGCACTGCAGTAAGTGTTTCTTGTTACCTACATCTAAGCAAAAAGCTTTTTCACTATGTCTCGCGAGGAGAAAACGTTCCTGCTCACTAAACATCTCCTATCGTGTTCTAGAAGTTGCACTGAGGGCTGCAGAGTGTTTTGCAACAAGTAAAAGAAAGGTGTCCAAGACGCCTTCCTTTCAAGTATTAATGTGAAGGGAAAGGCAAGAGAGTGGGAAAGTACTGTTTTCTATCACTTTGCAAGCTGCTAACACAATCTCAGTGCTGTGTAGCAATTAGCTTGTCAGTGTACTGCAGTAAGTGTTTCTTGTTACCTACATCTAAGCAAATAGCTTTTTCACTATGTCTCGCAAGGAGAAAACTTTCCTTCTCACTAAACATCTCCTATCGTGTTCTAGAAGTTGCACAGAGGACTGCAGTGTGTTTTGCAACAAGAAAAAGAAAGTTGTCTAAGAAGACATTCTTTCAAGTATTAATGTGAAGGGAAAGGCAAGAGGGTGAGAAAGTACTGTTTTCAATCACTGTGCAAGCTGCTAACACAATCCCAGTGCTCTGTAGCAATTAGCATTTCAGTGCACTGCAGTAAGTGTTTCTTGTTACCTACATCTAAGCAAATAGCTTTTTCAATATGTCTCGCAAGGACAAAACGCTCCTGCTCTCTAAACAACTTCCATCCTGTTGTAGATGTTGCACAGAGGGCTGCAGAGTTTTTTGAAGCAAGAATAAGAAAGTTGTCTAAGATGCCTTCCTTTCAAGTATTAATGTGAAGGGAAAGGCAAGAGAATGGGAAAGTACTGTTTTCTATCACTTTGCAAGCTGCTAACACAATCTCAGTGCTGTGTAGCAATTAGCTTGTCAGTGTACTGCAGTAAGTGTTTCTTGTTACCTACATCTAAGCAAAAAGCTTTTTCACTATGTCTCGCAAGGAGAAAACGTTCCTTCTCACTAAACATCTCCTATCGTGTTCTAGAAGTTGCACAGAGGGCTGCAGTGTGTTTTGCAACAAGAAAAAGAAAGTTGTCTAAGAAGCCTTCCTTTCAAGTATTAATGTGAAGGGAAAGGCAAGAGAGTGAGAAAGTACTGTTTTCTATCAGTGTGCAAGCTGCTAACACAATCCCAGTGCTGTGTAGCAATTAGCTTTTCAGTGCACAGCAGTAAATGTTTCTTGTTACCTACATCTAAGCAAATAGCTTTTTCACTATGTCTCGCAAGGAGAAAACGCTCCTGCTCCCTAAACAACTTCCATCGTGTTGTAGATGCGTCACAGAGGGCTGCAGAGTTTTTTGAAGCAAGAAAAAGAAAGTTGTCTAAGATGCCTTCCTTTCAAGTATTAATGTGTAGGGAAAGGCAAGAGAGTGGGAAAGTACTGTTTTCTATCACTTTGCAAGCTGCTAACACAATCTCAGTGCTGTGTAGCAATTAGCTTGTCAGTGTACTGCAGTAATTGTTTCTTGTTACCTACATCTAAGCAAATAGCTTTTTCACTATGTCTCGCAAGGAGAAAACGTTCCTGCTCACTAAACATCTCCTGTCGTGTTGTAGAAGTTGCACAGAGGGCTGCAGAGTGTTTTGCAACAAGAAAAAGAAAGTTGTCTAAGAAGCCTTCCTTTCAAGTATTAATGTGAAGGGAAAGGCAAGAGAGTGAGAAAGTACTGTTTTCTATCACTGTGCAAGCTGCTAACACAATCCCAGTGCTGTGTAGCAATTAGCTTTTCATTGCACTGCAGTAAGTGTTTCTTGTCACCTACATCTAAGCAAATAGCTTTTTCACTATGTCTCGCAAGGAGAAAACGTTGCTGCTCACTAAACAACTTCCATCGTGTTGTAGAAGTTGCACAGAGGGCTGCAGTGTGTTTTGCAACAAGAAAAAGAAAGTTGTCTAAGAAGCCTTTCTTTCAAGTATTAATGTGAAGGGAAAGGCAAGAGAGTGGGAAAGTACTGTTTTCTATCACTTTGCAAGCTGCTTACACAATCCCAGTGCTGTGTAGCAATTAGCTTGTCAGTGCACTGCAGTAATTGTTTCTTGTTACCTACATCTAAGCAAAAAGCTTTTTCACTATGTCTCGCAAGGAGAAAACGTTGCTGCTCACTAAACATCTCCTGTCGTGTTCTAGGGTTTGCACAGAGGGCTGCAAAGTTTTTTAGCAACAAGAAAAAGAAAGTTGTCTAAGACGCCTTCCTTTCAAGTATTAATGTGAAGGGAAAGGCAAGAGAGTGGGAAAGTACTGTTTTCTATCACCTTCCAAGCTGCTAACACAATCTCAGTGCTGTGTAGCAATTAGCTTGTCAGTGTACTGCAGTAAGTGTTTCTTGTTACCTACATCTAAGCAAATAGCTTTTTCACTATGTCTCGCAAGGAGAAAACGTTCCTTCCCACTAAACATCTCCTATCGTGTTCTAGAAGTTGCACAGAGGGCTGCAGTGTGTTTTGCAACAAGAAAAAGAAAGTTGTCTAAGAAGCCTTCCTTTCAAGTATTAATGTGAAGGGAAAGGCAAGAGAGTGAGAAAGTACTGTTTTCTATCACTGTGCAAGCTGCTAACACAATCCCAGTGTTGTGTAGCAATTAGCTTGTCAGTGCACTTCAGTAAGTGTTTCTTGTTACCTACATCTAAGCAAATAGCTTTTTCACTATGTCTCGCAAGGAGAAAACCTTCCTGTTCACTAAACATCTTCTGTCGTGTTCTAGGGGTTGCACAGAGGACTGCAGAGTGTTTTGCAACAAGAAAAAGAAAGTTGTCTAAGACGCCTTCCTTTCAAGTATTATTGTGAATGGAAATGTAAGAGAGTTGAAAGGTACTGTTTTCTCTCACTTTGCAAGCTGGGCACACAATCCCAGTGTTGTGTAGCAATTAGCTTGTCAGTGCTCTGCAGTAAGTGCGTCTTGTAACCTACATCTAAGCAAATAGCTTCTTCGCAGTTTTTCGCAAGGAGAAACTGAGCCAGTTCAGAAAACATCTCCCATAGAGTTCTAGAGAATGCACGCAGGTGTGCAGAGTGTTTTGCAAAAAGCAAGAGAAACTTGTTTAAGACGCCTTGCATTAAAATAAAAATGTGAATAGAAAAGGAAGGAGATTGGAGAGGTACTGTTTTCAATCAGTTTGCAATCTGCTTACACAATCCCGGTGCCGTGTAGAAATTAGCTTGTCAGTGCACTGCAGTAAGTGTTTCTTGTTACCTACATCTAAGCAAATAGCTTTTTCACTATGTCTCGCAAGGAGAAAACGCTCCTGCTCACTAAACAACTTCCATCGTCTTGCAGATGCGTCACAGAGGGCTGCAGAGTTTTTTGAAGCAAGAAAAAGAAAGTTGTCTAAGACGCCTTCCTTTCAAGTATTAATGTGAAGGGAAAGGCAAGAGAGTGGGAAAGTACTGTTTTCTATCACTTTGCAAGCTGCTAACACAATCTCAGTGCTGTGTAGCAATTAGCTTGTCAGTGTACTGCAGTAAGTGTTTCTTGTTACCTACATCTAAGCAAATAGCTTTTTCACTATGTCTCGCAAGGAGAAAACGTTCCTGCTCACTAAACATCTCCTATCGTGTTCTAGAAGTTGCACTGAGGGCTGCAGAGTGTTTTGCAACAAGTAAAAGAAAGTTGTCCAAGACGCCTTCCTTTCAAGTATTAATGTGAAGGGAAAGGCAAGAGAGTGGGAAAGTACTGTTTTCAATCACTGTGCAAGCTGCTAACACAATCCCAGTGCTGTGTAGCAATTAGCATTTCAGTGCACTGCAGTAAGTGTTTCTTGTTACCTACATCTAAGCAAATAGCTTTTTCACTATGTCTCGCAAGGAGAAAACGCTCCTGCTCTCTAAACAACTTCCATCCTGTTGTAGATGCGTCACAGAGGGCTGCAGAGTTTTTTGAAGCAAGAATAAGAAAGTTGTCTAAGATGCCTCCCTTTCAAGTATTAATGTGAAGGGAAAGGCAAGAGAATGGGAAAGCACTGTTTTCTATCACTTTGCAAGCTGCTAACACAATCTCAGTGCTGTGTAGCAATTAGCTTGTCAGTGTACTGCAGTAAGTGTTTCTTCTTACCTACATCTAAGCATATAGCTTTTTCACTATGTCTCGCAAGGAGAAAACGTTCCTTCTCACTAAACATCTCCTATCGTGTTCTAGAAGTTGCACAGAGGGCTGCAGAGTGTTTTGCAACAAGAAAAAGAAAGTTGCCTAAGATGCCTTCCTTTCAAGTATTAATGTGAAGGGAAAGGCAAGAGAGTGGGAAAGTACTGTTTTCTATCACTTTGCAAGCTGCTAACACAATCCCAGTGCTGTGTAGCAATTAGCTTTTCAGTGCACTGCAGTAAGTGTTTCATGTTACCTACATCTAAGCAAATAGCTTTTTCGCTATGTCTCGCAAGGAGAAAACGTTGCTGCTCACTAAACATCTCCTATCGTGTTCTAGAAGTTGCACTGAGGGCTGCAGAGTGTTTTGTAACAAGAAAAAGAAAGTTGTCCAAGACGCCTTCCTTTCTAGTATTAATGTGAAGGGAAAGGCAAGAGAGTGGGAAAGTACTATTTTCTACCGCTTTACAAACTGCTATCACAATCCGAGTGCTATGTAGCAATTAGCTTGTCAGTGTACTGCAGTAAGAGTTTCTTGTTACCTACATCTAAGCAAAAAGCTTTTTCACTATGTCTCGAAAGGAGAAAACGTTCCCGCTAACTAAACATCTCCTATCGTGTTCTAGAAGTTGCAATGAGGGACGCAGAGTTTTTTGTAACAAGAAAAAGAAACTTGTCCAAGACGCCTTCCTTTCAAGTATTAATGTGAAGGGAAAGGCAAGAGTGTGGGAAAGTACTGTTTTCTATCTCTTTGCAAGCTGCTAAAAAAATCTCAGTGCTGTGTAGCAATTAGCTTGTCAGTGCACTGCAGTAAGTGTTTCTTGTTACCTACATCTAAGCAAAAAGCTTTTTCACTATGTCTCGCAAGCAGAAAACGTTGCTGCTCACTAAACATCTCCTATCGTGTTCTAGAAGTTGCACTGAGGGCTGCAGAGTGTTTTGCAACAAGAAAAAGAAAGTTGCCTAAGATGCCTTCCTTTCAAGTGTTAATGTGAAGGGAAAGGCAAGAGAGTGGGAAAGTACTGTTTTCTCTCACTTTGCAAGCTGCTAACACAATCCCAGTGCGGTGTAGTAATTAGCTTGTCAGTGCTCTGCAGTAAGTGTTTCTTGTTACCTACATCTAAGCAAATAGCTTTTTCACTATGTCTCGCAAGGAGAAAACGCTCCTGCTCCCTAAACAACTTCCATCCTGTTGTAGATGTTGCACAGAGGGCTGCAGAGTTTTTTGAAGCAAGAATAAGAAAGTTGTCTAAGATGCCTTCCTTTCAAGTATGAATGTGAAAGGGAAAGGCAAGAGAGTGGGAAAGTACTGTTTTCTATCACTTTGCAAGCTGCTAACACAATCTCAGTGCTGTGTAGCAATTAGCTTGTCAGTGCACTGCAGTAAGTGTTTCTTGTTATCTACATCTAAGCAAATAGCTTTTTCACTATGTCTCGCAAGGAGAAAACGTTCTTTCTCACTAAACATCTCCTATCCTGTTCTAGAAGTTGCACAGAGGGCTGCAGTGTGTTTTGCAACAAGAAAAAGAAAGTTGTCTAAGAAGCCTTCCTTTCAAGTATTAATGTGAAGGGAAAGGCAAGAGAGTGGGAAAGTACTGTTTTCTATCACTGTGCAAGCTGCTAACACAATCCCAGTGCTATGTAGCAATTAGCTTCTCAGTGCTCTACAGTAAGTGTTTCTTGTTACCTACATCTAAGGAAAAAGCTTTTTCACTATGTCTCGCAAGGAGAAAACGCTCCTGCTCACTAAACAACTTCCATCGTGTTGTAGATGCGTCACAGAGGGCTGCAGAATTTTTTGAAGCAAGAAAAAGAAAGTTGTCTAAGATGCCTTCCTTTCAATTATAAATGTGAAGGGAAAGGCAAGAGAGTGGGAAAGTACTGTTTTCTATCACTTTGCAAGCTGCTAACACAATCTCAGTGCTGTGTAGGAATTAGCTTGTCAGTGTACTGCAGTAAGTGTTTCTTGTTACCTACATCTAAGCAAATAGCTTTTTCACTATGTCTCGCAAGGAGAAAACGCTCCTGCTCTCTAAACAACTTCCATCCTGTTGTAGATGTTGCACAGAGGGCTGCAGAGTTTTTTGAAGCAAGAATAAGAAAGTTGTCTAAGATGCCTTCCTTTCAAGTATGAATGTGAAGGGAAAGGCAAGAGAGTGGGAAAGTACTGTTTTCTATCACTTTGCAAGCTGCTAACACAATCTCAGTGCTGTGTAGCAATTAGCTTGTCAGTGCACTGCAGTAAGTGTTTCTTGTTATCTACATCTAAGCAAATAGCTTTTTCACTATGTCTCGCAAGGAGAAAACGTTCTTTCTCACTAAACATCTCCTATCCTGTTCTAGAAGTTGCACAGAGGGCTGCAGTGTGTTTTGCAACAAGAAAAAGAAAGTTGTCTAAGAAGCCTTCCTTTCAAGTATTAATGTGAAGGGAAAGGCAAGAGAGTGGGAAAGTACTGTTTTCTATCACTGTGCAAGCTGCTAACACAATCCCAGTGCTATGTAGCAATTAGCTTCTCAGTGCTCTGCAGTAAGTGTTTCATGTTACCTACATCTAAGCAAATAGCTTTTTCACTATGTCTCGCAAGGAGAAAACGCTCCTGCTCACTAAACAACTTCCATCGTGTTGTAGATGCGTCACAGAAGGCTGCAGAATTTTTTGAAGCAAGAAAAAGAAAGTTGTCTAAGATGCCTTCCTTTCAATTATAAATGTGAAGGGAAAGGCAAGAGAGTGGGAAAGTACTGTTTTCTATCACTTTGCAAGCTGCTAACACAATCTCAGTGCTGTGTAGGAATTAGCTTGTCAGTGTACTGCAGTAAGTGTTTCTTGTTACCTACATCTAAGCAAATAGCTTTTTCACTATGTCTCGCAAGGAGAAAACGTTCCTGCTCACTAAACATCTCCTATCGTGTTGTAGTAGTTGCACAGAGGGCTGCAGTGTGTTTTACAACAAGAAAAAGATAGTTGGCTAAGAAGCCTTCCTTTCAAGTATTAATGTGAAGGGAAAGGCAAGTGAGTGAGAAAGTACTGTTTTCTATCACTGTGCAAGCTGCTAACACAATCCCAGTGCTGTGTAGCAGTTAGCTTGTCAGTGCACTGCAGTAAGTGTTTCTTGTTACCTACATCTAAGCAAATAGCTTTTTCACTATGTCTCGCAATAAGAAAACGTTGCTGCTCACTAAACAACTTCCATCGTGTTGTAGAAGTTGCACAGAGGGCTGCAGTGTGTTTCACAACAAGAAAAAGAAAGTTGTCCAAGGCGCCTTCCTTTCAAGTATTAATGTGAAGGGAAAGGCAAGAGAGAGGGAAAGTACCGTTTTCTATCACTTTTCAAGCCGCTAACACAATCTCAGTGCTGTGTAGCAATTAGCTTGTCAGTGTACTGCAGTAAGTGTTTCTTGTTACCTACATCTAAGCAAACAGCTTTTTCACTATGTCTCGCAGGGAGAAAACATTCCTTCTCACTAAACATCTCCTATCGTGTTCTAGAAGTTGCACAGAGGGCTGCAGAGTGTTTTGCACCAAGAAAAAAAAAGTTGTCTAAGAAGCCTTCCTTTCAAGTATTAATGTGAAGGGAAAGGCAAGAGAGTGAGAAAGTACTGTTTTCTATCACTGTGCAAGCTGCTAAGACAATCCCAGTGCGGTGTAGTAATTAGCTTGTCAGTGCACTGCAGTAAGTGTTTCTTGTTACCTACATCTAAACAAAAAGCTTTTTCACTATGTCTCGCAAGGAGAAAACGCTCCTGCTCTCTAAACAACTTCCATCCTGTTGTAGATGTTGCACAGAGGGCTGCAGAGTTTTTTGAAGCAAGAATAAGAAAGTTGTCTAAGATGCCTTCCTTTCAAGTATGAATGTGAAGGGAAAGGCAAGAGAGTGGGAAAGTACTGTTTTCTATCACTTTGCAAGCTGCTAACACAATCTCAGTGCTGTGTAGCAATTAGCTTGTCAGTGCACTGCAGTAAGTGTTTCTTGTTATCTACATCTAAGCAAATAGCTTTTTAACTATATCTCGCAAGGAGAAAACGTTCCTTCTCACTAAACATCTCCTATCCTGTTCTAGAAGTTGCACAGAGGGCTGCAGTGTGTTTTGCAACAAGAAAAAGAAAGTTGTCCAAGACGCCTTCCTTTCAAGTATTAATGTGAAGGGAAAGGCAAGAGAGTGGGAAAGTACTGTTTTCTATCACTGTGCAAGCTGCTAACACAATCCCAGTGCTATGTAGCAATTAGCTTCTCAGTGCTCTGCAGTAAGTGTTTCATGTTACCTACATCTAAGCAAATAGCTTTTTCACTATGTCTCGCAAGGAGAAAACGCTCCTCCTCACTAAACAACTTCCATCGTGTTGTAGATGCGTCACAGAGGGCTGCAGAGTTTTTTGAAGCAAGAAAAAGAAAGTTGTCTAAGACGCCTTCCTTTCAAGTATTAATGTGAAGGGAAAGGCAAGAGAGTGGGAAAGTACTGTTTTCTATCACTTTGCAAGCTGCTAACACAATCTCAGTGCTGTGTAGCAATTAGCTTGTCAGTGTACTGCAGTAAGTGTTTCTTGTTACCTACATCTAAGCAAATACCTTTTTCACTATGTCTCGCAAGGAGAAAACGTTCCTGCTCACTAAACATCTCCTATCGTGTTGTAGAAGTTGCACAGAGGGCTGCAGTGTGTTTTGCAACAAGAAAAACATAATTGTCTTAGAGGCCTTCCTTTCAAGTATTAATGTGAAGGGAAAGGCAAGAGAGTGAGAAATTACTGTTTTCTATCACTGTGCAAGCTGCTAACACAATCCCAGTGCTGTGTATCAATTAGCTTTTCAGTGCACTGCAGTAAGTGTTTCTTGTTACCTACATCTAAGCAAATAGCTTTTTCACTATGTTTCGCAAGGAGAAAACGCTCCTGGTCACTAAACAACTTCCATTGTGTTGTAGATGCGTCACAGAGGGCTGCAGAGTTTTTTGAAGCAAGAAAATGAAAGTTGTCTAAGATGCCTTCCTTTCAATTATTAATGTGAAGGGAAAGGCAAGAGAGTGGGAAAGTACTGTTTTCTATCACTTTGCAAGCTGCTAACACAATCTCAGTGCTGTGTAGCAATTAGCTTGTCAGTGTACTGCAGTAAGTGTTTCTTGTTACCTACATCTAAGCAAATAGCTTTTTCACTATGTCTCGCAAGGAGAAAACGTTCCTGCTCACTAAACATCTCCTATCGTGTTGTAGTAGTTGCACAGAGGGCTGCAGTGTGTTTTGCAACAAGAAAAAGAAAGTTGTCTAAGAAGCCTTCCTTTCAAGTATTAATGTGAAGGGAAAGGCAAGAGAGTGAGAAATTACTGTTTTCTATCACTGTGCAAGCTGCTAACACAATCCCAGTGCTGTGTAGCAATTAGCTTTTCAGTGCACTGCAGTAAGTGTTTCTTGTTACCTACATCTAAGCAAAAAGCTTTTTCACTATGTCTCGGAAGGAGAAAACGTTCCCGCTAACTAAACATCTCCTATCGTGTTCTAGAAGTTGCACTGAGGGCTGCAGAGTTTTTTGTAACAAGAAAAAGAAATTGTGCAAGACGCCTTTGTTTCAAGTATTAATGTGAAGGGAAAGGCAAGAGAGTGGGAAAGTACGGTTTTCTATCACTGTGCAAGCTGCTAACAGAATCCCAGTGCTGTGTAGCAATTAGCTTGTCAGTGGACTGCAGTAAGTGTTTCTTGTTACCTACATCTAAGCAAATAGCTTTTTCACTATGTCTGGCAAGGAGAAAACCTTCCTGCTCACTAAACATCTCCTATCGTGTTCTAGAAGTTCCACTGAGGGCTGCAGTGTGTTTTACAACAAGAAAAAGAAAGTTGTCTAAGAAGCTTTCCTTTCAAGTATTAATGTGAAGGGAAAGGCAAGAGAGTGAGAAAGTACTGTTTTCTATCACTGTGCATGCTGCTAACACAATCCCAGTGCTGTGTAGCAGTTAGCTTGTCAGTGCACTGCAGTAAGTGTTTCTTGTTACCTACATCTAAGCAAATAGCTTTTTCACTATGTCTCGCAATAAGAAAACGTTGCTGCTCACTAAACAACTTCCATCGTGTTGTAGAAGTTGCACAGAGGGCTGCAGTGTGTTTTACAACAAGAAAAAGAAAGTTGTCTAAGAAGCCTTTCTTTCAAGTATTAATGTGAAGGGAAAGGCAAGAGAGTGGTAAAAGTACTGTTTTCTATCTCTTTGCAAGCTGCTAACACAATCCCAGTGCGGTTTAGCAATTAGCTTGTCAGTGGACTGCAGTAAGTGTTTCTTGTTACCTACATCTAAGCAAAAAGCTTTTTCACTATGTCTCGCAAGGAGAAAACGTTGCTGCTCACTAAACATCTCCTATCGTGTTCTAGAAGTTGCACAGAGGGCTGCAGTGTGTTTTGCAACAAGAAAAAGAAAGTTGTCTAAGAAGCCTTCCTTTCAAGTATTAATGTGAAGGGAAAGGCAAGAGAGTGAGAAATTACTGTTTTCTATCACTGTGCAAGCTGCTAACACAATCCCAGTGCTGTGTAGCAATTAGCTTGTCAGTGCACTGCAGTAAGTGTTTCTTGTTACCTACATCTAAGCAAAAAGCTTTTTCACTATGTCTCGCAAGGAGAAAACGTTCCCGCTAACTAAACATCTCCTATCGTGTTCTAGAAGTTGCACTGAGGGCTGCAGAGTTTTTTGTAACAAGAGAAATAAAGTTGTCCAAGACGCCTTTGTTTCAAGTATTAATGTGAAGGGAAAGGCAAGAGAGTGGGAAAGTACGGTTTTCTATCACTGTGCAAGCTGCTAACACAATCCCAGAGGTGTGTAGCAATTAGCTTGTCAGTGCACTGCAGTAAGTGTTTCTTGTTACCTACATCTAAGCAAATAGCTTTTTCACTATGTCTGGCAAGGAGAAAACCTTCCTGCTCACTAAACATCTCCTATCGTGTTCTAGAAGGTCCACTGAGGGCTGCAGTGTGTTTTGCAACAAGAAAAAGAAAGTTGTCCAAGACGCCTTTGTTTCAAGTATTAATATGAAGGGAAAGGCAAGAGAGTGGGAAAGTACTGTTTTCTATCACTGTGCAAGCTGCTAACACAATCCCAGAGCTGTGTAGCAATTAGCTTCTCAGTGCACTGCAGTAAGTGTTTCATGTTACCTACATCTGAGCAAATAGCTCTTTCACTATGTCTCGCAAGGAGAAAACGCTCCTCGTCACTAAACAACTTCCATCGTGTTGTAGATGCGTCACAGAGGGCTGCAGAGTTTTTTGAAGCAAGAAAAAGAAACTTGTCCAAGACGCCTTCCTTCCAAGTATTAATTGGAAGGGAAAGGCAAGAGAGTGGGAAAGTACTGTTTTCTATCTCTTTGCAAGCTGCTAAAAAAATCTCAGTGCTGTGTAGCAATTAGCTTCTCAGTGCAGTGCAGTAAGTGTTTCTTGTTACCTACATCTAAGCAAATAGCTTTTTCACTATGTCTCGCAATGAGAAAACGTTGCTGCTCACTAAACATCTCCTATCGTGTTGTAGAAGTTGCACAGAGGGCTGCAGAGTGCTTTGCAACAAGAAAAAGAAAGTTGTCTAAGAAGCTTTCCTTTCAAGTATTAATGTGAAGGGAAAGGCAAGAGAGTGAGAAAGTACTGTTTTCTATCACTGTGCAAGCTGCTAACACAATCCCAGTGCTGTGTAGCAATTAGATTCTCAGCGCACTGCAGTAAGTGTTTCATGTTACCTACATCTAAGCAAATAGCTTTTTCAATATGTCTCGCAAGGAGAAAACGCTCCTGCTCACTAAACAACTTCCATCGTGTTGTAGATGCGTCACAGAGGGCTGCAGAGTTTTTTGAAGCAAGAAAAAGAAAGTTGTCTAAGATGCCTTCCTTTCAATTATTAATGTGAAGGGAAAGGCAAGAGAGTGGGAAAGTACTGTTTTCTATCACTTTGCAAGCTGCTAACACAATCTCAGTGCTGTGTAGCAATTAGCTTGTCAGTGTACTGCAGTAAGTGTTTCTTGTTACCTACATCTAAGCAAATAGCTTTTTCACTATGTCTCGCAAGGAGAAAACGTTCCTGCTCACTAAACATCTCCTATCGTGTTGTAGAAGTTGCACAGAGGGCTGCAGTATGTTTTGCAACAAGAAAAAGAAAGTTGTCTAAGAAGCCTTCCTTTGAAGTATTAATGTGAAGGGAAAGGCAAGAGAGTGAGAAAGTACTGTTTTCTATCACTGTGCAAGCTGCTAACACAATCCCAGTGCTGTGTAGCAATTAGCTTGTCAGTGGACTGCAGTAAGTGTTTCTTGTTACCTACATCTAAGCAAAAAGCTTTTTCACTATGTCTCGCAAGGAGAAAACGTTGCTGCTCACTAAACAACTTCCATCGTGTTGTAGATGTCGCACAGCGGGCTGCAGAATTTTTTGAAGCAAGAGAAAGAAAGTTGCCCAAGACGCCTTCCTTTCAAGTATTAATGTGAAGGGAAAGGCAAGAGAGTGGGAAAGTACTGTTTTCTATCACTTTGCAAGCTGCTAACACAATCCCAGTGCTGTGTAGCAATTAGCTTGTCAGTGCACTGCAGTAAGTGTTTCTTGTTACCTACATCTAAGCAAAAAGCTTTTTCACTATGTCTCGCAAGGAGAAAACGTTCCCGCTAACTAAACATCTCCTATCGTGTTCTAGAAGTTGCACTGAGGGCTGCAGAGTGTTTTGTAACAAGAAAAAGAAACTTGTCCAAGACGCCTTCCTTTCAAGTATTAATTGGAAGGGAAAGGCAAGAGAGTGGGAAAGTACTGTCTTCTATCTCTTTGCAAGCTGCTAAAAAAATCTCAGTGCTGTGTAGCAATTAGCTTGTCAGTGCAGTGCAGTAAGTGTTTCTTGTTACCTACATCTAAGCAAATAGCTTTTTCACTATGTCTCGCAACGAGAAAACGTTGCTGCTCACTAAACATCTCCTATCGTGTTCTAGAAGTTGCACAGAGGGCTGCAGAGTTTTTTGTAACAAGAAAAAGAAAGTTGTCCAAGACGCCTTTGTTTCAAGTATTAATGTGAAGGGAAAGGCAAGAGAGTGGGAAAGTACTGTTTTCTATCACTTTGCAAGCTGCTAACACAATCTCAGTGCTGTGTAGCAATTAGCTTGTCAGTGTACTGCAGTAAGTGTTTCTTTTTACCTACATCTAAGCAAATAGCTTTTTCACTATGTCTCGCAACGAGAAAACGTTCCTCCACACTAAACATCTCCTATCGTGTTGTAGAAGTTGCACAGAGGGCTGCAGTGTGTTTTGTAACAAGAAAAAGAAAGTTGTCCAAGACGCCTTCCTTTCAAGTATTAATGTGAAGGGAAAGTCAAGAGAGTGGGAAAGTACTGTTTTCTACCGCTTTACAAACTGCTAACACAATCCGAGTGCTGTGTAGCAATTAGCTTGTCAGTGCACTGCAGTAAGTGTTTCTTGTTACCTACATCTAAGCAAAGAGCTTTTTCACTATGTCTCGCAAGGAGAAAACGTTCCTTCTCACTAAACATCTCCTATCGTGTTCTAGAAGTTGCACAGAGGGCTGCAGAGTGTTTTGCACCAAGAAAAAAAAAGTTGTCTAAGAAGCCTTCCTTTCAAGTATTAATGTGAAGGGAAAGGCAAGAGAGTGAGAAAGTACTGTTTTCTATCACTGTGCAAGCTGCTAACACAATCTCAGTGGTGTGTAGCAATTAGCTTGTCAGTGCACTGCAGTAAGTGTTTCTTGTTACCTACATCTAAGCAAATAGCTTTTTCACTATGTCTGGCAAGGAGAAAACCTTCCTGCTCACTAAACATCTCCTATCGTGTTCTAGAAGTTCCACTGAGGGCTGCAGAGTGTTTTGCAACAAGAAAAAGAAAGTTGCCTAAGATGCCTTCCTTTCAAGTATTAATGTGAAGGGAAAGGCAAGTAAGTGGGAAAGTACTGTTTTCTATCACTTTGCAAGCTGCTAACACAATCTCAGTGCTGTGTAGCAATGAGCCTGCCAGTGTACTGCAGCAAGTGTTTCTTGTTACCTACATCTAAGCAAATACCTTTTTCACTATGTCTCGCAAGGAGAAAACGTTCCTGCTCACTAAACATCTCCTATCGTGTTGTAGAAGTTGCACAGAGGGCTGCAGTGTGTTTTGTAACAAGAAAAAGAAAGTTGTCTAAGACGCCTTCCTTTCAAGTATTAATGTGAAGGGAAAGGCAAGAGAGTGGGAAAGTACTGTTTTCTACCGCTTTACAAACTGCTAACACAATCCGAGTGCTGTGTAGCAATTAGCTTGTCAGTGCACTGCAGTAAGTTTTTTTGTTACCTACATCTAAGCAAAAAGCTTTTTCACTATGTCTCGCAAGGAGAAAACGTTCCTTCTTACTAAACATCTCCTATCGTGTTCTAGAAGTTGCACAGAGGGCTGCAGTGTGTTTTGCACCAAGAAAAAGAAAGTTGTCTAAGAAGCCTTCCTTTCAAGTATTAATGTGAAGGGAAAGGCAAGAGAGTGAGAAAGTACTGTTTTCTATCACTGTGCAAGCTGCTAACACAATCCCAGTGCTGTGTAGCAATTAGCTTGTCAGTGCACTGCAGTAAGTGTTTCTTGTTACCTACATCTAAGCAAATAGCTTTTTCACTATGTCTCGCAAGGAGAAAACGCTCCTGCTCTCTAAACAACTTCCATCCTGTTGTAGATGTTGCACAGAGGGCTGCAGAGTTTTTTGAAGCAAGAATAAGAAAGTTGTCTAAGATGCCTTCCTTTCAAGTATTAATGTGAAGGGAAAGGCAAGAGAGTGGGAAAGTACTGTTTTGTATCACTTTGAATCTGCTAACACAATCTCAGTGCTGTGTAGCAATTAGCTTGTCAGTGTACTGCAGTAAGTGTTTCTTGTTACCTACATCTAGGCAAATAGCTTTTTCACTATGTCTCGCAAAGAGAAAACGTTCCTTCTCACTAAGCATCTCCTATCGTGTTCTAGAAGTTGAACAGAGGGCTGCAGTGTGTTTTACAACAAGAAAAAGAAAGTTGTCTAAGAAGCCTTCCTTTCCAGTATTAATGTGAAGGGAAAGGCAAGAGAGTGAGAAAGTACTGTTTTCTATCACTGTGCAAGCTGCTAACACAATCCCAGTGCTGTGTAGCAATTAGCTTCTCAGTGCACTGCAGTAAGTGTTTCATGTTACCTACATCTAAGCAAATAGCTTTTTCAATATGTCTCGCAAGGAGAAAACGCTCCTGCTCACTAAACAACTTCCATCGTGTTGTAGATGCGTCACAGAGGGCTGCAGAGTTTTTTGAAGCAAGAAAAAGAAAGTTGTCTAAGATGCCTTCCTTTCAATTATTAATGTGAAGGGAAAGGCAAGAGAGAGGGAAAGTACTGTTTTCTATCACTTTGCAAGCTGCTAACACAATCTCAGTGCTGTGTAGCAATTAGCTTGTCAGTGTACTGCAGTAAGTGTTTCTTGTTACCTACATCTAAGCAAATAGCTTTTTCACTATGTCTCGCAAGGAGAAAACCTTCCTGCTAACTAAACATCTCCTATCGTGTTGTAGAAGATGCACAGAGGGCTGCAGTGTGTTTTGCAACAAGAAAAAGAAAGTTGTCTAAGAAGCCTTCCTTTCAAGTATTAATGTGAAGGGAAAGGCAAGAGAGTGAGAAAGTACTGTTTTCTATCACTGTGCAAGCTGCTAACACAATCCAAGTGCTGTGTACCAATTAGCTTGTCAGTGGACTGCAGTAAGTGTTTCTTGTTACCTACATCTAAGCAAATAGCTTTTTCACTATGTCTCGCAAGGAGAAAACGTTGCTGCTCACTAAACAACTTCCATCGTGTTGTAGATATCGCACAGAGGGCTGCAGAATTTTTTGAAGCAAGAGAAAGAAAGTTGTCCAAGACGCCTTCCTTTCAAGTATTAATGTGAAGGGAAAGGCACGAGAGTGGGAAAGTACTGTTTTCTATCACTTTGCAAGCTGCTAACACAATCCCAGAGCTGTGTAGCAATTAGCTTGTCAGTGCACTGCAGTAAGTGTTTCTTGTTACCTACATCTAAGCAAAAAGCTTTTTCACTATGTCTCGCAAGGAGAAAATGTTCCCGCTAACTAAACATCTCCTATCGTGTTCAAGAAGTTGCACTGAGGGCTGCAGAGTGTTTTGTAACAAGAAAAAGAAACTTGTCCAAGACGCCTTCCTTTCAAGTATTAATTGGAAGGGAAAGGCAAGAGAGTGGGAAAGTACTGTTTTCTATCTCTTTGCAAGCTGCTAACACAATCTCAGTGCTGTGTAGCAATTAGCTTGTCAGTGCACTGCAGTAAGTGTTTCTTGTTGCCTACATCTAAGCAAATAGCTTTTTCACTATGTCTCGCAATGAGAAAACGTTGCTGCTCACTAAACATCTCCTATCGTGTTCTAGAAGTTGCACAGAGGGCTGCAGAGTTTTTTGTAACAAGAAAAAGAAAGTTGTCTAAGACGCCTTCCTTTCAAGTATTAATGTGAAGGGAAAGGCAAGAGAGTGGGAAAGTACTGTTTTCTATCACTTTGCAAGCTGCTAACACAATCTCAGTGCTGTGTAGCAATTAGCTTGTCAGTGTAAGTGTTTCTTTTTACCTACATCTAAGCAAATAGCTTTTTCACTATGTCTCGCAAGGAGAAAACGTTCCTGCACACTAAACAACTCCTATCGTGTTCTAGAAGTTGCACAGAGGGCTGCAGTGTGTTTTGTAACAAGAAAAAGAAAGTTGTCCAAGACGCCTTCCTTTCAAGTATTAATGTGAAGGGAAAGGCATGAGAGTGGGAAAGTACTGTTTTCTACCGCTTTACAAACTGCTAACACAATCCGAGTGCTGTGTAGCAATTAGCTTGTCAGTGCACTGCAGTAAGTGTTTCTTGTTACCTACATCTAAGCAAACAGCTTTTTCACTATGTCTCGCAAGGAGAAAACGTTCCTTCTCACTAAACATCTCCTATCGTGTTCTAGAAGTTGCACAGAGGGCTGCAGAGTGTTTTGCACCAAGAAAAAAAAAGTTGTCTAAGAAGCCTTCCTTTCAAGTATTAATGTGAAGGGAACGGCAAGAGAGTGAGAAAGTACTGTTTTCTATCACTGTGCAAGCTGCTAACACAATCCCAGTGCGGTGTAGCAATTAGCTTGTCAGTGCACTGCAGTAAGTGTTTCTTGTTACCTACATCTAAGCAAATAGCTGTTTCACTATGTCTCGCAAGGAGAAAACGTTCCTTCTCACTAAGCATCTCCTATTGTGTTCTAGAAGTTGCACAGAGGGCTGCAGTGTGTTTTACAACAAGAAAAAGAAAGTTGTCTAAGAAGCCTTCCTTTCCAGTATTAATGTGAAGGGAAAGGCAAGAGAGGGAGAAAGTACTGTTTTCTATCACTGTGCAAGCTGCTAACACAATCCCAGTGCTATGTAGCAATTAGCTTCTCAGTGCTCTGCAGTAAGTGTTTCATGTTACCTACATCTAAGGAAATAGCTTTTTCACTATGTCTCGCAAGGAGAAAACGCTCCTGCTCACTAAACAACTTCCATCGTGTTGTAGATGCGTCACAGAGGGCTGCAGACTTTTTTGAAGCAAGAAAAAGAAAGTTGTCTAAGATGCCTTCCTTGCAAGTATTAATGTGAAGGGAAAGGCCAGAGAGTGGGAAAGTACTGTTTTCTATCACTTTGCAAGCTGCTAACACAATCTCAGTCCTGTGTAGCAATTAGCTTGTCAGTGCACTGCAGTAAGTGTTTCTTGTTACCTACATCTAAGCAAATAGCTTTTTCACTATGTCTCGCAGGGAGAAAACGCTCCTGCTCTCTAAACAACTTCCATCCTGTTGTAGATGTTGCACAGAGGGCTGCAGAGTTTTTTGAAGCAAGAATAAGAAAGTTGTCTAAGATGCCTTCCTTTCAAGTATGAATGTGAAGGGAAAGGCAAGAGAGTGGGAAAGTACTGTTATCTATCACTGTGCAAGCTGCTAACACAATCCCAGTGCTGTGTAGCAATTAGCTTGTCAGTGCACTGCAGTAAGTGTTTCTTGTTACCTACATCTAAGCAAATAGCTTTTCCACTATGTCTGGCAAGGAGAAAACCTTCCTGCTCACTAAACATCTCCTATCGTGTTCTAGAAGTTCCACTGAGGGCTGCAGAGGTTTTTGAAGCAAGAAAAAGAAAGTTGCCTAAGATGCCTTCCTTTCAAGTATTAATGTGAAGGGAAAGGCAAGAGAGTGAGAAAGTACTGTTTTCTATCACTTTGCAAGCTGCTAACACAATCTCAGTGCTGTGTAGCAATTAGCTTGTCAGTGTACTGCAGTAAGTGTTTCTTGTTACCTACATCTAAGCAAAAAGCTTTTTCACTATGTCTCGCAAGGAGAAAACGTTCCTGCTCACTAAACATCTCCTATCGTGTTGTAGAAGTTGCACAGAGGGCTGCAGTGTGTTTTGTAACAAGAAAAAGAAAGTTGTCTAAGACGCCTTTCTTTCAAGTATTAATGTGAAGGGAAAGGCAAGAGAGTGGGAAAGTACTGTTTTCTACCGCTTTACAAACTGCTAACACAATCCGAGTGCTGTGTAGCAATTAGCTTGTCAGTGCACTGCAGTAAGTGTTTTTGTTACCTACATCTAAGCAAAAAGCTTTTTCACTATGTCTCGCAAGGAGAAAACGTTCCTTCTCACTAAACATCTCCTATCGTGTTCTAGAAGTTGCACAGAGGGCTGCAGTGTGTTTTGCAACAAGAAAAAGAAAGTTGTCTAAGAAGCCTTCCTTTCAAGTATTAATGTGAAGGGAAAGGCAAGAGAGTGAGAAAGTACTGTTTTCTATCACTGTGCAAGCTGCTAACACAATCTCAGTGCTGTGTAGCAATTAGCTTGTCAGTGCACTGCAGTAAGTGTTTCTTGTTACCTACATCTAAGCAAATAGCTTTTTCACTATGTCTCGCAAGGAGAAAACGCTCCTGCTCTCTAAACAACTTCCATCCTGTTGTAGATGTTGCACAGAGGGCTGCAGAGTTTTTTGAAGCAAGAATAAGAAAGTTGTCTAAGATGCCTTCCTTTCAAGTATTAATGTGAAGGGAAAGGCAAGAGAGTGGGAAAGTACTGTTTTCTATCACTTTGAAGCTGCTAACACAATCTCAGTGCTGTGTAGCAATTAGCTTGTCAGTGCACTGCAGTAAGTGTTTCTTGTTACCTACATCTAAGCAAATAGCTGTTCCACTATGTCTCGCCAGGAGAAAACGTTCCTTCTCACTAAGCATCTCCTATCATGTTCTAGAAGTTGCACAGAGGGCTGCAGTGTGTTTTACAACAAGAAAAAGAAAGTTGTCTAAGAAGCCTTCCTTTCCAGTATTAATGTGAAGGGAAAGGCAAGAGAGTGAGAAAGTACTGTTTTCTATCACTGTGCAAGCTGCTAACACAATCCCAGTGCTATGTAGCAATTAGCTTCTCAGTGCTCTGCAGTAAGTGTTTCATGTTACCTACATCTAAGCAAAAAGCTTTTTCACTATGTCTCGCAAGGAGAAAACGCTCCTGCTCACTAAACAACTTCCATCGTGTTGTAGATGCGTCACAGAGGGCTGCAGACTTTTTTGAAGCAAGAAAAAGAAAGTTGTCTAAGATGCCTTCCTTGCAAGTATTAATGTGAAGGGAAAGGCAAGAGAGTGGGAAAGTACTGTTTTCTATCACTTTGCAAGCTGCTAACACAATCTCAGTGCTGTGTAGCAATTAGCTTGTCAGTGCACTGCAGTAAGTGTTTCTTGTTACCTACATCTAAGCAAATAGCTTTTTCACTATGTCTCGCAGGGAGAAAACGCTCCTGCTCCCTAAACAACTTCCATCCTGTTGCAGATGTTGCACAGAGGGCTGCAGAGTTTTTTGAAGCAAGAATAAGAAAGTTGTCTAAGATGCCTTCCTTTCAAGTATGAATGTGAAGGGAAAGGCAAGAGAGTGGGAAAGTACTGTTTTCTATCACTGTGCAAGCTGCTAACACAATCCCAGTGCTGTGTAGCAATTAGCTTGTCAGTGCACTGCAGTAAGTGTTTCTTGTTACCTACATCTAAGCAAATAGCTTTTCCACTATGTCTGGCAAGGAGAAAAGGTTCCTGCTCACTAAACATCTCCTATCGTGTTGTAGAAGTTGCACAGAGGGCTGCAGTGTGTTTTGCAACAAGAAAAAGAAAGTTGTCTAAGAAGCCTTCCTTTCAAGTATTAATGTGAAGGGAAAGGCAAGAGAGCGGGAAAGTACTGTTTTCTATCACTGTGCAAGCTGCTAACACAATCCCAGTGCTATGTAGCAATTAGCTTCTAAGTGCTCTGCAGTAAGTGTTTCATCTTGCCTACATCTAAGCAAATAGCTTTTTCACTATGTCTCGCAAGGAGAAAACGTTCCTGCTCACTAAACAACTTCCATCGTGTTGTAGAAGTTGCACAGCGGGCTGCAGAATTTTTTGAAGCAAGAGAAAGAAAGTTGTCCAAGACGCCTTCCTTTCAAGTATTAATGTGAAGGGAAAGGCAAGAGAGTGGGAAAGTACTGTTTTCTATCATTTTGCAAGCTGCTAACACAATCCCAGAGCTGTGTAGCAATTAGCTTGTCAGTGCACTGCAGTAAGTGTTTCTTGTTACCTACATCTAAGCAAAAAGCTTTTTCACTATGTCTCGCAAGGAGAAAACGTTCCCGCTAACTAAACATCTCCTATCGTGTTCTAGAAGTTGCACTGAGGGCTGCAGAGTGTTTTGTAACAAGAAAAAGAAACTTGTCCAAGACGCCTTCCTTTGAAGTATTAATGTGAAGGGAAAGGCAAGAGAGTGGGAAAGTTCTGTTTTCTATCTCTTTGCAAGCTGCTAACACAATCTCAGTGCTGTGTAGCAATTAGCTTGTCAGTGCACTGCAGTAAGTGTTTCTTGTTACCTACATCTAAGCAAATAGCTTTTTCACTATGTCTCGCAAGCAGAATTTGTTGCTGCTCACTAAACATCTCCTATCGTGTTCTAGAAGTTGCACTGAGGGCTGCAGAGTCTTTTGTAACATGAAAAAGAAAGTTGTCCAAGACGCCTTTGTTTCAAGTATTAATGTGAAGGGAAAGGCAAGAGAGTGGGAAAGTACTGTTTTCTATCACTCTGCAAGCTGCTAACACAATCTCAGTGCTGTGTAGCAATTAGCTTGTCAGTGCACTGCAGTAAGTGTTTCTTGTTACCTACATCTAAGCAAAAAGCTTTTTCACTATGTCTCGCAAGGAGAAAACGTTCCTTCTCACTAAACATCTCCTATCGTGTTCTAGAAGTTGCACAGAGGGCTGCAGAGTGTTTTGCACAAAGAAAAAAAAAGTTGTCTAAGAAGCCTTCCTTTCAAGTATTAATGTGAAGGGAAAGGCAAGAGAGTGAGAAAGTACTGTTTTCTATCACTGTGCAAGCTGCTAACACAATCCCAGTGCTGTGTAACAATTAGCATTTCAGTGCAATGCAGTAAGTGTTTCTTGTTACCTACATCTGAGCAAATACCTTTTTCACTATGTCTCGCAAGGAGAAAACGCTCCTGCTCACTAAACAACTTCCATCGTGTTGTAGAAGTTGCACAGAGGGCTGAAGAATTTTTTGAAGCAAGAGAAAGAAAGTTGTCCAAGACGCCTTCCTTTCAAGTATTAATGTGAAGGGAAAGGCAAGAGAGTGGGAAAGTACTGTTTTCTATCACTTTGCAAGCTGCTTACACAATCCCAGTGCTGTGTAGCAATTAGCTTGTCAGGGCACTGAAGTAAGTGTTTCTTGTTACCTACATCTAAGGAATTAGCTTTTCCACTATGTCTCGCAAGGAGAAAACGTTCCTTCTCACTAAACATCTCCTATCGTGTTCTAGAAATTACACTGAGGGCTGCAGAGTGTTTTGTAACAAGAAAAAGAAAGTTGTCCAAGACGCCTTTGTTTCAAGTATTAATGTGAAGGGAAAGGCAAGAGAGTGGGAAAGTAGCGTTTTCTATCACTTTTCAAGCCGCTAATACAATCTCAGTGCTGTGTAGCAATTAGCTTGTCAGTGTACTGCAGTAAGTGTTTCTTGTTACCTACATCTAAGCAAAAAGCTTTTTCACTATGTCTCGCAAGGAGAAAACGTTCCTTTTCGCTAAAAATCTCCTATTGTGTTCTAGAAGTTGCACAGAGGGCTGCAGTGTGTTTTGCAACAAGAAAAAGAAAGTTGTCCAAGAAGCCTTTCTTTCAAGTATTAATGTGAAGGGAAAGGCAAGAGAGTGAGAAATTACTGTTTTCTATCACTGTGCAAGCTGCTAACACAATCCCAGTGCTGTGTATCAATTAGCTTTTCAGTGCACTGCAGTAAGTGTTTCTTGTTACCTACATCTAAGCAAATAGCTTTTTCACTATGTCTCGCAAGGAGAAAACGCTCCTGGTCACTAAACAACTTCCATCGTGTTGTAGATGCGTCACAGAGGGCTGCAGAGGTTTTTGAAGCAAGAAAAAGAAAGTTGTCTAAGATGCCTTCCTTTCAATTATTAATGTGAAGGGAAAGGCAAGAGAGTGGGAAAGTACTGTTTTCTATCACTTTGCAAGCTGCTAACACAATCTCAGTGCTGTGTAGCAATTAGCTTGTCAGTGTACGGCAGTAAGTGTTTCTTGTTACCTACATCTAAGCAAATAGCTTTTTCACTATGTCTCGCAAGGAGAAATCGTTCCTGCTCAGTAAACATCTCCTATCGTGTTGTAGAAGTTGCACAGAGGGCTGCAGTGTGTTTTGCAACAAGAAAAAGAAAGTTGTCTAAGAAGCCTTCCTTTCAAGTATTAATGTGAAGGGAAAGGCAAGAGAGTGAGAAAGTACTGTTTTCTATCACTGTGCAAGCTGCTAACACAATCCCAGTGCTGTGTAGCAGTTAGGTTGTCAGTGCACTGCAGTAAGTGTTTCTTGTTACCTACATCTAAGCAAATACCTTTTTCACTATGTCTCGCAAGGAGAAAACGTTCCTGCTCACTAAACATCTCCTATCCTGTTCTAGAAGTTGCACAGAGGGCTGCAGTGTGTTTTGCAACAAGAAAAAGAAAGTTGTCTAAGAAGCCTTCCTTTCAAGTATTAATGTGAAGGGAAAGGCAAGAGAGTGAGAAAATACTGTTTTCTATCACTGTGCAAGCTGCTAACACAATCCCAGTGCTGTGTAACAATTAGCATTTCAGTGCACTGCAGTAAGTGTTTCTTGTTACCTACATCTGAGCAAATAGCTTTTTCACTATGTCTCGCAAGGAGAAAACGCTCCTGCTCACTAAACAACTTCCATCGTGTTGTAGAAGTTGCACTGAGGGCTGCAGAATTTTTTGAAGCAAGAGAAAGAAAGTTGTCCAAGACGCCTTCCTTTCAAGTATTAATGTGAAGGGAAAGGCAAGAGAGTGGGAAAGTACTGTTTTCTATCACTTTGCAAGCTGCTTACACAATCCCAGAGCTGTGTAGCAATTAGCTTGTCAGTGCACTGCAGTAAGTGTTTCTTGTTACCTACATCTAAGCAATTAGCTTTTTCACTATGTCTCGCAAGGAGAAAACGTTCCTTCTCACTAAACATCTCCTATCGTGTTCTAGAAATTACACTGAGGGCTGCAGAGTGTTTTGTAACAAGTAAAAGAAACTTGTCCAAGATGCCTTCCTTTAAAGTATTAATGTGAAGGGAAAGGCAAGAGAGTGGGAAAGTACCGTTTTCTTTCACTTTTCAAGCCGCTAACAAAATCTCAGTGCTGTGTAGCAATTAGCTTGTCAGTGTACTGCAGTAAGTGTTTCTTGTTACCTACATCTAAGCAAACAGCTTTTTCACTATGTCTCGCAAGGAGAAAACGTTCCTTCTCACTAAACATCTCCTATCATGTTCTAGAAGTTGCACAGAGGGCTGCAGTGTGTTTTGCAACAAGAAAAAGAAAGTTGTCTAAGAAGCCTTCCTTTCAAGTATTAATGTGAAGGGAAAGGCAAGAGAGTGAAAAATTACTGTTTTCTCTCTCTTTGCAAGCTGCTAACACAATCCCAGTGAGGTGTAGCAATTAGCTTGTCAGTGCACTGCAGTAAGTGTTTCTTGTTACCTACATCTAAGCAAATAGCTTTTTCACTCTGTCTCGCAATAAGAAAACGTTGCTGCTCACTAAACAACTTCCATCGTGTTGTAGAAGTTGCACAGAGGGCTGCAGTGTGTTTTACAACAAGAAAAAGAAAGTTGTCCAAGACGCCTTCCTTTCAAGTATTAATGTGAAGGGAAAGGCAAGAGAGAGGGAAAGTACCGTTTTCTATGACTTTTCAAGCCGCTAACACAATCTCAGTGCTGTGTAGCAATTAGATTGTCAGTGTACTGCAGTAAGTGTTTCCTGTTACCTACATCTAAGCAAACAGCTTTTTCACTATGTCTCGCAAGGAGAAAACGTTCCTTCTCACTAAACATCTCCTATCGTGTTCTAGAAGTTGCACAGAGGGCTGCAGTGTGTTTTGCAACAAGAAAAACAAAGTTGTCTAAGAAGCCTTCCTTTCAAGTATTAATGTGAAGGGAAAGGCAAGAGAGTGAGAAATTACTGTTTTCTATCACTGTGCAAGCTGCTAACACAATCCCAGTGCTGTGTAGCAATTAGCTTTTCAGTGCACTGCAGTAAGTTTTTCTTGTTACCTACATCTAAGCAAATAGCTTTTTCACTATGTCTCGCAAGGAGAAAACGCTCCAGCTCACTAAACAACTTCCTTCGTGTTGTAGATGTTGCACAGAGGGCTGAAGAGTTTTTTGAAGCAAGAAAAAGAAAGTTCTCTAAGACGCCTTCCTTTCAAGTATTAATGTGAAGTGAAAGGCAAGAGAGTGGGAAAGTACTGTTTTCTATCACTTTGCAAGCTGCTAACACAATCCTAGAGCTGTGTAGCAATTAGCTTGTCACTGCACTGCAGTAAGTGTTTCTTGTTACCTACATCTAAGCAAAAAGCTTTTTCACTATGTCTCGCAAGGAGAAAACGTTCCGGCTAACTAAACATCTCCTATCGTGTTCTAGAAGTTGCACTGAGGGCTGCAGAGTTTTTTGTAACAAGAAAAATAAAGTTGTCCAAGACGCCTTTGTTTAAAGTATTAATGTGAAGGGAAAGGTAAGAGAGTGGGAAAGTACTGTTTTCAATCACTGTGCAAGATGCTAACACAATCCCAGTGCTGTGTAGCAATTAGCTTGTCAGTGCACTGCAGTAAGTGTTTCTTGTTACCTACATCTAAGCAAATAGCTTTTTCACTATGTCTGGCAAGGAGAAAACGTTGCTGCTCACTAAACATCTCCTATCGTGTTCTAGAAGTTCCACTGAGGGCTGCAGTGTGTTTTACAACAAGAAAAAGAAAGTTGTCTAAGAAGCCTTTCTTTCAAGTATTAATGTGAAGGGAAAGGCAAGAGAGTGGGAAAGTACTGTTTTCTATCTCTTTGCAAGCTGCTAACACAATCCCAGTGCGGTGTAGCAATTAGCTTGTCAGTGCACTGCAGTAAGTGTTTCTTGTTACCTACATCTAAGCAAAAAGCTTTTTCACTATGTCTCGCAAGGAGAAAACGTTGCTGCTCACTAAACATCTCCTATCGTGTTCTAGAAGTTGCACTGAGGGCTGCAGAGTGTTTTGTAACAAGAAAAAGAAAGTTCTCCAAGACGCCTTCCTTTCAAGTATTAATGTGAAGGGAAAGGCAAGAGAGTGGGAAAGTACTATTTTCTACCGCTTTACAAACTGCTATCACAATCCGAGTGCTATGTAGCAATTAGCTTGTCAGTGCACTGCAGTAAGAGTTTCTTGTTACCTACATCTAAGCAAATAGCTTTTTCACTATGTCTCGCAAGGAGAAAACGTTCCTGCTCACTAAACATCTCCTATCGTGTTCTAGAAATTACACTGAGGGCTGTAGAGTGTTTTGTAACAAGGAAAAGAAACTTGTACAAGACGCCTTCCTTTCAAGTATTAATGTGAAGGGAAAGGCAAGAGAGTGAGAAAGTACTGTTTTCTATCACTGTGCAAGCTGCTAACACAATCCCAGTGCTGTGTAACAATTAGCATTCCAGTGCACTGCAGTAACTGTTTCTTGTTACCTACATCTAAGCAAATAGCTTTTTCACTATGTCTCGCAAGGAGAAAACGCTCCTGCTCACTAAACAACTTCCATCGTGTTGTAGAAGTTGCACAGAGGGCTCCAGAATTTTTTGAAGCAAGAGAAAGAAAGTTGTCTAAGACGCCTTCCTTTCAAGTATTAATGTGAAGGGAAAGGCAAGAGAGTGGGAAAGTACTGTTTTCTATCACTGTGCAAGCTGCTAACACAATCCCAGTGCTGTGTAGCAATTAGCTTGTCAGTGCACTGCAGTAAGTGTTTCTTGTTACCTACATCTAAGCAATTAGCTTTTTCACTATGTCTCGCAAGGAGAAAACGTTCCTTCTCACTAAACATCTCCTATCGCGTTCTAGAAATTACACTGAGGGCTGCAGAGAGTTTTGTAACAAGAAAAAGAAACTTGTCCAAGACGCCTTCCTTTCAAGTATTAATGTGAAGGGAAAGGCAAGAGAGTGGGAAAGTACCGTTTTCTATCACTTTTCAAGCCGCTAACACAATCTCAGTGCTGTGTAGCAATTAGCTTGTCAGTGTACTGCAGTAAGTGTTTCTTGTTACCTACATCTAAGCAAAAAGCTTTTTCACTATGTCTCGCAAGGAGAAAACGTTCCTTCTCACTAAACATGTCCTATCGTGTTCTAGATGTTGCACAGAGGGCTGCAGTGTGTTTTCCAACAAGAAAAAGAAAGTTGTCTAAGAAGCCTTCCTTTCAAGTATTAATGTGAAGGGAAAGGAAAGAGAGTGAGAAATTACTGTTTCCTATCACTGTGCAAGCTGCTAACACAATCCCAGTGCTGTGTAGCAATTAGCTTTTCAGTGCACTGCAGTAAGTGTTTCTTGTTACCTACATCTAAGCAAATAGCTTTTTCACTATGTCTCGCAAGGAGAAAACGCTCCTGGTCACTAAACAACTTCCATCGTGTTGTAGATGTTGCACAGAGGGCTGAAGAGTTTTTTGAAGCAAGAAAAAGAATGTTGTCTAAGACGCATTCCTTTCAAGTATGAATGTGAAGGGAAAGGCAAGAGAGTGGGAAAGTACTGTTTTCTATCACTTTGCAGGCTGCTAACACAATCCCAGAGCTGTGTAGCAATTAGCTTGTCAGTGCACTGCAGTAAGTGTTTCTTGTTACCTACATCTAAGCAAAAAGCTTTTTCACTATGTCTCGCAAGGAGAAAACGTTCCCGCTAACTAAACATCTCCTATCGTGTTCTAGAAGTTGCACTGAGGGCTGCAGAGTTGTCCAAAACGCCTTCCTTTCCAGTGTTAATGTGAAAGGAAAGGCAAGAGAGTGGAAAGGTACTGTTTCATATCAGTTTGCAAGCTGGGCACACAAGCCCAGTGTTGTGCAGAGATTACACTTGCAGTGAACTCTAGCAAGTGCCTATTGTCACCTACATCTAAGCAAAAAGCTTTTTTACTATATCTCTTAAGGAGAAAGTGTGTCTTTTCAGAAAACATCTCCCATGGTGTTTTAGAAGGTACAAGAAGGTCTGCAGATTGTTCTGCAACACGAAAACAAAAGTTGTCCAAAACCCCTTCGATTCGAATTTCACTGGGAAAGGAAAATGCAGGAGAGTGCAGGGGTACTGTTTTCTATCCGTTTGCAAACTGTGCCACAATGCAAGTGTTGTGCAGCCATTACCTTTGCAGTGCACTGTAGCAAGTGCCTACCGTCACCTACATCTAAGCAAATAGCTTTTTCACTGTATCTCCTAAGGAGAAACTTTGCCTGTTGAGAAAACAGCTCCCATCGTTTTTAAAAGGGTACAAGAAGGTCTGCAGAGTGTTTCGCAAGAAGTAAAAGAAAGTTGTCCAAACCCCCTAAAATCTGAATTGTACTGGGAAAGGAAAATGCAGCAGACTGGAAAGATACTGTTATCTCTCAGTTTGCAAGCTGCTTACAAAATGCTTGTGTTGTGCAGCCTTTATCTTTGCATTGCACTATAGTAAGTTCCTCTTGCCACCTACATCTCAGCAAACAGGTTTTTCACTGTATCCCGCAGAGAGAGAGTGTTGCAGTTCAGAAAACATCTCCCATCGTGTTCTAGAGGTTGCACCCATGTCTGCAGAGTGCTTTGCAAGAAGCAAATGACTGTTGTCCAAAACTGCTTCCTTTCGAGTATTAATATAAATGGAAAAGGCATGAGAGTGGAAAGGACCTGTTTTCTATCAGTTTGTCAGCTGCTGACACTAGCCCAGTGTTGTGCAGACATTACCTTTGCAGTGCACTGTACTAAGTTCCTCTTGCCACCTACATCTCAGCAAATAGGTTTTTCACTGTATCCCGCAGGGAGAGAGTGTTGCAGTTCAGAAAACATCTTCCATCGTCGTCCTGAGGTTGCACGCTGGTCTGCAGAGTGTTCTGCAACAAGAAAACAAAAGTTGTCCAAAACGCCTTCCTTTCCAGTATTAATGTGAAAGGAAAGGCAAGAGAGTGGAAAGGTACTGTTTCATATCAGTTTGCAAGCTGGGCACACAATCCCAGTGTTGTGCAGAGATTACACTTGCAGTGAACTCTAGCAAGTGCCTATTGTCACCTACATCTAAGCAAAAAGCTTTTTTACTATATCTCTTAAGGAGAAAGTGTGTCTTTTCAGAAAACATCTCCCATGGTGTTTTAGAAGGTACAAGAAGGTCTGCAGATTGTTCTGCATCAAGAAAACGAAAGTTGTCCAAAACCCCTTCGATTCGAATTTCACTGGGAAAGGAAAATGCAGGAGACTGCAGGGGTTCTTTTTTCTATCCGTTTGCAAACTCTGCCACAATGCAAGTGTTTTGCAGCCATTACCTTTGCAGTGCACTGTAGCAAGTGCCTCTAGTCACCTACATCTAAGCAAATAGCTTTTTCACTGTATCTCCTAAGGAGAAACTTTGCCTGTTGAGAAAACAGCTCCCATCGTTTTTAAAAGGGTACAAGAAGGTCTGCAGAGTGTTTCGCAAGAAGTAAAAGAAAGTTGTCCAAACCCCCTAAAATCTGAATTGTACTGGGAAAGGAAAATGCAGCAGAGTGGAAAGGTACTGTTATCTCTCAGTTTGCAAGCTGCTTACAAAATGCTTGTGTTGTGCAGCCTTTATCTTTGCATTGCACTATAGTAAGTTCCTCTTGCCACCTACATCTCAGCAAACAGGTTTTTCACTGTATCCCGCAGAGAGAGAGTGTTGCAGTTCAGAAAACATCTCCCATCGTGTTCTAGAGGTTGCACCCATGTCTGCAGAGTGCTTTGCAAGAAGCAAACGACTGTTGTCCAAAACTGCTTCCTTTCGAGTATTAATATAAATGGAAAAGGCATGAGAGTGGAAAGGAACTGTTTTCTATCAGTTTGTCAGCTGCTGACACAATCCCAGTGTTGTGCAGACATTACCTTTGCAGTGCACTGTACTAAGTTCCTCTTGCCACCTACATCTCAGCAAATAGTTTTTTCACTGTATCCCGCAGGGAGAGAGTGTTCCAGTTCAGAAAACATCTTCCATCGTCTTCCTGAGGTTGCACGCAGGTCTGCAGAGTGTTCTGCAACAAGAAAACAAAAGTTGTCCAAAACGCCTTCCTTTCCAGTGTTAATGTGAAAGGAAAGGCAAGAGAGTAGAAAGGTACTGTTTCATATCATTTTGCAATCTGGGCACACAATCCCTGTCTTGTGCAGCCTTTACACTTGCAGTGCACTCTAGGAAGTGCCTATTGTCATCTATATCTAAGCAAAAAGCTTTTTTACTATATCTCTTAAGGAGAAAGTGGGTCTTTTCAGAAAACATCTCCCATGGTGTTTTAGAAGGTACAAGAAGGTCTGCAGAGTGTTCTGCAACAAGAAAACCAAAGTTGTCCAAAACGCCTTCCTTTCCAGTATTAATGTGAAAGGAAAGGCAAGAGAGTGGAAAGGTACTGTTTCATATCAGTTTGCAAGCTGGGCACACAATCCCAGTGTTGTGCAGAGATTACACTTGCAGTGAACTCTAGCAAGTGCCTATCGTCACCTACATCTAAGCAAAAAGCTTTTTTACTATATCTCTTAAAGAGAAAGTGTGTCTTTTCAGAAAACATCTCCCATGGTGTTTTAGAAGGTACAAGAAGGTCTGCAGAGTGTTCTGCAACAAGAAAACAAAAGTTGTCCAAATCCCCTTCCTTTCCAGTATTAATGTGAAAGGAAAGGCAAGAGAGTGGAAAGGAACTGCTTTCTATCAGTTTTTCAGCTGCTGACACTAGCCCAGTGTTGTGCAGACATTACCTTTGCAATGCACTGTACTAAGTTCATCTGCCACCTACATCTCAGCAAATAGGTTTTTCACTGTATCCCGCAGGGAGAGAGTGTTCCAGTTCAGAAAACATCTTCCATCGTCTTCCTGAGGTTGCACGCTGGTCTGCAGAGTGTTCTGCAACAAGAAAACAAAAGTTGTCCAAAACGCCTTCCTTTCCAGTATTAATGTGAAAGGAAAGGCAAGAGAGTGGAAAGGTACTGTTTCATATCAGTTTGCAAGCTGGGCACACAATCCCAGTGTTGTGCAGAGATTACACTTGCAGTGAACTCTAGCAAGTGCCTATTGTCACCTACATCTAAGCAAAAAGCTTTTTTACTATATCTCTTAAGGAGAAAGTGTGTCTTTTCAGAAAACATCTCCCATGGTGTTTTAGAAGGTACAAGAAGGTCTGCAGATTGTTCTGCATCAAGAAAACGAAAGTTGTCCAAAACCCCTTCGATTCGAATTTCACTGGGAAAGGAAAATGCAGGAGAGTGCAGGGGTACTGTCTTCTATCCGTTTGCAAACTGTGCCACAATGCAAGTGTTGTGCAGCCATTACCTTTGCAGTGCACTGTAGCAAGTGCCTCTAGTCACCTACATCCAAGCAAATAGCTTTGTCACTGTATCTCCTAAGGAGAAACTTTGCCTGTTGAGAAAACAGCTCCCATCGTTTTTAAAAGGGTACAAGAAGGTCTGCAGAGTGTTTCGCAAGAAGTAAAAGAAAGTTGTCCAAACCCCCTAAAATCTGAATTGTACTGGGAAAGGAAAATGCAGCAGAGTGGAAAGGTACTGTTATCTCTCAGTTTGCAAGCTGCTTACAAAATGCTTGTGTTGTGCAGCCTTTATCTTTGCATTGCACTATAGTAAGTTCCTCTTGCCACCTACATCTCAGCAAACAGGTTTTTCACTGTATCCCGCAGAGAGAGAGTGTTGCAGTTCAGAAAACATCTCCCATCGTGTTCTAGAGGTTGCACCCATGTCTGCAGAGTGCTTTGCAAGAAGCAAACGACTGTTGTCCAAAACTGCTTCCTTTCGAGTATTAATATAAATGGAAAAGGCATGAGAGTGGAAAGGAACTGTTTTCTATCAGTTTGTCAGCTGCTGACACAATCCCAGTGTTGTGCAGACATTACCTTTGCAGTGCACTGTACTAAGTTCCTCTTGCCACCTACATCTCAGCAAATAGTTTTTTCACTGTATCCCGCAGGGAGAGAGTGTTCCAGTTCAGAAAACATCTTCCATCGTCTTCCTGAGGTTGCACGCAGGTCTGCAGAGTGTTCTGCAACAAGAAAACAAAAGTTGTCCAAAACGCCTTCGAGTATTAATGTGAAAGGAAAGGCAAGAGAGTGGAAAGGTACTGTTTCATATCAGTTTGCAAGCTGGGCACACAATCCTAGTGTTGTGCAGAGATTACATTTGCAGTACACTCTAGCAACTGCCTATCGTCACCTACATCTCAGCAAAAACCTTTTTTACTATATCTCTTAAGGAGAAAGTGTGTCTTTTCAGAAAACATCTCCCATGGTGTTTTAGAAGGTACAAGAAGGTCTGCAGAGTGTTCTGCAACAAGAAAACAAAAGTTCTCCAAATCCCCTTCCTTTCCAGTATTAATGTGAAAGGAAAGGCAAGAGAGTGGAAAGGAACTGCTTTCTATCAGTTTTTCAGCTGCTGACACTAGCCCAGTGTTGTGCAGACATTACCTTTGCAATGCACTGTACTAAGTTCATCTGCCACCTAGATCTCAGCAAATAGGTTTTTCACTGTATCCCGCAGGGAGAGAGTGTTCCAGTTCAGAAAACATCTTCCATCGTCTTCCTGAGGTTGCACGCTGGTCTGCAGAGTGTTCTGCAACAAGAAAACCAAAGTTGTCCAAAACGCCTTCCTTTCCAGTATTAATGTGAAAGGAAAGGCAAGAGAGTGGAAAGGTACTGTTTCATATCAGTTTGCAAGCTGGGCACACAATCCCAGTGTTGTGCAGAGATTACACTTGCAGTGAACTCTAGCAAGTGCCTATTGTCACCTACATCTAAGCAAAAAGCTTTTTTACTATATCTCTTAAGGAGAAAGTGTGTCTTTTCAGAAAACATCTCCCATGGTGTTTTAGAAGGTACAAGAAGGTCTGCAGGTTGTTCTGCAACAAGAAAACAAAAGTTGTCCAAAACCCCTTCGATTCGAATTTCACTGGGAAAGGAAAATGCAGGAGAGTGCAGGGGTACTGTTTTCTATCCGTTTGCAAACTGTGCCACAATGCAAGTGTTGTGCAGCCATTACCTTTGCAGTGCACTGTAGCAAGTGCCTATCGTCACCTACATCTAAGCAAATAGCTTTATCACTGTATCCCGCAGAGAGAGAGTGTTCCAGTTCAGAAAACATCTTCCATCGTGTTCTAGAGGTTACACGCAGCTCTGCAGAGTGTTCTGCAACAAGAAAACAAAAGTTGTCCAAAACGCCTTCCTTTCCAGTATTAATGTGAAAGGAAAGGCAAGAGAGTGGAAAGGTACTGTTTCATATCAGTTTGCAAGCTGGGCACACAATCCCAGTGTTGTGCAGAGATTACACTTGCAGTGAACTCTAGCAAGTGCCTATTGTCACCTACATCTAAGCAAAAAGCTTTTTTACTATATCTCTTAAGGAGAAAGTGTGTCTTTTCAGAAAACATCTCCCATGGTGTTTTAGAAGGTACAAGAAGGTCTGCAGATTGTTCTGCATCAAGAAAACGAAAGTTGTCCAAAACCCCTTCGATTCGAATTTCACTGGGAAAGGAAAATGCAGGAGAGTGCAGGGGTACTGTCTTCTATCCGTTTGCAAACTCTGCCACAATGCAAGTGTTGTGCAGCCATTACCTTTGCAGTGCACTGTAGCAAGTGCCTCTAGTCACCTACATCCAAGCAAATAGCTTTGTCACTGTATCTCCTAAGGAGAAACTTTGCCTGTTGAGAAAACAGCTCCCATCGTTTTTAAAAGGGTACAAGAAGGTCTGCAGAGTGTTTCGCAAGAAGTAAAAGAAAGTTGTCCAAACCCCCTAAAATCTGAATTGTACTGGGAAAGGAAAATGCAGCAGAGTGGAAAGGTACTGTTATCTCTCAGTTTGCAAGCTGCTTACAAAATGCTTGTGTTGTGCAGCCTTTATCTTTGCATTGCACTATAGTAAGTTCCTCTTGCCACCTACATCTCAGCAAACAGGTTTTTCACTGTATCCCGCAGAGAGAGAGTGTTGCAGTTCAGAAAACATCTCCCATCGTGTTCTAGAGGTTGCACCCATGTCTGCAGAGTGCTTTGCAAGAAGCAAACGACTGTTGTCCAAAACTGCTTCCTTTCGAGTATTAATATAAATGGAAAAGGCATGAGAGTGGAAAGGAACTGTTTTCTATCAGTTTGTCAGCTGCTGACACAATCCCAGTGTTGTGCAGACATTACCTTTGCAGTGCACTGTACTAAGTTCCTCTTGCCACCTACATCTCAGCAAATAGTTTTTTCACTGTATCCCGCAGGGAGAGAGTGTTCCAGTTCAGAAAACATCTTCCATCGTCTTCCTGAGGTTGCACGCAGGTCTGCAGAGTGTTCTGCAACAAGAAAACAAAAGTTGTCCAAAACGCCTTCGAGTATTAATGTGAAAGGAAAGGCAAGAGAGTGGAAAGGTACTGTTTCATATCAGTTTGCAAGCTGGGCACACAATCCTAGTGTTGTGCAGAGATTACATTTGCAGTACACTCTAGCAAGTGCCTATCGTCACCTACATCTCAGCAAAAACCTTTTTTACTATATCTCTTAAGGAGAAAGTGTGTCTTTTCAGAAAACATCTCCCATGGTGTTTTAGAAGGTACAAGAAGGTCTGCAGAGTGTTCTGCAACAAGAAAACAAAAGTTGTCCAAATCCCCTTCCTTTCCAGTATTAATGTGAAAGGAAAGGCAAGAGAGTGGAAAGGAACTGTTTTCTCTCAATTTTTCAGCTGCTGGCACTATCCCAGTGTTGTGCAGACATTACCTTTGCAATGCACTGTACTAAGTTCATCTGCCACCTACATCTCAGCAAATAGGTTTTTCACTGTATCCCGCAGGGAGAGAGTGTTCCAGTTCAGAAAACATCTTCCATCGTCTTCCTGAGGTTGCACGCTGGTCTGCAGAGTGTTCTGCAACAAGAAAACAAAAGTTGTCCAAAACGCCTTCCTTTCCAGTATTAATGTGAAAGGAAAGGCAAGAGAGTGGAAAGGTACTGTTTCATATCAGTTTGCAAGCTGGGCACACAATCCCAGTGTTGTGCAGAGATTACACTTGCAGTGAACTCTAGCAAGTGCCTATTGTCACCTACATCTAAGCAAAAAGCTTTTTTACTATATCTCTTAAGGAGAAAGTGTGTCTTTTCAGAAAACATCTCCCATGGTGTTTTAGAAGGTACAAGAAGGTCTGCAGATTGTTCTGCAACAAGAAAACAAAAGTTGTCCAAAACCCCTTCGATTCGAATTTCACTGGGAAAGGAAAATGCAGGAGAGTGCAGGGGTACTGTTTTCTATCCGTTTGCAAACTGTGCCACAATGCAAGTGTTGTGCAGCCATTACCTTTGCAGTGCACTGTAGCAAGTGCCTACCGTCACCTACATCTAAGCAAATAGCTTTATCACTGCATCCCGCAGAGAGAGAGTGTTCCAGTTCAGAAAACATCTTCCATCGTGTTCTAGAGGTTACACGCAGCTCTGCAGAGTGTTCTGCAACAAGAAAACAAACGTTGTCCAAAACGCCTTCCTTTCCAGTATTCATGTGAAAGGAAAGGCAAGAGAGTGGAAAGGTACAGTTTCATATCAGTTTGCAAGCTGGGCACACAATCCCAGTGTTGTGCAGAGATTACACTTGCAGTGAACTCTAGCAAGTGCCTATTGTCACCTACATCTAAGCAAAAAGCTTTTTTACTATATCTCTTAAGGAGAAAGTGTGTCTTTTCAGAAAACATCTCCCATGGTGTTTTAGAAGGTACAAGAAGGTCTGCAGATTGTTCTGCATCAAGAAAACGAAAGTTGTCCAAAACCCCTTCGATTCGAATTTCACTGGGAAAGGAAAATGCAGGAGAGTGCAGGGGTACTGTCTTCTATCCGTTTGCAAACTCTGCCACAATGCAAGTGTTGTGCAGCCATTACCTTTGCAGTGCACTGTAGCAAGTGCCTCTAGTCACCTACATCTAAGCAAATAGCTTTGTCACTGTATCTCCTAAGGAGAAACTTTGCCTGTTGAGAAAACAGCTCCCATCGTTTTTAAAAGGGTACAAGAAGGTCTGCAGTGTGTTTCGCAAGAAGTAAAAGAAAGTTGTCCAAACCCCCTAAAATCTGAATTGTACTGGGAAAGGAAAATGCAGCAGAGTGGAAAGGTACTGTTATCTCTCAGTTTGCAAGGTGCTTACAAAATGCTTGTGTTGTGCAGCCTTTATCTTTGCATTGCACTATAGTAAGTTCCTCTTGCCACCTACATCTCAGCAAACAGGTTTTTCACTGTATCCCGCAGAGAGAGAGTGTTGCAGTTCAGAAAACATCTCCCATCGTGTTCTAGAGGTTGCACCCATGTCTGCAGAGTGCTTTGCAAGAAGCAAACGACTGTTGTCCAAAACTGCTTCCTTTCAAGTATTAATACAAATGGAAAAGGCATGAGAGTGGAAAGGAACTGTTTTCTATCAGTTTGTCAGCTGCTGACACTATCCCAGCGTTGTGCAGACATTACCTTTGCAGTGCACTGTACTAAGTTCCTCTTGCCACCTACATCTCAGCAAATAGTTTTGTCACTGTATCCCGCAGGGAGAGAGTGTTCCAGTTCAGAAAACATCTTCCATCGTCTTCCTGAGGTTGCACGCAGGTCTGCAGAGTGTTCGTTGTCCAAAACACCTTCGAGTATTAATGTGAAAGGAAAGGCAAGAGAGTAGAAAGGTACTGTTTCACATCATTTTGCAATCTGGGCACACAATCCCAGTCTTGTGCAGCCTTTACACTTGCAGTGCACTCTAGAAAGTGCCTATTGTCACCTATATCTAAGCAAAAAGCTTTTTTACTATATCTCTTAAGGAGAAAGTGTGTCTTTTCAGAAAACATCTCCCATGGTGTTTTAGAAGGTACAAGAAGGTCTGCAGAGTGTTCTGCAACAAGAAAACAAAAGTTGTCCAAAACGCCTTCCTTTCCAGTATTCATGTGAAAGGAAAGGCAAGAGAGTGGAAAGGTACTGTTTCATATCATTTTGCAAGCTGGGCACACAATCCTAGTGTTGTGCAGAGATTACACTTGCAGTGAACTCTAGCAATTGCCTATTGTCACCTACATCTAAGCAAAAAGCTTTTTTACTATATCTCTTAAGGAGAAAGTGTGTCTTTACAGAAAACATCTCCCATAGTGTTTTAGAAGGTACAAGAAGGTCTGCAGATTGTTCTGCAACAAGAAAACGAAAGTTGTCCAAAACCCCTTCGATTCGAATTTCACTGGGAAAGGAAAATGCAGGAGAGCGCAGGGGTACTGTTTTCTATCCGTTTGCAAACTGTGCCACAATGCAAGTGTTGTGCAGCCATTACCTTTGCAGTGCACTGTAGCAAGTGCCTCTAGTCACCTACATCTAAGCAAATAGCTTCTTCACTGTATCCTGCATAGAGAGAGTGTTCCAGTTCAGAAAACATCTCCCATGGTGTTTTAGAAGATACAAGAAGGTCTGCAGATTGTTCTGCAACAAGAAAACAAAAGTTGTCCAAAACGCCTTCCTTTCCAGTATTAATGTGAAAGGAAAGGCAAGAGAGTGGAAAGGTACTGTTTCATATCAGTTTGCAAGCTGGGCACACAATCCCAGTGTTGTGCAGAGATTACACTTGCAGTGAACTCTAGCAAGTGCCTATTGTCACCTACATCTAAGCAAAAAGCTTTTTTACTATATCTCTTAAGGAGAAAGTGTGCCTTTTCAGAAAACATCTCCCATGGTGTTTAAGAAGGTACAAGAAGGTCTGCAGAGTGTTCTGCAACAAGAAAACAAAAGTTGTCCAAAACGCCTTCCTTTCCAGTATTAATATGAAAGGAAAGGCAAGCGAGTGGAAAGGAACTGTTTTCTATCAGTTTTTCAGCTGCTGACACTATCCCAGTGTTGTGCAGACATTACCTCTGCAATGCACTGTACTAAGTTCCTCTGCCACCTACTTCTCAGCAAATAGGTTTTTCACTGTATCCCGTAAGGAGAGAGTGTTCCAGTTCAGAAAACATCTTCCATCGTATTCCTGAGGTAGCACGCAGGTCTGCAGAGTGTTCTGCAACAAGAAAACAAAAGTTGTCCAAAGCGCCTTCCTTTCCAGTCTTAATGTGAAAGGAAAGGCAAGAGAGTGGAAAGGTACTGTTTCATATCAGTTTGCAAGCTGGGCACACAATCCCAGTGTTGTGCAGAGATTACACTTGCAGTGAACTCTAGCAAGTGCCTATTGTCACCTACATCTAAGCAAAAAGCTTTTTTACTATATCTCTTAAGGAGAAAGTGTGTCTTTTCAGAAAACATCTCCCATGGTGTTTTAGAAGGTACAAGAAGGTCTGCAGATTGTTCTGCATCAAGAAAACGAAAGTTGTCCAAAACCCCTTCGATTCGAATTTCACTGGGAAAGGAAAATGCAGGAGAGTGCAGGGGTACTGTTTTCTATCCGTTTGCAAACTCTGCCACAATGCAAGTGTTGTGCAGCCATTACCTTTGCAGTGCACTGTAGCAAGTGCCTCTAGTCACCTACATCTAAGCAAATAGCTTTGTCACTGTATCTCCTAAGGAGAAACTTTGCCTGTTGAGAAAACAGCTCCCATCGTTTTTAAAAGGGTACAAGAAGGTCTGCAGAGTGTTTCGCAAGAAGTAAAAGAAAGTTGTCCAAACCCCCTAAAATCTGAATTGTACTGGGAAAGGAAAATGCAGCAGACTGGAAAGATACTGTTATCTCTCAGTTTGCAAGCTGCTTACAAAATGCTTGTGTTGTGCAGCCTTTATCTTTGCATTGCACTATAGTAAGTTCCTCTTGCCACCTACATCTCAGCAAACAGGTTTTTCACTGTATCCCGCAGAGAGAGAGTGTTGCAGTTCAGAAAACATCTCCCATCGTGTTCTAGAGGTTGCACCCATGTCTGCAGAGTGCTTTGCAAGAAGCAAACGACTGTTGTCCAAAACTGCTTCCTTTCGAGTATTAATATAAATGGAAAAGGCATGAGAGTGGAAAGGAACTGTTTTCTATCAGTTTGTCAGCTGCTGACACAATCCCAGTGTTGTGCAGACATTACCTTTGCAGTGCACTGTACTAAGTTCCTCTTGCCACCTACATCTCAGCAAATAGTTTTTTCACTGTATCCCGCAGGGAGAGAGTGTTCCAGTTCAGAAAACATCTTCCATCGTCTTCCTGAGGTTGCACGCTGGTCTGCAGAGTGTTCTGCAACAAGAAAACAAAAGTTGTCAAAAACGCCTTCCTTTCCAGTATTAATGTGAAAGGAAAGGCAAGAGAGTGGAAAGGTACAGTTTCATATCATTTTGCAATCTGGGCACACAATCCCAGTCTTGTGCAGCCTTTACACTTGCAGTGCACTGTAGAAAGTGCCTATTGTCACCTATATCTAAGCAAAAAGCTTTTTTACTATATCTCTTAAGGAGAAAGTGTGTCTTTTCAGAAAACATCTCCCATGGTGTTTTAGAAGGTACAAGAAGGTCTGCAGAGTGTTCTGCAACAAGAAAACAAAAGTTGTCCAAAACGCCTTCCTTTCCAGTATTCATGTGAAAGGAAAGGCAAGAGAGTGGAAAGGTACTGTTTCATATCATTTTGCAAGCTGGGCACACAATCCTAGTGTTGTGCAGAGATTACACTTGCAGTGAACTCTAGCAATTGCCTATTGTCACCTACATCTAAGCAAAAAGCTTTTTTACTATATCTCTTAAGGAGAAAGTGTGTCTTTACAGAAAACATCTCCCATAGTGTTTTAGAAGGTACAAGAAGGTCTGCAGATTGTTCTGCAACAAGAAAACGAAAGTTGTCCAAAACCCCTTCGATTCGAATTTCACTGGGAAAGGAAAATGCAGGAGAGCGCAGGGGTACTGTTTTCTATCCGTTTGCAAACTGTGCCACAATGCAAGTGTTGTGCAGCCATTACCTTTGCAGTGCACTGTAGCAAGTGCCTCTAGTCACCTACATCTAAGCAAATAGCTTCTTCACTGTATCCTGCATAGAGAGAGTGTTCCAGTTCAGAAAACATCTCCCATGGTGTTTTAGAAGATACAAGAAGGTCTGCAGATTGTTCTGCAACAAGAAAACAAAAGTTGTCCAAAACGCCTTCCTTTCCAGTATTAATGTGAAAGGAAAGGCAAGAGAGTGGAAAGGTACTGTTTCATATCAGTTTGCAAGCTGGGCACACAATCCCAGTGTTGTGCAGAGATTACACTTGCAGTGAACTCTAGCAAGTGCCTATTGTCACCTACATCTAAGCAAAAAGCTTTTTTACTATATCTCTTAAGGAGAAAGTGTGCCTTTTCAGAAAACATCTCCCATGGTGTTTAAGAAGGTACAAGAAGGTCTGCAGAGTGTTCTGCAACAAGAAAACAAAAGTTGTCCAAAACGCCTTCCTTTCCAGTATTAATATGAAAGGAAAGGCAAGCGAGTGGAAAGGAACTGTTTTCTATCAGTTTTTCAGCTGCTGACACTATCCCAGTGTTGTGCAGACATTACCTCTGCAATGCACTGTACTAAGTTCCTCTGCCACCTACTTCTCAGCAAATAGGTTTTTCACTGTATCCCGTAAGGAGAGAGTGTTCCAGTTCAGAAAACATCTTCCATCGTATTCCTGAGGTAGCACGCAGGTCTGCAGAGTGTTCTGCAACAAGAAAACAAAAGTTGTCCAAAACGCCTTCCTTTCCAGTCTTAATGTGAAAGGAAAGGCAAGAGAGTGGAAAGGTACTGTTTCATATCAGTTTGCAAGCTGGGCACACAATCCCAGTGTTGTGCAGAGATTACACTTGCAGTGAACTCTAGCAAGTGCCTATTGTCACCTACATCTAAGCAAAAAGCTTTTTTACTATATCTCTTAAGGAGAAAGTGTGTCTTTTCAGAAAACATCTCCCATGGTGTTTTAGAAGGTACAAGAAGGTCTGCAGATTGTTCTGCATCAAGAAAACGAAAGTTGTCCAAAACCCCTTCGATTCGAATTTCACTGGGAAAGGAAAATGCAGGAGAGTGCAGGGGTACTGTTTTCTATCCGTTTGAAAACTCTGCCACAATGCAAGTGTTGTGCAGCCATTACCTTTGCAGTGCACTGTAGCAAGTGCCTCTAGTCACCTACATCTAAGCAAATAGCTTTGTCACTGTATCTCCTAAGGAGAAACTTTGCCTGTTGAGAAAACAGCTCCCATCGTTTTTAAAAGGGTACAAGAAGGTCTGCAGAGTGTTTCGCAAGAAGTAAAAGAAAGTTGTCCAAACCCCCTAAAATCTGAATTGTACTGGGAAAGGAAAATGCAGCAGACTGGAAAGATACTGTTATCTCTCAGTTTGCAAGCTGCTTACAAAATGCTTGTGTTGTGCAGCCTTTATCTTTGCATTGCACTATAGTAAGTTCCTCTTGCCACCTACATCTCAGCAAACAGGTTTTTCACTGTATCCCGCAGAGAGAGAGTGTTGCAGTTCAGAAAACATCTCCCATCGTGTTCTAGAGGTTGCACCCATGTCTGCAGAGTGCTTTGCAAGAAGCAAACGACTGTTGTCCAAAACTGCTTCCTTTCGAGTATTAATATAAATAGAAAAGGCATGAGAGTGGAAAGGAACTGTTTTCTATCAGTTTGTCAGCTGCTGACACAATCCCAGCGTTGTGCAGACATTACCTTTGCAGTGCACTGTACTAAGTTCCTCTTGCCACCTACATCTCAGCAAATAGTTTTTTCACTGTATCCCGCAGGGAGAGAGTGTTCCAGTTCAGAAAACATCTTCCATCGTCTTCCTGAGGTTGCACGCAGGTCTGCAGAGTGTTCTGCAACAAGAAAACAAAATTGTGAAAAACGCCTTCGAGTATTAATGTGAAAGGAAAGGCAAGAGAGTAGAAAGGTACTGTTTCATATCATTTTGCAAGCGGGGCACACAATCCCAGTCTTGTGCAGCCTTTACACTTGCAGTGCACTCTAGAAAGTGCCTATTGTCACCTACATCTAAGCAAATAGCTTTTTCACTATATCTCTTAAGGAGAAAATGTGTCTTTTCAGAAAACATCTCCCATGGTGTTTTAGAAGGTACAAGAAGGTCTGCAGAGTGTTCTGCAACAAGAAAACAAAGGTTGTCCAAATCCCCTTCCTTTCCAGTATTAATGTGAAAGGAAAGGCAAGAGAGTGGAAAGGAACTGTTTTCTATCAGTTTTTCAGCTGCTGACTAGCCCAGTGTTGTGCAGACATTACCTTTGCAATGCACTGTACTGAGTTCATCTGCCACCTACATCTCAGAAAATAGGTTTTTCACTGTATCCCGCAGGGAGAGAGTGTTCCAGTTCAGAAAACATCTGCTATCGTCTTCCTGAGGTTGCACGCTGGTCTGCAGAGTGTTCTGCAACAAGAAAACAAAAGTTGTCCAAAACGCCTTCCCTTCGAGTATTAATGTGAAAGGAAAGGTAAGAGAGTGGAAAGGTACTGTTTCATATCAGTTTGCAATCTGGGCACACAATCCCAGTGTTGTGCAGAGATTACACTTGCAGTGAACTCGAGCAAGTGCCTATTGTCACCTACATCTAAGCAAAAAGCTTTTTTACTATATCTCTTAAGGAGAAAGTGTGTCTTTTCAGAAAACATCTCCCATGGTGTTTTAGAAGGTACAAGAAGGTCTGCAGATTGTTCTGCATCAAGAAAACGAAAGTTGTCCAAAACCCCTTCGATTCGAATTTCACTGGGAAAGGAAAATGCAGGAGAGTGCAGGGGTACTGTTTTCTATCCGTTTGCAAACTGTGCCACAATGCAAGTGTTGTGCAGCCATTACCTTTGCAGTGCACTGTAGCAAGTGCCTCTAGTCACCTACATCTAAGCAAATAGCTTCTTCACTGTATCCTGCATAGAGAGAGTGTTCCAGTTCAGAAAACATCTCCCATGGTGTTTTAGAAGATACAAGAAGGTCTGCAGATTGTTCTGCAACAAGAAAACAAAAGTTGTCCAAAACGCCTTCCTTTCCAGTATTAATGTGAAAGGAAAGGCAAGAGAGTGGAAAGGTACTGTTTCATATCAGTTTGCAAGCTGGGCACACAATCCTAGTGTTGTGCAGAGATTACATTTGCAGTACACTCTAGCAAGTGCCTATCGTCACCTATATCTCAGCAAAAAGCTTTTTTACTATATCTCTTAAGGAGAAAGTGTGTCTTTTCAGAAAACATCTCCCATGGTGGTTTAGAAGGCACAAGAAGGTCTGCAGAGTGTTCTGCAACAAGAAAACAAAAGTTGTCCAAATCCCGTTTTTTTCCAGTATTACTGTGAAAGGAAAGGCAAGAGAGTGGAAAGGAACTGTTTTCTATCAGTTGTTCAGCTGCTGACACTATCCCAGTGTTGTGCAGACATTACCTCTGCAATGCACTGTACTAAGTTCCTCTGCCACCTACTTCTCAGCAAATAGGTTTTTCACTGTATCCCGTAGGGAGAGAGTGTTCCAGTTCAGAAAACATCTTCCATCGTCTTCCTGAGGTTGCACGCAGGTCTGCAGAGTGTTCTGCAACAAGAAAACAAAAGTTGTCCAAAGCGCCTTCCTTTCCAGTATTAATGTGAAAGGAAAGGCAAGAGAGTGGAAAGGTACTGTTTCATATCAGTTTGCAAGCTGGGCACACAATCCCAGTGTTGTGCAGAGATTACACTTGCAGTGAACTCTAGCAAGTGCCTATTGTCACCTACATCTAAGCAAAAAGCTTTTTTACTATATCTCTTAAGGAGAAAGTGTGTCTTTTCAGAAAACATCTCCCATGGTGGTTTAGAAGGTACAAGAAGGTCTGCAGATTGTTCTGCATCGAGAAAACGAAAGTTGTCCAAAACCCCTTCGATTCGAATTTCACTGGGAAAGGAAAATGCAGGAGAGTGCAGGGGTACTGTTTTCTATCCGTTTGCAAACTGTGCCACAATGCAAGTGTTGTGCAGCCATTACCTTTGCAGTGCACTGTAGCAAGTGCCTCTAGTCACCTACATCTAAGCAAATAGCTTCTTCACTGTATCCTGCATAGAGAGAGTGTTCCAGTTCAGAAAACATCTCCCATGGTGTTTTAGAAGATACAAGAAGGTCTGCAGATTGTTCTGCAACAAGAAAACAAAAGTTGTCCAAAACGCCTTCCTTTCCAGTATTAATGTGAAAGGAAAGGCAAGAGAGTGGAAAGGTACTGTTTCATATCAGTTTGCAAGCTGGGCACACAATCCTAGTGTTGTGCAGAGATTACATTTGCAGTACACTCTAGCAAGTGCCTATCGTCACCTATATCTCAGCAAAAAGCTTTTTTACTATATCTCTTAAGGGGAAAGTGTGTCTTTTCAGAAAACATCTCCCATGGTGGTTTAGAAGGCACAAGAAGGTCTGCAGAGTGTTCTGCAACAAGAAAACAAAAGTTGTCCAAATCCCGTTTTTTTCCAGTATTACTGTGAAAGGAAAGGCAAGAGAGTGGAAAGGAACTGTTTTCTATCAGTTTTTCAGCTGCTGACACTATCCCAGTGTTGTGCAGACATTACCTCTGCAATGCACTGTACTAAGTTCCTCTGCCACCTACTTCTCAGCAAATAGGTTTTTCACTGTATCCCGTAGGGAGAGAGTCTTCCAGTTCAGAAAACATCTTCCATCGTCTTCCTGAGGTTGCACGCAGGTCTGCAGAGTGTTCTGCAACAAGAAAACAAAAGTTGTCCAAAGCGCCTTCCTTTCCAGTATTAATGTGAAAGGAAAGGCAAGAGAGTGGAAAGGTACTGTTTCATATCAGTTTGCAAGCTGGGCACACAATCCCAGTGTTGTGCAGAGATTACACTTGCAGTGAACTCTAGCAAGTGCCTATTGTCACCTACATCTAAGCAAAAAGCTTTTTTACTATATCTCTTAAGGAGAAAGTGTGTCTTTTCAGAAAACATCTCCAATGGTGGTTTAGAAGGTACAAGAAGGTCTGCAGATTGTTCTGCATCGAGAAAACGAAAGTTGTCCAAAACCCCTTCGATTCGAATTTCACTGGGAAAGGAAAATGCAGGAGAGTGCAGGGGTACTGTTTTCTATCCGTTTGCAAACTGTGCCACAATGCAAGTGTTGTGCAGCCATTACCTTTGCAGTGCACTGTAGCAAGTGCCTATCGTCACCTACATCTAAGCAAATAGCTTTTTCACTGTGTCTCCTAAGGAGAAACTTTGCCTGTTGAGAAAACAGCTCCCATCGTTTTTAAAAGGGTACAAGAAGGTCTGCAGAGTGTTTCGCAAGAAGTAAAAGAAAGTTGTCCAAACCCCCTAAAATCTGAATTGTACTGGGAAAGGAAAATGCAGCAGAGTGGAAAGGTACTGTTATCTCTCAGTTTGCAAGGTGCTTACAAAATGCTTGTGTTGTGCAGCCTTTATCTTTGCATTGCACTATAGTAAGTTCCTCTTGCCACCTACATCTCAGCAAACAGGTTTTTCACTGTATCCCGCAGAGAGAGAGTGTTGCAGTTTAGAAAACATCTCCCATCGTGTTCTAGAGGTTGCACCCATGTCTGCAGAGTGCTTTGCAAGAAGCAAACGACTGTTGTCCAAAACTGCTTCCTTTCGAGTATTAATATAAATGGAAAAGACATGAGAGTGGAAAGGAACTGTTTTCTATCAGTTTGTCAGCTGCTGACACAATCCCAGTGTTGTGCAGACATTACCTTTGCAGTGCACTGTACTAAGTTCATCTTGCCACCTACATCTCAGCAAATAGTTTTTTCACTGTATCCCGCAGGGAGAGAGTGTTCCAGTTCAGAAAACATCTTCCATCGTCTTCCTGAGGTTGCACGCAGGTCTGCAGAGTGTTCTGCAACAAGAAAACAAAATTGTGAAAAACGCCTTCGAGTATTAATGTGAAAGGAAAGGCAAGAGAGTAGAAAGGTACTGTTTCATATCATTTTGCAAGCGGGGCACACAATCCCAGTCTTGTGCAGCCTTTACACTTGCAGTGCACTCTAGAAAGTGCCTATTGTCACCTATATCTAAGCAAAAAGCTTTTTTACTATATCTCTTAAGGAGAAAGTGTGTCTTTTCAGAAAACATCTCCCATGGTGTTTTAGAAGGTACAAGAAGGTCTGCAGAGTGTTCTGCAACAAGAAAACAAAAGTTGTCCAAAACGCCTTCCTTTCCAGTATTAATGTGAAAGGAAAGGCAAGAGAGTGGAAAGGAACTGCATTCTATCAGTTTTTCAGCTGCTGACACTAGCCCAGTGTTGTGCAGACATTACCTTTGCAATGCACTGTACTAAGTTCATCTGCCACCTACATCTCAGAAAATAGGTTTATCACTGTGTCCCGCAGGGAGAGAGTGTTCCAGTTCAGAAAACATCTTCCATCGTCTTCCTGAGGTTGCACGCAGGTCTGCAGAGTGTTCTGCAACAAGAAAACAAAAGTTGTCCAAAACGCCTTCGAGTATTAATGTGAAAGGAAAGGCAAGAGAGTAGAAAGGTACTGTTCCACATCATTTTGCAATCTGAGCACACAATCCCAGTCTTGTGCAGCCTTTACACTTGCAGTGCACTCTAGAAAGTGCCTATTGTCACCTATATCTAAGCAAAAAGCTTTTTTACTATATCTCTTAAGGAGAAAGTCTGTCTTTTCAGAAAACATCTCCCATGGTGTTTTAGAAGGTACAAGAAGGTCTGCAGAGTGTTCTGCAACAAGAAAACAAAAGTTGTCCAAAACGCCTTCCTTTCCAGTATTAATGTGAAAGGAAAGGCAAGAGAGTGGAAAGGTACTGTTTCATATCAGTTTGCAAGCTGGGCACACAATCCTAGTGTTGTGCAGAGATTACATTTGCAGTACACTCTAGCAAGTGCCTATCGTCACTTACATCTCAGCAAAAACCTTTTTCACTATATCTCTTAAAGAGAAAGTGTGTCTTTTCAGAAAACATCTCCCATGGTGTTTTAGAAGGTACAAGAAGGTCTGCAGAGTGTTCTGCAACAAGAAAACAAAAGTTGTCCAAATCCCCTTCCTTTCCCGTATAAATGTGAAAGGAAAGGCAAGAGAGTGGAAAGGAACTACTTCCTATCAGTTTTTCAGCTGCTGACACTAGCCCAGTGTTGTGCAGACATTACCTTTGCAATGCACTGTACTAAGTTCATCTGCCACCTACATCTCAGCAAATAGGTTTTTCACTGTATCCCGCAGGGAGAGAGTGTTCCAGTTCAGAAAACATCTTCCATCGTCTTCCTGAGGTTGCACGCTGGTCTGCAGAGTGTTCTGCAACAAGAAAACAAAAGTTGTCCAAAACGCCTTCCTTTCCAGTATTAATGTGAAAGGAAAGGCAAGAGAGTGGAAAGGTACTGTTTCGTATCAGTTTGCAAGCTGGGCACACAATCCCAGTGTTGTGCAGAGATTACACTTGCAGTGAACTCTAGCAAGTGCCTATTGTCCCCTACATCTAAGCAAAAAGCTTTTTTACTATATCTCTTAAGGAGAAAGTGTGTCTTTTCAGAAAACATCTCCCATGGTGTTTTAGAAGGTACAAGAAGGTCTGCAGATTGTTCTGCAACAAGAAAACAAAAGTTGTCCAAAACGCCTTCCTTTCCAGTATTAATGTGAAAGGAAAGGCAAGAGAGTGGAAAGGTACTGTTTCATATCAGTTTGCAAGCTGGGCACACAATCCCAGTGTTGTGCAGAGATTACACTTGCAGTGAACTCTAGCAAGTGCCTATTGTCACCTACATCTAAGCAAAAAGCTTTTTTACTATATCTCTTAAGGAGAAAGTGTGTCTTTACAGAAAACATCTCCCATGGTGTTTTAGAAGGTACAAGAAGGTCTGCAGATTGTTCTGCAACAAGAAAACGAAAGTTGTCCAAAACCACTTCGATTCGAATTTCACTGGGAAAGGAAAATGCAGGAGAGTGCAGGGGTACTGTTTTCTATCCGTTTGCAAACTGTGCCACAATGCAAGTGTTGTGCAGCCATTACCTTTGCAGTGCACTGTAGCAAGTGCCTCTAGTCACCTACATCTAAGCAAATAGCTTCTTCACTGTATCCTGCATAGAGAGAGTGTTCCAGTTCAGAAAACATCTCCCATGGTGTTTTAGAAGATACAAGAAGGTCTGCAGATTGTTCTGCAACAAGAAAACAAAAGTTGTCCAAAACGCCTTCCTTTCCAGTATTAATGTGAAAGGAAAGGCAAGAGAGTGGAAAGGTACTGTTTCATATCAGTTTGCAAGCTGGGCACACAATCCTAGTGTTGTGCAGAGATTACATTTGCAGTACACTCTAGCAAGTGCCTATCGTCACCTATATCTCAGCAAAAACCTTTTTTACTATATCTCTTAAGGAGAAAGTGTGTCTTTTCAGAAAACATCTCCCATGGTGGTTTAGAAGGCACAAGAAGGTCTGCAGAGTGTTCTGCAACAAGAAAACAAAAGTTGTCCAAATCCCATTTTTTTCCAGTATTACTGTGAAAGGAAAGGCAAGAGAGTGGAAAGGAACTGTTTTCTATCAGTTTTTCAGCTGCTGACACTATCCCAGTGTTGTGCAGACATTACCTCTGCAATGCACTGTACTAAGTTCCTCTGCCACCTACATCTCAGAAAATAGGTTTTTCACTGTATCCCGCAGGGAGAGAGTGTTCCAGTTCAGAAAACATCTTCCATCGTCTTCCTGAGGTTGCACGCAGGTCTGCAGAGTGTTCTGCAACAAGAAAACAAAAGTTGTCCAAAGCGCCTTCCTTTCCAGTATTAATGTGAAAGGAAAGGCAAGAGAGTGGAAAGGTACTGTTTCATATCAGTTTGCAAGCTGGGCACACAATCCCAGTGTTGTGCAGAGATTACACTTGCAGTGAACTCTAGCAAGTGCCTATTGTCACCTACATCTAAGCAAAAAGCTTTTTTACTATATCTCTTAAGGAGAAAGTGTGTCTTTTCAGAAAACATCTCCTATGGTGGTTTAGAAGGTACAAGAAGGTCTGCAGATTGTTCTGCATCGAGAAAACGAAAGTTGTCCAAAACCCCTTCGATTCGAATTTCACTGGGAAAGGAAAATGCAGGAGAGTGCAGGGGTACTGTTTTCTATCCGTTTGCAAACTGTGCCACAATGCAAGTGTTGTGCAGCCATTACCTTTGCAGTGCACTGTAGCAAGTGCCTCTAGTCACCTACATCTAAGCAAATAGCTTTGTCACTGTATCTCCTAAGGAGAAACTTTGCCTGTTGAGAAAACAGCTCCCATCGTTTTTAAAAGGGTACAAGAAGGTCTGCAGAGTGTTTCGCAAGAAGTAAAAGAAAGTTGTCCAAACCCCCTAAAATCTGAATTGTACTGGGAAAGGAAAATGCAGCAGAGTGGAAAGGTACTGTTATCTCTCAGTTTGCAAGGTGCTTACAAAATGCTTGTGTTGTGCAGCCTTTATCTTTGCATTGCACTATAGTAAGTTCCTCTTGCCACCTACATCTCAGCAAACAGGTTTTTCACTGTATCCCGCAGAGAGAGAGTGTTGCAGTTTAGAAAACATCTCCCATCGTGTTCTAGAGGTTGCACCCATGTCTGCAGAGTGCTTTGCAAGAAGCAAACGACTGTTGTCCAAAACTGCTTCCTTTCGAGTATTAATATAAATGGAAAAGACATGAGAGTGGAAAGGAACTGTTTTCTATCAGTTTGTCAGCTGCTGACACAATCCCAGTGTTGTGCAGACATTACCTTTGCAGTGCACTGTACTAAGTTCATCTTGCCACCTACATCTCAGCAAATAGTTTTTTCACTGTATCCCGCAGGGAGAGAGTGTTCCAGTTCAGAAAACATCTTCCATCGTCTTCCTGAGGTTGCACGCAGGTCTGCAGAGTGTTCTGCAACAAGAAAACAAAATCGTGAAAAACGCCTTCGAGTATTAATGTGAAAGGAAAGGCAAGAGAGTAGAAAGGCACTGTTTCATATCATTTTGCAAGCGGGGCACACAATCCCAGTCTTGTGCAGCCTTTACACTTGCAGTGCACTCTAGAAAGTGCCTATTGTCACCTATATCTAAGCAAAAAGCTTTTTTACTATATCTCTTAAGGAGAAAGTGTGTCTTTTCAGAAAACATCTCCCATGGTGTTTTAGAAGGTACAAGAAGGTCTGCAGAGTGTTCTGCAACAAGAAAACAAAAGTTGTCCAAAACGCCTTCCTTTCCAGTATTAATGTGAAAGGAAAGGCAAGAGAGTGGAAAGGTACTGTTTCATATCAGTTTGCAAGCTGGGTACACAATCCTAGTGTTGTGCAGATATTACATTTGCAGTACACTCAAGCAAGCGCCTATCGTCACCTACATCTCAGCAAAAACCTTTTTTACTACATCTCTTAAAGAGAAAGTGTGTCTTTTCAGAAAACATCTCCCATGGTGTTTTAGAAGGTACAAGAAGGTCTGCAGAGTGTTCTGCAACAAGAAAACAAAAGTTGTCCAAATCCCCTTCCTTTCCAGTATTAATGTGAAAGGAAAGGCAAGAGAGTGGAAAGGAACTGCTTTCTATCAGTTTTTCAGCTGCTGACACTAGCCCAGTGTTGTGCAGACATTACCTTTGCAGTGCACTGTACTAAGTTCATCTGCCACCTACATCTCAGAAAATAGGTCTTTCACTGTATCCCGCAGGGAGAGAGTGTTCCAGTTCAGAAAACATCTTCCATCGTCTTCCTGAGGTTGCACGCTGGTCTGCAGAGTGTTCTGCAACAAGAAAACAAAAGTTGTCCAAAACGCCTTCCTTTCCAGTATTAATGTGAAAGGAAAGGCAAGAGAGTGGAAAGGTACTGTTTCGTATCAGTTTGCAAGCTGGGCACACAATCCCAGTGTTGTGCAGAGATTACACTTGCAGTGAACTCTAGCAAGTGCCTATTGTCACCTACATCTAAGCAAAAAGCTTTTTTACTATATCTCTTAAGGAGAAAGTCTGTCTTTTCAGAAAACATCTCCCATAGTGTTTTAGAAGGTACAAGAAGGTCTGCAGATTGTTCTGCAACAAGAAAACAAAAGTTGTCCAAAACCCCTTCGATTCGAATTTCACTGGGAAAGGAAAATGCAGGAGAGTGCAGGGGTACTGTTTTCTATCCGTTTGCAAACTGTGCCACAAGGCAAGTGTTGTGCAGCCATTACCTTTGCAGTGCACTGTAGCAAGTGCCTATCGTCACCTACATCTAAGCAAATAGCTTTTTCACTGTATCCCGCAGAGAGAGAGTTTTCCAGTTCAGAAAACATCTTCCATCGTGTTCTAGAGGTTACACGCAGCTCTGCAGAGTGTTCTGCAACAAGAAAACAAAAGTTGTCCAAATCCCCTTCCTTTCCAGTATTAATGTGAAAGGAAAGGCAAGAGAGTGGAAAGGAACTGTTTTCTATCAGTTTTTCAGCTGCTGACACTATCCCAGTGTTGTGCAGACATTACCTTTGCAGTGCACTGTACTAAGTTCATCTGCCACCTACATCTCAGCAAATAGGTTTTTCACTGTATCCCGCAGGGAGAGAGCGTTCCAGTTCAGAATACATCTTCCATCGTCTTCCTGAGGTTGCACGCTGGTCTGCAGAGTGTTCTGCAACAAGAAAACAAAAGTTGTCCAAAACGCCTTCCTTTCCAGTGTTAATGTGAAAGGAAAGGCAAGAGAGTGGAAAGGTACTGTTTCATATCAGTTTGCAAGCTGGGCACACAATCCCAGTGTTGTGCAGAGATTACACTTGCAGTGAACTCTAGCAAGTGCCTATTGTCACCTACATCTAAGCAAAAAGCTTTTTTACTATATCTCTTAAGGAGAAAGTGTGTCTTTTCAGAAAACATCTCCCATGGTGTTTTAGAAGGTACAAGAAGGTCTGCAGATTGTTCTGCATCAAGAAAACGAAAGTTGTCCAAAACGCCTTCCTTTCCAGTATTAATGTGAAAGGAAAGGCAAGAGAGTGGAAAGGTACTGTTTCATATCAGTTTGCAAGCTGGGCACACAATCCCAGTGTTGTGCAGAGATTACACTTGCAGTGAACTCTAGCAAGTGCCTCTAGTCACCTACATCTAAGCAAATAGCTTTTTCACTGTGTCTCCTAAGGAGAAACTTTGCCTGTTGAGAAAACAGCTCCCATCGTTTTTAAAAGGGTACAAGAAGGTCTGCAGAGTGTTTCGCAAGAAGTAAAAGAAAGTTGTCCAAACCCCCTAAAATCTGAATTGTACTGGGAAAGGAAAATGCAGCAGACTGGAAAGGTACTGTTATCTCTCAGTTTGCAAGGTGCTTACAAAATGCTTGTGTTGTGCATCGTTTATCTTTGCATTGCACTATAGTAAGTTCCTCTTGCCACCTACATCTCAGCAAACAGGTTTTTCACTGTATCCCGCAGAGAGAGAGTGTTGCAGTTCAGAAAACATCTCCCATCGTGTTCTAGAGGTTGCACCCATGTCTGCAGAGTGCTTTGCAAGAAGCAAACGACTGTTGTCCAAAACTGCTTCCTTTCGAGTATTAATATAAATAGAAAAAGCATGAGAGTGGAAAGGAACTGTTTTCTATCAGTTTGCAAGCTGCTTACAAAATGCCAGTGTTGTGCAGCCTTTAGCTTTGCAGCGTCCTGTAGCAAGTGTCTCTAGTCACCTACATCTAAGCAAATTGCTTTTTAACAATGTCTCGCAAGGAGAAACTCTGCCTGCTGAGAAAACATCTCCCATGGTGTTTTAGAAGGTACAAGAAGGTCTGCAGAGTGTTTTGCAAGAAGTACAAGAAAGTTGTCCAAAACCACTAAAATTCGAATTTCACTGGGAAAGGAAAATGCAGGAGAGTGCAGGGGTAATGTTTTCTATCAGTTTGCAAACTGTGCCACAATGCAAGTGTTGTACAGCCTTTACCTTTGCGGTGCACTGTAGCAACTGTCTCTAGTCACCTACATCTAAGCAAATACCTTTTTCACTGTATCTCCAAAGGAGAATCTTTGCCTGTTGAGAAAACAGCTCCCATGGTTTTTAAAAGGGTACAAGAAGGTCTGCAGAGTGTTTTGCAAGAAGTACAAGAAAGTTGTCCAAAACCCCGAAAATTCGAATTGTACTGGGAAAGGAAAATGCAGGAGAGTGGAAAGGTACTGTTTTCTCTCAGTTTGCAAGCTGCTTACAAAATGCCAGTGTTGTGCAGCCTTTAGCTTTGCAGCGTCCTGTAGCAAGTGTCTCTAGTCACCTACATCTAAGCAAATTGCTTTTTAACAATGTCTCGCAAGGAGAAACTCTGCCTGCGGAGAAAACATCTCCCATGGTGTTTTAGAAGGTACAAGAAGGTCTGCAGAGTGCTTTGCAAGAAGTAAAAGAAAGTTGTCCAAAACCCCTTCGATTCGAATTTCACTGGGAAAGGAAAATGCAGGAGAGTGCAGGGGTACTGTTTTCTCTCAGTTTGCAAACTCTTCCACAATGCAAGTGTTGTGCAGCCATTACCTGAAGTTGGGCTAGCCGATGTTAGAGATGCCCGGCAAGCTTGCCAGCCCGCTTGCAGTCAGCAGAGACGTGGCCACAGTTCAGCTTCAGCCCGTGGGTGAAGTGAAGGAGAGACTCTCCAGTGTCAGGCACAGTCAGGTCTATTGTGTTCCCACTGGAATCTGAAAAGTGGAGGGTCCCGAGGGCGGGACCGTAACAGGTTATAAAGAGAGTGGGAGGTATGGGGTGGCAACACTCAGGAACAAATGGGGGTCCAGGGAAGGGTGTTACAAAAATGATACACATGGAAGGAAAACTAATGGGGAAGAACTTAGGGAGGGGCCCCGGCCCCCTAACCAATCACTCGACGACCTAGTGAGAGATTTCTAGAAAAAGAGGCAGAAGGGCCGAGTGACTGGCAAGAAGCCGGGGGTGGAGAATGGAGAGAATACATTAGTTGTCATGGTAACTAAGGAGAGGTCAGGCGATTGACACTTAACTGGAGAAAAACTCGGGAGGAAACATAGCCAAAACAACTGAGGGGGAGCAGAACAAACCACAACAATTACCTTTGCAGTGCACTGTAGCATAGGCCTCTAGTCACCTACATCTAAGCAAATACCTTTTTCACTGTATCTCCAAAGGAGAATCTTTGCCTGTTGAGAAAACAGCTCCCATGGTTTTTAAAAGGGTACAAGAAGGTCTGCAGAGTGTTTTGCAAGAAGTACAAGAAAGTTGTCCAAAACCCCGAAAATTCGAATTGTACTGGGAAAGGAAAATGCAGGAGAGTGGAAAGGTACTGTTTTCTCTCAGTTTGCAAGCTGCTTACAAAATGCCAGTGTTGTGCAGCCTTTAGCTTTGCAGCGTCCTGTAGCAAGTGTCTCTAGTCACCTACATCTAAGCAAATTGCTTTTTAACAATGTCTCGCAAGGAGAAACTCTGCCTGCTGAGAAAACATCTCCCATGGTGTTTTAGAAGGTACAAGAAAGCCTGCAGAGTGTTTTGCAAGAAGTAAAAGAAAGTTATCCAAAACCCCTAAAATTCGAATTGTACTGGGAAAGGAAAATGCAGGAGAGTGGAAAGGTACTGTTTTCTCTCAGTTTCCAAGCTGCTTACAAAATGCCAGTGTTGTGCACCCTTTAGCTTTGCAGCGTCCTGTAAAAGTGCCTCTAGTCACCTACATCTAAGCATATACCTTTTTCACTGTATCTCCAAAGGAGAATCTTTGCCTGTTGAGAAAACAGCTCCCATGGTTTTTAAAAGGGTACAAGAAGGTCTGCAGAGTGTTTTGCAAGAAGTACAAGAAAGTTGTCCAAAACCCCGAAAATTCGAATTGTACTGGGAAAGGAAAATGCAGGAGAGTGGAAAGGTACTGTTTTCTCTCAGTTTGCAAGCTGCTTACAAAATGCCAGTGTTGTGCAGCCTTTAGCTTTGCAGCATCCTGTAGCAAGTGTCTCTAGTCACCTACATCTAAGCATATTCCTTTTTCACAATGTCTCACAAGGAGAAACTCTGCCTGCTGAGAAAACATCTCCCATGGTGTTTTAGAAGGTACAAGAAGGCCTGCAGAGTGTTTTGCAAGAAGTAAACAAAGTGATCCAAAACCCCTAAAATTCGAATTGTACTGGGAAAGGAAAATGCAGGAGAGTGGAAAGGTACTGTTTTCTATCAGTTTGCAAACTGTGCCACAATGCCAGTATTGTGCAGCCCTTAGCTTTGCAGCGTCCTGTAGCTAGTGCCTCTAGTCACCTACATCTAAGCAAATAGTTTTTTCACTGTATCTCCTAAGGAGAAACTTTGCCTGTTGAGAAAACAGCTCCCATGGTTTTTAAAAGGGTACAAGAAGGTCTGCAGAGTGTTTTGCAAGAAGTACAAGAAAGTTGTCCAAAACCCCTAAAATTCGAATTGTACTGGGAAAGGAAAATGCAGGAGAGTGGAAAGGTACTGTTTTCTCTCAGTTTGCAAGCTGCTTACAAAATGCCAGTGTTGTGCAGCCTTTAGCTTTGCAGCGTCCTGTAGCAAGTGTCTCTAGTCACCTACATCTAAGCAAATTGCTTTTTAACAATGTCTCGCAAGGAGAAACTCTGCCTGCTGAGAAAACATCTCCCATGGTGTTTTAGAAGGTACAAGAAGGTCTGCAGAGTGTTTTGCAAGAAGTACAAGAAAGTTGTCCAAAACCCCTAAAATTCGAATTTCACTGGGAAAGGAAAATGCAGGAGAGTGCAGGGGTAATGTTTTCTATCAGTTTGCAAACTGTGCCACAATGCAAGTGTTGTACAGCCTTTACCTTTGCGGTGCACTGTAGCAACTGTCTCTAGTCACCTACATCTAAGCAAATACCTTTTTCACTGTATCTCCAAAGGAGAATCTTTTCCTGTTGAGAAAACAGCTCCCATGTTTTTTAAAAGGGTACAAGAAGGTCTGCAGAGTGTTTTGCAAGAAGTACAAGAAAGTTGTCCAAAACCCCGAAAATTCGAATTGTACTGGGAAAGGAAAATGCGGGAGAGTGGAAAGGTACTGTTTTCTCTCAGTTTGCAAGCTGCTTACAAAATGCCAGTGTTGTGCAGCCTTTAGCTTTGCAGCGTCCTGTAGCAAGTGTCTCTAGTCACCTACATCTAAGCAAATTGCTTTTTAACAATGTCTCGCAAGGAGAAACTCTGCCTGCGGAGAAAACATCTCCCATGGTGTTTTAGAAGGTACAAGAAGGTCTGCAGAGTGCTTTGCAAGAAGTAAAAGAAAGTTGTCCAAAACCCCTTCGATTCGAATTTCACTGGGAAAGGAAAATGCAGGAGAGTGCAGGGGTACTGTTTTCTCTCAGTTTGCAAACTCTTCCACAATGCAAGTGTTGTGCAGCCATTACCTGAAGTTGGGCTGGCCGATGTTAGAGATGCCCGGCAAGCTTGCCAGCCCGCTTGCAGTCAGCAGAGACGTGGCCACAGTTCAGCTTCAGCCCGTGGGTGAAGTGAAGGAGAGACTCTCCAGTGTCAGGCACAGTCAGGTCTATTGTGTTCCCACTGGAATCTGAAAAGTGGAGGGTCCCGAGGGCGGGACCGTAACAGGTTATAAAGAGAGTGGGAGGTATGGGGTGGCAACACTCAGGAACAAATGGGGGTCCAGGGAAGGGTGTTACAAAAATGATACACATGGAAGGAAAACTAATGGGGAAGAACTTCGGGAGGGGCCCCGGCCCCCTAACCAATCACTCGACGACCTAGTGAGAGATTTCTAGAAAAAGAGGCAGAAGGGCCGAGTGACTGGCAAGAAGCCGGGGGTGGAGAATGGAGAGAATACATTAGTTGTCATGGTAACTAAGGAGAGGTCAGGCGATTGACACTTAACTGGAGAAAAACTCGGGAGGAAACATAGCCAAAACAACTGAGGGGGAGCAGAACAAACCACAACAATTACCTTTGCAGTGCACTGTAGCATAGGCCTCTAGTCACCTACATCTAAGCAAATACCTTTTTCACTGTATCTCCAAAGGAGAATCTTTGCCTGTTGAGAAAACAGCTCCCATGGTTTTTAAAAGGGTACAAGAAGGTCTGCAGAGTGTTTTGCAAGAAGTACAAGAAAGTTGTCCAAAACCCCGAAAATTCGAATTGTACTGGGAAAGGAAAATGCAGGAGAGTGGAAAGGTACTGTTTTCTCTCAGTTTGCAAGCTGCTTACAAAATGCCAGTGTTGTGCAGCCTTTAGCTTTGCAGCGTCCTGTAGCAAGTGTCTCTAGTCACCTACATCTAAGCATATTCCTTTTTCACAATGTCTCGCAAGGAGAAACTCTGCCTGCTGAGAAAACATCTCCCATGGTGTTTTAGAAGGTACAAGAAAGCCTGCAGAGTGTTTTGCAAGAAGTAAAAGAAAGTTATCCAAAACCCCTAAAATTCGAATTGTACTGGGAAAGGAAAATGCAGGAGAGTGGAAAGGTACTGTTTTCTCTCAGTTTCCAAGCTGCTTACAAAATGCCAGTGTTGTGCACCCTTTAGCTTTGCAGCGTCCTGTAAAAGTGCCTCTAGTCACCTACATCTAAGCATATACCTTTTTCACTGTATCTCCAAAGGAGACTCTTTGCCTGTTGAGAAAACACTTCCCATGGTTTTTAAAAGGGTACAAGAAGGTCTGCAGAGTCTTTTGCAAGAAGTACAAGAAAGTTGTCCAAAACCCCGAAAATTCGAATTGTACTGGGAAAGGAAAATGCAGGAGAGTGGAAAGGTACTGTTTTCTCTCAGTTTGCAAGCTGCTTACAAAATGCCAGTGTTGTGCAGCCTTTAGCTTTGCAGCATCCTGTAGCAAGTGTCTCTAGTCACCTACATCTAAGCATATTCCTTTTTCACAATGTCTCACAAGGAGAAACTCTGCCTGCTGAGAAAACATCTCCCATGGTGTTTTAGAAGGTACAAGAAGGCCTGCAGAGTGTTTTGCAAGAAGTAAACAAAGTGATCCAAAACCCCTAAAATTCGAATTGTACTGGGAAAGGAAAATGCAGGAGAGTGGAAAGGTACTGTTTTCTATCAGTTTGCAAACTGTGCCACAATGCCAGTATTGTGCAGCCCTTAGCTTTGCAGCGTCCTGTAGCTAGTGCCTCTAGTCACCTACATCTAAGCAAATAGTTTTTTCACTGTATCTCCTAAGGAGAAACTTTGCCTGTTGAGAAAACAGCTCCCATGGTTTTTAAAAGGGTACAAGAAGGTCTGCAGAGTGTTTTGCAAGAAGTACAAGAAAGTTGTCCAAAACCCCTAAAATTCGAATTGTACTGGGAAAGGAAAATGCAGGAGAGTGGAAAGGTACTGTTTTCTCTCAGTTTGCAAGCTGCTTACAAAATGCCAGTGTTGTGCAGCCTTTAGCTTTGCAGCGTCCTGTAGCAAGTGTCTCTAGTCACCTACATCTAAGCAAATTGCTTTTTAACAATGTCTCGCAAGGAGAAACTCTGCCTGCGGAGAAAACATCTCCCATGGTGTTTTAGAAGGTACAAGAAGGTCTGCAGAGTGCTTTGCAAGAAGTAAAAGAAAGTTGTCCAAAACCCCTTCGATTCGAATTTCACTGGGAAAGGAAAATGCAGGAGAGTGCAGGGGTACTGTTTTCTCTCAGTTTGCAAACTCTTCCACAATGCAAGTGTTGTGCAGCCATTACCTGAAGTTGGGCTGGCCGATGTTAGAGATGCCCGGCAAGCTTGCCAGCCCGCTTGCAGTCAGCAGAGACGTGGCCACAGTTCAGCTTCAGCCCGTGGGTGAAGTGAAGGAGAGACTCTCCAGTGTCAGGCACAGTCAGGTCTATTGTGTTCCCACTGGAATCTGAAAAGTGGAGGGTCCCGAGGGCGGGACCGTAACAGGTTATAAAGAGAGTGGGAGGTATGGGGTGGCAACACTCAGGAACAAATGGGGGTCCAGGGAAGGGTGTTACAAAAATGATACACATGGAAGGAAAACTAATGGGGAAGAACTTAGGGAGGGGCCCCGGCCCCCTAACCAATCACTCGACGACCTAGTGAGAGATTTCTAGAAAAAGAGGCAGAAGGGCCGAGTGACTGGCAAGAAGCCGGGGGTGGAGAATGGAGAGAATACATTAGTTGTCATGGTAACTAAGGAGAGGTCAGGCGATTGACACTTAACTGGAGAAAAACTCGGGAGGAAACATAGCCAAAACAACTGAGGGGGAGCAGAACAAACCACAACAATTACCTTTGCAGTGCACTGTAGCATAGGCCTCTAGTCACCTACATCTAAGCAAATACCTTTTTCACTGTATCTCCAAAGGAGAATCTTTGCCTGTTGAGAAAACAGCTCCCATGGTTTTTAAAAGGGTACAAGAAGGTCTGCAGAGTCTTTTGCAAGAAGTACAAGAAAGTTGTCCAAAACCCCGAAAATTCGAATTGTACTGGGAAAGGAAAATGCAGGAGAGTGGAAAGGTACTGTTTTCTCTCAGTTTGCAAGCTGCTTACAAAATGCCAGTGTTGTGCAGCCTTTAGCTTTGCAGCGTCCTGTAGCAAGTGTCTCTAGTCACCTACATCTAAGCATATTCCTTTTTCACAATGTCTCGCAAGGAGAAACTCTGCCTGCGGAGAAAACATCTCCCATGGTGTTTTAGAAGGTACAAGAAGGTCTGCAGAGTGTTTTGCAAGAAGTAAAAGAAAGTTGTCCAAAACCCCTAAACTTCGAATTGTACTGGGAAAGGAAAATGCAGGAGAGTGGAAAGGAACTGTTTTCTATCAGTTTGCAAACTGTGCCACAATGCAAGTGTTGTGCAGCATTTACCTTTGCAGTACACTGTAGGAATTGCATCTAGTCACCTACATCTAAGCAAATACCTTTTTCACTGTATCTCCAAAGGAGAATCTTTGCCTGTTGAGAAAACAGCTCCCATGGTTTTTAAAAGGGTACAAGAAGGTCTGCAGAGTGTTTTGCAAGAAGTACAAGAAAGTTGTCCAAAACCCCTTCGATTCGAATTGTACTGGGAAAGGAAAATGCAGAAGAGTGGAAAGGTACTGTTTTCTCTCAGTTTGCAAGCTGCTTACAAAATGCCAGTGTTGTGCAGCCTTTAGCTTTGCAGCGTCCTGTAGCAAGTGTCTCTAGTCACCTACATCTAAGCATATTCCTTTTTCACAATGTCTCGCAAGGAGAAACTCTGCCTGCTGAGAAAACATCTCCCATGGTGTTTTAGAAGGTACAAGAAGGCCTGCAGAGTGTTTTGCAAGAAGTAAAAGAAAGTTGTCCAAAACCCCTAAAATTCGAATTGTACTTGGAAAGGAAAATGCAGGAGAGTGGAAAGGTACTGTTTTCTCTCAGTTTGCAAACGGTGCCACAATGCCAGTGTTGTGCAGCCTTTAGCTTTGCAGCGTCCTGTAGCTAGTGCCTTTAGTCACCTACATCTAAGCAAATAGTTTTTTCACTGTATCTCCTAAGGAGAAACTTTGCCTGTTGAGAAAACAGCTCCCATGGTTTTTAAAAGGGTACAAGAAGGTCTGCAGAGTGTTTTGCAAGAAGTACAAGAAAGTTGTCCAAAACCCCTAAAATTCGAATTGTACTGGGAAAGGAAAATGCAGGAGAGTGGAAAGGTACTGTTTTCTCTCAGTTTGCAAGCTGCTTACAAAATGCCAGTGTTGTGCAGCCTTTAGCTTTGCAGCGACCTGTAGCAAGTGTCTCTAGTCACCTACATCTAAGCATATTCCTTTTTCACAATGTCTCGCAAGGAGAAACTCTGCCTGCTGAGAAAACATCTCCCATGGTGTTTTAGAAGGTACAAGAAGGCCTGCAGAGTGTTTTGCAAGAAGTAAACAAAGTGATCCAAAACCCCTTCGATTCGAATTGTACTGGGAAAGGAAAATGCAGGAGAGTGGAAAGGTACTGTTTTCTATCAGTTTGCAAACTGTGCCACAATGCCAGTATTGTGCAGCCTTTAGCTTTGCAGCGTCCTGTAGCTAGTGCCTCTAGTCACCTACATCTAAGCAAATAGTTTTTTCACTGTATCTCCTAAGGAGACACTTTGCCTGTTGAGAAAACAGCTCCCATGGTTTTTAAAAGGGTACAAGAAGGTCTGCAGAGTGTTTTGCAAGAAGTACAAGAAAGTTGTCCAAAACCCCGAAAATTCGAATTGTACTGAGAAAGGAAAATGCAGGAGAGTGGAAAGGTACTGTTTTCTCTCAGTTTGCAAGCTGCTTTCAAAATGCCAGTGTTGTGCAGCCTTTAGCTTTGCAGCGTCCTGTAGCAAGTGTCTCTAGTCACCTACATCTAAGCATATTCCTTTTTCACAATGTCTCGCAAGGAGAAACTCTGCCTGCGGAGAAAACATCTCCCATGGTGTTTTAGAAGGTACAAGAAGGTCTGCAGAGTGTTTTGCAAGAAGTAAAAGAAAGTTGTCCAAAACCCCTTCGATTCGAATTGTACTGGGAAAGGAAAATGCAGGAGAGTGGAAAGGTACTGTTTTCTCTCAGTTTGCAAGCTGCTTACAAAATGCCAGTGTTGTGCAGCCTTTAGCTTTGCAGCGTCCTGTAGCAAGTGTCTCTAGTCACCTACATCTAAGCAAATTGCTTTTTAACAATGTCTCGCAAGGAGAAACTCTGCCTGCTGAGAAAACATCTCCCATGGTGTTTTAGAAGGTACAAGAAGGTCTGCAGAGTGTTTTGCAAGAAGTACAAGAAAGTTGTCCAAAACCCCTAAAATTCGAATTTCACTGGGAAAGGAAAATGCAGGAGAGTGCAGGGGTAATGTTTTCTATCAGTTTGCAAACTGTGCCACAATGCAAGTGTTGTACAGCCTTTACCTTTGCGGTGCACTGTAGCAAGTGCCTCTAGTCACCTACATCTAAGCATATTCCTTTTTCACAATGTCTCGCAAGGAGAAACTCTGCCTGCTGAGAAAACATCTCCCATGGTTTTTAAAAGGGTACAAGAAGGTCTGCAGAGTGTTTTGCAAGAAGTACAAGAAAGTTGTCCAAAACCCCTAAAATTCGAATTGTACTGGGAAAGGAAAATGCAGGAGAGTGCAGGGGTTATGTTTTCTATCAGTTTGCAAACTGTGCCACAATGCAAGTGTTGTGCAGCCTTTACCTTTGCAGTGCACTGTAGCAAGTGCCTCTAGTCACCTACATCTAAGCAAATTCCTTTTTCACAATGTCTCGCAAGGAGAAACTCTGCCTGCTGAGAAAACATCTCCCATGGTGTTTTAGAAGGTACAAGAAGGCCTGCAGAGTGTTTTGCAAGAAGTAAACAAAGTGATCCAAAACCCCTAAAATTCGAATTGTACTGGGAAAGGAAAATGCAGGAGAGTGGAAAGGTACTGTTTTCTATCAGTTTGCAAACTGTGCCACAATGCCAGTATTGTGCAGCCCTTAGCTTTGCAGCGTCCTGTAGCTAGTGCCTCTAGTCACCTACATCTAAGCAAATAGTTTTTTCACTGTATCTCCTAAGGAGAAACTTTGCCTGTTGAGAAAACAGCTCCCATGGTTTTTAAAAGGGTACAAGAAGGTCTGCAGAGTGTTTTGCAAGAAGTACAAGAAAGTTGTCCAAAACCCCTAAAATTCGAATTGTACTGGGAAAGGAAAATGCAGGAGAGTGGAAAGGTACTGTTTTCTCTCAGTTTGCAAGCTGCTTACAAAATGCCAGTGTTGTGCAGCCTTTAGCTTTGCAGCGTCCTGTAGCAAGTGTCTCTAGTCACCTACATCTAATCAAATTGCTTTTTAACAATGTCTCGCAAGGAGAAACTCTGCCTGCTGAGAAAACATCTCCCATGGTGTTTTAGAAGGTACAAGAAGGTCTGCAGAGTGTTTTGCAAGAAGTACAAGAAAGTTGTCCAAAACCCCTAAAATTCGAATTTCACTGGGAAAGGAAAATGCAGGAGAGTGCAGGGGTAATGTTTTCTATCAGTTTGCAAACTGTGCCACAATGCAAGTGTTGTACAGCCTTTACCTTTGCGGTGCACTGTAGCAACTGTCTCTAGTCACCTACATCTAAGCAAATACCTTTTTCACTGTATCTCCAAAGGAGAATCTTTGCCTGTTGAGAAAACAGCTCCCATGGTTTTTAAAAGGGTACAAGAAGGTCTGCAGAGTCTTTTGCAAGAAGTACAAGAAAGTTGTCCAAAACCCCGAAAATTCGAATTGTACTGGGAAAGGAAAATGCAGGAGAGTGGAAAGGTACTGTTTTCTCTCAGTTTGCAAGCTGCTTACAAAATGCCAGTGTTGTGCAGCCTTTAGCTTTGCAGCGTCCTGTAGCAAGTGTCTCTAGTCACCTACATCTAAGCAAATTGCTTTTTAACAATGTCTCGCAAGGAGAAACTCTGCCTGCGGAGAAAACATCTCCCATGGTGTTTTAGAAGGTACAAGAAGGTCTGCAGAGTGCTTTGCAAGAAGTAAAAGAAAGTTGTCCAAAACCCCTTCGATTCGAATTTCACTGGGAAAGGAAAATGCAGGAGAGTGCAGGGGTACTGTTTTCTCTCAGTTTGCAAACTCTTCCACAATGCAAGTGTTGTGCAGCCATTACCTGAAGTTGGGCTGGCCGATGTTAGAGATGCCCGGCAAGCTTGCCAGCCCGCTTGCAGTCAGCAGAGACGTGGCCACAGTTCAGCTTCAGCCCGTGGGTGAAGTGAAGGAGAGACTCTCCAGTGTCAGGCACAGTCAGGTCTATTGTGTTCCCACTGGAATCTGAAAAGTGGAGGGTCCCGAGGGCGGGACCGTAACAGGTTATAAAGAGAGTGGGAGGTATGGGGTGGCAACACTCAGGAACAAATGGGGGTCCAGGGAAGGGTGTTACAAAAATGATACACATGGAAGGAAAACTAATGGGGAAGAACTTAGGGAGGGGCCCCGGCCCCCTAACCAATCACTCGACGACCTAGTGAGAGATTTCTAGAAAAAGAGGCAGAAGGGCCGAGGGACTGGCAAGAAGCCGGGGGTGGAGAATGGAGAGAATACATTAGTTGTCATGGTAACTAAGGAGAGGTCAGGCGATTGACACTTAACTGGAGAAAAACTCGGGAGGAAACATAGCCAAAACAACTGAGGGGGAGCAGAACAAACCACAACAATTACCTTTGCAGTGCACTGTAGCATAGGCCTCTAGTCACCTACATCTAAGCAAATACCTTTTTCACTGTATCTCCAAAGGAGAATCTTTGCCTGTTGAGAAAACAGCTCCCATGGTTTTTAAAAGGGTACAAGAAGGTCTGCAGAGTGTTTTGCAAGAAGTACAAGAAAGTTGTCCAAAACCCCTTCGATTCGAATTGTACTGGGAAAGGAAAATGCAGGAGAGTGGAAAGGTACTGTTTTCTCTCAGTTTGCAAGCTGCTTACAAAATGCCAGTGTTGTGCAGCCTTTAGCTTTGCAGCGTCCTGTAGCAAGTGTCTCTAGTCACCTACATCTAAGCATATTCCTTTTTCACAATGTCTCGCAAGGAGAAACTCTGCCTGCTGAGAAAACATCTCCCATGGTGTTTTAGAAGGTACAAGAAGGCCTGCAGAGTGTTTTGCAAGAAGTAAAAGAAAGTTGTCCAAAACCCCTAAAATTCGAATTGTACTTGGAAAGGAAAATGCAGGAGAGTGGAAAGGTACTGTTTTCTCTCAGTTTGCAAACTGTGCCACAATGCCAGTGTTGTGCAGCCTTTAGCTTTGCAGCGTCCTGTAGCTAGTGCCTTTAGTCACCTACATCTAAGCAAATAGTTTTTTCACTGTATCTCCTAAGGAGAAACTTTGCCTGTTGAGAAAACAGCTCCCATGGTTTTTAAAAGGGTACAAGAAGGTCTGCAGAGTCTTTTGCAAGAAGTACAAGAAAGTTGTCCAAAACCCCGAAAATTCGAATTGTACTGGGAAAGGAAAATGCAGGAGAGTGGAAAGGTACTGTTTTCTCTCAGTTTGCAAGCTGCTTACAAAATGCCAGTGTTGTGCAGCCTTTAGCTTTGCAGCGACCTGTAGCAAGTGTCTCTAGTCACCTACATCTAAGCATATTCCTTTTTCACAATGTCTCGCAAGGAGAAACTCTGCCTGCTGAGAAAACATCTCCCATGGTGTTTTAGAAGGTACAAGAAGGCCTGCAGAGTGTTTTGCAAGAAGTAAACAAAGTGATCCAAAACCCCTTCGATTCGAATTGTACTGGGAAAGGAAAATGCAGGAGAGTGGAAAGGTACTGTTTTCTATCAGTTTGCAAACTGTGCCACAATGCCAGTATTGTGCAGCCTTTAGCTTTGCAGCGTCCTGTAGCTAGTGCCTCTAGTCACCTACATCTAAGCAAATAGTTTTTTCACTGTATCTCCTAAGGAGACACTTTGCCTGTTGAGAAAACAGCTCCCATGGTTTTTAAAAGGGTACAAGAAGGTCTGCAGAGTGTTTTGCAAGAAGTACAAGAAAGTTGTCCAAAACCCCGAAAATTCGAATTGTACTGAGAAAGGAAAATGCAGGAGAGTGGAAAGGTACTGTTTTCTCTCAGTTTGCAAGCTGCTTTCAAAATGCCAGTGTTGTGCAGCCTTTAGCTTTGCAGCGTCCTGTAGCAAGTGTCTCTAGTCACCTACATCTAAGCATATTCCTTTTTCACAATGTCTCGCAAGGAGAAACTCTGCCTGCGGAGAAAACATCTCCCATGGTGTTTTAGAAGGTACAAGAAGGTCTGCAGAGTGTTTTGCAAGAAGTACAAGAAAGTTGTCCAAAACCCCTTCGATTCGAATTGTACTGGGAAAGGAAAATGCAGGAGAGTGGAAAGGTACTGTTTTCTCTCAGTTTGCAAGCTGCTTACAAAATGCCAGTGTTGTGCAGCCTTTAGCTTTGCAGCGTCCTGTAGCAAGTGTCTCTAGTCACCTACATCTAAGCAAATTGCTTTTTAACAATGTCTCGCAAGGAGAAACTCTGCCTGCTGAGAAAACATCTCCCATGGTGTTTTAGAAGGTACAAGAAGGTCTGCAGAGTGTTTTGCAAGAAGTACAAGAAAGTTGTCCAAAACCCCTAAAATTCGAATTTCACTGGGAAAGGAAAATGCAGGAGAGTGCAGGGGTAATGTTTTCTATCAGTTTGCAAACTGTGCCACAATGCAAGTGTTGTACAGCCTTTACCTTTGCGGTGCACTGTAGCAAGTGCCTCTAGTCACCTACATCTAAGCAAATTCCTTTTTCACAATGTCTCGCAAGGAGAAACTCTGCCTGCTGAGAAAACATCTCCCATGGTTTTTAAAAGGGTACAAGAAGGTCTGCAGAGTGTTTTGCAAGAAGTACAAGAAAGTTGTCCAAAACCCCTAAAATTCGAATTGTACTGGGAAAGGAAAATGCAGGAGAGTGCAGGGGTTATGTTTTCTATCAGTTTGCAAACTGTGCCACAATGCAAGTGTTGTGCAGCCTTTACCTTTGCAGTGCACTGTAGCAAGTGCCTCTAGTCACCTACATCTAAGCAAATTCCTTTTTCACAATGTCTCGCAAGGAGAAACTCTGCCTGCTGAGAAAACATCTCCCATGGTGTTTTAGAAGGTACAAGAAGGTCTGCAGAGTGTTTTGAAGAAGTAAAAGAAAGTTGTCCAAAACCCCTAAAATTCGAATTGTACTGGGAAAGGAAAATGCAGGAGAGTGGAAAGGTACTGTTTTCTCTCAGTTTGCAAGCTGCTTACAAAATGCCAGTGTTGTGCAGCCTTTAGCTTTGCAGCGTCCTGTAGCAAGTGTCTCTAGTCACCTACATCTAAGCAAATTGCTTTTTAACAATGTCTCGCAAGGAGAAACTCTGCCTGCGGAGAAAACATCTCCCATGGTGTTTTAGAAGGTACAAGAAGGTCTGCAGAGTGCTTTGCAAGAAGTAAAAGAAAGTTGTCCAAAACCCCTTCGATTCGAATTTCACTGGGAAAGGAAAATGCAGGAGAGTGCAGGGGTACTGTTTTCTCTCAGTTTGCAAACTCTTCCACAATGCAAGTGTTGTGCAGCCATTACCTGAAGTTGGGCTGGCCGATGTTAGAGATGCCCGGCAAGCTTGCCAGCCCGCTTGCAGTCAGCAGAGACGTGGCCACAGTTCAGCTTCAGCCCGTGGGTGAAGTGAAGGAGAGACTCTCCAGTGTCAGGCACAGTCAGGTCTATTGTGTTCCCACTGGAATCTGAAAAGTGGAGGGTCCCGAGGGCGGGACCGTAACAGGTTATAAAGAGAGTGGGAGGTATGGGGTGGCAACACTCAGGAACAAATGGGGGTCCAGGGAAGGGTGTTACAAAAATGATACACATGGAAGGAAAACTAATGGGGAAGAACTTAGGGAGGGGCCCCGGCCCCCTAACCAATCACTCGACGACCTAGTGAGAGATTTCTAGAAAAAGAGGCAGAAGGGCCGAGTGACTGGCAAGAAGCCGGGGGTGGAGAATGGAGAGAATACATTAGTTGTCATGGTAACTAAGGAGAGGTCAGGCGATTGACACTTAACTGGAGAAAAACTCGGGAGGAAACATAGCCAAAACAACTGAGGGGGAGCAGAACAAACCACAACAATTACCTTTGCAGTGCACTGTAGCATAGGCCTCTAGTCACCTACATCTAAGCAAATACCTTTTTCACTGTATCTCCAAAGGAGAATCTTTGCCTGTTGAGAAAACAGCTCCCATGGTTTTTAAAAGGGTACAAGAAGGTCTGCAGAGTGTTTTGCAAGAAGTACAAGAAAGTTGTCCAAAACCCCGAAAATTCGAATTGTACTGGGAAAGGAAAATGCAGGAGAGTGGAAAGGAACTGTTTTCTATCAGTTTGCAAACTGTGCCACAATGCAAGTGTTGTGCAGCATTTACCTTTGCAGTACACTGTAGGAATTGCATCTAGTCACCTACATCTAAGCAAATACCTTTTTCACTGTATCTCCAAAGGAGAATCTTTGCCTGTTGAGAAAACAGCTCCCATGGTTTTTAAAAGGGTACAAGAAGGTCTGCAGAGTGTTTTGCAAGAAGTACAAGAAAGTTGTCCAAAACCCCTTCGATTCGAATTGTACTGGGAAAGGAAAATGCAGGAGAGTGGAAAGGTACTGTTTTCTCTCAGTTTGCAAGCTGCTTTCAAAATGCCAGTGTTGTGCAGCCTTTAGCTTTGCAGCGTCCTGTAGCAAGTGTCTCTAGTCACCTACATCTAAGCATATTCCTTTTTCACAATGTCTCGCAAGGAGAAACTCTGCCTGCTGAGAAAACATCTCCCATGGTGTTTTAGAAGGTACAAGAAGGCCTGCAGAGTGTTTTGCAAGAAGTAAAAGAAAGTTGTCCAAAACCCCTAAAATTCGAATTGTACTTGGAAAGGAAAATGCAGGAGAGTGGAAAGGTACTGTTTTCTATCAGTTTGCAAACTGTGCCACAATGCCAGTGTTGTGCAGCCTTTAGCTTTGCAGCGTCCTGTAGCTAGTGCCTTTAGTCACCTACATCTAAGCAAATAGTTTTTTCACTGTATCTCCTAAGGAGAAACTTTGCCTGTTGAGAAAACAGCTCCCATGGTTTTTAAAAGGGTACAAGAAGGTCTGCAGAGTCTTTTGCAAGAAGTACAAGAAAGTTGTCCAAAACCCCGAAAATTCGAATTGTACTGGGAAAGGAAAATGCAGGAGAGTGGAAAGGTACTGTTTTCTCTCAGTTTGCAAGCTGCTTTCAAAATGCCAGTGTTGTGCAGCCTTTAGCTTTGCAGCGTCCTGTAGCAAGTGTCTCTAGTCACCTACATCTAAGCATATTCCTTTTTCACAATGTCTCGCAAGGAGAAACTCTGCCTGCTGAGAAAACATCTCCCATGGTGTTTTAGAAGGTACAAGAAGGCCTGTAGAGTGTTTTGCAAGAAGTAAACAAAGTGATCCAAAACCCCTTCAATTCGAATTGTACTGGGAAAGGAAAATGCAGGAGAGTGGAAAGGTACTGTTTTCTATCAGTTTGCAAACTGTGCCACAATGCCAGTATTGTGCAGCCTTTAGCTTTGCAGCGTCCTGTAGCTAGTGCCTCTAGTCACCTACATCTAAGCAAATAGTTTTTTCACTGTATCTCCTAAGGAGACACTTTGCCTGTTGAGAAAACAGCTCCCATGGTTTTTAAAAGGGTACAAGAAGGTCTGCAGAGTGTTTTGCAAGAAGTACAAGAAAGTTGTCCAAAACCCCGAAAATTCGAATTGTACTGAGAAAGGAAAATGCAGGAGAGTGGAAAGGTACTGTTTTCTCTCAGTTTGCAAGCTGCTTTCAAAATGCCAGTGTTGTGCAGCCTTTAGCTTTGCAGCGTCCTGTAGCAAGTGTCTCTAGTCACCTACATCTAAGCATATTCCTTTTTCACAATGTCTCGCAAGGAGAAACTCTGCCTGCTGAGAAAACATCTCCCATGGTGTTTTAGAAGGTACAAGAAGGTCTGCAGAGTGTTTTGCAAGAAGTAAAAGAAAGTTGTCCAAAACCCCTTCGATTCGAATTGTACTGGGAAAGGAAAATGCAGGAGAGTGGAAAGGTACTGTTTTCTCTCAGTTTGCAAGCTGCTTACAAAATGCCAGTGTTGTGCAGCCTTTAGCTTTGCAGCGTCCTGTAGCAAGTGTCTCTAGTCACCTACATCTAAGCAAATTGCTTTTTAACAATGTCTCGCAAGGAGAAACTCTGCCTGCTGAGAAAACATCTCCCATGGTGTTTTAGAAGGTACAAGAAGGTCTGCAGAGTGTTTTGCAAGAAGTACAAGAAAGTTGTCCAAAACCCCTAAAATTCGAATTGTACTGGGAAAGGAAAATGCAGGAGAGTGGAAAGGTACTGTTTTCTCTCAGTTTGCAAGCTGCTTACAAAATGCCAGTGTTGTGCAGCCTTTAGCTTTGCAGCGTCCTGTAGCAAGTGTCTCTAGTCACCTACATCTAAGCAAATTGCTTTTTAACAATGTCTCGCAAGGAGAAACTCTGCCTGCTGAGAAAACATCTCCCATGGTGTTTTAGAAGGTACAAGAAGGTCTGCAGAGTGTTTTGCAAGAAGTACAAGAAAGTTGTCCTAAACCCCGAAAATTCGAATTGTACTGGGAAAGGAAAATGCAGGAGAGTGGAAAGGTACTGTTTTCTCTCAGTTTGCAAGCTGCTTACAAAATGCCAGTGTTGTGCAGCCTTTAGCTTTGCAGCGTCCTGTAGCAAGTGTCTCTAGTCACCTACATCTAAGCAAATTGCTTTTTAACAATGTCTCGCAAGGAGAAACTCTGCCTGCTGAGAAAACATCTCCCATGGTGTTTTAGAAGGTACAAGAAGGTCTGCAGAGTGTTTTGCAAGAAGTACAAGAAAGTTGTCCAAAACCCCTAAAATTCGAATTGTACTGGGAAAGGAAAATGCAGGAGAGTGGAAAGGTACTGTTTTCTCTCAGTTTGCAAGCTGCTTACAAAATGCCAGTGTTGTGCAGCCTTTAGCTTTGCAGCGTCCTGTAGCAAGTGTCTCTAGTCACCTACATCTAAGCAAATTGCTTTTTAACAATGTCTCGCAAGGAGAAACTCTGCCTGCGGAGAAAACATCTCCCATGGTGTTTTAGAAGGTACAAGAAGGTCTGCAGAGTGCTTTGCAAGAAGTAAAAGAAAGTTGTCCAAAACCCCTTCGATTCGAATTTCACTGGGAAAGGAAAATGCAGGAGAGTGCAGGGGTACTGTTTTCTCTCAGTTTGCAAACTCTTCCACAATGCAAGTGTTGTGCAGCCATTACCTGAAGTTGGGCTGGCCGATGTTAGAGATGCCCGGCAAGCTTGCCAGCCCGCTTGCAGTCAGCAGAGACGTGGCCACAGTTCAGCTTCAGCCCGTGGGTGAAGTGAAGGAGAGACTCTCCAGTGTCAGGCACAGTCAGGTCTATTGTGTTCCCACTGGAATCTGAAAAGTGGAGGGTCCCGAGGGCGGGACCGTAACAGGTTATAAAGAGAGTGGGAGGTATGGGGTGGCAACACTCAGGAACAAATGGGGGTCCAGGGAAGGGTGTTACAAAAATGATACACATGGAAGGAAAACTAATGGGGAAGAACTTAGGGAGGGGCCCCGGCCCCCTAACCAATCACTCGACGACCTAGTGAGAGATTTCTAGAAAAAGAGGCAGAAGGGCCGAGTGACTGGCAAGAAGCCGGGGGTGGAGAATGGAGAGAATACATTAGTTGTCATGGTAACTAAGGAGAGGTCAGGCGATTGACACTTAACTGGAGAAAAACTCGGGAGGAAACATAGCCAAAACAACTGAGGGGGAGCAGAACAAACCACAACAATTACATTTGCAGTGCACTGTAGCATAGGCCTCTAGTCACCTACATCTAAGCAAATACCTTTTTCACTGTATCTCCAAAGGAGAATCTTTGCCTGTTGAGAAAACAGCTCCCATGGTTTTTAAAAGGGTACAAGAAGGTCTGCAGAGTGTTTTGCAAGAAGTACAAGAAAGTTGTCCAAAACCCCGAAAATTCGAATTGTACTGGGAAAGGAAAATGCAGGAGAGTGGAAAGGTACTGTTTTCTCTCAGTTTGCAAGCTGCTTACAAAATGCCAGTGTTGTGCAGCCTTTAGCTTTGCAGCGTCCTGTAGCAAGTGTCTCTAGTCACCTACATCTAAGCATATTCCTTTTTCACAATGTCTCGCAAGGAGAAACTCTGCCTGCTGAGAAAACATCTCCCATGGTGTTTTAGAAGGTACAAGAAAGCCTGCAGAGTGTTTTGCAAGAAGTAAAAGAAAGTTGTCCAAAACCCCTAAAATTCGAATTGTACTGGGAAAGGAAAATGCAGGAGAGTGGAAAGGAACTGTTTTCTCTCAGTTTCCAAGCTGCTTACAAAATGCCAGTGTTGTGCACCCTTTAGCTTTGCAGCGTCCTGTAAAAGTGCCTCTAGTCACCTACATCTAAGCATATACCTTTTTCACTGTATCTCCAAAGGAGAATCTTTGCCTGTTGAGAAAACAGCTCCCATGGTTTTTAAAAGGGTACAAGAAGGTCTGCAGAGTCTTTTGCAAGAAGTACAAGAAAGTTGTCCAAAACCCCGAAAATTCGAATTGTACTGGGAAAGGAAAATGCAGGAGAGTGGAAAGGTACTGTTTTCTCTCAGTTTGCAAGCTGCTTACAAAATGCCAGTGTTGTGCAGCCTTTAGCTTTGCAGCATCCTGTAGCAAGTGTCTCTAGTCACCTACATCTAAGCATATTCCTTTTTCACAATGTCTCACAAGGAGAAACTCTGCCTGCTGAGAAAACATCTCCCATGGTGTTTTAGAAGGTACAAGAAGGCCTGCAGAGTGTTTTGCAAGAAGTAAACAAAGTGATCCAAAACCCCTAAAATTCGAATTGTACTGGGAAAGGAAAATGCAGGAGAGTGGAAAGGTACTGTTTTCTATCAGTTTGCAAACTGTGCCACAATGCCAGTATTGTGCAGCCCTTAGCTTTGCAGCGTCCTGTAGCTAGTGCCTCTAGTCACCTACATCTAAGCAAATAGTTTTTTCACTGTATCTCCTAAGGAGAAACTTTGCCTGTTGAGAAAACAGCTCCCATGGTTTTTAAAAGGGTACAAGAAGGTCTGCAGAGTCTTTTGCAAGAAGTACAAGAAAGATGTCCAAAACCCCTAAAATTCGAATTGTACTGGGAAAGGAAAATGCAGGAGAGTGGAAAGGTACTGTTTTCTCTCAGTTTGCAAGCTGCTTACAAAATGCCAGTGTTGTGCAGCCTTTAGCTTTGCAGCGTCCTGTAGCAAGTGTCTCTAGTCACCTACATCTAAGCAAATTGCTTTTTAACAATGTCTCGCAAGGAGAAACTCTGCCTGCGGAGAAAACATCTCCCATGGTGTTTTAGAAGGTACAAGAAGGTCTGCAGAGTGCTTTGCAAGAAGTAAAAGAAAGTTGTCCAAAACCCCTTCGATTCGAATTTCACTGGGAAAGGAAAATGCAGGAGAGTGCAGGGGTACTGTTTTCTCTCAGTTTGCAAACTCTTCCACAATGCAAGTGTTGTGCAGCCATTACCTGAAGTTGGGCTGGCCGATGTTAGAGATGCCCGGCAAGCTTGCCAGCCCGCTTGCAGTCAGCAGAGACGTGGCCACAGTTCAGCTTCAGCCCGTGGGTGAAGTGAAGGAGAGACTCTCCAGTGTCAGGCACAGTCAGGTCTATTGTGTTCCCACTGGAATCTGAAAAGTGGAGGGTCCCGAGGGCGGGACCGTAACAGGTTATAAAGAGAGTGGGAGGTATGGGGTGGCAACACTCAGGAACAAATGGGGGTCCAGGGAAGGGTGTTACAAAAATGATACACATGGAAGGAAAACTAATGGGGAAGAACTTAGGGAGGGGCCCCGGCCCCCTAACCAATCACTCGACGACCTAGTGAGAGATTTCTAGAAAAAGAGGCAGAAGGGCCGAGTGACTGGCAAGAAGCCGGGGGTGGAGAATGGAGAGGATACATTAGTTGTCATGGTAACTAAGGAGAGGTCAGGCGATTGACACTTAACTGGAGAAAAACTCGGGACGAAACATAGCCAAAACAACTGAGGGGGAGCAGAACAAACCACAACAATTACCTTTGCAGTGCACTGTAGCATAGGCCTCTAGTCACCTACATCTAAGCAAATACCTTTTTCACTGTATCTCCAAAGGAGAATCTTTGCCTGTTGAGAAAACAGCTCCCATGGTTTTTAAAAGGGTACAAGAAGGTCTGCAGAGTCTTTTGCAAGAAGTACAAGAAAGTTGTCCAAAACCCCGAAAATTCGAATTGTACTGGGAAAGGAAAATGCAGGAGAGTGGAAAGGTACTGTTTTCTCTCAGTTTGCAAGCTGCTTACAAAATGCCAGTGTTGTGCAGCCTTTAGCTTTGCAGCGTCCTGTAGCAAGTGTCTCTAGTCACCTACATCTAAGCATATTCCTTTTTCACAATGTCTCGCAAGGAGAAACTCTGCCTGCGGAGAAAACATCTCCCATGGTGTTTTAGAAGGTACAAGAAGGTCTGCAGAGTGTTTTGCAAGAAGTAAAAGAAAGTTGTCCAAAACCCCTAAACTTCGAATTGTACTGGGAAAGGAAAATGCAGGAGAGTGGAAAGGTACTGTTTTCTCTCAGTTTGCAAGCTGCTTACAAAATGCCAGTGTTGTGCACCCTTTAGCTTTGCAGCGTCCTGTAAAAGTGCCTCTAGTCACCTACATCTAAGCAAATACCTTTTTCACTGTATCTCCAAAGGAGAATCTTTGCCTGTTGAGAAAACAGCTCCCATGGTTTTTAAAAGGGTACAAGAAGGTCTGCAGAGTGTTTTGCAAGAAGTACAAGAAAGTTGTCCAAAACCCCGAAAATTCGAATTGTACTGGGAAAGGAAAATGCAGGAGAGTGGAAAGGTACTGTTTTCTCTCAGTTTGCAAGCTGCTTACAAAATGCCAGTGTTGTGCAGCCTTTAGCTTTGCAGCGTCCTGTAGCAAGTGTCTCTAGTCACCTACATCTAAGCATATTCCTTTTTCACAATGTCTCGCAAGGAGAAACTCTGCCTGCTGAGAAAACATCTCCCATGGTGTTTTAGAAGGTACAAGAAGGCCTGCAGAGTGTTTTGCAAGAAGTAAACAAAGTGATCCAAAACCCCTAAAATTCGAGTTGTACTGGGAAAGGAAAATGCAGGAGAGTGGAAAGGTACTGTTTTCTATCAGTTTGCAAACTGTGCCGCAATGCCAGTATTGTGCAGCCCTTAGCTTTGCAGCGTCCTGTAGCTAGTGCCTCTAGTCACCTACATCTAAGCAAATAGTTTTTTCACTGTATCTCCTAAGGAGAAACTTTGCCTGTTGAGAAAACAGCTCCCATGGTTTTTAAAAGGGTACAAGAAGGTCTGCAGAGTCTTTTGCAAGAAGTACAAGAAAGTTTTCCAAAACCCCGAAAATTCGAATTGTACTGGGAAAGGAAAATGCAGGAGAGTGGAAAGGTACTGTTTTCTCTCAGTTTGCAAGCTGCTTACAAAATGCCAGTGTTGTGCAGCCTTTAGCTTTGCAGCGTCCTGTAGCAAGTGTCTCTAGTCACCTACATCTAAGCATATTCCTTTTTCACAATGTCTCGCAAGGAGAAACTCTGCCTGCGGAGAAAACATCTCCCATGGTGTTTTAGAAGGTACAAGAAGGTCTGCAGAGTGTTTTGCAAGAAGTAAAAGAAAGTTGTCCAAAACCCCTAAACTTCGAATTGTACTGGGAAAGGAAAATGCAGGAGAGTGGAAAGGAACTGCTTTCTATCAGTTTGCAAACTGTGCCACAATGCAAGTGTTGTGCAGCATTTACCTTTGCAGTACACTGTAGGAATTGCATATAGTCACCTACATCTAAGCAAATACCTTTTTCACTGTATCTCCAAAGGAGAATCTTTGCCTGTTGAGAAAACAGCTCCCATGGTTTTTAAAAGGGTACAAGAAGGTCTGCAGAGTGTTTTGCAAGAAGTACAAGAAAGTTGTCCAAAACCCCTTCGATTCGAATTGTACTGGGAAAGGAAAATGCAGGAGAGTGGAAAGGTACTGTTTTCTCTCAGTTTGCAAGCTGCTTACAAAATGCCAGTGTTGTGCAGCCTTTAGCTTTGCAGCGTCCTGTAGCAAGTGTCTCTAGTCACCTACATCTAAGCATATTCCTTTTTCACAATGTCTCGCAAGGAGAAACTCTGCCTGCTGAGAAAACATCTCCCATGGTGTTTTAGAAGGTACAAGAAGGCCTGCAGAGTGTTTTGCAAGAAGTAAAAGAAAGTTGTCCAAAACCCCTAAAATTCGAATTGTACTTGGAAAGGAAAATGCAGGAGAGTGGAAAGGTACTGTTTTCTATCAGTTTGCAAACTGTGCCACAATGCCAGTGTTGTGCAGCCTTTAGCTTTGCAGCGTCCTGTAGCTAGTGCCTTTAGTCACCTACATCTAAGCAAATAGTTTTTTCACTGTATCTCCTAAGGAGAAACTTTGCCTGTTGAGAAAACAGCTCCCATGGTTTTTAAAAGGGTACAAGAAGGTCTGCAGAGTGTTTTGCAAGAAGTAAAAGAAAGTTGTCCAAAACCCCGAAAATTCGAATTGTACTGAGAAAGGAAAATGCAGGAGAGTGGAAAGGTACTGTTTTCTCTCAGTTTGCAAGCTGCTTTCAAAATGCCAGTGTTGTGCAGCCTTTAGCTTTGCAGCGTCCTGTAGCAAGTGTCTCTAGTCACCTACATCTAAGCATATTCCTTTTTCACAATGTCTCGCAAGGAGAAACTCTGCCTGCTGAGAAAACATCTCCCATGGTGTTTTAGAAGGTACAAGAAGGTCTGCAGAGTGTTTTGCAAGAAGTAAAAGAAAGTTGTCCAAAACCCCTTCGATTCGAATTGTACTGGGAAAGGAAAATGCAGGAGAGTGGAAAGGTACTGTTTTCTCTCAGTTTGCAAGCTGCTTACAAAATGCCAGTGTTGTGCAGCCTTTAGCTTTGCAGCGTCCTGTAGCAAGTGTCTCTAGTCACCTACATCTAAGCAAATTGCTTTTTAACAATGTCTCGCAAGGAGAAACTCTGCCTGCTGAGAAAACATCTCCCATGGTGTTTTAGAAGGTACAAGAAGGTCTGCAGAGTGTTTTGCAAGAAGTACAAGAAAGTTGTCCAAAACCCCTAAAATTCGAATTTCACTGGGAAAGGAAAATGCAGGAGAGTGCAGGGGTAATGTTTTCTATCAGTTTGCAAACTGTGCCACAATGCAAGTGTTGTACAGCCTTTACCTTTGCAGTGCACTGTAGCAAGTGCCTCTAGTCACCTACATCTAAGCAAATTCCTTTTTCACGATGTCTCGCAAGGAGAAACTCTGCCTGCTGAGAAAACATCTCCCATGGTTTTTAAAAGGGTACAAGAAGGTCTGCAGAGTGTTTTGCAAGAAGTACAAGAAAGTTGTCCAAAACCCCGAAAATTCGAATTCTACTGGGAAAGGAAAATGCAGGAGAGTGGAAAGGTACTGTTTTCTCTCAGTTTGCAAGCTGCTTACAAAATGCCAGTGTTGTGCAGCCTTTAGCTTTGCAGCGTCCTGTAGCAAGTGTCTCTAGTCACCTGCATCTAAGCATATTCCTTTTTCACAATGTCTCGCAAGGAGAAACTCTGCCTGCTGAGAAAACATCTCCCATGGTGTTTTAGAAGGTACAAGAAGGCCTGCAGAGTGTTTTGCAAGAAGTAAACAAAGTGATCCAAAACCCCTAAAATTCGAATTGTACTGGGAAAGGAAAATGCAGGAGAGTGGAAAGGTACTGTTTTCTATCAGTTTGCAAACTGTGCCACGATGCCAGTATTGTGCAGCCTTTAGCTTTGCACCGTCCTGTAGCTAGTGCCTCTAGTCACCTACATCTAAGCAAATAGTTTTTTCACTGTATCTCCTAAGGAGAAACTTTGCCTGTTGAGAAAACAGCTCCCATGGTTTTTAAAAGGGTACAAGAAGGTCTGCAGAGTGTTTTGCAAGAAGTACAAGAAAGTTGTCCTAAACCCCGAAAATTCGAATTGTACTGAGAAAGGAAAATGCAGGAGAGTGGAAAGGTACTGTTTTCTCTCAGTTTGCAAGCTGCTTTCAAAATGCCAGTGTTGTGCAGCCTTTAGCTTTGCAGCGTCCTGTAGCAAGTGTCTCTAGTCACCTACATCTAAGCATATTCCTTTTTCACAATGTCTCGCAAGGAGAAACTCTGCCTGCTGAGAAAACATCTCCCATGGTGTTTTAGAAGGTACAAGAAGGTCTGCAGAGTGTTTTGCAAGAAGTAAATAAAGTTGTCCAAAACCCCTTCGATTCGAATTGTACTGGGAAAGGAAAATGCAGGAGAGTGGAAAGGTACTGTTTTCTCTCAGTTTGCAAGCTGCTTACAAAATGCCAGTGTTGTGCAGCCTTTAGCTTTGCAGCGTCCTGTAGCAAGTGTCTCTAGTCACCTACATCTAAGCAAATTGCTTTTTAACAATGTCTCGCAAGGAGAAACTCTGCCTGCTGAGAAAACATCTCCCATGGTGTTTTAGAAGGTACAAGAAGGTCTGCAGAGTGTTTTGCAAGAAGTACAAGAAAGTTGTCCAAAACCCCTAAAATTCGAATTGTACTGGGAAAGGAAAATGCAGGAGAGTGCAGGGGTTATGTTTTCTATCAGTTTGCAAACTGTGCCACAATGCAAGTGTTGTGCAGCCTTTACCTTTGCAGTGCACTGTAGCAAGTGCCTCTAGTCACCTACATCTAAGCAAATTCCTTTTTCACAATGTCTCGCAAGGAGAAACTCTGCCTGCTGAGAAAACATCTCCCATGGTGTTTTAGAAGGTACAAGAAGGTCTGCAGAGTGTTTTGAAGAAGTAAAAGAAAGTTGTCCAAAACCCCTAAAATTCGAATTGTACTGGGAAAGGAAAATGCAGGAGAGTGGAAAGGTACTGTTTTCTCTCAGTTTGCAAGCTGCTTACAAAATGCCAGTGTTGTGCAGCCTTTAGCTTTGCAGCGTCCTGTAGCAAGTGTCTCTAGTCACCTACATCTAAGCAAATTGCTTTTTAACAATGTCTCGCAAGGAGAAACTCTGCCTGCGGAGAAAACATCTCCCATGGTGTTTTAGAAGGTACAAGAAGGTCTGCAGAGTGCTTTGCAAGAAGTAAAAGAAAGTTGTCCAAAACCCCTTCGATTCGAATTTCACTGGGAAAGGAAAATGCAGGAGAGTGCAGGGGTACTGTTTTCTCTCAGTTTGCAAACTCTTCCACAATGCAAGTGTTGTGCAGCCATTACCTGAAGTTGGGCTGGCCGATGTTAGAGATGCCCGGCAAGCTTGCCAGCCCGCTTGCAGTCAGCAGAGACGTGGCCACAGTTCAGCTTCAGCCCGTGGGTGAAGTGAAGGAGAGACTCTCCAGTGTCAGGCACAGTCAGGTCTATTGTGTTCCCACTGGAATCTGAAAAGTGGAGGGTCCCGAGGGCGGGACCGTAACAGGTTATAAAGAGAGTGGGAGGTATGGGGTGGCAACACTCAGGAACAAATGGGGGTCCAGGGAAGGGTGTTACAAAAATGATACACATGGAAGGAAAACTAATGGGGAAGAACTTAGGGAGGGGCCCCGGCCCCCTAACCAATCACTCGACGACCTAGTGAGAGATTTCTAGAAAAAGAGGCAGAAGGGCCGAGTGACTGGCAAGAAGCCGGGGGTGGAGAATGGAGAGAATACATTAGTTGTCATGGTAACTAAGGAGAGGTCAGGCGATTGACACTTAACTGGAGAAAAACTCGGGAGGAAACATAGCCAAAACAACTGAGGGGGAGCAGAACAAACCACAACAATTACCTTTGCAGTGCACTGTAGCATAGGCCTCTAGTCACCTACATCTAAGCAAATACCTTTTTCACTGTATCTCCAAAGGAGAATCTTTGCCTGTTGAGAAAACAGCTCCCATGGTGTTTTAGAAGGTACAAGAAAGCCTGCAGAGTGTTTTGCAAGAAGTAAAAGAAAGTTATCCAAAACCCCTAAAATTCGAATTGTACTGGGAAAGGAAAATGCAGGAGAGTGGAAAGGTACTGTTTTCTCTCAGTTTGCAAGCTGCTTACAAAATGCCAGTGTTGTGCACCCTTTAGCTTTGCAGCGTCCTGTAAAAGTGCCTCTAGTCACCTACATCTAAGCAAACACCTTTTTCACTGTATCTCCAAAGGAGAATCTTTGCCTGTTGAGAAAACAGCTCCCATGGTTTTTAAAAGGGTACAAGAAGGTCTGCAGAGTGTTTTGCAAGAAGTACAAGAAAGTTGTCCAAAACCCCGAAAATTCGAATTGTACTGGGAAAGGAAAATGCAGGAGAGTGGAAAGGTACTGTTTTCTCTCAGTTTGCAAGCTGCTTACAAAATGCCAGTGTTGTGCAGCCTTTAGCTTTGCAGCGTCCTGTAGCAAGTGTCTCTAGTCACCTACATCTAAGCATATTCCTTTTTCACAATGTCTCGCAAGGAGAAACTCTGCCTGCTGAGAAAACATCTCCCATGGTGTTTTAGAAGGTACAAGAAGGCCTGCAGAGTGTTTTGCAAGAAGTAAAAGAAAGTTGTCCAAAACCCCTAAAATTCGAATTGTACTTGGAAAGGAAAATGCAGGAGAGTGGAAAGGTACTGTTTTCTATCAGTTTGCAAACTGTGCCACAATGCCAGTGTTGTGCAGCCTTTAGCTTTGCAGCGTCCTGTAGCTAGTGCCTTTAGTCACCTACATCTAAGCAAATAGTTTTTTCACTGTATCTCCTAAGGAGAAACTTTGCCTGTTGAGAAAACAGCTCCCATGGTTTTTAAAAGGGTACAAGAAGGTCTGCAGAGTCTTTTGCAAGAAGTACAAGAAAGTTGTCCAAAACCCCTTCGATTCGAATTGTACTGGGAAAGGAAAATGCAGGAGAGTGGAAAGGTACTGTTTTCTCTCAGTTTGCAAGCTGCTTTCAAAATGCCAGTGTTGTGCAGCCTTTAGCTTTGCAGCGTCCTGTAGCAAGTGTCTCTAGTCACCTACATCTAAGCATATTCCTTTTTCACAATGTCTCGCAAGGAGAAACTCTGCCTGCTGAGAAAACATCTCCCATGGTGTTTTAGAAGGTACAAGAAGGCCTGCAGAGTGTTTTGCAAGAAGTAAACAAAGTGATCCAAAACCCCTTCGATTCGAATTGTACTGGGAAAGGAAAATGCAGGAGAGTGGAAAGGTACTGTTTTCTATCAGTTTGCAAACTGTGCCACAATGCCAGTATTGTGCAGCCTTTAGCTTTGCAGCGTCCTGTAGCTAGTGCCTCTAGTCACCTACATCTAAGCAAATAGTTTTTTCACTGTATCTCCTAAGGAGACACTTTGCCTGTTGAGAAAACAGCTCCCATGGTTTTTAAAAGGGTACAAGAAGGTCTGCAGAGTGTTTTGCAAGAAGTACAAGAAAGTTGTCCAAAACCCCGAAAATTCGAATTGTACTGAGAAAGGAAAATGCAGGAGAGTGGAAAGGTACTGTTTTCTCTCAGTTTGCAAGCTGCTTTCAAAATGCCAGTGTTGTGCAGCCTTTAGCTTTGCAGCGTCCTGTAGCAAGTGTCTCTAGTCACCTACATCTAAGCATATTCCTTTTTCACAATGTCTCGCAAGGAGAAACTCTGCCTGCTGAGAAAACATCTCCCATGGTGTTTTAGAAGGTACAAGAAGGTCTGCAGAGTGTTTTGCAAGAAGTAAAAGAAAGTTGTCCAAAACCCCGAAAATTCGAATTGTACTGGGAAAGGAAAATGCAGGAGAGTGGAAAGGTACTGTTTTCTCTCAGTTTGCAAGCTGCTTACAAAATGCCAGTGTTGTGCAGCCTTTAGCTTTGCAGCGTCCTGTAGCAAGTGTCTCTAGTCACCTACATCTAATCAAATTGCTTTTTAACAATGTCTCGCAAGGAGAAACTCTGCCTGCTGAGAAAACATCTCCCATGGTGTTTTAGAAGGTACAAGAAGCTCTGCAGAGTGTTTTGCAAGAAGTACAAGAAAGTTGTCCAAAACCCCTAAAATTCGAATTTCACTGGGAAAGGAAAATGCAGGATAGTGCAGGGGTAATGTTTTCTATCAGTTTGCAAACTGTGCCACAATGCAAGTGTTGTGCAGCCTTTACCTTTGCAGTGCACTGTAGCAAGTGCCTCTAGTCACCTACATCTAAGCAAATTCCTTTTTCACAATGTCTCGCAAGGAGAAACTCTGCCTGCTGAGAAAACATCTCCCATGGTGTTTTAGAAGGTACAAGAAGGTCTGCAGTGTGTTTTGAAGAAGTACAAGAAAGTTGTCCAAAACCCCGAAAATTCGAATTGTACTGGGAAAGGAAAATGCAGGAGAGTGGAAAGGTACTGTTTTCTCTCAGTTTGCAAGCTGCTTACAAAATGCCAGTGTTGTGCAGCCTTTAGCTTTGCAGCATCCTGTAGCAAGTGTCTCTAGTCACCTACATCTAAGCATATTCCTTTTTCACAATGTCTCACAAGGAGAAACTCTGCCTGCTGAGAAAACATCTCCCATGGTGTTTTAGAAGGTACAAGAAGGCCTGCAGAGTGTTTTGCAAGAAGTAAACAAAGTGATCCAAAACCCCTAAAATTCGAATTGTACTGGGAAAGGAAAATGCAGGAGAGTGGAAAGGTACTGTTTTCTATCAGTTTGCAAACTGTGCCACAATGCCAGTATTGTGCAGCCTTTAGCTTTGCAGCGTCCTGTAGCTAGTGCCTCTAGTCACCTACATCTAAGCAAATAGTTTTTTCACTGTATCTCCTAAGGAGAAACTTTGCCTGTTGAGAAAACAGCTCCCATGGTTTTTAAAAGGGTACAAGAAGGTCTGCAGAGTCTTTTGCAAGAAGTACAAGAAAGTTGTCCAAAACCCCGAAAATTCGAATTGTACTGGGAAAGGAAAATGCAGGAGAGTGGAAAGGTACTGTTTTCTCTCAGTTTGCAAGCTGCTTTCAAAATGCCAGTGTTGTGCAGCCTTTAGCTTTGCAGCGTCCTGTAGCAAGTGTCTCTAGTCACCTACATCTAAGCATATTCCTTTTTCACAATGTCTCGCAAGGAGAAACTCTGCCTGCGGAGAAAACATCTCCCATGGTGTTTTAGAAGGTACAAGAAGGTCTGCAGAGTGTTTTGCAAGAAGTAAAAGAAAGTTGTCCAAAACCCCTAAACTTCGAATTGAACTGGGAAAGGAAAATGCAGGAGAGTGGAAAGGAACTGTTTTCTATCAGTTTGCAAACTGTGCCACAATGCCAGTGTTGTGCAGCCTTTAGCTTTGCAGCGTCCTGTAGCTAGTGCCTTTAGTCACCTACATCTAAGCAAATACCTTTTTCACTGTATCTCCAAAGGAGAATCTTTGCCTGTTGAGAAAACAGCTCCCATGGTTTTTAAAAGGGTACAAGAAGGTCTGCAGAGTGTTTTGCAAGAAGTACAAGAAAGTTGTCCAAAACCCCGAAAATTCGAATTGTACTGGGAAAGGAAAATGCAGGAGAGTGGAAAGGTACTGTTTTCTCTCAGTTTGCAAGCTGCTTTCAAAATGCCAGTGTTGTGCAGCCTTTAGCTTTGCAGCGTCCTGTAGCAAGTGTCTCTAGTCACCTACATCTAAGCATATTCCTTTTTCACAATGTCTCGCAAGGAGAAACTCTGCCTGCTGAGAAAACATCTCCCATGGTGTTTTAGAAGGTACAAGAAGGTCTGCAGAGTGTTTTGCAAGAAGTAAAAGAAAGTTGTCCAAAACCCCTTCGATTCGAATTGTACTGGGAAAGGAAAATGCAGGAGAGTGGAAAGGTACTGTTTTCTCTCAGTTTGCAAGCTGCTTACAAAATGCCAGTGTTGTGCAGCCTTTAGCTTTGCAGCGTCCTGTAGCAAGTGTCTCTAGTCACCTACATCTAAGCAAATTGCTTTTTAACAATGTCTCGCAAGGAGAAACTCTGCCTGCTGAGAAAACATCTCCCATGGTGTTTTAGAAGGTACAAGAAGGTCTGCAGAGTGTTTTGCAAGAAGTACAAGAAAGTTGTCCAAAACCCCGAAAATTCGAATTGTACTGGGAAAGGAAAATGCAGGAGAGTGCAGGCGTACTGTTTTCTATCAGTTTGCAAACTGTGCCACAATGCAAGTGTTGTGCAGCATTTACCTTTGCAGTACACTGTAGGAATTGCCTCTAGTCACCTACATCTAAGCAAATACCTTTTTCACTGTATCTCCAAAGGAGAATCTTTGCCTGTTGAGAAAACAGCTCCCATGGTTTTTAAAAGGGTACAAGAAGGTCTGCAGAGTCTTTTGCAAGAAGTACAAGAAAGTTGTCCAAAACCCCGAAAATTCGAATTGTACTGGGAAAGGAAAATGCAGGAGAGTGGAAAGGTACTGTTTTCTCTCAGTTTGCAAGCTGCTTTCAAAATGCCAGTGTTGTGCAGCCTTTAGCTTTGCAGCATCCTGTAGCAAGTGTCTCTAGTCACCTACATCTAAGCATATTCCTTTTTCACAATGTCTCACAAGGAGAAACTCTGCCTGCTGAGAAAACATCTCCCATGGTGTTTTAGAAGGTACAAGAAGGCCTGCAGAGTGTTTTGCAAGAAGTAAACAAAGTGATCCAAAACCCCTTCGATTCGAATTGTACTGGGAAAGGAAAATGCAGGAGAGTGGAAAGGTACTGTTTTCTATCAGTTTGCAAACTGTGCCACAATGCCAGTATTGTGCAGCCCTTAGCTTTGCAGCGTCCTGTAGCTAGTGCCTCTAGTCACCTACATCTATGCAAATAGTTTTTTCACTGTATCTCCTAAGGAGAAACTTTGCCTGTTGAGAAAACAGCTCCCATGGTTTTTAAAAGGGTACAAGAAGGTCTGCAGAGTCTTTTGCAAGAAGTACAAGAAAGTTGTCCAAAACCCCGAAAATTCGAATTGTACTGGGAAAGGAAAATGCAGGAGAGTGGAAAGGTACTGTTTTCTCTCAGTTTGCAAGCTGCTTACAAAATGCCAGTGTTGTGCAGCCTTTAGCTTTGCAGCGTCCTGTAGCAAGTGTCTCTAGTCACCTACATCTAAGCATATTCCTTTTTCACAATGTCTCGCAAGGAGAAACTCTGCCTGCGGAGAAAACATCTCCCATGGTGTTTTAGAAGGTACAAGAAGGTCTGCAGAGTGTTTTGCAAGAAATAAAAGAAAGTTGTCCAAAACCCCTAAACTTCGAATTGTACTGGGAAAGGAAAATGCAGGAGAGTGGAAAGGAACTGTTTTCTATCAGTTTGCAAACTGTGCCACAATGCAAGTGTTGTGCAGCATTTACCTTTGCAGTACACTGTAGGAATTGCATCTAGTCACCTACATCTAAGCAAATACCTTTTTCACTGTATCTCCAAAGGAGAATCTTTGCCTGTTGAGAAAACAGCTCCCATGGTTTTTAAAAGGGTACAAGAAGGTCTGCAGAGTGTTTTGCAAGAAGTACAAGAAAGTTGTCCAAAACCCCTTCGATTCGAATTGTACTGGGAAAGGAAAATGCAGGAGAGTGGAAAGGTACTGTTTTCTCTCAGTTTGCAAGCTGCTTTCAAAATGCCAGTGTTGTGCAGCCTTTAGCTTTGCAGCGTCCTGTAGCAAGTGTCTCTAGTCACCTACATCTAAGCATATTCCTTTTTCACAATGTCTCGCAAGGAGAAACTCTGCCTGCTGAGAAAACATCTCCCATGGTGTTTTAGAAGGTACAAGAAGGCCTGCAGAGTGTTTTGCAAGAAGTAAAAGAAAGTTGTCCAAAACCCCTAAAATTCGAATTGTACTTGGAAAGGAAAATGCAGGAGAGTGGAAAGGTACTGTTTTCTATCAGTTTGCAAACTGTGCCACAATGCCAGTGTTGTGCAGCCTTTAGCTTTGCAGCGTCCTGTAGCTAGTGCCTTTAGTCACCTACATCTAAGCAAATAGTTTTTTCACTGTATCTCCTAAGGAGAAACTTTGCCTGTTGAGAAAACAGCTCCCATGGTTTTTAAAAGGGTACAAGAAGGTCTGCAGAGTCTTTTGCGAGAAGTACAAGAAAGTTGTCCAAAACCCCTTCGATTCGAATTGTACTGGGAAAGGAAAATGCAGGAGAGTGGAAAGGTACTGTTTTCTCTCAGTTTGCAAGCTGCTTTCAAAATGCCAGTGTTGTGCAGCCTTTAGCTTTGCAGCGTCCTGTAGCAAGTGTCTCTAGTCACCTACATCTAAGCATATTCCTTTTTCACAATGTCTCGCAAGGAGAAACTCTGCCTGCTGAGAAAACATCTCCCATGGTGTTTTAGAAGGTACAAGAAGGCCTGCAGAGTGTTTTGCAAGAAGTAAACAAAGTGATCCAAAACCCCTTCGATTCGAATTGTACTGGGAAAGGAAAATGCAGGAGAGTGGAAAGGTACTGTTTTCTATCAGTTTGCAAACTGTGCCACAATGCCAGTATTGTGCAGCCTTTAGCTTTGCAGCGTCCTGTAGCTAGTGCCTCTAGTCACCTACATCTAAGCAAATAGTTTTTTCACTGTATCTCCTAAGGAGACACTTTGCCTGTTGAGAAAACAGCTCCCATGGTTTTTAAAAGGGTACAAGAAGGTCTGCAGAGTGTTTTGCAAGAAGTACAAGAAAGTTGTCCAAAACCCCTTCGATTCGAATTGTACTGAGAAAGGAAAATGCAGGAGAGTGGAAAGGTACTGTTTTCTCTCAGTTTGCAAGCTGCTTTCAAAATGCCAGTGTTGTGCAGCCTTTAGCTTTGCAGCGTCCTGTAGCAAGTGTCTCTAGTCACCTACATCTAAGCATATTCCTTTTTCACAATGTCTCGCAAGGAGAAACTCTGCCTGCTGAGAAAACATCTCCCATGGTGTTTTAGAAGGTACAAGAAGGCCTGCAGAGTGTTTTGCAAGAAGTAAACAAAGTGATCCAAAACCCCTTCGATTCGAATTGTACTGGGAAAGGAAAATGCAGGAGAGTGGAAAGGTACTGTTTTCTATCAGTTTGCAAACTGTGCCACAATGCCAGTATTGTGCAGCCTTTAGCTTTGCAGCGTCCTGTAGCTAGTGCCTCTAGTCACCTACATCTATGCAAATAGTTTTTTCACTGTATCTCCTAAGGAGACACTTTGCCTGTTGAGAAAACAGCTCCCATGGTTTTTAAAAGGGTACAAGAAGGTCTGCAGAGTCTTTTGCAAGAAGTACAAGAAAGTTGTCCAAAACCCCGAAAATTCGAATTGTACTGGGAAAGGAAAATGCAGGAGAGTGGAAAGGTACTGTTTTCTCTCAGTTTGCAAGCTGCTTACAAAATGCCAGTGTTGTGCAGCCTTTAGCTTTGCAGCGTCCTGTAGCAAGTGTCTCTAGTCACCTACATCTAAGCATATTCCTTTTTCACAATGTCTCGCAAGGAGAAACTCTGCCTGCGGAGAAAACATCTCCCATGGTGTTTTAGAAGGTACAAGAAGGTCTGCAGAGTGTTTTGCAAGAAATAAAAGAAAGTTGTCCAAAACCCCTAAACTTCGAATTGTACTGGGAAAGGAAAATGCAGGAGAGTGGAAAGGAACTGTTTTCTATCAGTTTGCAAACTGTGCCACAATGCAAGTGTTGTGCAGCATTTACCTTTGCAGTACACTGTAGGAATTGCATCTAGTCACCTACATCTAAGCAAATACCTTTTTCACTGTATCTCCAAAGGAGAATCTTTGCCTGTTGAGAAAACAGCTCCCATGGTTTTTAAAAGGGTACAAGAAGGTCTGCAGAGTGTTTTGCAAGAAGTACAAGAAAGTTGTCCAAAACCCCTTCGATTCGAATTGTACTGGGAAAGGAAAATGCAGGAGAGTGGAAAGGTACTGTTTTCTCTCAGTTTGCAAGCTGCTTACAAAATGCCAGTGTTGTGCAGCCTTTAGCTTTGCAGCGTCCTGTAGCAAGTGTCTCTAGTCACCTACATCTAATCAAATTGCTTTTTAACAATGTCTCGCAAGGAGAAACTCTGCCTGCTGAGAAAACATCTCCCATGGTGTTTTAGAAGGTACAAGAAGCTCTGCAGAGTGTTTTGCAAGAAGTACAAGAAAGTTGTCCAAAACCCCTAAAATTCGAATTTCACTGGGAAAGGAAAATGCAGGATAGTGCAGGGGTAATGTTTTCTATCAGTTTGCAAACTGTGCCACAATGCAAGTGTTGTACAGCATTTACCTTTTCAGTGCACTGTAGCAAGTGCCTCTAGTCACCTACATCTAAGCAAATTCCTTTTTCACAATGTCTCGCAAGGAGAAACTCTGCCTGCTGAGAAAACATCTCCCATGGTGTTTTAGAAGGTACAAGAAGGTCTGCAGTGTGTTTTGAAGAAGTACAAGAAAGTTGTCCAAAACCCCGAAAATTCGAATTGTACTGGGAAAGGAAAATGCAGGAGAGTGGAAAGGTACTGTTTTCTCTCAGTTTGCAAGCTGCTTACAAAATGCCAGTGTTGTGCAGCCTTTAGCTTTGCAGCATCCTGTAGCAAGTGTCTCTAGTCACCTACATCTAAGCATATTCCTTTTTCACAATGTCTCACAAGGAGAAACTCTGCCTGCTGAGAAAACATCTCCCATGGTGTTTTAGAAGGTACAAGAAGGCCTGCAGAGTGTTTTGCAAGAAGTAAACAAAGTGATCCAAAACCCCTAAAATTCGAATTGTACTGGGAAAGGAAAATGCAGGAGAGTGGAAAGGTACTGTTTTCTATCAGTTTGCAAACTGTGCCACAATGCCAGTATTGTGCAGCCTTTAGCTTTGCAGCGTCCTGTAGCTAGTGCCTCTAGTCACCTACATCTAAGCAAATAGTTTTTTCACTGTATCTCCTAAGGAGAAACTTTGCCTGTTGAGAAAACAGCTCCCATGGTTTTTAAAAGGGTACAAGAAGGTCTGCAGAGTCTTTTGCAAGAAGTACAAGAAAGTTGTCCAAAACCCCGAAAATTTGAATTGTACTGGGAAAGGAAAATGCAGGAGAGTGGAAAGGTACTGTTTTCTCTCAGTTTGCAAGCTGCTTTCAAAATGCCAGTGTTGTGCAGCCTTTAGCTTTGCAGCGTCCTGTAGCAAGTGTCTCTAGTCACCTACATCTAAGCATATTCCTTTTTCACAATGTCTCGCAAGGAGAAACTCTGCCTGCTGAGAAAACATCTCCCATGGTGTTTTAGAAGGTACAAGAAGGTCTGCAGAGTGTTTTGCAAGAAGTAAAAGAAAGTTGTCCAAAACCCCTTCGATTCGAATTGTACTGGGAAAGGAAAATGCAGGAGAGTGGAAAGGTACTGTTTTCTCTCAGTTTGCAAGCTGCTTACAAAATGCCAGTGTTGTGCAGCCTTTAGCTTTGCAGCGTCCTGTAGCAAGTGTCTCTAGTCACCTACATCTAAGCAAATTGCTTTTTAACAATGTCTCGCAAGGAGAAACTCTGCCTGCTGAGAAAACATCTCCCATGGTGTTTTAGAAGGTACAAGAAGGTCTGCAGAGTGTTTTGCAAGAAGTACAAGAAAGTTGTCCAAAACCCCGAAAATTCGAATTGTACTGGGAAAGGAAAATGCAGGAGAGTGCAGGCGTACTGTTTTCTATCAGTTTGCAAACTGTGCCACAATGCAAGTGTTGTGCAGCATTTACCTTTGCAGTACACTGTAGGAATTGCCTCTAGTCACCTACATCTAAGCAAATACCTTTTTCACTGTATCTCCAAAGGAGAATCTTTGCCTGTTGAGAAAACAGCTCCCATGGTTTTTAAAAGGGTACAAGAAGGTCTGCAGAGTCTTTTGCAAGAAGTACAAGAAAGTTGTCCAAAACCCCGAAAATTCGAATTGTACTGGGAAAGGAAAATGCAGGAGAGTGGAAAGGTACTGTTTTCTCTCAGTTTGCAAGCTGCTTTCAAAATGCCAGTGTTGTGCAGCCTTTAGCTTTGCAGCATCCTGTAGCAAGTGTCTCTAGTCACCTACATCTAAGCATATTCCTTTTTCACAATGTCTCGCAAGGAGAAACTCTGCCTGCTGAGAAAACATCTCCCATGGTGTTTTAGAAGGTACAAGAAGGCCTGCAGAGTGTTTTGCAAGAAGTAAACAAAGTGATCCAAAACCCCTTCGATTCGAATTGTACTGGGAAAGGAAAATGCAGGAGAGTGGAAAGGTACTGTTTTCTATCAGTTTGCAAACTGTGCCACAATGCCAGTATTGTGCAGCCCTTAGCTTTGCAGCGTCCTGTAGCTAGTGCCTCTAGTCACCTACATCTATGCAAATAGTTTTTTCACTGTATCTCCTAAGGAGAAACTTTGCCTGTTGAGAAAACAGCTCCCATGGTTTTTAAAAGGGTACAAGAAGGTCTGCAGAGTGTTTTGCAAGAAGTACAAGAAAGTTGTCCAAAACCCCTTCGATTCGAATTGTACTGGGAAAGGAAAATGCAGGAGAGTGGAAAGGTACTGTTTTCTCTCAGTTTGCAAGCTGCTTACAAAATGCCAGTGTTGTGCAGCCTTTAGCTTTGCAGCGTCCTGTAGCAAGTGTCTCTAGTCACCTACATCTAAGCATATTCCTTTTTCACAATGTCTCGCAAGGAGAAACTCTGCCTGCGGAGAAAACATCTCCCATGGTGTTTTAGAAGGTACAAGAAGGTCTGCAGAGTGTTTTGCAAGAAATAAAAGAAAGTTGTCCAAAACCCCTAAACTTCGAATTGTACTGGGAAAGGAAAATGCAGGAGAGTGGAAAGGAACTGTTTTCTATCAGTTTGCAAACTGTGCCACAATGCAAGTGTTGTGCAGCATTTACCTTTGCAGTACACTGTAGGAATTGCATCTAGTCACCTACATCTAAGCAAATACCTTTTTCACTGTATCTCCAAAGGAGAATCTTTGCCTGTTGAGAAAACAGCTCCCATGGTTTTTAAAAGGGTACAAGAAGGTCTGCAGAGTGTTTTGCAAGAAGTACAAGAAAGTTGTCCAAAACCCCTTCGATTCGAATTGTACTGGGAAAGGAAAATGCAGGAGAGTGGAAAGGTACTGTTTTCTCTCAGTTTGCAAGCTGCTTACAAAATGCCAGTGTTGTGCAGCCTTTAGCTTTGCAGCGTCCTGTAGCAAGTGTCTCTAGTCACCTACATCTAAGCATATTCCTTTTTCACAATGTCTCGCAAGGAGAAACTCTGCCTGCTGAGAAAACATCTCCCATGGTGTTTTAGAAGGTACAAGAAGGCCTGCAGAGTGTTTTGCAAGAAGTAAAAGAAAGTTGTCCAAAACCCCTAAAATTCGAATTGTACTTGGAAAGGAAAATGCAGGAGAGTGGAAAGGTACTGTTTTCTATCAGTTTGCAAACTGTGCCACAATGCCAGTGTTGTGCAGCCTTTAGCTTTGCAGCGTCCTGTAGCTAGTGCCTTTAGTCACCTACATCTAAGCAAATAGTTTTTTCACTGTATCTCCTAAGGAGAAACTTTGCCTGTTGAGAAAACAGCTCCCATGGTTTTTAAAAGGGTACAAGAAGGTCTGCAGAGTGTTTTGCAAGAAGTACAAGAAAGTTGTCCAAAACCCCGAAAATTCGAATTGTACTGGGAAAGGAAAATGCAGGAGAGTGGAAAGGTACTGTTTTCTCTCAGTTTGCAAGCTGCTTACAAAATGCCAGTGTTGTGCAGCCTTTAGCTTTGCAGCGACCTGTAGCAAGTGTCTCTAGTCACCTACATCTAAGCATATTCCTTTTTCACAATGTCTCGCAAGGAGAAACTCTGCCTGCTGAGAAAACATCTCCCATGGTGTTTTAGAAGGTACAAGAAGGCCTGCAGAGTGTTTTGCAAGAAGTAAACAAAGTGATCCAAAACCCCTTCGATTCGAATTGTACTGGGAAAGGAAAATGCAGGAGAGTGGAAAGGTACTGTTTTCTATCAGTTTGCAAACTGTGCCACAATGCCAGCATTGTGCAGCCCTTAGCTTTGCAGCGTCCTGTAGCTAGTGCCTCTAGTCACCTACATCTAAGCAAATAGTTTTTTCACTGTATCTCCTAAGGAGACACTTTGCCTGTTGAGAAAACAGCTCCCATGGTTTTTAAAAGGGTACAAGAAGGTCTGCAGAGTGTTTTGCAAGAAGTACAAGAAAGTTGTCCTAAACCCCGAAAATTCGAATTGTACTGAGAAAGGAAAATGCAGGAGAGTGGAAAGGTACTGTTTTCTCTCAGTTTGCAAGCTGCTTACAAAATGCCAGTGTTGTGCAGCCTTTAGCTTTGCAGCGTCCTGTAGCAAGTGTCTCTAGTCACCTACATCTAAGCATATTCCTTTTTCACAATGTCTCGCAAGGAGAAACTCTGCCTGCTGAGAAAACATCTCCCATGGTGTTTTAGAAGGTACAAGAAGGTCTGCAGAGTGTTTTGCAAGAAGTACAAGAAAGTTGTCCAAAACCCCTAAAATTCGAATTTCACTGGGAAAGGAAAATGCAGGAGAGTGGAAAGGTACTGTTTTCTCTCAGTTTGCAAGCTGCTTACAAAATGCCAGTGTTGTGCAGCCTTTAGCTTTGCAGCGTCCTGTAGCAAGTGTCTCTAGTCACCTACATCTAAGCAAATTGCTTTTTAACAATGTCTCGCAAGGAGAAACTCTGCCTGCTGAGAAAACATCTCCCATGGTGTTTTAGAAGGTACAAGAAGGTCTGCAGAGTGTTTTGCAAGAAGTACAAGAAAGTTGTCCAAAACCCCTAAAATTCGAATTTCACTGGGAAAGGAAAATGCAGGAGAGTGCAGGGGTAATGTTTTCTATCAGTTTGCAAACTGTGCCACAATGCAAGTGTTGTACAGCCTTTACCTTTGCAGTGCACTGTAGCAAGTGCCTCTAGTCACCTACATCTAAGCAAATTCCTTTTTCACAATGTCTCGCAAGGAGAAACTCTGCCTGCTGAGAAAATATCTCCCATGGTGTTTTAGAAGGTACAAGAAGGTCTGCAGTGTGTTTTGAAGAAGTACAAGAAAGTTGTCCAAAACCCCGAAAATTCGAATTGTACTTGGAAAGGAAAATGCAGGAGAGTGGAAAGGTACTGTTTTCTCTCAGTTTGCAAGCTGCTTACAAAATGCCAGTGTTGTGCAGCCTTTAGCTTTGCAGCGTCCTGTAGCAAGTGTCTCTAGTCACCTACATCTAAGCATATTCCTTTTTCACAATGTCTCACAAGGAGAAACTCTGCCTGCTGAGAAAACATCTCCCATGGTGTTTTAGAAGGTACAAGAAGGCCTGCAGAGTGTTTTGCAAGAAGTAAACAAAGTGATCCAAAACCCCTAAAATTCGAATTGTACTGGGAAAGGAAAATGCAGGAGAGTGGAAAGGTACTGTTTTCTATCAGTTTGCAAACTGTGCCACAATGCCAGTATTGTGCAGCCTTTAGCTTTGCAGCGTCCTGTAGCTAGTGCCTCTAGTCACCTACATCTAAGCAAATAGTTTTTTCACTGTATCTCCTAAGGAGAAACTTTGCCTGTTGAGAAAACAGCTCCCATGGTTTTTAAAAGGGTACAAGAAGGTCTGCAGAGTCTTTTGCAAGAAGTACAAGAAAGTTGTCCAAAACCCCGAAAATTCGAATTGTACTGGGAAAGGAAAATGCAGGAGAGTGGAAAGGTACTGTTTTCTCTCAGTTTGCAAGCTGCTTTCAAAATGCCAGTGTTGTGCAGCCTTTAGCTTTGCAGCGTCCTGTAGCAAGTGTCTCTAGTCACCTACATCTAAGCATATTCCTTTTTCACAATGTCTCGCAAGGAGAAACTCTGCCTGCGGAGAAAACATCTCCCATGGTGTTTTAGAAGGTACAAGAAGGTCTGCAGAGTGTTTTGCAAGAAGTAAAAGAAAGTTGTCCAAAACCCCTAAACTTCGAATTGAACTGGGAAAGGAAAATGCAGGAGAGTGGAAAGGAACTGTTTTCTATCAGTTTGCAAACTGTGCCACAATGCCAGTGTTGTGCAGCCTTTAGCTTTGCAGCGTCCTGTAGCTAGTGCCTTTAGTCACCTACATCTAAGCAAATACCTTTTTCACTGTATCTCCAAAGGAGAATCTTTGCCTGTTGAGAAAACAGCTCCCATGGTTTTTAAAAGGGTACAAGAAGGTCTGCAGAGTGTTTTGCAAGAAGTACAAGAAAGTTATCCAAAACCCCGAAAATTCGAATTCTACTGGGAAAGGAAAATGCAGGAGAGTGGAAAGGTACTGTTTTCTCTCAGTTTGCAAGCTGCTTACAAAATGCCAGTGTTGTGCAGCCTTTAGCTTTGCAGCGTCCTGTAGCAAGTGTCTCTAGTCACCTGCATCTAAGCATATTCCTTTTTCACAATGTCTCGCAAGGAGAAACTCTGCCTGCTGAGAAAACATCTCCCATGGTGTTTTAGAAGGTACAAGAAGGCCTGCAGAGTGTTTTGCAAGAAGTAAACAAAGTGATCCAAAACCCCTAAAATTCGAATTGTACTGGGAAAGGAAAATGCAGGAGAGTGGAAAGGTACTGTTTTCTATCAGTTTGCAAACTGTGCCACAATGCCAGTATTGTGCAGCCTTTAGCTTTGCACCGTCCTGTAGCTAGTGCCTCTAGTCACCTACATCTAAGCAAATAGTTTTTTCACTGTATCTCCTAAGGAGAAACTTTGCCTGTTGAGAAAACAGCTCCCATGGTTTTTAAAAGGGTACAAGAAGGTCTGCAGAGTGTTTTGCAAGAAGTACAAGAAAGTTGTCCTAAACCCCGAAAATTCGAATTGTACTGAGAAAGGAAAATGCAGGAGAGTGGAAAGGTACTGTTTTCTCTCAGTTTGCAAGCTGCTTTCAAAATGCCAGTGTTGTGCAGCCTTTAGCTTTGCAGCGTCCTGTAGCAAGTGTCTCTAGTCACCTACATCTAAGCATATTCCTTTTTCACAATGTCTCGCAAGGAGAAACTCTGCCTGCTGAGAAAACATCTCCCATGGTGTTTTAGAAGGTACAAGAAGGTCTGCAGAGTGTTTTGCAAGAAGTAAAAGAAAGTTGTCCAAAACCCCTTCGATTCGAATTGTACTGGGAAAGGAAAATGCAGGAGAGTGGAAAGGTACTGTTTTCTCTCAGTTTGCAAGCTGCTTACAAAATGCCAGTGTTGTGCAGCCTTTAGCTTTGCAGCGTCCTGTAGCAAGTGTCTCTAGTCACCTACATCTAAGCAAATTGCTTTTTAACAATGTCTCGCAAGGAGAAACTCTGCCTGCTGAGAAAACATCTCCCATGGTGTTTTAGAAGGTACAAGAAGGTCTGCAGAGTGTTTTGCAAGAAGTACAAGAAAGTTGTCCAAAACCCCGAAAATTCGAATTGTACTGGGAAAGGAAAATGCAGGAGAGTGCAGGCGTACTGTTTTCTATCAGTTTGCAAACTGTGCCACAATGCAAGTGTTGTGCAGCATTTACCTTTGCAGTACACTGTAGGAATTGCCTCTAGTCACCTACATCTAAGCAAATACCTGTTTCACTGTATCTCCAAAGGAGAATCTTTGCCTGTTGAGAAAACATCTCCCATGGTTTTTAAAAGGGTACAAGAAGGTCTGCAGAGTGTTTTGCAAGAAGTACAAGAAAGTTGTCCAAAACCCCGAAAATTCGAATTGTACTGGGAAAGGAAAATGCAGGAGAGTGGAAAGGTACTGTTTTCTCTCAGTTTGCAAGCTGCTTTCAAAATGCCAGTGTTGTGCAGCCTTTAGCTTTGCAGCATCCTGTAGCAAGTGTCTCTAGTCACCTACATCTAAGCATATTCCTTTTTCACAATGTCTCTGCCTGCTGAGAAAACATCTCCCATGGTGTTTTAGAAGGTACAAGAAGGCCTGCAGAGTGTTTTGCAAGAAGTAAACAAAGTGATCCAAAACCCCTAAAATTCGAATTGTACTGGGAAAGGAAAATGCAGGAGAGTGGAAAGGTACTGTTTTCTATCAGTTTGCAAACTGTGCCACAATGCCAGTATTGTGCAGCCCTTAGCTTTGCAGCGTCCTGTAGCTAGTGCCTCTAGTCACCTACATCTAAGCAAATAGTTTTTTCACTGTATCTCCTAAGGAGAAACTTTGCCTGTTGAGAAAACAGCTCCCATGGTTTTTAAAAGGGTACAAGAAGGTCTGCAGAGTCTTTTGCAAGAAGTACAAGAAAGTTGTCCAAAACCCCGAAAATTCGAATTGTACTGGGAAAGGAAAATGCAGGAGAGTGGAAAGGTACTGTTTTCTCTCAGTTTGCAAGCTGCTTACAAAATGCCAGTGTTGTGCAGCCTTTAGCTTTGCAGCGTCCTGTAGCAAGTGTCTCTAGTCACCTACATCTAAGCATATTCCTTTTTCACAATGTCTCGCAAGGAGAAACTCTGCCTGCGGAGAAAACATCTCCCATGGTGTTTTAGAAGGTACAAGAAGGTCTGCAGAGTGTTTTGCAAGAAGTAAAAGAAAGTTGTCCAAAACCCCTAAACTTCGAATTGTACTGGGAAAGGAAAATGCAGGAGAGTGGAAAGGAACTGTTTTCTATCAGTTTGCAAACTGTGCCACAATGCAAGTGTTGTGCAGCATTTACCTTTGCAGTACACTGTAGGAATTGCATCTAGTCACCTACATCTAAGCAAATACCTTTTTCACTGTATCTCCAAAGGAGAATCTTTGCCTGTTGAGAAAACAGCTCCCATGGTTTTTAAAAGGGTACAAGAAGGTCTGCAGAGTGTTTTGCAAGAAGTACAAGAAAGTTGTCCAAAACCCCTTCGATTCGAATTGTATTGGGAAAGGAAAATGCAGGAGAGTGGAAAGGTACTGTTTTCTCTCAGTTTGCAAGCTGCTTACAAAATGCCAGTGTTGTGCAGCCTTTAGCTTTGCAGCGTCCTGTAGCAAGTGTCTCTAGTCACCTACATCTAAGCATATTCCTTTTTCACAATGTCTCGCAAGGAGAAACTCTGCCTGCTGAGAAAACATCTCCCATGGTGTTTTAGAAGGTACAAGAAGGCCTGCAGAGTGTTTTGCAAGAAGTAAAAGAAAGTTGTCCAAAACCCCTAAAATTCGAATTGTACTTGGAAAGGAAAATGCAGGAGAGTGGAAAGGTACTGTTTTCTATCAGTTTGCAAACTGTGCCACAATGCCAGTATTGTGCAGCCTTTAGCTTTGCACCGTCCTGTAGCTAGTGCCTCTAGTCACCTACATCTAAGCAAATAGTTTTTTCACTGTATCTCCTAAGGAGAAACTTTGCCTGTTGAGAAAACAGCTCCCATGGTTTTTAAAAGGGTACAAGAAGGTCTGCAGAGTGTTTTGCAAGAAGTACAAGAAAGTTGTCCTAAACCCCGAAAATTCGAATTGTACTGAGAAAGGAAAATGCAGGAGAGTGGAAAGGTACTGTTTTCTCTCAGTTTGCAAGCTGCTTTCAAAATGCCAGTGTTGTGCAGCCTTTAGCTTTGCAGCGTCCTGTAGCAAGTGTCTCTAGTCACCTACATCTAAGCATATTCCTTTTTCACAATGTCTCGCAAGGAGAAACTCTGCCTGCTGAGAAAACATCTCCCATGGTGTTTTAGAAGGTACAAGAAGTCTGCAGAGTGTTTTGCAAGAAGTAAAAGAAAGTTGTCCAAAACCCCTTCGATTCGAATTGTACTGGGAAAGGAAAATGCAGGAGAGTGGAAAGGTACTGTTTTCTATCAGTTTGCAAACTGTGCCACAATGCCAGTATTGTGCAGCCTTTAGCTTTGCAGCGTCCTGTAGCTAGTGCCTCTAGTCACCTACATCTAAGCAAATAGTTTTTTCACTGTATCTCCTAAGGAGACACTTTGCCTGTTGAGAAAACAGCTCCCATGGTTTTGAAAAGGGTACAAGAAGGTCTGCAGAGTCTTTTGCAAGAAGTACAAGAAAGTTGTCCAAAACCCCGAAAATTCGAATTGTACTGGGAAAGGAAAATGCAGGAGAGTGGAAAGGTACTGTTTTCTCTCAGTTTGCAAGCTGCTTTCAAAATGCCAGTGTTGTGCAGCCTTTAGCTTTGCAGCGTCCTGTAGCAAGTGTCTCTAGTCACCTACATCTAAGCATATTCCTTTTTCACAATGTCTCGCAAGGAGAAACTCTGCCTGCTGAGAAAACATCTCCCATGGTGTTTTAGAAGGTACAAGAAGGCCTGCAGAGTATTTTGCAAGAAGTAAACAAAGTGATCCAAAACCCCTAAAATTCGAATTGTACTGGGAAAGGAAAATGCAGGAGAGTGGAAAGGTACTGTTTTCTATCAGTTTGCAAACTGTGCCACAATGCCAGTATTGTGCAGCCTTTAGCTTTGCACCATCCTGTAGCTAGTGCCTCTAGTCACCTACATCTAAGCAAATAGTTTTTTCACTGTATCTCCTAAGGAGAAACTTTGCCTGTTGAGAAAACAGCTCCCATGGTTTTTAAAAGGGTACAAGAAGGTCTGCAGAGTGTTTTGCAAGAAGTACAAGAAAGTTGTCCTAAACCCCGAAAATTCGAATTGTACTGAGAAAGGAAAATGCAGGAGAGTGGAAAGGTACTGTTTTCTCTCAGTTTGCAAGCTGCTTTCAAAATGCCAGTGTTGTGCAGCCTTTAGCTTTGCAGCGTCCTGTAGCAAGTGTCTCTAGTCACCTACATCTAAGCATATTCCTTTTTCACAATGTCTCGCAAGGAGAAACTCTGCCTGCTGAGAAAACATCTCCCATGGTGTTTTAGAAGGTACAAGAAGTCTGCAGAGTGTTTTGCAAGAAGTAAAAGAAAGTTGTCCAAAACCCCTTCGATTCGAATTGTACTGGGAAAGGAAAATGCAGGAGAGTGGAAAGGTACTGTTTTCTCTCAGTTTGCAAGCTGCTTACAAAATGCCAGTGTTGTGCAGCCTTTAGCTTTGCAGCGTCCTGTAGCAAGTGTCTCTAGTCACCTACATCTAAGCAAATTGCTTTTTAACAATGTCTCGCAAGGAGAAACTCTGCCTGCTGAGAAAACATCTCCCATGGTGTTTTAGAAGGTACAAGAAGGTCTGCAGAGTGTTTTGCAAGAAGTACAAGAAAGTTGTCCAAAACCCCGAAAATTCGAATTGTACTGGGAAAGGAAAATGCAGGAGAGTGCAGGCGTACTGTTTTCTATCAGTTTGCAAACTGTGCCACAATGCAAGTGTTGTGCAGCATTTACCTTTGCAGTACACTGTAGGAATTGCCTCTAGTCACCTACATCTAAGCAAATACCTTTTTCACTGTATCTCCAAAGGAGAATCTTTGCCTGTTGAGAAAACAGCTCCCATGGTTTTTAAAAGGGTACAAGAAGGTCTGCAGAGTCTTTTGCAAGAAGTACAAGAAAGTTGTCCAAAACCCCGAAAATTCGAATTGTACTGGGAAAGGAAAATGCAGGAGAGTGGAAAGGTACTGTTTTCTCTCAGTTTGCAAGCTGCTTACAAAATGCCAGTGTTCTGCAGCCTTTAGCTTTGCAGCGTCCTGTAGCAAGTGTCTCTAGTCACCTACATCTAAGCATATTCCTTTTTCACAATGTCTCACAAGGAGAAACTCTGCCTGCTGAGAAAACATCTCCCATGGTGTTTTAGAAGGTACAAGAAGGCCTGCAGAGTGTTTTGCAAGAAGTAAACAAAGTGATCCAAAACCCCTTCGATTCGAATTGTACTGGGAAAGGAAAATGCAGGAGAGTGGAAAGGTACTGTTTTCTATCAGTTTGCAAACTGTGCCACAATGCCAGTATTGTGCAGCCCTTAGCTTTGCAGCGTCCTGTAGCTAGTGCCTCTAGTCATCTACATCTAAGCAAAAAGTTTTTTCACTGTATCTCCTAAGGAGAAACTTTGCCTGTTGAGAAAACAGCTCCCATGGTTTTTAAAAGGGTACAAGAAGGTCTGCAGAGTGTTTTGCAAGAAGTACAAGAAAGTTGTCCAAAACCCCTAAAATTCGAATTGTACTGGGAAAGGAAAATGCAGGAGAGTGGAAAGGTACTGTTTTCTCTCAGTTTGCAAGCTGCTTACAAAATGCCAGTGTTGTGCAGCCTTTAGCTTTGCAGCGTCCTGTAGCAAGTGTCTCTAGTCACCTACATCTAAGCAAATTGCTTTTTAACAATGTCTCGCAAGGAGAAACTCTGCCTGCTGAGAAAACATCTCCCATGGTGTTTTAGAAGGTACAAGAAGGTCTGCAGAGTGTTTTGCAAGAAGTACAAGAAAGTTGTCCAAAACCCCTAAAATTCGAATTTCACTGGGAAAGGAAAATGCAGGATAGTGCAGGGGTAATGTTTTCTATCAGTTTGCAAACTGTGCCACAATGCAAGTGTTGTACAGCCTTCACCTTTGCAGTGCACTGTAGCAAGTGCCTCTAGTCACCTACATCTAAGCAAATTCCTTTTTCACAATGTCTCGCAAGGAGAAACTCTGCCTGCTGAGAAAACATCTCCCATGGTGTTTTAGAAGGTACAAGAAGGTCTGCAGTGTGTTTTGAAGAAGTACAAGAAAGTTGTCCAAAACCCCGAAAATTCGAATTGTACTGGGAAAGGAAAATGCAGGAGAGTGGAAAGGTACTGTTTTCTCTCAGTTTGCAAGCTGCTTACAAAATGCCAGTGTTGTGCAGCCTTTAGCTTTGCAGCATCCTGTAGCAAGTGTCTCTAGTCACCTACATCTAAGCATATTCCTTTTTCACAATGTCTCACAAGGAGAAACTCTGCCTGCTGAGAAAACATCTCCCATGGTGTTTTAGAAGGTACAAGAAGGCCTGCAGAGTGTTTTGCAAGAAGTAAACAAAGTGATCCAAAACCCCTAAAATTCGAATTGTACTGGGAAAGGAAAATGCAGGAGAGTGGAAAGGTACTGTTTTCTTTCAGTTTGCAAACTGTGCCACAATGCCAGTATTGTGCAGCCTTTAGCTTTGCAGCGTCCTGTAGCTAGTGCCTCTAGTCACCTACATCTAAGCAAATAGTTTTTTCACTGTATCTCCTAAGGAGAAACTTTGCCTGTTGAGAAAACAGCTCCCATGGTTTTTAAAAGGGTACAAGAAGGTCTGCAGAGTCTTTTGCAAGAAGTACAAGAAAGTTGTCCAAAACCCCGAAAATTCGAATTGTACTGGGAAAGGAAAATGCAGGAGAGTGGAAAGGTACTGTTTTCTCTCAGTTTGCAAGCTGCTTTCAAAATGCCAGTGTTGTGCAGCCTTTAGCTTTGCAGCGTCCTGTAGCAAGTGTCTCTAGTCACCTACATCTAAGCATATTCCTTTTTCACAATGTCTCGCAAGGAGAAACTCTGCCTGCGGAGAAAACATCTCCCATGGTGTTTTAGAAGGTACAAGAAGGTCTGCAGAGTGTTTTGCAAGAAGTAAAAGAAAGTTGTCCAAAACCCCTAAACTTCGAATTGAACTGGGAAAGGAAAATGCAGGAGAGTGGAAAGGAACTGTTTTCTATCAGTTTGCAAACTGTGCCACAATGCCAGTGTTGTGCAGCCTTTAGCTTTGCAGCGTCCTGTAGCTAGTGCCTTTAGTCACCTACATCTAAGCAAATACCTTTTTCACTGTATCTCCTAAGGAGAAACTTTGCCTGTTGAGAAAACAGCTCCCATGGTTTTTAAAAGGGTACAAGAAGGTCTGCAGAGTGTTTTGCAAGAAGTACAAGAAAGTTGTCCTAAACCCCGAAAATTCGAATTGTACTGAGAAAGGAAAATGCAGGAGAGTGGAAAGGTACTGTTTTCTCTCAGTTTGCAAGCTGCTTTCAAAATGCCAGTGTTGTGCAGCCTTTAGCTTTGCAGCGTCCTGTAGCAAGTGTCTCTAGTCACCTACATCTAAGCATATTCCTTTTTCACAATGTCTCGCAAGGAGAAACTCTGCCTGCTGAGAAAACATCTCCCATGGTGTTTTAGAAGGTACAAGAAGGTCTGCAGAGTGTTTTGCAAGAAGTAAAAGAAAGTTGTCCAAAACCCCTTCGATTCGAATTGTACTGGGAAAGGAAAATGCAGGAGAGTGGAAAGGTACTGTTTTCTCTCAGTTTGCAAGCTGCTTACAAAATGCCAGTGTTGTGCAGCCTTTAGCTTTGCAGCGTCCTGTAGCAAGTGTCTCTAGTCACCTACATCTAAGCAAATTGCTTTTTAACAATGTCTCGCAAGGAGAAACTCTGCCTGCTGAGAAAACATCTCCCATGGTGTTTTAGAAGGTACAAGAAGGTCTGCAGAGTGTTTTGCAAGAAGTACAAGAAAGTTGTCCAAAACCCCGAAAATTCGAATTGTACTGGGAAAGGAAAATGCAGGAGAGTGCAGGCGTACTGTTTTCTATCAGTTTGCAAACTGTGCCACAATGCAAGTGTTGTGCAGCATTTACCTTTGCAGTACACTGTAGGAATTGCCTCTAGTCACCTACATCTAAGCAAATACCTGTTTCACTGTATCTCCAAAGGAGAATCTTTGCCTGTTGAGAAAACAGCTCCCATGGTTTTTAAAAGGGTACAAGAAGGTCTGCAGAGTCTTTTGCAAGAAGTACAAGAAAGTTGTCCAAAACCCCGAAAATTCGAATTGTACTGGGAAAGGAAAATGCAGGAGAGTGGAAAGGTACTGTTTTCTCTCAGTTTGCAAGCTGCTTACAAAATGCCAGTGTTGTGCAGCCTTTAGCTTTGCAGCATCCTGTAGCAAGTGTCTCTAGTCACCTACATCTAAGCATATTCCTTTTTCACAATGTCTCACAAGGAGAAACTCTGCCTGCTGAGAAATCATCTCCCATGGTGTTTTAGAAGGTACAAGAAGGCCTGCAGAGTGTTTTGCAAGAAGTAAACAAAGTGATCCAAAACCCCTAAAATTCGAATTGTACTGGGAAAGGAAAATGCAGGAGAGTGGAAAGGTACTGTTTTCTATCAGTTTGCAAACTGTGCCACAATGCCAGTATTGTGCAGCCCTTAGCTTTGCAGCGTCCTGTAGCTAGTGCCTCTAGTCACCTACATCTAAGCAAATAGTTTTTTCACTGTATCTCCTAAGGAGAAACTTTGCCTGTTGAGAAAACAGCTCCCATGGTTTTTAAAAGGGTACAAGAAGGTCTGCAGAGTCTTTTGCAAGAAGTACAAGAAAGTTGTCCAAAACCCCGAAAATTCGAATTGTACTGGGAAAGGAAAATGCAGGAGAGTGGAAAGGTACTGTTTTCTCTCAGTTTGCAAGCTGCTTACAAAATGCCAGTGTTGTGCAGCCTTTAGCTTTGCAGCGTCCTGTAGCAAGTGTCTCTAGTCACCTACATCTAAGCATATTCCTTTTTCACAATGTCTCGCAAGGAGAAACTCTGCCTGCGGAGAAAACATCTCCCATGGTGTTTTAGAAGGTACAAGAAGGTCTGCAGAGTGTTTTGCAAGAAGTAAAAGAAAGTTGTCCAAAACCCCTAAACTTCGAATTGTACTGGGAAAGGAAAATGCAGGAGAGTGGAAAGGAACTGTTTTCTATCAGTTTGCAAACTGTGCCACAATGCAAGTGTTGTGCAGCATTTACCTTTGCAGTACACTGTAGGAATTGCATCTAGTCACCTACATCTAAGCAAATACCTTTTTCACTGTATCTCCAAAGGAGAATCTTTGCCTGTTGAGAAAACAGCTCCCATGGTTTTTAAAAGGGTACAAGAAGGTCTGCAGAGTGTTTTGCAAGAAGTACAAGAAAGTTGTCCAAAACCCCTTCGATTCGAATTGTACTGGGAAAGGAAAATGCAGGAGAGTGGAAAGGTACTGTTTTCTCTCAGTTTGCAAGCTGCTTACAAAATGCCAGTGTTGTGCAGCCTTTAGCTTTGCAGCGTCCTGTAGCAAGTGTCTCTAGTCACCTACATCTAAGCATATTCCTTTTTCACAATGTCTCGCAAGGAGAAACTCTGCCTGCTAAGAAAACATCTCCCATGGTGTTTTAGAAGGTACAAGAAGGCCTGCAGAGTGTTTTGCAAGAAGTAAAAGAAAGTTGTCCAAAACCCCTAAAATTCGAATTGTACTTGGAAAGGAAAATGCAGGAGAGTGGAAAGGTACTGTTTTCTATCAGTTTGCAAACTGTGCCACAATGCCAGTGTTGTGCAGCCTTTAGCTTTGCAGCGTCCTGTAGCTAGTGCCTTTAGTCACCTACATCTAAGCAAATAGTTTTTTCACTGTATCTCCTAAGGAGAAACTTTGCCTGTTGAGAAAACAGCTCCCATGGTTTTTAAAAGGGTACAAGAAGGTCTGCAGAGTCTTTTGCAAGAAGTACAAGAAAGTTGTCCAAAACCCCGAAAATTCGAATTGTACTGGGAAAGGAAAATGCAGGAGAGTGGAAAGGTACTGTTTTCTCTCAGTTTGCAAGCTGCTTACAAAATGCCAGTGTTGTGCAGCCTTTAGCTTTGCAGCGACCTGTAGCAAGTGTCTCTAGTCACCTACATCTAAGCATATTCCTTTTTCACAATGTCTCGCAAGGAGAAACTCTGCCTGCTGAGAAAACATCTCCCATGGTGTTTTAGAAGGTACAAGAAGGCCTGCAGAGTGTTTTGCAAGAAGTAAACAAAGTGATCCAAAACCCCTAAAATTCGAATTGTACTGGGAAAGGAAAATGCAGGAGAGTGGAAAGGTACTGTTTTCTATCAGTTTGCAAACTGTGCCACAATGCCAGTATTGTGCAGCCTTTAGCTTTGCAGCGTCCTGTAGCTAGTGCCTCTAGTCACCTACATCTAAGCAAATAGTTTTTTCACTGTATCTCCTAAGGAGACACTTTGCCTGTTGAGAAAACAGCTCCCATGGTTTTTAAAAGGGTACAAGAAGGTCTGCAGAGTGTTTTGCAAGAAGTACAAGAAAGTTGTCCTAAACCCCGAAAATTCGAATTGTACTGAGAAAGGAAAATGCAGGAGAGTGGAAAGGTACTGTTTTCTCTCAGTTTGCAAGCTGCTTTCAAAATGCCAGTGTTGTGCAGCCTTTAGCTTTGCAGCGTCCTGTAGCAAGTGTCTCTAGTCACCTACATCTAAGCATATTCCTTTTTCACAATGTCTCGCAAGGAGAAACTCTGCCTGCTGAGAAAACATCTCCCATGGTGTTTTAGAAGGTACAAGAAGGCCTGCAGAGTGTTTTGCAAGAAGTAAACAAAGTGATCCAAAACCCCTAAAATTCGAATTGTACTGGGAAAGGAAAATGCAGGAGAGTGGAAAGGTACTGTTTTCTATCAGTTTGCAAACTGTGCCACAATGCCAGTATTGTGCAGCCTTTAGCTTTGCACCGTCCTGTAGCTAGTGCCTCTAGTCACCTACATCTAAGCAAATAGTTTTTTCACTGTATCTCCTAAGGAGAAACTTTGCCTGTTGAGAAAACAGCTCCCATGGTTTTTAAAAGGGTACAAGAAGGTCTGCAGAGTGTTTTGCAAGAAGTACAAGAAAGTTGTCCTAAACCCCGAAAATTCGAATTGTACTGAGAAAGGAAAATGCAGGAGAGTGGAAAGGTACTGTTTTCTCTCAGTTTGCAAGCTGCTTTCAAAATGCCAGTGTTGTGCAGCCTTTAGCTTTGCAGCGTCCTGTAGCAAGTGTCTCTAGTCACCTACATCTAAGCATATTCCTTTTTCACAATGTCTCGCAAGGAGAAACTCTGCCTGCGGAGAAAACATCTCCCATGGTGTTTTAGAAGGTACAAGAAGGTCTGCAGAGTGTTTTGCAAGAAGTACAAGAAAGTTGTCCAAAACCCCTTCGATTCGAATTGTACTGGGAAAGGAAAATGCAGGAGAGTGGAAAGGTACTGTTTTCTCTCAGTTTGCAAGCTGCTTACAAAATGCCAGTGTTGTGCAGCCTTTAGCTTTGCAGCGTCCTGTAGCAAGTGTCTCTAGTCACCTACATCTAAGCAAATTGCTTTTTAACAATGTCTCGCAAGGAGAAACTCTGCCTGCTGAGAAAACATCTCCCATGGTGTTTTAGAAGGTACAAGAAGGTCTGCAGAGTGTTTTGCAAGAAGTACAAGAAAGTTGTCCAAAACCCCGAAAATTCGAATTGTACTGGGAAAGGAAAATGCAGGAGAGTGCAGGCGTACTGTTTTCTATCAGTTTGCAAACTGTGCCACAATGCAAGTATTGTGCAGCATTTACCTTTGCAGTACACTGTAGGAATTGCCTCTAGTCACCTACATCTAAGCAAATACCTTTTTCACTGTATCTCCAAAGGAGAATCTTTGCCTGTTGAGAAAACAGCTCCCATGGTTTTTAAAAGGGTACAAGAAGGTCTGCAGAGTCTTTTGCAAGAAGTACAAGAAAGTTGTCCAAAACCCCGAAAATTCGAATTGTACTGGGAAAGGAAAATGCAGGAGAGTGGAAAGGTACTGTTTTCTCTCAGTTTGCAAGCTGCTTACAAAATGCCAGTGTTGTGCAGCCTTTAGCTTTGCAGCATCCTGTAGCAAGTGTCTCTAGTCACCTACATCTAAGCATATTCCTTTTTCACAATGTCTCACAAGGAGAAACTCTGCCTGCTGAGAAAACATCTCCCATGGTGTTTTAGAAGGTACAAGAAGGCCTGCAGAGTGTTTTGCAAGAAGTAAACAAAGTGATCCAAAACCCCTAAAATTCGAATTGTACTGGGAAAGGAAAATGCAGGAGAGTGGAAAGGTACTGTTTTCTATCAGTTTGCAAACTGTGCCACAATGCCAGTATTGTGCAGCCCTTAGCTTTGCAGCGTCCTGTAGCTAGTGCCTCTAGTCACCTATATCTAAGCAAAAAGTTTTTTCACTGTATCTCCTAAGGAGAAACTTTGCCTGTTGAGAAAACAGCTCCCATGGTTTTTAAAAGGGTACAAGAAGGTCTGCAGAGTCTTTTGCAAGAAGTACAAGAAAGTTGTCCAAAACCCCGAAAATTCGAATTGTACTGGGAAAGGAAAATGCAGGAGAGTGGAAAGGTACTGTTTTCTCTCAGTTTGCAAGCTGCTTACAAAATGCCAGTGTTGTGCAGCCTTTAGCTTTGCAGCGTCCTGTAGCAAGTGTCTCTAGTCACCTACATCTAAGCATATTCCTTTTTCACAATGTCTCACAAGGAGAAACTCTGCCTGCGGAGAAAACATCTCCCATGGTGTTTTAGAAGGTACAAGAAGGTCTGCAGAGTGTTTTGCAAGAAGTAAAAGAAAGTTGTCCAAAACCCCTAAACTTCGAATTGTACTGGGAAAGGAAAATGCAGGAGAGTGGAAAGGAACTGTTTTCTATCAGTTTGCAAACTGTGCCACAATGCAAGTGTTGTGCAGCATTTACCTTTGCAGTACACTGTAGGAATTGCATCTAGTCACCTACATCTAAGCAAATACCTTTTTCACTGTATCTCCAAAGGAGAATCTTTGCCTGTTGAGAAAACAGCTCCCATGGTTTTTAAAAGGGTACAAGAAGGTCTGCAGAGTCTTTTGCAAGAAGTACAAGAAAGTTGTCCAAAACCCCGAAAATTCGAATTGTACTGGGAAAGGAAAATGCAGGAGAGTGGAAAGGTACTGTTTTCTCTCAGTTTGCAAGCTGCTTACAAAATGCCAGTGTTGTGCAGCCTTTAGCTTTGCAACGACCTGTAGCAAGTGTCTCTAGTCACCTACATCTAAGCATATTCCTTTTTCACAATGTCTCGCAAGGAGAAACTCTGCCTGCTGAGAAAACATCTCCCATGGTGTTTTAGAAGGTACAAGAAGGCCTGCAGAGTGTTTTGCAAGAAGTAAACAAAGTGATCCAAAACCCCTAAAATTCGAATTGTACTGGGAAAGGAAAATGCAGGAGAGTGGAAAGGTACTGTTTTCTATCAGTTTGCAAACTGTGCCACAATGCCAGTATTGTGCAGCCTTTAGCTTTGCAGCGTCCTGTAGCTAGTGCCTCTAGTCACCTACATCTAAGCAAATAGTTTTTTCACTGTATCTCCTAAGGAGACACTTTGCCTGTTGAGAAAACAGCTCCCATGGTTTTTAAAAGGGTACAAGAAGGTCTGCAGAGTGTTTTGCAAGAAGTACAAGAAAGTTGTCCAAAACCCCGAAAATTCGAATTGTACTGAGAAAGGAAAATGCAGGAGAGTGGAAAGGTACTGTTTTCTCTCAGTTTGCAAGCTGCTTTCAAAATGCCAGTGTTGTGCAGCCTTTAGCTTTGCAGCGTCCTGTAGCAAGTGTCTCTAGTCACCTACATCTAAGCATATTCCTTTTTCACAATGTCTCGCAAGGAGAAACTCTGCCTGCTGAGAAAACATCTCCCATGGTGTTTTAGAAGGTACAAGAAGGCCTGCAGAGTGTTTTGCAAGAAGTAAAAGAAAGTTGTCCAAAACCCCTAAAATTCGAATTGTACTTGGAAAGGAAAATGCAGGAGAGTGGAAAGGTACTGTTTTCTATCAGTTTGCAAACTGTGCCACAATGCCAGTGTTGTGCAGCCTTTAGCTTTGCAGCGTCCTGTAGCTAGTGCCTTTAGTCACCTACATCTAAGCAAATAGTTTTTTCACTGTATCTCCTAAGGAGAAACTTTGCCTGTTGAGAAAACAGCTCCCATGGTTTTTAAAAGGGTACAAGAAGGTCTGCAGAGTCTTTTGCAAGAAGTACAAGAAAGTTGTCCAAAACCCCGAAAATTCGAATTGTACTGGGAAAGGAAAATGCAGGAGAGTGGAAAGGTACTGTTTTCTCTCAGTTTGCAAGCTGCTTACAAAATGCCAGTGTTGTGCAGCCTTTAGCTTTGCAGCGACCTGTAGCAAGTGTCTCTAGTCACCTACATCTAAGCATATTCCTTTTTCACAATGTCTCGCAAGGAGAAACTCTGCCTGCTGAGAAAACATCTCCCATGGTGTTTTAGAAGGTACAAGAAGGCCTGCAGAGTGTTTTGCAAGAAGTAAACAAAGTGATCCAAAACCCCTTCGATTCGAATTGTACTGGGAAAGGAAAATGCAGGAGAGTGGAAAGGTACTGTTTTCTATCAGTTTGCAAACTGTGCCACAATGCCAGTATTGTGCAGCCTTTAGCTTTGCAGCGTCCTGTAGCTAGTGCCTCTAGTCACCTACATCTAAGCAAATAGTTTTTTCACTGTATCTCCTAAGGAGACACTTTGCCTGTTGAGAAAACAGCTCCCATGGTTTTTAAAAGGGTACAAGAAGGTCTGCAGAGTGTTTTGCAAGAAGTACAAGAAAGTTGTCCAAAACCCCGAAAATTCGAATTGTACTGAGAAAGGAAAATGCAGGAGAGTGGAAAGGTACTGTTTTCTCTCAGTTTGCAAGCTGCTTTCAAAATGCCAGTGTTGTGCAGCCTTTAGCTTTGCAGCGTCCTGTAGCAAGTGTCTCTAGTCACCTACATCTAAGCATATTCCTTTTTCACAATGTCTCGCAAGGAGAAACTCTGCCTGCTGAGAAAACATCTCCCATGGTGTTTTAGAAGGTACAAGAAGGTCTGCAGAGTGTTTTGCAAGAAGTAAAAGAAAGTTGTCCAAAACCCCGAAAATTCGAATTGTACTGGGAAAGGAAAATGCAGGAGAGTGGAAAGGTACTGTTTTCTCTCAGTTTGCAAGCTGCTTACAAAATGCCAGTGTTGTGCAGCCTTTAGCTTTGCAGCGTCCTGTAGCAAGTGTCTCTAGTCACCTACATCTAAGCAAATTGCTTTTTAACAATGTCTCGCAAGGAGAAACTCTGCCTGCTGAGAAAACATCTCCCATGGTGTTTTAGAAGGTACAAGAAGGTCTGAAGAGTGTTTTGCAAGAAGTACAAGAAAGTTGTCCAAAACCCCTTCGATTCGAATTTCACTGGGAAAGGAAAATGCAGGAGAGTGCAGGGGTAATGTTTTCTATCAGTTTGCAAACTGTGCCACAATGCAAGTGTTGTACAGCCTTTACCTTTGCAGTGCACTGTAGCAAGTGCCTCTAGTCACCTACATCTAAGCAAATTCCTTTTTCACAATGTCTCGCAAGGAGAAACTCTTCCTGCTGAGAAAACATCTCCCATGGTGTTTTAGAAGGTACAAGAAGGCCTGCAGAGTGTTTTGCAAGAAGTAAACAAAGTGATCCAAAACCCCTAAATTTCGAATTGTACTGGGAAAGGAAAATGCAGGAGAGTGGAAAGGTACTGTTTTCTATCAGTTTGCAAACTGTGCCACAATGCCAGTATTGTGCAGCCTTTAGCTTTGCAGCGTCCTGTAGCTAGTGCCTCTAAACACCTACATCTAAGCAAATAGTTTTTTCACTGTATCTCCTAAGGAGAAACTTTGCCTGTTGAGAAAACAGCTCCCATGGTTTTTAAAAGGGTACAAGAAGGTCTGCAGAGTCTTTTGCAAGAAGTACAAGAAAGTTGTCCAAAACCCCGAAAATTCGAATTGTACTGGGAAAGGAAAATGCAGGAGAGTGGAAAGGTACTGTTTTCTCTCAGTTTGCAAGCTGCTTACAAAATGCCAGTGTTGTGCAGCCTTTAGCTTTGCAGCGTCCTGTAGCAAGTGTCTCTAGTCACCTACATCTAAGCATATTCCTTTTTCGCAATGTCTCGCAAGGAGAAACTCTGCCTGCGGAGAAAACATCTCCCATGGTGTTTTAGAAGGTACAAGAAGGTCTGCAGAGTGTTTTGCAAGAAGTAAAAGAAAGTTGTCCAAAACCCCTAAACTTCGAATTGAACTGGGAAAGGAAAATGCAGGAGAGTGGAAAGGAACTGTTTTCTATCAGTTTGCAAACTGTGCCACAATGCCAGTGTTGTGCAGCCTTTAGCTTTGCAGCGTCCTGTAGCTAGTGCCTCTAGTCACCTACATCTAAGCAAATACCTTTTTCACTGTATCTCCAAAGGAGAATCTTTGCCTGTTGAGAAAACAGCTCCCATGGTTTTTAAAAGGGTACAAGAAGGTCTGCAGAGTGTTTTGCAAGAAGTACAAGAAAGTTGTCCAAAACCCCGAAAATTCGAATTCTACTGGGAAAGGAAAATGCAGGAGAGTGGAAAGGTACTGTTTTCTCTCAGTTTGCAAGCTGCTTACAAAATGCCAGTGTTGTGCAGCCTTTAGCTTTGCAGCGTCCTGTAGCAAGTGTCTCTAGTCACCTGCATCTAAGCATATTCCTTTTTCACAATGTCTCGCAAGGAGAAACTCTGCCTGCTGAGAAAACATCTCCCATGGTGTTTTAGAAGGTACAAGAAGGCCTGCAGAGTGTTTTGCAAGAAGTAAACAAAGTGATCCAAAACCCCTAAAATTCGAATTGTACTGGGAAAGGAAAATGCAGGAGAGTGGAAAGGTACTGTTTTCTATCAGTTTGCAAACTGTGCCACAATGCCAGTATTGTGCAGCCTTTAGCTTTGCACCGTCCTGTAGCTAGTGCCTCTAGTCACCTACATCTAAGCAAATAGTTTTTTCACTGTATCTCCTAAGGAGAAACTTTGCCTGTTGAGAAAACAGCTCCCATGGTTTTTAAAAGGGTACAAGAAGGTCTGCAGAGTGTTTTGCAAGAAGTACAAGAAAGTTGTCCTAAACCCCGAAAATTCGAATTGTACTGAGAAAGGAAAATGCAGGAGAGTGGAAAGGTACTGTTTTCTCTCAGTTTGCAAGCTGCTTTCAAAATGCCAGTGTTGTGCAGCCTTTAGCTTTGCAGCGTCCTGTAGCAAGTGTCTCTAGTCACCTACATCTAAGCATATTCCTTTTTCACAATGTCTCGCAAGGAGAAACTCTGCCTGCTGAGAAAACATCTCCCATGGTGTTTTAGAAGGTACAAGAAGGTCTGCAGAGTGTTTTGCAAGAAGTAAAAGAAAGTTGTCCAAAACCCCTTCGATTCGAATTGTACTGGGAAAGGAAAATGCAGGAGAGTGGAAAGGTACTGTTTTCTCTCAGTTTGCAAGCTGCTTACAAAATGCCAGTGTTGTGCAGCCTTTAGCTTTGCAGCGTCCTGTAGCAAGTGTCTCTAGTCACCTACATCTAAGCAAATTGCTTTTTAACAATGTCTCGCAAGGAGAAACTCTGCCTGCTGAGAAAACATCTCCCATGGTGTTTTAGAAGGTACAAGAAGGTCTGCAGAGTGTTTTGTAAGAAGTACAAGAAAGTTGTCCAAAACCCCTAAAATTCAAATTGTACTGGGAAAGGAAAATGCAGGAGAGTGCAGGGGTAATGTTTTCTATCAGTTTGCAAACTGTGCCACAATGCAAGTGTTGTGCAGCCTTTACCTTTGCAGTGCACTGTAGCAAGTGCCTCTAGTCACCTACATCTAAGCAAATTCCTTTTTCACAATGTCTCGCAAGGAGAAACTCTGCCTGCTGAGAAAACATCTCCCATGGTGTTTTAGAAGGTACAAGAAGGTCTGCAGAGTGTTTTGAAGAAGTAAAAGAAAGTTGTCCAAAACCCCGAAAATTCGAATTGTACTGGGAAAGGAAAATGCAGGAGAGTGGAAAGGTACTGTTTTCTCTCAGTTTGCAAGCTGCTTACAAAATGCCAGTGTTGTGCAGCCTTTAGCTTTGCAGCGTCCTGTAGCAAGTGTCTCTAGTCACCTACATCTAAGCATATTCCTTTTTCACAATGTCTCGCAAGGAGAAACTCTGCCTGCTGAGAAAACATCTCCCATGGTGTTTTAGAAGGTACAAGAAAGCCTGCAGAGTGTTTTGCAAGAAGTACAAGAAAGTTGTCCAAAACCCCTAAAATTCGAATTGTACTGGGAAAGGAAAATGCAGGAGAGTGCAGGCGTACTGTTTTCTATCAGTTTGCAAACTGTGCCACAATGCAAGTGTTGTGCAGCATTTACCTTTGCAGTACACTGTAGGAATTGCCTCTAGTCACCTACATCTAAGCAAATACCTTTTTCACTGTATCTCCAAAGGAGAATCTTTGCCTGTTGAGAAAACAGCTCCCATGGTTTTTAAAAGGGTACAAGAAGGTCTGCAGAGTCTTTTGCAAGAAGTACAAGAAAGTTGTCCAAAACCCCTTCGATTCGAATTGTACTGGGAAAGGAAAATGCAGGAGAGTGGAAAGGTACTGTTTTCTCTCAGTTTGCAAGCTGCTTACAAAATGCCAGTGTTGTGCAGCCTTTAGCTTTGCAGCATCCTGTAGCAAGTGTCTCTAGTCACCTACATCTAAGCATATTCCTTTTTCACAATGTCTCACAAGGAGAAACTCTGCCTGCTGAGAAAACATCTCCCATGGTGTTTTAGAAGGTACAAGAAGGCCTGCAGAGTGTTTTGCAAGAAGTAAACAAAGTGATCCAAAACCCCTAAAATTCGAATTGTACTGGGAAAGGAAAATGCAGGAGAGTGGAAAGGTACTGTTTTCTATCAGTTTGCAAACTGTGCCACAATGCCAGTATTGTGCAGCCCTTAGCTTTGCAGCGTCCTGTAGCTAGTGCCTCTAGTCACCTACATCTAAGCAAATAGTTTTTTCACTGTATCTCCTAAGGAGAAACTTTGCCTGTTGAGAAAACAGCTCCCATGGTTTTTAAAAGGGTACAAGAAGGTCTGCAGAGTGTTTTGCAAGAAGTACAAGAAAGTTGTCCAAAACCCCTAAAATTCGAATTGTACTGGGAAAGGAAAATGCAGGAGAGTGGAAAGGTACTGTTTTCTCTCAGTTTGCAAGCTGCTTACAAAATGCCAGTGTTGTGCAGCCTTTAGCTTTGCAGCGTCCTGTAGCAAGTGTCTCTAGTCACCTACATCTAAGCATATTCCTTTTTCACAATGTCTCACAAGGAGAAACTCTGCCTGCGGAGAAAACATCTCCCATGGTGTTTTAGAAGGTACAAGAAGGTCTGCAGAGTGTTTTGCAAGAAGTAAAAGAAAGTTGTCCAAAACCCCTAAACTTCGAATTGTACTGGGAAAGGAAAATGCAGGAGAGTGGAAAGGAACTGTTTTCTATCAGTTTGCAAACTATGCCACAATGCAAGTGTTGTGCAGCATTTACCTTTGCAGTACACTGTAGGAATTGCATCTAGTCACCTACATCTAAGCAAATACCTTTTTCACTGTATCTCCAAAGGAGAATCTTTGCCTGTTGAGAAAACAGCTCCCATGGTTTTTAAAAGGGTACAAGAAGGTCTGCAGAGTGTTTTGCAAGAAGTACAAGAAAGTTGTCCAAAACCCCTTCGATTCGAATTGTACTGGGAAAGGAAAATGCAGGAGAGTGGAAAGGTACTGTTTTCTCTCAGTTTGCAAGCTGCTTACAAAATGCCAGTGTTGTGCAGCCTTTAGCTTTGCAGCGTCCTGTAGCAAGTGTCTCTAGTCACCTACATCTAAGCATATTCCTTTTTCACAATGTCTCGCAAGGAGAAACTCTGCCTGCTGAGAAAACATCTCCCATGGTGTTTTAGAAGGTACAAGAAGGCCTGCAGAGTGTTTTGCAAGAAGTAAAAGAAAGTTGTCCAAAACCCCGAAAATTCGAATTGTACTTGGAAAGGAAAATGCAGGAGAGTGGAAAGGTACTGTTTTCTCTCAGTTTGCAAACTGTGCCACAATGCCAGTGTTGTGCAGCCTTTAGCTTTGCAGCGTCCTGTAGCTAGTGCCTTTAGTCACCTACATCTAAGCAAATAGTTTTTTCACTGTATCTCCTAAGGAGAAACTTTGCCTGTTGAGAAAACAGCTCCCATGGTTTTGAAAAGGGTACAAGAAGGTCTGCAGAGTCTTTTGCAAGAAGTACAAGAAAGTTGTCCAAAACCCCGAAAATTCGAATTGTACTGGGAAAGGAAAATGCAGGAGAGTGGAAAGGTACTGTTTTCTCTCAGTTTGCAAGCTGCTTACAAAATGCCAGTGTTGTGCAGCCTTTAGCTTTGCAGCGACCTGTAGCAAGTGTCTCTAGTCACCTACATCTAAGCATATTCCTTTTTCACAATGTCTCGCAAGGAGAAACTCTGCCTGCTGAGAAAACATCTCCCATGGTGTTTTAGAAGGTACAAGAAGGCCTGCAGAGTGTTTTGCAAGAAGTAAACAAAGTGATCCAAAACCCCTTCGATTCGAATTGTACTGGGAAAGGAAAATGCAGGAGAGTGGAAAGGTACTGTTTTCTATCAGTTTGCAAACTGTGCTACAATGCCAGTATTGTGCAGCCTTTAGCTTTGCAGCGTCCTGTAGCTAGTGCCTCTAGTCACCTACATCTAAGCAAATAGTTTTTTCACTGTATCTCCTAAGGAGAAACTTTGCCTGTTGAGAAAACAGCTCCCATGGTTTTTAAAAGGGTACAAGAAGGTCTGCAGAGTGTTTTGCAAGAAGTACAAGAAAGTTGTCCAAAACCCCGAAAATTCGAATTGTACTGAGAAAGGAAAATGCAGGAGAGTGGAAAGGTACTGTTTTCTCTCAGTTTGCAAGCTGCTTTCAAAATGCCAGTGTTGTGCAGCCTTTAGCTTTGCAGCGTCCTGTAGCAAGTGTCTCTAGTCACCTACATCTAAGCATATTCCTTTTTCACAATGTCTCGCAAGGAGAAACTCTGCCTGCTGAGAAAACATCTCCCATGGTGTTTTAGAAGGTACAAGAAGGTCTGCAGAGTGTTTTGCAAGAAGTAAATAAAGTTGTCCAAAACCCCTTCGATTCGAATTGTACTGGGAAAGGAAAATGCAGGAGAGTGGAAAGGTACTGTTTTCTCTCAGTTTGGAAGCTGCTTACAAAATGCCAGTGTTGTGCAGCCTTTAGCTTTGCAGCGTCCTGTAGCAAGTGTCTCTAGTCACCTACATCTAAGCAAATTGCTTTTTAACAATGTCTCGCAAGGAGAAACTCTGCCCGCTGAGAAAACATCTCCCATGGTGTTTTAGAAGGTACAAGAAGGTCTGCAGAGTGTTTTGCAAGAAGTACAAGAAAGTTGTCCAAAACCCCTAAAATTCGAATTGTACTGGGAAAGGAAAATGCAGGAGAGTGCAGGGGTTATGTTTTCTATCAGTTTGCAAACTGTGCCACAATGCAAGTGTTGTGCAGCCTTTACCTTTGCAGTGCACTGTAGCAAGTGCCTCTAGTCACCTACATCTAAGCAAATTCCTTTTTCACAATGTCTCGCAAGGAGAAACTCTGCCTGCTGAGAAAACATCTCCCATGGTGTTTTAGAAGGTACAAGAAGGTCTGCAGAGTGTTTTGAAGAAGTAAAAGAAAGTTGTCCAAAACCCCTAAAATTCGAATTGTACTGGGAAAGGAAAATGCAGGAGAGTGGAAAGGTACTGTTTTCTCTCAGTTTGCAAGCTGCTTACAAAATGCCAGTGTTGTGCAGCCTTTAGCTTTGCAGCGTCCTGTAGCAAGTGTCTCTAGTCACCTACATCTAAGCAAATTGCTTTTTAACAATGTCTCGCAAGGAGAAACTCTGCCTGCAGAGAAAACATCTCCCATGGTGTTTTAGAAGGTACAAGAAGGTCTGCAGAGTGCTTTGCAAGAAGTAAAAGAAAGTTGTCCAAAACCCCTTCGATTCGAATTTCACTGGGAAAGGAAAATGCAGGAGAGTGCAGGGGTACTGTTTTCTCTCAGTTTGCAAACTCTTCCACAATGCAAGTGTTGTGCAGCCATTACCTGAAGTTGGGCTGGCCGATGTTAGAGATGCCCGGCAAGCTTGCCAGCCCGCTTGCAGTCAGCAGAGACGTGGCCACAGTTCAGCTTCAGCCCGTGGGTGAAGTGAAGGAGAGACTCTCCAGTGTCAGGCACAGTCAGGTCTATTGTGTTCCCACTGGAATCTGAAAAGTGGAGGGTCCCGAGGGCGGGACCGTAACAGGTTATAAAGAGAGTGGGAGGTATGGGGTGGCAACACTCAGGAACAAATGGGGGTCCAGGGAAGGGTGTTACAAAAATGATACACATGGAAGGAAAACTAATGGGGAAGAACTTAGGGAGGGGCCCCGGCCCCCTAACCAATCACTCGACGACCTAGTGAGAGATTTCTAGAAAAAGAGGCAGAAGGGCCGAGTGACTGGCAAGAAGCCGGGGGTGGAGAATGGAGAGAATACATTAGTTGTCATGGTAACTAAGGAGAGGTCAGGCGATTGACACTTAACTGGAGAAAAACTCGGGAGGAAACATAGCCAAAACAACTGAGGGGGAGCAGAACAAACCACAACAATTACCTTTGCAGTGCACTGTAGCATAGGCCTCTAGTCACCTACATCTAAGCAAATACCTTTTTCACTGTATCTCCAAAGGAGAATCTTTGCCTGTTGAGAAAACAGCTCCCATGGTTTTTAAAAGGGTACAAGAAGGTCTGCAGAGTGTTTTGCAAGAAGTACAAGAAAGTTGTCCAAAACCCCGAAAATTCGAATTGTACTGGGAAAGGAAAATGCAGGAGAGTGGAAAGGTACTGTTTTCTCTCAGTTTGCAAGCTGCTTACAAAATGCCAGTGTTGTGCAGCCTTTAGCTTTGCAGCGTCCTGTAGCAAGTGTCTCTAGTCACCTACATCTAAGCATATTCCTTTTTCACAATGTCTCGCAAGGAGAAACTCTGCCTGCTGAGAAAACATCTCCCATGGTGTTTTAGAAGGTACAAGAAAGCCTGCAGAGTGTTTTGCAAGAAGTAAAAGAAAGTTATCCAAAACCCCTAAAATTCGAATTGTACTGGGAAAGGAAAATGCAGGAGAGTGGAAAGGTACTGTTTTCTCTCAGTTTCCAAGCTGCTTACAAAATGCCAGTGTTGTGCACCCTTTAGCTTTGCAGCGTCCTGTAAAAGTGCCTCTAGTCACCTACATCTAAGCATATACCTTTTTCACTGTATCTCCAAAGGAGAATCTTTGCCTGTTGAGAAAACAGCTCCCATGGTTTTTAAAAGGGTACAAGAAGGTCTGCAGAGTGTTTTGCAAGAAGTACAAGAAAGTTGTCCAAAACCCCGAAAATTCGAATTGTACTGGGAAAGGAAAATGCAGGAGAGTGGAAAGGTACTGTTTTCTCTCAGTTTGCAAGCTGCTTACAAAATGCCAGTGTTGTGCAGCCTTTAGCTTTGCAGCATCCTGTAGCAAGTGTCTCTAGTCACCTACATCTAAGCATATTCCTTTTTCACAATGTCTCACAAGGAGAAACTCTGCCTGCTGAGAAAACATCTCCCATGGTGTTTTAGAAGGTACAAGAAGGCCTGCAGAGTGTTTTGCAAGAAGTAAACAAAGTGATCCAAAACCCCTAAAATTCGAATTGTACTGGGAAAGGAAAATGCAGGAGAGTGGAAAGGTACTGTTTTCTATCAGTTTGCAAACTGTGCCACAATGCCAGTATTGTGCAGCCCTTAGCTTTGCAGCGTCCTGTAGCTAGTGCCTCTAGTCACCTACATCTATGCAAATAGTTTTTTCACTGTATCTCCTAAGGAGAAACTTTGCCTGTTGAGAAAACAGCTCCCATGGTTTTTAAAAGGGTACAAGAAGGTCTGCAGAGTCTTTTGCAAGAAGTACAAGAAAGTTGTCCAAAACCCCGAAAATTCGAATTGTACTGGGAAAGGAAAATGCAGGAGAGTGGAAAGGTACTGTTTTCTCTCAGTTTGCAAGCTGCTTACAAAATGCCAGTGTTGTGCAGCCTTTAGCTTTGCAGCGTCCTGTAGCAAGTGTCTCTAGTCACCTACATCTAAGCATATTCCTTTTTCACAATGTCTCGCAAGGAGAAACTCTGCCTGCTGAGAAAACATCTCCCATGGTGTTTTAGAAGGTACAAGAAAGCCTGCAGAGTGTTTTGCAAGAAGTAAAAGAAAGTTATCCAAAACCCCTAAAATTCGAATTGTACTGGGAAAGGAAAATGCAGGAGAGTGGAAAGGTACTGTTTTCTCTCAGTTTCCAAGCTGCTTACAAAATGCCAGTGTTGTGCACCCTTTAGCTTTGCAGCGTCCTGTAAAAGTGCCTCTAGTCACCTACATCTAAGCATATACCTTTTTCACTGTATCTCCAAAGGAGAATCTTTGCCTGTTGAGAAAACAGCTCCCATGGTTTTTAAAAGGGTACAAGAAGGTCTGCAGAGTGTTTTGCAAGAAGTACAAGAAAGTTGTCCAAAACCCCGAAAATTCGAATTGTACTGGGAAAGGAAAATGCAGGAGAGTGGAAAGGTACTGTTTTCTCTCAGTTTGCAAGCTGCTTACAAAATGCCAGTGTTGTGCAGCCTTTAGCTTTGCAGCATCCTGTAGCAAGTGTCTCTAGTCACCTACATCTAAGCATATTCCTTTTTCACAATGTCTCACAAGGAGAAACTCTGCCTGCTGAGAAAACATCTCCCATGGTGTTTTAGAAGGTACAAGAAGGCCTGCAGAGTGTTTTGCAAGAAGTAAACAAAGTGATCCAAAACCCCTAAAATTCGAATTGTACTGGGAAAGGAAAATGCAGGAGAGTGGAAAGGTACTGTTTTCTATCAGTTTGCAAACTGTGCCACAATGCCAGTATTGTGCAGCCCTTAGCTTTGCAGCGTCCTGTAGCTAGTGCCTCTAGTCACCTACATCTAAGCAAATAGTTTTTTCACTGTATCTCCTAAGGAGAAACTTTGCCTGTTGAGAAAACAGCTCCCATGGTTTTTAAAAGGGTACAAGAAGGTCTGCAGAGTGTTTTGCAAGAAGTACAAGAAAGTTGTCCAAAACCCCTAAAATTCGAATTGTACTGGGAAAGGAAAATGCAGGAGAGTGGAAAGGTACTGTTTTCTCTCAGTTTGCAAGCTGCTTACAAAATGCCAGTGTTGTGCAGCCTTTAGCTTTGCAGCGTCCTGTAGCAAGTGTCTCTAGTCACCTACATCTAAGCAAATTGCTTTTTAACAATGTCTCGCAAGGAGAAACTCTGCCTGCGGAGAAAACATCTCCCATGGTGTTTTAGAAGGTACAAGAAGGTCTGCAGAGTGCTTTGCAAGAAGTAAAAGAAAGTTGTCCAAAACCCCTTCGATTCGAATTTCACTGGGAAAGGAAAATGCAGGAGAGTGCAGGGGTACTGTTTTCTCTCAGTTTGCAAACTCTTCCACAATGCAAGTGTTGTGCAGCCATTACCTGAAGTTGGGCTGGCCGATGTTAGAGATGCCCGGCAAGCTTGCCAGCCCGCTTGCAGTCAGCAGAGACGTGGCCACAGTTCAGCTTCAGCCCGTGGGTGAAGTGAAGGAGAGACTCTCCAGTGTCAGGCACAGTCAGGTCTATTGTGTTCCCACTGGAATCTGAAAAGTGGAGGGTCCCGAGGGCGGGACCGTAACAGGTTATAAAGAGAGTGGGAGGTATGGGGTGGCAACACTCAGGAACAAATGGGGGTCCAGGGAAGGGTGTTACAAAAATGATACACATGGAAGGAAAACTAATGGGGAAGAACTTAGGGAGGGGCCCCGGCCCCCTAACCAATCACTCGACGACCTAGTGAGAGATTTCTAGAAAAAGAGGCAGAAGGGCCGAGTGACTGGCAAGAAGCTGGGGGTGGAGAATGGAGAGAATACATTAGTTGTCATGGTAACTAAGGAGAGGTCAGGCGATTGACACTTAACCGGAGAAAAACTCCGGACGAAACATAGCCAAAACAACTGAGGGGGAGCAGAACAAACCACAACAATTACCTTTGCAGTGCACTGTAGCATAGGCCTCTAGTCACCTACATCTAAGCAAATACCTTTTTCACTGTATCTCCAAAGGAGAATCTTTGCCTGTTGAGAAAACAGCTCCCATGGTTTTTAAAAGGGTACAAGAAGGTCTGCAGAGTCTTTTGCAAGAAGTACAAGAAAGTTGTCCAAAACCCCTTCGATTCGAATTGTACTGGGAAAGGAAAATGCAGGAGAGTGGAAAGGTACTGTTTTCTCTCAGTTTGCAAGCTGCTTACAAAATGCCAGTGTTGTGCAGCCTTTAGCTTTGCAGCATCCTGTAGCAAGTGTCTCTAGTCACCTACATCTAAGCATATTCCTTTTTCACAATGTCTCACAAGGAGAAACTCTGCCTGCTGAGAAAACACCTCCCATGGTGTTTTAGAAGGTACAAGAAGGCCTGCAGAGTGTTTTGCAAGAAGTAAACAAAGTGATCCAAAACCCCTAAAATTCGAATTGTACTGGGAAAGGAAAATGCAGGAGAGTGGAAAGGTACTGTTTTCTATCAGTTTGCAAACTGGGCCACAATGCCAGTGTTGTGCAGCCCTTAGCTTTGCAGCGTCCTGTAGCTAGTGCCTCTAGTCACCTACATCTAAGCAAATAGTTTTTTCACTGTATCTCCTAAGGAGAAACTTTGCCTGTTGAGAAAACAGCTCCCATGGTTTTTAAAAGGGTACAAGAAGGTCTGCAGAGTGTTTTGCAAGAAGTACAAGAAAGTTGTCCAAAACCCCGAAAATTCGAATTGTACTGGGAAAGGAAAATGCAGGAGAGTGGAAAGGTACTGTTTTCTCTCAGTTTGCAAGCTGCTTACAAAATGCCAGTGTTGTGCAGCCTTTAGCTTTGCAGCGTCCTGTAGCAAGTGTCTCTAGTCACCTACATCTAAGCATATTCCTTTTTCACAATGTCTCGCAAGGAGAAACTCTGCCTGCGGAGAAAACATCTCCCATGGTGTTTTAGAAGGTACAAGAAGGTCTGCAGAGTGTTTTGCAAGAAGTAAAAGAAAGTTGTCCAAAACCCCTAAACTTCGAATTGTACTGGGAAAGGAAAATGCAGGAGAGTGGAAAGGAACTGTTTTCTATCAGTTTGCAAACTGTGCCACAATGCAAGTGTTGTGCAGCATTTACCTTTGCAGTACACTGTAGGAATTGCATCTAGTCACCTACATCTAAGCAAATACCTTTTTCACTGTATCTCCAAAGGAGAATCTTTGCCTGTTGAGAAAACAGCTCCCATGGTTTTTAAAAGGGTACAAGAAGGTCTGCAGAGTGTTTTGCAAGAAGTACAAGAAAGTTGTCCAAAACCCCTTCGATTCGAATTGTACTGGGAAAGGAAAATGCAGGAGAGTGGAAAGGTACTGTTTTCTCTCAGTTTGCAAGCTGCTTACAAAATGCCAGTGTTGTGCAGCCTTTAGCTTTGCAGCGACCTGTAGCAAGTGTCTCTAGTCACCTACATCTAAGCATATTCCTTTTTCACAATGTCTCGCAAGGAGAAACTCTGCCTGCTGAGAAAACATCTCCCATGGTGTTTTAGAAGGTACAAGAAGGCCTGCGGAGTGTTTTGCAAGAAGTAAAAGAAAGTTGTCCAAAACCCCTAAAATTCGAATTGTACTTGGAAAGGAAAATGCAGGAGAGTGGAAAGGTACTGTTTTCTCTCAGTTTGCAAACTGTGCCACAATGCCAGTGTTGTGCAGCCTTTAGCTTTGCAGCGTCCTGTAGCTAGTGCCTTTAGTCACCTACATCTAAGCAAATAGTTTTTTCACTGTATCTCCTAAGGAGAAACTTTGCCTGTTGAGAAAACAGCTCCCATGGTTTTGAAAAGGGTACAAGAAGGTCTGCAGAGTCTTTTGCAAGAAGTACAAGAAAGTTGTCCAAAACCCCGAAAATTCGAATTGTACTGGGAAAGGAAAATGCAGGAGAGTGGAAAGGTACTGTTTTCTCTCAGTTTGCAAGCTGCTTACAAAATGCCAGTGTTGTGCAGCCTTTAGCTTTGCAGCGTCCTGTAGCAAGTGTCTCTAGTCACCTACATCTAAGCATATTCCTTTTTCACAATGTCTCGCAAGGAGAAACTCTGCCTGCTGAGAAAACATCTCCCATGGTGTTTTAGAAGGTACAAGAAGGCCTGCAGAGTGTTTTGCAAGAAGTAAACAAAGTGATCCAAAACCCCTTCGATTCGAATTGTACTGGGAAAGGAAAATGCAGGAGAGTGGAAAGGTACTGTTTTCTATCAGTTTGCAAACTGTGCCACAATGCCAGTATTGTGCAGCCTTTAGCTTTGCAGCGTCCTGTAGCTAGTGCCACTAGTCACCTACATCTAAGCAAATAGTTTTTTCACTGTATCTCCTAAGGAGAAACTTTGCCTGTTGAGAAAACAGCTCCCATGGTTTTTAAAAGGGTACAAGAAGGTCTGCAGAGTGTTTTGCAAGAAGTACAAGAAAGTTGTCCAAAACCCCGAAAATTCGAATTGTACTGAGAAAGGAAAATGCAGGAGAGTGGAAAGGTACTGTTTTCTCTCAGTTTGCAAGCTGCTTTCAAAATGCCAGTGTTGTGCAGCCTTTAGCTTTGCAGCGTCCTGTAGCAAGTGTCTCTAGTCACCTACATCTAAGCATATTCCTTTTTCACAATGTCTCGCAAGGAGAAACTCTGCCTGCTGAGAAAACATCTCCCATGGTGTTTTAGAAGGTACAAGAAGGTCTGCAGAGTGTTTTGCAAGAAGTAAATAAAGTTGTCCAAAACCCCTTCGATTCGAATTGTACTGGGAAAGGAAAATGCAGGAGAGTGGAAAGGTACTGTTTTCTCTCAGTTTGCAAGCTGCTTACAAAATGCCAGTGTTGTGCAGCCTTTAGCTTTGCAGCGTCCTGTAGCAAGTGTCTCTAGTCACCTACATCTAAGCAAATTGCTTTTTAACAATGTCTCGCAAGGAGAAACTCTGCCTGCTGAGAAAACATCTCCCATGGTGTTTTAGAAGGTACAAGAAGGTCTGCAGAGTGTTTTGCAAGAAGTACAAGAAAGTTGTCCAAAACCCCGAAAATTCAAATTGTACTGGGAAAGGAAAATGCAGGAGAGTGCAGGGGTTATGTTTTCTATCAGTTTGCAAACTGTGCCACAATGCAAGTGTTGTGCAGCCTTTACCTTTGCAGTGCACTGTAGCAAGTGCCTCTAGTCACCTACATCTAAGCAAATTCCTTTTTCACAATGTCTCGCAAGGAGAAACTCTGCCTGCTGAGAAAACATCTCCCATGGTGTTTTAGAAGGTACAAGAAGGTCTGCAGAGTGTTTTGCAAGAAGTACAAGAAAGTTGTCCAAAACCCCTAAAATTCGAATTGTACTGGGAAAGGAAAATGCAGGAGAGTGGAAAGGTACTGTTTTCTCTCAGTTTGCAAGCTGCTTACAAAATGCCAGTGTTGTGCAGCCTTTAGCTTTGCAGCGTCCTGTAGCAAGTGTCTCTAGTCACCTACATCTAAGCAAATTGCTTTTTAACAATGTCTCGCAAGGAGAAACTCTGCCTGCGGAGAAAACATCTCCCATGGTGTTTTAGAAGGTACAAGAAGGTCTGCAGAGTGCTTTGCAAGAAGTAAAAGAAAGTTGTCCAAAACCCCTTCGATTCGAATTTCACTGGGAAAGGAAAATGCAGGAGAGTGCAGGGGTACTGTTTTCTCTCAGTTTGCAAACTCTTCCACAATGCAAGTGTTGTGCAGCCATTACCTGAAGTTGGGCTGGCCGATGTTAGAGATGCCCGGCAAGCTTGCCAGCCCGCTTGCAGTCAGCAGAGACGTGGCCACAGTTCAGCTTCAGCCCGTGGGTGAAGTGAAGGAGAGACTCTCCAGTGTCAGGCACAGTCAGGTCTATTGTGTTCCCACTGGAATCTGAAAAGTGGAGGGTCCCGAGGGCGGGACCGTAACAGGTTATAAAGAGAGTGGGAGGTATGGGGTGGCAACACTCAGGAACAAATGGGGGTCCAGGGAAGGGTGTTACAAAAATGATACACATGGAAGGAAAACTAATGGGGAAGAACTTAGGGAGGGGCCCCGGCCCCCTAACCAATCACTCGACGACCTAGTGAGAGATTTCTAGAAAAAGAGGCAGAAGGGCCGAGTGACTGGCAAGAAGCCGGGGGTGGAGAATGGAGAGAATACATTAGTTGTCATGGTAACTAAGGAGAGGTCAGGCGATTGACACTTAACTGGAGAAAAACTCGGGAGGAAACATAGCCAAAACAACTGAGGGGGAGCAGAACAAACCACAACAATTACCTTTGCAGTGCACTGTAGCATAGGCCTCTAGTCACCTACATCTAAGCAAATACCTTTTTCACTGTATCTCCAAAGGAGAATTTTTGCCTGTTGAGAAAACAGCTCCCATGGTTTTTAAAAGGGTACAAGAAGGTCTGCAGAGTCTTTTGCAAGAAGTACAAGAAAGTTGTCCAAAACCCCGAAAATTCGAATTGTACTGGGAAAGGAAAATGCAGGAGAGTGGAAAGGTACTGTTTTCTCTCAGTTTGCAAGCTGCTTACAAAATGCCAGTGTTGTGCAGCCTTTAGCTTTGCAGCGTCCTGTAGCAAGTGTCTCTAGTCACCTACATCTAAGCATATTCCTTTTTCACAATGTCTCACAAGGAGAAACTCTGCCTGCTGAGAAAACACCTCCCATGGTGTTTTAGAAGGTACAAGAAGGCCTGCAGAGTGTTTTGCAAGAAGTAAACAAAGTGATCCAAAACCCCTAAAATTCGAATTGTACTGGGAAAGGAAAATGCAGGAGAGTGGAAAGGTACTGTTTTCTATCAGTTTGCAAACTGGGCCACAATGCCAGTGTTGTGCAGCCCTTAGCTTTGCAGCGTCCTGTAGCTAGTGCCTCTAGTCACCTACATCTAAGCAAATAGTTTTTTCACTGTATCTCCTAAGGAGAAACTTTGCCTGTTGAGAAAACAGCTCCCATGGTTTTTAAAAGGGTACAAGAAGGTCTGCAGAGTGTTTTGCAAGAAGTACAAGAAAGTTGTCCAAAACCCCGAAAATTCGAATTGTACTGGGAAAGGAAAATGCAGGAGAGTGGAAAGGTACTGTTTTCTCTCAGTTTGCAAGCTGCTTACAAAATGCCAGTGTTGTGCAGCCTTTAGCTTTGCAGCGTCCTGTAGCAAGTGTCTCTAGTCACCTACATCTAAGCATATTCCTTTTTCACAATGTCTCGCAAGGAGAAACTCTGCCTGCGGAGAAAACATCTCCCATGGTGTTTTAGAAGGTACAAGAAGGTCTGCAGAGTGTTTTGCAAGAAGTACAAGAAAGTTGTCCAAAACCCCTAAACTTCGAATTGTACTGGGAAAGGAAAATGCAGGAGAGTGGAAAGGAACTGTTTTCTATCAGTTTGCAAACTGTGCCACAATGCAAGTGTTGTGCAGCATTTACCTTTGCAGTACACTGTAGGAATTGCATCTAGTCACCTACATCTAAGCAAATACCTTTTTCACTGTATCTCCAAAGGAGAATCTTTGCCTGTTGAGAAAACAGCTCCCATGGTTTTTAAAAGGGTACAAGAAGGTCTGCAGAGTGTTTTGCAAGAAGTACAAGAAAGTTGTCCAAAACCCCTTCGATTCGAATTGTACTGGGAAAGGAAAATGCAGGAGAGTGGAAAGGTACTGTTTTCTCTCAGTTTGCAAGCTGCTTACAAAATGCCAGTGTTGTGCAGCCTTTAGCTTTGCAGCGACCTGTAGCAAGTGTCTCTAGTCACCTACATCTAAGCATATTCCTTTTTCACAATGTCTCGCAAGGAGAAACTCTGCCTGCTGAGAAAACATCTCCCATGGTGTTTTAGAAGGTACAAGAAGGCCTGCGGAGTGTTTTGCAAGAAGTAAAAGAAAGTTGTCCAAAACCCCTAAAATTCGAATTGTACTTGGAAAGGAAAATGCAGGAGAGTGGAAAGGTACTGTTTTCTCTCAGTTTGCAAACTGTGCCACAATGCCAGTGTTGTGCAGCCTTTAGCTTTGCAGCGTCCTGTAGCTAGTGCCTTTAGTCACCTACATCTAAGCAAATAGTTTTTTCACTGTATCTCCTAAGGAGAAACTTTGCCTGTTGAGAAAACAGCTCCCATGGTTTTGAAAAGGGTACAAGAAGGTCTGCAGAGTCTTTTGCAAGAAGTACAAGAAAGTTGTCCAAAACCCCGAAAATTCGAATTGTACTGGGAAAGGAAAATGCAGGAGAGTGGAAAGGTACTGTTTTCTCTCAGTTTGCAAGCTGCTTACAAAATGCCAGTGTTGTGCAGCCTTTAGCTTTGCAGCGTCCTGTAGCAAGTGTCTCTAGTCACCTACATCTAAGCATATTCCTTTTTCACAATGTCTCGCAAGGAGAAACTCTGCCTGCTGAGAAAACATCTCCCATGGTGTTTTAGAAGGTACAAGAAGGCCTGCAGAGTGTTTTGCAAGAAGTAAACAAAGTGATCCAAAACCCCTTCGATTCGAATTGTACTGGGAAAGGAAAATGCAGGAGAGTGGAAAGGTACTGTTTTCTATCAGTTTGCAAACTGTGCCACAATGCCAGTATTGTGCAGCCTTTAGCTTTGCAGCGTCCTGTAGCTAGTGCCTCTAGTCACCTACATCTAAGCAAATAGTTTTTTCACTGTATCTCCTAAGGAGAAACTTTGCCTGTTGAGAAAACAGCTCCCATGGTTTTTAAAAGGGTACAAGAAGGTCTGCAGAGTCTTTTGCAAGAAGTACAAGAAAGTTGTCCAAAACCCCGAAAATTCGAATTGTACTGAGAAAGGAAAATGGAGGAGAGTGGAAAGGTACTGTTTTCTCTCAGTTTGCAAGCTGCTTTCAAAATGCCAGTGTTGTGCAGCCTTTAGCTTTGCAGCGTCCTGTAGCAAGTGTCTCTAGTCACCTACATCTAAGCATATTCCTTTTTCACAATGTCTCGCAAGGAGAAACTCTGCCTGCTGAGAAAACATCTCCCATGGTGTTTTAGAAGGTACAAGAAGGTCTGCAGAGTGTTTTGCAAGAAGTAAATAAAGTTGTCCAAAACCCCTTCGATTCGAATTGTACTGGGAAAGGAAAATGCAGGAGAGTGGAAAGGTACTGTTTTCTCTCAGTTTGCAAGCTGCTTACAAAATGCCAGTGTTGTGCAGCCTTTAGCTTTGCAGCGTCCTGTAGCAAGTGTCTCTAGTCACCTACATCTAAGCAAATTGCTTTTTAACAATGTCTCGCAAGGAGAAACTCTGCCTGCTGAGAAAACATCTCCCATGGTGTTTTAGAAGGTACAAGAAGGTCTGCAGAGTGTTTTGCAAGAAGTACAAGAAAGTTGTCCAAAACCCCGAAAATTCAAATTGTACTGGGAAAGGAAAATGCAGGAGAGTGCAGGGGTTATGTTTTCTATCAGTTTGCAAACTGTGCCACAATGCAAGTGTTGTGCAGCCTTTACCTTTGCAGTGCACTGTAGCAAGTGCCTCTAGTCACCTACATCTAAGCAAATTCCTTTTTCACAATGTCTCACAAGGAGAAACTCTGCCTGCTGAGAAAACATCTCCCATGGTGTTTTAGAAGGTACAAGAAGGTCTGCAGAGTGTTTTGCAAGAAGTACAAGAAAGTTGTCCAAAACCCCTAAAATTCGAATTGTACTGGGAAAGGAAAATGCAGGAGAGTGGAAAGGTACTGTTTTCTCTCAGTTTGCAAGCTGCTTACAAAATGCCAGTGTTGTGCAGCCTTTAGCTTTGCAGCGTCCTGTAGCAAGTGTCTCTAGTCACCTACATCTAAGCAAATTGCTTTTTAACAATGTCTCGCAAGGAGAAACTCTGCCTGCGGAGAAAACATCTCCCATGGTGTTTTAGAAGGTACAAGAAGGTCTGCAGAGTGCTTTGCAAGAAGTAAAAGAAAGTTGTCCAAAACCCCTTCGATTCGAATTTCACTGGGAAAGGAAAATGCAGGAGAGTGCAGGGGTACTGTTTTCTCTCAGTTTGCAAACTCTTCCACAATGCAAGTGTTGTGCAGCCATTACCTGAAGTTGGGCTGGCCGATGTTAGAGATGCCCGGCAAGCTTGCCAGCCCGCTTGCAGTCAGCAGAGACGTGGCCACAGTTCAGCTTCAGCCCGTGGGTGAAGTGAAGGAGAGACTCTCCAGTGTCAGGCACAGTCAGGTCTATTGTGTTCCCACTGGAATCTGAAAAGTGGAGGGTCCCGAGGGCGGGACCGTAACAGGTTATAAAGAGAGTGGGAGGTATGGGGTGGCAACACTCAGGAACAAATGGGGGTCCAGGGAAGGGTGTTACAAAAATGATACACATGGAAGGAAAACTAATGGGGAAGAACTTAGGGAGGGGCCCCGGCCCCCTAACCAATCACTCGACGACCTAGTGAGAGATTTCTAGAAAAAGAGGCAGAAGGGCCGAGTGACTGGCAAGAAGCCGGGGGTGGAGAATGGAGAGAATACATTAGTTGTCATGGTAACTAAGGAGAGGTCAGGCGATTGACACTTAACTGGAGAAAAACTCGGGACGAAACATAGCCAAAACAACTGAGGGGGAGCAGAACAAACCACAACAATTACCTTTGCAGTGCACTGTAGCATAGGCCTCTAGTCACCTACATCTAAGCAAATACCTTTTTCACTGTATCTCCAAAGGAGAATCTTTGCCTGTTGAGAAAACAGCTCCCATGGTTTTTAAAAGGGTACAAGAAGGTCTGCAGAGTGTTTTGCAAGAAGTACAAGAAAGTTGTCCAAAACCCCGAAAATTCGAATTGTACTGGGAAAGGAAAATGCAGGAGAGTGGAAAGGTACTGTTTTCGCTCAGTTTGCAAGCTGCTTACAAAATGCCAGTGTTGTGCAGCCTTTAGCTTTGCAGCGTCCTGTAGCAAGTGTCTCTAGTCACCTACATCTAAGCATATTCCTTTTTCACAATGTCTCGCAAGGAGAAACTCTGCCTGCTGAGAAAACATCTCCCATGGTGTTTTAGAAGGTACAAGAAAGCCTGCAGAGTGTTTTGCAAGAAGTAAAAGAAAGTTATCCAAAACCCCTAAAATTCGAATTGTACTGGGACAGGAAAATGCAGGAGAGTGGAAAGGTACTGTTTTCTCTCAGTTTCCAAGCTGCTTACAAAATGCCAGTGTTGTGCACCCTTTAGCTTTGCAGCGTCCTGTAAAAGTGCCTCTAGTCACCTACATCTAAGCATATACCTTTTTCACTGTATCTCCAAAGGAGAATCTTTGCCTGTTGAGAAAACAGCTCCCATGGTTTTTAAAAGGGTACAAGAAGGTCTGCAGAGTGTTTTGCAAGAAGTACAAGAAAGTTGTCCAAAACCCCGAAAATTCGAATTGTACTGAGAAAAGGAAAATGCAGGAGAGTGGAAAGGTACTGTTTTCTCTCAGTTTGCAAGCTGCTTACAAAATGCCAGTGTTGTGCAGCCTTTAGCTTTGCAGCATCCTGTAGCAAGTGTCTCTAGTCACCTACATCTAAGCATATTCCTTTTTCACAATGTCTCACAAGGAGAAACTCTGCCTGCTGAGAAAACATCTCCCATGGTGTTTTAGAAGGTACAAGAAGGCCTGCAGAGTGTTTTGCAAGAAGTAAACAAAGTGATCCAAAACCCCTAAAATTCGAATTGTACTGGGAAAGGAAAATGCAGGAGAGTGGAAAGGTACTGTTTTCTATCAGTTTGCAAACTGTGCCACAATGCCAGTATTGTGCAGCCCTTAGCTTTGCAGCGTCCTGTAGCTAGTGCCTCTAGTCACCTACATCTAAGCAAATAGTTTTTTCACTGTATCTCCTAAGGAGAAACTTTGCCTGTTGAGAAAACAGCTCCCATGGTTTTTAAAAGGGTACAAGAAGGTCTGCAGAGTGTTTTGCAAGAAGTACAAGAAAGTTGTCCAAAACCCCGAAAATTCGAATTGTACTGGGAAAGGAAAATGCAGGAGAGTGGAAAGGTACTGTTTTCTCTCAGTTTGCAAGCTGCTTACAAAATGCCAGTGTTGTGCAGCCTTTAGCTTTGCAGCGTCCTGTAGCAAGTGTCTCTAGTCACCTACATCTAAGCATATTCCTTTTTCACAATGTCTCACAAGGAGAAACTCTGCCTGCTGAGAAAACATCTCCCATGGTGTTTTAGAAGGTACAAGAAAGCCTGCAGAGTGTTTTGCAAGAAGTAAAAGAAAGTTATCCAAAACCCCTAAAATTCGAATTGTACTGGGAAAGGAAAATGCAGGAGAGTGGAAAGGTACTGTTTTCTCTCAGTTTCCAAGCTGCTTACAAAATGCCAGTGTTGTGCACCCTTTAGCTTTGCAGCGTCCTGTAAAAGTGCCTCTAGTCACCTACATCTAAGCATATTCCTTTTTCACTGTATCTCCAAAGGAGAATCTTTGCCTGTTGAGAAAACAGCTCCCATGGTTTTTAAAAGGGTACAAGAAGGTCTGCAGAGTGTTTTGCAAGAAGTACAAGAAAGTTGTCCAAAACCCCGAAAATTCGAATTGTACTGGGAAAGGAAAATGCAGGAGAGTGGAAAGGTACTGTTTTCTCTCAGTTTGCAAGCTGCTTACAAAATGCCAGTGTTGTGCAGCCTTTAGCTTTGCAGCATCCTGTAGCAAGTGTCTCTAGTCACCTACATCTAAGCATATTCCTTTTTCACAATGTCTCACAAGGAGAAACTCTGCCTGCTGAGAAAACATCTCCCATGGTGTTTTAGAAGGTACAAGAAGGTCTGCAGAGTGTTTTGCAAGAAGTAAATAAAGTTGTCCAAAACCCCTTCGATTCGAATTGTACTGGGAAAGGAAAATGCAGGAGAGTGGAAAGGTACTGTTTTCTATCAGTTTGCAAACTGTGCCACAATACCAGTATTGTGCAGCCCTTAGCTTTGCAGCGTCCTGTAGCTAGTGCCTCTAGTCACCTACATCTAAGCAAATAGTTTTTTCACTGTATCTCCTAAGGAGAAACTTTGCCTGTTGAGAAAACAGCTCCCATGGTTTTTAAAAGGGTACAAGAAGGTCTGCAGAGTGTTTTGCAAGAAGTACAAGAAAGTTGTCCAAAACCCCTAAAATTCGAATTGTACTGGGAAAGGAAAATGCAGGAGAGTGGAAAGGTACTGTTTTCTCTCAGTTTGCAAGCTGCTTACAAAATGCCAGTGTTGTGCAGCCTTTAGCTTTGCAGCGTCCTGTAGCAAGTGTCTCTAGTCACCTACATCTAAGCATATTCCTTTTTCACAATGTCTCGCAAGGAGAAACTCTGCCTGCTGAGAAAACATCTCCCATGGTGTTTTAGAAGGTACAAGAAAGCCTGCAGAGTGTTTTGCAAGAAGTAAAAGAAAGTTATCCAAAACCCCTAAAATTCGAATTGTACTGGGAAAGGAAAATGCAGGAGAGTGGAAAGGTACTGTTTTCTCTCAGTTTCCAAGCTGCTTACAAAATGCCAGTGTTGTGCACCCTTTAGCTTTGCAGCGTCCTGTAAAAGTGCCTCTAGTCACCTACATCTAAGCATATTCCTTTTTCACTGTATCTCCAAAGGAGAATCTTTGCCTGTTGAGAAAACAGCTCCCATGGTTTTTAAAAGGGTACAAGAAGGTCTGCAGAGTGTTTTGCAAGAAGTACAAGAAAGTTGTCCAAAACCCCGAAAATTCGAATTGTACTGGGAAAGGAAAATGCAGGAGAGTGGAAAGGTACTGTTTTCTCTCAGTTTGCAAGCTGCTTACAAAATGCCAGTGTTGTGCAGCCTTTAGCTTTGCAGCATCCTGTAGCAAGTGTCTCTAGTCACCTACATCTAACCATATTCCTTTTTCACAATGTCTCACAAGGAGAAACTCTGCCTGCTGAGAAAACATCTCCCATGGTGTTTTAGAAGGTACAAGAAGGTCTGCAGAGTGTTTTGCAAGAAGTAAATAAAGTTGTCCAAAACCCCTTCGATTCGAATTGTACTGGGAAAGGAAAATGCAGGAGAGTGGAAAGGTACTGTTTTCTATCAGTTTGCAAACTGTGCCACAATACCAGTATTGTGCAGCCCTTAGCTTTGCAGCGTCCTGTAGCTAGTGCCTCTAGTCACCTACATCTAAGCAAATAGTTTTTTCACTGTATCTCCTAAGGAGAAACTTTGCCTGTTGAGAAAACAGCTCCCATGGTTTTTAAAAGGGTACAAGAAGGTCTGCAGAGTGTTTTGCAAGAAGTACAAGAAAGTTGTCCAAAACCCCTAAAATTCGAATTGTACTGGGAAAGGAAAATGCAGGAGAGTGGAAAGGTACTGTTTTCTCTCAGTTTGCAAGCTGCTTACAAAATGCCAGTGTTGTGCAGCCTTTAGCTTTGCAGCGTCCTGTAGCAAGTGTCTCTAGTCACCTACATCTAAGCATATTCCTTTTTCACAATGTCTCGCAAGGAGAAACTCTGCCTGCTGAGAAAACATCTCCCATGGTGTTTTAGAAGGTACAAGAAAGCCTGCAGAGTGTTTTGCAAGAAGTAAAAGAAAGTTATCCAAAACCCCTAAAATTCGAATTGTACTGGGAAAGGAAAATGCAGGAGAGTGGAAAGGTACTGTTTTCTCTCAGTTTCCAAGCTGCTTACAAAATGCCAGTGTTGTGCACCCTTTAGCTTTGCAGCGTCCTGTAAAAGTGCCTCTAGTCACCTACATCTAAGCATATTCCTTTTTCACTGTATCTCCAAAGGAGAATCTTTGCCTGTTGAGAAAACAGCTCCCATGGTTTTTAAAAGGGTACAAGAAGGTCTGCAGAGTGTTTTGCAAGAAGTACAAGAAAGTTGTCCAAAACCCCGAAAATTCGAATTGTACTGGGAAAGGAAAATGCAGGAGAGTGGAAAGGTACTGTTTTCTCTCAGTTTGCAAGCTGCTTACAAAATGCCAGTGTTGTGCAGCCTTTAGCTTTGCAGCATCCTGTAGCAAGTGTCTCTAGTCACCTACATCTAAGCATATTCCTTTTTCACAATGTCTCACAAGGAGAAACTCTGCCTGCTGAGAAAACATCTCCCATGGTGTTTTAGAAGGTACAAGAAGGTCTGCAGAGTGTTTTGCAAGAAGTAAATAAAGTTGTCCAAAACCCCTTCGATTCGAATTGTACTGGGAAAGGAAAATGCAGGAGAGTGGAAAGGTACTGTTTTCTATCAGTTTGCAAACTGTGCCAAAATACCAGTATTGTGCAGCCCTTAGCTTTGCAGCGTCCTGTAGCTAGTGCCTCTAGTCACCTACATCTAAGCAAATAGTTTTTTCACTGTATCTCCTAAGGAGAAACTTTGCCTGTTGAGAAAACAGCTCCCATGGTTTTTAAAAGGGTACAAGAAGGTCTGCAGAGTGTTTTGCAAGAAGTACAAGAAAGTTGTCCAAAACCCCTAAAATTCGAATTGTACTGGGAAAGGAAAATGCAGGAGAGTGGAAAGGTACTGTTTTCTCTCAGTTTGCAAGCTGCTTACAAAATGCCAGTGTTGTGCAGCCTTTAGCTTTGCAGCGTCCTGTAGCAAGTGTCTCTAGTCACCTACATCTAAGCATATTCCTTTTTCACAATGTCTCGCAAGGAGAAACTCTGCCTGCTGAGAAAACATCTCCCATGGTGTTTTAGAAGGTACAAGAAAGCCTGCAGAGTGTTTTGCAAGAAGTAAAAGAAAGTTATCCAAAACCCCTAAAATTCGAATTGTACTGGGAAAGGAAAATGCAGGAGAGTGGAAAGGTACTGTTTTCTCTCAGTTTCCAAGCTGCTTACAAAATGCCAGTGTTGTGCACCCTTTAGCTTTGCAGCGTCCTGTAAAAGTGCCTCTAGTCACCTACATCTAAGCATATACCTTTTTCACTGTATCTCCAAAGGAGAATCTTTGCCTGTTGAGAAAACAGCTCCCATGGTTTTTAAAAGGGTACAAGAAGGTCTGCAGAGTGTTTTGCAAGAAGTACAAGAAAGTTGTCCAAAACCCCGAAAATTCGAATTGTACTGGGAAAGGAAAATGCAGGAGAGTGGAAAGGTACTGTTTTCTCTCAGTTTGAGATCTGCTTACAAAATGCCAGTGTTGTGCAGCCTTTAGCTTTGCAGCATCCTGTAGCAAGTGTCTCTAGTCACCTACATCTAAGCATATTCCTTTTTCACAATGTCTCACAAGGAGAAACTCTGCCTGCTGAGAAAACATCTCCCATGGTGTTTTAGAAGGTACAAGAAGGCCTGCAGAGTGTTTTGCAAGAAGTAAACAAAGTGATCCAAAACCCCTAAAATTCGAATTGTACTGGGAAAGGAAAATGCAGGAGAGTGGAAAGGTACTGTTTTCTATCAGTTTGCAAACTGTGCCACAATGCCAGTATTGTGCAGCCCTTAGCTTTGCAGCGTCCTGTAGCTAGTGCCTCTAGTCACCTACATCTAAGCAAATAGTTTTTTCACTGTATCTCCTAAGGAGAAACTTTGCCTGTTGAGAAAACAGCTCCCATGGTTTTTAAAAGGGTACAAGAAGGTCTGCAGAGTGTTTTGCAAGAAGTACAAGAAAGTTGTCCAAAACCCCTAAAATTCGAATTGTACTGGGAAAGGAAAATGCAGGAGAGTGGAAAGGTACTGTTTTCTCTCAGTTTGCAAGCTGCTTACAAAATGCCAGTGTTGTGCAGCCTTTAGCTTTGCAGCGTCCTGTAGCAAGTGTCTCTAGTCACCTACATCTAAGCATATTCCTTTTTCACAATGTCTCGCAAGGAGAAACTCTGCCTGCTGAGAAAACATCTCCCATGGTGTTTTAGAAGGTACAAGAAAGCCTGCAGAGTGTTTTGCAAGAAGTAAAAGAAAGTTATCCAAAACCCCTAAAATTCGAATTGTACTGGGAAAGGAAAATGCAGGAGAGTGGAAAGGTACTGTTTTCTCTCAGTTTCCAAGCTGCTTACAAAATGCCAGTGTTGTGCACCCTTTAGCTTTGCAGCGTCCTGTAAAAGTGCCTCTAGTCACCTACATCTAAGCATATACCTTTTTCACTGTATCTCCAAAGGAGAATCTTTGCCTGTTGAGAAAACAGCTCCCATGGTTTTTAAAAGGGTACAAGAAGGTCTGCAGAGTCTTTTGCAAGAAGTACAAGAAAGTTGTCCAAAACCCCGAAAATTCGAATTGTACTGGGAAAGGAAAATGCAGGAGAGTGGAAAGGTACTGTTTTCTCTCAGTTTGAGAGCTGCTTACAAAATGCCAGTGTTGTGCAGCCTTTAGCTTTGCAGCATCCTGTAGCAAGTGTCTCTAGTCACCTACATCTAAGCATATTCCTTTTTCACAATGTCTCACAAGGAGAAACTCTGCCTGCTGAGAAAACATTTCCCATGGTGTTTTAGAAGGTACAAGAAGGCCTGCAGAGTGTTTTGCAAGAAGTAAACAAAGTGATCCAAAACCCCTAAAATTCGAATTGTACTGGGAAAGGAAAATGCAGGAGAGTGGAAAGGTACTGTTTTCTATCAGTTTGCAAACTGTGCCACAATGCCAGTATTGTGCAGCCCTTAGCTTTGCAGCGTCCTGTAGCTAGTGCCTCTAGTCACCTACATCTAAGCAAATAGTTTTTTCACTGTATCTCCTAAGGAGAAACTTTGCCTGTTGAGAAAACAGCTCCCATGGTTTTTAAAAGGGTACAAGAAGGTCTGCAGAGTGTTTTGCAAGAAGTACAAGAAAGTTGTCCAAAACCCCTAAAATTCGAATTGTACTGGGAAAGGAAAATGCAGGAGAGTGGAAAGGTACTGTTTTCTCTCAGTTTGCAAGCTGCTTACAAAATGCCAGTGTTGTGCAGCCTTTAGCTTTGCAGCGTCCTGTAGCAAGTGTCTCTAGTCACCTACATCTAAGCATATTCCTTTTTCACAATGTCTCGCAAGGAGAAACTCTGCCTGCTGAGAAAACATCTCCCATGGTGTTTTAGAAGGTACAAGAAAGCCTGCAGAGTGTTTTGCAAGAAGTAAAAGAAAGTTATCCAAAACCCCTAAAATTCGAATTGTACTGGGAAAGGAAAATGCAGGAGAGTGGAAAGGTACTGTTTTCTCTCAGTTTCCAAGCTGCTTACAAAATGCCAGTGTTGTGCACCCTTTAGCTTTGCAGCGTCCTGTAAAAGTGCCTCTAGTCACCTACATCTAAGCATATACCTTTTTCACTGTATCTCCAAAGGAGAATCTTTGCCTGTTGAGAAAACAGCTCCCATGGTTTTTAAAAGGGTACAAGAAGGTCTGCAGAGTGTTTTGCAAGAAGTACAAGAAAGTTGTCCAAAACCCCGAAAATTCGAATTGTACTGGGAAAGGAAAATGCAGGAGAGTGGAAAGGTACTGTTTTCTCTCAGTTTGCAAGCTGCTTACAAAATGCCAGTGTTGTGCAGCCTTTAGCTTTGCAGCATCCTGTAGCAAGTGTCTCTAGTCACCTACATCTAAGCATATTCCTTTTTCACAATGTCTCACAAGGAGAAACTCTGCCTGCTGAGAAAACATCTCCCATGGTGTTTTAGAAGGTACAAGAAGGCCTGCAGAGTGTTTTGCAAGAAGTAAACAAAGTGATCCAAAACCCCTAAAATTCGAATTGTACTGGGAAAGGAAAATGCAGGAGAGTGGAAAGGTACTGTTTTCTATCAGTTTGCAAACTGTGCCACAATGCCAGTATTGTGCAGCCCTTAGCTTTGCAGCGTCCTGTAGCTAGTGCCTCTAGTCACCTACATCTAAGCAAATAGTTTTTTCACTGTATCTCCTAAGGAGAAACTTTGCCTGTTGAGAAAACAGCTCCCATGGTTTTTAAAAGGGTACAAGAAGGTCTGCAGAGTGTTTTGCAAGAAGTACAAGAAAGTTGTCCAAAACCCCTAAAATTCGAATTGTACTGGGAAAGGAAAATGCAGGAGAGTGGAAAGGTACTGTTTTCTCTCAGTTTGCAAGCTGCTTACAAAATGCCAGTGTTGTGCAGCCTTTAGCTTTGCAGCGTCCTGTAGCAAGTGTCTCTAGTCACCTACATCTAAGCATATTCCTTTTTCACAATGTCTCGCAAGGAGAAACTCTGCCTGCTGAGAAAACATCTCCCATGGTGTTTTAGAAGGTACAAGAAAGCCTGCAGAGTGTTTTGCAAGAAGTAAAAGAAAGTTATCCAAAACCCCTAAAATTCGAATTGTACTGGGAAAGGAAAATGCAGGAGAGTGGAAAGGTACTGTTTTCTCTCAGTTTCCAAGCTGCTTACAAAATGCCAGTGTTGTGCACCCTTTAGCTTTGCAGCGTCCTGTAAAAGTGCCTCTAGTCACCTACATCTAAGCATATACCTTTTTCACTGTATCTCCAAAGGAGAATCTTTGCCTGTTGAGAAAACAGCTCCCATGGTTTTTAAAAGGGTACAAGAAGGTCTGCAGAGTCTTTTGCAAGAAGTACAAGAAAGTTGTCCAAAACCCCGAAAATTCGAATTGTACTGGGAAAGGAAAATGCAGGAGAGTGGAAAGGTACTGTTTTCTCTCAGTTTGAGATCTGCTTACAAAATGCCAGTGTTGTGCAGCCTTTAGCTTTGCAGCATCCTGTAGCAAGTGTCTCTAGTCACCTACATCTAAGCATATTCCTTTTTCACAATGTCTCACAAGGAGAAACTCTGCCTGCTGAGAAAACATTTCCCATGGTGTTTTAGAAGGTACAAGAAGGCCTGCAGAGTGTTTTGCAAGAAGTAAACAAAGTGATCCAAAACCCCTAAAATTCGAATTGTACTGGGAAAGGAAAATGCAGGAGAGTGGAAAGGTACTGTTTTCTATCAGTTTGCAAACTGTGCCACAATGCCAGTATTGTGCAGCCCTTAGCTTTGCAGCGTCCTGTAGCTAGTGCCTCTAGTCACCTACATCTAAGCAAATAGTTTTTTCACTGTATCTCCTAAGGAGAAACTTTGCCTGTTGAGAAAACAGCTCCCATGGTTTTTAAAAGGGTACAAGAAGGTCTGCAGAGTGTTTTGCAAGAAGTACAAGAAAGTTGTCCAAAACCCCTAAAATTCGAATTGTACTGGGAAAGGAAAATGCAGGAGAGTGGAAAGGTACTGTTTTCTCTCAGTTTGCAAGCTGCTTACAAAATGCCAGTGTTGTGCAGCCTTTAGCTTTGCAGCGTCCTGTAGCAAGTGTCTCTAGTCACCTACATCTAAGCAAATTGCTTTTTAACAATGTCTCGCAAGGAGAAACTCTGCCTGCGGAGAAAACATCTCCCATGGTGTTTTAGAAGGTACAAGAAGGTCTGCAGAGTGCTTTGCAAGAAGTAAAAGAAAGTTGTCCAAAACCCCTTCGATTCGAATTTCACTGGGAAAGGAAAATGCAGGAGAGTGCAGGGGTACTGTTTTCTCTCAGTTTGCAAACTCTTCCACAATGCAAGTGTTGTGCAGCCATTACCTGAAGTTGGGCTGGCCGATGTTAGAGATGCCCGGCAAGCTTGCCAGCCCGCTTGCAGTCAGCAGAGACGTGGCCACAGTTCAGCTTCAGCCCGTGGGTGAAGTGAAGGAGAGACTCTCCAGTGTCAGGCACAGTCAGGTCTATTGTGTTCCCACTGGAATCTGAAAAGTGGAGGGTCCCGAGGGCGGGACCGTAACAGGTTATAAAGAGAGTGGGAGGTATGGGGTGGCAACACTCAGGAACAAATGGGGGTCCAGGGAAGGGTGTTACAAAAATGATACACATGGAAGGAAAACTAATGGGGAAGAACTTAGGGAGGGGCCCCGGCCCCCTAACCAATCACTCGACGACCTAGTGAGAGATTTCTAGAAAAAGAGGCAGAAGGGCCGAGTGACTGGCAAGAAGCCGGGGGTGGAGAATGGAGAGAATACATTAGTTGTCATGGTAACTAAGGAGAGGTCAGGCGATTGACACTTAACTGGAGAAAAACTCGGGACGAAACATAGCCAAAACAACTGAGGGGGAGCAGAACAAACCACAACAATTACCTTTGCAGTGCACTGTAGCATAGGCCTCTAGTCACCTACATCTAAGCAAATACCTTTTTCACTGTATCTCCAAAGGAGAATCTTTGCCTGTTGAGAAAACAGCTCCCATGGTTTTTAAAAGGGTACAAGAAGGTCTGCAGAGTCTTTTGCAAGAAGTACAAGAAAGTTGTCCAAAACCCCGAAAATTCGAATTGTACTGGGAAAGGAAAATGCAGGAGAGTGGAAAGGTACTGTTTTCTCTCAGTTTGCAAGCTGCTTACAAAATGCCAGTGTTGTGCAGCCTTTAGCTTTGCAGCGTCCTGTAGCAAGTGTCTCTAGTCACCTACATCTAAGCATATTCCTTTTTCACAATGTCTCGCAAGGAGAAACTCTGCCTGCTGAGAAAACATCTCCCATGGTGTTTTAGAAGGTACAAGAAAGCCTGCAGAGTGTTTTGCAAGAAGTAAAAGAAAGTTATCCAAAACCCCTAAAATTCGAATTGTACTGGGAAAGGAAAATGCAGGAGAGTGGAAAGGTACTGTTTTCTCTCAGTTTCCAAGCTGCTTACAAAATGCCAGTGTTGTGCACCCTTTAGCTTTGCAGCGTCCTGTAAAAGTGCCTCTAGTCACCTACATCTAAGCAAATACCTTTTTCACTGTATCTCCAAAGGAGAATCTTTGCCTGTTGAGAAAACAGCTCCCATGGTTTTTAAAAGGGTACAAGAAGGTCTGCACAGTGTTTTGCAAGAAGTACAAGAAAGTTGTCCAAAACCCCGAAAATTCGAATTGTACTGGGAAAGGAAAATGCAGGAGAGTGGAAAGGTACTGTTTTCTCTCAGTTTGCAAGCTGCTTACAAAATGCCAGTGTTGTGCAGCCTTTAGCTTTGCAGCATCCTGTAGCAAGTGTCTCTAGTCACCTACATCTAAGCATATTCCTTTTTCACAATGTCTCACAAGGAGAAACTCTGCCTGCTGAGAAAACATCTCCCATGGTGTTTTAGAAGGTACAAGAAGGTCTGCAGAGTGTTTTGAAGAAGTAAAAGAAAGTTGTCCAAAACCCCGAAAATTCGAATTGTACTGGGAAAGGAAAATGCAGGAGAGTGGAAAGGTACTGTTTTCTCTCAGTTTGCAAGCTGCTTACAAAATGCCAGTGTTGTGCAGCCTTTAGCTTTGCAGCGTCCTGTAGCAAGTGTCTCTAGTCACCTACATCTAAGCATATTCCTTTTTCACAATGTCTCGCAAGGAGAAACTCTGCCTGCTGAGAAAACATCTCCCATGGTGTTTTAGAAGGTACAAGAAAGCCTGCAGAGTGTTTTGCAAGAAGTACAAGAAAGTTGTCCAAAACCCCGAAGATTCGAATTGTACTGGGAAAGGAAAATGCAGGAGAGTGCAGGCGTACTGTTTTCTATCAGTTTGCAAACTGTGCCACAATGCAAGTGTTGTGCAGCATTTACCTTTGCAGTACACTGTAGGAATTGCCTCTAGTCACCTACATCTAAGCAAATACCTTTTTCACTGTATCTCCAAAGGAGAATCTTTGCCTGTTGAGAAAACAGCTCCCATGGTTTTTAAAAGGGTACAAGAATGTCTGCAGAGTCTTTTGCAAGAAGTACAAGAAAGTTGTCCAAAACCCCTTCGATTCGAATTGTACTGGGAAAGGAAAATGCAGGAGAGTGGAAAGGTACTGTTTTCTCTCAGTTTGCAAGCTGCTTACAAAATGCCAGTGTTGTGCAGCCTTTAGCTTTGCAGCGTCCTGTAGCAAGTGTCTCTAGTCACCTACATCTAAGCATATTCCTTTTTCACAATGTCTCACAAGGAGAAACTCTGCCTGCTGAGAAAACATCTCCCATGGTGTTTTAGAAGGTACAAGAAGGCCTGCAGAGTGTTTTGCAAGAAGTAAACAAAGTGATCCAAAACCCCTAAAATTCGAATTGTACTGGGAAAGGAAAATGCAGGAGAGTGGAAAGGTACTGTTTTCTATCAGTTTGCAAACTGTGCCACAATGCCAGTATTGTGCAGCCCTTAGCTTTGCAGCGTCCTGTAGCTAGTGCCTCTAGTCACCTACATCTAAGCAAATAGTTTTTTCACTGTATCTCCTAAGGAGAAACTTTGCCTGTTGAGAAAACATCTCCCATGGTGTTTTAGAAGGTACAAGAAGGTCTGCAGAGTGTTTTGCAAGAAGTAAAAGAAAGTTGTCCAAAACCCCTTCGATTCGAATTGTACTGGGAAAGGAAAATGCAGGAGAGTGGAAAGGTACTGTTTTCTCTCAGTTTGCAAGCTGCTTACAAAATGCCAGTGTTGTGCAGCCTTTAGCTTTGCAGCGTCCTGTAGCAAGTGTCTCTAGTCACCTACATCTAAGCAAATTGCTTTTTAACAATGTCTCGCAAGGAGAAACTCTGCCTGCTGAGAAAACATCTCCCATGGTGTTTTAGAAGGTACAAGAAGGTCTGCAGAGTGTTTTGTAAGAAGTACAAGAAAGTTGTCCAAAACCCCTAAAATTCAAATTGTACTGGGAAAGGAAAATGCAGGAGAGTGCAGGGGTAATGTTTTCTATCAGTTTGCAAACTGTGCCACAATGCAAGTGTTGTGCAGCCTTTACCTTTGCAGTGCACTGTAGCAAGTGCCTCTAGTCACCTACATCTAAGCAAATTCCTTTTTCACAATGTCTCGCAAGGAGAAACTCTGCCTGCTGAGAAAACATCTCCCATGGTGTTTTAGAAGGTACAAGAAGGTCTGCAGAGTGTTTTGAAGAAGTAAAAGAAAGTTGTCCAAAACCCCTAAAATTCGAATTGTACTGGGAAAGGAAAATGCAGGAGAGTGGAAAGGTACTGTTTTCTCTCAGTTTGCAAGCTGCTTACAAAATGCCAGTGTTGTGCAGCCTTTAGCTTTGCAGCGTCCTGTAGCAAGTGTCTCTAGTCACCTACATCTAAGCAAATTGCTTTTTAACAATGTCTCGCAAGGAGAAACTCTGCCTGCGGAGAAAACATCTCCCATGGTGTTTTAGAAGGTACAAGAAGGTCTGCAGAGTGCTTTGCAAGAAGTAAAAGAAAGTTGTCCAAAACCCCTTCGATTCGAATTTCACTGGGAAAGGAAAATGCAGGAGAGTGCAGGGGTACTGTTTTCTCTCAGTTTGCAAACTCTTCCACAATGCAAGTGTTGTGCAGCCATTACCTGAAGTTGGGCTGGCCGATGTTAGAGATGCCCGGCAAGCTTGCCAGCCCGCTTGCAGTCAGCAGAGACGTGGCCACAGTTCAGCTTCAGCCCGTGGGTGAAGTGAAGGAGAGACTCTCCAGTGTCAGGCACAGTCAGGTCTATTGTGTTCCCACTGGAATCTGAAAAGTGGAGGGTCCCGAGGGCGGGACCGTAACAGGTTATAAAGAGAGTGGGAGGTATGGGGTGGCAACACTCAGGAACAAATGGGGGTCCAGGGAAGGGTGTTACAAAAATGATACACATGGAAGGAAAACTAATGGGGAAGAACTTAGGGAGGGGCCCCGGCCCCCTAACCAATCACTCGACGACCTAGTGAGAGATTTCTAGAAAAAGAGGCAGAAGGGCCGAGTGACTGGCAAGAAGCCGGGGGTGGAGAATGGAGAGAATACATTAGTTGTCATGGTAACTAAGGAGAGGTCAGGCGATTGACACTTAACTGGAGAAAAACTCGGGACGAAACATAGCCAAAACAACTGAGGGGGAGCAGAACAAACCACAACAATTACCTTTGCAGTGCACTGTAGCAAGTGCCTCTAGTCACCTACATCTAAGCAAATTCCTTTTTCACAATGTCTCGCAAGGAGAAACTCTGCCTGCTGAGAAAACATCTCCCATGGTGTTTTAGAAGGTACAAGAAGGTCTGCAGAGTGTTTTGAAGAAGTAAAAGAAAGTTGTCCAAAACCCCGAAAATTCGAATTGTACTGGGAAAGGAAAATGCAGGAGAGTGGAAAGGTACTGTTTTCTCTCAGTTTGCAAGCTGCTTACAAAATGCCAGTGTTGTGCAGCCTTTAGCTTTGCAGCGTCCTGTAGCAAGTGTCTCTAGTCACCTACATCTAAGCATATTCCTTTTTCACAATGTCTCGCAAGGAGAAACTCTGCCTGCTGAGAAAACATCTCCCATGGTGTTTTAGAAGGTACAAGAAAGCCTGCAGAGTGTTTTGCAAGAAGTACAAGAAAGTTGTCCAAAACCCCGAAAATTCGAATTGTACTGGGAAAGGAAAATGCAGGAGAGTGCAGGCGTACTGTTTTCTATCAGTTTGCAAACTGTGCCACAATGCAAGTGTTGTGCAGCATTTACCTTTGCAGTACACTGTAGGAATTGCCTCTAGTCACCTACATCTAAGCAAATACCTTTTTCACTGTATCTCCAAAGGAGAATCTTTGCCTGTTGAGAAAACAGCTCCCATGGTTTTTAAAAGGGTACAAGAAGGTCTGCAGAGTCTTTTGCAAGAAGTACAAGAAAGTTGTCCAAAACCCCTTCGATTCGAATTGTACTGGGAAAGGAAAATGCAGGAGAGTGGAAAGGTACTGTTTTCTCTCAGTTTGCAAGCTGCTTACAAAATGCCAGTGTTGTGCAGCCTTTAGCTTTGCAGCATCCTGTAGCAAGTGTCTCTAGTCACCTACATCTAAGCATATTCCTTTTTCACAATGTCTCACAAGGAGAAACTCTGCCTGCTGAGAAAACATCTCCCATGGTGTTTTAGAAGGTACAAGAAGGCCTGCAGAGTGTTTTGCAAGAAGTAAACAAAGTGATCCAAAACCCCTAAAATTCGAATTGTACTGGGAAAGGAAAATGCAGGAGAGTGGAAAGGTACTGTTTTCTATCAGTTTGCAAACTGTGCCACAATGCCAGTATTGTGCAGCCCTTAGCTTTGCAGCGTCCTGTAGCTAGTGCCTCTAGTCACCTACATCTAAGCAAATAGTTTTTTCACTGTATCTCCTAAGGAGAAACTTTGCCTGTTGAGAAAACAGCTCCCATGGTTTTTAAAAGGGTACAAGAAGGTCTGCAGAGTCTTTTGCAAGAAGTACAAGAAAGTTGTCCAAAACCCCGAAAATTCAAATTGTACTGGGAAAGGAAAATGCAGGAGAGTGGAAAGGTACTGTTTTCTCTCAGTTTGCAAGCTGCTTACAAAATGCCAGTGTTGTGCAGCCTTTAGCTTTGCAGCGTCCTGTAGCAAGTGTCTCTAGTCACCTACATCTAAGCATATTCCTTTTTCACAATGTCTCGCAAGGAGAAACTCTGCCTGCGGAGAAAACATCTCCCATGGTGTTTTAGAAGGTACAAGAAGGTCTGCAGAGTGTTTTGCAAGAAGTAAAAGAAAGTTGTCCAAAACCCCTAAACTTCGAATTGTACTGGGAAAGGAAAATGCAGGAGAGTGGAAAGGAACTGTTTTCTATCAGTTTGCAAACTGTGCCACAATGCAAGTGTTGTGCAGCATTTACCTTTGCAGTACACTGTAGGAATTTCATCTAGTCACCTACATCTAAGCAAATACCTTTTTCACTGTATCTCCAAAGGAGAATCTTTGCCTGTTGAGAAAACAGCTCCCATGGTTTTTAAAAGGGTACAAGAAGGTCTGCAGAGTGTTTTGCAAGAAGTACAAGAAAGTTGTCCAAAACCCCTTCGATTCGAATTGTACTGGGAAAGGAAAATGCAGGAGAGTGGAAAGGTACTGTTTTCTCTCAGTTTGCAAGCTGCTTACAAAATGCCAGTGTTGTGCAGCCTTTAGCTTTGCAGCGTCCTGTAGCAAGTGTCTCTAGTCACCTACATCTAAGCATATTCCTTTTTCACAATGTCTCGCAAGGAGAAACTCTGCCTGCTGAGAAAACATCTCCCATGGTGTTTTAGAAGGTACAAGAAGGCCTGCAGAGTGTTTTGCAAGAAGTAAAAGAAAGTTGTCCAAAACCCCTAAAATTCGAATTGTACTTGGAAAGGAAAATGCAGGAGAGTGGAAAGGTACTGTTTTCTCTCAGTTTGCAAACTGTGCCACAATGCCAGTGTTGTGCAGCCTTTAGCTTTGCAGCGTCCTGTAGCTAGTGCCTTTAGTCACCTACATCTAAGCAAATAGTTTTTTCACTGTATCTCCTAAGGAGAAACTTTGCCTGTTGAGAAAACAGCTCCCATGGTTTTGAAAAGGGTACAAGAAGGTCTGCAGAGTCTTTTGCAAGAAGTACAAGAAAGTTGTCCAAAACCCCGAAAATTCGAATTGTACTGGGAAAGGAAAATGCAGGAGAGTGGAAAGGTACTGTTTTCTCTCAGTTTGCAAGCTGCTTACAAAATGCCAGTGTTGTGCAGCCTTTAGCTTTGCAGCGACCTGTAGCAAGTGTCTCTAGTCACCTACATCTAAGCATATTCCTTTTTCACAATGTCTCGCAAGGAGAAACTCTGCCTGCTGAGAAAACATCTCCCATGGTGTTTTAGAAGGTACAAGAAGGCCTGCAGAGTGTTTTGCAAGAAGTAAACAAAGTGATCCAAAACCCCTTCGATTCGAATTGTACTGGGAAAGGAAAATGCAGGAGAGTGGAAAGGTACTGTTTTCTATCAGTTTGCAAACTGTGCCACAATGCCAGTATTGTGCAGCCTTTAGCTTTGCAGCGTCCTGTAGCTAGTGCCTCTAGTCACCTACATCTAAGCAAATAGTTTTTTCACTGTATCTCCTAAGGAGAAACTTTGCCTGTTGAGAAAACAGCTCCCATGGTTTTTAAAAGGGTACAAGAAGGTCTGCAGAGTGTTTTGCAAGAAGTACAAGAAAGTTGTCCAAAACCCCGAAAATTCGAATTGTACTGAGAAAGGAAAATGCAGGAGAGTGGAAAGGTACTGTTTTCTCTCAGTTTGCAAGCTGCTTTCAAAATGCCAGTGTTGTGCAGCCTTTAGCTTTGCAGCGTCCTGTAGCAACTGTCTCTAGTCACCTACATCTAAGCATATTCCTTTTTCACAATGTCTCGCAAGGAGAAACTCTGCCTGCTGAGAAAACATCTCCCATGGTGTTTTAGAAGGTACAAGAAGGTCTGCAGAGTGTTTTGCAAGAAGTAAATAAAGTTGTCCAAAACCCCTTCGATTCGAATTGTACTGGGAAAGGAAAATGCAGGAGAGTGGAAAGGTACTGTTTTCTCTCAGTTTGCAAGCTGCTTACGAAATGCCAGTGTTGTGCAGCCTTTAGCTTTGCAGCGTCCTGTAGCAAGTGTCTCTAGTCACCTACATCTAAGCAAATTGCTTTTTAACAATGTCTCGCAAGGAGAAACTCTGCCTGCTGAGAAAACATCTCCCATGGTGTTTTAGAAGGTACAAGAAGGTCTGCAGAGTGTTTTGCAAGAAGTACAAGAAAGTTGTCCAAAACCCCTAAAATTCAAATTGTACTGGGAAAGGAAAATGCAGGAGAGTGCAGGGGTTATGTTTTCTATCAGTTTGCAAACTGTGCCACAATGCAAGTGTTGTGCAGCCTTTACCTTTGCAGTGCACTGTAGCAAGTGCCTCTAGTCACCTACATCTAAGCAAATTCCTTTTTCACAATGTCTCGCAAGGAGAAACTCTGCCTGCTGAGAAAACATCTCCCATGGTGTTTTAGAAGGTACAAGAAGGTCTGCAGAGTGTTTTGAAGAAGTAAAAGAAAGTTGTCCAAAACCCCTAAAATTCGAATTGTACTGGGAAAGGAAAATGCAGGAGAGTGGAAAGGTACTGTTTTCTCTCAGTTTGCAAGCTGCTTACAAAATGCCAGTGTTGTGCAGCCTTTAGCTTTGCAGCGTCCTGTAGCAAGTGTCTCTAGTCACCTACATCTAAGCAAATTGCTTTTTAACAATGTCTCGCAAGGAGAAACTCTGCCTGCTGAGAAAACATCTCCCATGGTGTTTTAGAAGGTACAAGAAGGTCTGCAGAGTGCTTTGCAAGAAGTAAAAGAAAGTTGTCCAAAACCCCTTCGATTCGAATTGTACTGGGAAAGGAAAATGCAGGAGAGTGCAGGGGTACTGTTTTCTCTCAGTTTGCAAACTCTTCCACAATGCAAGTGTTGTGCAGCCATTACCTGAAGTTGGGCTGGCCGATGTTAGAGATGCCCGGCAAGCTTGCCAGCCCGCTTGCAGTCAGCAGAGACGTGGCCACAGTTCAGCTTCAGCCCGTGGGTGAAGTGAAGGAGAGACTCTCCAGTGTCAGGCACAGTCAGGTCTATTGTGTTCCCACTGGAATCTGAAAAGTGGAGGGTCCCGAGGGCGGGACCGTAACAGGTTATAAAGAGAGTGGGAGGTATGGGGTGGCAACACTCAGGAACAAATGGGGGTCCAGGGAAGGGTGTTACAAAAATGATACACATGGAAGGAAAACTAATGGGGAAGAACTTAGGGAGGGGCCCCGGCCCCCTAACCAATCACTCGACGACCTAGTGAGAGATTTCTAGAAAAAGAGGCAGAAGGGCCGAGTGACTGGCAAGAAGCCAGGGGTGGAGAATGGAGAGAATACATTAGTTGTCATGGTAACTAAGGAGAGGTCAGGCGATTGACACTTAACTGGAGAAAAACTCGGGACGAAACATAGCCAAAACAACTGAGGGGGAGCAGAACAAACCACAACAATTACCTTTGCAGTGCACTGTAGCATAGGCCTCTAGTCACCTACATCTAAGCAAATACCTTTTTCACTGTATCTCCAAAGGAGAATCTTTGCCTGTTGAGAAAACAGCTCCCATGGTTTTTAAAAGGGTACAAGAAGGTCTGCAGAGTCTTTTGCAAGAAGTACAAGAAAGTTGTCCAAAACCCCGAAAATTCGAATTGTACTGGGAAAGGAAAATGCAGGAGAGTGGAAAGGTACTGTTTTCTCTCAGTTTGCAAGCTGCTTACAAAATGCCAGTGTTGTGCAGCCTTTAGCTTTGCAGCGTCCTGTAGCAAGTGTCTCTAGTCACCTACATCTAAGCATATTCCTTTTTCACAATGTCTCGCAAGGAGAAACTCTGCCTGCTGAGAAAACATCTCCCATGGTGTTTTAGAAGGTACAAGAAAGCCTGCAGAGTGTTTTGCAAGAAGTAAAAGAAAGTTATCCAAAACCCCTAAAATTCGAATTGTACTGGGAAAGGAAAATGCAGGAGAGTGGAAAGGTACTGTTTTCTCTCAGTTTCCAAGCTGCTTACAAAATGCCAGTGTTGTGCACCCTTTAGCTTTGCAGCGTCCTGTAAAAGTGCCTCTAGTCACCTACATCTAAGCATATACCTTTTTCACTGTATCTCCAAAGGAGAATCTTTGCCTGTTGAGAAAACAGCTCCCATGGTTTTTAAAAGGGTACAAGAAGGTCTGCAGAGTGTTTTGCAAGAAGTACAAGAAAGTTGTCCAAAACCCCGAAAATTCGAATTGTACTGGGAAAGGAAAATGCAGGAGAGTGGAAAGGTACTGTTTTCTCTCAGTTTGCAAGCTGCTTACAAAATGCCAGTGTTGTGCAGCCTTTAGCTTTGCAGCATCCTGTAGCAAGTGTCTCTAGTCACCTACATCTAAGCATATTCCTTTTTCACAATGTCTCACAAGGAGAAACTCTGCCTGCTGAGAAAACATCTCCCATGGTGTTTTAGAAGGTACAAGAAGGCCTGCAGAGTGTTTTGCAAGAAGTAAACAAAGTGATCCAAAACCCCTAAAATTCGAATTGTACTGGGAAAGGAAAATGCAGGAGAGTGGAAAGGTACTGTTTTCTATCAGTTTGCAAACTGTGCCACAATGCCAGTATTGTGCAGCCCTTAGCTTTGCAGCGTCCTGTAGCTAGTGCCTCTAGTCACCTACATCTAAGCAAATAGTTTTTTCACTGTATCTCCTAAGGAGAAACTTTGCCTGTTGAGAAAACAGCTCCCATGGTTTTTAAAAGGGTACAAGAAGGTCTGCAGAGTCTTTTGCAAGAAGTACAAGAAAGTTGTCCAAAACCCCTAAAATTCGAATTGTACTGGGAAAGGAAAATGCAGGAGAGTGGAAAGGTACTGTTTTCTCTCAGTTTGCAAGCTGCTTACAAAATGCCAGTGTTGTGCCGCCTTTAGCTTTGCAGCGTCCTGTAGCAAGTGTCTCTAGTCACCTACATCTAAGCATATTCCTTTTTCACAATGTCTCGCAAGGAGAAACTCTGCCTGCTGAGAAAACATCTCCCATGGTGTTTTAGAAGGTACAAGAAAGCCTGCAGAGTGTTTTGCAAGAAGTAAAAGAAAGTTATCCAAAACCCCTAAAATTCGAATTGTACTGGGAAAGGAAAATGCAGGAGAGTGGAAAGGTACTGTTTTTCTCTCAGTTTCCAAGCTGCTTACAAAATGCCAGTGTTGTGCACCCTTTAGCTTTGCAGCGTCCTGTAAAAGTGCCTCTAGTCACCTACATCTAAGCAAATACCTTTTTCACTGTATCTCCAAAGGAGAATCTTTGCCTGTTGAGAAAACAGCTCCCATGGTTTTTAAAAGGGTACAAGAAGGTCTGCAGAGTGTTTTGCAAGAAGTACAAGAAAGTTGTCCAAAACCCCTTCGATTCGAATTGTACTGGGAAAGGAAAATGCAGGAGAGTGGAAAGGTACTGTTTTCTCTCAGTTTGCAAGCTGCTTACAAAATGCCAGTGTTGTGCAGCCTTTAGCTTTGCAGCATCCTGTAGCAAGTGTCTCTAGTCACCTACATCTAAGCATATTCCTTTTTCACAATGTCTCACAAGGAGAAACTCTGCCTGCTGAGAAAACATCTCCCATGGTGTTTTAGAAGGTACAAGAAGGCCTGCAGAGTGTTTTGCAAGAAGTAAACAAAGTGATCCAAAACCCCTAAAATTCGAATTGTACTGGGAAAGGAAAATGCAGGAGAGTGGAAAGGTACTGTTTTCTATCAGTTTGCAAACTGTGCCACAATGCCAGTATTGTGCAGCCCTTAGCTTTGCAGCGTCCTGTAGCTAGTGCCTCTAGTCACCTACATCTAAGCAAATAGTTTTTTCACTGTATCTCCTAAGGAGAAACTTTGCCTGTTGAGAAAACAGCTCCCATGGTTTTTAAAAGGGTACAAGAAGGTCTGCAGAGTCTTTTGCAAGAAGTACAAGAAAGTTGTCCTAAACCCCGAAAATTCGAATTGTACTGGGAAAGGAAAATGCAGGAGAGTGGAAAGGTACTGTTTTCTCTCAGTTTGCAAGCTGCTTACAAAATGCCAGTGTTGTGCAGCCTTTAGCTTTGCAGCGTCCTGTAGCAAGTGTCTCTAGTCACCTACATCTAAGCAAATTGCTTTTTAACAATGTCTCGCAAGGAGAAACTCTGCCTGCGGAGAAAACATCTCCCATGGTGTTTTAGAAGGTACAAGAAGGTCTGCAGAGTGCTTTGCAAGAAGTAAAAGAAAGTTGTCCAAAACCCCTTCGATTCGAATTTCACTGGGAAAGGAAAATGCAGGAGAGTGCAGGGGTACTGTTTTCTCTCAGTTTGCAAACTCTTCCACAATGCAAGTGTTGTGCAGCCATTACCTGAAGTTGGGCTGGCCGATGTTAGAGATGCCCGGCAAGCTTGCCAGCCCGCTTGCAGTCAGCAGAGACGTGGCCACAGTTCAGCTTCAGCCCGTGGGTGAAGTGAAGGAGAGACTCTCCAGTGTCAGGCACAGTCAGGTCTATTGTGTTCCCACTGGAATCTGAAAAGTGGAGGGTCCCGAGGGCGGGACCGTAACAGGTTATAAAGAGAGTGGGAGGTATGGGGTGGCAACACTCAGGAACAAATGGGGGTCCAGGGAAGGGTGTTACAAAAATGATACACATGGAAGGAAAACTAATGGGGAAGAACTTAGGGAGGGGCCCCGGCCCCCTAACCAATCACTCGACGACCTAGTGAGAGATTTCTAGAAAAAGAGGCAGAAGGGCCGAGTGACTGGCAAGAAGCCAGGGGTGGAGAATGGAGAGAATACATTAGTTGTCATGGTAACTAAGGAGAGGTCAGGCGATTGACACTTAACTGGAGAAAAACTCGGGACGAAACATAGCCAAAACAACTGAGGGGGAGCAGAAAAAACCACAACAATTACCTTTGCAGTGCACTGTAGCATAGGCCTCTAGTCACCTACATCTAAGCAAATACCTTTTTCACTGTATCTCCAAAGGAGAATCTTTGCCTGTTGAGAAAACAGCTCCCATGGTTTTTAAAAGGGTACAAGAAGGTCTGCAGAGTCTTTTGCAAGAAGTACAAGAAAGTTGTCCAAAACCCCGAAAATTCGAATTGTACTGGGAAAGGAAAATGCAGGAGAGTGGAAAGGTACTGTTTTCTCTCAGTTTGCAAGCTGCTTTCAAAATGCCAGTGTTGTGCAGCCTTTAGCTTTGCAGCGTCCTGTAGCAAGTGTCTCTAGTCACCTACATCTAAGCATATTCCTTTTTCACAATGTCTCGCAAGGAGAAACTCTGCCTGCTGAGAAAACATCTCCCATGGTGTTTTAGAAGGTACAAGAAAGCCTGCAGAGTGTTTTGCAAGAAGTAAAAGAAAGTTATCCAAAACCCCTAAAATTCGAATTGTACTGGGAAAGGAAAATGCAGGAGAGTGGAAAGGTACTGTTTTCTCTCAGTTTCCAAGCTGCTTACAAAATGCCAGTGTTGTGCACCCTTTAGCTTTGCAGCGTCCTGTAAAAGTGCCTCTAGTCACCTACATCTAAGCAAATACCTTTTTCACTGTATCTCCAAAGGAGAATCTTTGCCTGTTGAGAAAACAGCTCCCATGGTTTTTAAAAGGGTACAAGAAGGTCTGCAGAGTGTTTTGCAAGAAGTACAAGAAAGTTGTCCAAAACCCCGAAAATTCGAATTGTACTGGGAAAGGAAAATGCAGGAGAGTGGAAAGGTACTGTTTTCTCTCAGTTTGCAAGCTGCTTACAAAATGCCAGTGTTGTGCAGCCTTTAGCTTTGCAGCATCCTGTAGCAAGTGTCTCTAGTCACCTACATCTAAGCATATTCCTTTTTCACAATGTCTCACAAGGAGAAACTCTGCCTGCTGAGAAAACATCTCCCATGGTGTTTTAGAAGGTACAAGAAGGCCTGCAGAGTGTTTTGCAAGAAGTAAACAAAGTGATCCAAAACCCCTAAAATTCGAATTGTACTGGGAAAGGAAAATGCAGGAGAGTGGAAAGGTACTGTTTTCTATCAGTTTGCAAACTGTGCCACAATGCCAGTGTTGTGCAGCCCTTAGCTTTGCAGCGTCCTGTAGCTAGTGCCTCTAGTCACCTACATCTAAGCAAATAGTTTTTTCACTGTATCTCCTAAGGAGAAACTTTGCCTGTTGAGAAAACAGCTCCCATGGTTTTTAAAAGGGTACAAGAAGGTCTGCAGAGTGTTTTGCAAGAAGTACAAGAAAGTTGTCCAAAACCCCGAAAATTCGAATTGTACTGGGAAAGGAAAATGCAGGAGAGTGGAAAGGTACTGTTTTCTCTCAGTTTGCAAGCTGCTTACAAAATGCCAGTGTTGTGCAGCCTTTAGCTTTGCAGCGTCCTGTAGCAAGTGTCTCTAGTCACCTACATCTAAGCATATTCCTTTTTCACAATGTCTCGCAAGGAGAAACTCTGCCTGCGGAGAAAACATCTCCCATGGTGTTTTAGAAGGTACAAGAAGGTCTGCAGAGTGTTTTGCAAGAAGTAAAAGAAAGTTGTCCAAAACCCCTAAACTTCGAATTGTACTGGGAAAGGAAAATGCAGGAGAGTGGAAAGGAACTGTTTTCTATCAGTTTGCAAACTGTGCCACAATGCAAGTGTTGTGCAGCATTTACCTTTGCAGTACACTGTAGGAATTGCATCTAGTCACCTACATCTAAGCAAATATCTTTTTCACTGTATCTCCAAAGGAGAATCTTTGCCTGTTGAGAAAACAGCTCCCATGGTTTTTAAAAGGGTACAAGAAGGTCTGCAGAGTGTTTTGCAAGAAGTACAAGAAAGTTGTCCAAAACCCCTTCGATTCGAATTGTACTGGGAAAGGAAAATGCAGGAGAGTGGAAAGGTACTGTTTTCTCTCAGTTTGCAAGCTGCTTTCAAAATGCCAGTGTTGTGCAGCCTTTAGCTTTGCAGCGTCCTGTAGCAAGTGTCTCTAGTCACCTACATCTAAGCATATTCCTTTTTCACAATGTCTCGCAAGGAGAAACTCTGCCTGCTGAGAAAACATCTCCCATGGTGTTTTAGAAGGTACAAGAAGGCCTGCAGAGTGTTTTGCAAGAAGTAAAAGAAAGTTGTCCAAAACCCCTAAAATTCGAATTGTACTTGGAAAGGAAAATGCAGGAGAGTGGAAAGGTACTGTTTTCTATCAGTTTGCAAACTGTGCCACAATGCCAGTGTTGTGCAGCCTTTAGCTTTGCAGCGTCCTGTAGCTAGTGCCTTTAGTCACCTACATCTAAGCAAATAGTTTTTTCACTGTATCTCCTAAGGAGAAACTTTGCCTGTTGAGAAAACAGCTCCCATGGTTTTTAAAAGGGTACAAGAAGGTCTGCAGAGTCTTTTGCAAGAAGTACAAGAAAGTTGTCCAAAACCCCGAAAATTCGAATTGTACTGGGAAAGGAAAATGCAGGAGAGTGGAAAGGTACTGTTTTCTCTCAGTTTGCAAGCTGCTTACAAAATGCCAGTGTTGTGCAGCCTTTAGCTTTGCAGCGACCTGTAGCAAGTGTCTCTAGTCACCTACATCTAAGCATATTCCTTTTTCACAATGTCTCGCAAGGAGAAACTCTGCCTGCTGAGAAAACATCTCCCATGGTGTTTTAGAAGGTACAAGAAGGCCTGCAGAGTGTTTTGCAAGAATTAAACAAAGTGATCCAAAACCCCTTCGATTCGAATTGTACTGGGAAAGGAAAATGCAGGAGAGTGGAAAGGTACTGTTTTCTATCAGTTTGCAAACTGTGCCACAATGCCAGTATTGTGCAGCCTTTAGCTTTGCACCGTCCTGTAGCTAGTGCCTCTAGTCACCTACATCTAAGCAAATAGTTTTTTCACTGTATCTCCTAAGGAGACACTTTGCCTGTTGAGAAAACAGCTCCCATGGTTTTTAAAAGGGTACAAGAAGGTCTGCAGAGTGTTTTGCAAGAAGTACAAGAAAGTTGTCCAAAACCCCGAAAATTCGAATTGTACTGAGAAAGGAAAATGCAGGAGAGTGGAAAGGTACTGTTTTCTCTCAGTTTGCAAGCTGCTTTCAAAATGCCAGTGTTGTGCAGCCTTTAGCTTTGCAGCGTCCTGTAGCAAGTGTCTCTAGTCACCTACATCTAAGCATATTCCTTTTTCACAATGTCTCGCAAGGAGAAACTCTGCCTGCTAAGAAAACATCTCCCATGGTGTTTTAGAAGGTACAAGAAGGTCTGCAGAGTGTTTTGCAAGAAGTAAAAGAAAGTTGTCCAAAACCCCGAAAATTCGAATTGTACTGGGAAAGGAAAATGCAGGAGAGTGGAAAGGTACTGTTTTCTCTCAGTTTGCAAGCTGCTTACAAAATGCCAGTGTTGTGCAGCCTTTAGCTTTGCAGCGTCCTGTAGCAAGTGTCTCTAGTCACCTACATCTAAGCAAATTGCTTTTTAACAATGTCTCGCAAGGAGAAACTCTGCCTGCTGAGAAAACATCTCCCATGGTGTTTTAGAAGGTACAAGAAGGTCTGCAGAGTGTTTTGCAAGAAGTACAAGAAAGTTGTCCAAAACCCCTAAAATTCGAATTTCACTGGGAAAGGAAAATGCAGGATAGTGCAGGGGTAATGTTTTCTATCAGTTTGCAAACTGTGCCACAATGCAAGTGTTGTACAGCCTTTACCTTTGCAGTGCACTGTAGCAAGTGCCTCTAGTCACCTACATCTAAGCAAATTCCTTTTTCACAATGTCTCGCAAGGAGAAACTCTGCCTGCTGAGAAAACATCTCCCATGGTGTTTTAGAAGGTACAAGAAGGTCTGCAGTGTGTTTTGAAGAAGTACAAGAAAGTTGTCCAAAACCCCGAAAATTCGAATTGTACTGGGAAAGGAAAATGCAGGAGAGTGGAAAGGTACTGTTTTCTCTCAGTTTGCAAGCTGCTTACAAAATGCCAGTGTTGTGCAGCCTTTAGCTTTGCAGCATCCTGTAGCAAGTGTCTCTAGTCACCTACATCTAAGCATATTCCTTTTTCACAATGTCTCACAAGGAGAAACTCTGCCTGCTGAGAAAACATCTCCCATGGTGTTTTAGAAGGTACAAGAAGGCCTGCAGAGTGTTTTGCAAGAAGTAAACAAAGTGATCCAAAACCCCTAAAATTCGAATTGTACTGGGAAAGGAAAATGCAGGAGAGTGGAAAGGTACTGTTTTCTATCAGTTTGCAAACTGTGCCACAATGCCAGTATTGTGCAGCCTTTAGCTTTGCAGCGTCCTGTAGCTAGTGCCTCTAAACACCTACATCTAAGCAAATAGTTTTTTCACTGTATCTCCTAAGGAGAAACTTTGCCTGTTGAGAAAACAGCTCCCATGATTTTTAAAAGGGTACAAGAAGGTCTGCAGAGTCTTTTGCAAGAAGTACAAGAAAGTTGTCCAAAACCCCGAAAATTCGAATTGTACTGGGAAAGGAAAATGCAGGAGAGTGGAAAGGTACTGTTTTCTCTCAGTTTGCAAGCTGCTTACAAAATGCCAGTGTTGTGCAGCCTTTAGCTTTGCAGCGTCCTGTAGCAAGTGTCTCTAGTCACCTACATCTAAGCATATTCCTTTTTCACAATGTCTCGCAAGGAGAAACTCTGCCTGCGGAGAAAACATCTCCCATGGTGTTTTAGAAGGTACAAGAAGGTCTGCAGAGTGTTTTGCAAGAAGTAAAAGAAAGTTGTCCAAAACCCCTAAACTTCGAATTGTACTGGGAAAGGAAAATGCAGGAGAGTGGAAAGGAACTGTTTTCTATCAGTTTGCAAACTGTGCCACAATGCAAGTGTTGTGCAGCATTTACCTTTGCAGTACACTGTAGGAATTGCATCTAGTCACCTACATCTAAGCAAATACCTTTTTCACTGTATCTCCAAAGGAGAATCTTTGCCTGTTGAGAAAACAGCTCCCATGGTTTTTAAAAGGGTACAAGAAGGTCTGCAGAGTGTTTTGCAAGAAGTACAAGAAAGTTGTCCAAAACCCCTTCGATTCGAATTGTACTGGGAAAGGAAAATGCAGGAGAGTGGAAAGGTACTGTTTTCTCTCAGTTTGCAAGCTGCTTACAAAATGCCAGTGTTGTGCAGCCTTTAGCTTTGCAGCGTCCTGTAGCAAGTGTCTCTAGTCACCTACATCTAAGCATATTCCTTTTTCACAATGTCTCGCAAGGAGAAACTCTGCCTGCTGAGAAAACATCTCCCATGGTGTTTTAGAAGGTACAAGAAGGCCTGCAGAGTGTTTTGCAAGAAGTAAAAGAAAGTTGTCCAAAACCCCTAAAATTCGAATTGTACTTGGAAAGGAAAATGCAGGAGAGTGGAAAGGTACTGTTTTCTATCAGTTTGCAAACTGTGCCACAATGCCAGTGTTGTGCAGCCTTTAGCTTTGCAGCGTCCTGTAGCTAGTGCCTTTAGTCACCTACATCTAAGCAAATAGTTTTTTCACTGTATCTCCTAAGGAGAAACTTTGCCTGTTGAGAAAACAGCTCCCATGGTTTTTAAAAGGGTACAAGAAGGTCTGCAGAGTCTTTTGCAAGAAGTACAAGAAAGTTGTCCAAAACCCCGAAAATTCGAATTGTACTGGGAAAGGAAAATGCAGGAGAGTGGAAAGGTACTGTTTTCTCTCAGTTTGCAAGCTGCTTACAAAATGCCAGTGTTGTGCAGCCTTTAGCTTTGCAGCGACCTGTAGCAAGTGTCTCTAGTCACCTACATCTAAGCATATTCCTTTTTCACAATGTCTCGCAAGGAGAAACTCTGCCTGCTGAGAAAACATCTCCCATGGTGTTTTAGAAGGTACAAGAAGGCCTGCAGAGTGTTTTGCAAGAAGTAAACAAAGTGATCCAAAACCCCTTCGATTCGAATTGTACTGGGAAAGGAAAATGCAGGAGAGTGGAAAGGTACTGTTTTCTCTCAGTTTGCAAACTGTGCCACAATGCCAGTATTGTGCAGCCTTTAGCTTTGCACCGTCCTGTAGCTAGTGCCTCTAGTCACCTACATCTAAGCAAATAGTTTTTTCACTGTATCTCCTAAGGAGAAACTTTGCCTGTTGAGAAAACAGCTCCCATGGTTTTTAAAAGGGTACAAGAAGGTCTGCAGAGTCTTTTGCAAGAAGTACAAGAAAGTTGTCCAAAACCCCGAAAATTCGAATTGTACTGAGAAAGGAAAATGCAGGAGAGTGGAAAGGTACTGTTTTCTCTCAGTTTGCAAGCTGCTTTCAAAATGCCAGTGTTGTGCAGCCTTTAGCTTTGCAGCGTCCTGTAGCAAGTGTCTCTAGTCACCTACATCTAAGCATATTCCTTTTTCACAATGTCTCGCAAGGAGAAACTCTGCCTGCTGAGAAAACATCTCCCATGGTGTTTTAGAAGGTACAAGAAGGTCTGCAGAGTGTTTTGCAAGAAGTAAAAGAAAGTTGTCCAAAACCCCGAAAATTCGAATTGTACTGGGAAAGGAAAATGCAGGAGAGTGGAAAGGTACTGTTTTCTCTCAGTTTGCAAGCTGCTTACAAAATGCCAGTGTTGTGCAGCCTTTAGCTTTGCAGCGTCCTGTAGCAAGTGTCTCTAGTCACCTACATCTAAGCAAATTGCTTTTTAACAATGTCTCGCAAGGAGAAACTCTGCCTGCTGAGAAAACATCTCCCATGGTGTTTTAGAAGGTACAAGAAGGTCTGCAGAGTGTTTTGCAAGAAGTACAAGAAAGTTGTCCAAAACCCCTAAAATTCGAATTTCACTGGGAAAGGAAAATGCAGGATAGTGCAGGGGTAATGTTTTCTATCAGTTTGCAAACTGTGCCACAATGCAAGTGTTGTACAGCCTTTACCTTTGCAGTGCACTGTAGTAAGTGCCTCTAGTCACCTACATCTAAGCAAATTCCTTTTTCACAATGTCTCGCAAGGAGAAACTCTGCCTGCTGAGAAAACATCTCCCATGGTGTTTTAGAAGGTACAAGAAGGTCTGCAGTGTGTTTTGAAGAAGTACAAGAAAGTTGTCCAAAACCCCGAAAATTCGAATTGTACTGGGAAAGGAAAATGCAGGAGAGTGGAAAGGTACTGTTTTCTCTCAGTTTGCAAGCTGCTTACAAAATGCCAGTGTTGTGCAGCCTTTAGCTTTGCAGCATCCTGTAGCAAGTGTCTCTAGTCACCTACATCTAAGCATATTCCTTTTTCACAATGTCTCACAAGGAGAAACTCTGCCTGCTGAGAAAACATCTCCCATGGTGTTTTAGAAGGTACAAGAAGGCCTGCAGAGTGTTTTGCAAGAAGTAAACAAAGTGATCCAAAACCCCTAAAATTCGAATTGTACTGGGAAAGGAAAATGCAGGAGAGTGGAAAGGTACTGTTTTCTATCAGTTTGCAAACTGTGCCACAATGCCAGTATTGTGCAGCCTTTAGCTTTGCAGCGTCCTGTAGCTAGTGCCTCTAAACACCTACATCTAAGCAAATAGTTTTTTCACTGTATCTCCTAAGGAGAAACTTTGCCTGTTGAGAAAACAGCTCCCATGGTTTTTAAAAGGGTACAAGAAGGTCTGCAGAGTCTTTTGCAAGAAGTACAAGAAAGTTGTCCAAAACCCCGAAAATTCGAATTGTACTGGGAAAGGAAAATGCAGGAGAGTGGAAAGGTACTGTTTTCTCTCAGTTTGCAAGCTGCTTACAAAACGCCAGTGTTGTGCAGCCTTTAGCTTTGCAGCGTCCTGTAGCAAGTGTCTCTAGTCACCTACATCTAAGCATATTCCTTTTTCACAATGTCTCGCAAGGAGAAACTCTGCCTGCGGAGAAAACATCTCCCATGGTGTTTTAGAAGGTACAAGAAGGTCTGCAGAGTGTTTTGCAAGAAGTAAAAGAAAGTTGTCCAAAACCCCTAAACTTCGAATTGAACTGGGAAAGGAAAATGCAGGAGAGTGGAAAGGAACTGTTTTCTATCAGTTTGCAAACTGTGCCACAATGCAAGTGTTGTGCAGCATTTAGCTTTGCAGCATCCTGTAGCTAGTGCCTTTAGTCACCTACATCTAAGCAAATACCTTTTTCACTGTATCTCCAAAGGAGAATCTTTGCCTGTTGAGAAAACAGCTCCCATGGTTTTTAAAAGGGTACAAGAAGGTCTGCAGAGTGTTTTGCAAGAAGTACAAGAAAGTTGTCTAAAACCCCGAAAATTCGAATTCTACTGGGAAAGGAAAATGCAGGAGAGTGGAAAGGTACTGTTTTCTCTCAGTTTGCAAGCTGCTTACAAAATGCCAGTGTTGTGCAGCCTTTAGCTTTGCAGCGTCCTGTAGCAAGTGTCTCTAGTCACCTGCATCTAAGCATATTCCTTTTTCACAATGTCTCGCAAGGAGAAACTCTGCCTGCTGAGAAAACATCTCCCATGGTGTTTTAGAAGGTACAAGAAGGCCTGCAGAGTGTTTTGCAAGAAGTAAACAAAGTGATCCAAAACCCCTAAAATTCGAATTGTACTGGGAAAGGAAAATGCAGGAGAGTGGAAAGGTACTGTTTTCTATCAGTTTGCAAACTGTGCCACAATGCCAGTATTGTGCAGCCTTTAGCTTTGCACCGTCCTGTAGCTAGTGCCTCTAGTCACCTACATCTAAGCAAATAGTTTTTTCACTGTATCTCCTAAGGAGAAACTTTGCCTGTTGAGAAAACAGCTCCCATGGTTTTTAAAAGGGTACAAGAAGGTCTGCAGAGTGTTTTGCAAGAAGTACAAGAAAGTTGTCCTAAACCCCGAAAATTCGAATTGTACTGAGAAAGGAAAATGCAGGAGAGTGGAAAGGTACTGTTTTCTCTCAGTTTGCAAGCTGCTTTCAAAATGCCAGTGTTGTGCAGCCTTTAGCTTTGCAGCGTCCTGTAGCAAGTGTCTCTAGTCACCTACATCTAAGCATATTCCTTTTTCACAATGTCTCGCAAGGAGAAACTCTGCCTGCTGAGAAAACATCTCCCATGGTGTTTTAGAAGGTACAAGAAGGTCTGCAGAGTGTTTTGCAAGAAGTAAAAGAAAGTTGTCCAAAACCCCTTCGATTCGAATTGTACTGGGAAAGGAAAATGCAGGAGAGTGGAAAGGTACTGTTTTCTCTCAGTTTGCAAGCTGCTTACAAAATGCCAGTGTTGTGCAGCCTTTAGCTTTGCAGCGTCCTGTAGCAAGTGTCTCTAGTCACCTACATCTAAGCAAATTGCTTTTTAACAATGTCTCGCAAGGAGAAACTCTGCCTGCTGAGAAAACATCTCCCATGGTGTTTTAGAAGGTACAAGAAGGTCTGCAGAGTGTTTTGCAAGAAGTACAAGAAAGTTGTCCAAAACCCCGAAAATTCGAATTGTACTGGGAAAGGAAAATGCAGGAGAGTGCAGGCGTACTGTTTTCTATCAGTTTGCAAACTGTGCCACAATGCAAGTGTTGTGCAGCATTTACCTTTGCAGTACACTGTAGGAATTGCCTCTAGTCACCTACATCTAAGCAAATACCTTTTTCACTGTATCTCCAAAGGAGAATCTTTGCCTGTTGAGAAAACAGCTCCCATGGTTTTTAAAAGGGTACAAGAAGTTGTGCAGAGTCTTTTGCAAGAAGTACAAGAAAGTTGTCCAAAACCCCTTCGATTCGAATTGTACTGGGAAAGGAAAATGCAGGAGAGTGGAAAGGTACTGTTTTCTCTCAGTTTGCAAGCTGCTTACAAAATGCCAGTGTTGTGCAGCCTTTAGCTTTGCAGCATCCTGTAGCAAGTGTCTCTAGTCACCTACATCTAAGCATATTCCTTTTTCACAATGTCTCACAAGGAGAAACTCTGCCTGCTGAGAAAACATCTCCCATGGTGTTTTAGAAGGTACAAGAAGGCCTGCAGAGTGTTTTGCAAGAAGTAAACAAAGTGATCCAAAACCCCTAAAATTCGAATTGTACTGGGAAAGGAAAATGCAGGAGAGTGGAAAGGTACTGTTTTCTATCAGTTTGCAAACTGTGCCACAATGCCAGTATTGTGCAGCCCTTAGCTTTGCAGCGTCCTGTAGCTAGTGCCTCTAGTCACCTACATCTAAGCAAATAGTTTTTTCACTGTATCTCCTAAGGAGAAACTTTGCCTGTTGAGAAAACAGCTCCCATGGTTTTTAAAAGGGTACAAGAAGGTCTGCAGAGTCTTTTGCAAGAAGTACAAGAAAGTTGTCCAAAACCCCGAAAATTCGAATTGTACTGGGAAAGGAAAATGCAGGAGAGTGGAAAGGTACTGTTTTCTCTCAGTTTGCAAGCTGCTTACAAAATGCCAGTGTTGTGCAGCCTTTAGCTTTGCAGCGTCCTGTAGCAAGTGTCTCTAGTCACCTACATCTAAGCATATTCCTTTTTCACAATGTCTCGCAAGGAGAAACTCTGCCTGCTGAGAAAACATCTCCCATGGTGTTTTAGAAGGTACAAGAAGGCCTGCAGAGTGTTTTGCAAGAAGTAAAAGAAAGTTGTCCAAAACCCCTAAAATTCGAATTGTACTTGGAAAGGAAAATGCAGGAGAGTGGAAAGGTACTGTTTTCTATCAGTTTGCAAACTGTGCCACAATGCCAGTATTGTGCAGCCTTTAGCTTTGCAGCGTCCTGTAGCTAGTGCCTCTAGTCACCTACATCTAAGCAAATAGTTTTTTCACTGTATCTCCTAAGGAGACACTTTGCCTGTTGAGAAAACAGCTCCCATGGTTTTTAAAAGGGTACAAGAAGGTCTGCAGAGTGTTTTGCAAGAAGTACAAGAAAGTTGTCCAAAACCCCGAAAATTCGAATTGTACTGAGAAAGGAAAATGCAGGAGAGTGGAAAGGTACTGTTTTCTCTCAGTTTGCAAGCTGCTTTCAAAATGCCAGTGTTGTGCAGCCTTTAGCTTTGCAGCGTCCTGTAGCAAGTGTCTCTAGTCACCTACATCTAAGCATATTCCTTTTTCACAATGTCTCGCAAGGAGAAACTCTGCCTGCTGAGAAAACATCTCCCATGGTGTTTTAGAAGGTACAAGAAGGTCTGCAGAGTGTTTTGCAAGAAGTAAAAGAAAGTTGTCCAAAACCCCGAAAATTCGAATTGTACTGGGAAAGGAAAATGCAGGAGAGTGGAAAGGTACTGTTTTCTCTCAGTTTGCAAGCTGCTTACAAAATGCCAGTGTTGTGCAGCCTTTAGCTTTGCAGCGTCCTGTAGCAAGTGTCTCTAGTCACCTACATCTAAGCAAATTGCTTTTTAACAATGTCTCGCAAGGAGAAACTCTGCCTGCTGAGAAAACATCTCCCATGGTGTTTTAGAAGGTACAAGAAGGTCTGCAGAGTGTTTTGCAAGAAGTACAAGAAAGTTGTCCAAAACCCCTTCGATTCGAATTTCACTGGGAAAGGAAAATGCAGGAGAGTGCAGGGGTAATGTTTTCTATCAGTTTGCAAACTGTGCCACAATGCAAGTGTTGTACAGCCTTTAGCTTTGCAGTGCACTGTAGCAAGTGCCTCTAGTCACCTACATCTAAGCAAATTCCTTTTTCACAATGTCTCGCAAGGAGAAACTCTGCCTGCTGAGAAAACATCTCCCATGGTGTTTTAGAAGGTACAAGAAGGTCTGCAGTGTGTTTTGAAGAAGTACAAGAAAGTTGTCCAAAACCCCTAAAATTCGAATTGTACTGGGAAAGGAAAATGCAGGAGAGTGGAAAGGTACTGTTTTCTCTCAGTTTGCAAGCTGCTTACAAAATGCCAGTGTTGTGCAGCCTTTAGCTTTGCAGCATCCTGTAGCAAGTGTCTCTAGTCACCTACATCTAAGCATATTCCTTTTTCACAATGTCTCACAAGGAGAAACTCTGCCTGCTGAGAAAACATCTCCCATGGTGTTTTAGAAGGTACAAGAAGGCCTGCAGAGTGTTTTGCAAGAAGTAAACAAAGTGATCCAAAACCCCTTCGATTCGAATTGTACTGGGAAAGGAAAATGCAGGAGAGTGCAGGCGTACTGTTTTCTATCAGTTTGCAAACTGTGCCACAATGCCAGTATTGTGCAGCCTTTAGCTTTGCAGAGTCCTGTAGCTAGTGCCTCTAAACACCTACATCTAAGCAAATAGTTTTTTCACTGTATCTCCTAAGGAGAAACTTTGCCTGTTGAGAAAACAGCTCCCATGGTTTTTAAAAGGGTACAAGAAGGTCTGCAGAGTCTTTTGCAAGAAGTACAAGAAAGTTGTCCAAAACCCCGAAAATTCGAATTGTACTGGGAAAGGAAAATGCAGGAGAGTGGAAAGGTACTGTTTTCTCTCAGTTTGCAAGCTGCTTACAAAATGCCAGTGTTGTGCAGCCTTTAGCTTTGCAGCGTCCTGTAGCAAGTGTCTCTAGTCACCTACATCTAAGCATATTCCTTTTTCACAATGTCTCGCAAGGAGAAACTCTGCCTGCGGAGAAAACATCTCCCATGGTGTTTTAGAAGGTACAAGAAGGTCTGCAGAGTGTTTTGCAAGAAGTAAAAGAAAGTTGTCCAAAACCCCTAAACTTCGAATTGAACTGGGAAAGGAAAATGCAGGAGAGTGGAAAGGAACTGTTTTCTATCAGTTTGCAAACTGTGCCACAATGCCAGTGTTGTGCAGCCTTTAGCTTTGCAGCGTCCTGTAGCTAGTGCCTTTAGTCACCTACATCTAAGCAAATACCTTTTTCACTGTATCTCCAAAGGAGAATCTTTGCCTGTTGAGAAAACAGCTCCCATGGTTTTTAAAAGGGTACAAGAAGGTCTGCAGAGTGTTTTGCAAGAAGTACAAGAAAGTTGTCCAAAACCCCGAAAATTCGAATTCTACTGGGAAAGGAAAATGCAGGAGAGTGGAAAGGTACTGTTTTCTCTCAGTTTGCAAGCTGCTTACAAAATGCCAGTGTTGTGCAGCCTTTAGCTTTGCAGCATCCTGTAGCAAGTGTCTCTAGTCACCTACATCTAAGCATATTCCTTTTTCACAATGTCTCACAAGGAGAAACTCTGCCTGCTGAGAAAACATCTCCCATGGTGTTTTAGAAGGTACAAGAAGGCCTGCAGAGTGTTTTGCAAGAAGTAAACAAAGTGATCCAAAACCCCTAAAATTCGAATTGTACTGGGAAAGGAAAATGCAGGAGAGTGGAAAGGTACTGTTTTCTTTCAGTTTGCAAACTGTGCCACAATGCCAGTATTGTGCAGCCTTTAGCTTTGCAGCGTCCTGTAGCTAGTGCCTCTAGTCACCTACATCTAAGCAAATAGTTTTTTCACTGTATCTCCTAAGGAGAAACTTTGCCTGTTGAGAAAACAGCTCCCATGGTTTTTAAAAGGGTACAAGAAGGTCTGCAGAGTCTTTTGCAAGAAGTACAAGAAAGTTGTCCAAAACCCCGAAAATTCGAATTGTACTGGGAAAGGAAAATGCAGGAGAGTGGAAAGGTACTGTTTTCTCTCAGTTTGCAAGCTGCTTACAAAATGCCAGTGTTGTGCAGCCTTTAGCTTTGCAGCGTCCTGTAGCAAGTGTCTCTAGTCACCTACATCTAAGCATATTCCTTTTTCACAATGTCTCGCAAGGAGAAACTCTGCCTGCGGAGAAAACATCTCCCATGGTGTTTTAGAAGGTACAAGAAGGTCTGCAGAGTGTTTTGCAAGAAGTAAAAGAAAGTTGTCCAAAACCCCTAAACTTCGAATTGTACTGGGAAAGGAAAATGCAGGAGAGTGGAAAGGAACTGTTTTCTATCAGTTTGCAAACTGTGCCACAATGCAAGTGTTGTGCAGCATTTACCTTTGCAGTACACTGTAGGAATTGCATCTAGTCACCTACATCTAAGCAAATACCTTTTTCACTGTATCTCCAAAGGAGAATCTTTGCCTGTTGAGAAAACAGCTCCCATGGTTTTTAAAAGGGTACAAGAAGGTCTGCAGAGTGTTTTGCAAGAAGTACAAGAAAGTTGTCCAAAACCCCTTCGATTCGAATTGTACTGGGAAAGGAAAATGCAGGAGAGTGGAAAGGTACTGTTTTCTCTCAGTTTGCAAGCTGCTTACAAAATGCCAGTGTTGTGCAGCCTTTAGCTTTGCAGCGTCCTGTAGCAAGTGTCTCTAGTCACCTACATCTAAGCATATTCCTTTTTCACAATGTCTCGCAAGGAGAAACTCTGCCTGCTGAGAAAACATCTCCCATGGTGTTTTAGAAGGTACAAGAAGGCCTGCAGAGTGTTTTGCAAGAAGTAAAAGAAAGTTGTCCAAAACCCCTAAAATTCGAATTGTACTTGGAAAGGAAAATGCAGGAGAGTGGAAAGGTACTGTTTTCTATCAGTTTGCAAACTGTGCCACAATGCCAGTGTTGTGCAGCCTTTAGCTTTGCAGCGTCCTGTAGCTAGTGCCTTTAGTCACCTACATCTAAGCAAATAGTTTTTTCACTGTATCTCCTAAGGAGAAACTTTGCCTGTTGAGAAAACAGCTCCCATGGTTTTTAAAAGGGTACAAGAAGGTCTGCAGAGTCTTTTGCAAGAAGTACAAGAAAGTTGTCCAAAACCCCGAAAATTCGAATTGTACTGGGAAAGGAAAATGCAGGAGAGTGGAAAGGTACTGTTTTCTCTCAGTTTGCAAGCTGCTTACAAAATGCCAGTGTTGTGCAGCCTTTAGCTTTGCAGCGACCTGTAGCAAGTGTCTCTAGTCACCTACATCTAAGCATATTCCTTTTTCACAATGTCTCGCAAGGAGAAACTCTGCCTGCTGAGAAAACATCTCCCATGGTGTTTTAGAAGGTACAAGAAGGCCTGCAGAGTGTTTTGCAAGAAGTAAACAAAGTGATCCAAAACCCCTTCGATTCGAATTGTACTGGGAAAGGAAAATGCAGGAGAGTGGAAAGGTACTGTTTTCTCTCAGTTTGCAAACTGTGCCACAATGCCAGTATTGTGCAGCCTTTAGCTTTGCACCGTCCTGTAGCTAGTGCCTCTAGTCACCTACATCTAAGCAAATAGTTTTTTCACTGTATCTCCTAAGGAGAAACTTTGCCTGTTGAGAAAACAGCTCCCATGGTTTTTAAAAGGGTACAAGAAGGTCTGCAGAGTCTTTTGCAAGAAGTACAAGAAAGTTGTCCAAAACCCCGAAAATTCGAATTGTACTGAGAAAGGAAAATGCAGGAGAGTGGAAAGGTACTGTTTTCTCTCAGTTTGCAAGCTGCTTTCAAAATGCCAGTGTTGTGCAGCCTTTAGCTTTGCAGCGTCCTGTAGCAAGTGTCTCTAGTCACCTACATCTAAGCATATTCCTTTTTCACAATGTCTCGCAAGGAGAAACTCTGCCTGCTGAGAAAACATCTCCCATGGTGTTTTAGAAGGTACAAGAAGGTCTGCAGAGTGTTTTGCAAGAAGTAAAAGAAAGTTGTCCAAAACCCCGAAAATTCGAATTGTACTGGGAAAGGAAAATGCAGGAGAGTGGAAAGGTACTGTTTTCTCTCAGTTTGCAAGCTGCTTACAAAATGCCAGTGTTGTGCAGCCTTTAGCTTTGCAGCGTCCTGTAGCAAGTGTCTCTAGTCACCTACATCTAAGCAAATTGCTTTTTAACAATGTCTCGCAAGGAGAAACTCTGCCTGCTGAGAAAACATCTCCCATGGTGTTTTAGAAGGTACAAGAAGGTCTGCAGAGTGTTTTGCAAGAAGTACAAGAAAGTTGTCCAAAACCCCTAAAATTCGAATTTCACTGGGAAAGGAAAATGCAGGATAGTGCAGGGGTAATGTTTTCTATCAGTTTGCAAACTGTGCCACAATGCAAGTGTTGTACAGCCTTTACCTTTGCAGTGCACTGTAGTAAGTGCCTCTAGTCACCTACATCTAAGCAAATTCCTTTTTCACAATGTCTCGCAAGGAGAAACTCTGCCTGCTGAGAAAACATCTCCCATGGTGTTTTAGAAGGTACAAGAAGGTCTGCAGTGTGTTTTGAAGAAGTACAAGAAAGTTGTCCAAAACCCCGAAAATTCGAATTGTACTGGGAAAGGAAAATGCAGGAGAGTGGAAAGGTACTGTTTTCTCTCAGTTTGCAAGCTGCTTACAAAATGCCAGTGTTGTGCAGCCTTTAGCTTTGCAGCATCCTGTAGCAAGTGTCTCTAGTCACCTACATCTAAGCATATTCCTTTTTCACAATGTCTCACAAGGAGAAACTCTGCCTGCTGAGAAAACATCTCCCATGGTGTTTTAGAAGGTACAAGAAGGCCTGCAGAGTGTTTTGCAAGAAGTAAACAAAGTGATCCAAAACCCCTAAAATTCGAATTGTACTGGGAAAGGAAAATGCAGGAGAGTGGAAAGGTACTGTTTTCTATCAGTTTGCAAACTGTGCCACAATGCCAGTATTGTGCAGCCTTTAGCTTTGCAGCGTCCTGTAGCTAGTGCCTCTAAACACCTACATCTAAGCAAATAGTTTTTTCACTGTATCTCCTAAGGAGAAACTTTGCCTGTTGAGAAAACAGCTCCCATGGTTTTTAAAAGGGTACAAGAAGGTCTGCAGAGTCTTTTGCAAGAAGTACAAGAAAGTTGTCCAAAACCCCGAAAATTCGAATTGTACTGGGAAAGGAAAATGCAGGAGAGTGGAAAGGTACTGTTTTCTCTCAGTTTGCAAGCTGCTTACAAAACGCCAGTGTTGTGCAGCCTTTAGCTTTGCAGCGTCCTGTAGCAAGTGTCTCTAGTCACCTACATCTAAGCATATTCCTTTTTCACAATGTCTCGCAAGGAGAAACTCTGCCTGCGGAGAAAACATCTCCCATGGTGTTTTAGAAGGTACAAGAAGGTCTGCAGAGTGTTTTGCAAGAAGTAAAAGAAAGTTGTCCAAAACCCCTAAACTTCGAATTGAACTGGGAAAGGAAAATGCAGGAGAGTGGAAAGGAACTGTTTTCTATCAGTTTGCAAACTGTGCCACAATGCAAGTGTTGTGCAGCATTTAGCTTTGCAGCATCCTGTAGCTAGTGCCTTTAGTCACCTACATCTAAGCAAATACCTTTTTCACTGTATCTCCAAAGGAGAATCTTTGCCTGTTGAGAAAACAGCTCCCATGGTTTTTAAAAGGGTACAAGAAGGTCTGCAGAGTGTTTTGCAAGAAGTACAAGAAAGTTGTCTAAAACCCCGAAAATTCGAATTCTACTGGGAAAGGAAAATGCAGGAGAGTGGAAAGGTACTGTTTTCTCTCAGTTTGCAAGCTGCTTACAAAATGCCAGTGTTGTGCAGCCTTTAGCTTTGCAGCGTCCTGTAGCAAGTGTCTCTAGTCACCTGCATCTAAGCATATTCCTTTTTCACAATGTCTCGCAAGGAGAAACTCTGCCTGCTGAGAAAACATCTCCCATGGTGTTTTAGAAGGTACAAGAAGGCCTGCAGAGTGTTTTGCAAGAAGTAAACAAAGTGATCCAAAACCCCTAAAATTCGAATTGTACTGGGAAAGGAAAATGCAGGAGAGTGGAAAGGTACTGTTTTCTATCAGTTTGCAAACTGTGCCACAATGCCAGTATTGTGCAGCCTTTAGCTTTGCACCGTCCTGTAGCTAGTGCCTCTAGTCACCTACATCTAAGCAAATAGTTTTTTCACTGTATCTCCTAAGGAGAAACTTTGCCTGTTGAGAAAACAGCTCCCATGGTTTTTAAAAGGGTACAAGAAGGTCTGCAGAGTGTTTTGCAAGAAGTACAAGAAAGTTGTCCTAAACCCCGAAAATTCGAATTGTACTGAGAAAGGAAAATGCAGGAGAGTGGAAAGGTACTGTTTTCTCTCAGTTTGCAAGCTGCTTTCAAAATGCCAGTGTTGTGCAGCCTTTAGCTTTGCAGCGTCCTGTAGCAAGTGTCTCTAGTCACCTACATCTAAGCATATTCCTTTTTCACAATGTCTCGCAAGGAGAAACTCTGCCTGCTGAGAAAACATCTCCCATGGTGTTTTAGAAGGTACAAGAAGGTCTGCAGAGTGTTTTGCAAGAAGTAAAAGAAAGTTGTCCAAAACCCCTTCGATTCGAATTGTACTGGGAAAGGAAAATGCAGGAGAGTGGAAAGGTACTGTTTTCTCTCAGTTTGCAAGCTGCTTACAAAATGCCAGTGTTGTGCAGCCTTTAGCTTTGCAGCGTCCTGTAGCAAGTGTCTCTAGTCACCTACATCTAAGCAAATTGCTTTTTAACAATGTCTCGCAAGGAGAAACTCTGCCTGCTGAGAAAACATCTCCCATGGTGTTTTAGAAGGTACAAGAAGGTCTGCAGAGTGTTTTGCAAGAAGTACAAGAAAGTTGTCCAAAACCCCGAAAATTCGAATTGTACTGGGAAAGGAAAATGCAGGAGAGTGCAGGCGTACTGTTTTCTATCAGTTTGCAAACTGTGCCACAATGCAAGTGTTGTGCAGCATTTACCTTTGCAGTACACTGTAGGAATTGCCTCTAGTCACCTACATCTAAGCAAATACCTTTTTCACTGTATCTCCAAAGGAGAATCTTTGCCTGTTGAGAAAACAGCTCCCATGGTTTTTAAAAGGGTACAAGAAGTTGTGCAGAGTCTTTTGCAAGAAGTACAAGAAAGTTGTCCAAAACCCCTTCGATTCGAATTGTACTGGGAAAGGAAAATGCAGGAGAGTGGAAAGGTACTGTTTTCTCTCAGTTTGCAAGCTGCTTACAAAATGCCAGTGTTGTGCAGCCTTTAGCTTTGCAGCATCCTGTAGCAAGTGTCTCTAGTCACCTACATCTAAGCATATTCCTTTTTCACAATGTCTCACAAGGAGAAACTCTGCCTGCTGAGAAAACATCTCCCATGGTGTTTTAGAAGGTACAAGAAGGCCTGCAGAGTGTTTTGCAAGAAGTAAACAAAGTGATCCAAAACCCCTAAAATTCGAATTGTACTGGGAAAGGAAAATGCAGGAGAGTGGAAAGGTACTGTTTTCTATCAGTTTGCAAACTGTGCCACAATGCCAGTATTGTGCAGCCCTTAGCTTTGCAGCGTCCTGTAGCTAGTGCCTCTAGTCACCTACATCTAAGCAAATAGTTTTTTCACTGTATCTCCTAAGGAGAAACTTTGCCTGTTGAGAAAACAGCTCCCATGGTTTTTAAAAGGGTACAAGAAGGTCTGCAGAGTGTTTTGCAAGAAGTACAAGAAAGTTGTCCAAAACCCCGAAAATTCGAATTGTACTGGGAAAGGAAAATGCAGGAGAGTGGAAAGGTACTGTTTTCTCTCAGTTTGCAAGCTGCTTACAAAATGCCAGTGTTGTGCAGCCTTTAGCTTTGCAGCGTCCTGTAGCAAGTGTCTCTAGTCACCTACATCTAAGCATATTCCTTTTTCACAATGTCTCGCAAGGAGAAACTCTGCCTGCTGAGAAAACATCTCCCATGGTGTTTTAGAAGGTACAAGAAGGCCTGCAGAGTGTTTTGCAAGAAGTAAAAGAAAGTTGTCCAAAACCCCTAAAATTCGAATTGTACTTGGAAAGGAAAATGCAGGAGAGTGGAAAGGTACTGTTTTCTATCAGTTTGCAAACTGTGCCACAATGCCAGTATTGTGCAGCCTTTAGCTTTGCAGCGTCCTGTAGCTAGTGCCTCTAGTCACCTACATCTAAGCAAATAGTTTTTTCACTGTATCTCCTAAGGAGACACTTTGCCTGTTGAGAAAACAGCTCCCATGGTTTTTAAAAGGGTACAAGAAGGTCTGCAGAGTGTTTTGCAAGAAGTACAAGAAAGTTGTCCAAAACCCCGAAAATTCGAATTGTACTGAGAAAGGAAAATGCAGGAGAGTGGAAAGGTACTGTTTTCTCTCAGTTTGCAAGCTGCTTTCAAAATGCCAGTGTTGTGCAGCCTTTAGCTTTGCAGCGTCCTGTAGCAAGTGTCTCTAGTCACCTACATCTAAGCATATTCCTTTTTCACAATGTCTCGCAAGGAGAAACTCTGCCTGCTGAGAAAACATCTCCCATGGTGTTTTAGAAGGTACAAGAAGGTCTGCAGAGTGTTTTGCAAGAAGTAAAAGAAAGTTGTCCAAAACCCCGAAAATTCGAATTGTACTGGGAAAGGAAAATGCAGGAGAGTGGAAAGGTACTGTTTTCTCTCAGTTTGCAAGCTGCTTACAAAATGCCAGTGTTGTGCAGCCTTTAGCTTTGCAGCGTCCTGTAGCAAGTGTCTCTAGTCACCTACATCTAAGCAAATTGCTTTTTAACAATGTCTCGCAAGGAGAAACTCTGCCTGCTGAGAAAACATCTCCCATGGTGTTTTAGAAGGTACAAGAAGGTCTGCAGAGTGTTTTGCAAGAAGTACAAGAAAGTTGTCCAAAACCCCTTCGATTCGAATTTCACTGGGAAAGGAAAATGCAGGAGAGTGCAGGGGTAATGTTTTCTATCAGTTTGCAAACTGTGCCACAATGCAAGTGTTGTACAGCCTTTAGCTTTGCAGTGCACTGTAGCAAGTGCCTCTAGTCACCTACATCTAAGCAAATTCCTTTTTCACAATGTCTCGCAAGGAGAAACTCTGCCTGCTGAGAAAACATCTCCCATGGTGTTTTAGAAGGTACAAGAAGGTCTGCAGTGTGTTTTGAAGAAGTACAAGAAAGTTGTCCAAAACCCCTAAAATTCGAATTGTACTGGGAAAGGAAAATGCAGGAGAGTGGAAAGGTACTGTTTTCTCTCAGTTTGCAAGCTGCTTACAAAATGCCAGTGTTGTGCAGCCTTTAGCTTTGCAGCATCCTGTAGCAAGTGTCTCTAGTCACCTACATCTAAGCATATTCCTTTTTCACAATGTCTCACAAGGAGAAACTCTGCCTGCTGAGAAAACATCTCCCATGGTGTTTTAGAAGGTACAAGAAGGCCTGCAGAGTGTTTTGCAAGAAGTAAACAAAGTGATCCAAAACCCCTAAAATTCGAATTGTACTGGGAAAGGAAAATGCAGGAGAGTGCAGGCGTACTGTTTTCTATCAGTTTGCAAACTGTGCCACAATGCCAGTATTGTGCAGCCTTTAGCTTTGCAGAGTCCTGTAGCTAGTGCCTCTAAACACCTACATCTAAGCAAATAGTTTTTTCACTGTATCTCCTAAGGAGAAACTTTGCCTGTTGAGAAAACAGCTCCCATGGTTTTTAAAAGGGTACAAGAAGGTCTGCAGAGTCTTTTGCAAGAAGTACAAGAAAGTTGTCCAAAACCCCGAAAATTCGAATTGTACTGGGAAAGGAAAATGCAGGAGAGTGGAAAGGTACTGTTTTCTCTCAGTTTGCAAGCTGCTTACAAAATGCCAGTGTTGTGCAGCCTTTAGCTTTGCAGCGTCCTGTAGCAAGTGTCTCTAGTCACCTACATCTAAGCATATTCCTTTTTCACAATGTCTCGCAAGGAGAAACTCTGCCTGCGGAGAAAACATCTCCCATGGTGTTTTAGAAGGTACAAGAAGGTCTGCAGAGTGTTTTGCAAGAAGTAAAAGAAAGTTGTCCAAAACCCCTAAACTTCGAATTGAACTGGGAAAGGAAAATGCAGGAGAGTGGAAAGGAACTGTTTTCTATCAGTTTGCAAACTGTGCCACAATGCCAGTGTTGTGCAGCCTTTAGCTTTGCAGCGTCCTGTAGCTAGTGCCTTTAGTCACCTACATCTAAGCAAATACCTTTTTCACTGTATCTCCAAAGGAGAATCTTTGCCTGTTGAGAAAACAGCTCCCATGGTTTTTAAAAGGGTACAAGAAGGTCTGCAGAGTGTTTTGCAAGAAGTACAAGAAAGTTGTCCAAAACCCCGAAAATTCGAATTCTACTGGGAAAGGAAAATGCAGGAGAGTGGAAAGGTACTGTTTTCTCTCAGTTTGCAAGCTGCTTACAAAATGCCAGTGTTGTGCAGCCTTTAGCTTTGCAGCATCCTGTAGCAAGTGTCTCTAGTCACCTACATCTAAGCATATTCCTTTTTCACAATGTCTCACAAGGAGAAACTCTGCCTGCTGAGAAAACATCTCCCATGGTGTTTTAGAAGGTACAAGAAGGCCTGCAGAGTGTTTTGCAAGAAGTAAACAAAGTGATCCAAAACCCCTAAAATTCGAATTGTACTGGGAAAGGAAAATGCAGGAGAGTGGAAAGGTACTGTTTTCTTTCAGTTTGCAAACTGTGCCACAATGCCAGTATTGTGCAGCCTTTAGCTTTGCAGCGTCCTGTAGCTAGTGCCTCTAGTCACCTACATCTAAGCAAATAGTTTTTTCACTGTATCTCCTAAGGAGAAACTTTGCCTGTTGAGAAAACAGCTCCCATGGTTTTTAAAAGGGTACAAGAAGGTCTGCAGAGTCTTTTGCAAGAAGTACAAGAAAGTTGTCCAAAACCCCGAAAATTCGAATTGTACTGGGAAAGGAAAATGCAGGAGAGTGGAAAGGTACTGTTTTCTCTCAGTTTGCAAGCTGCTTACAAAATGCCAGTGTTGTGCAGCCTTTAGCTTTGCAGCGTCCTGTAGCAAGTGTCTCTAGTCACCTACATCTAAGCATATTCCTTTTTCACAATGTCTCGCAAGGAGAAACTCTGCCTGCGGAGAAAACATCTCCCATGGTGTTTTAGAAGGTACAAGAAGGTCTGCAGAGTGTTTTGCAAGAAGTAAAAGAAAGTTGTCCAAAACCCCTAAACTTCGAATTGTACTGGGAAAGGAAAATGCAGGAGAGTGGAAAGGAACTGTTTTCTATCAGTTTGCAAACTGTGCCACAATGCAAGTGTTGTGCAGCATTTACCTTTGCAGTACACTGTAGGAATTGCATCTAGTCACCTACATCTAAGCAAATACCTTTTTCACTGTATCTCCAAAGGAGAATCTTTGCCTGTTGAGAAAACAGCTCCCATGGTTTTTAAAAGGGTACAAGAAGGTCTGCAGAGTGTTTTGCAAGAAGTACAAGAAAGTTGTCCAAAACCCCTTCGATTCGAATTGTACTGGGAAAGGAAAATGCAGGAGAGTGGAAAGGTACTGTTTTCTCTCAGTTTGCAAGCTGCTTACAAAATGCCAGTGTTGTGCAGCCTTTAGCTTTGCAGCGTCCTGTAGCAAGTGTCTCTAGTCACCTACATCTAAGCATATTCCTTTTTCACAATGTCTCGCAAGGAGAAACTCTGCCTGCTGAGAAAACATCTCCCATGGTGTTTTAGAAGGTACAAGAAGGCCTGCAGAGTGTTTTGCAAGAAGTAAAAGAAAGTTGTCCAAAACCCCTAAAATTCGAATTGTACTTGGAAAGGAAAATGCAGGAGAGTGGAAAGGTACTGTTTTCTATCAGTTTGCAAACTGTGCCACAATGCCAGTATTGTGCAGCCTTTAGCTTTGCAGCGTCCTGTAGCTAGTGCCTCTAGTCACCTACATCTAAGCAAATAGTTTTTTCACTGTATCTCCTAAGGAGACACTTTGCCTGTTGAGAAAACAGCTCCCATGGTTTTTAAAAGGGTACAAGAAGGTCTGCAGAGTGTTTTGCAAGAAGTACAAGAAAGTTGTCCAAAACCCCGAAAATTCGAATTGTACTGAGAAAGGAAAATGCAGGAGAGTGGAAAGGTACTGTTTTCTCTCAGTTTGCAAGCTGCTTTCAAAATGCCAGTGTTGTGCAGCCTTTAGCTTTGCAGCGTCCTGTAGCAAGTGTCTCTAGTCACCTACATCTAAGCATATTCCTTTTTCACAATGTCTCGCAAGGAGAAACTCTGCCTGCTGAGAAAACATCTCCCATGGTGTTTTAGAAGGTACAAGAAGGTCTGCAGAGTGTTTTGCAAGAAGTAAAAGAAAGTTGTCCAAAACCCCGAAAATTCGAATTGTACTGGGAAAGGAAAATGCAGGAGAGTGGAAAGGTACTGTTTTCTCTCAGTTTGCAAGCTGCTTACAAAATGCCAGTGTTGTGCAGCCTTTAGCTTTGCAGCGTCCTGTAGCAAGTGTCTCTAGTCACCTACATCTAAGCAAATTGCTTTTTAACAATGTCTCGCAAGGAGAAACTCTGCCTGCTGAGAAAACATCTCCCATGGTGTTTTAGAAGGTACAAGAAGGTCTGCAGAGTGTTTTGCAAGAAGTACAAGAAAGTTGTCCAAAACCCCTTCGATTCGAATTTCACTGGGAAAGGAAAATGCAGGAGAGTGCAGGGGTAATGTTTTCTATCAGTTTGCAAACTGTGCCACAATGCAAGTGTTGTACAGCCTTTACCTTTGCAGTGCACTGTAGCAAGTGCCTCTAGTCACCTACATCTAAGCAAATTCCTTTTTCACAATGTCTCGCAAGGAGAAACTCTGCCTGCTGAGAAAACATCTCCCATGGTGTTTTAGAAGGTACAAGAAGGTCTGCAGTGTGTTTTGAAGAAGTACAAGAAAGTTGTCCAAAACCCCTAAAATTCGAATTGTACTGGGAAAGGAAAATGCAGGAGAGTGGAAAGGTACTGTTTTCTCTCAGTTTGCAAGCTGCTTACAAAATGCCAGTGTTGTGCAGCCTTTAGCTTTGCAGCATCCTGTAGCAAGTGTCTCTAGTCACCTACATCTAAGCATATTCCTTTTTCACAATGTCTCACAAGGAGAAACTCTGCCTGCTGAGAAAACATCTCCCATGGTGTTTTAGAAGGTACAAGAAGGCCTGCAGAGTGTTTTGCAAGAAGTAAACAAAGTGATCCAAAACCCCTAAAATTCGAATTGTACTGGGAAAGGAAAATGCAGGAGAGTGCAGGCGTACTGTTTTCTATCAGTTTGCAAACTGTGCCACAATGCCAGTATTGTGCAGCCTTTAGCTTTGCAGAGTCCTGTAGCTAGTGCCTCTAAACACCTACATCTAAGCAAATAGTTTTTTCACTGTATCTCCTAAGGAGAAACTTTGCCTGTTGAGAAAACAGCTCCCATGGTTTTTAAAAGGGTACAAGAAGGTCTGCAGAGTCTTTTGCAAGAAGTACAAGAAAGTTGTCCAAAACCCCGAAAATTCGAATTGTACTGGGAAAGGAAAATGCAGGAGAGTGGAAAGGTACTGTTTTCTCTCAGTTTGCAAGCTGCTTACAAAATGCCAGTGTTGTGCAGCCTTTAGCTTTGCAGCGTCCTGTAGCAAGTGTCTCTAGTCACCTACATCTAAGCATATTCCTTTTTCACAATGTCTCGCAAGGAGAAACTCTGCCTGCGGAGAAAACATCTCCCATGGTGTTTTAGAAGGTACAAGAAGGTCTGCAGAGTGTTTTGCAAGAAGTAAAAGAAAGTTGTCCAAAACCCCTAAACTTCGAATTGAACTGGGAAAGGAAAATGCAGGAGAGTGGAAAGGAACTGTTTTCTATCAGTTTGCAAACTGTGCCACAATGCCAGTGTTGTGCAGCCTTTAGCTTTGCAGCGTCCTGTAGCTAGTGCCTTTAGTCACCTACATCTAAGCAAATACCTTTTTCACTGTATCTCCAAAGGAGAATCTTTGCCTGTTGAGAAAACAGCTCCCATGGTTTTTAAAAGGGTACAAGAAGGTCTGCAGAGTGTTTTGCAAGAAGTACAAGAAAGTTGTCCAAAACCCCGAAAATTCGAATTGTACTGGGAAAGGAAAATGCAGGAGAGTGGAAAGGTACTGTTTTCTCTCAGTTTGCAAGCTGCTTACAAAATGCCAGTGTTGTGCAGCCTTTAGCTTTGCAGCATCCTGTAGCAAGTGTCTCTAGTCACCTACATCTAAGCATATTCCTTTTTCACAATGTCTCACAAGGAGAAACTCTGCCTGCTGAGAAAACATCTCCCATGGTGTTTTAGAAGGTACAAGAAGGCCTGCAGAGTGTTTTGCAAGAAGTAAACAAAGTGATCCAAAACCCCTAAAATTCGAATTGTACTGGGAAAGGAAAATGCAGGAGAGTGGAAAGGTACTGTTTTCTATCAGTTTGCAAACTGTGCCACAATGCCAGTATTGTGCAGCCCTTAGCTTTGCAGCGTCCTGTAGCTAGTGCCTCTAGTCACCTACATCTAAGCAAATAGTTTTTTCACTGTATCTCCTAAGGAGAAACTTTGCCTGTTGAGAAAACAGCTCCCATGGTTTTTAAAAGGGTACAAGAAGGTCTGCAGAGTCTTTTGCAAGAAGTACAAGAAAGTTGTCCAAAACCCCGAAAATTCGAATTGTACTGAGAAAGGAAAATGCAGGAGAGTGGAAAGGTACTGTTTTCTCTCAGTTTGCAAGCTGCTTTCAAAATGCCAGTGTTGTGCAGCCTTTAGCTTTGCAGCGTCCTGTAGCAAGTGTCTCTAGTCACCTACATCTAAGCATATTCCTTTTTCACAATGTCTCGCAAGGAGAAACTCTGCCTGCGGAGAAAACATCTCCCATGGTGTTTTAGAAGGTACAAGAAGGTCTGCAGAGTGTTTTGCAAGAAGTAAAAGAAAGTTGTCCAAAACCCCTAAACTTCGAATTGAACTGGGAAAGGAAAATGCAGGAGAGTGGAAAGGAACTGTTTTCTATCAGTTTGCAAACTGTGCCACAATGCCAGTGTTGTGCAGCCTTTAGCTTTGCAGCGTCCTGTAGCTAGTGCCTTTAGTCACCTACATCTAAGCAAATACCTTTTTCACTGTATCTCCAAAGGAGAATCTTTGCCTGTTGAGAAAACAGCTCCCATGGTTTTTAAAAGGGTACAAGAAGGTCTGCAGAGTGTTTTGCAAGAAGTACAAGAAAGTTGTCCAAAACCCCGAAAATTCGAATTGTACTGGGAAAGGAAAATGCAGGAGAGTGGAAAGGTACTGTTTTCTCTCAGTTTGCAAGCTGCTTACAAAATGCCAGTGTTGTGCAGCCTTTAGCTTTGCAGCATCCTGTAGCAAGTGTCTCTAGTCACCTACATCTAAGCATATTCCTTTTTCACAATGTCTCACAAGGAGAAACTCTGCCTGCTGAGAAAACATCTCCCATGGTGTTTTAGAAGGTACAAGAAGGCCTGCAGAGTGTTTTGCAAGAAGTAAACAAAGTGATCCAAAACCCCTAAAATTCGAATTGTACTGGGAAAGGAAAATGCAGGAGAGTGGAAAGGTACTGTTTTCTATCAGTTTGCAAACTGTGCCACAATGCCAGTATTGTGCAGCCCTTAGCTTTGCAGCGTCCTGTAGCTAGTGCCTCTAGTCACCTACATCTAAGCAAATAGTTTTTTCACTGTATCTCCTAAGGAGAAACTTTGCCTGTTGAGAAAACAGCTCCCATGGTTTTTAAAAGGGTACAAGAAGGTCTGCAGAGTCTTTTGCAAGAAGTACAAGAAAGTTGTCCAAAACCCCGAAAATTCGAATTGTACTGAGAAAGGAAAATGCAGGAGAGTGGAAAGGTACTGTTTTCTCTCAGTTTGCAAGCTGCTTTCAAAATGCCAGTGTTGTGCAGCCTTTAGCTTTGCAGCGTCCTGTAGCAAGTGTCTCTAGTCACCTACATCTAAGCATATTCCTTTTTCACAATGTCTCGCAAGGAGAAACTCTGCCTGCTGAGAAAACATCTCCCATGGTGTTTTAGAAGGTACAAGAAGGTCTGCAGAGTGTTTTGCAAGAAGTAAAAGAAAGTTGTCCAAAACCCCGAAAATTCGAATTGTACTGGGAAAGGAAAATGCAGGAGAGTGGAAAGGTACTGTTTTCTCTCAGTTTGCAAGCTGCTTACAAAATGCCAGTGTTGTGCAGCCTTTAGCTTTGCAGCGTCCTGTAGCAAGTGTCTCTAGTCACCTACATCTAAGCAAATTGCTTTTTAACAATGTCTCGCAAGGAGAAACTCTGCCTGCTGAGAAAACATCTCCCATGGTGTTTTAGAAGGTACAAGAAGGTCTGCAGAGTGTTTTGCAAGAAGTACAAGAAAGTTGTCCAAAACCCCTAAAATTCGAATTTCACTGGGAAAGGAAAATGCAGGATAGTGCAGGGGTAATGTTTTCTATCAGTTTGCAAACTGTGCCACAATGCAAGTGTTGTACAGCCTTTACCTTTGCAGTGCACTGTAGTAAGTGCCTCTAGTCACCTACATCTAAGCAAATTCCTTTTTCACAATGTCTCGCAAGGAGAAACTCTGCCTGCTGAGAAAACATCTCCCATGGTGTTTTAGAAGGTACAAGAAGGTCTGCAGTGTGTTTTGAAGAAGTACAAGAAAGTTGTCCAAAACCCCGAAAATTCGAATTGTACTGGGAAAGGAAAATGCAGGAGAGTGGAAAGGTACTGTTTTCTCTCAGTTTGCAAGCTGCTTACAAAATGCCAGTGTTGTGCAGCCTTTAGCTTTGCAGCATCCTGTAGCAAGTGTCTCTAGTCACCTACATCTAAGCATATTCCTTTTTCACAATGTCTCACAAGGAGAAACTCTGCCTGCTGAGAAAACATCTCCCATGGTGTTTTAGAAGGTACAAGAAGGCCTGCAGAGTGTTTTGCAAGAAGTAAACAAAGTGATCCAAAACCCCTAAAATTCGAATTGTACTGGGAAAGGAAAATGCAGGAGAGTGGAAAGGTACTGTTTTCTATCAGTTTGCAAACTGTGCCACAATGCCAGTATTGTGCAGCCTTTAGCTTTGCAGCGTCCTGTAGCTAGTGCCTCTAAACACCTACATCTAAGCAAATAGTTTTTTCACTGTATCTCCTAAGGAGAAACTTTGCCTGTTGAGAAAACAGCTCCCATGGTTTTTAAAAGGGTACAAGAAGGTCTGCAGAGTCTTTTGCAAGAAGTACAAGAAAGTTGTCCAAAACCCCGAAAATTCGAATTGTACTGGGAAAGGAAAATGCAGGAGAGTGGAAAGGTACTGTTTTCTCTCAGTTTGCAAGCTGCTTACAAAATGCCAGTGTTGTGCAGCCTTTAGCTTTGCAGCGTCCTGTAGCAAGTGTCTCTAGTCACCTACATCTAAGCATATTCCTTTTTCACAATGTCTCGCAAGGAGAAACTCTGCCTGCGGAGAAAACATCTCCCATGGTGTTTTAGAAGGTACAAGAAGGTCTGCAGAGTGTTTTGCAAGAAGTAAAAGAAAGTTGTCCAAAACCCCTAAACTTCGAATTGAACTGGGAAAGGAAAATGCAGGAGAGTGGAAAGGAACTGTTTTCTATCAGTTTGCAAACTGTGCCACAATGCAAGTGTTGTGCAGCATTTAGCTTTGCAGCATCCTGTAGCTAGTGCCTTTAGTCACCTACATCTAAGCAAATACCTTTTTCACTGTATCTCCAAAGGAGAATCTTTGCCTGTTGAGAAAACAGCTCCCATGGTTTTTAAAAGGGTACAAGAAGGTCTGCAGAGTGTTTTGCAAGAAGTACAAGAAAGTTGTCTAAAACCCCGAAAATTCGAATTCTACTGGGAAAGGAAAATGCAGGAGAGTGGAAAGGTACTGTTTTCTCTCAGTTTGCAAGCTGCTTACAAAATGCCAGTGTTGTGCAGCCTTTAGCTTTGCAGCGTCCTGTAGCAAGTGTCTCTAGTCACCTGCATCTAAGCATATTCCTTTTTCACAATGTCTCGCAAGGAGAAACTCTGCCTGCTGAGAAAACATCTCCCATGGTGTTTTAGAAGGTACAAGAAGGCCTGCAGAGTGTTTTGCAAGAAGTAAACAAAGTGATCCAAAACCCCTAAAATTCGAATTGTACTGGGAAAGGAAAATGCAGGAGAGTGGAAAGGTACTGTTTTCTATCAGTTTGCAAACTGTGCCACAATGCCAGTATTGTGCAGCCTTTAGCTTTGCACCGTCCTGTAGCTAGTGCCTCTAGTCACCTACATCTAAGCAAATAGTTTTTTCACTGTATCTCCTAAGGAGAAACTTTGCCTGTTGAGAAAACAGCTCCCATGGTTTTTAAAAGGGTACAAGAAGGTCTGCAGAGTGTTTTGCAAGAAGTACAAGAAAGTTGTCCTAAACCCCGAAAATTCGAATTGTACTGAGAAAGGAAAATGCAGGAGAGTGGAAAGGTACTGTTTTCTCTCAGTTTGCAAGCTGCTTTCAAAATGCCAGTGTTGTGCAGCCTTTAGCTTTGCAGCGTCCTGTAGCAAGTGTCTCTAGTCACCTACATCTAAGCATATTCCTTTTTCACAATGTCTCGCAAGGAGAAACTCTGCCTGCTGAGAAAACATCTCCCATGGTGTTTTAGAAGGTACAAGAAGGTCTGCAGAGTGTTTTGCAAGAAGTAAAAGAAAGTTGTCCAAAACCCCTTCGATTCGAATTGTACTGGGAAAGGAAAATGCAGGAGAGTGGAAAGGTACTGTTTTCTCTCAGTTTGCAAGCTGCTTACAAAATGCCAGTGTTGTGCAGCCTTTAGCTTTGCAGCGTCCTGTAGCAAGTGTCTCTAGTCACCTACATCTAAGCAAATTGCTTTTTAACAATGTCTCGCAAGGAGAAACTCTGCCTGCTGAGAAAACATCTCCCATGGTGTTTTAGAAGGTACAAGAAGGTCTGCAGAGTGTTTTGCAAGAAGTACAAGAAAGTTGTCCAAAACCCCGAAAATTCGAATTGTACTGGGAAAGGAAAATGCAGGAGAGTGCAGGCGTACTGTTTTCTATCAGTTTGCAAACTGTGCCACAATGCAAGTGTTGTGCAGCATTTACCTTTGCAGTACACTGTAGGAATTGCCTCTAGTCACCTACATCTAAGCAAATACCTTTTTCACTGTATCTCCAAAGGAGAATCTTTGCCTGTTGAGAAAACAGCTCCCATGGTTTTTAAAAGGGTACAAGAAGTTGTGCAGAGTCTTTTGCAAGAAGTACAAGAAAGTTGTCCAAAACCCCTTCGATTCGAATTGTACTGGGAAAGGAAAATGCAGGAGAGTGGAAAGGTACTGTTTTCTCTCAGTTTGCAAGCTGCTTACAAAATGCCAGTGTTGTGCAGCCTTTAGCTTTGCAGCATCCTGTAGCAAGTGTCTCTAGTCACCTACATCTAAGCATATTCCTTTTTCACAATGTCTCACAAGGAGAAACTCTGCCTGCTGAGAAAACATCTCCCATGGTGTTTTAGAAGGTACAAGAAGGCCTGCAGAGTGTTTTGCAAGAAGTAAACAAAGTGATCCAAAACCCCTAAAATTCGAATTGTACTGGGAAAGGAAAATGCAGGAGAGTGGAAAGGTACTGTTTTCTATCAGTTTGCAAACTGTGCCACAATGCCAGTATTGTGCAGCCCTTAGCTTTGCAGCGTCCTGTAGCTAGTGCCTCTAGTCACCTACATCTAAGCAAATAGTTTTTTCACTGTATCTCCTAAGGAGAAACTTTGCCTGTTGAGAAAACAGCTCCCATGGTTTTTAAAAGGGTACAAGAAGGTCTGCAGAGTCTTTTGCAAGAAGTACAAGAAAGTTGTCCAAAACCCCGAAAATTCGAATTGTACTGGGAAAGGAAAATGCAGGAGAGTGGAAAGGTACTGTTTTCTCTCAGTTTGCAAGCTGCTTACAAAATGCCAGTGTTGTGCAGCCTTTAGCTTTGCAGCGTCCTGTAGCAAGTGTCTCTAGTCACCTACATCTAAGCATATTCCTTTTTCACAATGTCTCGCAAGGAGAAACTCTGCCTGCTGAGAAAACATCTCCCATGGTGTTTTAGAAGGTACAAGAAGGTCTGCAGAGTGTTTTGCAAGAAGTAAAAGAAAGTTGTCCAAAACCCCGAAAATTCGAATTGTACTGGGAAAGGAAAATGCAGGAGAGTGGAAAGGTACTGTTTTCTCTCAGTTTGCAAGCTGCTTACAAAATGCCAGTGTTGTGCAGCCTTTAGCTTTGCAGCGTCCTGTAGCAAGTGTCTCTAGTCACCTACATCTAAGCAAATTGCTTTTTAACAATGTCTCGCAAGGAGAAACTCTGCCTGCTGAGAAAACATCTCCCATGGTGTTTTAGAAGGTACAAGAAGGTCTGCAGAGTGTTTTGCAAGAAGTACAAGAAAGTTGTCCAAAACCCCTTCGATTCGAATTTCACTGGGAAAGGAAAATGCAGGAGAGTGCAGGGGTAATGTTTTCTATCAGTTTGCAAACTGTGCCACAATGCAAGTGTTGTACAGCCTTTACCTTTGCAGTGCACTGTAGCAAGTGCCTCTAGTCACCTACATCTAAGCAAATTCCTTTTTCACAATGTCTCGCAAGGAGAAACTCTGCCTGCTGAGAAAACATCTCCCATGGTGTTTTAGAAGGTACAAGAAGGTCTGCAGTGTGTTTTGAAGAAGTACAAGAAAGTTGTCCAAAACCCCTAAAATTCGAATTGTACTGGGAAAGGAAAATGCAGGAGAGTGGAAAGGTACTGTTTTCTCTCAGTTTGCAAGCTGCTTACAAAATGCCAGTGTTGTGCAGCCTTTAGCTTTGCAGCATCCTGTAGCAAGTGTCTCTAGTCACCTACATCTAAGCATATTCCTTTTTCACAATGTCTCACAAGGAGAAACTCTGCCTGCTGAGAAAACATCTCCCATGGTGTTTTAGAAGGTACAAGAAGGCCTGCAGAGTGTTTTGCAAGAAGTAAACAAAGTGATCCAAAACCCCTAAAATTCGAATTGTACTGGGAAAGGAAAATGCAGGAGAGTGCAGGCGTACTGTTTTCTATCAGTTTGCAAACTGTGCCACAATGCCAGTATTGTGCAGCCTTTAGCTTTGCAGAGTCCTGTAGCTAGTGCCTCTAAACACCTACATCTAAGCAAATAGTTTTTTCACTGTATCTCCTAAGGAGAAACTTTGCCTGTTGAGAAAACAGCTCCCATGGTTTTTAAAAGGGTACAAGAAGGTCTGCAGAGTCTTTTGCAAGAAGTACAAGAAAGTTGTCCAAAACCCCGAAAATTCGAATTGTACTGGGAAAGGAAAATGCAGGAGAGTGGAAAGGTACTGTTTTCTCTCAGTTTGCAAGCTGCTTACAAAATGCCAGTGTTGTGCAGCCTTTAGCTTTGCAGCGTCCTGTAGCAAGTGTCTCTAGTCACCTACATCTAAGCATATTCCTTTTTCACAATGTCTCGCAAGGAGAAACTCTGCCTGCGGAGAAAACATCTCCCATGGTGTTTTAGAAGGTACAAGAAGGTCTGCAGAGTGTTTTGCAAGAAGTAAAAGAAAGTTGTCCAAAACCCCTAAACTTCGAATTGAACTGGGAAAGGAAAATGCAGGAGAGTGGAAAGGAACTGTTTTCTATCAGTTTGCAAACTGTGCCACAATGCCAGTGTTGTGCAGCCTTTAGCTTTGCAGCGTCCTGTAGCTAGTGCCTTTAGTCACCTACATCTAAGCAAATACCTTTTTCACTGTATCTCCAAAGGAGAATCTTTGCCTGTTGAGAAAACAGCTCCCATGGTTTTTAAAAGGGTACAAGAAGGTCTGCAGAGTGTTTTGCAAGAAGTACAAGAAAGTTGTCCAAAACCCCGAAAATTCGAATTGTACTGGGAAAGGAAAATGCAGGAGAGTGGAAAGGTACTGTTTTCTCTCAGTTTGCAAGCTGCTTACAAAATGCCAGTGTTGTGCAGCCTTTAGCTTTGCAGCATCCTGTAGCAAGTGTCTCTAGTCACCTACATCTAAGCATATTCCTTTTTCACAATGTCTCACAAGGAGAAACTCTGCCTGCTGAGAAAACATCTCCCATGGTGTTTTAGAAGGTACAAGAAGGCCTGCAGAGTGTTTTGCAAGAAGTAAACAAAGTGATCCAAAACCCCTAAAATTCGAATTGTACTGGGAAAGGAAAATGCAGGAGAGTGGAAAGGTACTGTTTTCTATCAGTTTGCAAACTGTGCCACAATGCCAGTATTGTGCAGCCCTTAGCTTTGCAGCGTCCTGTAGCTAGTGCCTCTAGTCACCTACATCTAAGCAAATAGTTTTTTCACTGTATCTCCTAAGGAGAAACTTTGCCTGTTGAGAAAACAGCTCCCATGGTTTTTAAAAGGGTACAAGAAGGTCTGCAGAGTCTTTTGCAAGAAGTACAAGAAAGTTGTCCAAAACCCCGAAAATTCGAATTGTACTGAGAAAGGAAAATGCAGGAGAGTGGAAAGGTACTGTTTTCTCTCAGTTTGCAAGCTGCTTTCAAAATGCCAGTGTTGTGCAGCCTTTAGCTTTGCAGCGTCCTGTAGCAAGTGTCTCTAGTCACCTACATCTAAGCATATTCCTTTTTCACAATGTCTCGCAAGGAGAAACTCTGCCTGCGGAGAAAACATCTCCCATGGTGTTTTAGAAGGTACAAGAAGGTCTGCAGAGTGTTTTGCAAGAAGTAAAAGAAAGTTGTCCAAAACCCCTAAACTTCGAATTGAACTGGGAAAGGAAAATGCAGGAGAGTGGAAAGGAACTGTTTTCTATCAGTTTGCAAACTGTGCCACAATGCCAGTGTTGTGCAGCCTTTAGCTTTGCAGCGTCCTGTAGCTAGTGCCTTTAGTCACCTACATCTAAGCAAATACCTTTTTCACTGTATCTCCAAAGGAGAATCTTTGCCTGTTGAGAAAACAGCTCCCATGGTTTTTAAAAGGGTACAAGAAGGTCTGCAGAGTGTTTTGCAAGAAGTACAAGAAAGTTGTCCAAAACCCCGAAAATTCGAATTGTACTGGGAAAGGAAAATGCAGGAGAGTGGAAAGGTACTGTTTTCTCTCAGTTTGCAAGCTGCTTACAAAATGCCAGTGTTGTGCAGCCTTTAGCTTTGCAGCATCCTGTAGCAAGTGTCTCTAGTCACCTACATCTAAGCATATTCCTTTTTCACAATGTCTCACAAGGAGAAACTCTGCCTGCTGAGAAAACATCTCCCATGGTGTTTTAGAAGGTACAAGAAGGCCTGCAGAGTGTTTTGCAAGAAGTAAACAAAGTGATCCAAAACCCCTAAAATTCGAATTGTACTGGGAAAGGAAAATGCAGGAGAGTGGAAAGGTACTGTTTTCTATCAGTTTGCAAACTGTGCCACAATGCCAGTATTGTGCAGCCCTTAGCTTTGCAGCGTCCTGTAGCTAGTGCCTCTAGTCACCTACATCTAAGCAAATAGTTTTTTCACTGTATCTCCTAAGGAGAAACTTTGCCTGTTGAGAAAACAGCTCCCATGGTTTTTAAAAGGGTACAAGAAGGTCTGCAGAGTCTTTTGCAAGAAGTACAAGAAAGTTGTCCAAAACCCCGAAAATTCGAATTGTACTGAGAAAGGAAAATGCAGGAGAGTGGAAAGGTACTGTTTTCTCTCAGTTTGCAAGCTGCTTTCAAAATGCCAGTGTTGTGCAGCCTTTAGCTTTGCAGCGTCCTGTAGCAAGTGTCTCTAGTCACCTACATCTAAGCATATTCCTTTTTCACAATGTCTCGCAAGGAGAAACTCTGCCTGCTGAGAAAACATCTCCCATGGTGTTTTAGAAGGTACAAGAAGGTCTGCAGAGTGTTTTGCAAGAAGTAAAAGAAAGTTGTCCAAAACCCCGAAAATTCGAATTGTACTGGGAAAGGAAAATGCAGGAGAGTGGAAAGGTACTGTTTTCTCTCAGTTTGCAAGCTGCTTACAAAATGCCAGTGTTGTGCAGCCTTTAGCTTTGCAGCGTCCTGTAGCAAGTGTCTCTAGTCACCTACATCTAAGCAAATTGCTTTTTAACAATGTCTCGCAAGGAGAAACTCTGCCTGCTGAGAAAACATCTCCCATGGTGTTTTAGAAGGTACAAGAAGGTCTGCAGAGTGTTTTGCAAGAAGTACAAGAAAGTTGTCCAAAACCCCTAAAATTCGAATTTCACTGGGAAAGGAAAATGCAGGATAGTGCAGGGGTAATGTTTTCTATCAGTTTGCAAACTGTGCCACAATGCAAGTGTTGTACAGCCTTTACCTTTGCAGTGCACTGTAGTAAGTGCCTCTAGTCACCTACATCTAAGCAAATTCCTTTTTCACAATGTCTCGCAAGGAGAAACTCTGCCTGCTGAGAAAACATCTCCCATGGTGTTTTAGAAGGTACAAGAAGGTCTGCAGTGTGTTTTGAAGAAGTACAAGAAAGTTGTCCAAAACCCCGAAAATTCGAATTGTACTGGGAAAGGAAAATGCAGGAGAGTGGAAAGGTACTGTTTTCTCTCAGTTTGCAAGCTGCTTACAAAATGCCAGTGTTGTGCAGCCTTTAGCTTTGCAGCATCCTGTAGCAAGTGTCTCTAGTCACCTACATCTAAGCATATTCCTTTTTCACAATGTCTCACAAGGAGAAACTCTGCCTGCTGAGAAAACATCTCCCATGGTGTTTTAGAAGGTACAAGAAGGCCTGCAGAGTGTTTTGCAAGAAGTAAACAAAGTGATCCAAAACCCCTAAAATTCGAATTGTACTGGGAAAGGAAAATGCAGGAGAGTGGAAAGGTACTGTTTTCTATCAGTTTGCAAACTGTGCCACAATGCCAGTATTGTGCAGCCTTTAGCTTTGCAGCGTCCTGTAGCTAGTGCCTCTAAACACCTACATCTAAGCAAATAGTTTTTTCACTGTATCTCCTAAGGAGAAACTTTGCCTGTTGAGAAAACAGCTCCCATGGTTTTTAAAAGGGTACAAGAAGGTCTGCAGAGTCTTTTGCAAGAAGTACAAGAAAGTTGTCCAAAACCCCGAAAATTCGAATTGTACTGGGAAAGGAAAATGCAGGAGAGTGGAAAGGTACTGTTTTCTCTCAGTTTGCAAGCTGCTTACAAAATGCCAGTGTTGTGCAGCCTTTAGCTTTGCAGCGTCCTGTAGCAAGTGTCTCTAGTCACCTACATCTAAGCATATTCCTTTTTCACAATGTCTCGCAAGGAGAAACTCTGCCTGCGGAGAAAACATCTCCCATGGTGTTTTAGAAGGTACAAGAAGGTCTGCAGAGTGTTTTGCAAGAAGTAAAAGAAAGTTGTCCAAAACCCCTAAACTTCGAATTGAACTGGGAAAGGAAAATGCAGGAGAGTGGAAAGGAACTGTTTTCTATCAGTTTGCAAACTGTGCCACAATGCAAGTGTTGTGCAGCATTTAGCTTTGCAGCATCCTGTAGCTAGTGCCTTTAGTCACCTACATCTAAGCAAATACCTTTTTCACTGTATCTCCAAAGGAGAATCTTTGCCTGTTGAGAAAACAGCTCCCATGGTTTTTAAAAGGGTACAAGAAGGTCTGCAGAGTGTTTTGCAAGAAGTACAAGAAAGTTGTCTAAAACCCCGAAAATTCGAATTCTACTGGGAAAGGAAAATGCAGGAGAGTGGAAAGGTACTGTTTTCTCTCAGTTTGCAAGCTGCTTACAAAATGCCAGTGTTGTGCAGCCTTTAGCTTTGCAGCGTCCTGTAGCAAGTGTCTCTAGTCACCTGCATCTAAGCATATTCCTTTTTCACAATGTCTCGCAAGGAGAAACTCTGCCTGCTGAGAAAACATCTCCCATGGTGTTTTAGAAGGTACAAGAAGGCCTGCAGAGTGTTTTGCAAGAAGTAAACAAAGTGATCCAAAACCCCTAAAATTCGAATTGTACTGGGAAAGGAAAATGCAGGAGAGTGGAAAGGTACTGTTTTCTATCAGTTTGCAAACTGTGCCACAATGCCAGTATTGTGCAGCCTTTAGCTTTGCACCGTCCTGTAGCTAGTGCCTCTAGTCACCTACATCTAAGCAAATAGTTTTTTCACTGTATCTCCTAAGGAGAAACTTTGCCTGTTGAGAAAACAGCTCCCATGGTTTTTAAAAGGGTACAAGAAGGTCTGCAGAGTGTTTTGCAAGAAGTACAAGAAAGTTGTCCTAAACCCCGAAAATTCGAATTGTACTGAGAAAGGAAAATGCAGGAGAGTGGAAAGGTACTGTTTTCTCTCAGTTTGCAAGCTGCTTTCAAAATGCCAGTGTTGTGCAGCCTTTAGCTTTGCAGCGTCCTGTAGCAAGTGTCTCTAGTCACCTACATCTAAGCATATTCCTTTTTCACAATGTCTCGCAAGGAGAAACTCTGCCTGCTGAGAAAACATCTCCCATGGTGTTTTAGAAGGTACAAGAAGGTCTGCAGAGTGTTTTGCAAGAAGTAAAAGAAAGTTGTCCAAAACCCCTTCGATTCGAATTGTACTGGGAAAGGAAAATGCAGGAGAGTGGAAAGGTACTGTTTTCTCTCAGTTTGCAAGCTGCTTACAAAATGCCAGTGTTGTGCAGCCTTTAGCTTTGCAGCGTCCTGTAGCAAGTGTCTCTAGTCACCTACATCTAAGCAAATTGCTTTTTAACAATGTCTCGCAAGGAGAAACTCTGCCTGCTGAGAAAACATCTCCCATGGTGTTTTAGAAGGTACAAGAAGGTCTGCAGAGTGTTTTGCAAGAAGTACAAGAAAGTTGTCCAAAACCCCGAAAATTCGAATTGTACTGGGAAAGGAAAATGCAGGAGAGTGCAGGCGTACTGTTTTCTATCAGTTTGCAAACTGTGCCACAATGCAAGTGTTGTGCAGCATTTACCTTTGCAGTACACTGTAGGAATTGCCTCTAGTCACCTACATCTAAGCAAATACCTTTTTCACTGTATCTCCAAAGGAGAATCTTTGCCTGTTGAGAAAACAGCTCCCATGGTTTTTAAAAGGGTACAAGAAGTTGTGCAGAGTCTTTTGCAAGAAGTACAAGAAAGTTGTCCAAAACCCCTTCGATTCGAATTGTACTGGGAAAGGAAAATGCAGGAGAGTGGAAAGGTACTGTTTTCTCTCAGTTTGCAAGCTGCTTACAAAATGCCAGTGTTGTGCAGCCTTTAGCTTTGCAGCATCCTGTAGCAAGTGTCTCTAGTCACCTACATCTAAGCATATTCCTTTTTCACAATGTCTCACAAGGAGAAACTCTGCCTGCTGAGAAAACATCTCCCATGGTGTTTTAGAAGGTACAAGAAGGCCTGCAGAGTGTTTTGCAAGAAGTAAACAAAGTGATCCAAAACCCCTAAAATTCGAATTGTACTGGGAAAGGAAAATGCAGGAGAGTGGAAAGGTACTGTTTTCTATCAGTTTGCAAACTGTGCCACAATGCCAGTATTGTGCAGCCCTTAGCTTTGCAGCGTCCTGTAGCTAGTGCCTCTAGTCACCTACATCTAAGCAAATAGTTTTTTCACTGTATCTCCTAAGGAGAAACTTTGCCTGTTGAGAAAACAGCTCCCATGGTTTTTAAAAGGGTACAAGAAGGTCTGCAGAGTCTTTTGCAAGAAGTACAAGAAAGTTGTCCAAAACCCCGAAAATTCGAATTGTACTGGGAAAGGAAAATGCAGGAGAGTGGAAAGGTACTGTTTTCTCTCAGTTTGCAAGCTGCTTACAAAATGCCAGTGTTGTGCAGCCTTTAGCTTTGCAGCGTCCTGTAGCAAGTGTCTCTAGTCACCTACATCTAAGCATATTCCTTTTTCACAATGTCTCGCAAGGAGAAACTCTGCCTGCGGAGAAAACATCTCCCATGGTGTTTTAGAAGGTACAAGAAGGTCTGCAGAGTGTTTTGCAAGAAGTAAAAGAAAGTTGTCCAAAACCCCTAAACTTCGAATTGTACTGGGAAAGGAAAATGCAGGAGAGTGGAAAGGAACTGTTTTCTATCAGTTTGCAAACTGTGCCACAATGCAAGTGTTGTGCAGCATTTACCTTTGCAGTACACTGTAGGAATTGCATCTAGTCACCTACATCTAAGCAAATACCTTTTTCACTGTATCTCCAAAGGAGAATCTTTGCCTGTTGAGAAAACAGCTCCCATGGTTTTTAAAAGGGTACAAGAAGGTCTGCAGAGTGTTTTGCAAGAAGTACAAGAAAGTTGTCCAAAACCCCTTCGATTCGAATTGTACTGGGAAAGGAAAATGCAGGAGAGTGGAAAGGTACTGTTTTCTCTCAGTTTGCAAGCTGCTTACAAAATGCCAGTGTTGTGCAGCCTTTAGCTTTGCAGCGTCCTGTAGCAAGTGTCTCTAGTCACCTACATCTAAGCATATTCCTTTTTCACAATGTCTCGCAAGGAGAAACTCTGCCTGCTGAGAAAACATCTCCCATGGTGTTTTAGAAGGTACAAGAAGGCCTGCAGAGTGTTTTGCAAGAAGTAAAAGAAAGTTGTCCAAAACCCCTAAAATTCGAATTGTACTTGGAAAGGAAAATGCAGGAGAGTGGAAAGGTACTGTTTTCTATCAGTTTGCAAACTGTGCCACAATGCCAGTATTGTGCAGCCTTTAGCTTTGCAGCGTCCTGTAGCTAGTGCCTCTAGTCACCTACATCTAAGCAAATAGTTTTTTCACTGTATCTCCTAAGGAGACACTTTGCCTGTTGAGAAAACAGCTCCCATGGTTTTTAAAAGGGTACAAGAAGGTCTGCAGAGTGTTTTGCAAGAAGTACAAGAAAGTTGTCCAAAACCCCGAAAATTCGAATTGTACTGAGAAAGGAAAATGCAGGAGAGTGGAAAGGTACTGTTTTCTCTCAGTTTGCAAGCTGCTTTCAAAATGCCAGTGTTGTGCAGCCTTTAGCTTTGCAGCGTCCTGTAGCAAGTGTCTCTAGTCACCTACATCTAAGCATATTCCTTTTTCACAATGTCTCGCAAGGAGAAACTCTGCCTGCTGAGAAAACATCTCCCATGGTGTTTTAGAAGGTACAAGAAGGTCTGCAGAGTGTTTTGCAAGAAGTAAAAGAAAGTTGTCCAAAACCCCGAAAATTCGAATTGTACTGGGAAAGGAAAATGCAGGAGAGTGGAAAGGTACTGTTTTCTCTCAGTTTGCAAGCTGCTTACAAAATGCCAGTGTTGTGCAGCCTTTAGCTTTGCAGCGTCCTGTAGCAAGTGTCTCTAGTCACCTACATCTAAGCAAATTGCTTTTTAACAATGTCTCGCAAGGAGAAACTCTGCCTGCTGAGAAAACATCTCCCATGGTGTTTTAGAAGGTACAAGAAGGTCTGCAGAGTGTTTTGCAAGAAGTACAAGAAAGTTGTCCAAAACCCCTTCGATTCGAATTTCACTGGGAAAGGAAAATGCAGGAGAGTGCAGGGGTAATGTTTTCTATCAGTTTGCAAACTGTGCCACAATGCAAGTGTTGTACAGCCTTTACCTTTGCAGTGCACTGTAGCAAGTGCCTCTAGTCACCTACATCTAAGCAAATTCCTTTTTCACAATGTCTCGCAAGGAGAAACTCTGCCTGCTGAGAAAACATCTCCCATGGTGTTTTAGAAGGTACAAGAAGGTCTGCAGTGTGTTTTGAAGAAGTACAAGAAAGTTGTCCAAAACCCCTAAAATTCGAATTGTACTGGGAAAGGAAAATGCAGGAGAGTGGAAAGGTACTGTTTTCTCTCAGTTTGCAAGCTGCTTACAAAATGCCAGTGTTGTGCAGCCTTTAGCTTTGCAGCATCCTGTAGCAAGTGTCTCTAGTCACCTACATCTAAGCATATTCCTTTTTCACAATGTCTCACAAGGAGAAACTCTGCCTGCTGAGAAAACATCTCCCATGGTGTTTTAGAAGGTACAAGAAGGCCTGCAGAGTGTTTTGCAAGAAGTAAACAAAGTGATCCAAAACCCCTAAAATTCGAATTGTACTGGGAAAGGAAAATGCAGGAGAGTGCAGGCGTACTGTTTTCTATCAGTTTGCAAACTGTGCCACAATGCCAGTATTGTGCAGCCTTTAGCTTTGCAGAGTCCTGTAGCTAGTGCCTCTAAACACCTACATCTAAGCAAATAGTTTTTTCACTGTATCTCCTAAGGAGAAACTTTGCCTGTTGAGAAAACAGCTCCCATGGTTTTTAAAAGGGTACAAGAAGGTCTGCAGAGTCTTTTGCAAGAAGTACAAGAAAGTTGTCCAAAACCCCGAAAATTCGAATTGTACTGGGAAAGGAAAATGCAGGAGAGTGGAAAGGTACTGTTTTCTCTCAGTTTGCAAGCTGCTTACAAAATGCCAGTGTTGTGCAGCCTTTAGCTTTGCAGCGTCCTGTAGCAAGTGTCTCTAGTCACCTACATCTAAGCATATTCCTTTTTCACAATGTCTCGCAAGGAGAAACTCTGCCTGCGGAGAAAACATCTCCCATGGTGTTTTAGAAGGTACAAGAAGGTCTGCAGAGTGTTTTGCAAGAAGTAAAAGAAAGTTGTCCAAAACCCCTAAACTTCGAATTGAACTGGGAAAGGAAAATGCAGGAGAGTGGAAAGGAACTGTTTTCTATCAGTTTGCAAACTGTGCCACAATGCCAGTGTTGTGCAGCCTTTAGCTTTGCAGCGTCCTGTAGCTAGTGCCTTTAGTCACCTACATCTAAGCAAATACCTTTTTCACTGTATCTCCAAAGGAGAATCTTTGCCTGTTGAGAAAACAGCTCCCATGGTTTTTAAAAGGGTACAAGAAGGTCTGCAGAGTGTTTTGCAAGAAGTACAAGAAAGTTGTCCAAAACCCCGAAAATTCGAATTCTACTGGGAAAGGAAAATGCAGGAGAGTGGAAAGGTACTGTTTTCTCTCAGTTTGCAAGCTGCTTACAAAATGCCAGTGTTGTGCAGCCTTTAGCTTTGCAGCATCCTGTAGCAAGTGTCTCTAGTCAGCTACATCTAAGCATATTCCTTTTTCACAATGTCTCACAAGGAGAAACTCTGCCTGCTGAGAAAACATCTCCCATGGTGTTTTAGAAGGTACAAGAAGGCCTGCAGAGTGTTTTGCAAGAAGTAAACAAAGTGATCCAAAACCCCTAAAATTCGAATTGTACTGGGAAAGGAAAATGCAGGAGAGTGGAAAGGTACTGTTTTCTATCAGTTTGCAAACTGTGCCACAATGCCAGTATTGTGCAGCCCTTAGCTTTGCAGCGTCCTGTAGCTAGTGCCTCTAGTCACCTACATCTAAGCAAATAGTTTTTTCACTGTATCTCCTAAGGAGAAACTTTGCCTGTTGAGAAAACAGCTCCCATGGTTTTTAAAAGGGTACAAGAAGGTCTGCAGAGTCTTTTGCAAGAAGTACAAGAAAGTTGTCCAAAACCCCGAAAATTCGAATTGTACTGGGAAAGGAAAATGCAGGAGAGTGGAAAGGTACTGTTTTCTCTCAGTTTGCAAGCTGCTTACAAAATGCCAGTGTTGTGCAGCCTTTAGCTTTGCAGCGTCCTGTAGCAAGTGTCTCTAGTCACCTACATCTAAGCATATTCCTTTTTCACAATGTCTCGCAAGGAGAAACTCTGCCTGCGGAGAAAACATCTCCCATGGTGTTTTAGAAGGTACAAGAAGGTCTGCAGAGTGTTTTGCAAGAAGTAAAAGAAAGTTGTCCAAAACCCCTAAACTTCGAATTGTACTGGGAAAGGAAAATGCAGGAGAGTGGAAAGGAACTGTTTTCTATCAGTTTGCAAACTGTGCCACAATGCAAGTGTTGTGCAGCATTTACCTTTGGAGTACACTGTAGGAATTGCATCTAGTCACCTACATCTAAGCAAATACCTTTTTCACTGTATCTCCAAAGGAGAATCTTTGCCTGTTGAGAAAACAGCTCCCATGGTTTTTAAAAGGGTACAAGAAGGTCTGCAGAGTGTTTTGCAAGAAGTACAAGAAAGTTGTCCAAAACCCCTTCGATTCGAATTGTACTGGGAAAGGAAAATGCAGGAGAGTGGAAAGGTACTGTTTTCTCTCAGTTTGCAAGCTGCTTACAAAATGCCAGTGTTGTGCAGCCTTTAGCTTTGCAGCGTCCTGTAGCAAGTGTCTCTAGTCACCTACATCTAAGCATATTCCTTTTTCACAATGTCTCGCAAGGAGAAACTCTGCCTGCTGAGAAAACATCTCCCATGGTGTTTTAGAAGGTACAAGAAGGCCTGCAGAGTGTTTTGCAAGAAGTAAAAGAAAGTTGTCCAAAACCCCTAAAATTCGAATTGTACTTGGAAAGGAAAATGCAGGAGAGTGGAAAGGTACTGTTTTCTATCAGTTTGCAAACTGTGCCACAATGCCAGTATTGTGCAGCCTTTAGCTTTGCAGCGTCCTGTAGCTAGTGCCTCTAGTCACCTACATCTAAGCAAATAGTTTTTTCACTGTATCTCCTAAGGAGACACTTTGCCTGTTGAGAAAACAGCTCCCATGGTTTTTAAAAGGGTACAAGAAGGTCTGCAGAGTGTTTTGCAAGAAGTACAAGAAAGTTGTCCAAAACCCCGAAAATTCGAATTGTACTGAGAAAGGAAAATGCAGGAGAGTGGAAAGGTACTGTTTTCTCTCAGTTTGCAAGCTGCTTTCAAAATGCCAGTGTTGTGCAGCCTTTAGCTTTGCAGCGTCCTGTAGCAAGTGTCTCTAGTCACCTACATCTAAGCATATTCCTTTTTCACAATGTCTCGCAAGGAGAAACTCTGCCTGCTGAGAAAACATCTCCCATGGTGTTTTAGAAGGTACAAGAAGGTCTGCAGAGTGTTTTGCAAGAAGTAAAAGAAAGTTGTCCAAAACCCCGAAAATTCGAATTGTACTGGGAAAGGAAAATGCAGGAGAGTGGAAAGGTACTGTTTTCTCTCAGTTTGCAAGCTGCTTACAAAATGCCAGTGTTGTGCAGCCTTTAGCTTTGCAGCGTCCTGTAGCAAGTGTCTCTAGTCACCTACATCTAAGCAAATTGCTTTTTAACAATGTCTCGCAAGGAGAAACTCTGCCTGCTGAGAAAACATCTCCCATGGTGTTTTAGAAGGTACAAGAAGGTCTGCAGAGTGTTTTGCAAGAAGTACAAGAAAGTTGTCCAAAACCCCTTCGATTCGAATTTCACTGGGAAAGGAAAATGCAGGAGAGTGCAGGGGTAATGTTTTCTATCAGTTTGCAAACTGTGCCACAATGCAAGTGTTGTACAGCCTTTACCTTTGCAGTGCACTGTAGCAAGTGCCTCTAGTCACCTACATCTAAGCAAATTCCTTTTTCACAATGTCTCGCAAGGAGAAACTCTGCCTGCTGAGAAAACATCTCCCATGGTGTTTTAGAAGGTACAAGAAGGTCTGCAGTGTGTTTTGAAGAAGTACAAGAAAGTTGTCCAAAACCCCTAAAATTCGAATTGTACTGGGAAAGGAAAATGCAGGAGAGTGGAAAGGTACTGTTTTCTCTCAGTTTGCAAGCTGCTTACAAAATGCCAGTGTTGTGCAGCCTTCAGCTTTGCAGCATCCTGTAGCAAGTGTCTCTAGTCACCTACATCTAAGCATATTCCTTTTTCACAATGTCTCACAAGGAGAAACTCTGCCTGCTGAGAAAACATCTCCCATGGTGTTTTAGAAGGTACAAGAAGGCCTGCAGAGTGTTTTGCAAGAAGTAAACAAAGTGATCCAAAACCCCTAAAATTCGAATTGTACTGGGAAAGGAAAATGCAGGAGAGTGCAGGCGTACTGTTTTCTATCAGTTTGCAAACTGTGCCACAATGCCAGTATTGTGCAGCCTTTAGCTTTGCAGAGTCCTGTAGCTAGTGCCTCTAAACACCTACATCTAAGCAAATAGTTTTTTCACTGTATCTCCTAAGGAGAAACTTTGCCTGTTGAGAAAACAGCTCCCATGGTTTTTAAAAGGGTACAAGAAGGTCTGCAGAGTCTTTTGCAAGAAGTACAAGAAAGTTGTCCAAAACCCCGAAAATTCGAATTGTACTGGGAAAGGAAAATGCAGGAGAGTGGAAAGGTACTGTTTTCTCTCAGTTTGCAAGCTGCTTACAAAATGCCAGTGTTGTGCAGCCTTTAGCTTTGCAGCGTCCTGTAGCAAGTGTCTCTAGTCACCTACATCTAAGCATATTCCTTTTTCACAATGTCTCGCAAGGAGAAACTCTGCCTGCGGAGAAAACATCTCCCATGGTGTTTTAGAAGGTACAAGAAGGTCTGCAGAGTGTTTTGCAAGAAGTAAAAGAAAGTTGTCCAAAACCCCTAAACTTCGAATTGAACTGGGAAAGGAAAATGCAGGAGAGTGGAAAGGAACTGTTTTCTATCAGTTTGCAAACTGTGCCACAATGCCAGTGTTGTGCAGCCTTTAGCTTTGCAGCGTCCTGTAGCTAGTGCCTTTAGTCACCTACATCTAAGCAAATACCTTTTTCACTGTATCTCCAAAGGAGAATCTTTGCCTGTTGAGAAAACAGCTCCCATGGTTTTTAAAAGGGTACAAGAAGGTCTGCAGAGTGTTTTGCAAGAAGTACAAGAAAGTTGTCCAAAACCCCGAAAATTCGAATTCTACTGGGAAAGGAAAATGCAGGAGAGTGGAAAGGTACTGTTTTCTCTCAGTTTGCAAGCTGCTTACAAAATGCCAGTGTTGTGCAGCCTTTAGCTTTGCAGCGTCCTGTAGCAAGTGTCTCTAGTCACCTGCATCTAAGCATATTCCTTTTTCACAATGTCTCGCAAGGAGAAACTCTGCCTGCTGAGAAAACATCTCCCATGGTGTTTTAGAAGGTACAAGAAGGCCTGCAGAGTGTTTTGCAAGAAGTAAACAAAGTGATCCAAAACCCCTAAAATTCGAATTGTACTGGGAAAGGAAAATGCAGGAGAGTGGAAAGGTACTGTTTTCTATCAGTTTGCAAACTGTGCCACAATGCCAGTATTGTGCAGCCTTTAGCTTTGCACCGTCCTGTAGCTAGTGCCTCTAGTCACCTACATCTAAGCAAATAGTTTTTTCACTGTATCTCCTAAGGAGAAACTTTGCCTGTTGAGAAAACAGCTCCCATGGTTTTTAAAAGGGTACAAGAAGGTCTGCAGAGTGTTTTGCAAGAAGTACAAGAAAGTTGTCCTAAACCCCGAAAATTCGAATTGTACTGAGAAAGGAAAATGCAGGAGAGTGGAAAGGTACTGTTTTCTCTCAGTTTGCAAGCTGCTTTCAAAATGCCAGTGTTGTGCAGCCTTTAGCTTTGCAGCGTCCTGTAGCAAGTGTCTCTAGTCACCTACATCTAAGCATATCCCTTTTTCACAATGTCTCGCAAGGAGAAACTCTGCCTGCTGAGAAAACATCTCCCATGGTGTTTTAGAAGGTACAAGAAGGTCTGCAGAGTGTTTTGCAAGAAGTAAAAGAAAGTTGTCCAAAACCCCTTCGATTCGAATTGTACTGGGAAAGGAAAATGCAGGAGAGTGGAAAGGTACTGTTTTCTCTCAGTTTGCAAGCTGCTTACAAAATGCCAGTGTTGTGCAGCCTTTAGCTTTGCAGCGTCCTGTAGCAAGTGTCTCTAGTCACCTACATCTAAGCAAATTGCTTTTTAACAATGTCTCGCAAGGAGAAACTCTGCCTGCTGAGAAAACATCTCCCATGGTGTTTTAGAAGGTACAAGAAGGTCTGCAGAGTGTTTTGTAAGAAGTACAAGAAAGTTGTCCAAAACCCCTGAAATTCAAATTGTACTGGGAAAGGAAAATGCAAGAGAGTGCAGCGGTAATGTTTTCTATCAGTTTGCAAACTGTGCCACAATGCAAGTGTTGTGCAGCCTTTACCTTTGCAGTGCACTGTAGCAAGTGCCTCTAGTCACCTACATCTAAGCAAATTCCTTTTTCACAATGTCTCGCAAGGAGAAACTCTGCCTGCTGAGAAAACATCTCCCATGGTGTTTTAGAAGGTACAAGAAGGTCTGCAGAGTGTTTTGAAGAAGTAAAAGAAAGTTGTCCAAAACCCCTAAAATTCGAATTGTACTGGGAAAGGAAAATGCAGGAGAGTGGAAAGGTACTGTTTTCTCTCAGTTTGCAAGCTGCTTACAAAATGCCAGTGTTGTGCAGCCTTTAGCTTTGCAGCGTCCTGTAGCAAGTGTCTCTAGTCACCTACATCTAAGCAAATTGCTTTTTAACAATGTCTCGCAAGGAGAAACTCTGCCTGCGGAGAAAACATCTCCCATGGTGTTTTAGAAGGTACAAGAAGGTCTGCAGAGTGCTTTGCAAGAAGTAAAAGAAAGTTGTCCAAAACCCCTTCGATTCGAATTTCACTGGGAAAGGAAAATGCAGGAGAGTGCAGGGGTACTGTTTTCTCTCAGTTTGCAAACTCTTCCACAATGCAAGTGTTGTGCAGCCATTACCTGAAGTTGGGCTGGCCGATGTTAGAGATGCCCGGCAAGCTTGCCAGCCCGCTTGCAGTCAGCAGAGACGTGGCCACAGTTCAGCTTCAGCCCGTGGGTGAAGTGAAGGAGAGACTCTCCAGTGTCAGGCACAGTCAGGTCTATTGTGTTCCCACTGGAATCTGAAAAGTGGAGGGTCCCGAGGGCGGGACCGTAACAGGTTATAAAGAGAGTGGGAGGTATGGGGTGGCAACACTCAGGAACAAATGGGGGTCCAGGGAAGGGTGTTACAAAAATGATACACATGGAAGGAAAACTAATGGGGAAGAACTTAGGGAGGGGCCCCGGCCCCCTAACCAATCACTCGACGACCTAGTGAGAGATTTCTAGAAAAAGAGGCAGAAGGGCCGAGTGACTGGCAAGAAGCCGGGGGTGGAGAATGGAGAGAATACAATAGTTGTCATGGTAACTAAGGAGAGGTCAGGCAATTGACACTAAACTGGAGAAAAACTCGGGAGGAAACATAGCCAAAACAACTGAGGGGGAGCAGAACAAACCACAACAATTACCTTTGCAGTGCACTGTAGCAAGTGCCTCTAGTCACCTACATCTAAGCAAATTCCTTTTTCACAATGTCTCGCAAGGAGAAACTCTGCCTGCTGAGAAAACATCTCCCATGGTGTTTTAGAAGGTACAAGAAGGTCTGCAGAGTGTTTTGAAGAAGTAAAAGAAAGTTGTCCAAAACCCCGAAAATTCGAATTGTACTGGGAAAGGAAAATGCAGGAGAGTGGAAAGGTACTGTTTTCTCTCAGTTTGCAAGCTGCTTACAAAATGCCAGTGTTGTGCAGCCTTTAGCTTTGCAGCGTCCTGTAGCAAGTGTCTCTAGTCACCTACATCTAAGCATATTCCTTTTTCACAATGTCTCGCAAGGAGAAACTCTGCCTGCTGAGAAAACATCTCCCATGGTGTTTTAGAAGGTACAAGAAAGCCTGCAGAGTGTTTTGCAAGAAGTAAAAGAAAGTTATCCAAAACCCCTTCGATTCGAATTGTACTGGGAAAGGAAAATGCAGGAGAGTGGAAAGGTACTGTTTTCTCTCAGTTTCCAAGCTGCTTACAAAATGCCAGTCTTGTGCACCCTTTAGCTTTGCAGCGTCCTGTAGCTAGTGCCTCTAGTCACCTACATCTAAGCAAATACCTTTTTCACTGTATCTCCAAAGGAGAATCTTTGCCTGTTGAGAAAACAGCTCCCATGGTTTTTAAAAGGGTACAAGAAGGTCTGCAGAGTGTTTTGCAAGAAGTACAAGAAAGTTGTCCAAAACCCCTTCGATTCGAATTGTACTGGGAAAGGAAAATGCAGGAGAGTGGAAAGGTACTGTTTTCTCTCAGTTTGCAAGCTGCTTACAAAATGCCAGTGTTGTGCAGCCTTTAGCTTTGCAGCATCCTGTAGCAAGTGTCTCTAGTCAGCTACATCTAAGCATATTCCTTTTTCACAATGTCTCACAAGGAGAAACTCTGCCTGCTGAGAAAACATCTCCCATGGTGTTTTAGAAGGTACAAGAAGGCCTGCAGAGTGTTTTGCAAGAAGTAAACAAAGTGATCCAAAACCCCTAAAATTCGAATTGTACTGGGAAAGGAAAAGGCAGGAGAGTGGAAAGGTACTGTTTTCTATCAGTTTGCAAACTGTGCCACAATGCCAGTATTGTGCAGCCCTTAGCTTTGCAGCGTCCTGTAGCTAGTGCCTCTAGTCACCTACATCTAAGCAAATAGTTTTTTCACTGTATCTCCTAAGGAGAAACTTTGCCTGTTGAGAAAACAGCTCCCATGGTTTTTAAAAGGGTACAAGAAGGTCTGCAGAGTGTTTTGCAAGAAGTACAAGAAAGTTGTCCAAAACCCCGAAAATTCGAATTGTACTGGGAAAGGAAAATGCAGGAGAGTGGAAAGGTACTGTTTTCTCTCAGTTTGCAAGCTGCTTACAAAATGCCAGTGTTGTGCAGCCTTTAGCTTTGCAGCGTCCTGTAGCAAGTGTCTCTAGTCACCTACATCTAAGCATATTCCTTTTTCACAATGTCTCGCAAGGAGAAACTCTGCCTGCGGAGAAAACATCTCCCATGGTGTTTTAGAAGGTACAAGAAGGTCTGCAGAGTGTTTTGCAAGAAGTAAAAGAAAGTTGTCCAAAACCCCTAAACTTCGAATTGTACTGGGAAAGGAAAATGCAGGAGAGTGGAAAGGAACTGTTTTCTATCAGTTTGCAAACTGTGCCACAATGCAAGTGTTGTGCAGCATTTACCTTTGCAGTACACTGTAGGAATTGCATCTAGTCACCTACATCTAAGCAAATACCTTTTTCACTGTATCTCCAAAGGAGAATCTTTGCCTGTTGAGAAAACAGCTCCCATGGTTTTTAAAAGGGTACAAGAAGGTCTGCAGAGTGTTTTGCAAGAAGTACAAGAAAGTTGTCCAAAACCCCTTCGATTCGAATTGTACTGGGAAAGGAAAATGCAGGAGAGTGGAAAGGTACTGTTTTCTCTCAGTTTGCAAGCTGCTTACAAAATGCCAGTGTTGTGCAGCCTTTAGCTTTGCAGCGTCCTGTAGCAAGTGTCTCTAGTCACCTACATCTAAGCATATTCCTTTTTCACAATGTCTCGCAAGGAGAAACTCTGCCTGCTGAGAAAACATCTCCCATGGTGTTTTAGAAGGTACAAGAAGGCCTGCAGAGTGTTTTGCAAGAAGTAAAAGAAAGTTGTCCAAAACCCCTAAAATTCGAATTGTACTTGGAAAGGAAAATGCAGGAGAGTGGAAAGGTACTGTTTTCTATCAGTTTGCAAACTGTGCCACAATGCCAGTGTTGTGCAGCCTTTAGCTTTGCAGCGTCCTGTAGCTAGTGCCTCTAGTCACCTACATCTAAGCAAATAGTTTTTTCACTGTATCTCCTAAGGAGAAACTTTGCCTGTTGAGAAAACAGCTCCCATGGTTTTTAAAAGGGTACAAGAAGGTCTGCAGAGTCTTTTGCAAGAAGTACAAGAAAGTTGTCCAAAACCCCGAAAATTCGAATTGTACTGGGAAAGGAAAATGCAGGAGAGTGGAAAGGTACTGTTTTCTCTCAGTTTGCAAGCTGCTTACAAAATGCCAGTGTTGTGCAGCCTTTAGCTTTGCAGCGACCTGTAGCAAGTGTCTCTAGTCACCTACATCTAAGCATATTCCTTTTTCACAATGTCTCGCAAGGAGAAACTCTGCCTGCTGAGAAAACATCTCCCATGGTGTTTTAGAAGGTACAAGAAGGCCTGCAGAGTGTTTTGCAAGAAGTAAACAAAGTGATCCAAAACCCCTTCGATTCGAATTGTACTGGGAAAGGAAAATGCAGGAGAGTGGAAAGGTACTGTTTTCTATCAGTTTGCAAACTGTGCCACAATGCCAGTATTGTGCAGCCTTTAGCTTTGCAGCGTCCTGTAGCTAGTGCCTCTAGTCACCTACATCTAAGCAAATAGTTTTTTCACTGTATCTCCTAAGGAGACACTTTGCCTGTTGAGAAAACAGCTCCCATGGTTTTTAAAAGGGTACAAGAAGGTCTGCAGAGTGTTTTGCAAGAAGTACAAGAAAGTTGTCCAAAACCCCGAAAATTCGAATTGTACTGAGAAAGGAAAATGCAGGAGAGTGGAAAGGTACTGTTTTCTCTCAGTTTGCAAGCTGCTTTCAAAATGCCAGTGTTGTGCAGCCTTTAGCTTTGCAGCGTCCTGTAGCAAGTGTCTCTAGTCACCTACATCTAAGCATATTCCTTTTTCACAATGTCTCGCAAGGAGAAACTCTGCCTGCTGAGAAAACATCTCCCATGGTGTTTTAGAAGGTACAAGAAGGTCTGCAGAGTGTTTTGCAAGAAGTAAAAGAAAGTTGTCCAAAACCCCGAAAATTCGAATTGTACTGGGAAAGGAAAATGCAGGAGAGTGGAAAGGTACTGTTTTCTCTCAGTTTGCAAGCTGCTTACAAAATGCCAGTGTTGTGCAGCCTTTAGCTTTGCAGCGTCCTGTAGCAAGTGTCTCTAGTGACCTACATCTAAGCAAATTGCTTTTTAACAATGTCTCGCAAGGAGAAACTCTGCCTGCTGAGAAAACATCTCCCATGGTGTTTTAGAAGGTACAAGAAGCTCTGCAGAGTGTTTTGCAAGAAGTACAAGAAAGTTGTCCAAAACCCCTAAAATTCGAATTTCACTGGGAAAGGAAAATGCAGGAGAGTGCAGGGGTAATGTTTTCTATCAGTTTGCAAACTGTGCCACAATGCAAGTGTTGTACAGGCTTTACCTTTGCAGTGCACTGTAGCAAGTGCCTCTAGTCACCTACATCTAAGCAAATTCCTTTTTCACAATGTCTCGCAAGGAGAAACTCTGCCTGCTGAGAAAACATCTCCCATGGTGTTTTAGAAGGTACAAGAAGGTCTGCAGTGTGTTTTGAAGAAGTACAAGAAAGTTGTCCAAAACCCCTAAAATTCGAATTGTACTGGGAAAGGAAAATGCAGGAGAGTGGAAAGGTACTGTTTTCTCTCAGTTTGCAAGCTGCTTACAAAATGCCAGTGTTGTGCAGCCTTTAGCTTTGCAGCATCCTGTAGCAAGTGTCTCTAGTCACCTACATCTAAGCATATTCCTTTTTCACAATGTCTCACAAGGAGAAACTCTGCCTGCTGAGAAAACATCTCCCATGGTGTTTTAGAAGGTACAAGAAGGCCTGCAGAGTGTTTTGCAAGAAGTAAACAAAGTGATCCAAAACCCCTAAAATTCGAATTGTACTGGGAAAGGAAAATGCAGGAGAGTGCAGGCGTACTGTTTTCTATCAGTTTGCAAACTGTGCCACAATGCCAGTATTGTGCAGCCTTTAGCTTTGCAGCGTCCTGTAGCTAGTGCCTCTAAACACCTACATCTAAGCAAATAGTTTTTTCACTGTATCTCCTAAGGAGAAACTTTGCCTGTTGAGAAAACAGCTCCCATGGTTTTTAAAAGGGTACAAGAAGGTCTGCAGAGTGTTTTGCAAGAAGTACAAGAAAGTTGTCCAAAACCCCTTCGATTCGAATTGTACTGGGAAAGGAAAATGCAGGAGAGTGGAAAGGTACTGTTTTCTCTCAGTTTGCAAGCTGCTTACAAATTGCCAGTGTTGTGCAGCCTTTAGCTTTGCAGCGTCCTGTAGCAAGTGTCTCTAGTCACCTACATCTAAGCAAATTGCTTTTTAACAATGTCTCGCAAGGAGAAACTCTGCCTGTGGAGAAAACATCTCCCATGGTGTTTTAGAAGGTACAAGAAGGTCTGCAGAGTGCTTTGCAAGAAGTAAAAGAAAGTTGTCCAAAACCCCTTCGATTCGAATTTCACTGGGAAAGGAAAATGCAGGAGAGTGCAGGGGTACTGTTTTCTCTCAGTTTGCAAACTCTTCCACAATGCAAGTGTTGTGCAGCCATTACCTGAAGTTGGGCTGGCCGATGTTAGAGATGCCCGGCAAGCTTGCCAGCCCGCTTGCAGTCAGCAGAGACGTGGCCACAGTTCAGCTTCAGCCCGTGGGTGAAGTGAAGGAGAGACTCTCCAGTGTCAGGCACAGTCAGGTCTATTGTGTTCCCACTGGAATCTGAAAAGTGGAGGGTCCCGAGGGCGGGACCGTAACAGGTTATAAAGAGAGTGGGAGGTATGGGGTGGCAACACTCAGGAACAAATGGGGGTCCAGGGAAGGGTGTTACAAAAATGATACACATGGAAGGAAAACTAATGGGGAAGAACTTAGGGAGGGGCCCCGGCCCCCTAACCAATCACTCGACGACCTAGTGAGAGATTTCTAGAAAAAGAGGCAGAAGGGCCGAGTGACTGGCAAGAAGCCGGGGGTGGAGAATGGAGAGAATACATTAGTTGTCATGGTAACTAAGGAGAGGTCAGGCAATTGACACTAAACTGGAGAAAAACTCGGGAGGAAACATAGCCAAAACAACTGAGGGGGAGCAGAACAAACCACAACAATTACCTTTGCAGTGCACTGTAGCAAGTCCCTCTAGTCACCTACATCTAAGCAAATTCCTTTTTCACAATGTCTCGCAAGGAGAAACTCTGCCTGCTGAGAAAACATCTCCCATGGTGTTTTAGAAGGTACAAGAAGGTCTGCAGAGTGTTTTGAAGAAGTAAAAGAAAGTTGTCCAAAACCCCGAAAATTCGAATTGTACTGGGAAAGGAAAATGCAGGAGAGTGGAAAGGTACTGTTTTCTCTCAGTTTGCAAGCTGCTTACAAAATGCCAGTGTTGTGCAGCCTTTAGCTTTGCAGCGTCCTGTAGCAAGTGTCTCTAGTCACCTACATCTAAGCATATTCCTTTTTCACAATGTCTCGCAAGGAGAAACTCTGCCTGCTGAGAAAACATCTCCCATGGTGTTTTAGAAGGTACAAGAAAGCCTGCAGAGTGTTTTGCAAGAAGTAAAAGAAAGTTATCCAAAACCCCTTCGATTCGAATTGTACTGGGAAAGGAAAATGCAGGAGAGTGGAAAGGTACTGTTTTCTCTCAGTTTCCAAGCTGCTTACAAAATGCCAGTCTTGTGCACCCTTTAGCTTTGCAGGGTCCTGTAGCTAGTGCCTCTAGTCACCTACATCTAAGCAAATACCTTTTTCACTGTATCTCCAAAGGAGAATCTTTGCCTGTTGAGAAAACAGCTCCCATGGTTTTTAAAAGGGTACAAGAAGGTCTGCAGAGTGTTTTGCAAGAAGTACAAGAAAGTTGTCCAAAACCCCGAAAATTCGAATTGTACTGGGAAAGGAAAATGCAGGAGAGTGGAAAGGTACTGTTTTCTCTCAGTTTGCAAGCTGCTTACAAAATGCCAGTGTTGTGCAGCCTTTAGCTTTGCAGCATCCTGTAGCAAGTGTCTCTAGTCAGCTACATCTAAGCATATTCCTTTTTCACAATGTCTCACAAGGAGAAACTCTGCCTGCTGAGAAAACATCTCCCATGGTGTTTTAGAAGGTACAAGAAGGCCTGCAGAGTGTTTTGCAAGAAGTAAACAAAGTGATCCAAAACCCCTAAAATTCGAATTGTACTGGGAAAGGAAAATGCAGGAGAGTGGAAAGGTACTGTTTTCTATCAGTTTGCAAACTGTGCCACAATGCCAGTATTGTGCAGCCCTTAGCTTTGCAGCGTCCTGTAGCTAGTGCCTCTAGTCACCTACATCTAAGCAAATAGTTTTTTCACTGTATCTCCTAAGGAGAAACTTTGCCTGTTGAGAAAACAGCTCCCATGGTTTTTAAAAGGGTACAAGAAGGTCTGCAGAGTGTTTTGCAAGAAGTACAAGAAAGTTGTCCAAAACCCCGAAAATTCGAATTGTACTGGGAAAGGAAAATGCAGGAGAGTGGAAAGGTACTGTTTTCTCTCAGTTTGCAAGCTGCTTACAAAATGCCAGTGTTGTGCAGCCTTTAGCTTTGCAGCGTCCTGTAGCAAGTGTCTCTAGTCACCTACATCTAAGCATATTCCTTTTTCACAATGTCTCGCAAGGAGAAACTCTGCCTGCGGAGAAAACATCTCCCATGGTGTTTTAGAAGGTACAAGAAGGTCTGCAGAGTGTTTTGCAAGAAGTAAAAGAAAGTTGTCCAAAACCCCTAAACTTCGAATTGTACTGGGAAAGGAAAATGCAGGAGAGTGGAAAGGAACTGTTTTCTATCAGTTTGCAAACTGTGCCACAATGCAAGTGTTGTGCAGCATTTACCTTTGCAGTACACTGTAGGAATTGCATCTAGTCACCTACATCTAAGCAAATACCTTTTTCACTGTATCTCCAAAGGAGAATCTTTGCCTGTTGAGAAAACAGCTCCCATGGTTTTTAAAAGGGTACAAGAAGGTCTGCAGAGTGTTTTGCAAGAAGTACAAGAAAGTTGTCCAAAACCCCTTCGATTCGAATTGTACTGGGAAAGGAAAATGCAGGAGAGTGGAAAGGTACTGTTTTCTCTCAGTTTGCAAGCTGCTTACAAAATGCCAGTGTTGTGCAGCCTTTAGCTTTGCAGCGTCCTGTAGCAAGTGTCTCTAGTCACCTACATCTAAGCATATTCCTTTTTCACAATGTCTCGCAAGGAGAAACTCTGCCTGCTGAGAAAACATCTCCCATGGTGTTTTAGAAGGTACAAGAAGGCCTGCAGAGTGTTTTGCAAGAAGTAAAAGAAAGTTGTCCAAAACCCCTAAAATTCGAATTGTACTTGGAAAGGAAAATGCAGGAGAGTGGAAAGGTACTGTTTTCTATCAGTTTGCAAACTGTGCCACAATGCCAGTGTTGTGCAGCCTTTAGCTTTGCAGCGTCCTGTAGCTAGTGCCTCTAGTCACCTACATCTAAGCAAATAGTTTTTTCACTGTATCTCCTAAGGAGAAACTTTGCCTGTTGAGAAAACAGCTCCCATGGTTTTTAAAAGGGTACAAGAAGGTCTGCAGAGTCTTTTGCAAGAAGTACAAGAAAGTTGTCCAAAACCCCGAAAATTCGAATTGTACTGGGAAAGGAAAATGCAGGAGAGTGGAAAGGTACTGTTTTCTCTCAGTTTGCAAGCTGCTTACAAAATGCCAGTGTTGTGCAGCCTTTAGCTTTGCAGCGACCTGTAGCAAGTGTCTCTAGTCACCTACATCTAAGCATATTCCTTTTTCACAATGTCTCGCAAGGAGAAACTCTGCCTGCTGAGAAAACATCTCCCATGGTGTTTTAGAAGGTACAAGAAGGCCTGCAGAGTGTTTTGCAAGAAGTAAACAAAGTGATCCAAAACCCCTTCGATTCGAATTGTACTGGGAAAGGAAAATGCAGGAGAGTGGAAAGGTACTGTTTTCTATCAGTTTGCAAACTGTGCCACAATGCCAGTATTGTGCAGCCTTTAGCTTTGCAGCGTCCTGTAGCTAGTGCCTCTAGTCACCTACATCTAAGCAAATAGTTTTTTCACTGTATCTCCTAAGGAGACACTTTGCCTGTTGAGAAAACAGCTCCCATGGTTTTTAAAAGGGTACAAGAAGGTCTGCAGAGTGTTTTGCAAGAAGTACAAGAAAGTTGTCCAAAACCCCGAAAATTCGAATTGTACTGAGAAAGGAAAATGCAGGAGAGTGGAAAGGTACTGTTTTCTCTCAGTTTGCAAGCTGCTTTCAAAATGCCAGTGTTGTGCAGCCTTTAGCTTTGCAGCGTCCTGTAGCAAGTGTCTCTAGTCACCTACATCTAAGCATATTCCTTTTTCACAATGTCTCGCAAGGAGAAACTCTGCCTGCTGAGAAAACATCTCCCATGGTGTTTTAGAAGGTACAAGAAGGTCTGCAGAGTGTTTTGCAAGAAGTAAAAGAAAGTTGTCCAAAACCCCGAAAATTCGAATTGTACTGGGAAAGGAAAATGCAGGAGAGTGGAAAGGTACTGTTTTCTCTCAGTTTGCAAGCTGCTTACAAAATGCCAGTGTTGTGCAGCCTTTAGCTTTGCAGCGTCCTGTAGCAAGTGTCTCTAGTCACCTACATCTAAGCAAATTGCTTTTTAACAATGTCTCGCAAGGAGAAACTCTGCCTGCTGAGAAAACATCTCCCATGGTGTTTTAGAAGGTACAAGAAGCTCTGCAGAGTGTTTTGCAAGAAGTACAAGAAAGTTGTCCAAAACCCCTAAAATTCGAATTTCACTGGGAAAGGAAAATGCAGGAGAGTGCAGGGGTAATGTTTTCTATCAGTTTGCAAACTGTGCCACAATGCAAGTGTTGTACAGCCTTTACCTTTGCAGTGCACTGTAGCAAGTGCCTCTAGTCACCTACATCTAAGCAAATTCCTTTGTCACAATGTCTCGCAAGGAGAAACTCTGCCTGCTGAGAAAACATCTCCCATGGTGTTTTAGAAGGTACAAGAAGGTCTGCAGTGTGTTTTGAAGAAGTACAAGAAAGTTGTCCAAAACCCCGAAAATTCGAATTGTACTGGGAAAGGAAAATGCAGGAGAGTGGAAAGGTACTGTTTTCTCTCAGTTTGCAAGCTGCTTACAAAATGCCAGTGTTGTGCAGCCTTTAGCTTTGCAGCATCCTGTAGCAAGTGTCTCTAGTCACCTACATCTAAGCATATTCCTTTTTCACAATGTCTCACAAGGAGAAACTCTGCCTGCTGAGAAAACATCTCCCATGGTGTTTTAGAAGGTACAAGAAGGCCTGCAGAGTGTTTTGCAAGAAGTAAACAAAGTGATCCAAAACCCCTAAAATTCGAATTGTACTTGGAAAGGAAAATGCAGGAGAGTGCAGGCGTACTGTTTTCTATCAGTTTGCAAACTGTGCCACAATGCCAGTATTGTGCAGCCTTTAGCTTTGCAGCGTCCTGTAGCTAGTGCCTCTAAACACCTACATCTAAGCAAATAGTTTTTTCACTGTATCTCCTAAGGAGAAACTTTGCCTGTTGAGAAAACAGCTCCCATGGTTTTTAAAAGGGTACAAGAAGGTCTGCAGAGTGTTTTGCAAGAAGTACAAGAAAGTTGTCCAAAACCCCTTCGATTCGAATTGTACTGGGAAAGGAAAATGCAGGAGAGTGGAAAGGTACTGTTTTCTCTCAGTTTGCAAGCTGCTTACAAAATGCCAGTGTTGTGCAGCCTTTAGCTTTGCAGCGTCCTGTAGCAAGTGTCTCTAGTCACCTACATCTAAGCAAATTGCTTTTTAACAATGTCTCGCAAGGAGAAACTCTGCCTGCGGAGAAAACATCTCCCATGGTGTTTTAGAAGGTACAAGAAGGTCTGCAGAGTGCTTTGCAAGAAGTAAAAGAAAGTTGTCCAAAACCCCTTCGATTCGAATTTCACTGGGAAAGGAAAATGCAGGAGAGTGCAGGGGTACTGTTTTCTCTCAGTTTGCAAACTCTTCCACAATGCAAGTGTTGTGCAGCCATTACCTGAAGTTGGGCTGGCCGATGTTAGAGATGCCCGGCAAGCTTGCCAGCCCGCTTGCAGTCAGCAGAGACGTGGCCACAGTTCAGCTTCAGCCCGTGGGTGAAGTGAAGGAGAGACTCTCCAGTGTCAGGCACAGTCAGGTCTATTGTGTTCCCACTGGAATCTGAAAAGTGGAGGGTCCCGAGGGCGGGACCGTAACAGGTTATAAAGAGAGTGGGAGGTATGGGGTGGCAACACTCAGGAACAAATGGGGGTCCAGGGAAGGGTGTTACAAAAATGATACACATGGAAGGAAAACTAATGGGGAAGAACTTAGGGAGGGGCCCCGGCCCCCTAACCAATCACTCGACGACCTAGTGAGAGATTTCTAGAAAAAGAGGCAGAAGGGCCGAGTGACTGGCAAGAAGCCGGGGGTGGAGAATGGAGAGAATACATTAGTTGTCATGGTAACTAAGGAGAGGTCAGGCAATTGACACTAAACTGGAGAAAAACTCGGGAGGAAACATAGCCAAAACAACTGAGGGGGAGCAGAACAAACCACAACAATTACCTTTGCAGTGCACTGTAGCAAGTGCCTCTAGTCACCTACATCTAAGCAAATTCCTTTTTCACAATGTCTCGCAAGGAGAAACTCTGCCTGCTGAGAAAACATCTCCCATGGTGTTTTAGAAGGTACAAGAAGGTCTGCAGAGTGTTTTGAAGAAGTAAAAGAAAGTTGTCCAAAACCCCGAAAATTCGAATTGTACTGGGAAAGGAAAATGCAGGAGAGTGGAAAGGTACTGTTTTCTCTCAGTTTGCAAGCTGCTTACAAAATGCCAGTGTTGTGCAGCCTTTAGCTTTGCAGCGTCCTGTAGCAAGTGTCTCTAGTCACCTACATCTAAGCATATTCCTTTTTCACAATGTCTCGCAAGGAGAAACTCTGCCTGCTGAGAAAACATCTCCCATGGTGTTTTAGAAGGTACAAGAAAGCCTGCAGAGTGTTTTGCAAGAAGTAAAAGAAAGTTATCCAAAACCCCTTCGATTCGAATTGTACTGGGAAAGGAAAATGCAGGAGAGTGGAAAGGTACTGTTTTCTCTCAGTTTCCAAGCTGCTTACAAAATGCCAGTCTTGTGCACCCTTTAGCTTTGCAGGGTCCTGTAGCTAGTGCCTCTAGTCACCTACATCTAAGCAAATACCTTTTTCACTGTATCTCCAAAGGAGAATCTTTGCCTGTTGAGAAAACAACTCCCATGGTTTTTAAAAGGGTACAAGAAGGTCTGCAGAGTGTTTTGCAAGAAGTACAAGAAAGTTGTCCAAAACCCCGAAAATTCGAATTGTACTGGGAAAGGAAAATGCAGGAGAGTGGAAAGGTACTGTTTTCTCTCAGTTTGCAAGCTGCTTACAAAATGCCAGTGTTGTGCAGCCTTTAGCTTTGCAGCATCCTGTAGCAAGTGTCTCTAGTCAGCTACATCTAAGCATATTCCTTTTTCACAATGTCTCACAAGGAGAAACTCTGCCTGCTGAGAAAACATCTCCCATGGTGTTTTAGAAGGTACAAGAAGGCCTGCAGAGTGTTTTGCAAGAAGTAAACAAAGTGATCCAAAACCCCTAAAATTCGAATTGTACTGGGAAAGGAAAATGCAGGAGAGTGGAAAGGTACTGTTTTCTATCAGTTTGCAAACTGTGCCACAATGCCAGTATTGTGCAGCCCTTAGCTTTGCAGCGTCCTGTAGCTAGTGCCTCTAGTCACCTACATCTAAGCAAATAGTTTTTTCACTGTATCTCCTAAGGAGAAACTTTGCCTGTTGAGAAAACAGCTCCCATGGTTTTTAAAAGGGTACAAGAAGGTCTGCAGAGTGTTTTGCAAGAAGTACAAGAAAGTTGTCCAAAACCCCGAAAATTCGAATTGTACTGGGAAAGGAAAATGCAGGAGAGTGGAAAGGTACTGTTTTCTCTCAGTTTGCAAGCTGCTTACAAAATGCCAGTGTTGTGCAGCCTTTAGCTTTGCAGCGTCCTGTAGCAAGTGTCTCTAGTCACCTACATCTAAGCATATTCCTTTTTCACAATGTCTCGCAAGGAGAAACTCTGCCTGCGGAGAAAACATCTCCCATGGTGTTTTAGAAGGTACAAGAAGGTCTGCAGAGTGTTTTGCAAGAAGTAAAAGAAAGTTGTCCAAAACCCCTAAACTTCGAATTGTACTGGGAAAGGAAAATGCAGGAGAGTGGAAAGGAACTGTTTTCTATCAGTTTGTAAACTGTGCCACAATGCAAGTGTTGTGCAGCATTTACCTTTGCAGTACACTGTAGGAATTGCATCTAGTCACCTACATCTAAGCAAATACCTTTTTCACTGTATCTCCAAAGGAGAATCTTTGCCTGTTGAGAAAACAGCTCCCATGGTTTTTAAAAGGGTACAAGAAGGTCTGCAGAGTGTTTTGCAAGAAGTACAAGAAAGTTGTCCAAAACCCCTTCGATTCGAATTGTACTGGGAAAGGAAAATGCAGGAGAGTGGAAAGGTACTGTTTTCTCTCAGTTTGCAAGCTGCTTACAAAATGCCAGTGTTGTGCAGCCTTTAGCTTTGCAGCGTCCTGTAGCAAGTGTCTCTAGTCACCTACATCTAAGCATATTCCTTTTTCACAATGTCTCGCAAGGAGAAACTCTGCCTGCTGAGAAAACATCTCCCATGGTGTTTTAGAAGGTACAAGAAGGCCTGCAGAGTGTTTTGCAAGAAGTAAAAGAAAGTTGTCCAAAACCCCTAAAATTCGAATTGTACTTGGAAAGGAAAATGCAGGAGAGTGGAAAGGTACTGTTTTCTATCAGTTTGCAAACTGTGCCACAATGCCAGTGTTGTGCAGCCTTTAGCTTTGCAGCGTCCTGTAGCTAGTGCCTCTAGTCACCTACATCTAAGCAAATAGTTTTTTCACTGTATCTCCTAAGGAGAAACTTTGCCTGTTGAGAAAACAGCTCCCATGGTTTTTAAAAGGGTACAAGAAGGTCTGCAGAGTCTTTTGCAAGAAGTACAAGAAAGTTGTCCAAAACCCCGAAAATTCGAATTGTACTGGGAAAGGAAAATGCAGGAGAGTGGAAAGGTACTGTTTTCTCTCAGTTTGCAAGCTGCTTACAAAATGCCAGTGTTGTGCAGCCTTTAGCTTTGCAGCGACCTGTAGCAAGTGTCTCTAGTCACCTACATCTAAGCATATTCCTTTTTCACAATGTCTCGCAAGGAGAAACTCTGCCTGCTGAGAAAACATCTCCCATGGTGTTTTAGAAGGTACAAGAAGGCCTGCAGAGTGTTTTGCAAGAAGTAAACAAAGTGATCCAAAACCCCTTCGATTCGAATTGTACTGGGAAAGGAAAATGCAGGAGAGTGGAAAGGTACTGTTTTCTATCAGTTTGCAAACTGTGCCACAATGCCAGTATTGTGCAGCCTTTAGCTTTGCAGCATCCTGTAGCAAGTGTCTCTAGTCACCTACATCTAAGCATATTCCTTTTTCACAATGTCTCACAAGGAGAAACTCTGCCTGCTGAGAAAACATCTCCCATGGTGTTTTAGAAGGTACAAGAAGGCCTGCAGAGTGTTTTGCAAGAAGTAAACAAAGTGATCCAAAACCCCTAAAATTCGAATTGTACTGGGAAAGGAAAATGCAGGAGAGTGCAGGCGTACTGTTTTCTATCAGTTTGCAAACTGTGCCACAATGCCAGTATTGTGCAGCCTTTAGCTTTGCAGCGTCCTGTAGCTAGTGCCTCTAAACACCTACATCTAAGCAAATAGTTTTTTCACTGTATCTCCTAAGGAGAAACTTTGCCTGTTGAGAAAACAGCTCCCATGGTTTTTAAAAGGGTACAAGAAGGTCTGCAGAGTCTTTTGCAAGAAGTACAAGAAAGTTGTCCAAAACCCCGAAAATTCGAATTGTACTGGGAAAGGAAAATGCAGGAGAGTGGAAAGGTACTGTTTTCTCTCAGTTTGCAAGCTGCTTACAAAATGCCAGTGTTGTGCAGCCTTTAGCTTTGCAGCGTCCTGTAGCAAGTGTCTCTAGTCACCTACATCTAAGCATATTCCTTTTTCACAATGTCTCGCAAGGAGAAACTCTGCCTGCGGAGAAAACATCTCCCATGGTGTTTTAGAAGGTACAAGAAGGTCTGCAGAGTGTTTTGCAAGAAGTAAAAGAAAGTTGTCCAAAACCCCTAAACTTCGAATTGTACTGGGAAAGGAAAATGCAGGAGAGTGGAAAGGTACTGTTTTCTCTCAGTTTGCAAACTGTGCCACAATGCCAGTGTTGTGCAGCCTTTAGCTTTGCAGCGTCCTGTAGCAAGTGTCTCTAGTCACCTACATCTAAGCAAATTGCTTTTTAACAATGTCTCGCAAGGAGAAACTCTGCCTGCGGAGAAAACATCTCCCATGGTGTTTTAGAAGGTACAAGAAGGTCTGCAGAGTGCTTTGCAAGAAGTAAAAGAAAGTTGTCCAAAACCCCTTCGATTCGAATTTCACTGGGAAAGGAAAATGCAGGAGAGTGCAGGGGTACTGTTTTCTCTCAGTTTGCAAACTCTTCCACAATGCAAGTGTTGTGCAGCCATTACCTGAAGTTGGGCTGGCCGATGTTAGAGATGCCCGGCAAGCTTGCCAGCCCGCTTGCAGTCAGCAGAGACGTGGCCACAGTTCAGCTTCAGCCCGTGGGTGAAGTGAAGGAGAGACTCTCCAGTGTCAGGCACAGTCAGGTCTATTGTGTTCCCACTGGAATCTGAAAAGTGGAGGGTCCCGAGGGCGGGACCGTAACAGGTTATAAAGAGAGTGGGAGGTATGGGGTGGCAACACTCAGGAACAAATGGGGGTCCAGGGAAGGGTGTTACAAAAATGATACACATGGAAGGAAAACTAATGGGGAAGAACTTAGGGAGGGGCCCCGGCCCCCTAACCAATCACTCGACGACCTAGTGAGAGATTTCTAGAAAAAGAGGCAGAAGGGCCGAGTGACTGGCAAGAAGCCGGGGGTGGAGAATGGAGAGAATACATTAGTTGTCATGGTAACTAAGGAGAGGTCAGGCGATTGACACTTAACTGGAGAAAAACTCGGGACGAAACATAGCCAAAACAACTGAGGGGGAGCAGAACAAACCACAACAATTACCTTTGCAGTGCACTGTAGCATAGGCCTCTAGTCACCTACATCTAAGCAAATACCTTTTTCACTGTATCTCCAAAGGAGAATCTTTGCCTGTTGAGAAAACAGCTCCCATGGTTTTTAAAAGGGTACAAGAAGGTCTGCAGAGTCTTTTGCAAGAAGTACAAGAAAGTTGTCCAAAACCCCGAAAATTCGAATTGTACTGGGAAAGGAAAATGCAGGAGAGTGGAAAGGTACTGTTTTCTCTCAGTTTGCAAGCTGCTTACAAAATGCCAGTGTTGTGCAGCCTTTAGCTTTGCAGCGTCCTGTAGCAAGTGTCTCTAGTCACCTACATCTAAGCATATTCCTTTTTCACAATGTCTCGCAAGGAGAAACTCTGCCTGCTGAGAAAACATCTCCCATGGTGTTTTAGAAGGTACAAGAAGGCCTGCAGAGTGTTTTGCAAGAAGTAAAAGAAAGTTATCCAAAACCCCTAAAATTCGAATTGTACTGGGAAAGGAAAATGCAGGAGAGTGGAAAGGTACTGTTTTCTATCAGTTTGCAAACTGTGCCACAATGCCAGTGTTGTGCAGCCTTTAGCTTTGCAGCGTCCTGTAGCTAGTGCCTCTAGTCACCTACATCTAAGCAAATAGTTTTTTCACTGTATCTCCTAAGGAGAAACTTTGCCTGTTGAGAAAACAGCTCCCATGGTTTTTAAAAGGGTACAAGAAGGTCTGCAGAGTGTTTTGCAAGAAGTACAAGAAAGTTGTCCAAAACCCCGAAAATTCGAATTGTACTGGGAAAGGAAAATGCAGGAGAGTGGAAAGGTACTGTTTTCTCTCAGTTTGCAAGCTGCTTACAAAATGCCAGTGTTGTGCAGCCTTTAGCTTTGCAGCGACCTGTAGCAAGTGTCTCTAGTCACCTACATCTAAGCATATTCCTTTTTCACAATGTCTCGCAAGGAGAAACTCTGCCTGCTGAGAAAACATCTCCCATGGTGTTTTAGAAGGTACAAGAAGGCCTGCAGAGTGTTTTGCAAGAAGTAAACAAAGTGATCCAAAACCCCTTCGATTCGAATTGTACTGGGAAAGGAAAATGCAGGAGAGTGGAAAGGTACTGTTTTCTCTCAGTTTGCAAGCTGCTTACAAAATGCCAGTATTGTGCAGCCTTTAGCTTTGCAGCGTCCTGTAGCTAGTGCCTCTAGTCACCTACATCTAAGCAAATTGCTTTTTAACAATGTCTCGCAAGGAGAAACTCTGCCTGCTGAGAAAACATCTCCCATGGTGTTTTAGAAGGTACAAGAAGGTCTGCAGAGTGTTTTGCAAGAAGTACAAGAAAGTTGTCCAAAACCCCTAAAATTCGAATTTCACTGGGAAAGGAAAATGCAGGAGAGTGCAGGGGTAATGTTTTCTATCAGTTTGCAAACTGTGCCACAATGCAAGTGTTGTACAGCCTTTACCTTTGCAGTGCACTGTAGCAAGTGCCTCTAGTCACCTACATCTAAGCAAATTCCTTTTTCACAATGTCTCGCAAGGAGAAACTCTGCCTGCTGAGAAAACATCTCCCATGGTGTTTTAGAAGGTACAAGAAGGTCTGCAGTGTGTTTTGAAGAAGTACAAGAAAGTTGTCCAAAACCCCGAAAATTCGAATTGTACTGGGAAAGGAAAATGCAGGAGAGTGGAAAGGTACTGTTTTCTCTCAGTTTGCAAGCTGCTTACAAAATGCCAGTGTTGTGCAGCCTTTAGCTTTGCAGCATCCTGTAGCAAGTGTCTCTAGTCACCTACATCTAAGCATATTCCTTTTTCACAATGTCTCACAAGGAGAAACTCTGCCTGCTGAGAAAACATCTCCCATGGTGTTTTAGAAGGTACAAGAAGGCCTGCAGAGTGTTTTGCAAGAAGTAAACAAAGTGATCCAAAACCCCTAAAATTCGAATTGTACTGGGAAAGGAAAATGCAGGAGAGTGGAAAGGTACTGTTTTCTATCAGTTTGCAAACTGTGCCACAATGCCAGTATTGTGCAGCCTTTAGCTTTGCAGCGTCCTGTAGCTAGTGCCTCTAAACACCTACATCTAAGCAAATAGTTTTTTCACTGTATCTCCTAAGGAGAAACTTTGCCTGTTGAGAAAACAGCTCCCATGGTTTTTAAAAGGGTACAAGAAGGTCTGCAGAGTCTTTTGCAAGAAGTACAAGAAAGTTGTCCAAAACCCCGAAAATTCGAATTGTACTGGGAAAGGAAAATGCAGGAGAGTGGAAAGGTACTGTTTTCTCTCAGTTTGCAAGCTGCTTACAAAATGCCAGTGTTGTGCAGCCTTTAGCTTTGCAGCGTCCTGTAGCAAGTGTCTCTAGTCACCTACATCTAAGCAAATTGCTTTTTAACAATGTCTCGCAAGGAGAAACTCTGCCTGCGGAGAAAACATCTCCCATGGTGTTTTAGAAGGTACAAGAAGGTCTGCAGAGTGCTTTGCAAGAAGTAAAAGAAAGTTGTCCAAAACCCCTTCGATTCGAATTTCACTGGGAAAGGAAAATGCAGGAGAGTGCAGGTGTACTGTTTTCTCTCAGTTTGCAAACTCTTCCACAATGCAAGTGTTGTGCAGCCATTACCTGAAGTTGGGCTGGCCGATGTTAGAGATGCCCGGCAAGCTTGCCAGCCCGCTTGCAGTCAGCAGAGACGTGGCCACAGTTCAGCTTCAGCCCGTGGGTGAAGTGAAGGAGAGACTCTCCAGTGTCAGGCACAGTCAGGTCTATTGTGTTCCCACTGGAATCTGAAAAGTGGAGGGTCCCGAGGGCGGGACCGTAACAGGTTATAAAGAGAGTGGGAGGTATGGGGTGGCAACACTCAGGAACAAATGGGGGTCCAGGGAAGGGTGTTACAAAAATGATACACATGGAAGGAAAACTAATGGGGAAGAACTTAGGGAGGGGCCCCGGCCCCCTAACCAATCACTCGACGACCTAGTGAGAGATTTCTAGAAAAAGAGGCAGAAGGGCCGAGTGACTGGCAAGAAGCCGGGGGTGGAGAATGGAGAGAATACATTAGTTGTCATGGTAACTAAGGAGAGGTCAGGCGATTGACACTTAACTGGAGAAAAACTCGGGACGAAACATAGCCAAAACAACTGAGGGGGAGCAGAACAAACCACAACAATTACCTTTGCAGTGCACTGTAGCATAGGCCTCTAGTCACCTACATCTAAGCAAATACCTTTTTCACTGTATCTCCAAAGGAGAATCTTTGCCTGTTGAGAAAACAGCTCCCATGGTTTTTAAAAGGGTACAAGAAGGTCTGCAGAGTCTTTTGCAAGAAGTACAAGAAAGTTGTCCAAAACCCCAAAAATTCGAATTCTACTGGGAAAGGAAAATGCAGGAGAGTGGAAAGGTACTGTTTTCTCTCAGTTTGCAAGCTGCTTACAAAGTGCCAGTGTTGTGCAGCCTTTAGCTTTGCAGCGTCCTGTAGCAAGTGTCTCTAGTCACCTACATCTAAGCATATTCCTTTTTCACAATGTCTCGCAAGGAGAAACTCTGCCTGCTGAGAAAACATCTCCCATGGTGTTTTAGAAGGTACAAGAAGGCCTGCAGAGTGTTTTGCAAGAAGTAAACAAAGTTCTCCAAAACCCCGAAAATTCGAATTGTACTGGGAAAGGAAAATGCAGGAGAGTGGAAAGGTACTGTTTTCTCTCAGTTTCCAAGCTGCTTACAAAATGCCAGTGTTGTGCAGCCTTTAGCTTTGCAGCGTCCTGTAAAAGTGCCTCTAGTCACCTACATCTAAGCAAATACCTTTTTCACTGTATCTCCAAAGGAGAATCTTTGCCTGTTGAGAAAACAGCTCCCATGGTTTTTAAAAGGGTACAAGAAGGTCTGCAGAGTGTTTTGCAAGAAGTACAAGAAAGTTGTCCAAAACCCCGAAAATTCGAATTGTACTGGGAAAGGAAAATGCAGGAGAGTGGAAAGGTACTGTTTTCTCTCAGTTTGCAAGCTGCTTACAAAATGCCAGTGTTGTGCAGCCTTTAGCTTTGCAGCATCCTGTAGCAAGTGTCTCTAGTCACCTACATCTAAGCATATTCCTTTTTCACAATGTCTCGCAAGGAGAAACTCTGCCTGCTGAGAAAACATCTCCCATGGTGTTTTAGAAGGTACAAGAAGGCCTGCAGAGTGTTTTGCAAGAAGTAAACAAAGTGATCCAAAACCCCTAAAATTCGAATTGTACTGGGAAAGGAAAATGCAGGAGAGTGGAAAGGTACTGTTTTCTATCAGTTTGCAAACTGTGCCACAATGCCAGTATTGTGCAGCCCTTAGCTTTGCAGCGTCCTGTAGCTAGTGCCTCTAGTCACCTACATCTAAGCAAATAGTTTTTTCACTGTATCTCCTAAGGAGAAACTTTGCCTGTTGAGAAAACAGCTCCCATGGTTTTTAAAAGGGTACAAGAAGGTCTGCAGAGTGTTTTGCAAGAAGTACAAGAAAGTTGCCCAAAACCCCTAAAATTCGAATTGTACTGGGAAAGGAAAATGCAGGAGAGTGGAAAGGTACTGTTTTCTCTCAGTTTGCAAGCTGCTTACAAAATGCCAGTGTTGTGCAGCCTTTAGCTTTGCAGCGTCCTGTAGCAAGTGTCTCTAGTCACCTACATCTAAGCAAATTGCTTTTTAACAATGTCTCGCAAGGAGAAACTCTGCCTGCGGAGAAAACATCTCCCATGGTGTTTTAGAAGGTACAAGAAGGTCTGCAGAGTGCTTTGCAAGAAGTAAAAGAAAGTTGTCCAAAACCCCTTCGATTCGAATTTCACTGGGAAAGGAAAATGCAGGAGAGTGCAGGGGTACTGTTTTCTCTCAGTTTGCAAACTCTTCCACAATGCAAGTGTTGTGCAGCCATTACCTGAAGTTGGGCTGGCCGATGTTAGAGATGCCCGGCAAGCTTGCCAGCCCGCTTGCAGTCAGCAGAGACGTGGCCACAGTTCAGCTTCAGCCCGTGGGTGAAGTGAAGGAGAGACTCTCCAGTGTCAGGCACAGTCAGGTCTATTGTGTTCCCACTGGAATCTGAAAAGTGGAGGGTCCCGAGGGCGGGACCGTAACAGGTTATAAAGAGAGTGGGAGGTATGGGGTGGCAACACTCAGGAACAAATGGGGGTCCAGGGAAGGGTGTTACAAAAATGATACACATGGAAGGAAAACTAATGGGGAAGAACTTAGGGAGGGGCCCCGGCCCCCTAACCAATCACTCGACGACCTAGTGAGAGATTTCTAGAAAAAGAGGCAGAAGGGCCGAGTGACTGGCAAGAAGCCGGGGGTGGAGAATGGAGAGAATACATTAGTTGTCATGGTAACTAAGGAGAGGTCAGGCGATTGACACTTAACCGGAGAAAAACTCGGGACGAAACATAGCCAAAACAACTGAGGGGGAGCAGAACAAACCACAACAATTACCTTTGCAGTGCACTGTAGCATAGGCCTCTAGTCACCTACATCTAAGCAAATACCTTTTTCACTGTATCTCCAAAGGAGAATCTTTGCCTGTTGAGAAAACAGCTCCCATGGTTTTTAAAAGGGTACAAGAAGGTCTGCAGAGTCTTTTGCAAGAAGTACAAGAAAGTTGTCCAAAACCCCGAAAATTCGAATTGTACTGGGAAAGGAAAATGCAGGAGAGTGGAAAGGTACTGTTTTCTCTCAGTTTGCAAGCTGCTTACAAAATGCCAGTGTTGTGCAGCCTTTAGCTTTGCAGCGTCCTGTAGCAAGTGTCTCTAGTCACCTACATCTAAGCATATTCCTTTTTCACAATGACTCGCAAGGAGAAACTCTGCCTGCTGAGAAAACATCTCCCATGGTGTTTTAGATGGTACAAGAAAGCCTGCAGAGTGTTTTGCAAGAAGTAAAAGAAAGTTATCCAAAACCCCTAAAATTCGAATTGTACTGGGAAAGGAAAATGCAGGAGAGTGGAAAGGTACTGTTTTCTCTCAGTTTCCAAGCTGCTTACAAAATGCCAGTGTTGTGCACCCTTTAGCTTTGCAGCGTCCTGTAAAAGTGCCTCTAGTCACCTACATCTAAGCAAATACCTTTTTCACTGTATCTCCAAAGGAGAATCTTTGCCTGTTGAGAAAACAGCTCCCATGGTTTTTAAAAGGGTACAAGAAGGTCTGCAGAGTGTTTTGCAAGAAGTAAAAGAAAGTTGTCCAAAACCCCGAAAATTCGAATTGTACTGGGAAAGGAAAATGCAGGAGAGTGGAAAGGTACTGTTTTCTCTCAGTTTGCAAGCTGCTTATAAAATGCCAGTGTTGTGCAGCCTTTAGCTTTGCAGCATCCTGTAGCAAGTGTCTCTAGTCAGCTACATCTAAGCATATTCCTTTTTCACAATGTCTCACAAGGAGAAACTCTGCCTGCTGAGAAAACATCTCCCATGGTGTTTTAGAAGGTACAAGAAGGCCTGCAGAGTGTTTTGCAAGAAGTAAACAAAGTGATCCAAAACCCCTAAAATTCGAATTGTACTGGGAAAGGAAAATGCAGGAGAGTGGAAAGGTACTGTTTTCTATCAGTTTGCAAACTGTGCCACAATGCCAGTATTGTGCAGCCCTTAGCTTTGCAGCGTCCTGTAGCTAGTGCCTCTAGTCACCTACATCTAAGCAAATAGTTTTTTCACTGTATCTCCTAAGGAGAAACTTTGCCTGTTGAGAAAACAGCTCCCATGGTTTTTAAAAGGGTACAAGAAGGTCTGCAGAGTGTTTTGCAAGAAGTACAAGAAAGTTGTCCAAAACCCCGAAAATTCGAATTGTACTGGGAAAGGAAAATGCAGGAGAGTGGAAAGGTACTGTTTTCTCTCAGTTTGCAAGCTGCTTACAAAATGCCAGTGTTGTGCAGCCTTTAGCTTTGCAGCGTCCTGTAGCAAGTGTCTCTAGTCACCTACATCTAAGCATATTCCTTTTTCACAATGTCTCGCAAGGAGAAACTCTGCCTGCGGAGAAAACATCTCCCATGGTGTTTTAGAAGGTACAAGAAGGTCTGCAGAGTGTTTTGCAAGAAGTAAAAGAAAGTTGTCCAAAACCCCTAAACTTCGAATTGTACTGGGAAAGGAAAATGCAGGAGAGTGGAAAGGAACTGTTTTCTATCAGTTTGCAAACTGTGCCACAATGCAAGTGTTGTGCAGCATTTACCTTTGCAGTACACTGTAGGAATTGCATCTAGTCACCTACATCTAAGCAAATACCTTTTTCACTGTATCTCCAAAGGAGAATCTTTGCCTGTTGAGAAAACAGCTCCCATGGTTTTTAAAAGGGTACAAGAAGGTCTGCAGAGTGTTTTGCAAGAAGTACAAGAAAGTTGTCCAAAACCCCTTCGATTCGAATTGTACTGGGAAAGGAAAATGCAGGAGAGTGGAAAGGTACTGTTTTCTCTCAGTTTGCAAGCTGCTTACAAAATGCCAGTGTTGTGCAGCCTTTAGCTTTGCAGCGTCCTGTAGCAAGTGTCTCTAGTCACCTACATCTAAGCATATTCCTTTTTCACAATGTCTCGCAAGGAGAAACTCTGCCTGCTGAGAAAACATCTCCCATGGTGTTTTAGAAGGTACAAGAAGGCCTGCAGAGTGTTTTGCAAGAAGTAAAAGAAAGTTGTCCAAAACCCCTAAAATTCGAATTGTACTTGGAAAGGAAAATGCAGGAGAGTGGAAAGGTACTGTTTTCTATCAGTTTGCAAACTGTGCCACAATGCCAGTGTTGTGCAGCCTTTAGCTTTGCAGCGTCCTGTAGCTAGTGCCTCTAGTCACCTACATCTAAGCAAATAGTTTTTTCACTGTATCTCCTAAGGAGAAACTTTGCCTGTTGAGAAAACAGCTCCCATGGTTTTTAAAAGGGTACAAGAAGGTCTGCAGAGTCTTTTGCAAGAAGTACAAGAAAGTTGTCCAAAACCCCGAAAATTCGAATTGTACTGGGAAAGGAAAATGCAGGAGAGTGGAAAGGTACTGTTTTCTCTCAGTTTGCAAGCTGCTTACAAAATGCCAGTGTTGTGCAGCCTTTAGCTTTGCAGCGACCTGTAGCAAGTGTCTCTAGTCACCTACATCTAAGCATATTCCTTTTTCACAATGTCTCGCAAGGAGAAACTCTGCCTGCTGAGAAAACATCTCCCATGGTGTTTTAGAAGGTACAAGAAGGCCTGCAGAGTGTTTTGCAAGAAGTAAACAAAGTGATCCAAAACCCCTTCGATTCGAATTGTACTGGGAAAGGAAAATGCAGGAGAGTGGAAAGGTACTGTTTTCTATCAGTTTGCAAACTGTGCCACAATGCCAGTATTGTGCAGCCTTTAGCTTTGCAGCGTCCTGTAGCTAGTGCCTCTAGTCACCTACATCTAAGCAAATAGTTTTTTCACTGTATCTCCTAAGGAGACACTTTGCCTGTTGAGAAAACAGCTCCCATGGTTTTTAAAAGGGTACAAGAAGGTCTGCAGAGTGTTTTGCAAGAAGTACAAGAAAGTTGTCCAAAACCCCGAAAATTCGAATTGTACTGGGAAAGGAAAATGCAGGAGAGTGGAAAGGTACTGTTTTCTCTCAGTTTGCAAGCTGCTTTCAAAATGCCAGTGTTGTGCAGCCTTTAGCTTTGCAGCGTCCTGTAGCAAGTGTCTCTAGTCACCTACATCTAAGCATATTCCTTTTTCACAATGTCTCGCAAGGAGAAACTCTGCCTGCTGAGAAAACATCTCCCATGGTGTTTTAGAAGGTACAAGAAGGTCTGCAGAGTGTTTTGCAAGAAGTAAAAGAAAGTTGTCCAAAACCCCGAAAATTCGAATTGTACTGGGAAAGGAAAATGCAGGAGAGTGGAAAGGTACTGTTTTCTCTCAGTTTGCAAGCTGCTTACAAAATGCCAGTGTTGTGCAGCCTTTAGCTTTGCAGCGTCCTGTAGCAAGTGTCTCTAGTCACCTACATCTAAGCAAATTGCTTTTTAACAATGTCTCGCAAGGAGAAACTCTGCCTGCTGAGAAAACATCTCCCATGGTGTTTTAGAAGGTACAAGAAGCTCTGCAGAGTGTTTTGCAAGAAGTACAAGAAAGTTGTCCAAAACCCCTAAAATTCGAATTTCACTGGGAAAGGAAAATGCAGGAGAGTGCAGGGGTAATGTTTTCTATCAGTTTGCAAACTGTGCCACAATGCAAGTGTTGTACAGCCTTTACCTTTGCAGTGCACTGTAGCAAGTGCCTCTAGTCACCTACATCTAAGCAAATTCCTTTGTCACAATGTCTCGCAAGGAGAAACTCTGCCTGCTGAGAAAACATCTCCCATGGTGTTTTAGAAGGTACAAGAAGGTCTGCAGTGTGTTTTGAAGAAGTACAAGAAAGTTGTCCAAAACCCCGAAAATTCGAATTGTACTGGGAAAGGAAAATGCAGGAGAGTGGAAAGGTACTGTTTTCTCTCAGTTTGCAAGCTGCTTACAAAATGCCAGTGTTGTGCAGCCTTTAGCTTTGCAGCATCCTGTAGCAAGTGTCTCTAGTCACCTACATCTAAGCATATTCCTTTTTCACAATGTCTCACAAGGAGAAACTCTGCCTGCTGAGAAAACATCTCCCATGGTGTTTTAGAAGGTACAAGAAGGCCTGCAGAGTGTTTTGCAAGAAGTAAACAAAGTGATCCAAAACCCCTAAAATTCGAATTGTACTTGGAAAGGAAAATGCAGGAGAGTGCAGGCGTACTGTTTTCTATCAGTTTGCAAACTGTGCCACAATGCCAGTATTGTGCAGCCTTTAGCTTTGCAGCGTCCTGTAGCTAGTGCCTCTAAACACCTACATCTAAGCAAATAGTTTTTTCACTGTATCTCCTAAGGAGAAACTTTGCCTGTTGAGAAAACAGCTCCCATGGTTTTTAAAAGGGTACAAGAAGGTCTGCAGAGTGTTTTGCAAGAAGTACAAGAAAGTTGTCCAAAACCCCTTCGATTCGAATTGTACTGGGAAAGGAAAATGCAGGAGAGTGGAAAGGTACTGTTTTCTCTCAGTTTGCAAGCTGCTTACAAAATGCCAGTGTTGTGCAGCCTTTAGCTTTGCAGCGTCCTGTAGCAAGTGTCTCTAGTCACCTACATCTAAGCAAATTGCTTTTTAACAATGTCTCGCAAGGAGAAACTCTGCCTGCGGAGAAAACATCTCCCATGGTGTTTTAGAAGGTACAAGAAGGTCTGCAGAGTGCTTTGCAAGAAGTAAAAGAAAGTTGTCCAAAACCCCTTCGATTCGAATTTCACTGGGAAAGGAAAATGCAGGAGAGTGCAGGGGTACTGTTTTCTCTCAGTTTGCAAACTCTTCCACAATGCAAGTGTTGTGCAGCCATTACCTGAAGTTGGGCTGGCCGATGTTAGAGATGCCCGGCAAGCTTGCCAGCCCGCTTGCAGTCAGCAGAGACGTGGCCACAGTTCAGCTTCAGCCCGTGGGTGAAGTGAAGGAGAGACTCTCCAGTGTCAGGCACAGTCAGGTCTATTGTGTTCCCACTGGAATCTGAAAAGTGGAGGGTCCCGAGGGCGGGACCGTAACAGGTTATAAAGAGAGTGGGAGGTATGGGGTGGCAACACTCAGGAACAAATGGGGGTCCAGGGAAGGGTGTTACAAAAATGATACACATGGAAGGAAAACTAATGGGGAAGAACTTAGGGAGGGGCCCCGGCCCCCTAACCAATCACTCGACGACCTAGTGAGAGATTTCTAGAAAAAGAGGCAGAAGGGCCGAGTGACTGGCAAGAAGCCGGGGGTGGAGAATGGAGAGAATACATTAGTTGTCATGGTAACTAAGGAGAGGTCAGGCAATTGACACTAAACTGGAGAAAAACTCGGGAGGAAACATAGCCAAAACAACTGAGGGGGAGCAGAACAAACCACAACAATTACCTTTGCAGTGCACTGTAGCAAGTGCCTCTAGTCACCTACATCTAAGCAAATTCCTTTTTCACAATGTCTCGCAAGGAGAAACTCTGCCTGCTGAGAAAACATCTCCCATGGTGTTTTAGAAGGTACAAGAAGGTCTGCAGAGTGTTTTGAAGAAGTAAAAGAAAGTTGTCCAAAACCCCGAAAATTCGAATTGTACTGGGAAAGGAAAATGCAGGAGAGTGGAAAGGTACTGTTTTCTCTCAGTTTGCAAGCTGCTTACAAAATGCCAGTGTTGTGCAGCCTTTAGCTTTGCAGCGTCCTGTAGCAAGTGTCTCTAGTCACCTACATCTAAGCATATTCCTTTTTCACAATGTCTCGCAAGGAGAAACTCTGCCTGCTGAGAAAACATCTCCCATGGTGTTTTAGAAGGTACAAGAAAGCCTGCAGAGTGTTTTGCAAGAAGTAAAAGAAAGTTATCCAAAACCCCTTCGATTCGAATTGTACTGGGAAAGGAAAATGCAGGAGAGTGGAAAGGTACTGTTTTCTCTCAGTTTCCAAGCTGCTTACAAAATGCCAGTCTTGTGCACCCTTTAGCTTTGCAGGGTCCTGTAGCTAGTGCCTCTAGTCACCTACATCTAAGCAAATACCTTTTTCACTGTATCTCCAAAGGAGAATCTTTGCCTGTTGAGAAAACAACTCCCATGGTTTTTAAAAGGGTACAAGAAGGTCTGCAGAGTGTTTTGCAAGAAGTACAAGAAAGTTGTCCAAAACCCCGAAAATTCGAATTGTACTGGGAAAGGAAAATGCAGGAGAGTGGAAAGGTACTGTTTTCTCTCAGTTTGCAAGCTGCTTACAAAATGCCAGTGTTGTGCAGCCTTTAGCTTTGCAGCATCCTGTAGCAAGTGTCTCTAGTCAGCTACATCTAAGCATATTCCTTTTTCACAATGTCTCACAAGGAGAAACTCTGCCTGCTGAGAAAACATCTCCCATGGTGTTTTAGAAGGTACAAGAAGGCCTGCAGAGTGTTTTGCAAGAAGTAAACAAAGTGATCCAAAACCCCTAAAATTCGAATTGTACTGGGAAAGGAAAATGCAGGAGAGTGGAAAGGTACTGTTTTCTATCAGTTTGCAAACTGTGCCACAATGCCAGTATTGTGCAGCCCTTAGCTTTGCAGCGTCCTGTAGCTAGTGCCTCTAGTCACCTACATCTAAGCAAATAGTTTTTTCACTGTATCTCCTAAGGAGAAACTTTGCCTGTTGAGAAAACAGCTCCCATGGTTTTTAAAAGGGTACAAGAAGGTCTGCAGAGTGTTTTGCAAGAAGTACAAGAAAGTTGTCCAAAACCCCGAAAATTCGAATTGTACTGGGAAAGGAAAATGCAGGAGAGTGGAAAGGTACTGTTTTCTCTCAGTTTGCAAGCTGCTTACAAAATGCCAGTGTTGTGCAGCCTTTAGCTTTGCAGCGTCCTGTAGCAAGTGTCTCTAGTCACCTACATCTAAGCATATTCCTTTTTCACAATGTCTCGCAAGGAGAAACTCTGCCTGCGGAGAAAACATCTCCCATGGTGTTTTAGAAGGTACAAGAAGGTCTGCAGAGTGTTTTGCAAGAAGTAAAAGAAAGTTGTCCAAAACCCCTAAACTTCGAATTGTACTGGGAAAGGAAAATGCAGGAGAGTGGAAAGGAACTGTTTTCTATCAGTTTGTAAACTGTGCCACAATGCAAGTGTTGTGCAGCATTTACCTTTGCAGTACACTGTAGGAATTGCATCTAGTCACCTACATCTAAGCAAATACCTTTTTCACTGTATCTCCAAAGGAGAATCTTTGCCTGTTGAGAAAACAGCTCCCATGGTTTTTAAAAGGGTACAAGAAGGTCTGCAGAGTGTTTTGCAAGAAGTACAAGAAAGTTGTCCAAAACCCCTTCGATTCGAATTGTACTGGGAAAGGAAAATGCAGGAGAGTGGAAAGGTACTGTTTTCTCTCAGTTTGCAAGCTGCTTACAAAATGCCAGTGTTGTGCAGCCTTTAGCTTTGCAGCGTCCTGTAGCAAGTGTCTCTAGTCACCTACATCTAAGCATATTCCTTTTTCACAATGTCTCGCAAGGAGAAACTCTGCCTGCTGAGAAAACATCTCCCATGGTGTTTTAGAAGGTACAAGAAGGCCTGCAGAGTGTTTTGCAAGAAGTAAAAGAAAGTTGTCCAAAACCCCTAAAATTCGAATTGTACTTGGAAAGGAAAATGCAGGAGAGTGGAAAGGTACTGTTTTCTATCAGTTTGCAAACTGTGCCACAATGCCAGTGTTGTGCAGCCTTTAGCTTTGCAGCGTCCTGTAGCTAGTGCCTCTAGTCACCTACATCTAAGCAAATAGTTTTTTCACTGTATCTCCTAAGGAGAAACTTTGCCTGTTGAGAAAACAGCTCCCATGGTTTTTAAAAGGGTACAAGAAGGTCTGCAGAGTCTTTTGCAAGAAGTACAAGAAAGTTGTCCAAAACCCCGAAAATTCGAATTGTACTGGGAAAGGAAAATGCAGGAGAGTGGAAAGGTACTGTTTTCTCTCAGTTTGCAAGCTGCTTACAAAATGCCAGTGTTGTGCAGCCTTTAGCTTTGCAGCGACCTGTAGCAAGTGTCTCTAGTCACCTACATCTAAGCATATTCCTTTTTCACAATGTCTCGCAAGGAGAAACTCTGCCTGCTGAGAAAACATCTCCCATGGTGTTTTAGAAGGTACAAGAAGGCCTGCAGAGTGTTTTGCAAGAAGTAAACAAAGTGATCCAAAACCCCTTCGATTCGAATTGTACTGGGAAAGGAAAATGCAGGAGAGTGGAAAGGTACTGTTTTCTATCAGTTTGCAAACTGTGCCACAATGCCAGTATTGTGCAGCCTTTAGCTTTGCAGCATCCTGTAGCAAGTGTCTCTAGTCACCTACATCTAAGCATATTCCTTTTTCACAATGTCTCACAAGGAGAAACTCTGCCTGCTGAGAAAACATCTCCCATGGTGTTTTAGAAGGTACAAGAAGGCCTGCAGAGTGTTTTGCAAGAAGTAAACAAAGTGATCCAAAACCCCTAAAATTCGAATTGTACTGGGAAAGGAAAATGCAGGAGAGTGCAGGCGTACTGTTTTCTATCAGTTTGCAAACTGTGCCACAATGCCAGTATTGTGCAGCCTTTAGCTTTGCAGCGTCCTGTAGCTAGTGCCTCTAAACACCTACATCTAAGCAAATAGTTTTTTCACTGTATCTCCTAAGGAGAAACTTTGCCTGTTGAGAAAACAGCTCCCATGGTTTTTAAAAGGGTACAAGAAGGTCTGCAGAGTCTTTTGCAAGAAGTACAAGAAAGTTGTCCAAAACCCCGAAAATTCGAATTGTACTGGGAAAGGAAAATGCAGGAGAGTGGAAAGGTACTGTTTTCTCTCAGTTTGCAAGCTGCTTACAAAATGCCAGTGTTGTGCAGCCTTTAGCTTTGCAGCGTCCTGTAGCAAGTGTCTCTAGTCACCTACATCTAAGCATATTCCTTTTTCACAATGTCTCGCAAGGAGAAACTCTGCCTGCGGAGAAAACATCTCCCATGGTGTTTTAGAAGGTACAAGAAGGTCTGCAGAGTGTTTTGCAAGAAGTAAAAGAAAGTTGTCCAAAACCCCTAAACTTCGAATTGAACTGGGAAAGGAAAATGCAGGAGAGTGGAAAGGAACTGTTTTCTATCAGTTTGCAAACTGTGCCACAATGCCAGTGTTGTGCAGCCTTTAGCTTTGCAGCGTCCTGTAGCAAGTGTCTCTAGTCACCTACATCTAAGCAAATTGCTTTTTAACAATGTCTCGCAAGGAGAAACTCTGCCTGCGGAGAAAACATCTCCCATGGTGTTTTAGAAGGTACAAGAAGGTCTGCAGAGTGCTTTGCAAGAAGTAAAAGAAAGTTGTCCAAAACCCCTTCGATTCGAATTTCACTGGGAAAGGAAAATGCAGGAGAGTGCAGGGGTACTGTTTTCTCTCAGTTTGCAAACTCTTCCACAATGCAAGTGTTGTGCAGCCATTACCTGAAGTTGGGCTGGCCGATGTTAGAGATGCCCGGCAAGCTTGCCAGCCCGCTTGCAGTCAGCAGAGACGTGGCCACAGTTCAGCTTCAGCCCGTGGGTGAAGTGAAGGAGAGACTCTCCAGTGTCAGGCACAGTCAGGTCTATTGTGTTCCCACTGGAATCTGAAAAGTGGAGGGTCCCGAGGGCGGGACCGTAACAGGTTATAAAGAGAGTGGGAGGTATGGGGTGGCAACACTCAGGAACAAATGGGGGTCCAGGGAAGGGTGTTACAAAAATGATACACATGGAAGGAAAACTAATGGGGAAGAACTTAGGGAGGGGCCCCGGCCCCCTAACCAATCACTCGACGACCTAGTGAGAGATTTCTAGAAAAAGAGGCAGAAGGGCCGAGTGACTGGCAAGAAGCCGGGGGTGGAGAATGGAGAGAATACATTAGTTGTCATGGTAACTAAGGAGAGGTCAGGCGATTGACACTTAACTGGAGAAAAACTCGGGACGAAACATAGCCAAAACAACTGAGGGGGAGCAGAACAAACCACAACAATTACCTTTGCAGTGCACTGTAGCATAGGCCTCTAGTCACCTACATCTAAGCAAATACCTTTTTCACTGTATCTCCAAAGGAGAATCTTTGCCTGTTGAGAAAACAGCTCCCATGGTTTTTAAAAGGGTACAAGAAGGTCTGCAGAGTCTTTTGCAAGAAGTACAAGAAAGTTGTCCAAAACCCCGAAAATTCGAATTGTACTGGGAAAGGAAAATGCAGGAGAGTGGAAAGGTACTGTTTTCTCTCAGTTTGCAAGCTGCTTACAAAATGCCAGTGTTGTGCAGCCTTTAGCTTTGCAGCGTCCTGTAGCAAGTGTCTCTAGTCACCTACATCTAAGCATATTCCTTTTTCACAATGTCTCGCAAGGAGAAACTCTGCCTGCTGAGAAAACATCTCCCATGGTGTTTTAGAAGGTACAAGAAGGCCTGCAGAGTGTTTTGCAAGAAGTAAAAGAAAGTTATCCAAAACCCCTAAAATTCGAATTGTACTGGGAAAGGAAAATGCAGGAGAGTGGAAAGGTACTGTTTTCTATCAGTTTGCAAACTGTGCCACAATGCCAGTGTTGTGCAGCCTTTAGCTTTGCAGCGTCCTGTAGCTAGTGCCTCTAGTCACCTACATCTAAGCAAATAGTTTTTTCACTGTATCTCCTAAGGAGAAACTTTGCCTGTTGAGAAAACAGCTCCCATGGTTTTTAAAAGGGTACAAGAAGGTCTGCAGAGTGTTTTGCAAGAAGTACAAGAAAGTTGTCCAAAACCCCGAAAATTCGAATTGTACTGGGAAAGGAAAATGCAGGAGAGTGGAAAGGTACTGTTTTCTCTCAGTTTGCAAGCTGCTTACAAAATGCCAGTGTTGTGCAGCCTTTAGCTTTGCAGCGACCTGTAGCAAGTGTCTCTAGTCACCTACATCTAAGCATATTCCTTTTTCACAATGTCTCGCAAGGAGAAACTCTGCCTGCTGAGAAAACATCTCCCATGGTGTTTTAGAAGGTACAAGAAGGCCTGCAGAGTGTTTTGCAAGAAGTAAACAAAGTGATCCAAAACCCCTTCGATTCGAATTGTACTGGGAAAGGAAAATGCAGGAGAGTGGAAAGGTACTGTTTTCTCTCAGTTTGCAAGCTGCTTACAAAATGCCAGTATTGTGCAGCCTTTAGCTTTGCAGCGTCCTGTAGCTAGTGCCTCTAGTCACCTACATCTAAGCAAATTGCTTTTTAACAATGTCTCGCAAGGAGAAACTCTGCCTGCTGAGAAAACATCTCCCATGGTGTTTTAGAAGGTACAAGAAGGTCTGCAGAGTGTTTTGCAAGAAGTACAAGAAAGTTGTCCAAAACCCCTAAAATTCGAATTTCACTGGGAAAGGAAAATGCAGGAGAGTGCAGGGGTAATGTTTTCTATCAGTTTGCAAACTGTGCCACAATGCAAGTGTTGTACAGCCTTTACCTTTGCAGTGCACTGTAGCAAGTGCCTCTAGTCACCTACATCTAAGCAAATTCCTTTTTCACAATGTCTCGCAAGGAGAAACTCTGCCTGCTGAGAAAACATCTCCCATGGTGTTTTAGAAGGTACAAGAAGGTCTGCAGTGTGTTTTGAAGAAGTACAAGAAAGTTGTCCAAAACCCCGAAAATTCGAATTGTACTGGGAAAGGAAAATGCAGGAGAGTGGAAAGGTACTGTTTTCTCTCAGTTTGCAAGCTGCTTACAAAATGCCAGTGTTGTGCAGCCTTTAGCTTTGCAGCATCCTGTAGCAAGTGTCTCTAGTCACCTACATCTAAGCATATTCCTTTTTCACAATGTCTCACAAGGAGAAACTCTGCCTGCTGAGAAAACATCTCCCATGGTGTTTTAGAAGGTACAAGAAGGCCTGCAGAGTGTTTTGCAAGAAGTAAACAAAGTGATCCAAAACCCCTAAAATTCGAATTGTACTGGGAAAGGAAAATGCAGGAGAGTGGAAAGGTACTGTTTTCTATCAGTTTGCAAACTGTGCCACAATGCCAGTATTGTGCAGCCTTTAGCTTTGCAGCGTCCTGTAGCTAGTGCCTCTAAACACCTACATCTAAGCAAATAGTTTTTTCACTGTATCTCCTAAGGAGAAACTTTGCCTGTTGAGAAAACAGCTCCCATGGTTTTTAAAAGGGTACAAGAAGGTCTGCAGAGTCTTTTGCAAGAAGTACAAGAAAGTTGTCCAAAACCCCGAAAATTCGAATTGTACTGGGAAAGGAAAATGCAGGAGAGTGGAAAGGTACTGTTTTCTCTCAGTTTGCAAGCTGCTTACAAAATGCCAGTGTTGTGCAGCCTTTAGCTTTGCAGCGTCCTGTAGCAAGTGTCTCTAGTCACCTACATCTAAGCAAATTGCTTTTTAACAATGTCTCGCAAGGAGAAACTCTGCCTGCGGAGAAAACATCTCCCATGGTGTTTTAGAAGGTACAAGAAGGTCTGCAGAGTGCTTTGCAAGAAGTAAAAGAAAGTTGTCCAAAACCCCTTCGATTCGAATTTCACTGGGAAAGGAAAATGCAGGAGAGTGCAGGTGTACTGTTTTCTCTCAGTTTGCAAACTCTTCCACAATGCAAGTGTTGTGCAGCCATTACCTGAAGTTGGGCTGGCCGATGTTAGAGATGCCCGGCAAGCTTGCCAGCCCGCTTGCAGTCAGCAGAGACGTGGCCACAGTTCAGCTTCAGCCCGTGGGTGAAGTGAAGGAGAGACTCTCCAGTGTCAGGCACAGTCAGGTCTATTGTGTTCCCACTGGAATCTGAAAAGTGGAGGGTCCCGAGGGCGGGACCGTAACAGGTTATAAAGAGAGTGGGAGGTATGGGGTGGCAACACTCAGGAACAAATGGGGGTCCAGGGAAGGGTGTTACAAAAATGATACACATGGAAGGAAAACTAATGGGGAAGAACTTAGGGAGGGGCCCCGGCCCCCTAACCAATCACTCGACGACCTAGTGAGAGATTTCTGGAAAAAGAGGCAGAAGGGCCGAGTGACTGGCAAGAAGCCGGGGGTGGAGAATGGAGAGAATACATTAGTTGTCATGGTAACTAAGGAGAGGTCAGGCGATTGACACTTAACTGGAGAAAAACTCGGGACGAAACATAGCCAAAACAACTGAGGGGGAGCAGAACAAACCACAACAATTACCTTTGCAGTGCACTGTAGCATAGGCCTCTAGTCACCTACATCTAAGCAAATACCTTTTTCACTGTATCTCCAAAGGAGAATCTTTGCCTGTTGAGAAAACAGCTCCCATGGTTTTTAAAAGGGTACAAGAAGGTCTGCAGAGTCTTTTGCAAGAAGTACAAGAAAGTTGTCCAAAACCCCAAAAATTCGAATTCTACTGGGAAAGGAAAATGCAGGAGAGTGGAAAGGTACTGTTTTCTCTCAGTTTGCAAGCTGCTTACAAAGTGCCAGTGTTGTGCAGCCTTTAGCTTTGCAGCGTCCTGTAGCAAGTGTCTCTAGTCACCTACATCTAAGCATATTCCTTTTTCACAATGTCTCGCAAGGAGAAACTCTGCCTGCTGAGAAAACATCTCCCATGGTGTTTTAGAAGGTACAAGAAGGCCTGCAGAGTGTTTTGCAAGAAGTAAACAAAGTTCTCCAAAACCCCGAAAATTCGAATTGTACTGGGAAAGGAAAATGCAGGAGAGTGGAAAGGTACTGTTTTCTCTCAGTTTCCAAGCTGCTTACAAAATGCCAGTGTTGTGCAGCCTTTAGCTTTGCAGCGTCCTGTAAAAGTGCCTCTAGTCACCTACATCTAAGCAAATACCTTTTTCACTGTATCTCCAAAGGAGAATCTTTGCCTGTTGAGAAAACAGCTCCCATGGTTTTTAAAAGGGTACAAGAAGGTCTGCAGAGTGTTTTGCAAGAAGTACAAGAAAGTTGTCCAAAACCCCGAAAATTCGAATTGTACTGGGAAAGGAAAATGCAGGAGAGTGGAAAGGTACTGTTTTCTCTCAGTTTGCAAGCTGCTTACAAAATGCCAGTGTTGTGCAGCCTTTAGCTTTGCAGCATCCTGTAGCAAGTGTCTCTAGTCACCTACATCTAAGCATATTCCTTTTTCACAATGTCTCGCAAGGAGAAACTCTGCCTGCTGAGAAAACATCTCCCATGGTGTTTTAGAAGGTACAAGAAGGCCTGCAGAGTGTTTTGCAAGAAGTAAACAAAGTGATCCAAAACCCCTAAAATTCGAATTGTACTGGGAAAGGAAAATGCAGGAGAGTGGAAAGGTACTGTTTTCTATCAGTTTGCAAACTGTGCCACAATGCCAGTATTGTGCAGCCCTTAGCTTTGCAGCGTCCTGTAGCTAGTGCCTCTAGTCACCTACATCTAAGCAAATAGTTTTTTCACTGTATCTCCTAAGGAGAAACTTTGCCTGTTGAGAAAACAGCTCCCATGGTTTTTAAAAGGGTACAAGAAGGTCTGCAGAGTCTTTTGCAAGAAGTACAAGAAAGTTGCCCAAAACCCCTAAAATTCGAATTGTACTGGGAAAGGAAAATGCAGGAGAGTGGAAAGGTACTGTTTTCTCTCAGTTTGCAAGCTGCTTACAAAATGCCAGTGTTGTGCAGCCTTTAGCTTTGCAGCGTCCTGTAGCAAGTGTCTCTAGTCACCTACATCTAAGCAAATTGCTTTTTAACAATGTCTCGCAAGGAGAAACTCTGCCTGCGGAGAAAACATCTCCCATGGTGTTTTAGAAGGTACAAGAAGGTCTGCAGAGTGCTTTGCAAGAAGTAAAAGAAAGTTGTCCAAAACCCCTTCGATTCGAATTTCACTGGGAAAGGAAAATGCAGGAGAGTGCAGGGGTACTGTTTTCTCTCAGTTTGCAAACTCTTCCACAATGCAAGTGTTGTGCAGCCATTACCTGAAGTTGGGCTGGCCGATGTTAGAGATGCCCGGCAAGCTTGCCAGCCCGCTTGCAGTCAGCAGAGACGTGGCCACAGTTCAGCTTCAGCCCGTGGGTGAAGTGAAGGAGAGACTCTCCAGTGTCAGGCACAGTCAGGTCTATTGTGTTCCCACTGGAATCTGAAAAGTGGAGGGTCCCGAGGGCGGGACCGTAACAGGTTATAAAGAGAGTGGGAGGTATGGGGTGGCAACACTCAGGAACAAATGGGGGTCCAGGGAAGGGTGTTACAAAAATGATACACATGGAAGGAAAACTAATGGGGAAGAACTTAGGGAGGGGCCCCGGCCCCCTAACCAATCACTCGACGACCTAGTGAGAGATTTCTAGAAAAAGAGGCAGAAGGGCCGAGTGACTGGCAAGAAGCCGGGGGTGGAGAATGGAGAGAATACATTAGTTGTCATGGTAACTAAGGAGAGGTCAGGCGATTGACACTTAACCGGAGAAAAACTCGGGACGAAACATAGCCAAAACAACTGAGGGGGAGCAGAACAAACCACAACAATTACCTTTGCAGTGCACTGTAGCATAGGCCTCTAGTCACCTACATCTAAGCAAATACCTTTTTCACTGTATCTCCAAAGGAGAATCTTTGCCTGTTGAGAAAACAGCTCCCATGGTTTTTAAAAGGGTACAAGAAGGTCTGCAGAGTCTTTTGCAAGAAGTACAAGAAAGTTGTCCAAAACCCCGAAAATTCGAATTGTACTGGGAAAGGAAAATGCAGGAGAGTGGAAAGGTACTGTTTTCTCTCAGTTTGCAAGCTGCTTACAAAATGCCAGTGTTGTGCAGCCTTTAGCTTTGCAGCGTCCTGTAGCAAGTGTCTCTAGTCACCTACATCTAAGCATATTCCTTTTTCACAATGACTCGCAAGGAGAAACTCTGCCTGCTGAGAAAACATCTCCCATGGTGTTTTAGATGGTACAAGAAAGCCTGCAGAGTGTTTTGCAAGAAGTAAAAGAAAGTTATCCAAAACCCCTAAAATTCGAATTGTACTGGGAAAGGAAAATGCAGGAGAGTGGAAAGGTACTGTTTTCTCTCAGTTTCCAAGCTGCTTACAAAATGCCAGTGTTGTGCACCCTTTAGCTTTGCAGCGTCCTGTAAAAGTGCCTCTAGTCACCTACATCTAAGCAAATACCTTTTTCACTGTATCTCCAAAGGAGAATCTTTGCCTGTTGAGAAAACAGCTCCCATGGTTTTTAAAAGGGTACAAGAAGGTCTGCAGAGTGTTTTGCAAGAAGTAAAAGAAAGTTGTCCAAAACCCCGAAAATTCGAATTGTACTGGGAAAGGAAAATGCAGGAGAGTGGAAAGGTACTGTTTTCTCTCAGTTTGCAAGCTGCTTATAAAATGCCAGTGTTGTGCAGCCTTTAGCTTTGCAGCATCCTGTAGCAAGTGTCTCTAGTCACCTACATCTAAGCATATTCCTTTTTCACAATGTCTCACAAGGAGAAACTCTGCCTGCTGAGAAAACATCTCCCATGGTGTTTTAGAAGGTACAAGAAGGCCTGCAGAGTGTTTTGCAAGAAGTAAACAAAGTGATCCAAAACCCCTAAAATTCGAATTGTACTGGGAAAGGAAAATGCAGGAGAGTGGAAAGGTACTGTTTTCTATCAGTTTGCAAACTGTGCCACAATGCCAGTATTGTGCAGCCCTTAGCTTTGCAGCGTCCTGTAGCTAGTGCCTCTAGTCACCTACATCTAAGCAAATAGTTTTTTCACTGTATCTCCTAAGGAGAAACTTTGCCTGTTGAGAAAACAGCTCCCATGGTTTTTAAAAGGGTACAAGAAGGTCTGCAGAGTGTTTTGCAAGAAGTACAAGAAAGTTGTCCAAAACCCCGAAAATTCGAATTGTACTGGGAAAGGAAAATGCAGGAGAGTGGAAAGGTACTGTTTTCTCTCAGTTTGCAAGCTGCTTACAAAATGCCAGTGTTGTGCAGCCTTTAGCTTTGCAGCGTCCTGTAGCAAGTGTCTCTAGTCACCTACATCTAAGCATATTCCTTTTTCACAATGTCTCGCAAGGAGAAACTCTGCCTGCGGAGAAAACATCTCCCATGGTGTTTTAGAAGGTACAAGAAGGTCTGCAGAGTGTTTTGCAAGAAGTAAAAGAAAGTTGTCCAAAACCCCTAAACTTCGAATTGTACTGGGAAAGGAAAATGCAGGAGAGTGGAAAGGAACTGTTTTCTATCAGTTTGCAAACTGTGCCACAATGCAAGTGTTGTGCAGCATTTACCTTTGCAGTACACTGTAGGAATTGCATCTAGTCACCTACATCTAAGCAAATACCTTTTTCACTGTATCTCCAAAGGAGAATTTTTTGCCTGTTGAGAAAACAGCTCCCATGGTTTTTAAAAGGGTACAAGAAGGTCTGCAGAGTGTTTTGCAAGAAGTACAAGAAAGTTGTCCAAAACCCCTTCGATTCGAATTGTACTGGGAAAGGAAAATGCAGGAGAGTGGAAAGGTACTGTTTTCTCTCAGTTTGCAAGCTGCTTACAAAATGCCAGTGTTGTGCAGCCTTTAGCTTTGCAGCGTCCTGTAGCAAGTGTCTCTAGTCACCTACATCTAAGCATATTCCTTTTTCACAATGTCTCGCAAGGAGAAACTCTGCCTGCTGAGAAAACATCTCCCATGGTGTTTTAGAAGGTACAAGAAGGCCTGCAGAGTGTTTTGCAAGAAGTAAAAGAAAGTTGTCCAAAACCCCTAAAATTCGAATTGTACTTGGAAAGGAAAATGCAGGAGAGTGGAAAGGTACTGTTTTCTATCAGTTTGCAAACTGTGCCACAATGCCAGTGTTGTGCAGCCTTTAGCTTTGCAGCGTCCTGTAGCTAGTGCCTTTAGTCACCTACATCTAAGCAAATAGTTTTTTCACTGTATCTCCTAAGGAGAAACTTTGCCTGTTGAGAAAACAGCTCCCATGGTTTTAAAAGGGTACAAGGAGGTCTGCAGAGTCTTTTGCAAGAAGTACAAGAAAGTTGTCCAAAACCCCGAAAATTCGAATTGTACTGGGAAAGGAAAATGCAGGAGAGTGGAAAGGTACTGTTTTCTCTCAGTTTGCAAGCTGCTTACAAAATGCCAGTGTTGTGCAGCCTTTAGCTTTGCAGCGACCTGTAGCAAGTGTCTCTAGTCACCTACATCTAAGCATATTCCTTTTTCACAATGTCTCGCAAGGAGAAACTCTGCCTGCTGAGAAAACATCTCCCATGGTGTTTTAGAAGGTACAAGAAGGCCTGCAGAGTGTTTTGCAAGAAGTAAACAAAGTGATCCAAAACCCCTTCGATTCGAATTGTACTGGGAAAGGAAAATGCAGGAGAGTGGAAAGGTACTGTTTTCTCTCAGTTTGCAAGCTGCTTACAAAATGCCAGTATTGTGCAGCCTTTAGCTTTGCAGCGTCCTGTAGCTAGTGCCTCTAGTCACCTACATCTAAGCAAATTGCTTTTTAACAATGTCTCGCAAGGAGAAACTCTGCCTGCTGAGAAAACATCTCCCATGGTGTTTTAGAAGGTACAAGAAGGTCTGCAGAGTGTTTTGCAAGAAGTACAAGAAAGTTGTCCAAAACCCCTAAAATTCGAATTTCACTGGGAAAGGAAAATGCAGGAGAGTGCAGGGGTAATGTTTTCTATCAGTTTGCAAACTGTGCCACAATGCAAGTGTTGTACAGCCTTTACCTTTGCAGTGCACTGTAGCAAGTGCCTCTAGTCACCTACATCTAAGCAAATTCCTTTTTCACAATGTCTCGCAAGGAGAAACTCTGCCTGCTGAGAAAACATCTCCCATGGTGTTTTAGAAGGTACAAGAAGGTCTGCAGTGTGTTTTGAAGAAGTACAAGAAAGTTGTCCAAAACCCCGAAAATTCGAATTGTACTGGGAAAGGAAAATGCAGGAGAGTGGAAAGGTACTGTTTTCTCTCAGTTTGCAAGCTGCTTACAAAATGCCAGTGTTGTGCAGCCTTTAGCTTTGCAGCATCCTGTAGCAAGTGTCTCTAGTCACCTACATCTAAGCATATTCCTTTTTCACAATGTCTCACAAGGAGAAACTCTGCCTGCTGAGAAAACATCTCCCATGGTGTTTTAGAAGGTACAAGAAGGCCTGCAGAGTGTTTTGCAAGAAGTAAACAAAGTGATCCAAAACCCCTAAAATTCGAATTGTACTGGGAAAGGAAAATGCAGGAGAGTGGAAAGGTACTGTTTTCTATCAGTTTGCAAACTGTGCCACAATGCCAGTATTGTGCAGCCTTTAGCTTTGCAGCGTCCTGTAGCTAGTGCCTCTAAACACCTACATCTAAGCAAATAGTTTTTTCACTGTATCTCCTAAGGAGAAACTTTGCCTGTTGAGAAAACAGCTCCCATGGTTTTTAAAAGGGTACAAGAAGGTCTGCAGAGTCTTTTGCAAGAAGTACAAGAAAGTTGTCCAAAACCCCGAAAATTCGAATTGTACTGGGAAAGGAAAATGCAGGAGAGTGGAAAGGTACTGTTTTCTCTCAGTTTGCAAGCTGCTTACAAAATGCCAGTGTTGTGCAGCCTTTAGCTTTGCAGCGTCCTGTAGCAAGTGTCTCTAGTCACCTACATCTAAGCAAATTGCTTTTTAACAATGTCTCGCAAGGAGAAACTCTGCCTGCGGAGAAAACATCTCCCATGGTGTTTTAGAAGGTACAAGAAGGTCTGCAGAGTGCTTTGCAAGAAGTAAAAGAAAGTTGTCCAAAACCCCTTCGATTCGAATTTCACTGGGAAAGGAAAATGCAGGAGAGTGCAGGGGTACTGTTTTCTCTCAGTTTGCAAACTCTTCCACAATGCAAGTGTTGTGCAGCCATTACCTGAAGTTGGGCTGGCCGATGTTAGAGATGCCCGGCAAGCTTGCCAGCCCGCTTGCAGTCAGCAGAGACGTGGCCACAGTTCAGCTTCAGCCCGTGGGTGAAGTGAAGGAGAGACTCTCCAGTGTCAGGCACAGTCAGGTCTATTGTGTTCCCACTGGAATCTGAAAAGTGGAGGGTCCCGAGGGCGGGACCGTAACAGGTTATAAAGAGAGTGGGAGGTATGGGGTGGCAACACTCAGGAACAAATGGGGGTCCAGGGAAGGGTGTTACAAAAATGATACACATGGAAGGAAAACTAATGGGGAAGAACTTAGGGAGGGGCCCCGGCCCCCTAACCAATCACTCGACGACCTAGTGAGAGATTTCTAGAAAAAGAGGCAGAAGGGCCGAGTGACTGGCAAGAAGCCGGGGGTGGAGAATGGAGAGAATACATTAGTTGTCATGGTAACTAAGGAGAGGTCAGGCGATTGACACTTAACTGGAGAAAAACTCGGGACGAAACATAGCCAAAACAACTGAGGGGGAGCAGAACAAACCACAACAATTACCTTTGCAGTGCACTGTAGCATAGGCCTCTAGTCACCTACATCTAAGCAAATACCTTTTTCACTGTATCTCCAAAGGAGAATCTTTGCCTGTTGAGAAAACAGCTCCCATGGTTTTTAAAAGGGTACAAGAAGGTCTGCAGAGTCTTTTGCAAGAAGTACAAGAAAGTTGTCCAAAACCCCGAAAATTCGAATTGTACTGGGAAAGGAAAATGCAGGAGAGTGGAAAGGTACTGTTTTCTCTCAGTTTGCAAGCTGCTTACAAAATGCCAGTGTTGTGCAGCCTTTAGCTTTGCAGCGTCCTGTAGCAAGTGTCTCTAGTCACCTACATCTAAGCATATTCCTTTTTCACAATGACTCGCAAGGAGAAACTCTGCCTGCTGAGAAAACATCTCCCATGGTGTTTTAGATGGTACAAGAAAGCCTGCAGAGTGTTTTGCAAGAAGTAAAAGAAAGTTATCCAAAACCCCTAAAATTCGAATTGTACTGGGAAAGGAAAATGCAGGAGAGTGGAAAGGTACTGTTTTCTCTCAGTTTCCAAGCTGCTTACAAAATGCCAGTGTTGTGCACCCTTTAGCTTTGCAGCGTCCTGTAAAAGTGCCTCTAGTCACCTACATCTAAGCAAATACCTTTTTCACTGTATCTCCAAAGGAGAATCTTTGCCTGTTGAGAAAACAGCTCCCATGGTTTTTAAAAGGGTACAAGAAGGTCTGCAGAGTGTTTTGCAAGAAGTACAAGAAAGTTGTCCAAAACCCCGAAAATTCGAATTGTACTGGGAAAGGAAAATGCAGGAGAGTGGAAAGGTACTGTTTTCTCTCAGTTTGCAAGCTGCTTACAAAATGCCAGTGTTGTGCAGCCTTTAGCTTTGCAGCATCCTGTAGCAAGTGTCTCTAGTCACCTACATCTAAGCATATTCCTTTTTCACAATGTCTCACAAGGAGAAACTCTGCCTGCTGAGAAAACATCTCCCATGGTGTTTTAGAAGGTACAAGAAGGCCTGCAGAGTGTTTTGCAAGAAGTAAACAAAGTGATCCAAAACCCCTAAAATTCGAATTGTACTGGGAAAGGAAAATGCAGGAGAGTGGAAAGGTACTGTTTTCTATCAGTTTGCAAACTGTGCCACAATGCCAGTATTGTGCAGCCCTTAGCTTTGCAGCGTCCTGTAGCTAGTGCCTCTAGTCACCTACATCTAAGCAAATAGTTTTTTCACTGTATCTCCTAAGGAGAAACTTTGCCTGTTGAGAAAACAGCTCCCATGGTTTTTAAAAGGGTACAAGAAGGTCTGCAGAGTCTTTTGCAAGAAGTACAAGAAAGTTGTCCAAAACCCCGAAAATTCGAATTGTACTGGGAAAGGAAAATGCAGGAGAGTGGAAAGGTACTGTTTTCTCTCAGTTTGCAAGCTGCTTACAAAATGCCAGTGTTGTGCAGCCTTTAGCTTTGCAGCGTCCTGTAGCAAGTGTCTCTAGTCACCTACATCTAAGCAAATTGCTTTTTAACAATGTCTCGCAAGGAGAAACTCTGCCTGCGGAGAAAACATCTCCCATGGTGTTTTAGAAGGTACAAGAAGGTCTGCAGAGTGCTTTGCAAGAAGTAAAAGAAAGTTGTCCAAAACCCCTTCGATTCGAATTTCACTGGGAAAGGAAAATGCAGGAGAGTGCAGGGGTACTGTTTTCTCTCAGTTTGCAAACTCTTCCACAATGCAAGTGTTGTGCAGCCATTACCTGAAGTTGGGCTGGCCGATGTTAGAGATGCCCGGCAAGCTTGCCAGCCCGCTTGCAGTCAGCAGAGACGTGGCCACAGTTCAGCTTCAGCCCGTGGGTGAAGTGAAGGAGAGACTCTCCAGTGTCAGGCACAGTCAGGTCTATTGTGTTCCCACTGGAATCTGAAAAGTGGAGGGTCCCGAGGGCGGGACCGTAACAGGTTATAAAGAGAGTGGGAGGTATGGGGTGGCAACACTCAGGAACAAATGGGGGTCCAGGGAAGGGTGTTACAAAAATGATACACATGGAAGGAAAACTAATGGGGAAGAACTTAGGGAGGGGCCCCGGCCCCCTAACCAATCACTCGACGACCTAGTGAGAGATTTCTAGAAAAAGAGGCAGAAGGGCCGAGTGACTGGCAAGAAGCCGGGGGTGGAGAATGGAGAGAATACATTAGTTGTCATGGTAACTAAGGAGAGGTCAGGCGATTGACACTTAACCGGAGAAAAACTCCGGACGAAACATAGCCAAAACAACTGAGGGGGAGCAGAACAAACCACAACAATTACCTTTGCAGTGCACTGTAGCATAGGCCTCTAGTCACCTACATCTAAGCAAATACCTTTTTCACTGTATCTCCAAAGGAGAATCTTTGCCTGTTGAGAAAACAGCTCCCATGGTTTTTAAAAGGGTACAAGAAGGTCTGCAGAGTCTTTTGCAAGAAGTACAAGAAAGTTGTCCAAAACCCCGAAAATTCGAATTGTACTGGGAAAGGAAAATGCAGGAGAGTGGAAAGGTACTGTTTTCTCTCAGTTTGCAAGCTGCTTACAAAATGCCAGTGTTGTGCAGCCTTTAGCTTTGCAGCGTCCTGTAGCAAGTGTCTCTAGTCACCTACATCTAAGCATATTCCTTTTTCACAATGTCTCGCAAGGAGAAACTCTGCCTGCTGAGAAAACATCTCCCATGGTGTTTTAGAAGGTACAAGAAGGCCTGCAGAGTGTTTTGCAAGAAGTAAAAGAAAGTTATCCAAAACCCCTAAAATTCGAATTGTACTGGGAAAGGAAAATGCAGGAGAGTGGAAAGGTACTGTTTTCTATCAGTTTGCAAACTGTGCCACAATGCCAGTGTTGTGCAGCCTTTAGCTTTGCAGCGTCCTGTAGCTAGTGCCTCTAGTCACCTACATCTAAGCAAATAGTTTTTTCACTGTATCTCCTAAGGAGAAACTTTGCCTGTTGAGAAAACAGCTCCCATGGTTTTTAAAAGGGTACAAGGAGGTCTGCAGAGTCTTTTGCAAGAAGTACAAGAAAGTTGTCCAAAACCCCGAAAATTCGAATTGTACTGGGAAAGGAAAATGCAGGAGAGTGGAAAGGTACTGTTTTCTCTCAGTTTGCAAGCTGCTTACAAAATGCCAGTGTTGTGCAGCCTTTAGCTTTGCAGCGACCTGTAGCAAGTGTCTCTAGTCACCTACATCTAAGCATATTCCTTTTTAACAATGTCTCGCAAGGAGAAACTCTGCCTGCTGAGAAAACATCTCCCATGGTGTTTTAGAAGGTACAAGAAGGCCTGCAGAGTGTTTTGCAAGAAGTAAACAAAGTGATCCAAAACCCCTTCGATTCGAATTGTACTGGGAAAGGAAAATGCAGGAGAGTGGAAAGGTACTGTTTTCTCTCAGTTTGCAAGCTGCTTACAAAATGCCAGTATTGTGCAGCCTTTAGCTTTGCAGCGTCCTGTAGCTAGTGCCTCTAGTCACCTACATCTAAGCAAATTGCTTTTTAACAATGTCTCGCAAGGAGAAACTCTGCCTGCTGAGAAAACATCTCCCATGGTGTTTTAGAAGGTACAAGAAGGTCTGCAGAGTGTTTTGCAAGAAGTACAAGAAAGTTGTCCAAAACCCCTAAAATTCGAATTTCACTGGGAAAGGAAAATGCAGGAGAGTGCAGGGGTAATGTTTTCTATCAGTTTGCAAACTGTGCCACAATGCAAGTGTTGTACAGCCTTTACCTTTGCAGTGCACTGTAGCAAGTGCCTCTAGTCACCTACATCTAAGCAAATTCCTTTTTCACAATGTCTCGCAAGGAGAAACTCTGCCTGCTGAGAAAACATCTCCCATGGTGTTTTAGAAGGTACAAGAAGGTCTGCAGTGTGTTTTGAAGAAGTACAAGAAAGTTGTCCAAAACCCCGAAAATTCGAATTGTACTGGGAAAGGAAAATGCAGGAGAGTGGAAAGGTACTGTTTTCTCTCAGTTTGCAAGCTGCTTACAAAATGCCAGTGTTGTGCAGCCTTTAGCTTTGCAGCATCCTGTAGCAAGTGTCTCTAGTCACCTACATCTAAGCATATTCCTTTTTCACAATGTCTCGCAAGGAGAAACTCTGCCTGCTGAGAAAACATCTCCCATGGTGTTTTAGAAGGTACAAGAAGGCCTGCAGAGTGTTTTGCAAGAAGTAAACAAAGTGATCCAAAACCCCTAAAATTCGAATTGTACTGGGAAAGGAAAATGCAGGAGAGTGGAAAGGTACTGTTTTCTATCAGTTTGCAAACTGTGCCACAATGCCAGTATTGTGCAGCCCTTAGCTTTGCAGCGTCCTGTAGCTAGTGCCTCTAGTCACCTACATCTAAGCAAATAGTTTTTTCACTGTATCTCCTAAGGAGAAACTTTGCCTGTTGAGAAAACAGCTCCCATGGTTTTTAAAAGGGTACAAGAAGGTCTGCAGAGTGTTTTGCAAGAAGTACAAGAAAGTTGTCCAAAACCCCTAAAATTCGAATTGTACTGGGAAAGGAAAATGCAGGAGAGTGGAAAGGTACTGTTTTCTCTCAGTTTGCAAGCTGCTTACAAAATGCCAGTGTTGTGCAGCCTTTAGCTTTGCAGCGTCCTGTAGCAAGTGTCTCTAGTCACCTACATCTAAGCAAATTGCTTTTTAACAATGTCTCGCAAGGAGAAACTCTGCCTGCGGAGAAAACATCTCCCATGGTGTTTTAGAAGGTACAAGAAGGTCTGCAGAGTGCTTTGCAAGAAGTAAAAGAAAGTTGTCCAAAACCCCTTCGATTCGAATTTCACTGGGAAAGGAAAATGCAGGAGAGTGCAGGGGTACTGTTTTCTCTCAGTTTGCAAACTCTTCCACAATGCAAGTGTTGTGCAGCCATTACCTGAAGTTGGGCTGGCCGATGTTAGAGATGCCCGGCAAGCTTGCCAGCCCGCTTGCAGTCAGCAGAGACGTGGCCACAGTTCAGCTTCAGCCCGTGGGTGAAGTGAAGGAGAGACTCTCCAGTGTCAGGCACAGTCAGGTCTATTGTGTTCCCACTGGAATCTGAAAAGTGGAGGGTCCCGAGGGCGGGACCGTAACAGGTTATAAAGAGAGTGGGAGGTATGGGGTGGCAACACTCAGGAACAAATGGGGGTCCAGGGAAGGGTGTTACAAAAATGATACACATGGAAGGAAAACTAATGGGGAAGAACTTAGGGAGGGGCCCCGGCCCCCTAACCAATCACTCGACGACCTAGTGAGAGATTTCTAGAAAAAGAGGCAGAAGGGCCGAGTGACTGGCAAGAAGCCGGGGGTGGAGAATGGAGAGGATACATTAGTTGTCATGGTAACTAAGGAGAGGTCAGGCGATTGACACTTAACTGGAGAAAAACTCGGGACGAAACATAGCCAAAACAACTGAGGGGGAGCAGAACAAACCACAACAATTACCTTTGCAGTGCACTGTAGCATAGGCCTCTAGTCACCTACATCTAAGCAAATACCTTTTTCACTGTATCTCCAAAGGAGAATTTTTGCCTGTTGAGAAAACAGCTCCCATGGTTTTTAAAAGGGTACAAGAAGGTCTGCAGAGTCTTTTGCAAGAAGTACAAGAAAGTTGTCCAAAACCCCGAAAATTCGAATTGTACTGGGAAAGGAAAATGCAGGAGAGTGGAAAGGTACTGTTTTCTCTCAGTTTGCAAGCTGCTTACAAAATGCCAGTGTTGTGCAGCCTTTAGCTTTGCAGCGTCCTGTAGCAAGTGTCTCTAGTCACCTACATCTAAGCATATTCCTTTTTCACAATGACTCGCAAGGAGAAACTCTGCCTGCTGAGAAAACATCTCCCATGGTGTTTTAGATGGTACAAGAAAGCCTGCAGAGTGTTTTGCAAGACGTAAAAGAAAGTTATCCAAAACCCCTAAAATTCGAATTGTACTGGGAAAGGAAAATGCAGGAGAGTGGAAAGGTACTGTTTTCTCTCAGTTTCCAAGCTGCTTACAAAATGCCAGTGTTGTGCACCCTTTAGCTTTGCAGCGTCCTGTAAAAGTGCCTCTAGTCACCTACATCTAAGCAAATACCTTTTTCACTGTATCTCCAAAGGAGAATCTTTGCCTGTTGAGAAAACAGCTCCCATGGTTTTTAAAAGGGTACAAGAAGGTCTGCAGAGTGTTTTGCAAGAAGTAAAAGAAAGTTGTCCAAAACCCCTAAAATTCGAATTGTACTGGGAAAGGAAAATGCAGGAGAGTGGAAAGGTACTGTTTTCTCTCAGTTTGCAAGCTGCTTACAAAATGCCAGTGTTGTGCAGCCTTTAGCTTTGCAGCATCCTGTAGCAAGTGTCTCTAGTCACCTACATCTAAGCATATTCCTTTTTCACAATGTCTCACAAGGAGAAACTCTGCCTGCTGAGAAAACATCTCCCATGGTGTTTTAGAAGGTACAAGAAGGCCTGCAGAGTGTTTTGCAAGAAGTAAACAAAGTGATCCAAAACCCCTAAAATTCGAATTGTACTGGGAAAGGAAAATGCAGGAGAGTGGAAAGGTACTGTTTTCTATCAGTTTGCAAACTGTGCCACAATGCCAGTATTGTGCAGCCCTTAGCTTTGCAGCGTCCTGTAGCTAGTGCCTCTAGTCACCTACATCTAAGCAAATAGTTTTTTCACTGTATCTCCTAAGGAGAAACTTTGCCTGTTGAGAAAACAGCTCCCATGGTTTTTAAAAGGGTACAAGAAGGTCTGCAGAGTGTTTTGCAAGAAGTACAAGAAAGTTGTCCAAAACCCCGAAAATTCGAATTGTACTGGGAAAGGAAAATGCAGGAGAGTGGAAAGGTACTGTTTTCTCTCAGTTTGCAAGCTGCTTGCAAAATGCCAGTGTTGTGCAGCCTTTAGCTTTGCAGCGTCCTGTAGCAAGTGTCTCTAGTCACCTACATCTAAGCAAATTGCTTTTTAACAATGTCTCGCAAGGAGAAACTCTGCCTGCGGAGAAAACATCTCCCATGGTGTTTTAGAAGGTACAAGAAGGTCTGCAGAGTGCTTTGCAAGAAGTAAAAGAAAGTTGTCCAAAACCCCTTCGATTCGAATTTCACTGGGAAAGGAAAATGCAGGAGAGTGCAGGTGTACTGTTTTCTCTCAGTTTGCAAACTCTTCCACAATGCAAGTGTTGTGCAGCCATTACCTGAAGTTGGGCTGGCCGATGTTAGAGATGCCCGGCAAGCTTGCCAGCCCGCTTGCAGTCAGCAGAGACGTGGCCACAGTTCAGCTTCAGCCCGTGGGTGAAGTGAAGGAGAGACTCTCCAGTGTCAGGCACAGTCAGGTCTATTGTGTTCCCACTGGAATCTGAAAAGTGGAGGGTCCCGAGGGCGGGACCGTAACAGGTTATAAAGAGAGTGGGAGGTATGGGGTGGCAACACTCAGGAACAAATGGGGGTCCAGGGAAGGGTGTTACAAAAATGATACACATGGAAGGAAAACTAATGGGGAAGAACTTAGGGAGGGGCCCCGGCCCCCTAACCAATCACTCGACGACCTAGTGAGAGATTTCTAGAAAAAGAGGCAGAAGGGCCGAGTGACTGGCAAGAAGCCGGGGGTGGAGAATGGAGAGAATACATTAGTTGTCATGGTAACTAAGGAGAGGTCAGGCGATTGACACTTAACTGGAGAAAAACTCGGGACGAAACATAGCCAAAACAACTGAGGGGGAGCAGAACAAACCACAACAATTACCTTTGCAGTGCACTGTAGCATAGGCCTCTAGTCACCTACATCTAAGCAAATACCTTTTTCACTGTATCTCCAAAGGAGAATCTTTGCCTGTTGAGAAAACAGCTCCCATGGTTTTTAAAAGGGTACAAGAAGGTCTGCAGAGTCTTTTGCAAGAAGTACAAGAAAGTTGTCCAAAACCCCGAAAATTCGAATTGTACTGGGAAAGGAAAATGCAGGAGAGTGGAAAGGTACTGTTTTCTCTCAGTTTGCAAGCTGCTTACAAAATGCCAGTGTTGTGCAGCCTTTAGCTTTGCAGCGACCTGTAGCAAGTGTCTCTAGTCACCTACATCTAAGCATATTCCTTTTTAACAATGTCTCGCAAGGAGAAACTCTGCCTGCTGAGAAAACATCTCCCATGGTGTTTTAGAAGGTACAAGAAGGCCTGCAGAGTGTTTTGCAAGAAGTAAACAAAGTGATCCAAAACCCCTTCGATTCGAATTGTACTGGGAAAGGAAAATGCAGGAGAGTGGAAAGGTACTGTTTTCTCTCAGTTTGCAAGCTGCTTACAAAATGCCAGTATTGTGCAGCCTTTAGCTTTGCAGCGTCCTGTAGCTAGTGCCTCTAGTCACCTACATCTAAGCAAATTGCTTTTTAACAATGTCTCGCAAGGAGAAACTCTGCCTGCTGAGAAAACATCTCCCATGGTGTTTTAGAAGGTACAAGAAGGTCTGCAGAGTGTTTTGCAAGAAGTACAAGAAAGTTGTCCAAAACCCCTAAAATTCGAATTTCACTGGGAAAGGAAAATGCAGGAGAGTGCAGGGGTAATGTTTTCTATCAGTTTGCAAACTGTGCCACAATGCAAGTGTTGTACAGCCTTTACCTTTGCAGTGCACTGTAGCAAGTGCCTCTAGTCACCTACATCTAAGCAAATTCCTTTTTCACAATGTCTCGCAAGGAGAAACTCTGCCTGCTGAGAAAACATCTCCCATGGTGTTTTAGAAGGTACAAGAAGGTCTGCAGTGTGTTTTGAAGAAGTACAAGAAAGTTGTCCAAAACCCCGAAAATTCGAATTGTACTGGGAAAGGAAAATGCAGGAGAGTGGAAAGGTACTGTTTTCTCTCAGTTTGCAAGCTGCTTACAAAATGCCAGTGTTGTGCAGCCTTTAGCTTTGCAGCATCCTGTAGCAAGTGTCTCTAGTCACCTACATCTAAGCATATTCCTTTTTCACAATGTCTCGCAAGGAGAAACTCTGCCTGCTGAGAAAACATCTCCCATGGTGTTTTAGAAGGTACAAGAAGGCCTGCAGAGTGTTTTGCAAGAAGTAAACAAAGTGATCCAAAACCCCTAAAATTCGAATTGTACTGGGAAAGGAAAATGCAGGAGAGTGGAAAGGTACTGTTTTCTATCAGTTTGCAAACTGTGCCACAATGCCAGTATTGTGCAGCCCTTAGCTTTGCAGCGTCCTGTAGCTAGTGCCTCTAGTCACCTACATCTAAGCAAATAGTTTTTTCACTGTATCTCCTAAGGAGAAACTTTGCCTGTTGAGAAAACAGCTCCCATGGTTTTTAAAAGGGTACAAGAAGGTCTGCAGAGTGTTTTGCAAGAAGTACAAGAAAGTTGTCCAAAACCCCTAAAATTCGAATTGTACTGGGAAAGGAAAATGCAGGAGAGTGGAAAGGTACTGTTTTCTCTCAGTTTGCAAGCTGCTTACAAAATGCCAGTGTTGTGCAGCCTTTAGCTTTGCAGCGTCCTGTAGCAAGTGTCTCTAGTCACCTACATCTAAGCAAATTGCTTTTTAACAATGTCTCGCAAGGAGAAACTCTGCCTGCGGAGAAAACATCTCCCATGGTGTTTTAGAAGGTACAAGAAGGTCTGCAGAGTGCTTTGCAAGAAGTAAAAGAAAGTTGTCCAAAACCCCTTCGATTCGAATTTCACTGGGAAAGGAAAATGCAGGAGAGTGCAGGGGTACTGTTTTCTCTCAGTTTGCAAACTCTTCCACAATGCAAGTGTTGTGCAGCCATTACCTGAAGTTGGGCTGGCCGATGTTAGAGATGCCCGGCAAGCTTGCCAGCCCGCTTGCAGTCAGCAGAGACGTGGCCACAGTTCAGCTTCAGCCCGTGGGTGAAGTGAAGGAGAGACTCTCCAGTGTCAGGCACAGTCAGGTCTATTGTGTTCCCACTGGAATCTGAAAAGTGGAGGGTCCCGAGGGCGGGACCGTAACAGGTTATAAAGAGAGTGGGAGGTATGGGGTGGCAACACTCAGGAACAAATGGGGGTCCAGGGAAGGGTGTTACAAAAATGATACACATGGAAGGAAAACTAATGGGGAAGAACTTAGGGAGGGGCCCCGGCCCCCTAACCAATCACTCGACGACCTAGTGAGAGATTTCTAGAAAAAGAGGCAGAAGGGCCGAGTGACTGGCAAGAAGCCGGGGGTGGAGAATGGAGAGAATACATTAGTTGTCATGGTAACTAAGGAGAGGTCAGGCGATTGACACTTAACTGGAGAAAAACTCGGGACGAAACATAGCCAAAACAACTGAGGGGGAGCAGAACAAACCACAACAATTACCTTTGCAGTGCACTGTAGCATAGGCCTCTAGTCACCTACATCTAAGCAAATACCTTTTTCACTGTATCTCCAAAGGAGAATTTTTGCCTGTTGAGAAAACAGCTCCCATGGTTTTTAAAAGGGTACAAGAAGGTCTGCAGAGTCTTTTGCAAGAAGTACAAGAAAGTTGTCCAAAACCCCGAAAATTCGAATTGTACTGGGAAAGGAAAATGCAGGAGAGTGGAAAGGTACTGTTTTCTCTCAGTTTGCAAGCTGCTTACAAAATGCCAGTGTTGTGCAGCCTTTAGCTTTGCAGCGTCCTGTAGCAAGTGTCTCTAGTCACCTACATCTAAGCATATTCCTTTTTCACAATGACTCGCAAGGAGAAACTCTGCCTGCTGAGAAAACATCTCCCATGGTGTTTTAGATGGTACAAGAAAGCCTGCAGAGTGTTTTGCAAGACGTAAAAGAAAGTTATCCAAAACCCCTAAAATTCGAATTGTACTGGGAAAGGAAAATGCAGGAGAGTGGAAAGGTACTGTTTTCTCTCAGTTTCCAAGCTGCTTACAAAATGCCAGTGTTGTGCACCCTTTAGCTTTGCAGCGTCCTGTAAAAGTGCCTCTAGTCACCTACATCTAAGCAAATACCTTTTTCACTGTATCTCCAAAGGAGAATCTTTGCCTGTTGAGAAAACAGCTCCCATGGTTTTTAAAAGGGTACAAGAAGGTCTGCAGAGTGTTTTGCAAGAAGTAAAAGAAAGTTGTCCAAAACCCCGAAAATTCGAATTGTACTGGGAAAGGAAAATGCAGGAGAGTGGAAAGGTACTGTTTTCTCTCAGTTTGCAAGCTGCTTACAAAATGCCAGTGTTGTGCAGCCTTTAGCTTTGCAGCATCCTGTAGCAAGTGTCTCTAGTCACCTACATCTAAGCATATTCCTTTTTCACAATGTCTCACAAGGAGAAACTCTGCCTGCTGAGAAAACATCTCCCATGGTGTTTTAGAAGGTACAAGAAGGCCTGCAGAGTGTTTTGCAAGAAGTAAACAAAGTGATCCAAAACCCCTAAAATTCGAATTGTACTGGGAAAGGAAAATGCAGGAGAGTGGAAAGGTACTGTTTTCTATCAGTTTGCAAACTGTGCCACAATGCCAGTATTGTGCAGCCCTTAGCTTTGCAGCGTCCTGTAGCTAGTGCCTCTAGTCACCTACATCTAAGCAAATAGTTTTTTCACTGTATCTCCTAAGGAGAAACTTTGCCTGTTGAGAAAACAGCTCCCATGGTTTTTAAAAGGGTACAAGAAGGTCTGCAGAGTGTTTTGCAAGAAGTACAAGAAAGTTGTCCAAAACCCCGAAAATTCGAATTGTACTGGGAAAGGAAAATGCAGGAGAGTGGAAAGGTACTGTTTTCTCTCAGTTTGCAAGCTGCTTGCAAAATGCCAGTGTTGTGCAGCCTTTAGCTTTGCAGCGTCCTGTAGCAAGTGTCTCTAGTCACCTACATCTAAGCAAATTGCTTTTTAACAATGTCTCGCAAGGAGAAACTCTGCCTGCGGAGAAAACATCTCCCATGGTGTTTTAGAAGGTACAAGAAGGTCTGCAGAGTGCTTTGCAAGAAGTAAAAGAAAGTTGTCCAAAACCCCTTCGATTCGAATTTCACTGGGAAAGGAAAATGCAGGAGAGTGCAGGGGTACTGTTTTCTCTCAGTTTGCAAACTCTTCCACAATGCAAGTGTTGTGCAGCCATTACCTGAAGTTGGGCTGGCCGATGTTAGAGATGCCCGGCAAGCTTGCCAGCCCGCTTGCAGTCAGCAGAGACGTGGCCACAGTTCAGCTTCAGCCCGTGGGTGAAGTGAAGGAGAGACTCTCCAGTGTCAGGCACAGTCAGGTCTATTGTGTTCCCACTGGAATCTGAAAAGTGGAGGGTCCCGAGGGCGGGACCGTAACAGGTTATAAAGAGAGTGGGAGGTATGGGGTGGCAACACTCAGGAACAAATGGGGGTCCAGGGAAGGGTGTTACAAAAATGATACACATGGAAGGAAAACTAATGGGGAAGAACTTAGGGAGGGGCCCCGGCCCCCTAACCAATCACTCGACGACCTAGTGAGAGATTTCTAGAAAAAGAGGCAGAAGGGCCGAGTGACTGGCAAGAAGCCGGGGGTGGAGAATGGAGAGAATACATTAGTTGTCATGGTAACTAAGGAGAGGTCAGGCGATTGACACTTAACTGGAGAAAAACTCGGGACGAAACATAGCCAAAACAACTGAGGGGGAGCAGAACAAACCACAACAATTACCTTTGCAGTGCACTGTAGCATAGGCCTCTAGTCACCTACATCTAAGCAAATACCTTTTTCACTGTATCTCCAAAGGAGAATCTTTGCCTGTTGAGAAAACAGCTCCCATGGTTTTTAAAAGGGTACAAGAAGGTCTGCAGAGTCTTTTGCAAGAAGTACAAGAAAGTTGTCCAAAACCCCGAAAATTCGAATTGTACTGGGAAAGGAAAATGCAGGAGAGTGGAAAGGTACTGTTTTCTCTCAGTTTGCAAGCTGCTTACAAAATGCCAGTGTTGTGCAGCCTTTAGCTTTGCAGCGTCCTGTAGCAAGTGTCTCTAGTCACCTACATCTAAGCATATTCCTTTTTCACAATGTCTCGCAAGGAGAAACTCTGCCTGCTGAGAAAACATCTCCCATGGTGTTTTAGAAGGTACAAGAAGGCCTGCAGAGTGTTTTGCAAGAAGTAAAAGAAAGTTATCCAAAACCCCTAAAATTCGAATTGTACTGGGAAAGGAAAATGCAGGAGAGTGGAAAGGTACTGTTTTCTATCAGTTTGCAAACTGTGCCACAATGCCAGTGTTGTGCAGCCTTTAGCTTTGCAGCGTCCTGTAGCTAGTGCCTCTAGTCACCTACATCTAAGCAAATAGTTTTTTCACTGTATCTCCTAAGGAGAAACTTTGCCTGTTGAGAAAACAGCTCCCATGGTTTTTAAAAGGGTACAAGGAGGTCTGCAGAGTCTTTTGCAAGAAGTACAAGAAAGTTGTCCAAAACCCCGAAAATTCAAATTGTACTGGGAAAGGAAAGTGCAGGAGAGTGGAAAGGTACTGTTTTCTCTCAGTTTGCAAGCTGCTTACAAAATGCCAGTGTTGTGCAGCCTTTAGCTTTGCAGCGACCTGTAGCAAGTGTCTCTAGTCACCTACATCTAAGCATATTCCTTTTTCACAATGTCTCGCAAGGAGAAACTCTGCCTGCTGAGAAAACATCTCCCATGGTGTTTTAGAAGGTACAAGAAGGCCTGCAGAGTGTTTTGCAAGAAGTAAACAAAGTGATCCAAAACCCCTTCGATTCGAATTGTACTGGGAAAGGAAAATGCAGGAGAGTGGAAAGGTACTGTTTTCTCTCAGTTTGCAAGCTGCTTACAAAATGCCAGTATTGTGCAGCCTTTAGCTTTGCAGCGTCCTGTAGCTAGTGCCTCTAGTCACCTACATCTAAGCAAATTGCTTTTTAACAATGTCTCGCAAGGAGAAACTCTGCCTGCTGAGAAAACATCTCCCATGGTGTTTTAGAAGGTACAAGAAGGTCTGCAGAGTGTTTTGCAAGAAGTACAAGAAAGTTGTCCAAAACCCCTAAAATTCGAATTTCACTGGGAAAGGAAAATGCAGGAGAGTGCAGGGGTAATGTTTTCTATCAGTTTGCAAACTGTGCCACAATGCAAGTGTTGTACAGCCTTTACCTTTGCAGTGCACTGTAGCAAGTGCCTCTAGTCACCTACATCTAAGCAAATTCCTTTTTCACAATGTCTCGCAAGGAGAAACTCTGCCTGCTGAGAAAACATCTCCCATGGTGTTTTAGAAGGTACAAGAAGGTCTGCAGTGTGTTTTGAAGAAGTACAAGAAAGTTGTCCAAAACCCCGAAAATTCGAATTGTACTGGGAAAGGAAAATGCAGGAGAGTGGAAAGGTACTGTTTTCTCTCAGTTTGCAAGCTGCTTACAAAGTTCCAGTGTTGTGCAGCCTTTAGCTTTGCAGCATCCTGTAGCAAGTGTCTCTAGTCACCTACATCTAAGCATATTCCTTTTTCACAATGTCTCGCAAGGAGAAACTCTGCCTGCTGAGAAAACATCTCCCATGGTGTTTTAGAAGGTACAAGAAGGCCTGCAGAGTGTTTTGCAAGAAGTAAACAAAGTTCTCCAAAACCCCGAAAATTCGAATTGTACTGGGAAAGGAAAATGCAGGAGAGTGGAAAGGTACTGTTTTCTCTCAGTTTCCAAGCTGCTTACAAAATTCCAGTGTTGTGCAGCCTTTACCTTTGCACTGCACTGTAGCAAGTGCCTCTAGTCACCTACATCTAAGCAAATAGTTTTTTCACTGTATCTCCTAAGGAGAAACTTTGCCTGTTTAGAAAACAGCTCCCATGGTTTTTAAAAGGGTACAAGAAGGTCTGCAGAGTGTTTTGCAAGAAGCAAAAGAAAGTTGTCCAAAACCCCGAAAATTCGAATTCTACTGGGAAAGGAAAATGCAGGAGAGTGCAGGCGTACTGTTTTCTATCAGTTTGCAAACTGTGCCACAATGCAAGTGTTGTCCAGCATTTACCTTTGTAGTGCACTGTAGCAATTGCCTCTAGTCACCTACATCTAAGCAAATACCTTTTTCACTGTATCTCCAAAGGAGAATCTTTGCCTGTTGAGGAAACAGCTCCCATGGTTTTTAAAAGGGTACAAGAAGGTCTGCAGAGTGTTTTGCAAGAAGTAAAAGAAAGTTGTCCAAAACCCCGAAAATTCGAATTGTACTGGGAAAGGAAAATGCAGGAGAGTGGAAAGGTACTGTTTTCTCTCAGTTTGCAAGCTGCTTACAAAATGCCAGTGTTGTGCAGCCTTTAGCTTTGTAGCGTCCTGTAGCAAGTGTCTCTAGTCACCTACATCTAAGCATATTCCTTTTTCACAATGTCTCGCAAGGAGAAACTCTGCCTGCTGAGAAAACATCTCCCATGGTGTTTTAGAAGGTACAAGAAGGTCTGCAGAGTGTTTTGCAAGAAGTAAAAGAAAGTTCTCCAAAACCCCTAAAATTCGAATTATACTGGGAACGGAAAATGCAGGAGAGTGGAAAGCTAGTGTTTTCTATCAGTTTGCAAACTGTGCCACAATGCCAGTGTTGTGCAGCCTTTAGCTTTGCAGCGTCCTGTAGCAAGTGCCTCTAGTCACCTACATCTAAGCAAATAGTTTTTTCACTATATCTCCTAAGGAGAAACTTTGCCTGTTGAGAAAACAGCTCCCATGGTTTTTAAAAGGGTACAAGAAGGTCTGCAGAGTGTTTTGCAAGAAGTACAAGAAAGTTGTCCAAAACCCCTTCGATTCGAATTGTACTGAGAAAGGAAAATGCAGTAGAGTGCAGGGGTAATGTTTTCTATCAGTTTGCAAACTGTGCCACAATGCAAGTGTTGTGCAGCCTTTACCTTTGCAGTGCACTGTAGCAAGTGCCTCTAGTCACCTACATCTAAGCAAATTCCTTTTTCACTGTATCTCCAAAGGAGAATCTTTGCCTGTTGAGAAAACAGCTCCCATGGTTTTTAAAAGGGTACAAGAAGATCTGCAGAGTGTTTTGCAAGAAGTACAAGAAAGTTGTCCAAAACCCCGAAAATTCGAATTGTACTGGGAAAGGAAAATGCAGGAGAGTGGAAAGGTACTGTTTTCTCTCAGTTTGCAAGCTGCTTACAAAATGCCAGTGTTGTGCAGCCTTTAGCTTTGCAGCGTCCTGAAGCAAGTGCCTCTAGTTACCTACATCTAAGCATATTCCTTTTTCACAATGTCTCGCAAGGAGAAACTCTGCCTGCTGAGAAAACATCTCCCATGGTGTTTTAGAAGGTACAAGAAGGTCTGCAGAGTGTTTTGCAAGAAGTAAAGGTAGTTGTCCAAAACCCCTTCGATTCGAATTGTACTGGGAAAGGAAAATGCAGGAGAGTGCAGGGGTACTGTTTTCTATCAGTTTGCAAACTGTGCCACACTGCCAGTGTTGTGCAGCCGTTACCTTTGCAGTGCAGTGTAGCAAGTGCCTCTAGTCACCTACATCTAAGCATATTCCTTTTTAACAATGTCTCGCAAGGAGAAACTCTGCCTGCTGAGAAAACATCTCCCATGGTGTTTTAGAAGGTACAAGAAGGTCTGCAGAGTGTTTTGCAAGAAGTAAAAGAAAGTTGTCCAAAACCCCGAAAATTCGAATTGTACTGGGAAAGGAAAATGCAGGAGAGTGGAAAGGTACTGTTTTCTCTCAGTTTGCAAGCTGCTTACAAAATGCCAGTGTTCTGCAGCCTTTAGCTTTGCAGCGTCCTGTAGCAAGTGTCTCTAGTCACCTACAACTAAGCATATCCCTTTTTCACAATGTCTCGCAAGGAGAAACTCTGCCTGCTGAGAAAACATCTCCCATGGTGTTTTAGAAGGTACAAGAAGGTCTGCAGAGTGTTTTGCAAGAAGTAAAGGTAGTTGTCCAAAACCCCTTCGATTCGAATTGTACTGGGAAAGGAAAATGCAGGAGAGTGCAGGGGTACTGTTTTCTATCAGTTTGCAAACTGTGCCACAATGCCAGTGCTGTGCAGCCGTTACCTTTGCAGTGTACTGTAGCAAGTGCCTCTAGTCACCTACATCTAAGCATATTCCTTTTTAACACTGTCTCGCAAGGAGAAACTCTGCCTGCTGAGAAAACATCTCCCATGGTTTTTAAAAGGGTACAAGAAGGTCTGCAGAGTGTTTTGCAAGAAGTACAAGAAAGTTGTCCAAAACCCCGAAAATTCGAATTCTACTGGGAAAGGAAAATGCAGGAGAGTGGAAAGGTACTGTTTTCTCTCAGTTTGCAAGCTGCTTACAAAATGCCAGTGTTCTGCAGCCTTTAGCTTTGCAGCGTCCTGTAGCAAGTGTCTCTAGTCACCTACATCTAAGCATATTCCTTTTTCACAATGTCTCGCAAGGAGAAACTCTGCCTGCTGAGAAAACATCTCCCATGGTGTTTTAGAAGGTACAAGAAGGCCTGCAGAGTGTTTTGCAAGAAGTAAACAAAGTGATCCAAAACCCCTTCGATTCGAATTGTACTGGGAAAGGAAAATGCAGGAGAGTGGAAAGGTAGTGTTTTCTATCAGTTTGCAAACTGTGCCACAATGCCATTATTGTGCAGCCTTTAGCTTTGCAGCGTCCTGTAGCTAGTGCCTCTAGTCACCTACATCTAAGCAAATAGTTTTTTCACTGTATCTCCTAAGGAGAAACTTTGCCTGTTGAGAAAACAGCTCCCATGGTTTTTAAAAGGGTACAAGAAGGTCTGCAGAGTGTTTTGCAAGAAGTACAAGAAAGTTGTCCAAAACCCCGAAAATTCGAATTGTACTGAGAAAGGAAAATGCAGGAGAGTGGAAAGGTACTGTTTTCTCTCAGTTTGCAAGCTGCTTTCAAAATGCCAGTGTTGTGCAGCCTTTAGCTTTGCAGCGTCCTGTAGCAAGTGTCTCTAGTCACCTACATCTAAGCATATTCCTTTTTCACAATGTCTCGCAAGGAGAAACTCTGCCTGCTGAGAAAACATCTCCCATGGTGTTTTAGAAGGTACAAGAAGGTCTGCAGAGTGTTTTGCAAGAAGTAAAAGAAAGTTGTCCAAAACCCCGAAAATTGGAATTGTACTGGGAAAGGAAAATGCAGGAGAGTGGAAAGGTACTGTTTTCTCTCAGTTTGCAAGCTGCTTACAAAATGCCAGTGTTCTGCAGCCTTTAGCTTTGCAGCGTCCTGTAGCAAGTGTCTCTAGTCACCTACATCTAAGCATATCCCTTTTTCACAATGTCTCGCAAGGAGGAACTCTGTCAGCTGAGAAAACATCTCCCATGGTGTTTTAGAAGGTACAAGAAGGTCTGCAGAGTGTTTTGCAAGAAGTAATAGAAAGTTGTCCAAAACCCCTTCGATTCGAATTGTACTGGGGAAGGAAAATGCAGGAGAGTGGAAAGGTACTGTTTTCTCTCAGTTTGCAAGCTGCTTACAAAATGCCAGTGTTGTGCAGCCTTTAGCTTTGCAGCGTCCTGTACCAAGTGTCTCTAGTCACCTACATCTAAGCATATTCCTTTTTCACAATGTCTCGCAAGGAGAAACTCTGCCTGCTGAGAAAACATCTCCCATGGTGTTTTAGAAGGTACAAGAAGGTCTGCAGAGTGTTTTGCAAGAAGTAAAGGTAGTTGTCCAAAACCCCTTCGATTCGAATTGTACTGGGAAAGGAAAATGCAGGAGAGTGCAGGGGTACTGTTTTCTATCAGTTTGCAAACTGTGCCACAATGCCAGTGCTGTGCAGCCGTTACCTTTGCAGTGTACTGTAGCAAGTGCCTCTAGTCACCTACATCTAAGCATATTCCTTTTTAACACTGTCTCGCAAGGAGAAACTCTGCCTGCTGAGAAAACATCTCCCATGGTTTTTAAAAGGGTACAAGAAGGTCTGCAGAGTGTTTTGCAAGAAGTACAAGAAAGTTGTCCAAAACCCCGAAAATTCGAATTCTACTGGGAAAGGAAAATGCAGGAGAGTGGAAAGGTACTGTTTTCTCTCAGTTTGCAAGCTGCTTACAAAATGCCAGTGTTCTGCAGCCTTTAGCTTTGCAGCGTCCTGTAGCAAGTGTCTCTAGTCACCTACATCTAAGCATATTCCTTTTTCACAATGTCTCGCAAGGAGAAACTCTGCCTGCTGAGAAAACATCTCCCATGGTGTTTTAGAAGGTACAAGAAGGCCTGCAGAGTGTTTTGCAAGAAGTAAACAAAGTGATCCAAAACCCCTTCGATTCGAATTGTACTGGGAAAGGAAAATGCAGGAGAGTGGAAAGGTACTGTTTTCTATCAGTTTGCAAACTGTGCCACAATGCCAGTATTGTGCAGCCTTTAGCTTTGCAGCGTCCTGTAGCTAGTGCCTCTAGTCACCTACATCTAAGCAAATAGTTTTTTCACTGTATCTCCTAAGGAGAAACTTTGCCTGTTGAGAAAACAGCTCCCATGGTTTTTAAAAGGGTACAAGAAGGTCTGCAGAGTGTTTTGCAAGAAGTACAAGAAAGTTGTCCAAAACCCCTTCGATTCGAATTGTACTGAGAAAGGAAAATGCAGGAGAGTGGAAAGGTACTGTTTTCTCTCAGTTTGCAAGCTGCTTACAAAATGCCTGTGTTGTGCAGCCTTTAGCTTTGCAGCGTCCTGTAGCAAGTGTCTCTAGTCACCTACATCTAAGCATATTCCTTTTTAACAATGTCTCGCAAGGAGAAACTCTGCCTGCGGAGAAAACATCTCCCATGGTGTTTTAGAAGGTACAAGAAGGTCTGCAGAGTGTTTTGCAAGAAGTAAAGGTAGTTGTCCAAAACCCCTTCGATTCGAATTGTACTGGGAAAGGAAAATGCAGGAGAGTGCAGGGGTACTGTTTTCTATCAGTTTGCAAACTGTGCCACAATGCCAGTGTTGTGCAGCCGTTACCTTTGCAGTGCAGTGTAGCAAGTGCCTCTAGTCACCTACATCTAAGCATATTCCTTTTTAACAATGTCTCGCAAGGAGAAACTCTGCCTGCTGAGAAAACATCTCCCATGGTGTTTTAGAAGGTACAAGAAGGTCTGCAGAGTGTTTTGCAAGAAGTAAAAGAATGTAGTCCAAAACCCCTAAAATTCGAATTGTACTGGGAAAGGAAAATGCAGGAGAGTGCAGGGGTACTGTTTTCTATCAGTTTGCAAACTGTGCCACAATGCCAGTGTTGTGCAGCCGTTACATTTGCAGTGCACTGTAGCAAGTGCCTCTAGTCACCTACATCTAAGCATATTCCTTTTTAACAATGTCTCGCAAGGAGAAACTCTGCCTGCTGAGAAAACATCTCCCATGGTGTTTTAGAAGGTACAAGAAGGTCTGCAGAGTGTTTTGCAAGAAGTAAAAGAAAGTTCTCCAAAACCCCGAAAATTCGAATTGTACTGGGAAAGGAAAATGCAGGAGAGTGGAAAGGTACTGTTTTCTCTCAGTTTGCAAGCTGCTTACAAAATGCCAGTGTTGTGCATCCTTTAGCTTTGCAGCGTCCTGTAGCAAGTGTCTCTAGTCACCTACATCTAAGCATATTCCTTTTTCACAATGTCTCGCAAGGAGAAACTCTGCCTGCTGAGAAAACATCTCCCATGGTGTTTTAGAAGGTACAAGAAGGTCTGCAGAGTGTTTTGCAAGAAGTAAAAGAAAGTTATCCAAAACCCCTAAAATTCGAATTGTACTGGGAAAGGAAAATGCAGGAGAGTGGAAAGGTACTGTTTTCTCTCAGTTTGCAAGCTGCTTACAAAATGCCTGTGTTGTGCAGCCTTTAGCTTTGCAGCGTCCTGTAGCAAGTGTCTCTAGTCACCTACATCTAAGCATATTCCTTTTTAACAATGTCTCGCAAGGAGAAACTCTGCCTGCGGAGAAAACATCTCCCATGGTGTTTTAGAAGGTACAAGAAGGTCTGCAGAGTGTTTTGCAAGAAGTACAAGAAAGTTGTCCAAAACCCCTTCGATTCGAATTTCACTGGGAAAGGAAAATGCAGGAGAGTGCAGGGGTACTGTTTACTCTCAGTTTGCAAACTCTTCCACAATGCACGTGTTGTGCAGCCATTACCTGAAGTTGGGCTGGCCGATGTTAGAGATGCCCGGCAAGCTTGCCAGCCCGCTTGCAGTCAGCAGAGACGTGGCCACAGTTCAGCTTCAGCCCGTGGGTGAAGTGAAGGAGGGACTCTCCAGTGTCAGGCACAGTCAGGTCTATTGTGTTCCCACTGGAATCTGAAAAGTGGAGGGTCCCGAGGGCGGGACCGTAACAGGTTATAAAGAGAGTGGGAGGTATGGGGTGGCAACACTCAGGAACAAATGGGGGTCCAGGGAAGGGTGTTACAAAAATGATACACATGGAAGGAAAACTAATGGGGAAGAACTTAGGGAGGGGCCCCGGCCCCCTAACCAATCACTCGACGACCTAGTGAGAGATTTCTAGAAAAAGAGGCAGAAGGGCCGAGTGACTGGCAGGAAGCCGGGGGTGGAGAATGGAGAGAATACATTAGTTGTCATGGTAACTAAGGAGAGGTCAGGCGATTGACACTTAACTGGAGAAAAACTCGGGAGGAAACATAGCCAAAACAACTGAGGGGGAGCAGAACAAACCACAACAATTACCTTTGCAGTGCACTGTAGCATAGGCCTCTAGTCACCTACATCTAAGCAAATACCTTTTTCACTGTATCTCCAAAGGAGAATCTTTGCCTGTTGAGAAAACAGCTCCCATGGTTTGTAAAAGGGTACAAGAAGGTCTGCAGAGTGTTTTGCAAGAAGTAAAAGAAAGTTGTCCAAAACCCCGAAAATTCGAATTGTACTGGGAAAGGAAAATGCAGGAGAGTGGAGAGGTACTGTTTTCTCTCAGTTTGCAAGCTGCTTACAAAATGCCAGTGTTGTGCAGCCTTTAGTTTTGCAGCGTCTTGTAGCAAGTGTCTCTAGTCACCTACATCTGAGCATATTCCTTTTTCACAATGTCTCGCAAGGAGAAACTCTGCCTGCGGAGAAAACATCTCCCATGGTGTTTTAGAAGGTACAAGAAGGTCTGCAGAGTGTTTTGCAAGAAGTAAAAGAAAGTTCTCCAAAACCCCGAAAATTCGAATTGTACTGGGAAAGGAAAATGCAGGAGAGTGGAAAGGTACTGTTTTCTCTCAGTTTGCAAGCTGCTTACAAAATGCCAGTGTTGTGCAGCCTTTAGCTTTGCAGCGTCCTGTAAAAGTGCCTCTAGTCACCTACATCTAAGCAAATAGTTTTTTCACTGTATCTCCTAAGGAGAAACTTTGCCTGTTGAGAAAACAGCTCCCATGGTTTTTAAAAGGGTACAAGAAGGTCTGCAGAGTGTTTTGCAAGAAGTACAAGAAAGTTGTCCAAAACCCCTTCGATTCGAATTGTACTGGGAAAGGAAAATGCAGGAGAGTGCAGGGGTAGTGTTTTCTAGCAGTTTGCAAACTGTGCCACAATGCAAGTGTTGTGCAGCCTTTACCTTTGCAGTGCACTGTAGCAAGTGCCTCTAGTCACCTACATCTAAGCAAATTCCTTTTTCACTGTATCTCCAATAGAGAATCTTTGCCTGTTGAGAAAACAGCTCCCATGGTTTTTAAAAGGGTACAAGAAGATCTGCAGAGTGTTTTGCAAGAAGTACACGAAAGTTGTCCAAAACCCCGAAAATTCGAATTGTACTGGGAAAGGAAAATGCAGGAGAGTGGAAAGGTACTGTTTTCTATCAGTTTGCAAGCTGCTTACAAAATGCCAGTGTTGTGCAGCCTTTAGCTTTGCAGCGTCCTGTAGCAAGTGCCTCTACTTACCTACATCTAAGCATATTCCTTTTTCACAATGTCTTGCAAGGAGAAACTCTGCCTGCTGAGAAAACATCTCCCATGGTGTTTTAGAAGGTACAAGAAAGCCTGCAGAGTGTTTTGCAAGAAGTAAAAGAAAGTTCTCCAAAACCCCGAAAATTCGAATTGTACTGGGAAAGGAAAATGCAGGAGAGTGGAAAGGTACTGTTTTCTCTCAGTTTGCAAGCTGCTTACAAAATGCCAGTGTTGTGCAGCCTTTAGCTTTGCAGCGTCCTGTACAAGTGGCTCTAGTCACCTACATCTAAGCAAATAGTTTTTTCACTGTATCTCCTAAGGAGAAACTTTGCCTGTTTAGAAAACAGCTCCCATGGTTTTTAAAAGGGTACAAGAAGGTCTGCAGAGTGTTTTGCAAGAAGTAAAAGAAAGTTGTCCAAAACCCCAAAAATTCGAATTGTACTGTGAAAGGAAAATGCAGGAGAGTGGAAAGGTACTGTTTTCTCTCAGTTTGCAAGCTGCTTACAAAATGCCAGTGTTGTGCAGCCTTTAGCTTTGCAGCGTCCTGTAGCAAGTGTCTCTAGTCACCTACATCTAAGCATATTCCTTTTTCACAATGTCTCGCAAGGAGAAACTCTGCCTGCTGAGAAAACATCTCCCATGGTGTTTTAGAAGGTACAAGAAGGTCTGCAGAGTGTTTTGCAAGAAGTAAAGGTAGTTGTCCAAAACCCCTTCGATTCGAATTGTACTGGGAAAGGAAAATGCAGGAGAGTGCAGGGGTACTGTTTTCTATCAGTTTGCAAACTGTGCCACAATGCCAGTGTTGTGCAGCCGTTACATTTGCAGTGCACTGTAGCAAGTGCCTCTAGTCACCTACATCTAAGCATATTCCTTTTTAACAATGTCTCGCAAGGAGAAACTCTGCCTGCTGAGAAAACATCTCCCATGGTGTTTTAGAAGGTACAAGAAGGTCTGCAGAGTGTTTTGCAAGAAGTAAAAGAAAGTAGTCCAAAACCCCTAAAATTCGAATTGTACTGGGAAAGGAAAATGCAGGAGAGTGGAAAGGTACTGTTTTCTCTCAGTTTGCAAGCTGCTTACAAAATGCCAGTGTTCTGCAGCCTTTAGCTTTGCAGCGTCCTGTAGCAAGTGTCTCTAGTCACCTACATCTAAGCATATTCCTTTTTCACAATGTCTCGCAAGGAGAAACTCTGCCTGCTGAGAAAACATCTCCCATGGTGTTTTAGAAGGTACAAGAAGGTCTGCAGAGTGTTTTGCAAGAAGTAAAAGAAAGTTATCCAAAACCCCTAAAATTCGAATTGTACTGGGAAAGGAAAATGCAGGAGAGTGGAAAGGTACTGTTTTCTCTCAGTTTGCAAGCTGCTTACAAAATGCCAGTGTTGTGCAGCCTTTACCTTTGCAGCGTCCTGTAGCAAGTGTCTCTAGTCACCTACATCTAAGCATATTCCTTTTTAACAATGTCTCGCAAGGAGAAACTCTGCCTGCGGAGAAAACATCTCCCATGGTGTTTTAGAAGGTACAAGAAGGTCTGCAGAGTGCTTTGCAAGAAGTAAAAGAAAGTTGTCCAAAACCCCTTCGATTCGAATTTCACTGGGAAAGGAAAATGCAGGAGAGTGCAGGGGTACTGTTTACTCTCAGTTTGCAAACTCTTCCACAATGCAAGTGTTGTGCAGCCATTACCTGAAGTTGGGCTGGCCGATGTTAGAGATGCCCGGCAAGCTTGCCAGCCCGCTTGCAGTCAGCAGAGACGTGGCCACAGTTCAGCTTCAGCCCGTGGGTGAAGTGAAGGAGGGACTCTCCAGTGTCAGGCACAGTCAGGTCTATTGTGTTCCCACTGGAATCTGAAAAGTGGAGGGTCCCGAGGGCGGGACCGTAACAGGTTATAAAGAGAGTGGGAGGTATGGGGTGGCAACACTCAGGAACAAATGGGGGTCCAGGGAAGGGTGTTACAAAAATGATACACATGGAAGGAAAACTAATGGGGAAGAACTTAGGGAGGGGCCCCGGCCCCCTAACCAATCACTCGACGACCTAGTGAGAGATTTCTAGAAAAAGAGGCAGAAGGGCCGAGTGACTGGCAGGAAGCCGGGGGTGGAGAATGGAGAGAATACATTAGTTGTCATGGTAACTAAGGAGAGGTCAGGCGATTGACACTTAACTGGAGAAAAACTCGGGAGGAAACATAGCCAAAACAACTGAGGGGGAGCAGAACAAACCACAACAATTACCTTTGCAGTGCACTGTAGCATAGGCCTCTAGTCACCTACATCTAAGAAAATACCTTTTTCACTGTATCTCCAAAGGAGAATCTTTGCCTGTTGAGAAAACAGCTCCCATGGTTTGTAAAAGGGTACAAGAAGGTCTGCAGAGTGTTTTGCAAGAAGTAAAAGAAAGTTGTCCAAAACCCCGAAAATTCGAATTGTACTGGGAAAGGAAAATGCAGGAGAGTGGAAAGGTACTGTTTTCTCTCAGTTTGCAAGCTGCTTACAAAATGCCAGTGTTGTGCAGCCTTTAGTTTTGCAGCGTCCTGTAGCAAGTGTCTCTAGTCACCTACATCTAAGCATATACCTTTTTCACAATGTCTCGCAAGATGAAACTCTGCCGGCGGAGAAAACATCTCCCATGGTGTTTTAGAAGGTACAAGAAGGTCTGCAGAGTGTTTTGCAAGAAGTAAAAGAAAGTTCTCCAAAACCCCGAAAATTCGAATTGTACTGGGAAAGGAAAATGCAGGAGAGTGGAAAGGTACTGTTTTCTCTCAGTTTGCAAGCTGCTTACAAAATGCCAGTGTTGTGCAGCCTTTAGCTTTGCAGCGTCCTGTAAAAGTGCCTCTAGTCACCTATATCTAAGCAAATAGTTTTTTCACTGTATCTCCTAAGGAGAAACTTTGCCTGTTGAGAAAACAGCTCCCATGGTTTTTAAAAGGGTACAAGAAGGTCTGCAGAGTGTTTTGCAAGAAGTACAAGAAAGTTGTCCAAAACCCCTTCGATTCGAATTGTACTGGGAAAGGAAAATGCAGGAGAGTGCAGGGGTAGTGTTTTCTAGCAGTTTGCAAACTGTGCCACAATGCAAGTGTTGTGCAGCCTTTACCTTTGCAGTGCACTGTAGCAAGTGCCTCTAGTCACCTACATCTAAGCAAATTCCTTTTTCACTGTATCTCCAATAGAGAATCTTTGCCTGTTGAGAAAACAGCTCCCATGGTTTTTAAAAGGGTACAAGAAGATCTGCAGAGTGTTTTGCAAGAAGTACACGAAAGTTGTCCAAAACCCCGAAAATTCGAATTGTACTGGGAAAGGAAAATGCAGGAGAGTGGAAAGGTACTGTTTTCTATCAGTTTGCAAGCTGCTTACAAAATGCCAGTGTTGTGCAGCCTTTAGCTTTGCAGCGTCCTGTAGCAAGTGCCTCTACTTACCTACATCTAAGCATATTCCTTTTTCACAATGTCTTGCAAGGAGAAACTCTGCCTGCTGAGAAAACATCTCCCATGGTGTTTTAGAAGGTACAAGAAAGCCTGCAGAGTGTTTCGCAAGAAGTAAAAGAAAGTTCTCCAAAACCCCGAAAATTCGAATTGTACTGGGAAAGGAAAATGCAGGAGAGTGGAAAGGTACTGTTTTCTCTCAGTTTGCAAGCTGCTTACAAAATGCCAGTGTTGTGCAGCCTTTAGCTTTGCAGCGTCCTGTACATGTGGCTCTAGTCACCTACATCTAAGCAAATAGTTTTTTCACTGTATCTCCTAAGGAGAAACTTTGCCTGTTTAGAAAACAGCTCCCATGGTTTTTAAAAGGGTACAAGAAGGTCTGCAGAGTGTTTTGCAAGAAGCAAAAGAAAGTTGTCCAAAACCCCAAAAATTCGAATTGTACTGTGAAAGGAAAATGCAGGAGAGTGGAAAGGTACTGTTTTCTCTCAGTTTGCAAGCTGCTTACAAAATGCCAGTGTTGTGCAGCCTTTAGCTTTGCAGCGTCCTGTAGCAAGTGTCTCTAGTCACCTACATCTAAGCATATTCCTTTTTCACAATGTCTCGCAAGGAGAAACTCTGCCTGCTGAGAAAACATCTCCCATGGTGTTTTAGAAGGTACAAGAAGGTCTGCAGAGTGTTTTGCAAGAAGTAAAGGTAGTTGTCCAAAACCCCTTCGATTCGAATTGTACTGGGAAAGGAAAATGCAGGAGAGTGCAGGGGCACTGTTTTCTATCAGTTTGCAAACTGTGCCACAATGCCAGTGTTGTGCAGCCGTTACCTTTGCAGTGCAGTGTAGCAAGTGCCTCTAGTCACCTACATCTAAGCATATTCCTTTTTAACAATGTCTCGCAAGGAGAAACTCTGCCTGCTGAGAAAACATCTCCCATGGTGTTTTAGAAGGTACAAGAAGGTCTGCAGAGTGTTTTGCAAGAAGTAAAAGAAAGTAGTCCAAAACCCCTAAAATTCGAATTGTACTGGGAAAGGAAAATGCAGGAGAGTGCAGGGGTACTGTTTTCTATCAGTTTGCAAACTGTGCCACAATGCCAGTGTTGTGCAGCCGTTACATTTGCAGTGCACTGTAGCAAGTGCCTCTAGTCACCTACATCTAAGCATATTCCTTTTTAACAATGTCTCGCAAGGAGAAACTCTGCCTGCTGAGAAAACATCTCCCATGGTGTTTTAGAAGGTACAAGAAGGTCTGCAGAGTGTTTTGCAAGAAGTAAAAGAAAGTTGTCCAAAACCCCTAAAATTCGAATTGTACTGGGAAAGGAAAATGCAGGAGAGTGGAAAGGTACTGTTTTCTCTCAGTTTGCAAGCTGCTTACAAAATGCCAGTGTTCTGCAGCCTTTAGCTTTGCAGCGTCCTGTAGCAAGTGTCTCTAGTCACCTACATCTAAGCATATTCCTTTTTCACAATGTCTCGCAAGGAGAAACTCTGCCTGCTGAGAAAACATCTCCCATGGTGTTTTAGAAGGTACAAGAAGGTCTGCAGAGTGTTTTGCAAGAAGTAAAAGAAAGTTATCCAAAACCCCTAAAATTCGAATTGTACTGGGAAAGGAAAATGCAGGAGAGTGGAAAGGTACTGTTTTCTCTCAGTTTGCAAGCTGCTTACAAAATGCCTGTGTTGTGCAGCCTTTAGCTTTGCAGCGTCCTGTAGCAAGTGTCTCTAGTCACCTACATCTAAGCATATTCCTTTTTAACAATGTCTCGCAAGGAGAAACTCTGCCTGCGGAGAAAACATCTCCCATGGTGTTTTAGAAGGTACAAGAAGGTCTGCAGAGTGTTTTGCAAGAAGTAAAAGAAAGTTGTCCAAAACCCCTTCGATTCGAATTTCACTGGGAAAGGAAAATGCAGGAGAGTGCAGGGGTACTGTTTTCTCTCAGTTTGCAAACTCTTCCACAATGCAAGTGTTGTGCAGCCATTACCTGAAGTTGGGCTGGCCGATGTTAGAGATGCCCGGCAAGCTTGCCAGCCCGCTTGCAGTCAGCAGAGACGTGGCCACAGTTCAGCTTCAGCCCGTGGGTGAAGTGAAGGAGGGACTCTCCAGTGTCAGGCACAGTCAGGTCTATTGTGTTCCCACTGGAATCTGAAAAGTGGAGGGTCCCGAGGGCGGGACCGTAACAGGTTATAAAGAGAGTGGGAGGTATGGGGTGGCAACACTCAGGAACAAATGGGGGTCCAGGGAAGGGTGTTACAAAAATGATACACATGGAAGGAAAACTAATGGGGAAGAACTTAGGGAGGGGCCCCGGCCCCCTAACCAATCACTCGACGACCTAGTGAGAGATTTCTAGAAAAAGAGGCAGAAGGGCCGAGTGACTGGCAGGAAGCCGGGGGTGGAGAATGGAGAGAATACATTAGTTGTCATGGTAACTAAGGAGAGGTCAGGCGATTGACACTTAACTGGAGAAAAACTCGGGAGGAAACATAGCCAAAACAACTGAGGGGGAGCAGAACAAACCACAACAATTACCTTTGCAGTGCACTGTAGCATAGGCCTCTAGTCACCTACATCTAAGCAAATACCTTTTTCACTGTATCTCCAAAGGAGAATCTTTGCCTGTTGAGAAAACAGCTCCCATGGTTTTTAAAAGGGTACAAGAAGGTCTGCAGAGTGTTTTGCAAGAAGTAAAAGAAAGTTGTCCAAAACCCCGAAAATTCGAATTGTACTGGGAAAGGAAAATGCAGGAGAGTGGAAAGGTACTGTTTTCTCTCAGTTTGCAAGCTGCTTACAAAATGCCAGTGTTGTGCAGCCTTTAGTTTTGCAGCGTCCTGTAGCAAGTGTCTCTAGTCACCTACATCTAAGCATATACCTTTTTCACAATGTCTCGCAAGATGAAACTCTGCCGGCGGAGAAAACATCTCCCATGGTGTTTTAGAAGGTACAAGAAGGTCTGCAGAGTGTTTTGCAAGAAGTAAAAGAAAGTTCTCCAAAACCCCGAAAATTCGAATTGTACTGGGAAAGGAAAATGCAGGAGAGTGGAAAGGTACTGTTTTCTCTCAGTTTGCAAGCTGCTTACAAAATGCCAGTGTTGTGCAGCCTTTAGCTTTGCAGCGTCCTGTAAAAGTGCCTCTAGTCACCTACATCTAAGCAAATAGTTTTTTCACTGTATCTCCTAAGGAGAAACTTTGCCTGTTGAGAAAACAGCTCCCATGGTTTTTAAAAGGGTACAAGAAGGTCTGCAGAGTGTTTTGCAAGAAGTACAAGAAAGTTGTCCAAAACCCCTTCGATTCGAATTGTACTGGGAAAGGAAAATGCAGGAGAGTGCAGGGGTAGTGTTTTCTAGCAGTTTGCAAACTGTGCCACAATGCAAGTGTTGTGCAGCCTTTACCTTTGCAGTGCACTGTAGCAAGTGCCTCTAGTCACCTACATCTAAGCAAATTCCTTTTTCACTGTATCTCCAATAGAGAATCTTTGCCTGTTGAGAAAACAGCTCCCATGGTTTTTAAAAGGGTACAAGAAGATCTGCAGAGTGTTTTGCAAGAAGTACACGAAAGTTGTCCAAAACCCCGAAAATTCGAATTGTACTGGGAAAGGAAAATGCAGGAGAGTGGAAAGGTACTGTTTTCTATCAGTTTGCAAGCTGCTTACAAAATGCCAGTGTTGTGCAGCCTTTAGCTTTGCAGCGTCCTGTAGCAAGTGTCTCTAGTCACCTACATCTAAGCATATTCCTTTTTCACAATGTCTCGCAAGGAGAAACTCTGCCTGCTGAGAAAACATCTCCCATGGTGTTTTAGAAGGTACAAGAAGGTCTGCAGAGTGTTTTGCAAGAAGTAAAAGAAAGTAGTCCAAAACCCCTAAAATTCGAATTGTACTGGGAAAGGAAAATGCAGGAGAGTGCAGGGGTACTGTTTTCTATCAGTTTGCAAACTGTGCCACAATGCCAGTGTTGTGCAGCCGTTACATTTGCAGTGCACTGTAGCAAGTGCCTCTAGTCACCTACATCTAAGCATATTCCTTTTTAACAATGTCTCGCAAGGAGAAACTCTGCCTGCTGAGAAAACATCTCCCATGGTGTTTTAGAAGGTACAAGAAAGCCTGCAGAGTGTTTCGCAAGAAGTAAAAGAAAGTTCTCCAAAACCCCGAAAATTCGAATTGTACTGGGAAAGGAAAATGCAGGAGAGTGGAAAGGTACTGTTTTCTCTCAGTTTGCAAGCTGCTTACAAAATGCCAGTGTTGTGCAGCCTTTAGCTTTGCAGCGTCCTGTACATGTGGCTCTAGTCACCTACATCTAAGCAAATAGTTTTTTCACTGTATCTCCTAAGGAGAAACTTTGCCTGTTTAGAAAACAGCTCCCATGGTTTTTAAAAGGGTACAAGAAGGTCTGCAGAGTGTTTTGCAAGAAGCAAAAGAAAGTTGTCCAAAACCCCAAAAATTCGAATTGTACTGTGAAAGGAAAATGCAGGAGAGTGGAAAGGTACTGTTTTCTCTCAGTTTGCAAGCTGCTTACAAAATGCCAGTGTTGTGCAGCCTTTAGCTTTGCAGCGTCCTGTAGCAAGTGTCTCTAGTCACCTACATCTAAGCATATTCCTTTTTCACAATGTCTCGCAAGGAGAAACTCTGCCTGCTGAGAAAACATCTCCCATGGTGTTTTAGAAGGTACAAGAAGGTCTGCAGAGTGTTTTGCAAGAAGTAAAGGTAGTTGTCCAAAACCCCTTCGATTCGAATTGTACTGGGAAAGGAAAATGCAGGAGAGTGCAGGGGCACTGTTTTCTATCAGTTTGCAAACTGTGCCACAATGCCAGTGTTGTGCAGCCGTTACCTTTGCAGTGCAGTGTAGCAAGTGCCTCTAGTCACCTACATCTAAGCATATTCCTTTTTAACAATGTCTCGCAAGGAGAAACTCTGCCTGCTGAGAAAACATCTCCCATGGTGTTTTAGAAGGTACAAGAAGGTCTGCAGAGTGTTTTGCAAGAAGTAAAAGAAAGTAGTCCAAAACCCCTAAAATTCGAATTGTACTGGGAAAGGAAAATGCAGGAGAGTGCAGGGGTACTGTTTTCTATCAGTTTGCAAACTGTGCCACAATGCCAGTGTTGTGCAGCCGTTACATTTGCAGTGCACTGTAGCAAGTGCCTCTAGTCACCTACATCTAAGCATATTCCTTTTTAACAATGTCTCGCAAGGAGAAACTCTGCCTGCTGAGAAAACATCTCCCATGGTGTTTTAGAAGGTACAAGAAGGTCTGCAGAGTGTTTTGCAAGAAGTAAAAGAAAGTTCTCCAAAACCCCGAAAATTCGAATTGTACTGGGAAAGGAAAATGCAGGAGAGTGGAAAGGTACTGTTTTCTCTCAGTTTGCAAGCTGCTTACAAAATGCCAGTGTTCTGCAGCCTTTAGCTTTGCAGCGTCCTGTAGCAAGTGTCTCTAGTCACCTACATCTAAGCATATTCCTTTTTCACAATGTCTCGCAAGGAGAAACTCTGCCTGCTGAGAAAACATCTCCCATGGTGTTTTAGAAGGTACAAGAAGGTCTGCAGAGTGTTTTGCAAGAAGTAAAAGAAAGTTATCCAAAACCCCTAAAATTCGAATTGTACTGGGAAAGGAAAATGCAGGAGAGTGGAAAGGTACTGTTTTCTCTCAGTTTGCAAGCTGCTTACAAAATGCCTGTGTTGTGCAGCCTTTAGCTTTGCAGCGTCCTGTAGCAAGTGTCTCTAGTCACCTACATCTAAGCATATTCCTTTTTAACAATGTCTCGCAAGGAGAAACTCTGCCTGCGGAGAAAACATCTCCCATGGTGTTTTAGAAGGTACAAGAAGGTCTGCAGAGTGTTTTGCAAGAAGTAAAAGAAAGTTGTCCAAAACCCCTTCGATTCGAATTTCACTGGGAAAGGAAAATGCAGGAGAGTGCAGGGGTACTGTTTTCTCTCAGTTTGCAAACTCTTCCACAATGCAAGTGTTGTGCAGCCATTACCTGAAGTTGGGCTGGCCGATGTTAGAGATGCCCGGCAAGCTTGCCAGCCCGCTTGCAGTCAGCAGAGACGTGGCCACAGTTCAGCTTCAGCCCGTGGGTGAAGTGAAGGAGGGACTCTCCAGTGTCAGGCACAGTCAGGTCTATTGTGTTCCCACTGGAATCTGAAAAGTGGAGGGTCCCGAGGGCGGGACCGTAACAGGTTATAAAGAGAGTGGGAGGTATGGGGTGGCAACACTCAGGAACAAATGGGGGTCCAGGGAAGGGTGTTACAAAAATGATACACATGGAAGGAAAACTAATGGGGAAGAACTTAGGGAGGGGCCCCGGCCCCCTAACCAATCACTCGACGACCTAGTGAGAGATTTCTAGAAAAAGAGGCAGAAGGGCCGAGTGACTGGCAGGAAGCCGGGGGTGGAGAATGGAGAGAATACATTAGTTGTCATGGTAACTAAGGAGAGGTCAGGCGATTGACACTTAACTGGAGAAAAACTCGGGAGGAAACATAGCCAAAACAACTGAGGGGGAGCAGAACAAACCACAACAATTACCTTTGCAGTGCACTGTAGCATAGGCCTCTAGTCACCTACATCTAAGCAAATACCTTTTTCACTGTATCTCCAAAGGAGAATCTTTGCCTGTTGAGAAAACAGCTCCCATGGTTTTTAAAAGGGTACAAGAAGGTCTGCAGAGTGTTTTGCAAGAAGTAAAAGAAAGTTGTCCAAAACCCCGAAAATTCGAATTGTACTGGGAAAGGAAAATGCAGGAGAGTGGAAAGGTACTGTTTTCTCTCAGTTTGCAAGCTGCTTACAAAATGCCAGTGTTGTGCAGCCTTTAGTTTTGCAGCGTCCTGTAGCAAGTGTCTCTAGTCACCTACATCTAAGCATATACCTTTTTCACAATGTCTCGCAAGATGAAACTCTGCCGGCGGAGAAAACATCTCCCATGGTGTTTTAGAAGGTACAAGAAGGTCTGCAGAGTGTTTTGCAAGAAGTAAAAGAAAGTTCTCCAAAACCCCGAAAATTCGAATTGTACTGGGAAAGGAAAATGCAGGAGAGTGGAAAGGTACTGTTTTCTCTCAGTTTGCAAGCTGCTTACAAAATGCCAGTGTTGTGCAGCCTTTAGCTTTGCAGCGTCCTGTAAAAGTGCCTCTAGTCACCTACATCTAAGCAAATAGTTTTTTCACTGTATCTCCTAAGGAGAAACTTTGCCTGTTGAGAAAACAGCTCCCATGGTTTTTAAAAGGGTACAAGAAGGTCTGCAGAGTGTTTTGCAAGAAGTACAAGAAAGTTGTCCAAAACCCCTTCGATTCGAATTGTACTGGGAAAGGAAAATGCAGGAGAGTGCAGGGGTAGTGTTTTCTAGCAGTTTGCAAACTGTGCCACAATGCAAGTGTTGTGCAGCCTTTACCTTTGCAGTGCACTGTAGCAAGTGCCTCTAGTCACCTACATCTAAGCAAATTCCTTTTTCACTGTATCTCCAATAGAGAATCTTTGCCTGTTGAGAAAACAGCTCCCATGGTTTTTAAAAGGGTACAAGAAGATCTGCAGAGTGTTTTGCAAGAAGTACACGAAAGTTGTCCAAAACCCCGAAAATTCGAATTGTACTGGGAAAGGAAAATGCAGGAGAGTGGAAAGGTACTGTTTTCTATCAGTTTGCAAGCTGCTTACAAAATGCCAGTGTTGTGCAGCCTTTAGCTTTGCAGCGTCCTGTAGCAAGTGTCTCTAGTCACCTACATCTAAGCATATTCCTTTTTCACAATGTCTCGCAAGGAGAAACTCTGCCTGCTGAGAAAACATCTCCCATGGTGTTTTAGAAGGTACAAGAAGGTCTGCAGAGTGTTTTGCAAGAAGTAAAAGAAAGTAGTCCAAAACCCCTAAAATTCGAATTGTACTGGGAAAGGAAAATGCAGGAGAGTGCAGGGGTACTGTTTTCTATCAGTTTGCAAACTGTGCCACAATGCCAGTGTTGTGCAGCCGTTACATTTGCAGTGCACTGTAGCAAGTGCCTCTAGTCACCTACATCTAAGCATATTCCTTTTTAACAATGTCTCGCAAGGAGAAACTCTGCCTGCTGAGAAAACATCTCCCATGGTGTTTTAGAAGGTACAAGAAGGTCTGCAGAGTGTTTTGCAAGAAGTAAAAGAAAGTTCTCCAAAACCCCGAAAATTCGAATTGTACTGGGAAAGGAAAATGCAGGAGAGTGGAAAGGTACTGTTTTCTCTCAGTTTGCAAGCTGCTTACAAAATGCCAGTGTTCTGCAGCCTTTAGCTTTGCAGCGTCCTGTAGCAAGTGTCTCTAGTCATCTACATCTAAGCATATTCCTTTTTCACAATGTCTCGCAAGGAGAAACTCTGCCTGCTGAGAAAACATCTCCCATGGTGTTTTAGAAGGTACAAGAAGGTCTGCAGAGTGTTTTGCAAGAAGTAAAAGAAAGTTATCCAAAACCCCTAAAATTCGAATTGTACTGGGAAAGGAAAATGCAGGAGAGTGGAAAGGTACTGTTTTCTCTCAGTTTGCAAGCTGCTTACAAAATGCCTGTGTTGTGCAGCCTTTAGCTTTGCAGCGTCCTGTAGCAAGTGTCTCTAGTCACCTACATCTAAGCATATTCCTTTTTAACAATGTCTCGCAAGGAGAAACTCTGCCTGCGGAGAAAACATCTCCCATGGTGTTTTAGAAGGTACAAGAAGGTCTGCAGAGTGTTTTGCAAGAAGTAAAAGAAAGTTGTCCAAAACCCCTTCGATTCGAATTTCACTGGGAAAGGAAAATGCAGGAGAGTGCAGGGGTACTGTTTACTCTCAGTTTGCAAACTCTTCCACAATGCACGTGTTGTGCAGCCATTACCTGAAGTTGGGCTGGCCGATGTTAGAGATGCCCGGCAAGCTTGCCAGCCCGCTTGCAGTCAGCAGAGACGTGGCCACAGTTCAGCTTCAGCCCGTGGGTGAAGTGAAGGAGGGACTCTCCAGTGTCAGGCACAGTCAGGTCTATTGTGTTCCCACTGGAATCTGAAAAGTGGAGGGTCCCGAGGGCGGGACCGTAACAGGTTATAAAGAGAGTGGGAGGTATGGGGTGGCAACACTCAGGAACAAATGGGGGTCCAGGGAAGGGTGTTACAAAAATGATACACATGGAAGGAAAACTAATGGGGAAGAACTTAGGGAGGGGCCCCGGCCCCCTAACCAATCACTCGACGACCTAGTGAGAGATTTCTAGAAAAAGAGGCAGAAGGACCGAGTGACTGGCAGGAAGCCGGGGGTGGAGAATGGAGAGAATACATTAGTTGTCATGGTAACTAAGGAGAGGTCAGGCGATTGACACTTAACTGGAGAAAAACTCGGGAGGAAACATAGCCAAAACAACTGAGGGGGAGCAGAACAAACCACAACAATTACCTTTGCAGTGCACTGTAGCATAGGCCTCTAGTCACCTACATCTAAGCAAATACCTTTTTCACTGTATCTCCAAAGGAGAATCTTTGCCTGTTGAGAAAACAGCTCCCATGGTTTGTAAAAGGGTACAAGAAGGTCTGCAGAGTGTTTTGCAAGAAGTAAAAGAAAGTTGTCCAAAACCCCGAAAATTCGAATTGTACTGGGAAAGGAAAATGCAGGAGAGTGGAGAGGTACTGTTTTCTCTCAGTTTGCAAGCTGCTTACAAAATGCCAGTGTTGTGCAGCCTTTAGTTTTGCAGCGTCCTGTAGCAAGTGTCTCTAGTCACCTACATCTGAGCATATTCCTTTTTCACAATGTCTCGCAAGGAGAAACTCTGCCTGCGGAGAAAACATCTCCCATGGTGTTTTAGAAGGTACAAGAAGGTCTGCAGAGTGTTTTGCAAGAAGTAAAAGAAAGTTCTCCAAAACCCCGAAAATTCGAATTGTACTGGGAAAGGAAAATGCAGGAGAGTGGAAAGGTACTGTTTTCTCTCAGTTTGCAAGCTGCTTACAAAATGCCAGTGTTGTGCAGCCTTTAGCTTTGCAGCGTCCTGTAAAAGTGCCTCTAGTCACCTACATCTAAGCAAATAGTTTTTTCACTGTATCTCCTAAGGAGAAACTTTGCCTGTTGAGAAAACAGCTCCCATGGTTTTTAAAAGGGTACAAGAAGGTCTGCAGAGTGTTTTGCAAGAAGTACAAGAAAGTTGTCCAAAACCCCTTCGATTCGAATTGTACTGGGAAAGGAAAATGCAGGAGAGTGCAGGGGTAGTGTTTTCTAGCAGTTTGCAAACTGTGCCACAATGCAAGTGTTGTGCAGCCTTTACCTTTGCAGTGCACTGTAGCAAGTGCCTCTAGTCACCTACATCTAAGCAAATTCCTTTTTCACTGTATCTCCAATAGAGAATCTTTGCCTGTTGAGAAAACAGCTCCCATGGTTTTTAAAAGGGTACAAGAAGATCTGCAGAGTGTTTTGCAAGAAGTACACGAAAGTTGTCCAAAACCCCGAAAATTCGAATTGTACTGGGAAAGGAAAATGCAGGAGAGTGGAAAGGTACTGTTTTCTATCAGTTTGCAAGCTGCTTACAAAATGCCAGTGTTGTGCAGCCTTTAGCTTTGCAGCGTCCTGTAGCAAGTGCCTCTACTTACCTACATCTAAGCATATTCCTTTTTCACAATGTCTTGCAAGGAGAAACTCTGCCTGCTGAGAAAACATCTCCCATGGTGTTTTAGAAGGTACAAGAAAGCCTGCAGAGTGTTTTGCAAGAAGTAAAAGAAAGTTCTCCAAAACCCCGAAAATTCGAATTGTACTGGGAAAGGAAAATGCAGGAGAGTGGAAAGGTACTGTTTTCTCTCAGTTTGCAAGCTGCTTACAAAATGCCAGTGTTGTGCAGCCTTTAGCTTTGCAGCGTCCTGTACAAGTGGCTCTAGTCACCTACATCTAAGCAAATAGTTTTTTCACTGTATCTCCTAAGGAGAAACTTTGCCTGTTTAGAAAACAGCTCCCATGGTTTTTAAAAGGGTACAAGAAGGTCTGCAGAGTGTTTTGCAAGAAGTAAAAGAAAGTTGTCCAAAACCCCAAAAATTCGAATTGTACTGTGAAAGGAAAATGCAGGAGAGTGGAAAGGTACTGTTTTCTCTCAGTTTGCAAGCTGCTTACAAAATGCCAGTGTTGTGCAGCCTTTAGCTTTGCAGCGTCCTGTAGCAAGTGTCTCTAGTCACCTACATCTAAGCATATTCCTTTTTCACAATGTCTCGCAAGGAGAAACTCTGCCTGCTGAGAAAACATCTCCCATGGTGTTTTAGAAGGTACAAGAAGGTCTGCAGAGTGTTTTGCAAGAAGTAAAGGTAGTTGTCCAAAACCCCTTCGATTCGAATTGTACTGGGAAAGGAAAATGCAGGAGAGTGCAGGGGTACTGTTTTCTATCAGTTTGCAAACTGTGCCACAATGCCAGTGTTGTGCAGCCGTTACATTTGCAGTGCACTGTAGCAAGTGCCTCTAGTCACCTACATCTAAGCATATTCCTTTTTAACAATGTCTCGCAAGGAGAAACTCTGCCTGCTGAGAAAACATCTCCCATGGTGTTTTAGAAGGTACAAGAAGGTCTGCAGAGTGTTTTGCAAGAAGTAAAAGAAAGTTCTCCAAAACCCCGAAAATTCGAATTGTACTGGGAAAGGAAAATGCAGGAGAGTGGAAAGGTACTGTTTTCTCTCAGTTTGCAAGCTGCTTACAAAATGCCAGTGTTCTGCAGCCTTTAGCTTTGCAGCGTCCTGTAGCAAGTGTCTCTAGTCACCTACATCTAAGCATATTCCTTTTTCACAATGTCTCGCAAGGAGAAACTCTGCCTGCTGAGAAAACATCTCCCATGGTGTTTTAGAAGGTACAAGAAGGTCTGCAGAGTGTTTTGCAAGAAGTAAAAGAAAGTTATCCAAAACCCCTAAAATTCGAATTGTACTGGGAAAGGAAAATGCAGGAGAGTGGAAAGGTACTGTTTTCTCTCAGTTTGCAAGCTGCTTACAAAATGCCTGTGTTGTGCAGCCTTTAGCTTTGCAGCGTCCTGTAGCAAGTGTCTCTAGTCACCTACATCTAAGCATATTCCTTTTTAACAATGTCTCGCAAGGAGAAACTCTGCCTGCGGAGAAAACATCTCCCATGGTGTTTTAGAAGGTACAAGAAGGTCTGCAGAGTGCTTTGCAAGAAGTAAAAGAAAGTTGTCCAAAACCCCTTCGATTCGAATTTCACTGGGAAAGGAAAATGCAGGAGAGTGCAGGGGTACTGTTTACTCTCAGTTTGCAAACTCTTCCACAATGCAAGTGTTGTGCAGCCATTACCTGAAGTTGGGCTGGCCGATGTTAGAGATGCCCGGCAAGCTTGCCAGCCCGCTTGCAGTCAGCAGAGACGTGGCCACAGTTCAGCTTCAGCCCGTGGGTGAAGTGAAGGAGGGACTCTCCAGTGTCAGGCACAGTCAGGTCTATTGTGTTCCCACTGGAATCTGAAAAGTGGAGGGTCCCGAGGGCGGGACCGTAACAGGTTATAAAGAGAGTGGGAGGTATGGGGTGGCAACACTCAGGAACAAATGGGGGTCCAGGGAAGGGTGTTACAAAAATGATACACATGGAAGGAAAACTAATGGGGAAGAACTTAGGGAGGGGCCCCGGCCCCCTAACCAATCACTCGACGACCTAGTGAGAGATTTCTAGAAAAAGAGGCAGAAGGACCGAGTGACTGGCAGGAAGCCGGGGGTGGAGAATGGAGAGAATACATTAGTTGTCATGGTAACTAAGGAGAGGTCAGGCGATTGACACTTAACTGGAGAAAAACTCGGGAGGAAACATAGCCAAAACAACTGAGGGGGAGCAGAACAAACCACAACAATTACCTTTGCAGTGCACTGTAGCATAGGCCTCTAGTCACCTACATCTAAGAAAATACCTTTTTCACTGTATCTCCAAAGGAGAATCTTTGCCTGTTGAGAAAACAGCTCCCATGGTTTGTAAAAGGGTACAAGAAGGTCTGCAGAGTGTTTTGCAAGAAGTAAAAGAAAGTTGTCCAAAACCCCGAAAATTCGAATTGTACTGGGAAAGGAAAATGCAGGAGAGTGGAAAGGTACTGTTTTCTCTCAGTTTGCAAGCTGCTTACAAAATGCCAGTGTTGTGCAGCCTTTAGTTTTGCAGCGTCCTGTAGCAAGTGTCTCTAGTCACCTACATCTAAGCATATACCTTTTTCACAATGTCTCGCAAGATGAAACTGTGCCGGCGGAGAAAACATCTCCCATGGTGTTTTAGAAGGTACAAGAAGGTCTGCAGAGTGTTTTGCAAGAAGTAAAAGAAAGTTCTCCAAAACCCCGAAAATTCGAATTGTACTGGGAAAGGAAAATGCAGGAGAGTGGAAAGGTACTGTTTTCTCTCAGTTTGCAAGCTGCTTACAAAATGCCAGTGTTGTGCAGCCTTTAGCTTTGCAGCGTCCTGTAAAAGTGCCTCTAGTCACCTACATCTAAGCAAATAGTTTTTTCACTGTATCTCCTAAGGAGAAACTTTGCCTGTTGAGAAAACAGCTCCCATGGATTTTAAAAGGGTACAAGAAGGTCTGCAGAGTGTTTTGCAAGAAGTACAAGAAAGTTGTCCAAAACCCCTTCTATTCGAATTGTACTGGGAAAGGAAAATGCAGGAGAGTGCAGGCGTAGTGTTTTCTAGCAGTTTGCAAACTGTGCCACAATGCAAGTGTTGTGCAGCCTTTACCTTTGCACTGCACTGTAGCAAGTGCCTCTAGTCACCTACATCTAAGCAAATTCCTTTTTCACTGTATCTCCAATAGAGAATCTTTGCCTGTTGAGAAAACAGCTCCCATGGTTTTTAAAAGGGTACAAGAAGATCTGCAGAGTGTTTTGCAAGAAGTACACGAAAGTTGTCCAAAACCCCGAAAATTCGAATTGTACTGGGAAAGGAAAATGCAGGAGAGTGGAAAGGTACTGTTTTCTATCAGTTTGCAAGCTGCTTACAAAATGCCAGTGTTGTGCAGCCTTTAGCTTTGCAGCGTCCTGTAGCAAGTGCCTCTACTTACCTACATCTAAGCATATTCCTTTTTCAAAATGTCTTGCAAGGAGAAACTCTGCCTGCTGAGAAAACATCTCCCATGGTGTTTTAGAAGGTACAAGAAAGCCTGCAGAGTGTTTTGCAAGAAGTAAAAGAAAGTTCTCCAAAACCCCGAAAATTCGAATTGTACTGGGAAAGGAAAATGCAGGAGAGTGGAAAGGTACTGTTTTCTCTCAGTTTGCAAGCTGCTTACAAAATGCCAGTGTTGTGCAGCCTTTAGCTTTGCAGCGTCCTGTACAAGTGGCTCTAGTCACCTACATCTAAGCAAATAGTTTTTTCACTGTATCTCCTAAGGAGAAACTTTGCCTGTTTAGAAAACAGCTCCCATGGTTTTTAAAAGGGTACAAGAAGGTCTGCAGAGTGTTTTGCAAGAAGCAAAAGAAAGTTGTCCAAAACCCCAAAAATTCGAATTGTACTGTGAAAGGAAAATGCAGGAGAGTGGAAAGGTACTGTTTTCTCTCAGTTTGCAAGCTGCTTACAAAATGCCAGTGTTGTGCAGCCTTTAGCTTTGCAGCGACCTGTAGCAAGTGTCTCTAGTCACCTACATCTAAGCATATTCCTTTTTCACAATGTCTCGCAAGGAGAAACTCTGCCTGCTGAGAAAACATCTCCCATGGTGTTTTAGAAGGTACAAGAAGGTCTGCAGAGTGTTTTGCAAGAAGTAAAGGTAGTTGTCCAAAACCCCTTCGATTCGAATTGTACTGGGAAAGGAAAATGCAGGAGAGTGCAGGGGTACTGTTTTCTATCAGTTTGCAAACTGTGCCACAATGCCAGTGTTGTGCAGCCGTTACCTTTGCAGTGCAGTGTAGCAAGTGCCTCTAGTCACCTACATCTAAGCATATTCCTTTTTAACAATGTCTCGCAAGGAGAAACTCTGCCTGCTGAGAAAACATCTCCCATGGTGTTTTAGAAGGTACAAGAAGGTCTGCAGAGTGTTTTGCAAGAAGTAAAAGAAAGTTTTCCAAAACCCCTAAAATTCGAATTGTACTGGGAAAGGAAAATGCAGGAGAGTGCAGGGGTACTGTTTTCTATCAGTTTGCAAACTGTGCCACAATGCCAGTGTTGTGCAGCCGTTACATTTGCAGTGCACTGTAGCAAGTGCCTCTAGTCACCTACATCTAAGCATATTCCTTTTTAACAATGTCTCGCAAGGAGAAACTCTGCCTGCTGAGAAAACATCTCCCATGGTGTTTTAGAAGGTACAAGAAGGTCTGCAGAGTGTTTTGCAAGAAGTAAAAGAAAGTTCTCCAAAACCCCGAAAATTCGAATTGTACTGGGAAAGGAAAATGCAGGAGAGTGGAAAGGTACTGTTTTCTCTCAGTTTGCAAGCTGCTTACAAAATGCCAGTGTTGTGCAGCCTTTAGCTTTGCAGCGTCCTGTAGCAAGTGTCTCTAGTCACCTACATCTAAGCATATTCCTTTTTCACAATGTCTCGCAAGGAGAAACTCTGCCTGCTGAGAAAACATCTCCCATGGTGTTTTAGAAGGTACAAGAAGGTCTGCAGAGTGTTTTGCAAGAAGTAAAAGAAAGTTATCCAAAACCCCTAAAATTCGAATTGTACTGGGAAAGGAAAATGCAGGAGAGTGGAAAGGTACTGTTTTCTCTCAGTTTGCAAGCTGCTTACAAAATGCCTGTGTTGTGCAGCCTTTAGCTTTGCAGCGTCCTGTAGCAAGTGTCTCTAGTCACCTACATCTAAGCATATTCCTTTTTAACAATGTCTCGCAAGGAGAAACTCTGCCTGCGGAGAAAACATCTCCCATGGTGTTTTAGAAGGTACAAGAAGGTCTGCAGAGTGTTTTGCAAGAAGTAAAAGAAAGTTGTCCAAAACCCCTTCGATTCGAATTTTACTGGGAAAGGAAAATGCAGGAGAGTGCAGGGGTACTGTTTACTCTCAGTTTGCAAACTCTTCCACAATGCAAGTGTTGTGCAGCCATTACCTGAAGTTGGGCTGGCCGATGTTAGAGATGCCCGGCAAGCTTGCCAGCCCGCTTGCAGTCAGCAGAGACGTGGCCACAGTTCAGCTTCAGCCCGTGGGTGAAGTGAAGGAGGGACTCTCCAGTGTCAGGCACAGTCAGGTCTATTGTGTTCCCACTGGAATCTGAAAAGTGGAGGGTCCCGAGGGCGGGACCGTAACAGGTTATAAAGAGAGTGGGAGGTATGGGGTGGCAACACTCAGGAACAAATGGGGGTCCAGGGAAGGGTGTTACAAAAATGATACACATGGAAGGAAAACTAATGGGGAAGAACTTAGGGAGGGGCCCCGGCCCCCTAACCAATCACTCGACGACCTAGTGAGAGATTTCTAGAAAAAGAGGCAGAAGGACCGAGTGACTGGCAGGAAGCCGGGGGTGGAGAATGGAGAGAATACATTAGTTGTCATGGTAACTAAGGAGAGGTCAGGCGATTGACACTTAACTGGAGAAAAACTCGGGAGGAAACATAGCCAAAACAACTGAGGGGGAGCAGAACAAACCACAACAATTACCTTTGCAGTGCACTGTAGCATAGGCCTCTAGTCACCTACATCTAAGAAAATACCTTTTTCACTGTATCTCCAAAGGAGAATCTTTGCCTGTTGAGAAAACAGCTCCCATGGTTTGTAAAAGGGTACAAGAAGGTCTGCAGAGTGTTTTGCAAGAAGTAAAAGAAAGTTGTCCAAAACCCCGAAAATTCGAATTGTACTGGGAAAGGAAAATGCAGGAGAGTGGAAAGGTACTGTTTTCTCTCAGTTTGCAAGCTGCTTACAAAGTGCCAGTGTTGTGCAGCCTTTAGTTTTGCAGCGTCCTGTAGCAAGTGTCTCTAGTCACCTACATCTAAGCATATACCTTTTTCACAATGTCTCGCAAGATGAAACTCTGCCTGCTGAGAAAACATCTCCCATGGTGTTTTAGAAGGTACAAGAAGGTCTGCAGAGTGTTTTGCAAGAAGTAAAAGAAAGTTCTCCAAAACCCCGAAAATTCGAATTGTACTGGGAAAGGAAAATGCAGGAGAGTGGAAAGGTACTGTTTTCTCTCAGTTTGCAAGCTGCTTACAAAATGCCAGTGTTGTGCAGCCTTTAGCTTTGCAGCGTCCTGTGGCAAGTGCCTCTAGTTACCTACATCTAAGCATATTCCTTTTTTACAATGTCTCGCAAGGAGAAACTCTACCTGTTGAGAAAACATCTCCCATGGTGTTTTAGAAGGTACAAGAAGGTCTGCAGAGTGTTTTGCAAGAAGGACAAGAAAGTTGTCCAAAACCCCGAAAATTCGAATTGTACTGGGAAAGGAAAATGCAGGAGAGTGGAAAGGTACTGTTTTCTCTCAGTTTGCAAGCTGCTTACAAAATGCCAGTGTTGTGCAGCCTTTAGCTTTGCAGCATCCTGTAGCAAGTGTCTCTAGTCACCTACATCTAAGCATATTCCTTTTTCACAATGTTTCGCAAGCAGAGACTCTGCCTGCGGAGAAAACATCTCCCATGGTGTTTTAGAAGGTACAAGAAGGTCTGCAGAGTGTTTTGCAAGAAGTAAAAGAAAGTTGTCCAAAACCCCGAAAATTCGAATTTCGCTGGGTAAGGAAAATGCAGGAGAGTGCAGGGGTACTGTTTTCTATCAGTTTGCAAACTGTGCCACAATGCAAGTGTTGTGCAGCCTTTACCTTTGCAGTGCACTGTAGCAAGTGCCTCTAGTCACCTACATCTAAGCAAATTCCTTTTTCACAATGTCTCGCAAGGAGAAACTCTGCCTGTTGAGAAAACATCTCCCATGGTGTTTTAGAAGGTACAAGAAGGTCTGCAGAGTGTTTTGCAAGAAGTAATAGAAAGTTGTCCAAAACCCCTTCGATTCGAATTGTACTGGGAAAGGAAAATGCAGGAGAGTGGAAAGGTACTGTTTTCTCTCAGATAGCAAGCTGCATACAAAATGCCAGTGTTGTGCAGCCTTTAGTTTTGCAGCGTCCTGTAGCAAGTGTCTCTAGTCACCTACATCTAAGTAAATTCCTTTTTCACAATGTCTCGCAAGGAGAAACACTGCCTGCTGAGAAAACATCTCCCATGGTGTTTTAGAAGGTACAAGAAGGTCTGCAGAGTGTTTTGCAAGAAGTAAAAAGAAGTAAGGGTGTAAAGGGTGTAAGGGCGTAAAGGTGTAAGGGCGTAAGGGTGTAACGGTGTAAAGGGTGTAACGGCTGTAAGGTTGTAACGGGTGTAAGGGTGAAAGGGGTGTAACGGGTGTAAAGGTGCAAGGGTGTAAAGGGTGTAAAGGGCGTAAAAGGTGTAACGGGTCTAAGGGTGTAATGGGTGAAAGGGCGTAAAGGTGTAAGGGTCAGCACTACCCAACACTGGCTCAGCACCACTCCAGACTGGCTTAGCACCACTCAGCACTGGCTCAGCACCACTCAGCACCACCTCAGTACCATTCACAAAAAGCTCAGCACCACTCAGCACCACTCAGCACCACTCAGCAGCAGGTCAGCACCACTGAGTACAAGATCAGCACCACTCAGCACCAGGTCAGCACCAATCACAAAAAGCTCAGCACCATTCAGCACTGCCTCAGCACCACTCAAGACGGGCTCAGCACCACTAAGCACCAACTCAGCAGCACTCACAAAAAGCTCAGCACCATTCAGCACCGCCTGAGCACCACTCAAGACCGGCTCAGCACCACTCAGCACCAGCTCAGCACCAGCTCAGCACCTTTCAGTACAAGATGAGCACCACTCCGCACCAGCTCAGCGCCACTCACAAAAAGCTCAGCACCACTCAGCACCGCCTCAGCACCACTCAAGACTGGCTCAGCACCACTCAGCACCACTGAGCACCAACTAAGCACCCGCTCAGCACCACTCACTACAAGATCAGCACCACTCAGCACCAGCTCAGCACCACTCAGCACCAGCGAAGCACCACTCAGCACCAGCTCAGCAGCACTCAAGACCGGCTTAGCACCACTCAGCACCAGCTCAGCACTTCTCAGTAAAACATCAGCACCACTCAGCACCAGCTCAGCACCACTCACAAAAAGCTCAGCACCACTCAGCACCGCCTCAGCACCACTCAAGCCTGGCTCAGCACCACTCAGCACCAGCTAAGCACCAGCTCAGCACCGTTCAGTACAAGAGCAGCACCACTCAGCACCAGCTCAGCACCACTCACAAAAAGCTCAGCACCACTCAGCACCGCCTCAGCACCACTCAAGACCGGCTCAGCACCATTCAGCACGACTCAGGACCATCTCAGAACCAGCTCAGCCCCACTCACTACAAGATCAGCACCACTCAGCACCAGCTAAGCACCACTCAGCACCAGCTCAGCACCACTCAGTAACAGCTCAGTACCACTCAAGACCGGCTCAGCACCACTCAAGCCTGGCTCAGCATCACTCAGCACCAGCTTAGCACCAGCTCAGCACCTTTGAGTACAGGATCAGCACCACTCAGCACCAGCTCAGCACCAGTCACAAAAAGCTCAGCACCACTCAGCACCGCCTCAGCACCACTCAAGCCTGGCTCAGCACCACTCAGCACCATTCAGCACCACTCAAGACCAGCTCAGCACCAGGTAAGCACCACTCAAGACGGGCTCAGCACCACTCAGTACCAGCTCAGCACGAATCACAAAAAGCTCAGCACCATTCAGCACCGCCTCAGCACCACCCAAGACCGGCTCAGCACCACTCAGCACCAGCTCAGCCCCACTCACAAAAAGCTCAGCACCACTCAGCACCAGCTCAGCACCACTCAAGACCGGCTCAGCACCACTCAGCACCAGCTCAGCACTTCTCAGTAAAACATCAGCACCACTCAGCGCCAGCTCAGCACCACTCACAAAAAGCTCAGCACCACTCAGCACCGCGTCAGCACCACTCAGCACCGTCTCAGCATCACTCAAGCCTGGCTCAGCAACACTCAGCACCAGCTCAACACCAGCTCAGCACCTTTCAGTACAAGATCAGCACCACTTAGCACCAGCTCAGCACCACTCACAAAAAGCTCAGCACCACTCAGCACCGCCTCAGCACCACTCAAGACCGGCTCAGCACCACTCAGCACAACTGAGCACCAGCTCAGCGCCAGCTCAGCACCACTCACTACAAGATCAGGACCACTCAGTACCAGCTCAGCACCACTCACAAAAAGCTCAGCACCACTCAGCACCAGCTCAGCACTTCTCAGTAAAACATCAGCACGACTCAGCACCAGCTCAGCACCAATCACAAAAAGCTCAGCACCACTCAGCACCGCCTCAGCACCACTCAAGACCGGCTCAGCACCACTCAGCACCAGCTGAGCACCACTCAGCACCAGCTCAGCACCACTCAGTACCAGCTCAGTACCACTCAAGACCGGCTCAGCACCTCTCAAGCCTGGCTCAGCACCACTCAGCACCAGCTCAGCACCAGCTCAGCACCTTTCAGTACAAGATCAGCACCACTCAGCACCAGCTCAGCACCACCCACAAAAAGCTCAGCACCACTCAGCACCGCCTCAGCACCACTCAAGACCGGCTCAGCACCACTCAGCACCATTCAGCACCACTCAAGACCAGCTCAGCACCAGGTCAGCACCACTCAAGACCGGCTTAGCACCACTCAGCACCAGCTCAGCACTTCTCAGTAAAACATTAGCACCACTCAGCACCAGCTCAGCACCACTCACAAAAAGCTCAGCACCACTCAGCACCGCCTCAGCACCACTCAAGCCTGGCTCAGCACCACTCAGCACCAGCTCAGCACCACTCTGTACCAGCTCAGTACCACTCAAGACCGGCTCAGCACCACTCAAGCCTGGCTCAGCACCACTCAGCACCATCTCAGCACCAGCTCAGCACCTTTCAGTACAAGATCAGCACCACTCAGCACCGCCTCAGCACCACTCACGACCGGCTCAGCACCAGCTCAGCACTTCTCAGTAAAACATCAACACCACTAAGCACCAGCTCAGCACCACTCACAAAAAGCTCAGCACCACTCAGCACCGCCTCAGCACCACTAAAGACTGGCTCAGCACCACTCAGCACCAGCTCAGCACCAGCTCAGCCCTTTTCAGTACAAGATCAGCACTACTCAGCACCAGCTCAGCACCACTCACAAAAAGCTCAGCACCACTCAGCACCGCCTCAGCACCACTCAAGACCGGCTCAGCACCTTTCAGCACGACTCAGCACCAGCTCAGCACCAGCTCAGCACCTCTCAGCACCAGCTCAGCACCAGTCAGTACCAGCTCATTACCACTCAAGACCGGCTCAGCACCACTCAAGCCTGGCTCAGCACCACTCAGCACCAGCTCAGCACCAGCTCAGCACCTTTCAGTACAAGATCAGCACCACTCAGCACCAGCTCAGCACCACTCACAATAAGCTCAGCACCACTCAAGACCGGCTCAGCACCACTCAAGCCTGGCTCAGCACTACTCAGCACAAGCTCAGCACCAGCTCAGCACCTTTCAGTACAAGATCAGCACCACTCAGCACCAGCTCACCACCACTCACAAAAAGCTCAGCACCATTTAGCACCGCCTCAGCACCACTCAAGACCGGCTCAGCACCACTCAGCACCATTCAGCTCCACTCAAGACCAGCTCAGCACCAGGTAAGCACCACTCAAGACCGGCTCAGCACCAGCTCAGCACCACTCACAAAAAGCTCAGCACCACTCAGCACCAGCTCAGCACAACTCAAGACCGGCTCAGCACCACTCAGCACCAGCTCAGCACTTCTCAGTAAAACATCAGCACCACTCAGCACCAGCTCAGCACCACTCACAAAAAGCTCAGCACCACTCAGCACCGCCTCAGCACCACTCAAGCCTGGCTCAGCACCACTCAGCACCAGCTCAGCACCAGCTCAGCACCTTTCAGTACAAGATCCGCACCACTCAGCACCAGCTGAGCACCACTCACAAAAAGCTCAGCAGCACTCAGCACCGCCTCAGCACCACTCAAGAGCGGCTCAGAACCACTCAGCACCACTGAGCACCAGCTCAGCACCTGCTCAGCACCACTCACTACAAGATCAGCACCACTCAGCACCAGCTCCGCACCACTCAGCACCAGCGAAGCACCATTTAGCACCAGCTCAGCACCACTCAAGACCGGCTTAGCACCACTCAGCACCAGCTCAGCACTTCTCAATAAAACATCATCACGATTCAGCACAAGCTCAGCACCACTCACAAAAAGCTCAGAACCACTCACCACCGCCTCAGCACCACTTAAGCCTGGCTCAGCACCACTCAAGACCGGCTCAGCACCATTTAGCACGACTCAGCACCAGCTCAGCACCAGCTCAGCCCCACTCACTACAAGATCAGCACCACTCAGCACCAGCTCAGCCCCACTCACTACAAGATCAGCACCACTCAGCACCAGCTCAGCACCACTCAGCACCAGCTCAGCACCACTCAGTACCAGCTCAGTACCACCTAAGACCGGCTCAGCACCACTCAAACCTGGCTCAGCACCACTCAGCACCAGCTCAGCACCAGCTCAGCACCTTTCAGTACAAGATCAGCCCCACTCAGCACCAGCTCAGCACCACTCACAAAAAGCAAAGCACCACTCAGCACCGCCTCAGCACCACTCAAGACCGGCTCAGCACCACTCAGCACCACTGAGCACCAGCTCAGCACCAGCTCAGCACCACTCACTACAAGATCAGCACCACTCAGCACCAGCTCAGCACCACTCAGCAATAGTGAAGCACCATTTAGCACCAGCTCAACACCACTCAAGACCGGCTTAGCACCACTCAGCACCAGCTCCGCACTTCTCAGTAAAACATCAGCACCACTCAGCACCAGCTCAGCACCACTCACAAAAAGCTTAGCAGCACTCAGCACCGCCTCAGCACCACTCAATTCTGGCTCGGCACCACTGAGCACCACTGAGCACCAGCTCAGCACCAGCTCAGCACCACTCACTACAAGATCAGCACCACTCAGCACCAGCTCAGCACCACTCAGCACCAGCGAAGCACCATTTAGCACCAGCTCAGCACCACTCAAGACCTGCTTAGCACCACTCAGCACCAGCTCAGCACCGTTCAGTACAAGATCAGCAACAGTAAGCACCAGCTAAGCGCCACTCAGCACCAGCTCAGCACCACCTCAGCACCTTTCAGTACAAGATCAGCACCACTCAGCACCAGCTCAGCACCCCTCACTAAAAGCTCAGCACCACTCAGCACGACTCAGCACCGCCTCAGCACCACTGAGCACCACTCAGCACCAGCTCTGCACCACTCAGCACCAGCTCAGCGCCGCTCAGCACCAGCTCAGCACCACTCAGAACCAGCTCAGTACCACTCAAGACCGGCTCAGCACCACTCAAGCCTGGCTCAGCACCACTCAGCACCAGCTCAGCACCACTCACAAAAAGCTCAGCACCACTCAGCACCGCCTCAGCACCACTCAAGCCTGGCTCAGCACCACTCAGCACCAGCTAAGCACCAGCTCAGCACCGTTCAGTACAAGAGCAGCACCACTCAGCACCAGCTCAGCACCACTCACAAAAAGCTCAGCACCACTCAGCACCGCCTCAGCACCACTCAAGACCGGCTCAGCACCATTCAGCACGACTCAGGACCATCTCAGCACCAGCTCAGCCCCACTCACTACAAGATCAGCACCACTCAGCACCAGCTAAGCACCACTCAGCACCAGCTCAGCACCACTCAGTAACAGCTCAGTACCACTCAAGACCGGCTCAGCACCACTCAAGCCTGGCTCAGCATCACTCAGCACCAGCTTAGCACCAGCTCAGCACCTTTGAGTACAGGATCAGCACCACTCAGCACCAGCTCAGCACCAGTCACAAAAAGCTCAGCACCACTCAGCACCGCCTCAGCACCACTCAAGCCTGGCTCAGCACCACTCAGCACCATTCAGCACCACTCAAGACCAGCTCAGCACCAGGTAAGCACCACTCAAGACGGGCTCAGCACCACTCAGTACCAGCTCAGCACGAATCACAAAAAGCTCAGCACCATTCAGCACCGCCTCAGCACCACCCAAGACCGGCTCAGCACCACTCAGCACCAGCTCAGCCCCACTCACAAAAAGCTCAGCACCACTCAGCACCAGCTCAGCACCACTCAAGACCGGCTCAGCACCACTCAGCACCAGCTCAGCACTTCTCAGTAAAACATCAGCACCACTCAGCGCCAGCTCAGCACCACTCACAAAAAGCTCAGCACCACTCAGCACCGCGTCAGCACCACTCAGCACCGTCTCAGCATCACTCAAGCCTGGCTCAGCAACACTCAGCACCAGCTCAACACCAGCTCAGCACCTTTCAGTACAAGATCAGCACCACTTAGCACCAGCTCAGCACCACTCACAAAAAGCTCAGCACCACTCAGCACCGCCTCAGCACCACTCAAGACCGGCTCAGCACCACTCAGCACAACTGAGCACCAGCTCAGCGCCAGCTCAGCACCACTCACTACAAGATCAGGACCACTCAGTACCAGCTCAGCACCACTCACAAAAAGCTCAGCACCACTCAGCACCAGCTCAGCACTTCTCAGTAAAACATCAGCACGACTCAGCACCAGGTCAGCACCAATCACAAAAAGCTCAGCACCACTCAGCACCGCCTCAGCACCACTCAAGACCGGCTCAGCACCACTCAGCACCAGCTGAGCACCACTCAGCACCAGCTCAGCACCACTCAGTACCAGCTCAGTACCACTCAAGACCGGCTCAGCACCTCTCAAGCCTGGCTCAGCACCACTCAGCACCAGCTCAGCACCAGCTCAGCACCTTTCAGTACAAGATCAGCACCACTCAGCACCAGCTCAGCACCACCCACAAAAAGCTCAGCACCACTCAGCACCGCCTCAGCACCACTCAAGACCGGCTCAGCACCACTCAGCACCATTCAGCACCACTCAAGACCAGCTCAGCACCAGGTCAGCACCACTCAAGACCGGCTTAGCACCACTCAGCACCAGCTCAGCACTTCTCAGTAAAACATTAGCACCACTCAGCACCAGCTCAGCACCACTCACAAAAAGCTCAGCACCACTCAGCACCGCCTCAGCACCACTCAAGCCTGGCTCAGCACCACTCAGCACCAGCTCAGCACCACTCTGTACCAGCTCAGTACCACTCAGCACCGCCTCAGCACCACTCAAGCCTGGCTCAGCACCACTCAGCACCATCTCAGCACCAGCTCAGCACCTTTCAGTACAAGATCAGCACCACTCAGCACCGCCTCAGCACCACTCACGACCGGCTCAGCACCAGCTCAGCACTTCTCAGTAAAACATCAACACCACTAAGCACCAGCTCAGCACCACTCACAAAAAGCTCAGCACCACTCAGCACCGCCTCAGCACCACTAAAGACTGGCTCAGCACCACTCAGCACCAGCTCAGCACCAGCTCAGCCCTTTTCAGTACAAGATCAGCACTACTCAGCACCAGCTCAGCACCACTCACAAAAAGCTCAGCACCACTCAGCACCGCCTCAGCACCACTCAAGACCGGCTCAGCACCTTTCAGCACGACTCAGCACCAGCTCAGCACCAGCTCAGCACCTCTCAGCACCAGCTCAGCACCAGTCAGTACCAGCTCATTACCACTCAAGACCGGCTCAGCACCACTCAAGCCTGGCTCAGCACCACTCAGCACCAGCTCAGCACCAGCTCAGCACCTTTCAGTACAAGATCAGCACCACTCAGCACCAGCTCAGCACCACTCACAATAAGCTCAGCACCACTCAAGACCGGCTCAGCACCACTCAAGCCTGGCTCAGCACTACTCAGCACAAGCTCAGCACCAGCTCAGCACCTTTCAGTACAAGATCAGCACCACTCAGCACCAGCTCACCACCACTCACAAAAAGCTCAGCACCATTTAGCACCGCCTCAGCACCACTCAAGACCGGCTCAGCACCACTCAGCACCATTCAGCTCCACTCAAGACCAGCTCAGCACCAGGTAAGCACCACTCAAGACCGGCTCAGCACCAGCTCAGCACCACTCACAAAAAGCTCAGCACCACTCAGCACCAGCTCAGCACAACTCAAGACCGGCTCAGCACCACTCAGCACCAGCTCAGCACTTCTCAGTAAAACATCAGCACCACTCAGCACCAGCTCAGCACCACTCACAAAAAGCTCAGCACCACTCAGCACCGCCTCAGCACCACTCAAGCCTGGCTCAGCACCACTCAGCACCAGCTCAGCACCAGCTCAGCACCTTTCAGTACAAGATCCGCACCACTCAGCACCAGCTGAGCACCACTCACAAAAAGCTCAGCAGCACTCAGCACCGCCTCAGCACCGCTCAAGAGCGGCTCAGAACCACTCAGCACCACTGAGCACCAGCTCAGCACCTGCTCAGCACCACTCACTACAAGATCAGCACCACTCAGCACCAGCTCTGCACCACTCAGCACCAGCGAAGCACCATTTAGCACCAGCTCAGCACCACTCAAGACCGGCTTAGCACCACTCAGCACCAGCTCAGCACTTCTCAATAAAACATCATCACGATTCAGCACAAGCTCAGCACCACTCACAAAAAGCTCAGAACCACTCACCACCGCCTCAGCACCACTTAAGCCTGGCTCAGCACCACTCAAGACCGGCTCAGCACCATTTAGCACGACTCAGCACCAGCTCAGCACCAGCTCAGCCCCACTCACTACAAGATCAGCACCACTCAGCACCAGCTCAGCCCCACTCACTACAAGATCAGCACCACTCAGCACCAGCTCAGCACCACTCAGCACCAGCTCAGCACCACTCAGTACCAGCTCAGTACCACCTAAGACCGGCTCAGCACCACTCAAACCTGGCTCAGCACCACTCAGCACCAGCTCAGCACCAGCTCAGCACCTTTCAGTACAAGATCAGCCCCACTCAGCACCAGCTCAGCACCACTCACAAAAAGCAAAGCACCACTCAGCACCGCCTCAGCACCACTCAAGACCGGCTCAGCACCACTCAGCACCACTGAGCACCAGCTCAGCACCAGCTCAGCACCACTCACTACAAGATCAGCACCACTCAGCACCAGCTCAGCACCACTCAGCAATAGTGAAGCACCATTTAGCACCAGCTCAACACCACTCAAGACCGGCTTAGCACCACTCAGCACCAGCTCCGCACTTCTCAGTAAAACATCAGCACCACTCAGCACCAGCTCAGCACCACTCACAAAAAGCTTAGCAGCACTCAGCACCGCCTCAGCACCACTCAATTCTGGCTCGGCACCACTGAGCACCACTGAGCACCAGCTCAGCACCAGCTCAGCACCACTCACTACAAGATCAGCACCACTCAGCACCAGCTCAGCACCACTCAGCACCAGCGAAGCACCATTTAGCACCAGCTCAGCACCACTCAAGACCTGCTTAGCACCACTCAGCACCAGCTCAGCACCGTTCAGTACAAGATCAGCAACAGTAAGCACCAGCTAAGCGCCACTCAGCACCAGCTCAGCACCACCTCAGCACCTTTCAGTACAAGATCAGCACCACTCAGCACCAGCTCAGCACCCCTCACTAAAAGCTCAGCACCACTCAGCACGACTCAGCACCGCCTCAGCACCACTGAGCACCACTCAGCACCAGCTCTGCACCACTCAGCACCAGCTCAGCGCCGCTCAGCACCAGCTCAGCACCACTCAGAACCAGCTCAGTACCACTCAAGACCGGCTCAGCACCACTCAAGCCTGGCTCAGCACCACTCAGCACCAGCTCAGCACCAGCTCAGCACCTTTCAGTACAAGATCAGCAGCACTCAGCACCAGCTCAGCCCCAATCACAAAAAGCTCAGCACCACTCAGCACCGCCTCAGCACCACTCAATACCGGCTCAGCACCACTCAGCACCATTCAGCACCACTTAAGACCAGCACAGCACCAGGTAAGCACCACTCAAGACAGGCTCAGCACCACTCAGTACCAGCTGAGCACGAATCACAAATAGCTCAGCACCATTCAGCACCGCCTCAGCACCACTCAAGACCGGCTCAGCACCACTCAGCACCAGCTCAGCACCACTCACAAAAAGCTCAGCACCACTCAAGACGGGCTCAGCACAACTCAGTACCGGCTCAGCACCATTCAGCACGACTCAGCACCATCTCAGCACCAGCTCAGCACCACTCACAAAAAGCTCAGCACCACTCAGCACCGGCTCAGCACCACTCAGCACCAGCTCAGCACTTCTCAGGAAAACATCAGCACCACTCAGCACCAGCTCAGCACCACTCACAAAAAGCTCCGCACCACTCAGCACCGCCTCAGCACCACCCAAGCCTGGCTCAGCACCACTCAGCACCAGCTCAGCACCTTTGAGTACAAGATCAGCAACACTCAGCACCAGCTCAGCACCACTCACAAAAAGCTCAGCACCACTCAGCACCGCCTCAGCACCACCCAAGCCTGGCTCAGCACCACTCAGCACCGGCTCAGCACCTCTCTGTACCAGCTCAGTACCACTCAAGACCGGCTCAGCACCACTCAAGCCTGGCTCAGCACCACTCAGCACCAGCTCAGCACCAGCTCAGCACCTTTCAGTACAAGATCAGCACGACTCAGCACCGCCTCAGCACCACTCAAGACCGGCTCAGCACCAGCTCAGCACTTCTCAGAAAAACATCAACACCACTCAGCACCAGCTCAGCACCACTCACAAAAAGCTCAGCACCACTCAGCACCGCCTCAGCAGCACTCAAGCCTGGCTCAGCACCACTCAGCACCAGCTCTGCAGCAGCTCAGCACCTTTCAGTACAAGATCAGCACCACTCAGTACCAGCTCAGCACCACTCAGAAAAAGCTCAGCACCACTCAGCACCGCCTGAGCACCACTCAAGACCAGCTCAGCACCAGGTAGGCACCACTGAAGACGGGCTCAGCACCACTCAGCACCAGCTCAGCACCAATCACAAAAAGCTCAGCACCATTCAGCACCGCCTCAGCACCACCCAAGACCGGCTCAGCACCACTCAGCACCAGCTCAGCACTTCTCAGTAAAACATCAGCACCACTCAGCACCAGCTCAGCACCACTCACAAAAAGCTCAGCACCACTCAGCACCGCCTCAGCACCACTCAAGCCTGGCTCAGCACCACTCAGCACCAGCTCAGCACCAGCTCATCACCTTTCAGTACAAGCTCAGCACCACTCAGTACCAGCTCAGTACCACCTAAGACCGGCTCAGCACCACTCAAACCTGGCTCAGCACCACTCAGCACCAGCTCAGCACCAGCTCAGCACCTTTCAGTACAAGATCAGCCCCACTCAGCACCAGCTCAGCACCACTCACAAAAAGCAAAGCACCACTCAGCACCGCCTCAGCACCACTCAAGACCGGCTCAGCACCACTCAGCACCACTGAGCACCAGCTCAGCACCAGCTCAGCACCACTCACTACAAGATCAGCACCACTCAGCACCAGCTCAGCACCACTCAGCAATAGTGAAGCACCATTTAGCACCAGCTCAACACCACTCAAGACCGGCTTAGCACCACTCAGCACCAGCTCCGCACTTCTCAGTAAAACATCAGCACCACTCAGCACCAGCTCAGCACCACTCACAAAAAGCTTAGCAGCACTCAGCACCGCCTCAGCACCACTCAATCCTGGCTCGGCACCACTGAGCAGCACTGAGCACCAGCTCAGCACCAGCTCAGCACCACTCACTACAAGATCAGCACCACTCAGCACCGCCTGAGCACCACTCAAGACCAGCTCAGCACCAGGTAGGCACCACTGAAGACGGGCTCAGCACCACTCAGCACCAGCTCAGCACCAATCACAAAAAGCTCAGCACCATTCAGCACCGCCTCAGCACCACCCAAGACCGGCTCAGCACCACTCAGCACCAGCTCAGCACTTCTCAGTAAAACATCAGCACCACTCAGCACCAGCTCAGCACCACTCACAAAAAGCTCAGCACCACTCAGCACCGCCTCAGCACCACTCAAGCCTGGCTCAGCACCACTCAGCACCAGCTCAGCACCAGCTCATCACCTTTCAGTACAAGATCAGCACCACTCAGCACCAGCTCAGCACCACTCACAAAAAGCTCAGCACCACTCAGAACCGCCTCAACACCACCCAAGACCGGCTCAGCACCACTCAGCACCACTGAGCACCAGCTCAGCACCAGCTCAGCACCACTCACTACAAGATCAGATTCACTCAGCACCAGCTCAGCACCACTCAGCACCAGCGAAGCACCACTCAGCACCGCCTCAGCACCACTCAAGACCGGCTTAGCACCACTCAGCACCAGCTCAGCACTCCTCAGTAAAACATCAGCACCACTCAGCACCAGCTCAGCACCACTCACAATAGGCTCAGCACCACTCAGCACCGCCTCAGCACCACTCAAGCCTGGCTCAGCACCATTTAGCACCAGCTCAGCACCACTCACAAAAAGCTCAGCACCACTCAGCACCTCCTCAGCACCACTCAAGACCGGCTCAGCACCACTCAGCACCATTGAGCACCACTCAAGACCAGCTCAACACCAGGTAAGCACCACTCAAGACGGGCTCAGCACCACTCAGTACCAGCTCAGCACCAATCACAAAAAGCTCAGCACCATTCAGCACCGCCTCGGCACCACCCAAGACGGGCTCAGCACCACTTAGCACCAGCTCAGCACCACTCAGAAAAAGCTCAGCACGACTCAGCACCAGCTCAGCACCACTCAAGACCGGCTCAGCACCAATCAGCACCAGCTCAGCACTTCTCAGTAAAACATGAGCACCACTCAGCACCAGCACAGCACCTCTCACAAAAAGCTCAGCACCACTCAGCACCGCCTCAGAACCACCCAAGCCTGGCTCAGCACCACTCAGCACCAGCTCAGCACCACCCTGTACCAGCTCAGTACCACTCAAGACCGGCTCAGCACCACTCAAGCCTGGCTCAGCACCACTCAGCACCAGCTCAGCACCAGCTCAGCCCCTTTCAGTACAAGATCAGCACCACTCAGCACCGCCTCAGCACCACTCAAGACCGGCTCAGCACCAGCTCAGCACTTCTCAGTAAAACACCAACACCACTCAGCACCAGCTCAGCACCACTCACAAAAAGCTCAGCACCACTGAGCACCGCGTCAGCACCACTAAAGACTGGCTCAGCACCACTCAGCACCAGCTCAGCACCAGCTCAGCACCTTTCAGTACAAGATCAGCACCACTCAGCGCCAGCTCAGCACCACTCACAAAAAGCTCAGCACCACTCAGCACCGCCTCAGCACCACTCAAGACCGGCTCAGCACCATTCAGATCGACTCAGCACCAGCTCAGCACCAGCTCAGCACCACTCAGCACCAGCTCAACACCACTCAGTACCAGCTCAGTACCACTCAAGACCGACTCAGCACCACTCAAGCCTGGCTCAGCACCACTCAGCACCAGCTCAGCACCAGCTCAGCACCTTTCAGTACAAGATCAGCACCACTCAGCACCAGCTCACCACCACTCACAAAAATCTCAGCACCACTCAGCACCGCCTCAACACCACTCAAGACCGGCTCAGCACCACTCAGCACCATTGAGCACCACTCAAGACCAGCTCAGCACCAGGTAGGCACCACTCAAGACGGTTTCAGCACCACTCAGCACCAGCTCAGCACCAATCACAAAAAGCTCAGCACCATTCAGCACCGCCTCAGCACCACCCAAGACCGGCTCAGCACCACTCAGCACCAGCTCAGCACTTCTCAGTAAAACATCAGCACCACTCAGCACCAGCTCAGCACCACTCACAAAAAGCTCAGCACCACTCAGCACCGCCTCAGCACCACTCAAGCCTGGCTCAGCACCACTCAGCACCAGCTCAGCACCAGCTCAGCACCTTTCAGTACAAGATCAGCACCACTCAGCACCAGCTCAGCACCACTCACAAAAAGCTCAGCACCACTCAGCACCGCCTCAGCACCACTCAAGACCGGCTCAGCACCACTCAGCACCATTGAGCACCACTCAAGACCAGCTCAGCACCAGGTAGGCACCACTCAAGACGGTTTCAGCACCACTCAGCACCAGCTCAGCACCAATCACAAAAAGCTCAGCACCATTCAGCACCGCCTCAGCACCACCCAAGACCGGCTCAGCACCACTCAGCACCAGCTCAGCACCTTTCAGTAAAAGATCAGCACCACTCAGCACCAGCTCAGCACCACTCACAAAAAGCTCAGCACCACTCAGGACCACCTCAACACCACCCAAGACCGGCTCAGCACCACTCAGCACCACTGAGCACCAGCTCAGCACCAGCTCAGCACCACTCACTACAAGATCAGCTTCACTCAGCACCAGCTCAGCACTACTCAGCATCAGCGAAGCACCACTCAGCACCAGGTCAGCACCACTCAAGACCGGCTTAGCACCGCTCAGCACCAGCTCAGCACTTCTCAGTAAAACATCAGCACCACTCAGCACCAGCTCAGCACCTCTCACAAAAAGCTCAGCACCACTCAGCACCGCCTCAGACCCACCCAAGCCTGGCTCAGCACCACTCAGCACCAGCTCAGCACCACTCTGTACCAGCTCAGTACCACTCTAGACCGGCTCAGCACCAGTCAAGCTTGGCTCAGCACCACTCAGCACCAGCTCAGCACCAGCTCAGCACCTTTCAGTAAAGATCAGCACCACTCAGCACCGCCTCAGCACCACTCAAGACCGGCTCAGCACCAGCTCAGCACTTCTCAGTAAAACATCAACACCACTCAGCACCAGCTCAGCACCACTCACAAAAAGCTCAGCACCACTCAGCACCGCCTCAGCACCACTCAAGACCGGCTCAGCACCACTCAGCACAACTGAGCACCAGCTCAGCGCCAGCTCCGCACCACTCACTACAAGATCAGGACCACTCAGTACCAGCTCAGCACCACTCACAAAAAGCTCAGCACCACTCAGCACCAGCTCAGCACTTCTCAGTAAAACATCAGCACGACTCAGCACCAGCTCAGCACCAATCACAAAAAGCTCAGCACCACTCAGCACCGCCTCAGCACCACTCAAGACCGGCTCAGCACCACTCAGCACCAGCTGAGCACCACTCAGCACCAGCTCAGCACCACTCAGTACCAGCTCAGTACCACTCAAGACCGGCTCAGCACCTCTCAAGCCTGGCTCAGCACCACTCAGCACCAGCTCAGCACCAGCTCAGCACCTTTCAGTACAAGATCAGCACCACTCAGCACCAGCTCAGCACCACCCACAAAAAGCTCAGCACCACTCAGCACCGCCTCAGCACCACTCAAGACCGGCTCAGCACCACTCAGCACCATTCAGCACCACTCAAGACCAGCTCAGCACCAGGTCAGCACCACTCAAGACCGGCTTAGCACCACTCAGCACCAGCTCAGCACTTCTCAGTAAAACATTAGCACCACTCAGCACCAGCTCAGCACCACTCACAAAAAGCTCAGCACCACTCAGCACCGCCTCAGCACCACTCAAGCCTGGCTCAGCACCACTCAGCACCAGCTCAGCACCACTCTGTACCAGCTCAGTACCACTCAAGACCGGCTCAGCACCACTCAAGCCTGGCTCAGCACCACTCAGCACCATCTCAGCACCAGCTCAGCACCTTTCAGTACAAGATCAGCACCACTCAGCACCGCCTCAGCACCACTCACGACCGGCTCAGCACCAGCTCAGCACTTCTCAGTAAAACATCAACACCACTAAGCACCAGCTCAGCACCACTCACAAAAAGCTCAGCACCACTCAGCACCGCCTCAGCACCACTAAAGACTGGCTCAGCACCACTCAGCACCAGCTCAGCACCAGCTCAGCCCTTTTCAGTACAAGATCAGCACTACTCAGCACCAGCTCAGCACCACTCACAAAAAGCTCAGCACCACTCAGCACCGCCTCAGCACCACTCAAGACCGGCTCAGCACCTTTCAGCACGACTCAGCACCAGCTCAGCACCAGCTCAGCACCTCTCAGCACCAGCTCAGCACCAGTCAGTACCAGCTCATTACCACTCAAGACCGGCTCAGCACCACTCAAGCCTGGCTCAGCACCACTCAGCACCAGCTCAGCACCAGCTCAGCACCTTTCAGTACAAGATCAGCACCACTCAGCACCAGCTCAGCACCACTCACAATAAGCTCAGCACCACTCAAGACCGGCTCAGCACCACTCAAGCCTGGCTCAGCACTACTCAGCACAAGCTCAGCACCAGCTCAGCACCTTTCAGTACAAGATCAGCACCACTCAGCACCAGCTCACCACCACTCACAAAAAGCTCAGCACCATTTAGCACCGCCTCAGCACCACTCAAGACCGGCTCAGCACCACTCAGCACCATTCAGCTCCACTCAAGACCAGCTCAGCACCAGGTAAGCACCACTCAAGACCGGCTCAGCACCAGCTCAGCACCACTCACAAAAAGCTCAGCACCACTCAGCACCAGCTCAGCACAACTCAAGACCGGCTCAGCACCACTCAGCACCAGCTCAGCACTTCTCAGTAAAACATCAGCACCACTCAGCACCAGCTCAGCACCACTCACAAAAAGCTCAGCACCACTCAGCACCGCCTCAGCACCACTCAAGCCTGGCTCAGCACCACTCAGCACCAGCTCAGCACCAGCTCAGCACCTTTCAGTACAAGATCCGCACCACTCAGCACCAGCTGAGCACCAATCACAAAAAGCTCAGCACCACTCAGCACCGCCTCAGCACCACTCAAGAGCGGCTCAGAACCACTCAGCACCACTGAGCACCAGCTCAGCACCTGCTCAGCACCACTCACTACAAGATCAGCACCACTCAGCACCAGCTCCGCACCACTCAGCACCAGCGAAGCACCATTTAGCACCAGCTCAGCACCACTCAAGACCGGCTTAGCACCACTCAGCACCAGCTCAGCACTTCTCAATAAAACATCATCACGATTCAGCACAAGCTCAGCACCACTCACAAAAAGCTCAGAACCACCCACCACTGCCTCAGCACCACTTAAGCCTGGCTCAGCACCACTCAAGACCGGCTCAGCACCATTTAGCACGACTCAGCACCAGCTCAGCACCAGCTCAGCCCCACTCACTACAAGATCAGCACCACTCAGCACCAGCTCAGCACCACTCAGCACCAGCTCAGCACCACTCAGTACCAGCTCAGTACCACCTAAGACCGGCTCAGCACCACTCAAACCTGGCTCAGCACCACTCAGCACCAGCTCAGCACCAGCTCAGCACCTTTCAGTACAAGATCAGCCCCACTCAGCACCAGCTCAGCACCACTCACAAAAAGCAAAGCACCACTCAGCACCGCCTCAGCACCACTCAAGACCGGCTCAGCACCACTCAGCACCACTGAGCACCAGCTCAGCACCAGCTCAGCACCACTCACTACAAGATCAGCACCACTCAGCACCAGCTCAGCACCACTCAGCAATAGTGAAGCACCATTTAGCACCAGCTCAACACCACTCAAGACCGGCTTAGCACCACTCAGCACCAGCTCCGCACTTCTCAGTAAAACATCAGCACCACTCAGCACCAGCTCAGCACCACTCACAAAAAGCTTAGCAGCACTCAGCACCGCCTCAGCACCACTCAATTCTGGCTCGGCACCACTGAGCACCACTGAGCACCAGCTCAGCACCAGCTCAGCACCACTCACTACAAGATCAGCACCACTCAGCACCAGCTCAGCACCACTCAGCACCAGCGAAGCACCATTTAGCACCAGCTCAGCACCACTCAAGACCTGCTTAGCACCACTCAGCACCAGCTCAGCACCGTTCAGTACAAGATCAGCAACAGTAAGCACCAGCTAAGCGCCACTCAGCACCAGCTCAGCACCACCTCAGCACCTTTCAGTACAAGATCAGCACCACTCAGCACCAGCTCAGCACCCCTCACTAAAAGCTCAGCACCACTCAGCACGACTCAGCACCGCCTCAGCACCACTGAGCACCACTCAGCACCAGCTCTGCACCACTCAGCACCAGCTCAGCGCCGCTCAGCACCAGCTCAGCACCACTCAGAACCAGCTCAGTACCACTCAAGACCGGCTCAGCACCACTCAAGCCTGCTCAGCACCACTCAGCACCAGCTCAGCACCAGCTCAGCACCTTTCAGTACAAGATCAGCAGCACTCAGCACCAGCTCAGCCCCAATCACAAAAAGCTCAGCACCACTCAGCACCGCCTCAGCACCACTCAATACCGGCTCAGCACCACTCAGCACCATTCAGCACCACTCAAGACCAGCACAGCACCAGGTAAGCACCACTCAAGACAGGCTCAGCACCACTCAGTACCAGCTGAGCACGAATCACAAAAAGCTCAGCACCATTCAGCACCGCCTCAGCACCACTCAAGACCGGCTCAGCACCACTCAGCACCAGCTCAGCACCACTCACAAAAAGCTCAGCACCACTCAAGACGGGCTCAGCACTACTCAGTACCGGCTCAGCACCATTCAGCACGACTCAGCACCATCTCAGCACCAGCTCAGCACCACTCACAAAAAGCTCAGCACCACTCAGCACCGGCTCAGCACCACTCAGCACCAGCTCAGCACTTCTCAGGAAAACATCAGCACCACTCAGCACCAGCTCAGCACCACTCACAAAAAGCTCCGCACCACTCAGCACCGCCTCAGCACCACCCAAGCCTGGCTCAGCACCACTCAGCACCAGCTCAGCACCTTTGAGTACAAGATCAGCAACACTCAGCACCAGCTCAGCACCACTCACAAAAAGCTCAGCACCACTCAGCACCGCCTCAGCACCACCCAAGCCTGGCTCAGCACCACTCAGCACCGGCTCAGCACCTCTCTGTACCAGCTCAGTACCACTCAAGACCGGCTCAGCACCACTCAAGCCTGGCTCAGCACCACTCAGCACCAGCTCAGCACCAGCTCAGCACCTTTCAGTACAAGATCAGCACGACTCAGCACCGCCTCAGCACCACTCAAGACCGGCTCAGCACCAGCTCAGCACTTCTCAGAAAAACATCAACACCACTCAGCACCAGCTCAGCACCACTCACAAAAAGCTCAGCACCACTCAGCACCGCCTCAGCAGCACTCAAGCCTGGCTCAGCACCACTCAGCACCAGCTCTGCAGCAGCTCAGCACCTTTCAGTACAAGATCAGCACCACTCAGTACCAGCTCAGCACCACTCACAAAAAGCTCAGCACCACTCAGCACCGCCTGAGCACCACTCAAGACCAGCTCAGCACCAGGTAGGCACCACTGAAGACGGGCTCAGCACCACTCAGCACCAGCTCAGCACCAATCACAAAAAGCTCAGCACCATTCAGCACCGCCTCAGCACCACCCAAGACCGGCTCAGCACCACTCAGCACCAGCTCAGCACTTCTCAGTAAAACATCAGCACCACTCAGCACCAGCTCAGCACCACTCACAAAAAGCTCAGCACCACTCAGCACCGCCTCAGCACCACTCAAGCCTGGCTCAGCACCACTCAGCACCAGCTCAGCACCAGCTCATCACCTTTCAGTACAAGCTCAGCACCACTCAGTACCAGCTCAGTACCACCTAAGACCGGCTCAGCACCACTCAAACCTGGCTCAGCACCACTCAGCACCAGCTCAGCACCAGCTCAGCACCTTTCAGTACAAGATCAGCCCCACTCAGCACCAGCTCAGCACCACTCACAAAAAGCAAAGCACCACTCAGCACCGCCTCAGCACCACTCAAGACCGGCTCAGCACCACTCAGCACCACTGAGCACCAGCTCAGCACCAGCTCAGCACCACTCACTACAAGATCAGCACCACTCAGCACCAGCTCAGCACCACTCAGCAATAGTGAAGCACCATTTAGCACCAGCTCAACACCACTCAAGACCGGCTTAGCACCACTCAGCACCAGCTCCGCACTTCTCAGTAAAACATCAGCACCACTCAGCACCAGCTCAGCACCACTCACAAAAAGCTTAGCAGCACTCAGCACCGCCTCAGCACCACTCAATCCTGGCTCGGCACCACTGAGCAGCACTGAGCACCAGCTCAGCACCAGCTCAGCACCACTCACTACAAGATCAGCACCACTCAGCACCGCCTGAGCACCACTCAAGACCAGCTCAGCACCAGGTAGGCACCACTGAAGACGGGCTCAGCACCACTCAGCACCAGCTCAGCACCAATCACAAAAAGCTCAGCACCATTCAGCACCGCCTCAGCACCACCCAAGACCGGCTCAGCACCACTCAGCACCAGCTCAGCACTTCTCAGTAAAACATCAGCACCACTCAGCACCAGCTCAGCACCACTCACAAAAAGCTCAGCACCACTCAGCACCGCCTCAGCACCACTCAAGCCTGGCTCAGCACCACTCAGCACCAGCTCAGCACCAGCTCATCACCTTTCAGTACAAGATCAGCACCACTCAGCACCAGCTCAGCACCACTCACAAAAAGCTCAGCACCACTCAGCACCGCCTCAACACCACCCAAGACCGGCTCAGCACCACTCAGCACCACTGAGCACCAGCTCAGCACCAGCTCAGCACCACTCACTACAAGATCAGATTCACTCAGCACCAGCTCAGCACCACTCAGCACCAGCGAAGCACCACTCAGCACCGCCTCAGCACCACTCAAGACCGGCTTAGCACCACTCAGCACCAGCTCAGCACTCCTCAGTAAAACATCAGCACCACTCAGCACCAGCTCAGCACCACTCACAATAGGCTCAGCACCACTCAGCACCGCCTCAGCACCACTCAAGCCTGGCTCAGCACCATTTAGCACCAGCTCAGCACCACTCACAAAAAGCTCAGCACCACTCAGCACCTCCTCAGCACCACTCAAGACCGGCTCAGCACCACTCAGCACCATTGAGCACCACTCAAGACCAGCTCAACACCAGGTAAGCACCACTCAAGACGGGCTCAGCACCACTCAGTACCAGCTCAGCACCAATCACAAAAAGCTCAGCACCATTCAGCACCGCCTCGGCACCACCCAAGACGGGCTCAGCACCACTTAGCACCAGCTCAGCACCACTCAGAAAAAGCTCAGCACGACTCAGCACCAGCTCAGCACCACTCAAGACCGGCTCAGCACCAATCAGCACCAGCTCAGCACTTCTCAGTAAAACATCAGCACCACTCAGCACCAGCACAGCACCTCTCACAAAAAGCTCAGCACCACTCAGCACCGCCTCAGAACCACCCAAGCCTGGCTCAGCACCACTCAGCACCAGCTCAGCACCACCCTGTACCAGCTCAGTACCACTCAAGACCGGCTCAGCACCACTCAAGCCTGGCTCAGCACCACTCAGCACCAGCTCAGCACCAGCTCAGCCCCTTTCAGTACAAGATCAGCACCACTCAGCACCGCCTCAGCACCACTCAAGACCGGCTCAGCACCAGCTCAGCACTTCTCAGTAAAACACCAACACCACTCAGCACCAGCTCAGCACCACTCACAAAAAGCTCAGCACCACTGAGCACCGCGTCAGCACCACTAAAGACTGGCTCAGCACCACTCAGCACCAGCTCAGCACCAGCTCAGCACCTTTCAGTACAAGATCAGCACCACTCAGCGCCAGCTCAGCACCACTCACAAAAAGCTCAGCACCACTCAGCACCGCCTCAGCACCACTCAAGACCGGCTCAGCACCATTCAGATCGACTCAGCACCAGCTCAGCACCAGCTCAGCACCACTCAGCACCAGCTCAACACCACTCAGTACCAGCTCAGTACCACTCAAGACCGACTCAGCACCACTCAAGCCTGGCTCAGCACCACTCAGCACCAGCTCAGCACCAGCTCAGCACCTTTCAGTACAAGATCAGCACCACTCAGCACCAGCTCCGCACCACTCACAAAAATCTCAGCACCACTCAGCACCGCCTCAACACCACTCAAGACCGGCTCAGCACCACTCAGCACCATTGAGCACCACTCAAGACCAGCTCAGCACCAGGTAGGCACCACTCAAGACGGTTTCAGCACCACTCAGCACCAGCTCAGCACCAATCACAAAAAGCTCAGCACCATTCAGCACCGCCTCAGCACCACCCAAGACCGGCTCAGCACCACTCAGCACCAGCTCAGCACTTCTCAGTAAAACATCAGCACCACTCAGCACCAGCTCAGCACCACTCACAAAAAGCTCAGCACCACTCAGCACCGCCTCAGCACCACTCAAGCCTGGCTCAGCACCACTCAGCACCAGCTCAGCACCAGCTCAGCACCTTTCAGTACAAGATCAGAACCACTCAGCACCAGCTCAGCACCACTCACAAAAAGCTCAGCACCACTCAGCACCGCCTCAGCACCACTCAAGACCGGCTCAGCACCACTCAGCACCATTGAGCACCACTCAAGACCAGCTCAGCACCAGGTAGGCACCACTCAAGACGGTTTCAGCACCACTCAGCACCAGCTCAGCACCAATCACAAAAAGCTCAGCACCATTCAGCACCGCCTCAGCACCACCCAAGACCGGCTCAGCACCACTCAGCACCAGCTCAGCACCTTTCAGTAAAAGATCAGCACCACTCAGCACCAGCTCAGCACCACTCACAAAAAGCTCAGCACCACTCAGGACCACCTCAACACCACCCAAGACCGGCTCAGCACCACTCAGCACCACTGAGCACCAGCTCAGCACCAGCTCAGCACCACTCACTACAAGATCAGCTTCACTCAGCACCAGCTCAGCACTACTCAGCATCAGCGAAGCACCACTCAGCACCAGGTCAGCACCACTCAAGACCGGCTTAGCACCGCTCAGCACCAGCTCAGCACTTCTCAGTAAAACATCAGCACCACTCAGCACCAGCTCAGCACCTCTCACAAAAAGCTCAGCACCACTCAGCACCGCCTCAGACCCACCCAAGCCTGGCTCAGCACCACTCAGCACCAGCTCAGCACCACTCTGTACCAGCTCAGTACCACTCTAGACCGGCTCAGCACCAGTCAAGCTTGGCTCAGCACCACTCAGCACCAGCTCAGCACCAGCTCAGCACCTTTCAGTAAAGATCAGCACCACTCAGCACCGCCTCAGCACCACTCAAGACCGGCTCAGCACCAGCTCAGCACTTCTCAGTAAAACATCAACACCACTCAGCACCAGCTCAGCACCACTCACAAAAAGCTCAGCACCACTCAGCACCGCCTCAGCACCACTAAAGACTGGCTCAGCACCACTCAGCACCAGCTCAGCACCAGCTCAGCACCTTTCAGTACAAGGTCAGCACTACTCAGCACCAGCTCAGCACCACTCACAAAAAGCTCAGCACCACTCAGCACCGCCTCAGCACCACTCAAGACCGGCTCAGCACCTTTCAGCACGACTCAGCACCAGATCAGCACCAGCTCAGCACCACTCACTACAAGATGAGCACCACTCAGCACCAACTCAGCACCACTCAGCACCAGCTCAGCACCATTCAGTACCAGCTCATTACCACTCAAGACCGGCACAGCACTACTCAAGCCTGGCTCAGCACCACTCAGCACCAGCTCAGCACCACTCACAAAAAGCTCAGCACCACTCAGCACCGCCTCAGCACCACTCAAGACCAGCTCAGCACCACTCAGCACCATTCAGCACCACTCAAGACCAGCTCAGCACCAGGTAAGCACCACTCAAGACGGGCTCAGCACCACTCAGTACCAGCTCATCACCAATCACAAAAAGCTCAGCACCATTCAGCACCGCCTCAGCACCACCCAAGACCGGCTCAGCACCACTCAGCACCAGCTCAGCACCACTCACAAAAAGCTCAGCACCACTCAGCGCCAGCTCAGCACCACTCAAGCCTGGCTCAGCACCACTCAGCACCAGCTCAGCACCAGCTCAGCCCCTTTCAGTACAAGATCAGCACCACTCAGCACCGCCTCAGCACCACTCAAGACCGGCTCAGCACCACTCAAGCCTGGCTCAGCACCACTCAGCACCAGCTCAGCACCAGCTCAGCCCCTTTCAGTACAAGATCAGCACCACTCAGCACCGCCTCAGCACCACTCAAGACCGGCTCAGCACCAGCTCAGCACTTCTCAGTAAAACACCAACACCACTCAGCACCAGCTCAGCACCACTCACAAAAAGCTCAGCACCACTGAGCACCGCGTCAGCACCACTAAAGACTGGCTCAGCACCACTCAGCACCAGCTCAGCACCAGCTCAGCACCTTTCAGTACAAGATCAGCACCACTCAGCGCCAGCTCAGCACCACTCACAAAAAGCTCAGCACCACTCAGCACCGCCTCAGCACCACTCAAGACCGGCTCAGCACCATTCAGATCGACTCAGCACCAGCTCAGCACCAGCTCAGCACCACTCAGCACCAGCTCAACACCACTCAGTACCAGCTCAGTACCACTCAAGACCGACTCAGCACCACTCAAGCCTGGCTCAGCACCACTCAGCACCAGCTCAGCACCAGCTCAGCACCTTTCAGTACAAGATCAGCACCACTCAGCACCAGCTCCGCACCACTCACAAAAATCTCAGCACCACTCAGCACCGCCTCAACACCACTCAAGACCGGCTCAGCACCACTCAGCACCATTGAGCACCACTCAAGACCAGCTCAGCACCAGGTAGGCACCACTCAAGACGGTTTCAGCACCACTCAGCACCAGCTCAGCACCAATCACAAAAAGCTCAGCACCATTCAGCACCGCCTCAGCACCACCCAAGACCGGCTCAGCACCACTCAGCACCAGCTCAGCACTTCTCAGTAAAACATCAGCACCACTCAGCACCAGCTCAGCACCACTCACAAAAAGCTCAGCACCACTCAGCACCGCCTCAGCACCACTCAAGCCTGGCTCAGCACCACTCAGCACCAGCTCAGCACCAGCTCAGCACCTTTCAGTACAAGATCAGCACCACTCAGCACCAGCTCAGCACCACTCACAAAAAGCTCAGCACCACTCAGCACCGCCTCAGCACCACTCAAGACCGGCTCAGCACCACTCAGCACCATTGAGCACCACTCAAGACCAGCTCAGCACCAGGTAGGCACCACTCAAGACGGTTTCAGCACCACTCAGCACCAGCTCAGCACCAATCACAAAAAGCTCAGCACCATTCAGCACCGCCTCAGCACCACCCAAGACCGGCTCAGCACCACTCAGCACCAGCTCAGCACCTTTCAGTAAAAGATCAGCACCACTCAGCACCAGCTCAGCACCACTCACAAAAAGCTCAGCACCACTCAGGACCACCTCAACACCACCCAAGACCGGCTCAGCACCACTCAGCACCACTGAGCACCAGCTCAGCACCAGCTCAGCACCACTCACTACAAGATCAGCTTCACTCAGCACCAGCTCAGCACTACTCAGCATCAGCGAAGCACCACTCAGCACCAGGTCAGCACCACTCAAGACCGGCTTAGCACCGCTCAGCACCAGCTCAGCACTTCTCAGTAAAACATCAGCACCACTCAGCACCAGCTCAGCACCTCTCACAAAAAGCTCAGCACCACTCAGCACCGCCTCAGACCCACCCAAGCCTGGCTCAGCACCACTCAGCACCAGCTCAGCACCACTCTGTACCAGCTCAGTACCACTCTAGACCGGCTCAGCACCAGTCAAGCTTGGCTCAGCACCACTCAGCACCAGCTCAGCACCAGCTCAGCACCTTTCAGTAAAGATCAGCACCACTCAGCACCGCCTCAGCACCACTCAAGACCGGCTCAGCACCAGCTCAGCACTTCTCAGTAAAACATCAACACCACTCAGCACCAGCTCAGCACCACTCACAAAAAGCTCAGCACCACTCAGCACCGCCTCAGCACCACTAAAGACTGGCTCAGCACCACTCAGCACCAGCTCAGCACCAGCTCAGCACCTTTCAGTACAAGGTCAGCACTACTCAGCACCAGCTCAGCACCACTCACAAAAAGCTCAGCACCACTCAGCACCGCCTCAGCACCACTCAAGACCGGCTCAGCACCTTTCAGCACGACTCAGCACCAGATCAGCACCAGCTCAGCACCACTCACTACAAGATGAGCACCACTCAGCACCAACTCAGCACCACTCAGCACCAGCTCAGCACCATTCAGTACCAGCTCATTACCACTCAAGACCGGCACAGCACTACTCAAGCCTGGCTCAGCACCACTCAGCACCAGCTCAGCACCACTCACAAAAAGCTCAGCACCACTCAGCACCGCCTCAGCACCACTCAAGACCAGCTCAGCACCACTCAGCACCATTCAGCACCACTCAAGACCAGCTCAGCACCAGGTAAGCACCACTCAAGACGGGCTCAGCACCACTCAGTACCAGCTCATCACCAATCACAAAAAGCTCAGCACCATTCAGCACCGCCTCAGCACCACCCAAGACCGGCTCAGCACCACTCAGCACCAGCTCAGCACCACTCACAAAAAGCTCAGCACCACTCAGCGCCAGCTCAGCACCACTCAAGACCGGCTCAGCACCACTCAGCACCAGCTCAGCACTTCTCAGTAAAACATCTGCACCACTCAGCACCATCTCAGCACCACTCACAAAAAGCTCAGCACCACTCAAGCTTGGCTCAGCACCACTCAGCACCACCTCAGCACCACTCATCACCAGCTCAGCACCACTCAGTACCAGGTCCGTACCACTCAAGACCGGCTCAGCACCACTCAAGCCAGGCTCAGCACCACTCAGCACCAGCTCAGCACCAGCTCAGCACCGTTCAGTACAAGATCAGCACCAGTCAGCACCAGCTCAGCGCCACTCAGCACCAGCTCAGCACCACCTCAGCACCTTTCAGTGCAAGATCAGCACCACTCAGCACCAGCTCAGCACCCCTCACAAAAAGATCAGCACCACTCAGCACGACTCAGCACCGCCTCAGCACCACTCAACACAACTCAGCACCAGCTGTGCACCACTCTGCACCAGCTCAGCACCGCTCAGCACCAGCTCAGCACCACACAGAACCAGCTCAGCACCACTCAAGCCTGGCTCAGCACCACTCAGCACCAGCTCAGCAACAGCTCAGCACCTTTCAGTACAAGATGATCAGCACTCAGCACAAGCTCAGCACCAATCACAAAAAGCTCAGAAACACTCAGCACCGTCTCAGCACCACTCAAGACCGGTTTAGCACCACTCAGCACCATTCAGCACCAGTCAAGACCAGCTCAGCGCCAGGTAAGCAAAACTCAAGACAGGCTCAGCACCACTCAGTACCAGCTCAGCACGAATCACAAAAAGCTCAGCACCATTCAGCACCGCCTCAGCACCACTCAAGACCGGCTCAGCACCACTCAGCACCAGCTCAGCAACACTCACAAAAAGCTCAGCACCACTCAAGACGGGCTCAGCAGCTCTCAGTACCGGCTCAGCACCATTAAGCACGACTCAGCACCATCTCAGCACCAGCTCAGCACCACTCACAAAAAGCTCAGCACCACTCAGCACCAGCTCAGCACTACTCAAGACCAGCTCAGCACCACTCAGCACCAGCTCAGCACTTCTCAGTAAAACATCAGCACCACTCAGCACCAGCTCAGCACCACTCTCAAAAACCTCCGCACCACTCAGCACCGCCTCAGCACCACCCAAGCCTGGCTCAGCACCACTCAGCACCAGCTCAGCACCACTCTGTACCAGCTCAGTACCACTCAAGACCGGCTCAGCACCACTCAAGCCTGGCTCAGCACCACTCAGCACCAGCTCAGCACCAGCTCAGCACCTTTCAGTACAAGATCAGCACCACTCAGCACCGCCTCAGCACCACTCAAGACCGGCTCAGCACCACCTCAGCACTTCTCAGTAAAACATCAACACCACTCAGCACCAGCTCAGCACCACTCACAAAAAGCTCAGCACCACTCACCACCAGCTCAGCACCACTAAAGACTGGCTCAGCACCACTCAGCACCAGCTCAGCACCAGATCACCACCTTTCAGTACAAGATCAGCACCACTCAGCACCAGCTCAGCACCACTCACAAAAAGCTCAGCACCACTCAGCACCGCCTCAGCACCACTCAAGACCGGCTCAGCACCATTTAGCACGACTCAGCACCAGCTGACCACCAGCTCAGCCCCACTCACTACAAGATCAGCACCACTCAGCACCAGCTCAGGACCACTCAGCACCAGCTCATTACCACTCAAGACCGGCTCAGCACCACTCAAGCTTGCTCAGCACCACTCAGCAGCAGCTCAGCACCAGCTCAGCACCTTTCAGTACAAGATCAGCACCACTCAGCACCGCCTCAGCACCACTCAAGACCGGCTCAGCACCACTCAGCACCATTGAGCACCACTCAAGACCAGCTCAGCACCAGGTAGGCACCACTCAAGACGGGCTCAGCACCACTCAGCACCAGCTCAGCACCAATCACAAAAAGCTCAGCACCATTCAGCGCCAGCTCAGCACCACTCAAGACCGGCTCAGCACCACTCAGCACCAGCTCAGCACTTCTCAGTAAAACATCTGCACCACTCAGCACCATCTCAGCACCACTCACAAAAAGCTCAGCACCACTCAAGCTTGGCTCAGCACCACTCAGCACCACCTCAGCACCACTCATCACCAGCTCAGCACCACTCAGTACCAGGTCCGTACCACTCAAGACCGGCTCAGCACCACTCAAGCCAGGCTCAGCACCACTCAGCACCAGCTCAGCACCAGCTCAGCACCGTTCAGTACAAGATCAGCACCAGTCAGCACCAGCTCAGCGCCACTCAGCACCAGCTCAGCACCACCTCAGCACCTTTCAGTGCAAGATCAGCACCACTCAGCACCAGCTCAGCACCCCTCACAAAAAGATCAGCACCACTCAGCACGACTCAGCACCGCCTCAGCACCACTCAACACAACTCAGCACCAGCTGTGCACCACTCTGCACCAGCTCAGCACCGCTCAGCACCAGCTCAGCACCACACAGAACCAGCTCAGCACCACTCAAGCCTGGCTCAGCACCACTCAGCACCAGCTCAGCAACAGCTCAGCACCTTTCAGTACAAGATGATCAGCACTCAGCACAAGCTCAGCACCAATCACAAAAAGCTCAGAACCACTCAGCACCGTCTCAGCACCACTCAAGACCGGTTTAGCACCACTCAGCACCATTCAGCACCAGTCAAGACCAGCTCAGCGCCAGGTAAGCAAAACTCAAGACAGGCTCAGCACCACTCAGTACCAGCTCAGCACGAATCACAAAAAGCTCAGCACCATTCAGCACCGCCTCAGCACCACTCAAGACCGGCTCAGCACCACTCAGCACCAGCTCAGCAACACTCACAAAAAGCTCAGCACCACTCAAGACGGGCTCAGCAGCTCTCAGTACCGGCTCAGCACCATTAAGCACGACTCAGCACCATCTCAGCACCAGCTCAGCACCACTCACAAAAAGCTCAGCACCACTCAGCACCAGCTCAGCACTACTCAAGACCGGCTCAGCACCACTCAGCACCAGCTCAGCACTTCTCAGTAAAACATCAGCACCACTCAGCACCAGCTCAGCACCACTCTCAAAAACCTCCGCACCACTCAGCACCGCCTCAGCACCACCCAAGCCTGGCTCAGCACCACTCAGCACCAGCTCAGCACCACTCTGTACCAGCTCAGTACCACTCAAGACCGGCTCAGCACCACTCAAGCCTGGCTCAGCACCACTCAGCACCAGCTCAGCACCAGCTCAGCACCTTTCAGTACAAGATCAGCACCACTCAGCACCGCCTCAGCACCACTCAAGACCGGCTCAGCACCACCTCAGCACTTCTCAGTAAAACATCAACACCACTCAGCACCAGCTCAGCACCACTCACAAAAAGCTCAGCACCACTCACCACCAGCTCAGCACCACTAAAGACTGGCTCAGCACCACTCAGCACCAGCTCAGCACCAGATCACCACCTTTCAGTACAAGATCAGCACCACTCAGCACCAGCTCAGCACCACTCACAAAAAGCTCAGCACCACTCAGCACCGCCTCAGCACCACTCAAGACCGGCTCAGCACCATTTAGCACGACTCAGCACCAGCTGACCACCAGCTCAGCCCCACTCACTACAAGATCAGCACCACTCAGCACCAGCTCAGGACCACTCAGCACCAGCTCATTACCACTCAAGACCGGCTCAGCACCACTCAAGCTTGCTCAGCACCACTCAGCAGCAGCTCAGCACCAGCTCAGCACCTTTCAGTACAAGATCAGCACCACTCAGCACCGCCTCAGCACCACTCAAGACCGGCTCAGCACCACTCAGCACCATTGAGCACCACTCAAGACCAGCTCAGCACCAGGTAGGCACCACTCAAGACGGGCTCAGCACCACTCAGCACCAGCTCAGCACCAATCACAAAAAGCTCAGCACCATTCAGCGCCAGCTCAGCACCACTCAAGACCGGCTCAGCACCACTCAGCACCAGCTCAGCACTTCTCAGTAAAACATCTGCACCACTCAGCACCATCTCAGCACCACTCACAAAAAGCTCAGCACCACTCAAGCTTGGCTCAGCACCACTCAGCACCACCTCAGCACCACTCATCACCAGCTCAGCACCACTCAGTACCAGGTCCGTACCACTCAAGACCGGCTCAGCACCACTCAAGCCAGGCTCAGCACCACTCAGCACCAGCTCAGCACCAGCTCAGCACCGTTCAGTACAAGATCAGCACCAGTCAGCACCAGCTCAGCGCCACTCAGCACCAGCTCAGCACCACCTCAGCACCTTTCAGTGCAAGATCAGCACCACTCAGCACCAGCTCAGCACCCCTCACAAAAAGATCAGCACCACTCAGCACGACTCAGCACCGCCTCAGCACCACTCAACACAACTCAGCACCAGCTGTGCACCACTCTGCACCAGCTCAGCACCGCTCAGCACCAGCTCAGCACCACACAGAACCAGCTCAGCACCACTCAAGCCTGGCTCAACACCACTCAGCACCAGCTCAGCAACAGCTCAGCACCTTTCAGTACAAGATGATCAGCACTCAGCACAAGCTCAGCACCAATCACAAAAAGCTCAGCACCACTCAGCACCGTCTCAGCACCACTCAAGACCGGTTTAGCACCACTCAGCACCATTCAGCACCAGTCAAGACCAGCTCAGCGCCAGGTAAGCAACACTCAAGACAGGCTCAGCACCACTCAGTACCAGCTCAGCACGAATCACAAAAAGCTCAGCACCATTCAGCACCGCCTCAGCACCACTCAAGACCGGCTCAGCACCACTCAGCACCAGCTCAGCAACACTCACAAAAAGCTCAGCACCACTCAAGACGGGCTCAGCACCTCTCAGTACCGGCTCAGCACTATTAAGCACGACTCAGCACCATCTCAGCACCAGCTCAGCACCACTCACAAAAAGCTCAGCACCACTCAGCACCAGCTCAGCACTACTCAAGACCGGCTCAGCACCACTCAGCACCAGCTCAGCACTTCTCAGTAAAACATCAGCACCACTCAGCACCAGCTCAGCACCACTCTCAAAAACCTCCGCACCACTCAGCACCGCCTCAGCACCACCCAAGCCTGGCTCAGCACCACTCAGCACCAGCTCAGCACCACTCTGTACCAGCTCAGTACCACTCAAGACCGGCTCAGCACCACTCAAGCCTGGCTCAGCACCACTCAGCACCAGCTCAGCACCAGCTCAGCACCTTTCAGTACAAGATCAGCACCACTCAGCACCGCCTCAGCACCACTCAAGACCGGCTCAGCACCACCTCAGCACTTCTCAGTAAAACATCAACACCACTCAGCACCAGCTCAGCACCACTCACAAAAAGCTCAGCACCACTCACCACCAGCTCAGCACCACTAAAGACTGGCTCAGCACCACTCAGCACCAGCTCAGCACCAGATCACCACCTTTCAGTACAAGATCAGCACCACTCAGCACCAGCTCAGCACCACTCACAAAAAGCTCAGCACCACTCAGCACCGCCTCAGCACCACTCAAGACCGGGTCAGCACCATTTAGCACGACTCAGCACCAGCTGACCACCAGCTCAGCCCCACTCACTACAAGATCAGCACCACTCAGCACCAGCTCAGGACCACTCAGCACCAGCTCATTACCACTCAAGACCGGCTCAGCACCACTCAAGCTTGCTCAGCACCACTCAGCAGCAGCTCAGCACCAGCTCAGCACCTTTCAGTACAAGATCAGCACCACTCAGCACCGCCTCAGCACCACTCAAGACCGGCTCAGCACCACTCAGCACCATTGAGCACCACTCAAGACCAGCTCAGCACCAGGTAGGCACCACTCAAGACGGGCTCAGCACCACTCAGCACCAGCTCAGCACCAATCACAAAAAGCTCAGCACCATTCAGCACCGCCACAGCACCACCCAAGACGGGCTCAGCACCACTCAGCACCAGCTCAGCACTTCTCAGTAAAACATCAGCACCACTCAGCATCAGCTCAGCACCACTCACAAAAAGCTCAGCACCACTCAGCACCGCCTCAGCACCACTCAAGCCTGGCTCAGCACCACTCAGCACCAGCTCAGCACCAGCTCAGCACCTTTCAGTACAAGATCAGCACCACTCAGCACCAGCTCAGCACCACTCACAAAAAGCTCAGCACCACTCAGCACCGCCTCAGCACCACCCAAGACCGGCTCAGCACCACTCAGCACCACTGAGCACCAGCTCAGCACCAGCTCAGCACCACTCACTACAAGATCAGATTCACTCAGAACCAGCTCAGCACCACTCAGCACCAGCGAAGCACCACTCAGCACCGCCTCAGCACCACTCAAGACCGGCTTAGCACCACTCAGCACCAGCTCAGCACTTCTCAGTAAAACATCAGCACCACTCAGCACCAGCTCAGCACCACTCACAATAGGCTCAGCACCACTCAGCACCGCCTCAGCACCACTCAAGCCTGGCTCAGCACCATTTAGCACCAGCTCCGCACCACTCACAAAAAGCTCAGCACCACTCAGCACCTCCTCAGCACCACTCAAGACCGGCTCAGCACCACTCAGCACCATTGAGCACCACTCAAGACCAGCTCAGCACCAGGTAAGCACCACTCAAGACGGGCTCAGCACCACTCAGTACCAGCTCAGCACCAATCACAAAAAGCTCAGCACCATTCAGCACCGCCTCAGCACCACCCAAGACGGGCTCAGCACCACTTAGCACCAGCTCAGCACCACTCAGAAAAAGCTCAGCACCACTCAGCACCAGCTCAGCACCACTCAAGACCGGCTCAGCACCAATCCGCACCAGCTCAGCACTTCTCAGTAAAACATCAGCACCACTCAGCACCAGCTCAGCACCTCTCACAAAAAGCTCAGCACCACTCAGCACCGCCTCAGAACGACCCAAGCCTGGCTCAGCACCACTCAGCACCAGCTCAGCACCACTCTGTACCAGCTCAGTACCACTCAAGACCGGCTCAGCACCACTCAAGCCTGGCTCAGCACCACTCAGCACCAGCTCAGCACCACTCAAGACCGGCTCAGCACCAATCCGCACCAGCTCAGCACTTCTCAGTAAAACATCAGCACCACTCAGCACCAGCTCAGCACCTCTCACAAAAAGCTCAGCACCACTCAGCACCGCCTCAGAACGACCCAAGCCTGGCTCAGCACCACTCAGCACCAGCTCAGCACCACTCTGTACCAGCTCAGTACCACTCAAGACCGGCTCAGCACCACTCAAGCCTGGCTCAGCACCACTCAGCACCAGCTCAGCACCACCTCAGCCCCTTTCAGTACAAGATCAGCACCACTCAGCACCGCCTCAGCACCACTCAAGACCGGCTCAGCACCAGCTCAGCACTTCTCAGTAAAACACCAACACCACTCAGCACCAGCTCAGCACCACTCACAAAAAGCTCAGCACCACTGAGCACCGCGTCAGCACCACTAAAGACTGGCTCAGCACCACTCAGCACCAGCTCAGCACCAGCTCAGCACCTTTCAGTACAAGATCAGCACCACTCAGCGCCAGCTCAGCACCACTCACAAAAAGCTCAGCACCACTGAGCACCGCCTCAGCACCACTCAAGACCGGCTCAGCACCATTGAGCACGACTCAGCACCAGCTCAGCACCAGCTCAGCACCACTCAGCACCAGCTCAACACCACTCAGTACCAGCTCAGTACCACTCAAGACCGACTCAGCACCACTCAAGCCTGGCTCAGCACCACTCAGCACCAGCTCAGCACCAGCTCAGCACCTTTCAGTACAAGATCAGCACCACTCAGCACCAGCTCCGCACCACTCACAAAAAGCTCAGCACCACTCAGCACCGCCTCAGCACCACTCAAGACCGGCTCAGCACCATTCAGCACGACTCAGCACCAGCTGACCACCAGCTAAGCCCCACTCACTACAAGATCAGCACCATTCAGCACCAGCTCAGCACTACTCAGCACCAGCTCAGCACCACTCAGTACCAGCTCAGTACCACTCAAGACCGGCTCAGCACCACTCAAGCCTGGCTCAGCACCACTCAGCACCAGCTCAACACCTTTCAGTACAAGATCAGCACCACTCAGCACCAGCTCAGCACCACTCACAAAAAGCTCAGCACCACTCAGCACCGCCTCAGCACCACTCAAGACCGGCTCTGCACCATTCAGCACGACTCAGCACCAGCTCAGCACCAGCTCAGCACCACTCACTACAAGATCAGCACCACTCAGCACCTGCTCAGCACCACTCAGCACCAGCTGAGCACCACTCAGTACCAGCTCCGTACCACTCAAGACCGGCTCAGCACCACTCAAGCCTGGCTCAGCACCACTCGGCACCAGCTCAGCACCAGCTCAGCACCTTTCAGTACAAGATCAGCACCACTCAGCACCAGCTCAGCACCAATCACAAAAAGCTCAGCACCATTCAGCACCGCCTCAGCACCACCCAAGACCGGCTCAGCACCACTCAGCACCAGCTCAGCACTTCTCAGTAAAACATCAGCACCACTCAGCACCAGCTCAGCACCACTCACAAAAAGCTCAGCACCACTCAGCACCGCCTCAGCACCACTCAAGCCTGGCTCAGCACCACTCAGCACCAGCTCAGCACCAGCTCAGCACCTTTCAGTACAAGATCAGCACCACTCAGCACCAGCTCAGCACCACTCACAAAAAGCTCAGCACCACTCAGCACCGCCTCAAAACCACCCAAGACCGGCTCAGCACCACTCAGCACCACTCAGCACCAGCTCAGCACCAGCTCAGCACGACTCACTACAAGATCAGATTCACTCAGCACCAGCTCAGCACCACTCAGCACCAGCGAAGCACCACTCAGCACCAGCTCAGCACCACTCAAGACCGGCTTAGCAACACTAAGCACCAGCTCAGCACTTCTCAGTAAAACATCAGCACCACTCAGCACCAGCTCAGCACCACTCACAATAAGCTCAGCACCACTCAGCACCGCCTCAGCACGACTCAAGCCTGGCTCCGCACCACTCAGCACCAGCTCAGCACCACTCACAAAAAGCTCAGCACCACTCAGCACCGCCTCAGCACCACTCAAGCCTGGCTCAGCACCACTCAGCACCAGCTCAGCACCAGCTCACCACCTTTCAGTACAAGATCAGCAGCACTCAGCACCAGCTCAGCACCACTCACAAAAAGCTCAGCACCACTCAGCACCGCCTCAGCACCACTCAAGACCGGCTCAGCACCACTCAGCACCATTCAGCACCACTCAAGACCAGCTCAGCACCAGGTAAGCACCACTCAAGACGGGCTCAGCACCACTCAGTACCAGCTCAGCACGAATCACAAAAAGCTCAGCACCATTCAGCACCGCCTCAGCACCACCCAAGACGGTCTCAGCACCACTTAGCACCAGCTCAGCACCACTCACAAAAAGCTCAGCAGTACTCAGCACCAGCTCAGCACCACTCAAGACCGGCTCAGCACCAATCAGCACCAGCTCAGCACTTCTCAGAAAAACATCAGCACCACTCAGCACCAGCTCAGCACCTCTCACAAAAAGCTCAGCACCACTCAGCACCGCCTCAGAACCACCCAAGCCTGGCTCAGCACCACTGAGCACCAGCTCAGCACCACTCTGTACCAGCTCAGTACCACTCAAGACCGGCTCAGCACCACTCAAGCCTGGCTCAGCACCACTCAGCACCAGCTCAGCACCACCTCAGCCCCTTTCAGTACAAGATCAGCACCACTCAGCACCGCCTCAGCACCACTCAAGACCGGCTCAGCACCAGCTCAGCACTTCTCAGTAAAACACCAACACCACTCAGCGCCAGCTCAGCACCACTCACAAAAAGCTCAGCACCACTCAGCACCGCGTCAGCACCACTAAAGACTGGCTCAGCACCACTCAGCACCAGCTCAGCACCACCTCAGCACCTTTCAGTACAAGATCAGCACCACTCAGCGCCAGCTCAGCACCACTCAAGACCGGCTCAGCACCACTCAGCACCATTGAGCACCACTCAAGACCAGCTCAGCACCAGGTAGGCACCACTCAAGACGGGCTCAGCACCACTCAGCACCAGCTCAGCACCACTCTGTACCAGCTCAGTACCACTCAAGACCGGCTCAGCACCACTCAAGCCTGGCTCAGCACCGCTCAGCACCAGCTCAGCACCAGCTCAGCCCCACTCACTACAAGATCAGCACCACTCAGCACCGCCTCAGCACCACTTAGACCGGCTCAGCACCAGCTCAGCACTTCTCAGTAAAACATCAACACCACTCAGCACCAGCTCAGCACCACTCACGAAAAACTCAGCACCACTCAGCACCGCCTCAGCACCACTAAAGACTGGCTCAGCAGCACTCAGCACCAGCTCAGCACCAGCTCACCACATTTCAGTACAAGATCAGCACCACTCAGCACCAGCTCAGCACCACTCACAAAAAGCTCAGCACCACTCAGCACCGCCTCAGCACCACTCAAGACCGGCTCAGCACCATTCAGCACGACTCAGCACCAGCTCACCACCAGCTCAGCACCAGCTCAGCACCACTCAGTACCAGCTCAGTACCACTCAAGACCGGCTCAGCACCACTACAGCCTGGCTCAGCACCACTCAGCACCAGCTCAGCACCAGCTCAGGACCTTTCAGTACAAGATCAGCACCACTCAGCACCAGCTCAGCACCACTCACACAAAGCTCAGCACCACTCAGCACCGCCTCAGCACCACTCAAGACCGGCTCAGCACCACTCAGCACCATTGAGCACCACTCAAGACCAGCTCAGCACCAGGTAGGCACCACTCAAGACCGGCTCAGCACCATTTAGCACGACTTAGCACCAGCTGACCACCAGCTCAGACCCACTCACTTCAAGATCAGCACCACTCAGCACCAGCTCAGCACCACTCAGCACCAGCTAAGCACCACTCAGTACCAGCTCAGTACCACTCAAGACCGGCTCAGCACCACTCAAGCCTGGCTCAGCACCACTCAGCACCAGTTCAGCACCTTTCAGTACAAGATCAGCACCACTCAGCACCAGCTCAGCACCACTCACAAAAAGCTCAGCACAACTCAGCACCGCCTCAGCACCACTCAAGACCGGCTCAGCGCCATTCAGCACGACTGAGCACCAGCTCAGCACCAGCTCAGCACCACTCACTACAAGATCAGCACCACTCAGCACCTGCTCAGCACCACTCAGCACCAGCTGAGCACCACTCAGTACCAGCTCAGTACCACTCAAGACCGGCTCAGCACCACTCAAGCCTGGCTCAGCACCACTCGGCACCAGCTCAGCACCAGCTCAGCACCTTTCAGTACAAGATCAGCAGCACTCAGCACCAGCTCAGCACCACTCACAAAAAGCTCAGCACCACTCAGCACCGTCTCCGCGCCACTCAAGACCGGCTCAGCACCACTCAGCACCATTCAGCACCACTCAAGACCAGCTCAGCACCAGGTAAGCACCACTCAAGACGGGCTCAGCACCACTCAGCACCAGCTCAGCACCAATCACAAAAAGCTCAGCACCATTCAACACCGCCTCCGCACCACTCAAGCCTGGCTCAGCTCCACTCAGCACAAGCTCAGCAACACTCATTACCAGCTCAGTACCACTCAAGACCGGCTCAGCACCACTCAAGCCTGCCTGAGCACCACTCAGCACCAGCTCAGCACCTTTCAGTACAAGATCAGCACCACTCAGCACCAGCTCAGCACCACTCACAAAAAGCTCAGCACCACTCAGCACCGCCTCAGCACCACTCAAGACCGGCTCAGCACCATTCAGCACGACGCAGCACCAGCTCAGCACCAGTTCAGCACCACTCAACACCAGCTCAGCACCACTCAGTACCAGCTCAGTACCACTCAAGACCGGCTCAGCACCACTCAAGCCTGGCTCAGCACCACTCAGCAACAGCTCTGCAGCAGCTCAGCACCTTTCAGTACAAGATCAGCACCACTCAGTACCAGCTAAGCACCACTCACAAAAAGCTCAGCACCACTCAGCACCAGGTCTGCACCACTCAAGACGGGCTCAGCACCACTCAGCACCAGCTCAGCACCAATCACAAAAAGCTCAGCACCATTAAGCACCGCCTCAGCACCACCCAAGACCAGCTCAGCACCACTCAGCACCAGCTCAGCACTTCTCAGTAAAACATCAGCACCACTCAGCACCAGCTCAGCACCACTCACAAAAAGCTCAGCACCACTCAGCACCGCCTCAGCACCACTGAAGCCTGGCTCAGCACCACTCAGCACCAGCTCAGCACCAGCTCAGCACCTTTCAGTACAAGATCAGCACCACTCAGCACCAGCTCAGCACCACTCACAAAAAGCTCAGCACCACTCAGCACCGCCCCAAAACCACCCAAGACCGGCTCAGCACCATTCAGCACCACACAGCACCAGCCCAGCACCAGCTCAGCACCACTCACTACAAGATCAGATTCACTCAGCACCAGCTCAGCACCACTCAGCACCAGCGAAGCACCACTCAGCACCAGCTCAGCACCGCTCAAGACCGGCTTAGCACCACTCAGCACCAGCTCAGCACTTCTCAGTAAAACATCAGCACCACTCAGCACCAGCTCAGCACCACTCACAATAAGCTCAGCACCACTCAGCACCGCCTCAGCACCACTCAAGCCTGGCTCAGCACCACTCAGCACCAGCTCAGCACCACTCACAAAAAGCTCAGCACCACTCAGCACCGCCTCAGCACCACTCAAGCCTGGCTCAGCACCACTCAGCACCAGCTCAGCACCAGCTCAGCACCTTTCAGTACAAGATCAGCACCACTCAGCACCAGCTCAGCACCACTCACAAAAAGCTCAGCACCACTCAGCACCACCTCAGCACCACTCAAGACCGGCTCAGCACCACTCAGCACCATTCAGCACCACTCAAGACCAGCTCAGCACCAGGTAAGCACCACTCAAGACGGGCTCAGCACCACTCAGTACCAGCTCAGCACCAATCACAAAAAGCTCAGCACCATTCAGCACCGCCTCAGCACCACCCAAGACGGGCTCAGCACCACTTAGCACCAGCTCAGCACCACTCACAAAAAGCTCAGCACCACTCAGCACCAGCTCAGCACTTCTCAGTAAAACATCAGCACCACTCAGCACCAGCTCAGCACCTCTCACAAAAAGCTCAGCACCACTCAGCACCGCCTCAGAATCACCCAAGCCTGGCTCAGCACCACTCAGCACCAGCTCAGCACCACTCTGTACCAACTCAGTACCACTCAAGACCGGCTCAGCACCACTCAAGCCTGGCTCAGCACCACTCAGCACCAGCTCAGCACCACCTCAGCCCCTTTCAGTACAAGATCAGCACCACTTAGCACCGCCTCAGCACCACCCAAGACGGGCTCAGCACCACTAAGCAACAGCTCAGCACCACTCACAAAAAGCTCAGCAGTACTCAGCACCAGCTCAGCACCACTCAAGACCGGCTCAGCACCAATCAGCACCAGCTCAGCACTTCTCAGTAAAACATCAGCACCACTCAGCACCAGCTCAGCACCTCTCACAAAAAGCTCAGCACCACTCAGCACCGCCTCAGAACCACCCAAGCCTTGCTCAGCACCACTCAGCACCAGCTCAGCACCACCTCAGCCGTTTTCAGTACAAGATCAGCACCACTCAGCACCGCCTCAGCACCACTCAAGACCGGCTCTGCACCAGCTCAGCACTTCTAAGTTAAACACCAACACCACTCAGCGCCAGCTCAGCACCACTCACAAAAAGCTCAGCACCACTCAGCACCGCGTCAGCACCACTAAAGACTTGCTCAGCACCACTCAGCACCAGCTCAGCACCACCTCAGCACCTTTCAGTACAAGATCAGCACCACTCAGCGCCAGCTCAGCACCACTCAAGACCGGCTCAGCACCACTCAGCACCGCCTCAGCACCACTCAAGACCGGCTCAGCACCACTCAGCACCATTGAGCACCACTCAAGACCAGCTCAGCACCAGGTAGGCACCACTCAAGACGGGTTCAGCACCACTCAGCACCAGCTCAGCACCAATCACAAAAAGCTCAGCACCATTATGCACCGCCTCAGCACCACCCAAGACCGGCTCAGCACCACTGAGCACCAGCTCAGCACTTCTCAGTAAAATATCAGCACCACTCAGCACCAGCTCAGCACCACTCACAAAAAGCTCAGCACCACTCAGCACCGCCTCAGCACCACTAAAGACTGGCTCAGCACCACTCAGCACCAGCTCAGCACCAGCTCAGCACCTTTCAGCACGACTCAGCACCAGATCAGCACCAGCTCAGCACCACTCACTACAAGATGAGCACCACTCAGCACCAACTCAGCACCACTCAGCACCAGCTCAGCACCAGTCAGTACCAGCTCAGCACCACTCAAGACCGGCTCAGCACCACTCAAGCCTGGCTCAGCACCACTCAGCACCAGCTCAGCACCAGCTCAGCACCTTTCAGTACAAGATCAGCACCACTCAGCAACAGCTCAGCACCACTCACAAAAAGCTCAGCACCACTCAGCACCGCCTCAGCACCACTCAAGACCAGCTCAGCACCACTCAGCACCATTCAGCACCACTCAAGACCAGCTCAGCACCAGGTAGGCACCACTCAAGACGGGTTCAGCACCACTCAGCACCAGCTCAGCAGCAATCACAAAAAGCTCAGCACCATTATGCACCGCCTCAGCACCACCCAAGACCGGCTCAGCACCACTGAGCACCAGCTCAGCACTTCTCAGTAAAATATCAGCACCACTCAGCACCAGCTCAGCACCACTCACAAAAAGCTCAGCACCACTCAGCACCGCCTCAGCACCACTAAAGACTGGCTCAGCACCACTCAGCACCAGCTCAGCACCAGCTCAGCACCTTTCAGCACGACTCAGCACCAGATCAGCACCAGCTCAGCACCACTCACTACAAGATGAGCACCACTCAGCACCAACTCAGCACCACTCAGCACCAGCTCAGCACCAGTCAGTACCAGCTCAGCACCACTCAAGACCGGCTCAGCACCACTCAAGCCTGGCTCAGCACCACTCAGCACCAGCTCAGCACCAGCTCAGCACCTTTCAGTACAAGATCAGCACCACTCAGCAACAGCTCAGCACCACTCACAAAAAGCTCAGCACCACTCAGCACCGCCTCAGCACCACTCAAGACCAGCTCAGCACCACTCAGCACCATTCAGCACCACTCAAGACCAGCTCAGCACCAGGTAAGCACCACTCAAGACGGGCTCAGCACCACTCAGTACCAGCTCAGCACCAATCACAAAAAGCTCAGCACCATTCAGCACCGCCTCAGCACCTCCCAAGACCGGCTCAGCACCACTCAGCACCAGCTCAGCACTTCTCAGTAAAACATCTGCACCACTCAGCACCAGCTCAGCACCACTCACAAAAAGCTCGGCACCACTCAGCACCGCCTCAGCACCACTCAAGCCTGGCTCAGCAGCACTCATCACCAGCTCAGCACCACTCAGTACCAGGTCAGTACCACTCAAGACCAGCTCAGCACCTCTCAAGCCTGGCTCAGCACCACTCAGCACCAGCTCAGTACCAGCTCAGCACCGTTCAGTACAAGATCAGCACCAGTCAGCACCAGCTCAGCGCCACTCAGCACCAGCTCAGCACCACCTCGGCACCTTTCAGTCCAAGATCAGCACCACTCAGCACCAGCTCAGCACCCCTCACAAAAAGCTCAGCACCACTCAGCACGACTCAGCACCGCCTCAGCACCACTCAGCACCACTCAGCACCAGCTCTGCACCACTCAGCACCAGCTCAGCACCGCTCAGCACCAGCTCAGCACCACACAGAACCAGCTCAGTACCACTCAAGACCGGCTCAGCACCACTCAGCACCAGCTCAGCACTTCTCAGTAAAACATCAGCACCACTCAGCACCAGCTCAGCACCACTCACAAAAAGCTCCGCACCACTCAGCACCGCCTCAGCACCACCCAAGCCTGGCTCAGCACCACTCAGCACCAGCTCAGCACCACTCTGTACCATCTCAGTACCTCTCAAGACCGGCTCAGCACCACTCAAGCCTGGCTCAGCACCAGCTCAGCACCTTTCAGTACAAGATCAGCACCACTCAGCACCGCCTCAGCACCACTCAAGACCGGCTCAGCACCAGCTCAGTACTTCTCAGTAAAACATCAACACCACTCAGCACCAGCTCAGCACCACTCACAAAAAGCTCAGCACCACTCAGCACCGCGTCAGCACCACTAAAGACTGGCTCAGCACCACTCAGCACCAGCTCAGCACCTTTCAGTACAAGGTCAGCACCACTCAGCACCAGCTCAACACCACTCACAAAAAGCTCAGCACCACTCAGCACCGCCTCAGCACCACTCAAGAGCGGCTCAGCACCACTCAGCACCATTCAGCACCACACAAGACCAGCTCAGCACCAGGTAAGCACCACTCAAGACGGGCTCAGCACCACTCAGCACCAGCTCAGCACCACTCACAAAAAGCTCAGCACCACTCAGCGCCAGATCAGCACCACTCAAGACCGGCTCAGCACCACTCAGCACCAGCTCAGCACTTCTCAGTAAAACATCAGCACCACTCAGCACCAGCTCAGCACCACTCACAAAAAGCTCAGCACCACTCAAGCTTGGCTCAGCACCACTCAGCACCAGCTCAGCACCACTCATCACCAGCTCAGCACCACTCAGTACCAGGTCAGTACCACTCAAGACCGGCTCAGCACCACTCAAGCCTGGCTCAGCACCACTCAGCACCAGCTCAGCACCAGCTCAGCACCGTTCAGTACAAGATCAGCACCAGTCAGCACCAGCTCAGCGCCACTCAGCACCAGCTCAGCACCACCTCAGCACCTTTCAGTACAAGATCAGCACCACTCAGCACCAGCTCAGCACCCCTCACAAAAAGCTCAGCACCACTCAGCACGACTCAGCACCGCCTCAGCACCACTCAGCACCACTCAGCACCAGCTCTGCACCACTCAGCACCAGCTCAGCACCGCTCAGCACCAGCTCAGCACCACACAGAACCAGCTCAGTACCACTCAAGACCGGCTCAGCACCACTCAGCACCAGCTCAGCACTTCTCAGTAAAACAGCAGCACCACTCAGCACCAGCTCAGCACCACTCACAAAAAGCTCCGCACCACTCAGCACCGCCTCAGCACCACCCAAGCCTGGCTCAGCACCACTCAGCACCAGCTCAGCACAACTCTGTACCAGCTCAGTACCACTCAAGACCGGCTCAGCACCACACAAGACCGGCTCAGCACCACTCAGCACCATTGAGCACCACTCAAGACCAGCTCAGCACCAGGTAGGCACCACTCAAGACGGGCTGGGCACCACTCAGCACCAGCTCAGCACCAATCACAAAAAGCTCAGCACCACTCAGCACCGCGTCAGCACCACTCAGGACCGGCTCAGCACCATTCAGTACGACGCAGCACCAGCTCAGCACCAGCTCAGCACCACTCAGCACCAGCTCAGCACCACTCAGTACCAGCTCAGTACCACTCAAGCCTGGCTCAGCACCACTCAAGCCTGGCTCAGCACCACTCAGCACCAGCTCAGCACCAGCACAGCACCACTCACAAAAAGCTCAGCACTACTCAGCACCGCCTCAGCACCACTCAAGACCGGCTAAGCACCACTCAGCACCATTGAGCACCACTCAAGACCAGCTCAGCACCAGGTAGGCACCACTCAAAACGGGCTCAGCACCACTCAGCACCAGCTCAGCACCAATCACAAAAAGCTCAGCACCATTCAGCACCGCCTCAGCACCACCCAAGACCGGCTCAGCACCACTCAGCACCAGCTCAGCACTTCTCAGTAATACATCAGCACCACTCAGCACCAGCTCAGCACAACTCACAAAAAGCTCAGCACCAGTCAGCACCGCCTCAGCACCACTCAAGACCGGCTCAGCACCACTCAGCACCAGCTCAGCACAACTCAGTACCAGCTCAGTACCACTCAAGACCGGCTCAGCACCACTCAAGCCTGCCTGAGCACCACTCAGCACCAGCTCAGCACCTTTCAGTACAAGATCAGCACCACTCAGCACCAGCTCAGCACCACTCACAAAAAGCTCAGCACCACTCAGCACCGCCTCAGCACCACTCAGGACCGTCTCAGCACCATTCAGTACGACGCAGCACCAGCTCAGCACCAGCTCAGCACCACTAAGCACCAGCTCAGCACCACTCAGTACCAGCTCAGTACCACTCAAGCCTGGCTCAGCACCACTCAAGCCTGGCTCAGCACCACTCAGCACCAGCTCTGCAGCAGCTCAGCACCTTTCAGTACAAGACCAGCACCACTCAGTACCAGCTCAGCACCACTCACAAAAAGCTCAGCACTACTCAGCACCGCCTGAGCACCACTCAAGACCAGCTCAGCACCAGGTAGGCACCACTCAAGACGGGCTCAGAACCACTCAGCACCAGCTCAGCACCAATCACAAAAAGCGCAGCACCATTCAGCACCGCCTCAGCACCACGCAAGACCGGCTCAGCACCACTCAGCACTAGCTCAGCACTTCTCAGTAAAACATCAGCACCACTCAGCACCAGCTCAGCACCACTCACAAAAAGCTCAGCACCACTCAGCACCGCCTCAGCACCACTCAAGCCTGGCTCAGCACCACTCAGCACCAGCTCAGCACCAGCTCAGCACCTTTCAGTACAAGATCAGCACCACTCAGCACCAGCTCAGCACCACTCACAAAAAGCTCAGCACCACTCAGCACCGCCTCAAAACCACCCAAGACCGGCTCAGCACCACTCAGCACCACTCAGCACCAGCTCAGCACCAGCTCAGCACCACTCACTACAAGATCAGATTCACTCAGCACCAGCTCAGCACCACTCAGCACCAGCGACGCACCACTCAGCACCAGCTCAGCACCACTCAAGACCAGCTAAGCACCAGGTAAGCACCACTCAAGACCGGCTTAGCACCGCTCAGCACCAGCTCAGCACTTCTCAGTAAAACATCAGCACCACTCAGCACCAGCTCAGCACCTCTCACAAAAAGCTCAGCACCACTCAGCACCGCCTCAGAACCACCCAAGCCTGGCTCAGCACCACTCAGCACCAGCTCAGCACCACTCTGTACCAGCTCAGTACCACTCAAGACCGGCTCAGCACCACTCAAGCCTGGCTCAGCACCACTCAGCACCAGCTCAGCACCAGCTCAGCCCCTTTCAGTACAAGATCAGCACCACTCAGCACCGCCTCAGCACCACTCAAGACCGGCTCACCACCAGCTCAGCACTTCTCAGTAAAACACCAACACCACTCAGCACCAGCTCAGCACCACTCACAAAAAGCTCAGCACCACTCAGCACCGCCTCAGCACCACTAAAGACTGGCTCAGCACCACTCAGCACCAGCTCAGCACCACTCACAAAAAGCTCAGCACCACTCAGCACCGCCTCAGCACCACGAAAGACTGGCTCAGCACCACTCAGCACCAGCTCAGCACCAGCTCAGCACCTTTCAGTACAAGATCAGCACTACTCAGCACCAGCTCACCACCACTCACAAAAAGCTCAGCACCACTCACCACCGCCTCAGCACCACTCAAGACCGGCTCAGCACCTTTCAGCACCACTCAGCACCAGCTCAGCACCAGTCAGTACCAGCTCAGCACCACTCAAGACCGGCTCAGCACCACTCAAGACCAGCTCAGCACCAGGTAGGCACCACTCAAGACGGGTTCAGCACCACTCAGCACCAGCTCAGCACCAATCACAAAAAGCTCAGCACCATTACGCACCGCCTCAGCACCACCCAAGACCGGCTCAGCACCACTCAGCACCAGCTCAGCACCACTCACAAAAAGCTCAGCACCACTCAGCACCGCCTCAGCACCACTAAAGACTGGCTCAGCACCACTCAGCACCAGCTCAGCACCAGCTCAGCACCTTTCAGTACAAGATCAGCACTACTCATCACCAGCTCACCACCACTCACAAAAAGCTCAGCACCACTCACCACCGCCTCAGCACCACTCAAGACCGGCTCAGCACCTTTCAGCACCACTCAGCACCAGCTCAGCACCAGTCAGTACCAGCTCAGCACCACTCAAGACCGGCTCAGCACCACTCAAGCCTTGCTCAGCACCACTCAGCACCAGCTCAGTACCAGCTCAGCACCTTTCAGTACAAGATCAGCACCACTCAGCACCAGCTCAGCACCACTCACAAAAATCTCAGCACCACTCAGCACCTCCTCAGCACCACTCAAGACCGGCTCAGCACCACTGAGCACCATTCAGCACCACTCAAGATTAGCTCAGAACCAGGTAAGCACCACTCAAGACGGGCTCAGCACCACTCAGTACCAGCTCAGCACCAATCACAAAAAGCTCAGCACCATTCAGCACCGCCTCAGCACCACCCAAGACCGGCTCAGCACCACTCAGCACCAGCTCAGCACCACTCACAAAAAGCTCAGCACCACTCAGCGCCAGCTCAGTACCACTCAAGACCGGCTCAGCACCACTCAGCACCAGCTCAGCACTTCTCAGTAAAACATCTGCACCACTCAGCACCAGCTCAGCACCACTCACAAAAAGCTCCGCACCACTCAGCACCGCGTCAGCACCACTAAAGACTGGCTCAGCACCACTCAGCACTAGCTCAGCACCTTTCAGTACAAGATCAGCACCACTCAGCACCAGCTCAGCACCAATCACAAAAAGCTCAGCACCATTCAGCACCGCCTCAGCACCACCCAAGACCGGCTCAGCACCACTCAGCACCAGCTCAGCACCACTCACAAAAAGCTCCGCACCACTCAGCACCGCCTCAGCCCCACCCAAGCCTTGCTCAGCACCACTCAGCACCAGCTCAGCGCAACTCTGTACCAGCTCAGTACCACTCAAGACCGGCTCAGCACCACACAAGCCTGGCTCAGCACCACTCAGCACCAGCTCAGCACCAGCTCAGCACCACTCACAAAAAGCTCAGCACCACTCAGCACCGCCTCAGCACCACTCAAGACCGGCTCAGCACCACTCAGCACCATTGAGCACCACTCAAGACCAGCTCAGCACCAGGTAGGCACCACTCAAGACGGGCTCAGCACCACTCAGCACCAGCTCAGCACCAATCACAAAAAGCTCAGCACCATTCAGCACCGCCTCAGCACCACCCAAGACCGGCTCAGCACCACTCAGCACCAGCTCAGCACTTCTCAGTAATACATCAGCACCACTCAGCACCAGCTCAGCACAACTCACAAAAAGCTCAGCACCACTCAGCACCGCCTCAGCACCACTCAAGACCGGCTCAGCACCATTTAGCACGACTCAGCACCAGCTGACCACCAGCTCAGCCCCACTCACTACAAGATCAGCACCACTCAGCACCAGCTCAGCACCACTCAGCACCATTGAGCACCACTCAAGACCAGCTCAGCCCCAGCTCAGCACCACTCAAGCCTGGCTCAGCACCACTCAGCACCAGCTCAGCACCAATCACAAAAAGCTCAGCACCATTCAGCACCGCCTCAGCACCACCCAAGACCGGCTCAGCACCACTCAGCACCAGCTCAGCACTTCTCAGTAAAACATCAGCACCACTCAGCACCAGCTCAGCACCACTCACAAAAAGCTCAGCACCACTCAGCACCGCCTCAGCACCACTCAAGACCGGCTCAGCACCATTTAGCACGACTCAGCACCAGCTGACCACCAGCTAAGCCCCACTCACTACAAGATCAGCACCACTCAGCACCAGCTCAGCACCACTCAGCACCAGCTCAGCACCACTCAGTACCAGCTCAGTACCACTCAAGACCGGCTCAGCACCACTCAAGCCTGGCTCAGAACCACTCAGCACCAGCTCAGCACCAGCTCAGCACCTTTCAGTACAAGATCAGCACCACTCAGCACCAGCTCAGCACCACTCACAAAAAGCTCAGCACCACTCAGCACCGCCTCAGCACCACTCAGGACCGGCTCAGCACCATTCAGCACGACTCAGCACCAGCTCAGCACCAGCTCAGCACCACTCACTACAAGATCAGCACCACTCAGCACCTGCTCAGCACCACTCAGCGCCAGCTCAGCACCACTCAGTACCAGCTCAGTACCACTCAAGACCGGCTCAGCACCACTCAAGCCTGGCTCAGCACCACTCAGCACCAGCTCAGCACCAGCTCAGCACCTTTCAGTACAAGATCAGCAGCACTCAGCACCAGCTAAGCACCACTCACAAAAAGCTCAGCACCACTCAGCACCGCCTCAGCACCACTCAAGACCGGCTCAGCACCACTCAGCACCATTCAGCACCACTCAAGACTAGCTCAGCACCAGGTAAGCACCACTCAAGACGGGCTCAGCACCACTCAGCACCAGCTCACCACCAATCACAAAAAGCTCAGCACCATTCAGCACCGCCTCAGCACCACCCAAGACCGGCTCAGCACCACTCAGCACCAGCTCAGCACCACTCAAGACCGGCTCAGCACCACTCAGCACCAGCTCCGCACCACTCAAGACCGGCTCAGCACCACTCAGCACCAGCTCAGCACTTCTCAGTAAAGCATCAGCACGACTCAGCACCAGCTCAGAACCACTCACAAAAAGCTCAGCACCACTCAGCACCGCCTCAGCACCACTCAAGCCTGGCTCAGCACCACTCAGCACCAGCTCAGCAACACTCAGTACAAGCTCAGTACCACTCAAGACCGGCTCAGCACCACTCAACCCTGCCTGAGCACCACTCAGCACCAGCTCAGCACCTTTCAGTACAAGATCAGCACCACTCAGCACCAGCTCAGCACCACTCACAAAAAGCTCAGCACCACTCAGCACCGCCTCAGCACCACTCAGGACCGGCTCAGCACCATTCAGTACGATGCAGCACCAGCTCAGCACCAGCTCAGCACCACTCAGCACCAGCTCAGCACCACTCACAATAAGCTCAGCACCACTCAGCACCGCATCAGCACCACCCAAGCCTGGCTCAGCACCACTCAGCACCCGCTCAGCACCTCTCAAAAAAAGCTCAGCACCACTCAGCACCGCCTCAGCACCACTCAAGCCTGGCTCAGCACCACTCAGCACCAGCTCAGCACCAGCTCAGCACCTTTCAGTACAAGATCAGCACCACTCAGCACTAGCTCAGCACCACTCACAAAAAGCTCAGCACCACTCAGCACCGCCTCAGCACCACTCAAGACCGGCTCAGCACCACTCAGCACCATTCAGCACCACTCAAGACCAGCTCAGCACCAGGTAAGCACTACTCAAGACGGGCTCAGCACCACTCAGTACCAGCTCAGCACCAATCACAAAAAGCTCAGCACCATTCAGCACCGCCTCAGCACCACCCAAGACAGGCCCAGCACCACTAAGCAACAGCTCAGCACCACTCACAAAAGGTTCAGCACCACTCAGCACCAGCTCAGCACCACTAGAGACCGGCTCAGCACCAATCAGCACGAGCTCAGCACTTCTCAGTAAAACATCAGCACCACTCAGCACCAGCTCAGCACCTCTCACAAAAAGCTCAGCACCACTCAGCACCGCCTCAGCACCACCCAAGCCTTGCTCAGCACCACTCAGCACCAGCTCAGCACCACTCTGTACCAGCTCAGTACCACTCAAGACCGGCTCAGCACCACTCAAGCCTGGCTCAGCACCACTCAGCACCAGCTCAGCACCAGCTCAGGCCCCTTTCAGTACAAGGTCAGCACCACTCAGCACCGCCTCAGCACCACTCAAGACCGGCTCAGCACCAGCTCAGCACTTCTCAATAAAACACCAACACCACTCAGCACCAGATCAGCACCACTCACAAAAAGCTCAGCACCACTCAGCACCGCCTCAGCACACCTCAAGACCGGCTCAGCACCACTCAGCACCATTCAGCACCACTCAAGACCAGCTCAGCACCAGGTAAGCACCACTCAAGACGGGCTCAGCACCACTCAGTACCAGCTCAGCACCAATCACAAAAAGCTCAGCACCATTCAGCACCGCCTCAGCACCACCCAAGACCGGCTCAGCACCACTCAGCACCAGCTCAGCACCACTCACAAAAAGCTCAGCACCACTCAGCGCCACCTCAGTACCACTCAAGACCGGCTCAGCACCACTCAGCACCAGCTCAGCACTTCTCAGTAAAAAAACAGCACCACTCAGCACCAGCTCAGCACCACTCACAAAAAGCTCAGCACCACTCAGCACCGCCTCAGCACCACTCAAGCCTGGCTCAGCACCACTCAGCACCAGCTCAGCACCAGCTCAGCACCTTTCAGTACAAGATCAGCACCACTCAGCACCAGCTCAGCACCACTCACAAAAAGCTCAGCACCACTCAGCACCGCCTCAAAACCACCCAAGACCGGCTCAGCACCACTCAGCACCACTCAGCACCAGCTCAGCACCAGCTCAGCACCATTCACTACAAGATCAGATTCACTCAGCACCAGCTCAGCACCACTCAGCACCAGCGAAGCACCACTCAGCAACAGCTCAGCACCACTCAAGACCGGCTTAGCACCACTCAACACCAGCTCAGCACTTCTCAGTAAAACATCACAACCACTCGGCACCAGCTCAGCACCACTCACAGTAAGCTCAGCACCACTCAGCACCGCCTCAGCACCACTCAAGCCTGGCTCAGCACCACTCAGCACCAGCTCAGCACCACTCACAAAAAGCTCAGCACCACTCAGCACCGCCTCAGCACCACTCAAGCCTGGCTCAGCACCACTCAGCACCAGCTCAGCTCCAGCTCAGCACCTTTCAGTACAAGATCAGCACCACTCAGCACCAGCTCAGCACCACTCACAAAAAGCTCAGCACCACTCAGCACCGCCTCAGCACCACTCAAGACCGGCTCAGCACCACTCAGCACCATTCAGCACCACTCAAGACCAGCTCAGCACCAGGTAAGCACCACTCAAGACGGGCTCAGCACCACTCAGTACCAGCTCAGCACCAATCACAAAAAGCTCAGCACTATTCAGCACCGCCTCAGCACCTCCCAAGACCGGCTCAGCACCACTCAGCACCAGCTCAGCACTTCTCAGTAAAACATCTGCACCACTCAGCACCAGCTCAGCACCACTCACAAAAAGCTCGGCACCACTCAGCACCGCCTCAGCACCACTCAAGCCTGGCTCAGCAGCACTCATCACCAGCTCAGCACCACTCAGTACCAGGTCAGTACCACTCAAGACCAGCTCAGCACCTCTCAAGCCTGGCTCAGCACCACTCAGCACCAGCTCAGCACCAGCTCAGCACCTTTCAGTACAAGATCAGCACCAGTCAGCACCAGCTCAGCGCCACTCAGCACCAGCTCAGCACCACCTCGGCACCTTTCAGTACAAGATCAGCACCACTCAGCACCAGCTCAGCACCCCTCACAAAAAGCTCAGCACCACTCAGCACGACTCAGCACCGCCTCAGCACCACTCAGCACCACTCAGCACCAGCTCTGCACCACTCAGCACCAGCTCAGCACCGCTCAGCACCAGCTCAGCACCACACAGAACCAGCTCAGTACCACTCAAGACCGGCTCAGCACCACTCAGCACCAGCTCAGCACTTCTCAGTAAAACATCAGCACCACTCAGCACCAGCTCAGCACCACTCACAAAAAGCTCCGCACCACTCAGCACCGCCTCAGCACCACCCAAGCCTGGCTCAGCACCACTCAGCACCAGCTCAGCACCACTCTGTACCATCTCAGTACCTCTCAAGACCGGCTCAGCACCACTCAAGACCGGCTCAGCACCAGCTCAGTACTTCTCAGTAAAACATCAACACCACTCAGCACCAGCTCAGCACCACTCACAAAAAGCTCAGCACCACTCAGCACCGCGTCAGCACCACTAAAGACTGGCTCAGCACCACTCAGCACCAGCTCAGCACCTTTCAGTACAAGGTCAGCACCACTCAGCACCAGCTCAACACCACTCACAAAAAGCTCAGCACCACTCAGCACCGCCTCAGCACCACTCAAGAGCGGCTCAGCACCACTCAGCACCATTCAGCACCACACAAGACCAGCTCAGCACCAGGTAAGCACCACTCAAGACGGGCTCAGCACCACTCAGCACCAGCTCAGCACCACTCACAAAAAGCTCAGCACCACTCAGCGCCAGCTCAGCACCACTCAAGACCGGCTCAGCACCACTCAGCACCAGCTCAGCACTTCTCAGTAAAACATCAGCACCACTCAGCACCAGCTCAGCACCACTCACAAAAAGCTCAGCACCACTCAAGCTTGGCTCAGCACCACTCAGCACCAGCTCAGCACAACTCATCACCAGCTCAGCACCACTCAGTACCAGGTCAGTACCACTCAAGACCGGCTCAGCACCACTCAAGCCTGGCTCAGCACCACTCAGCACCAGCTCAGCACCAGCTCAGCACCGTTCAGTACAAGATCAGCACCAGTCAGCACCAGCTCAGCGCCACTCAGCACCAGCTCAGCACCACCTCAGCACCTTTCAGTACAAGATCAGCACCACTCAGCACCAGCTCAGCACCCCTCACAAAAAGCTCAGCACCACTCAGCACGACTCAGCACCGCCTCAGCACCACTCAGCACCACTCAGCACCAGCTCTGCACCACTCAGCACCAGCTCAGCACCGCTCAGCACCAGCTCAGCACCACACAGAACCAGCTCAGTACCACTCAAGACCGGCTCAGCACCACTCAGCACCAGCTCAGCACTTCTCAGTAAAACAGCAGCACCACTCAGCACCAGCTCAGCACAACTCACAAAAAGCTCAGCACCACTCAGCACCGCCTCAGCACCACTCAAGACCGGCTCAGCACCACTCAGCACCAGCTCAGCACCACTCAGTACCAGCTCAGTACCACTCAAGACCGGCTCAGCACCACTCAAGCCTGCCTGAGCACCACTCAGCACCAGCTCAGCACCTTTCAGTACAAGATCAGCACCACTCAGCACCAGCTCAGCACCACTCACAAAAAGCTCCGCACCACTCAGCACCGCCTCAGCACCACCCAAGCCTGGCTCAGCACCACTCAGCACCAGCTCAGCACAACTCTGTACCAGCTCAGTACCACTCAAGACCGGCTCAGCACCACACAAGACCGGCTCAGCACCACTCAGCACCATTGAGCACCACTCAAGACCAGCTCAGCACCAGGTAGGCACCACTCAAGACGGGCTGGGCACCACTCAGCACCAGCTCAGCACCAATCACAAAAAGCTCAGCACCACTCAGCACCGCGTCAGCACCACTCAGGACCGGCTCAGCACCATTCAGTACGACGCAGCACCAGCTCAGCACCAGCTCAGCACCACTCAGCACCAGCTCAGCACCACTCAGTACCAGCTCAGTACCACTCAAGCCTGGCTCAGCACCACTCAAGCCTGGCTCAGCACCACTCAGCACCAGCTCAGCACCAGCACAGCACCACTCACAAAAAGCTCAGCACTACTCAGCACCGCCTCAGCACCACTCAAGACCGGCTAAGCACCACTCAGCACCATTGAGCACCACTCAAGACCAGCTCAGCACCAGGTAGGCACCACTCAAAACGGGCTCAGCACCACTCAGCACCAGCTCAGCACCAATCACAAAAAGCTCAGCACCATTCAGCACCGCCTCAGCACCACCCAAGACCGGCTCAGCACCACTCAGCACCAGCTCAGCACTTCTCAGTAATACATCAGCACCACTCAGCACCAGCTCAGCACCACTCACAAAAAGCTCAGCACCACTCAGCACCGCCTCAGCACCACTCAAGACCGGCTCAGCACCACTCAGCACCAGCTCAGCACCACTCAGTACCAGCTCAGTACCACTCAAGACCGGCTCAGCACCACTCAAGCCTGCCTGAGCACCACTCAGCACCAGCTCAGCACCTTTCAGTACAAGATCAGCACCACTCAGCACCAGCTCAGCACCACTCACAAAAAGCTCAGCACCACTCAGCACCGCCTCAGCACCACTCAGGACCGGCTCAGCACCATTCAGTACGACGCAGCACCAGCTCAGCACCAGCTCAGCACCACTAAGCACCAGCTCAGCACCACTCAGTACCAGCTCAGTACCACTCAAGCCTGGCTCAGCACCACTCAAGCCTGGCTCAGCACCACTCAGCACCAGCTCTGCAGCAGCTCAGCACCTTTCAGTACAAGACCAGCACCACTCAGTACCAGCTCAGCACCACTCCCAAAAAGCTCAGCACTACTCAGCACCGCCTGAGCACCACTCAAGACCAGCTCAGCACCAGGTAGGCACCACTCAAGACGGGCTCAGAACCACTCAGCACCAGCTCAGCACCAATCACAAAAAGCGCAGCACCATTCAGCACCGCCTCAGCACCACGCAAGACCGGCTCAGCACCACTCAGCACCAGCTCAGCACTTCTCAGTAATACATCAGCACCACTCAGCACCAGCTCAGCACCACTCACAAAAAGCTCAGCACCACTCAGCACCGCCTCAGCACCACTCAAGCCTGGCTCAGCACCACTCAGCACCAGCTCAGCACCAGCTGAGCACCTTTCAGTACAAGATCAGCACCACTCAGCACCAGCTCAGCACCACTCACAAAAAGCTCAGCACCACTCAGCACCGCCTCAAAACCACCCAAGACCGGCTCAGCACCACTCAGCACCACTCAGCACCAGCTCAGCACCAGCTCAGCACCACTCACTACAAGATCAGATTCACTCAGTACCAGCTCAGCACCACTCAGCACCAGCGACGCACCACTCAGCACCAGCTCAGCACCACTCAAGACCAGCTCAGCACCAGGTAAGCAGCACTCAAGACCGGCTTAGCACCGCTCAGCACCAGCTCAGCACTTCTCAGTAAAACATCAGCACCACTCAGCACCAGCTCAGCACCTCTCACAAAAAGCTCAGCACCACTCAGCACCGCCTCAGAACCACCCAAGCCTGGCTCAGCACCACTCAGCACCAGCTCAGCACCACTCTGTATCAGCTCAGTACCACTCAAGACCGGCTCAGCACCACTCAAGCCTGGCTCAGCACCACTCAGCACCAGCTCAGCACCAGCTCAGCCCCTTTCAGTACAAGATCAGCACCACTCAGGACCGCCTCAGCACCACTCAAGACCGGCTCACCACCAGCTCAGCACTTCTCAGTAAAACACCAACACCACTCAGCACCAGCTCAGCACCACTCACAAAAAGCTCAGCACCACTCAGCACCGCCTCAGCACCACTAAAGACTGGCTCAGCACCACTCAGCACCAGCTCAGCACCACTCACAAAAAGCTCAGCACCACTCAGCACCGCCTCAGCACCACTAAAGACTGGCTCAGCACCACTCAGCACCAGCTCAGCACCTTTCAGTACAAGATCAGCACTACTCAGCACCAGCTCACCACCACTCACAAAAAGCTCAGCACCACTCACCACCGCCTCAGCACCACTCAAGACCGGCTCAGCACCTTTCAGCACCACTCAGCACCAGCTCAGCACCAGTCAGTACCAGCTCAGCACCACTCAAGACCGGCTCAGCACCACTCAAGACCAGCTCAGCACCAGGTAGGCACCACTCAAGACGGGTTCAGCACCACTCAGCACCAGCTCAGCACCAATCACAAAAAGCTCAGCACCATTACGCACCGCCTCAGCACCACCCAAGACCGGCTCAGCACCACTCAGCACCAGCTCAGCATCACTCACAAAAAGCTCAGCACCACGCAGCACCGCCTCAGCACCACTAAAGACTGGCTCAGCACCACTCAGCACCAGCTCAGCACCAGCTCAGCACCTTTCAGTACAAGATCAGCACTACTCAGCACCAGCTCACCACCACTCACAAAAAGCTCAGCACCACTCACCACCGCCTCAGCACCACTCAAGACCGGCTCAGCACCTTTCAGCACCACTCAGCACCAGCTCAGCACCAGTCAGTACCAGCTCAGCACCACTCAAGACCGGCTCAGCACCACTCAAGCCTGGCTCAGCACCACTCAGCACCAGCTCAGTACCAGCTCAGCACCTTTCAGTACAAGATCAGCACCACTCAGCACCAGCTCAGCACCACTCACAAAAAGCTCAGCACCACTCAGCACCTCCTCAGCACCACTCAAGACCGGCTCAGCACCACTGAGCACCATTCAGCACCACTCAAGATTAGCTCAGAACCAGGTAAGCACCACTCAAGACGGGCTCAGCACCACTCAGTACCAGCTCAGCACCAATCACAAAAAGCTCAGCACCATTCAGCACCGCCTCAGCAACACCCAAGACCGGCTCAGCACCACTCAGCACCAGCTCAGCACCACTCACAAAAAGCTCAGCACCACTCAGCGCCAGCTCAGTACCACTCAAGACCGGCTCAGCACCACTCAGCACCAGCTCAGCACTTCTCAGTAAAACATCTGCACCACTCAGCACCAGCTCAGCACCACTCACAAAAAGCTCGGCACCACTCAGCACCGCCTCAGCACCACTCAAGCCTGGCGCAGCACCACTCATCACCAGCTCAGCACCACTCAGTATCAGGTCAGTACCACTCAAGACCAGCTCAGCACCACTCAATCCTGGCTCAGCACCACTCAGCACCAGCTCAGTACCAGCTCAGCACCGTTCAGTACAAGATCAGCACCAGTCAGCACCAGCTCAGCGCCACTCAGCACCAGCTCAGCACCACCTCAGCACCTTTCAGTACAAGGTCAGCACCACTCAGCACCAGCTCAGCACCCCTCACAAAAAGCTCAGCACCACTCAGCACGACTCAGCACCGCCTCAGCACCACTCAGCACCACTCAGCACCAGCTCTGCACCACTCAGCACCAGCTCAGCACCGCCTCAGCACCACTCAAGACCGGCTCAGCACCAGCTCAGTACTTCTCAGTAAAACATCAACACCACTCAGCACCAGCTCAGCACCACTCACAAAAAGCTCAGCACCACTCAGCACCGCGTCAGCACCACTAAAGACTGGCTCAGCACCACTCAGCACCAGCTCAGCACTAGCTCAGCACCTTTCAGTACAAGATCAGCACCACTCAGCACCAGCTCAGCACCAATCACAAAAAGCTCAGCACCATTCAGCACCGCCTCAGCACCACCCAAGACCGGCTCAGCACCACTCAGCACCAGCTCAGCACCACTCACAAAAAGCTCAGCACCACTCAGCGCCAGCTCAGCACCACTCAAGACCGGCTCAGCACCACTCAGCACCAGCTCAGCACTTCTCAGTAAAACATCAGCACCACTCAGCACCAGCTCCGCACCACTCACAAAAAGCTCCGCACCACACAGCACCGCCTCAGCACCACCCAAGCCTGGCTCAGCACCACTCAGCACCAGCTCAGCACAACTCTGTACCAGCTCAGTACCACTCAAGACCGGCTCAGCACCACACAAGCCTGGCTCAGCACCACTCAGCACCAGCTCAGCACCAGCTCAGCACCACTCACAAAAAGCTCAGCACCACTCAGCACCGCCTCAGCACCACTCAAGACCGGCTCAGCACCACTCAGCACCATTGAGCACCACTCAAGACCAGCTCAGCACCAGGTAGGCACCACTCAAGACGGGCTCAGCACCACTCAGCACCAGCTCAGCACCAATCACAAAAAGCTCAGCACCATTCAGCACCGCCTCAGCACCACCCAAGACCGGCTCAGCACCACTCAGCACCAGCTCAGCACTTCTCAGTAAAACATCAGCACCACTCAGCACCAGCTCAGCACCACTCACAAAAAGCTCAGCACCACTCAGCACCGCCTCAGCACCACTCAAGACCGGCTCAGCACCATTTAGCACGACTCAGCACCAGCTGACCACCAGCTAAGCCCCACTCACTACAAGATCAGCACCACTCAGCACCAGCTCAGCACCACTCAGCACCAGCTCAGCACCACTCAGTACCAGCTCAGTACCACTCAAGACCGGCTCAGCACCACTCAAGCCTGGCTCAGAACCACTCAGCACCAGCTCAGCACCAGCTCAGCACCTTTCAGTACAAGATCAGCACCACTCAGCACAAGCTCAGCACCACTCACAAAAAGCTCAGCACCACTCAGCACCGCCTCAGCACCACTCAGGACCGGCTCAGCACCATTCAGCACGACTCAGCACCAGCTCAGCACCAGCTCAGCACCACTCACTACAAGATCAGCACCACTCAGCACCTGCTCAGCACCACTCAGCGCCAGCTCAGCACCACTCAGTACCAGCTCAGTACCACTCAAGACCGGCTCAGCACCACTCAAGCCTGGCTCAGCACCAGCTCAGCACCAGCTCAGCACCAGCTCAGCACCTTTCAGTACAAGATCAGCAGCACTCAGCACCAGCTAAGCACCACTCACAAAAAGCTCAGCACCACTCAGCACCGCCTCAGCACCACTCAAGACCGGCTCAGCACCACTCAGCACCATTCAGCACCACTCAAGACTAGCTCAGCACCAGGTAAGCACCACTCAAGACGGGCTCAGCACCACTCAGCACCAGCTCACCACCAATCACAAAAAGCTCAGCACCATTCAGCACCGCCTCAGCACCACCCAAGACCGGCTCAGCACCACTCAGCACCAGCTCAGCACCACTCACAAAAAGCTCAGCACCACTCAGCACCAGCTCCGCACCACTCAAGACCGGCTCAGCACCACTCAGCACCAGCTCAGCACTTCTCAGTAAAACATCAGCACGACTCAGCACCAGCTCAGAACCACTCACAAAAAGCTCAGCACCACTCAGCACCGCCTCAGCACCACTCAAGCCTGGCTCAGCACCACTCAGCACCAGCTCAGCACCACTCAGTACAAGCTCAGTACCACTCAAGACCGGCTCAGCACCACTCAACCCTGCCTGAGCACCACTCAGCACCAGCTCAGCACCTTTCAGTACAAGATCAGCACCACTCAGCACCAGCTCAGCACCACTCACAAAAAGCTCAGCACCACTCAGCACCGCCTCAGCACCACTCAGGACCGGCTCAGCACCATTCAGTACGACGCAGCACCAGCTCAGCACCAGCTCAGCACCACTCAGCACCAGCTCAGCACCACTCACAATAAGCTCAGCACCACTCAGCACCGCATCAGCACCACTCAAGCCTGGCTCAGCACCACTCAGCACCCGCTCAGCACCACTCACAAAAAGCTCAGCACCACTCAGCACCGCCTCAGCACCACTCAAGCCTGGCTCAGCACCACTCAGCACCAGCTCAGCACCAGCTCAGCACCTTTCAGTACAAGATCAGCAGCACTCAGCACCAGCTCAGCACCACTCACAAAAAGCTCAGCACCACTCAGCACCGCCTCAGCACCACTCAAGACCGGCTCAGCACCACTCAGCACCATTCAGCACCACTCAAGACCAGCTCAGCACCAGGTAAGCACCACTCAAGACGGGCTCAGCACCACTCAGTACCAGCTCAGCACCAATCACAAAAAGCTCAGCACCATTCAGCACCGCCTCAGCACCACCCAAGACAGGCTCAGCACCACTAAGCAACAGCTCAGCACCACTCACAAAAGGTTTAGCACCACTCAGCACCAGCTCAGCACCACTCAAGACCGGCTCAGCACCAATCAGCACGAGCTCAGCACTTCTCAGTAAAAAATCAGCACCACTCAGCACCAGCTCAGCACCTCTCACAAAAAGCTCAGCACCACTCAGCACCGCCTCAGCACCACCCAAGCCTGGCTCAGCACCACTCAGCACCAGCTCAGCACCACTCTGTACCAGCTCAGTACCACTCAAGACCGGCTCAGCACCACTCAAGCCTGGCTCAGCACCACTCAGCACCAGCTCAGCACCAGCTCAGGCCCCTTTCAGTACAAGGTCAGCACCACTCAGCACCGCCTCAGCACCACTCAAGACCGGCTCAGCACCAGCTCAGCACTTCTCAATAAAACACCAACACCACTCAGCACCAGATCAGCACCACTCACAAAAAGCTCAGCACCACTCAGCACCGCCTCAGCACACCTCAAGACCGGCTCAGCACCACTCAGCACCATTCAGCACCACTCAAGACCAGCTCAGCACCAGGTAAGCACCACTCAAGACGGGCTCAGCACCACTCAGTACCAGCTCAGCACCAATCACAAAAAGCTCAGCACCATTCAGCACCGCCTCAGCACCACCCAAGACCGGCTCAGCACCACTCAGCACCAGCTCAGCACCACTCACAAAAAGCTCAGCACCACTCAGCGCCACCTCAGTACCACTCAGCACCGCCTCAGCACCACTCAGCACCAGCTCAGCACTTCTCAGTAAAAAAACAGTACCACTCAGCACCAGCTCAGCACCACTCACAAAAAGCTCAGCACCACTCAGCACCGCCTCAGCACCACTCAAGCCTGGCTCAGCACCACTCAGCACCAGCTCAGCACCAGCTCAGCACCTTTCAGTACAAGATCAGCACCACTCAGCACCAGCTCAGCACCACTCACAAAAAGCTCAGCACCACTCAGCACCGCCTCAGAACCACCCAAGCCTGGCTCAGCACCACTCAGCACCAGCTCAGCACCACCCTGTACCAGCTCAGTACCACTCAAGACCGGCTCAGCACCACTCAAGCCTGGCTCAGCACCACTCAGCACCAGCTCAGCACCAGCTCAGCCCCTTTCAGTACAAGATCAGCACCACTCAGCACCGCCTCAGCACCACTCAAGACCGGCTCAGCACCAGCTCAGCACTTCTCAGTAAAACACCAACACCACTCAGCACCAGCTCAGCACCACTCACAAAAAGCTCAGCACCACTGAGCACCGCGTCAGCACCACTAAAGACTGGCTCAGCACCACTCAGCACCAGCTCAGCACCAGCTCAGCACCTTTCAGTACAAGATCAGCACCACTCAGCGCCAGCTCAGCACCACTCACAAAAAGCTCAGCACCACTCAGCACCGCCTCAGCACCACTCAAGACCGGCTCAGCACCATTCAGATCGACTCAGCACCAGCTCAGCACCAGCTCAGCACCACTCAGCACCAGCTCAACACCACTCAGTACCAGCTCAGTACCACTCAAGACCGACTCAGCACCACTCAAGCCTGGCTCAGCACCACTCAGCACCAGCTCAGCACCAGCTCAGCACCTTTCAGTACAAGATCAGCACCACTCAGCACCAGCTCCGCACCACTCACAAAAATCTCAGCACCACTCAGCACCGCCTCAACACCACTCAAGACCGGCTCAGCACCACTCAGCACCATTGAGCACCACTCAAGACCAGCTCAGCACCAGGTAGGCACCACTCAAGACGGTTTCAGCACCACTCAGCACCAGCTCAGCACCAATCACAAAAAGCTCAGCACCATTCAGCACCGCCTCAGCACCACCCAAGACCGGCTCAGCACCACTCAGCACCAGCTCAGCACTTCTCAGTAAAACATCAGCACCACTCAGCACCAGCTCAGCACCACTCACAAAAAGCTCAGCACCACTCAGCACCGCCTCAGCACCACTCAAGCCTGGCTCAGCACCACTCAGCACCAGCTCAGCACCAGCTCAGCACCTTTCAGTACAAGATCAGCACCACTCAGCACCAGCTCAGCACCACTCACAAAAAGCTCAGCACCACTCAGCACCGCCTCAGCACCACTCAAGACCGGCTCAGCACCACTCAGCACCATTGAGCACCACTCAAGACCAGCTCAGCACCAGGTAGGCACCACTCAAGACGGTTTCAGCACCACTCAGCACCAGCTCAGCACCAATCACAAAAAGCTCAGCACCATTCAGCACCGCCTCAGCACCACCCAAGACCGGCTCAGCACCACTCAGCACCAGCTCAGCACCTTTCAGTAAAAGATCAGCACCACTCAGCACCAGCTCAGCACCACTCACAAAAAGCTCAGCACCACTCAGGACCACCTCAACACCACCCAAGACCGGCTCAGCACCACTCAGCACCACTGAGCACCAGCTCAGCACCAGCTCAGCACCACTCACTACAAGATCAGCTTCACTCAGCACCAGCTCAGCACTACTCAGCATCAGCGAAGCACCACTCAGCACCAGGTCAGCACCACTCAAGACCGGCTTAGCACCGCTCAGCACCAGCTCAGCACTTCTCAGTAAAACATCAGCACCACTCAGCACCAGCTCAGCACCTCTCACAAAAAGCTCAGCACCACTCAGCACCGCCTCAGACCCACCCAAGCCTGGCTCAGCACCACTCAGCACCAGCTCAGCACCACTCTGTACCAGCTCAGTACCACTCTAGACCGGCTCAGCACCAGTCAAGCTTGGCTCAGCACCACTCAGCACCAGCTCAGCACCAGCTCAGCACCTTTCAGTAAAGATCAGCACCACTCAGCACCGCCTCAGCACCACTCAAGACCGGCTCAGCACCAGCTCAGCACTTCTCAGTAAAACATCAACACCACTCAGCACCAGCTCAGCACCACTCGCAAAAAGCTCAGCACCACTCAGCACCGCCTCAGCACCACTAAAGACTGGCTCAGCACCACTCAGCACCAGCTCAGCACCAGCTCAGCACCTTTCAGTACAAGGTCAGCACTACTCAGCACCAGCTCAGCACCACTCACAAAAAGCTCAGCACCACTCAGCACCGCCTCAGCACCACTCAAGACCGGCTCAGCACCTTTCAGCACGACTCAGCACCAGATCAGCACCAGCTCAGCACCACTCACTACAAGATGAGCACCACTCAGCACCAACTCAGCACCACTCAGCACCAGCTCAGCACCATTCAGTACCAGCTCATTACCACTCAAGACCGGCACAGCACTACTCAAGCCTGGCTCAGCACAACTCAGCACCAGCTCAGCACCACTCACAAAAAGCTCAGCACCACTCAGCACCGCCTCAGCACCACTCAAGACCAGCTCAGCACCACTCAGCACCATTCAGCACCACTCAAGACCAGCTCAGCACCAGGTAAGCACCACTCAAGACGGGCTCAGCACCACTCAGTACCAGCTCATCACCAATCACAAAAAGCTCAGCACCATTCAGCACCGCCTCAGCACCACCCAAGACCGGCTCAGCACCACTCAGCACCAGCTCAGCACCACTCACAAAAAGCTCAGCACCACTCAGCGCCAGCTCAGCACCACTCAAGACCGGCTCAGCACCACTCAGCACCAGCTCAGCACTTCTCAGTAAAACATCTGCACCACTCAGCACCATCTCAGCACCACTCACAAAAAGCTCAGCACCACTCAAGCTTGGCTCAGCACCACTCAGCACCACCTCAGCACCACTCATCACCAGCTCAGCACCACTCAGTACCAGGTCCGTACCACTCAAGACCGGCTCAGCACCACTCAAGCCAGGCTCAGCACCACTCAGCACCAGCTCAGCACCAGCTCAGCACCGTTCAGTACAAGATCAGCACCAGTCAGCACCAGCTCAGCGCCACTCAGCACCAGCTCAGCACCACCTCAGCACCTTTCAGTGCAAGATCAGCACCACTCAGCACCAGCTCAGCACCCCTCACAAAAAGATCAGCACCACTCAGCACGACTCAGCACCGCCTCAGCACCACTCAACACAACTCAGCACCAGCTGTGCACCACTCTGCACCAGCTCAGCACCGCTCAGCACCAGCTCAGCACCACACAGAACCAGCTCAGCACCACTCAAGCCTGGCTCAGCACCACTCAGCACCAGCTCAGCAACAGCTTAGCACCTTTCAGTACAAGATGATCAGCACTCAGCACAAGCTCAGCACCAATCACAAAAAGCTCAGAACCACTCAGCACCGTCTCAGCACCACTCAAGACCGGTTTAGCACCACTCAGCACCATTCAGCACCAGTCAAGACCAGCTCAGCGCCAGGTAAGCAAAACTCAAGACAGGCTCAGCACCACTCAGTACCAGCTCAGCACGAATCACAAAAAGCTCAGCACCATTCAGCACCGCCTCAGCACCACTCAAGACCGGCTCAGCACCACTCAGCACCAGCTCAGCAACACTCACAAAAAGCTCAGCACCACTCAAGACGGGCTCAGCAGCTCTCAGTACCGGCTCAGCACCATTAAGCACGACTCAGCACCATCTCAGCACCAGCTCAGCACCACTCACAAAAAGCTCAGCACCACTCAGCACCAGCTCAGCACTACTCAAGACCGGCTCAGCACCACTCAGCACCAGCTCAGCACTTCTCAGTAAAACATCAGCACCACTCAGCACCAGCTCAGCACCACTCTCAAAAACCTCCGCACCACTCAGCACCGCCTCAGCACCACCCAAGCCTGGCTCAGCACCACTCAGCACCAGCTCAGCACCACTCTGTACCAGCTCAGTACCACTCAAGACCGGCTCAGCACCACTCAAGCCTGGCTCAGCACCACTCAGCACCAGCTCAGCACCAGCTCAGCACCTTTCAGTACAAGATCAGCACCACTCAGCACCGCCTCAGCACCACTCAAGACCGGCTCAGCACCACCTCAGCACTTCTCAGTAAAACATCAACACCACTCAGCACCAGCTCAGCACCACTCACAAAAAGCTCAGCACCACTCACCACCAGCTCAGCACCACTAAAGACTGGCTCAGCACCACTCAGCACCAGCTCAGCACCAGATCACCACCTTTCAGTACAAGATCAGCACCACTCAGCACCAGCTCAGCACCACTCACAAAAAGCTCAGCACCACTCAGCACCGCCTCAGCACCACTCAAGACCGGCTCAGCACCATTTAGCACGACTCAGCACCAGCTGACCACCAGCTCAGCCCCACTTACTACAAGATCAGCACCACTCAGCACCAGCTCAGGACCACTCAGCACCAGCTCATTACCACTCAAGACCGGCTCAGCACCACTCAAGCTTGCTCAGCACCACTCAGCAGCAGCTCAGCACCAGCTCAGCACCTTTCAGTACAAGATCAGCACCACTCAGCACCGCCTCAGCACCACTCAAGACCGGCTCAGCACCACTCAGCACCATTGAGCACCACTCAAGACCAGCTCAGCACCAGGTAGGCACCACTCAAGACGGGCTCAGCACCACTCAGCACCAGCTCAGCACCAATCACAAAAAGCTCAGCACCATTCAGCGCCAGCTCAGCACCACTCAAGACCGGCTCAGCACCACTCAGCACCAGCTCAGCACTTCTCAGTAAAACATCTGCACCACTCAGCACCATCTCAGCACCACTCACAAAAAGCTCAGCACCACTCAAGCTTGGCTCAGCACCACTCAGCACCACCTCAGCACCACTCATCACCAGCTCAGCACCACTCAGTACCAGGTCCGTACCACTCAAGACCGGCTCAGCACCACTCAAGCCAGGCTCAGCACCACTCAGCACCAGCTCAGCACCAGCTCAGCACCGTTCAGTACAAGATCAGCACCAGTCAGCACCAGCTCAGCGCCACTCAGCACCAGCTCAGCACCACCTCAGCACCTTTCAGTGCAAGATCAGCACCACTCAGCACCAGCTCAGCACCCCTCACAAAAAGATCAGCACCACTCAGCACGACTCAGCACCGCCTCAGCACCACTCAACACAACTCAGCACCAGCTGTGCACCACTCTGCACCAGCTCAGCACCGCTCAGCACCAGCTCAGCACCACACAGAACCAGCTCAGCACCACTCAAGCCTGGCTCAGCACCACTCAGCACCAGCTCAGCAACAGCTCAGCACCTTTCAGTACAAGATGATCAGCACTCAGCACAAGCTCAGCACCAATCACAAAAAGCTCAGAACCACTCAGCACCGTCTCAGCACCACTCAAGACCGGTTTAGCACCACTCAGCACCATTCAGCACCAGTCAAGACCAGCTCAGCGCCAGGTAAGCAAAACTCAAGACAGGCTCAGCACCACTCAGTACCAGCTCAGCACGAATCACAAAAAGCTCAGCACCATTCAGCACCGCCTCAGCACCACTCAAGACCGGCTCAGCACCACTCAGCACCAGCTCAGCAACACTCACAAAAAGCTCAGCACCACTCAAGACGGGCTCAGCAGCTCTCAGTACCGGCTCAGCACCATTAAGCACGACTCAGCACCATCTCAGCACCAGCTCAGCACCACTCACAAAAAGCTCAGCACCACTCAGCACCAGCTCAGCACTACTCAAGACCGGCTCAGCACCACTCAGCACCAGCTCAGCACTTCTCAGTAAAACATCAGCACCACTCAGCACCAGCTCAGCACCACTCTCAAAAACCTCCGCACCACTCAGCACCGCCTCAGCACCACCCAAGCCTGGCTCAGCACCACTCAGCACCAGCTCAGCACCACTCTGTACCAGCTCAGTACCACTCAAGACCGGCTCAGCACCACTCAAGCCTGGCTCAGCACCACTCAGCACCAGCTCAGCACCAGCTCAGCACCTTTCAGTACAAGATCAGCACCACTCAGCACCGCCTCAGCACCACTCAAGACCGGCTCAGCACCACCTCAGCACTTCTCAGTAAAACATCAACACCACTCAGCACCAGCTCAGCACCACTCACAAAAAGCTCAGCACCACTCACCACCAGCTCAGCACCACTAAAGACTGGCTCAGCACCACTCAGCACCACTCAGCACCAGATCACCACCTTTCAGTACAAGATCAGCACCACTCAGCACCAGCTCAGCACCACTCACAAAAAGCTCAGCACCACTCAGCACCGCCTCAGCACCACTCAAGACCGGCTCAGCACCATTTAGCACGACTCAGCACCAGCTGACCACCAGCTCAGCCCCACTCACTACAAGATCAGCACCACTCAGCACCAGCTCAGGACCACTCAGCACCAGCTCATTACCACTCAAGACCGGCTCAGCACCACTCAAGCTTGCTCAGCACCACTCAGCAGCAGCTCAGCACCAGCTCAGCACCTTTCAGTACAAGATCAGCACCACTCAGCACCGCCTCAGCACCACTCAAGACCGGCTCAGCACCACTCAGCACCATTGAGCACCACTCAAGACCAGCTCAGCACCAGGTAGGCACCACTCAAGACGGGCTCAGCACCACTCAGCACCAGCTCAGCACCAATCACAAAAAGCTCAGCACCATTCAGCGCCAGCTCAGCACCACTCAAGACCGGCTCAGCACCACTCAGCACCAGCTCAGCACTTCTCAGTAAAACATCTGCACCACTCAGCACCATCTCAGCACCACTCACAAAAAGCTCAGCACCACTCAAGCTTGGCTCAGCACCACTCAGCACCACCTCAGCACCACTCATCACCAGCTCAGCACCACTCAGTACCAGGTCCGTACCACTCAAGACCGGCTCAGCACCACTCAAGCCAGGCTCAGCACCACTCAGCACCAGCTCAGCACCAGCTCAGCACCGTTCAGTACAAGATCAGCACCAGTCAGCACCAGCTCAGCGCCACTCAGCACCAGCTCAGCACCACCTCAGCACCTTTCAGTGCAAGATCAGCACCACTCAGCACCAGCTCAGCACCCCTCACAAAAAGATCAGCACCACTCAGCACGACTCAGCACCGCCTCAGCACCACTCAACACAACTCAGCACCAGCTGTGCACCACTCTGCACCAGCTCAGCACCGCTCAGCACCAGCTCAGCACCACACAGAACCAGCTCAGCACCACTCAAGCCTGGCTCAACACCACTCAGCACCAGCTCAGCAACAGCTCAGCACCTTTCAGTACAAGATGATCAGCACTCAGCACAAGCTCAGCACCAATCACAAAAAGCTCAGCACCACTCAGCACCGTCTCAGCACCACTCAAGACCGGTTTAGCACCACTCAGCACCATTCAGCACCAGTCAAGACCAGCTCAGCGCCAGGTAAGCAACACTCAAGACAGGCTCAGCACCACTCAGTACCAGCTCAGCACGAATCACAAAAAGCTCAGCACCATTCAGCACCGCCTCAGCACCACTCAAGACCGGCTCAGCACCACTCAGCACCAGCTCAGCAACACTCACAAAAAGCTCAGCACCACTCAAGACGGGCTCAGCACCTCTCAGTACCGGCTCAGCACCATTAAGCACGACTCAGCACCATCTCAGCACCAGCTCAGCACCACTCACAAAAAGCTCAGCACCACTCAGCACCAGCTCAGCACTACTCAAGACCGGCTCAGCACCACTCAGCACCAGCTCAGCACTTCTCAGTAAAACATCAGCACCACTCAGCACCAGCTCAGCACCACTCTCAAAAACCTCCGCACCACTCAGCACCGCCTCAGCACCACCCAAGCCTGGCTCAGCACCACTCAGCACCAGCTCAGCACCACTCTGTACCAGCTCAGTACCACTCAAGACCGGCTCAGCACCACTCAAGCCTGGCTCAGCACCACTCAGCACCAGCTCAGCACCAGCTCAGCACCTTTCAGTACAAGATCAGCACCACTCAGCACCGCCTCAGCACCACTCAAGACCGGCTCAGCACCACCTCAGCACTTCTCAGTAAAACATCAACACCACTCAGCACCAGCTCAGCACCACTCACAAAAAGCTCAGCACCACTCACCACCAGCTCAGCACCACTAAAGACTGGCTCAGCACCACTCAGCACCAGCTCAGCACCAGATCACCACCTTTCAGTACAAGATCAGCACCACTCAGCACCAGCTCAGCACCACTCACAAAAAGCTCAGCACCACTCAGCACCGCCTCAGCACCACTCAAGACCGGCTCAGCACCATTTAGCACGACTCAGCACCAGCTGACCACCAGCTCAGCCCCACTCACTACAAGATCAGCACCACTCAGCACCAGCTCAGGACCACTCAGCACCAGCTCATTACCACTCAAGACCGGCTCAGCACCACTCAAGCTTGCTCAGCACCACTCAGCAGCAGCTCAGCACCAGCTCAGCACCTTTCAGTACAAGATCAGCACCACTCAGCACCGCCTCAGCACCACTCAAGACCGGCTCAGCACCACTCAGCACCATTGAGCACCACTCAAGACCAGCTCAGCACCAGGTAGGCACCACTCAAGACGGGCTCAGCACCACTCAGCACCAGCTCAGCACCAATCACAAAAAGCTCAGCACCATTCAGCACCGCCACAGCACCACCCAAGACGGGCTCAGCACCACTCAGCACCAGCTCAGCACTTCTCAGTAAAACATCAGCACCACTCAGCATCAGCTCAGCACCACTCACAAAAAGCTCAGCACCACTCAGCACCGCCTCAGCACCACTCAAGCCTGGCTCAGCACCACTCAGCACCAGCTCAGCACCAGCTCAGCACCTTTCAGTACAAGATCAGCACCACTCAGCACCAGCTCAGCACCACTCACAAAAAGCTCAGCACCACTCAGCACCGCCTCAGCACCACCCAAGACCGGCTCAGCACCACTCAGCACCACTGAGCACCAGCTCAGCACCAGCTCAGCACCACTCACTACAAGATCAGATTCACTCAGAACCAGCTCAGCACCACTCAGCACCAGCGAAGCACCACTCAGCACCGCCTCAGCACCACTCAAGACCGGCTTAGCACCACTCAGCACCAGCTCAGCACTTCTCAGTAAAACATCAGCACCACTCAGCACCAGCTCAGCACCACTCACAATAGGCTCAGCACCACTCAGCACCGCCTCAGCACCACTCAAGCCTGGCTCAGCACCATTTAGCACCAGCTCCGCACCACTCACAAAAAGCTCAGCACCACTCAGCACCTCCTCAGCACCACTCAAGACCGGCTCAGCACCACTCAGCACCATTGAGCACCACTCAAGACCAGCTCAGCACCAGGTAAGCACCACTCAAGACGGGCTCAGCACCACTCAGTACCAGCTCAGCACCAATCACAAAAAGCTCAGCACCATTCAGCACCGCCTCAGCACCACCCAAGACGGGCTCAGCACCACTTAGCACCAGCTCAGCACCACTCAGAAAAAGCTCAGCACCACTCAGCACCAGCTCAGCACCACTCAAGACCGGCTCAGCACCAATCCGCACCAGCTCAGCACTTCTCAGTAAAACATCAGCACCACTCAGCACCAGCTCAGCACCTCTCACAAAAAGCTCAGCACCACTCAGCACCGCCTCAGAACGACCCAAGCCTGGCTCAGCACCACTCAGCACCAGCTCAGCACCACTCTGTACCAGCTCAGTACCACTCAAGACCGGCTCAGCACCACTCAAGCCTGGCTCAGCACCACTCAGCACCAGCTCAGCACCACTCAAGACCGGCTCAGCACCAATCCGCACCAGCTCAGCACTTCTCAGTAAAACATCAGCACCACTCAGCACCAGCTCAGCACCTCTCACAAAAAGCTCAGCACCACTCAGCGCCGCCTCAGAACGACCCAAGCCTGGCTCAGCACCACTCAGCACCAGCTCAGCACCACTCTGTACCAGCTCAGTACCACTCAAGACCGGCTCAGCACCACTCAAGCCTGGCTCAGCACCACTCAGCACCAGCTCAGCACCACCTCAGCCCCTTTCAGTACAAGATCAGCACCACTCAGCACCGCCTCAGCACCACTCAAGACCGGCTCAGCACCAGCTCAGCACTTCTCAGTAAAACACCAACACCACTCAGCACCAGCTCAGCACCACTCACAAAAAGCTCAGCACCACTGAGCACCGCGTCAGCACCACTAAAGACTGGCTCAGCACCACTCAGCACCAGCTCAGCACCAGCTCAGCACCTTTCAGTACAAGATCAGCACCACTCAGCGCCAGCTCAGCACCACTCACAAAAAGCTCAGCACCACTGAGCACCGCCTCAGCACCACTCAAGACCGGCTCAGCACCATTGAGCACGACTCAGCACCAGCTCAGCACCAGCTCAGCACCACTCAGCACCAGCTCAACACCACTCAGTACCAGCTCAGTACCACTCAAGACCGACTCAGCACCACTCAAGCCTGGCTCAGCACCACTCAGCACCAGCTCAGCACCAGCTCAGCACCTTTCAGTACAAGATCAGCACCACTCAGCACCAGCTCCGCACCACTCACAAAAAGCTCAGCACCACTCAGCACCGCCTCAGCACCACTCAAGACCGGCTCAGCACCATTCAGCACGACTCAGCACCAGCTGACCACCAGCTAAGCCCCACTCACTACAAGATCAGCACCATTCAGCACCAGCTCAGCACTACTCAGCACCAGCTCAGCACCACTCAGTACCAGCTCAGTACCACTCAAGACCGGCTCAGCACCACTCAAGCCTGGCTCAGCACCACTCAGCACCAGCTCAACACCTTTCAGTACAAGATCAGCACCACTCAGCACCAGCTCAGCACCACTCACAAAAAGCTCAGCACCACTCAGCACCGCCTCAGCACCACTCAAGCCTGGCTCTGCACCATTCAGCACGACTCAGCACCAGCTCAGCACCAGCTCAGCACCACTCACTACAAGATCAGCACCACTCAGCACCTGCTCAGCACCACTCAGCACCAGCTGAGCACCACTCAGTACCAGCTCCGTACGACTCAAGACCGGCTCAGCACCACTCAAGCCTGGCTCAGCACCACTCGGCACCAGCTCAGCACCAGCTCAGCACCTTTCAGTACAAGATCAGCACCACTCAGCACCAGCTCAGCACCAATCACAAAAAGCTCAGCACCATTCAGCACCGCCTCAGCACCACCCAAGACCGGCTCAGCACCACTCAGCACCAGCTCAGCACTTCTCAGTAAAACATCAGCACCACTCAGCACCAGCTCAGCACCACTCACAAAAAGCTCAGCACCACTCAGCACCGCCTCAGCACCACTCAAGCCTGGCTCAGCACCACTCAGCACCAGCTCAGCACCAGCTCAGCACCTTTCAGTACAAGATCAGCACCACTCAGCACCAGCTCAGCACCACTCACAAAAAGCTCAGCACCACTCAGCACTGCCTCAAAACCACCCAAGACCGGCTCAGCACCACTCAGCACCACTCAGCACCAGCTCAGCACCAGCTCAGCACGACTCACTACAAGATCAGATTCACTCAGCACCAGCTCAGCACCACTCAGCACCAGCGAAGCACCACTCAGCACCAGCTCAGCACCACTCAAGACCGGCTTAGCAACACTAAGCACCAGCTCAGCACTTCTCAGTAAAACATCAGCACCACTCAGCACCAGCTCAGCACCACTCACAATAAGCTCAGCACCACTCAGCACCGCCTCAGCACGACTCAAGCCTGGCTCCGCACCACTCAGCACCAGCTCAGCACCACTCACAAAAAGCTCAGCACCACTCAGCACCGCCTCAGCACCACTCAAGCCTGGCTCAGCACCACTCAGCACCAGCTCAGCACCAGCTCACCACCTTTCAGTACAAGATCAGCAGCACTCAGCACCAGCTCAGCACCACCCACAAAAAGCTCAGCACCACTCAGCACCGCCTCAGCACCACTCAAGACCGGCTCAGCACCACTCAGCACCATTCAGCACCACTCAAGACCAGCTCAGCACCAGGTAAGCACCACTCAAGACGGGCTCAGCACCACTCAGTACCAGCTCAGCACGAATCACAAAAAGCTCAGCACCATTCAGCACCGCCTCAGCACCACCCAAGACGGTCTCAGCACCACTTAGCACCAGCTCAGCACCACTCACAAAAAGCTCAGCAGTACTCAGCACCAGCTCAGCACCACTCAAGACCGGCTCAGCACCAATCAGCACCAGCTCAGCACTTCTCAGTAAAACATCAGCACCACTCAGCACCAGCTCAGCACCTCTCACAAAAAGCTCAGCACCACTCAGCACCGCCTCAGAACCACCCAAGCCTGGCTCAGCACCACTGAGCACCAGCTCAGCACCACTCTGTACCAGCTCAGTACCACTCAAGACCGGCTCAGCACCACTCAAGCCTGGCTCAGCACCACTCAGCACCAGCTCAGCACCACCTCAGCCCCTTTCAGTACAAGATCAGCACCACTCAGCACCGCCTCAGCACCACTCAAGACCGGCTCAGCACCAGCTCAGCACTTCTCAGTAAAACACCAACACCACTCAGCGCCAGCTCAGCACCACTCACAAAAAGCTCAGCACCACTCAGCACCGCGTCAGCACCACTAAAGACTGGCTCAGCACCACTCAGCACCAGCTCAGCACCACCTCAGCACCTTTCAGTACAAGATCAGCACCACTCAGCGCCAGCTCAGCACCACTCAAGACCGGCTCAGCACCACTCAGCACCATTGAGCACCACTCAAGACCAGCTCAGCACCAGGTAGGCACCACTCAAGACGGGCTCAGCACCACTCAGCACCAGCTCAGCACCACTCTGTACCAGCTCAGTACCACTCAAGACCGGCTCAGCACCACTCAAGCCTGGCTCAGCACCGCTCAGCACCAGCTCAGCACCAGCTCAGCCCCACTCACTACAAGATCAGCACCACTCAGCACCGCCTCAGCACCACTTAGACCGGCTCAGCACCAGCTCAGCACTTCTCAGTAAAACATCAACACCACTCAGCACCAGCTCAGCACCACTCACGAAAAACTCAGCACCACTCAGCACCGCCTCAGCACCACTAAAGACTGGCTCAGCAGCACTCAGCACCAGCTCAGCACCAGCTCACCACATTTCAGTACAAGATCAGCACCACTCAGCACCAGCTCAGCACCACTCACAAAAAGCTCAGCACCACTCAGCACCGCCTCAGCACCACTCAAGACCGGCTCAGCACCATTCAGCACGACTCAGCACCAGCTCACCACCAGCTCAGCACCAGCTCAGCACCACTCAGTACCAGCTCAGTACCACTCAAGACCGGCTCAGCACCACTACAGCCTGGCTCAGCACCACTCAGCACCAGCTCAGCACCAGCTCAGGACCTTTCAGTACAAGATCAGCACCACTCAGCACCAGCTCAGCACCACTCACACAAAGCTCAGCACCACTCAGCACCGCCTCAGCACCACTCAAGACCGGCTCAGCACCACTCAGCACCATTGAGCACCACTCAAGACCAGCTCAGCACCAGGTAGGCACCACTCAAGACCGGCTCAGCACCATTTAGCACGACTTAGCACCAGCTGACCACCAGCTCAGACCCACTCACTTCAAGATCAGCACCACTCAGCACCAGCTCAGCACCACTCAGCACCAGCTAAGCACCACTCAGTACCAGCTCAGTACCACTCAAGACCGGCTCAGCACCACTCAAGCCTGGCTCAGCACCACTCAGCACCAGTTCAGCACCTTTCAGTACAAGATCAGCACCACTCAGCACCAGCTCAGCACCACTCACAAAAAGCTCAGCACAACTCAGCACCGCCTCAGCACCACTCAAGACCGGCTCAGCGCCATTCAGCACGACTGAGCACCAGCTCAGCACCAGCTCAGCACCACTCACTACAAGATCAGCACCACTCAGCACCTGCTCAGCACCACTCAGCACCAGCTGAGCACCACTCAGTACCAGCTCAGTACCACTCAAGACCGGCTCAGCACCACTCAAGCCTGGCTCAGCACCACTCGGCACCAGCTCAGCACCAGCTCAGCACCTTTCAGTACAAGATCAGCAGCACTCAGCACCAGCTCAGCACCACTCACAAAAAGCTCAGCACCACTCAGCACCGTCTCCGCGCCACTCAAGACCGGCTCAGCACCACTCAGCACCATTCAGCACCACTCAAGACCAGCTCAGCACCAGGTAAGCACCACTCAAGACGGGCTCAGCACCACTCAGCACCAGCTCAGCACCAATCACAAAAAGCTCAGCACCATTCAACACCGCCTCCGCACCACTCAAGCCTGGCTCAGCTCCACTCAGCACAAGCTCAGCAACACTCATTACCAGCTCAGTACCACTCAAGACCGGCTCAGCACCACTCAAGCCTGCCTGAGCACCACTCAGCACCAGCTCAGCACCTTTCAGTACAAGATCAGCACCACTCAGCACCAGCTCAGCACCACTCACAAAAAGCTCAGCACCACTCAGCACCGCCTCAGCACCACTCAAGACCGGCTCAGCACCATTCAGCACGACGCAGCACCAGCTCAGCACCAGCTCAGCACCACTCAACACCAGCTCAGCACCACTCAGTACCAGCTCAGTACCACTCAAGACCGGCTCAGCACCACTCAAGCCTGGCTCAGCACCACTCAGCAACAGCTCTGCAGCAGCTCAGCACCTTTCAGTACAAGATCAGCACCACTCAGTACCAGCTAAGCACCACTCACAAAAAGCTCAGCACCACTCAGCACCAGGTCTGCACCACTCAAGACGGGCTCAGCACCACTCAGCACCAGCTCAGCACCAATCACAAAAAGCTCAGCACCATTAAGCACCGCCTCAGCACCACCCAAGACCGGCTCAGCACCACTCAGCACCAGCTCAGCACTTCTCAGTAAAACATCAGCACCACTCAGCACCAGCTCAGCACCACTCACAAAAAGCTCAGCACCACTCAGCACCGCCTCAGCACCACTGAAGCCTGGCTCAGCACCACTCAGCACCAGCTCAGCACCAGCTCAGCACCTTTCAGTACAAGATCAGCACCACTCAGCACCAGCTCAGCACCACTCACAAAAAGCTCAGCACCACTCAGCACCGCCCCAAAACCACCCAAGACCGGCTCAGCACCATTCAGCACCACTCAGCACCAGCCCAGCACCAGCTCAGCACCACTCACTACAAGATCAGATTCACTCAGCACCAGCTCAGCACCACTCAGCACCAGCGAAGCACCACTCAGCACCAGCTCAGCACCGCTCAAGACCGGCTTAGCACCACTCAGCACCAGCTCAGCACTTCTCAGTAAAACATCAGCACCACTCAGCACCAGCTCAGCACCACTCACAATAAGCTCAGCACCACTCAGCACCGCCTCAGCACCACTCAAGCCTGGCTCAGCACCACTCAGCACCAGCTCAGCACCACTCACAAAAAGCTCAGCACCACTCAGCACCGCCTCAGCACCACTCAAGCCTGGCTCAGCACCACTCAGCACCAGCTCAGCACCAGCTCAGCACCTTTCAGTACAAGATCAGCACCACTCAGCACCAGCTCAGCACCACTCACAAAAAGCTCAGCACCACTCAGCACCACCTCAGCACCACTCAAGACCGGCTCAGCACCACTCAGCACCATTCAGCACCACTCAAGACCAGCTCAGCACCAGGTAAGCACCACTCAAGACGGGCTCAGCACCACTCAGTACCAGCTCAGCACCAATCACAAAAAGCTCAGCACCATTCAGCACCGCCTCAGCACCACCCAAGACGGGCTCAGCACCACTTAGCACCAGCTCAGCACCACTCACAAAAAGCTCAGCACCACTCAGCACCAGCTCAGCACTTCTCAGTAAAACATCAGCACCACTCAGCACCAGCTCAGCACCTCTCACAAAAAGCTCAGCACCACTCAGCACCGCCTCAGAACCACCCAAGCCTGGCTCAGCACCACTCAGCACCAGCTCAGCACCACTCTGTACCAACTCAGTACCACTCAAGACCGGCTCAGCACCACTCAAGCCTGGCTCAGCACCACTCAGCACCAGCTCAGCACCACCTCAGCCCCTTTCAGTACAAGATCAGCACCACTTAGCACCGCCTCAGCACCACCCAAGACGGGCTCAGCACCACTAAGCAACAGCTCAGCACCACTCACAAAAAGCTCAGCAGTACTCAGCACCAGCTCAGCACCACTCAAGACCGGCTCAGCACCAATCAGCACCAGCTCAGCACTTCTCAGTAAAACATCAGCACCACTCAGCACCAGCTCAGCACCTCTCACAAAAAGCTCAGCACCACTCAGCACCGCCTCAGAACCACCCAAGCCTTGCTCAGCACCACTCAGCACCAGCTCAGCACCACCTCAGCCGTTTTCAGTACAAGATCAGCACCACTCAGCACCGCCTCAGCACCACTCAAGACCGGCTCTGCACCAGCTCAGCACTTCTAAGTTAAACACCAACACCACTCAGCGCCAGCTCAGCACCACTCACAAAAAGCTCAGCACCACTCAGCACCGCGTCAGCACCACTAAAGACTGGCTCAGCACCACTCAGCACCAGCTCAGCACCACCTCAGCACCTTTCAGTACAAGATCAGCACCACTCAGCGCCAGCTCAGCACCACTCAAGACCGGCTCAGCACCACTCAGCACCGCCTCAGCACCACTCAAGACCGGCTCAGCACCACTCAGCACCATTGAGCACCACTCAAGACCAGCTCAGCACCAGGTAGGCACCACTCAAGACGGGTTCAGCACCACTCAGCACCAGCTCAGCACCAATCACAAAAAGCTCAGCACCATTATGCACCGCCTCAGCACCACCCAAGACCGGCTCAGCACCACTGAGCACCAGCTCAGCACTTCTCAGTAAAATATCAGCACCACTCAGCACCAGCTCAGCACCACTCACAAAAAGCTCAGCACCACTCAGCACCGCCTCAGCACCACTAAAGACTGGCTCAGCACCACTCAGCACCAGCTCAGCACCAGCTCAGCACCTTTCAGCACGACTCAGCACCAGATCAGCACCAGCTCAGCACCACTCACTACAAGATGAGCACCACTCAGCACCAACTCAGCACCACTCAGCACCAGCTCAGCACCAGTCAGTACCAGCTCAGCACCACTCAAGACCGGCTCAGCACCACTCAAGCCTGGCTCAGCACCACTCAGCACCAGCTCAGCACCAGCTCAGCACCTTTCAGTACAAGATCAGCACCACTCAGCAACAGCTCAGCACCACTCACAAAAAGCTCAGCACCACTCAGCACCGCCTCAGCACCACTCAAGACCAGCTCAGCACCACTCAGCACCATTCAGCACCACTCAAGACCAGCTCAGCACCAGGTAGGCACCACTCAAGACGGGTTCAGCACCACTCAGCACCAGCTCAGCACCAATCACAAAAAGCTCAGCACCATTATGCACCGCCTCAGCACCACCCAAGACCGGCTCAGCACCACTGAGCACCAGCTCAGCACTTCTCAGTAAAATATCAGCACCACTCAGCACCAGCTCAGCACCACTCACAAAAAGCTCAGCACCACTCAGCACCGCCTCAGCACCACTAAAGACTGGCTCAGCACCACTCAGCACCAGCTCAGCACCAGCTCAGCACCTTTCAGCACGACTCAGCACCAGATCAGCACCAGCTCAGCACCACTCACTACAAGATGAGCACCACTCAGCACCAACTCAGCACCACTCAGCACCAGCTCAGCACCAGTCAGTACCAGCTCAGCACCACTCAAGACCGGCTCAGCACCACTCAAGCCTGGCTCAGCACCACTCAGCACCAGCTCAGCACCAGCTCAGCACCTTTCAGTACAAGATCAGCACCACTCAGCAACAGCTCAGCACCACTCACAAAAAGCTCAGCACCACTCAGCACCGCCTCAGCACCACTCAAGACCAGCTCAGCACCACTCAGCACCATTCAGCACCACTCAAGACCAGCTCAGCACCAGGTAAGCACCACTCAAGACGGGCTCAGCACCACTCAGTACCAGCTCAGCACCAATCACAAAAAGCTCAGCACCATTCAGCACCGCCTCAGCACCTCCCAAGACCGGCTCAGCACCACTCAGCACCAGCTCAGCACTTCTCAGTAAAACATCTGCACCACTCAGCACCAGCTCAGCACCACTCACAAAAAGCTCGGCACCACTCAGCACCGCCTCAGCACCACTCAAGCCTGGCTCAGCAGCACTCATCACCAGCTCAGCACCACTCAGTACCAGGTCAGTACCACTCAAGACCAGCTCAGCACCTCTCAAGCCTGGCTCAGCACCACTCAGCACCAGCTCAGCACCAGCTCAGCACCGTTCAGTACAAGATCAGCACCAGTCAGCACCAGCTCAGCGCCACTCAGCACCAGCTCAGCACCACCTCGGCACCTTTCAGTCCAAGATCAGCACCACTCAGCACCAGCTCAGCACCCCTCACAAAAAGCTCAGCACCACTCAGCACGACTCAGCACCGCCTCAGCACCACTCAGCACCACTCAGCACCAGCTCTGCACCACTCAGCACCAGCTCAGCACCGCTCAGCACCAGCTCAGCACCACACAGAACCAGCTCAGTACCACTCAAGACCGGCTCAGCACCACTCAGCACCAGCTCAGCACTTCTCAGTAAAACATCAGCACCACTCAGCACCAGCTCAGCACCACTCACAAAAAGCTCCGCACCACTCAGCACCGCCTCAGCACCACCCAAGCCTGGCTCAGCACCACTCAGCACCAGCTCAGCACCACTCTGTACCATCTCAGTACCTCTCAAGACCGGCTCAGCACCACTCAAGCCTGGCTCAGCACCAGCTCAGCACCTTTCAGTACAAGATCAGCACCACTCAGCACCGCCTCAGCACCACTCAAGACCGGCTCAGCACCAGCTCAGTACTTCTCAGTAAAACATCAACACCACTCAGCACCAGCTCAGCACCACTCACAAAAAGCTCAGCACCACTCAGCACCGCGTCAGCACCACTAAAGACTGGCTCAGCACCACTCAGCACCAGCTCAGCACCTTTCAGTACAAGGTCAGCACCACTCAGCACCAGCTCAACACCACTCACAAAAAGCTCAGCACCACTCAGCACCGCCTCAGCACCACTCAAGAGCGGCTCAGCACCACTCAGCACCATTCAGCACCACACAAGACCAGCTCAGCACCAGGTAAGCACCACTCAAGACGGGCTCAGCACCACTCAGCACCAGCTCAGCACCACTCACAAAAAGCTCAGCACCACTCAGCGCCAGATCAGCACCACTCAAGACCGGCTCAGCACCACTCAGCACCAGCTCAGCACTTCTCAGTAAAACATCAGCACCACTCAGCACCAGCTCAGCACCACTCACAAAAAGCTCAGCACCACTCAAGCTTGGCTCAGCACCACTCAGCACCAGCTCAGCACCACTCATCACCAGCTCAGCACCACTCAGTACCAGGTCAGTACCACTCAAGACCGGCTCAGCACCACTCAAGCCTGGCTCAGCACCACTCAGCACCAGCTCAGCACCAGCTCAGCACCGTTCAGTACAAGATCAGCACCAGTCAGCACCAGCTCAGCGCCACTCAGCACCAGCTCAGCACCACCTCAGCACCTTTCAGTACAAGATCAGCACCACTCAGCACCAGCTCAGCACCCCTCACAAAAAGCTCAGCACCACTCAGCACGACTCAGCACCGCCTCAGCACCACTCAGCACCACTCAGCACCAGCTCTGCACCACTCAGCACCAGCTCAGCACCGCTCAGCACCAGCTCAGCACCACACAGAACCAGCTCAGTACCACTCAAGACCGGCTCAGCACCACTCAGCACCAGCTCAGCACTTCTCAGTAAAACAGCAGCACCACTCAGCACCAGCTCAGCACCACTCACAAAAAGCTCCGCACCACTCAGCACCGCCTCAGCACCACCCAAGCCTGGCTCAGCACCACTCAGCACCAGCTCAGCACAACTCTGTACCAGCTCAGTACCACTCAAGACCGGCTCAGCACCACACAAGACCGGCTCAGCACCACTCAGCACCATTGAGCACCACTCAAGACCAGCTCAGCACCAGGTAGGCACCACTCAAGACGGGCTGGGCACCACTCAGCACCAGCTCAGCACCAATCACAAAAAGCTCAGCACCACTCAGCACCGCGTCAGCACCACTCAGGACCGGCTCAGCACCATTCAGTACGACGCAGCACCAGCTCAGCACCAGCTCAGCACCACTCAGCACCAGCTCAGCACCACTCAGTACCAGCTCAGTACCACTCAAGCCTGGCTCAGCACCACTCAAGCCTGGCTCAGCACCACTCAGCACCAGCTCAGCACCAGCACAGCACCACTCACAAAAAGCTCAGCACTACTCAGCACCGCCTCAGCACCACTCAAGACCGGCTAAGCACCACTCAGCACCATTGAGCACCACTCAAGACCAGCTCAGCACCAGGTAGGCACCACTCAAAACGGGCTCAGCACCACTCAGCACCAGCTCAGCACCAATCACAAAAAGCTCAGCACCATTCAGCACCGCCTCAGCACCACCCAAGACCGGCTCAGCACCACTCAGCACCAGCTCAGCACTTCTCAGTAATACATCAGCACCACTCAGCACCAGCTCAGCACAACTCACAAAAAGCTCAGCACCAGTCAGCACCGCCTCAGCACCACTCAAGACCGGCTCAGCACCACTCAGCACCAGCTCAGCACAACTCAGTACCAGCTCAGTACCACTCAAGACCGGCTCAGCACCACTCAAGCCTGCCTGAGCACCACTCAGCACCAGCTCAGCACCTTTCAGTACAAGATCAGCACCACTCAGCACCAGCTCAGCACCACTCACAAAAAGCTCAGCACCACTCAGCACCGCCTCAGCACCACTCAGGACCGTCTCAGCACCATTCAGTACGACGCAGCACCAGCTCAGCACCAGCTCAGCACCACTAAGCACCAGCTCAGCACCACTCAGTACCAGCTCAGTACCACTCAAGCCTGGCTCAGCACCACTCAAGCCTGGCTCAGCACCACTCAGCACCAGCTCTGCAGCAGCTCAGCACCTTTCAGTACAAGACCAGCACCACTCAGTACCAGCTCAGCACCACTCACAAAAAGCTCAGCACTACTCAGCACCGCCTGAGCACCACTCAAGACCAGCTCAGCACCAGGTAGGCACCACTCAAGACGGGCTCAGAACCACTCAGCACCAGCTCAGCACCAATCACAAAAAGCGCAGCACCATTCAGCACCGCCTCAGCACCACGCAAGACCGGCTCAGCACCACTCAGCACCAGCTCAGCACTTCTCAGTAAAACATCAGCACCACTCAGCACCAGCTCAGCACCACTCACAAAAAGCTCAGCACCACTCAGCACCGCCTCAGCACCACTCAAGCCTGGCTCAGCACCACTCAGCACCAGCTCAGCACCAGCTCAGCACCTTTCAGTACAAGATCAGCACCACTCAGCACCAGCTCAGCACCACTCACAAAAAGCTCAGCACCACTCAGCACCGCCTCAAAACCACCCAAGACCGGCTCAGCACCACTCAGCACCACTCAGCACCAGCTCAGCACCAGCTCAGCACCACTCACTACAAGATCAGATTCACTCAGCACCAGCTCAGCACCACTCAGCACCAGCGACGCACCACTCAGCACCAGCTCAGCACCACTCAAGACCAGCTCAGCACCAGGTAAGCACCACTCAAGACCGGCTTAGCACCGCTCAGCACCAGCTCAGCACTTCTCAGTAAAACATCAGCACCACTCAGCACCAGCTCAGCACCTCTCACAAAAAGCTCAGCACCACTCAGCACCGCCTCAGAACCACCCAAGCCTGGCTCAGCACCACTCAGCACCAGCTCAGCACCACTCTGTACCAGCTCAGTACCACTCAAGACCGGCTCAGCACCACTCAAGCCTGGCTCAGCACCACTCAGCACCAGCTCAGCACCAGCTCAGCCCCTTTCAGTACAAGATCAGCACCACTCAGCACCGCCTCAGCACCACTCAAGACCGGCTCACCACCAGCTCAGCACTTCTCAGTAAAACACCAACACCACTCAGCACCAGCTCAGCACCACTCACAAAAAGCTCAGCACCACTCAGCACCGCCTCAGCACCACTAAAGACTGGCTCAGCACCACTCAGCACCAGCTCAGCACCACTCACAAAAAGCTCAGCACCACTCAGCACCGCCTCAGCACCACGAAAGACTGGCTCAGCACCACTCAGCACCAGCTCAGCACCAGCTCAGCACCTTTCAGTACAAGATCAGCACTACTCAGCACCAGCTCACCACCACTCACAAAAAGCTCAGCACCACTCACCACCGCCTCAGCACCACTCAAGACCGGCTCAGCACCTTTCAGCACCACTCAGCACCAGCTCAGCACCAGTCAGTACCAGCTCAGCACCACTCAAGACCGGCTCAGCACCACTCAAGACCAGCTCAGCACCAGGTAGGCACCACTCAAGACGGGTTCAGCACCACTCAGCACCAGCTCAGCACCAATCACAAAAAGCTCAGCACCATTACGCACCGCCTCAGCACCACCCAAGACCGGCTCAGCACCACTCAGCACCAGCTCAGCACCACTCACAAAAAGCTCAGCACCACTCAGCACCGCCTCAGCACCACTAAAGACTGGCTCAGCACCACTCAGCACCAGCTCAGCACCAGCTCAGCACCTTTCAGTACAAGATCAGCACTACTCATCACCAGCTCACCACCACTCACAAAAAGCTCAGCACCACTCACCACCGCCTCAGCACCACTCAAGACCGGCTCAGCACCTTTCAGCACCACTCAGCACCAGCTCAGCACCAGTCAGTACCAGCTCAGCACCACTCAAGACCGGCTCAGCACCACTCAAGCCTTGCTCAGCACCACTCAGCACCAGCTCAGTACCAGCTCAGCACCTTTCAGTACAAGATCAGCACCACTCAGCACCAGCTCAGCACCACTCACAAAAATCTCAGCACCACTCAGCACCTCCTCAGCACCACTCAAGACCGGCTCAGCACCACTGAGCACCATTCAGCACCACTCAAGATTAGCTCAGAACCAGGTAAGCACCACTCAAGACGGGCTCAGCACCACTCAGTACCAGCTCAGCACCAATCACAAAAAGCTCAGCACCATTCAGCACCGCCTCAGCACCACCCAAGACCGGCTCAGCACCACTCAGCACCAGCTCAGCACCACTCACAAAAAGCTCAGCACCACTCAGCGCCAGCTCAGTACCACTCAAGACCGGCTCAGCACCACTCAGCACCAGCTCAGCACTTCTCAGTAAAACATCTGCACCACTCAGCACCAGCTCAGCACCACTCACAAAAAGCTCGGCACCACTCAGCACCGCCTCAGCACCACTCAAGCCTGGCGCAGCACCACTCATCACCAGCTCAGCACCACTCAGTATCAGGTCAGTACCACTCAAGACCAGCTCAGCACCACTCAATCCTGGCTCAGCACCACTCAGCACCAGCTCAGTACCAGCTCAGCACCGTTCAGTACAAGATCAGCACCAGTCAGCACCAGCTCAGCGCCACTCAGCACCAGCTCAGCACCACCTCAGCACCTTTCAGTACAAGATCAGCACCACTCAGCACCAGCTCAGCACCCCTCACAAAAAGCTCAGCACCACTCAGCACGACTCAGCACCGCCTCAGCACCACTCAGCACCACTCAGCACCAGCTCTGCACCACTCAGCACCAGCTCAGCACCGCCTCAGCACCACTCAAGACCGGCTCAGCACCAGCTCAGTACTTCTCAGTAAAACATCAACACCACTCAGCACCAGCTCAGCACCACTCACAAAAAGCTCCGCACCACTCAGCACCGCGTCAGCACCACTAAAGACTGGCTCAGCACCACTCAGCACTAGCTCAGCACCTTTCAGTACAAGATCAGCACCACTCAGCACCAGCTCAGCACCAATCACAAAAAGCTCAGCACCATTCAGCACCGCCTCAGCACCACCCAAGACCGGCTCAGCACCACTCAGCACCAGCTCAGCACCACTCACAAAAAGCTCCGCACCACTCAGCACCGCCTCAGCCCCACCCAAGCCTTGCTCAGCACCACTCAGCACCAGCTCAGCGCAACTCTGTACCAGCTCAGTACCACTCAAGACCGGCTCAGCACCACACAAGCCTGGCTCAGCACCACTCAGCACCAGCTCAGCACCAGCTCAGCACCACTCACAAAAAGCTCAGCACCACTCAGCACCGCCTCAGCACCACTCAAGACCGGCTCAGCACCACTCAGCACCATTGAGCACCACTCAAGACCAGCTCAGCACCAGGTAGGCACCACTCAAGACGGGCTCAGCACCACTCAGCACCAGCTCAGCACCAATCACAAAAAGCTCAGCACCATTCAGCACCGCCTCAGCACCACCCAAGACCGGCTCAGCACCACTCAGCACCAGCTCAGCACTTCTCAGTAATACATCAGCACCACTCAGCACCAGCTCAGCACAACTCACAAAAAGCTCAGCACCACTCAGCACCGCCTCAGCACCACTCAAGACCGGCTCAGCACCATTTAGCACGACTCAGCACCAGCTGACCACCAGCTCAGCCCCACTCACTACAAGATCAGCACCACTCAGCACCAGCTCAGCACCACTCAGCACCATTGAGCACCACTCAAGACCAGCTCAGCCCCAGCTCAGCACCACTCAAGCCTGGCTCAGCACCACTCAGCACCAGCTCAGCACCAATCACAAAAAGCTCAGCACCATTCAGCACCGCCTCAGCACCACCCAAGACCGGCTCAGCACCACTCAGCACCAGCTCAGCACTTCTCAGTAAAACATCAGCACCACTCAGCACCAGCTCAGCACCACTCACAAAAAGCTCAGCACCACTCAGCACCGCCTCAGCACCACTCAAGACCGGCTCAGCACCATTTAGCACGACTCAGCACCAGCTGACCACCAGCTAAGCCCCACTCACTACAAGATCAGCACCACTCAGCACCAGCTCAGCACCACTCAGCACCAGCTCAGCACCACTCAGTACCAGCTCAGTACCACTCAAGACCGGCTCAGCACCACTCAAGCCTGGCTCAGAACCACTCAGCACCAGCTCAGCACCAGCTCAGCACCTTTCAGTACAAGATCAGCACCACTCAGCACCAGCTCAGCACCACTCACAAAAAGCTCAGCACCACTCAGCACCGCCTCACCACCACTCAGGACCGGCTCAGCACCATTCAGCACGACTCAGCACCAGCTCAGCACCAGCTCAGCACCACTCACTACAAGATCAGCACCACTCAGCACCTGCTCAGCACCACTCAGCACCGCGTCAGCACCACTAAAGACTGGCTCAGCACCACTCAGCACCAGCTCAGCACCAGCTCAGCACCTTTCAGTACAAGATCAGCAGCACTCAGCACCAGCTAAGCACCACTCACAAAAAGCTCAGCACCACTCAGCACCGCCTCAGCACCACTCAAGACCGGCTCAGCACCACTCAGCACCATTCAGCACCACTCAAGACTAGCTCAGCACCAGGTAAGCACCACTCAAGACGGGCTCAGCACCACTCAGCACCAGCTCACCACCAATCACAAAAAGCTCAGCACCATTCAGCACCGCCTCAGCACCACCCAAGACCGGCTCAGCACCACTCAGCACCAGCTCAGCACCACTCAAGACCGGCTCAGCACCACTCAGCACCAGCTCCGCACCACTCAAGACCGGCTCAGCACCACTCAGCACCAGCTCAGCACTTCTCAGTAAAGCATCAGCACGACTCAGCACCAGCTCAGAACCACTCACAAAAAGCTCAGCACCACTCAGCACCGCCTCAGCACCACTCAAGCCTGGCTCAGCACCACTCAGCACCAGCTCAGCAACACTCAGTACAAGCTCAGTACCACTCAAGACCGGCTCAGCACCACTCAACCCTGCCTGAGCACCACTCAGCACCAGCTCAGCACCTTTCAGTACAAGATCAGCACCACTCAGCACCAGCTCAGCACCACTCACAAAAAGCTCAGCACCACTCAGCACCGCCTCAGCACCACTCAGGACCGGCTCAGCACCATTCAGTACGACGCAGCACCAGCTCAGCACCAGCTCAGCACCACTCAGCACCAGCTCAGCACCACTCACAATAAGCTCAGCACCACTCAGCACCGCATCAGCACCACCCAAGCCTGGCTCAGCACCACTCAGCACCCGCTCAGCACCTCTCAAAAAAAGCTCAGCACCACTCAGCACCGCCTCAGCACCACTCAAGCCTGGCTCAGCACCACTCAGCACCAGCTCAGCACCAGCTCAGCACCTTTCAGTACAAGATCAGCACCACTCAGCACTAGCTCAGCACCACTCACAAAAAGCTCAGCACCACTCAGCACCGCCTCAGCACCACTCAAGACCGGCTCAGCACCACTCAGCACCATTCAGCACCACTCAAGACCAGCTCAGCACCAGGTAAGCACTACTCAAGACGGGCTCAGCACCACTCAGTACCAGCTCAGCACCAATCACAAAAAGCTCAGCACCATTCAGCACCGCCTCAGCACCACCCAAGACAGGCTCAGCACCACTAAGCAACAGCTCAGCACCACTCACAAAAGGTTCAGCACCACTCAGCACCAGCTCAGCACCACTAGAGACCGGCTCAGCACCAATCAGCACGAGCTCAGCACTTCTCAGTAAAACATCAGCACCACTCAGCACCAGCTCAGCACCTCTCACAAAAAGCTCAGCACCACTCAGCACCGCCTCAGCACCACCCAAGCCTTGCTCAGCACCACTCAGCACCAGCTCAGCACCACTCTGTACCAGCTCAGTACCACTCAAGACCGGCTCAGCACCACTCAAGCCTGGCTCAGCACCACTCAGCACCAGCTCAGCACCAGCTCAGGCCCCTTTCAGTACAAGGTCAGCACCACTCAGCACCGCCTCAGCACCACTCAAGACCGGCTCAGCACCAGCTCAGCACTTCTCAATAAAACACCAACACCACTCAGCACCAGATCAGCACCACTCACAAAAAGCTCAGCACCACTCAGCACCGCCTCAGCACACCTCAAGACCGGCTCAGCACCACTCAGCACCATTCAGCACCACTCAAGACCAGCTCAGCACCAGGTAAGCACCACTCAAGACGGGCTCAGCACCACTCAGTACCAGCTCAGCACCAATCACAAAAAGCTCAGCACCATTCAGCACCGCCTCAGCACCACCCAAGACCGGCTCAGCACCACTCAGCACCAGCTCAGCACCACTCACAAAAAGCTCAGCACCACTCAGCGCCACCTCAGTACCACTCAAGACCGGCTCAGCACCACTCAGCACCAGCTCAGCACTTCTCAGTAAAAAAACAGCACCACTCAGCACCAGCTCAGCACCACTCACAAAAAGCTCAGCACCACTCAGCACCGCCTCAGCACCACTCAAGCCTGGCTCAGCACCACTCAGCACCAGCTCAGCACCAGCTCAGCACCTTTCAGTACAAGATCAGCACCACTCAGCACCAGCTCAGCACCACTCACAAAAAGCTCAGCACCACTCAGCACCGCCTCAAAACCACCCAAGACCGGCTCAGCACCACTCAGCACCACTCAGCACCAGCTCAGCACCAGCTCAGCACCATTCACTACAAGATCAGATTCACTCAGCACCAGCTCAGCACCACTCAGCACCAGCGAAGCACCACTCAGCAACAGCTCAGCACCACTCAAGACCGGCTTAGCACCACTCAACACCAGCTCAGCACTTCTCAGTAAAACATCACAACCACTCGGCACCAGCTCAGCACCACTCACAGTAAGCTCAGCACCACTCAGCACCGCCTCAGCACCACTCAAGCCTGGCTCAGCACCACTCAGCACCAGCTCAGCACCACTCACAAAAAGCTCAGCACCACTCAGCACCGCCTCAGCACCACTCAAGCCTGGCTCAGCACCACTCAGCACCAGCTCAGCTCCAGCTCAGCACCTTTCAGTACAAGATCAGCACCACTCAGCACCAGCTCAGCACCACTCACAAAAAGCTCAGCACCACTCAGCACCGCCTCAGCACCACTCAAGACCGGCTCAGCACCACTCAGCACCATTCAGCACCACTCAAGACCAGCTCAGCACCAGGTAAGCACCACTCAAGACGGGCTCAGCACCACTCAGTACCAGCTCAGCACCAATCACAAAAAGCTCAGCACTATTCAGCACCGCCTCAGCACCTCCCAAGACCGGCTCAGCACCACTCAGCACCAGCTCAGCACTTCTCAGTAAAACATCTGCACCACTCAGCACCAGCTCAGCACCACTCACAAAAAGCTCGGCACCACTCAGCACCGCCTCAGCACCACTCAAGCCTGGCTCAGCAGCACTCATCACCAGCTCAGCACCACTCAGTACCAGGTCAGTACCACTCAAGACCAGCTCAGCACCTCTCAAGCCTGGCTCAGCACCACTCAGCACCAGCTCAGCACCAGCTCAGCACCTTTCAGTACAAGATCAGCACCAGTCAGCACCAGCTCAGCGCCACTCAGCACCAGCTCAGCACCACCTCGGCACCTTTCAGTACAAGATCAGCACCACTCAGCACCAGCTCAGCACCCCTCACAAAAAGCTCAGCACCACTCAGCACGACTCAGCACCGCCTCAGCACCACTCAGCACCACTCAGCACCAGCTCTGCACCACTCAGCACCAGCTCAGCACCGCTCAGCACCAGCTCAGCACCACACAGAACCAGCTCAGTACCACTCAAGACCGGCTCAGCACCACTCAGCACCAGCTCAGCACTTCTCAGTAAAACATCAGCACCACTCAGCACCAGCTCAGCACCACTCACAAAAAGCTCCGCACCACTCAGCACCGCCTCAGCACCACCCAAGCCTGGCTCAGCACCACTCAGCACCAGCTCAGCACCACTCTGTACCATCTCAGTACCTCTCAAGACCGGCTCAGCACCACTCAAGACCGGCTCAGCACCAGCTCAGTACTTCTCAGTAAAACATCAACACCACTCAGCACCAGCTCAGCACCACTCACAAAAAGCTCAGCACCACTCAGCACCGCGTCAGCACCACTAAAGACTGGCTCAGCACCACTCAGCACCAGCTCAGCACCTTTCAGTACAAGGTCAGCACCACTCAGCACCAGCTCAACACCACTCACAAAAAGCTCAGCACCACTCAGCACCGCCTCAGCACCACTCAAGAGCGGCTCAGCACCACTCAGCACCATTCAGCACCACACAAGACCAGCTCAGCACCAGGTAAGCACCACTCAAGACGGGCTCAGCACCACTCAGCACCAGCTCAGCACCACTCACAAAAAGCTCAGCACCACTCAGCGCCAGCTCAGCACCACTCAAGACCGGCTCAGCACCACTCAGCACCAGCTCAGCACTTCTCAGTAAAACATCAGCACCACTCAGCACCAGCTCAGCACCACTCACAAAAAGCTCAGCACCACTCAAGCTTGGCTCAGCACCACTCAGCACCAGCTCAGCACAACTCATCACCAGCTCAGCACCACTCAGTACCAGGTCAGTACCACTCAAGACCGGCTCAGCACCACTCAAGCCTGGCTCAGCACCACTCAGCACCAGCTCAGCACCAGCTCAGCACCGTTCAGTACAAGATCAGCACCAGTCAGCACCAGCTCAGCGCCACTCAGCACCAGCTCAGCACCACCTCAGCACCTTTCAGTACAAGATCAGCACCACTCAGCACCAGCTCAGCACCCCTCACAAAAAGCTCAGCACCACTCAGCACGACTCAGCACCGCCTCAGCACCACTCAGCACCACTCAGCACCAGCTCTGCACCACTCAGCACCAGCTCAGCACCGCTCAGCACCAGCTCAGCACCACACAGAACCAGCTCAGTACCACTCAAGACCGGCTCAGCACCACTCAGCACCAGCTCAGCACTTCTCAGTAAAACAGCAGCACCACTCAGCACCAGCTCAGTACAACTCACAAAAAGCTCAGCACCACTCAGCACCGCCTCAGCACCACTCAAGACCGGCTCAGCACCACTCAGCACCAGCTCAGCACCACTCAGTACCAGCTCAGTACCACTCAAGACCGGCTCAGCACCACTCAAGCCTGCCTGAGCACCACTCAGCACCAGCTCAGCACCTTTCAGTACAAGATCAGCACCACTCAGCACCAGCTCAGCACCACTCACAAAAAGCTCCGCACCACTCAGCACCGCCTCAGCACCACCCAAGCCTGGCTCAGCACCACTCAGCACCAGCTCAGCACAACTCTGTACCAGCTCAGTACCACTCAAGACCGGCTCAGCACCACACAAGACCGGCTCAGCACCACTCAGCACCATTGAGCACCACTCAAGACCAGCTCAGCACCAGGTAGGCACCACTCAAGACGGGCTAGGCACCACTCAGCACCAGCTCAGCACCAATCACAAAAAGCTCAGCACCACTCAGCACCGCGTCAGCACCACTCAGGACCGGCTCAGCACCATTCAGTACGACGCAGCACCAGCTCAGCACCAGCTCAGCACCACTCAGCACCAGCTCAGCACCACTCAGTACCAGCTCAGTACCACTCAAGCCTGGCTCAGCACCACTCAAGCCTGGCTCAGCACCACTCAGCACCAGCTCAGCACCAGCACAGCACCACTCACAAAAAGCTCAGCACTACTCAGCACCGCCTCAGCACCACTCAAGACCGGCTAAGCACCACTCAGCACCATTGAGCACCACTCAAGACCAGCTCAGCACCAGGTAGGCACCACTCAAAACGGGCTCAGCACCACTCAGCACCAGCTCAGCACCAATCACAAAAAGCTCAGCACCATTCAGCACCGCCTCAGCACCACCCAAGACCGGCTCAGCACCACTCAGCACCAGCTCAGCACTTCTCAGTAATACATCAGCACCACTCAGCACCAGCTCAGCACCACTCACAAAAAGCTCAGCACCACTCAGCACCGCCTCAGCACCACTCAAGACCGGCTCAGCACCACTCAGCACCAGCTCAGCACCACTCAGTACCAGCTCAGTACCACTCAAGACCGGCTCAGCACCACTCAAGCCTGCCTGAGCACCACTCAGCACCAGCTCAGCACCTTTCAGTACAAGATCAGCACCACTCAGCACCAGCTCAGCACCACTCACAAAAAGCTCAGCACCACTCAGCACCGCCTCAGCACCACTCAGGACCGGCTCAGCACCATTCAGTACGACGCAGCACCAGCTCAGCACCAGCTCAGCACCACTAAGCACCAGCTCAGCACCACTCAGTACCAGCTCAGTACCACTCAAGCCTGGCTCAGCACCACTCAAGCCTGGCTCAGCACCACTCAGCACCAGCTCTGCAGCAGCTCAGCACCTTTCAGTACAAGACCAGCACCACTCAGTACCAGCTCAGCACCACTCCCAAAAAGCTCAGCACTACTCAGCACCGCCTGAGCACCACTCAAGACCAGCTCAGCACCAGGTAGGCACCACTCAAGACGGGCTCAGAACCACTCAGCACCAGCTCAGCACCAATCACAAAAAGCGCAGCACCATTCAGCACCGCCTCAGCACCACGCAAGACCGGCTCAGCACCACTCAGCACCAGCTCAGCACTTCTCAGTAATACATCAGCACCACTCAGCACCAGCTCAGCACCACTCACAAAAAGCTCAGCACCACTCAGCACCGCCTCAGCACCACTCAAGCCTGGGTCAGCACCACTCAGCACCAGCTCAGCACCAGCTGAGCACCTTTCAGTACAAGATCAGCACCACTCAGCACCAGCTCAGCACCACTCACAAAAAGCTCAGCACCACTCAGCACCGCCTCAAAACCACCCAAGACCGGCTCAGCACCACTCAGCACCACTCAGCACCAGCTCAGCACCAGCTCAGCACCACTCACTACAAGATCAGATTCACTCAGTACCAGCTCAGCACCACTCAGCACCAGCGACGCACCACTCAGCACCAGCTCAGCACCACTCAAGACCAGCTCAGCACCAGGTAAGCAGCACTCAAGACCGGCTTAGCACCGCTCAGCACCAGCTCAGCACTTCTCAGTAAAACATCAGCACCACTCAGCACCAGCTCAGCACCTCTCACAAAAAGCTCAGCACCACTCAGCACCGCCTCAGAACCACCCAAGCCTGGCTCAGCACCACTCAGCACCAGCTCAGCACCACTCTGTATCAGCTCAGTACCACTCAAGACCGGCTCAGCACCACTCAAGCCTGGCTCAGCACCACTCAGCACCAGCTCAGCACCAGCTCAGCCCCTTTCAGTACAAGATCAGCACCACTCAGGACCGCCTCAGCACCACTCAAGACCGGCTCACCACCAGCTCAGCACTTCTCAGTAAAACACCAACACCACTCAGCACCAGCTCAGCACCACTCACAAAAAGCTCAGCACCACTCAGCACCGCCTCAGCACCACTAAAGACTGGCTCAGCACCACTCAGCACCAGCTCAGCACCACTCACAAAAAGCTCAGCACCACTCAGCACCGCCTCAGCACCACGAAAGACTGGCTCAGCACCACTCAGCACCAGCTCAGCACCAGCTCAGCACCTTTCAGTACAAGATCAGCACTACTCAGCACCAGCTCACCACCACTCACAAAAAGCTCAGCACCACTCACCACCGCCTCAGCACCACTCAAGACCGGCTCAGCACCTTTCAGCACCACTCAGCACCAGCTCAGCACCAGTCAGTACCAGCTCAGCACCACTCAAGACCGGCTCAGCACCACTCAAGACCAGCTCAGCACCAGGTAGGCACCACTCAAGACGGGTTCAGCACCACTCAGCACCAGCTCAGCACCAATCACAAAAAGCTCAGCACCATTACGCACCGCCTCAGCACCACCCAAGACCGGCTCAGCACCACTCAGCACCAGCTCAGCATCACTCACAAAAAGCTCAGCACCACGCAGCACCGCCTCAGCACCACTAAAGACTGGCTCAGCACCACTCAGCACCAGCTCAGCACCAGCTCAGCACCTTTCAGTACAAGATCAGCACTACTCAGCACCAGCTCACCACCACTCACAAAAAGCTCAGCACCACTCACCACCGCCTCAGCACCACTCAAGACCGGCTCAGCACCTTTCAGCACCACTCAGCACCAGCTCAGCACCAGTCAGTACCAGCTCAGCACCACTCAAGACCGGCTCAGCACCACTCAAGCCTGGCTCAGCACCACTCAGCACCAGCTCAGTACCAGCTCAGCACCTTTCAGTACAAGATCAGCACCACTCAGCACCAGCTCAGCACCACTCACAAAAAGCTCAGCACCACTCAGCACCTCCTCAGCACCACTCAAGACCGGCTCAGCACCACTGAGCACCATTCAGCACCACTCAAGATTAGCTCAGAACCAGGTAAGCACCACTCAAGACGGGCTCAGCACCACTCAGTACCAGCTCAGCACCAATCACAAAAAGCTCAGCACCATTCAGCACCGCCTCAGCAACACCCAAGACCGGCTCAGCACCACTCAGCACCAGCTCAGCACCACTCACAAAAAGCTCAGCACCACTCAGCGCCAGCTCAGTACCACTCAAGACCGGCTCAGCACCACTCAGCACCAGCTCAGCACTTCTCAGTAAAACATCTGCACCACTCAGCACCAGCTCAGCACCACTCACAAAAAGCTCGGCACCACTCAGCACCGCCTCAGCACCACTCAAGCCTGGCGCAGCACCACTCATCACCAGCTCAGCACCACTCAGTATCAGGTCAGTACCACTCAAGACCAGCTCAGCACCACTCAATCCTGGCTCAGCACCACTCAGCACCAGCTCAGTACCAGCTCAGCACCGTTCAGTACAAGATCAGCACCAGTCAGCACCAGCTCAGCGCCACTCAGCACCAGCTCAGCACCACCTCAGCACCTTTCAGTACAAGATCAGCACCACTCAGCACCAGCTCAGCACCCCTCACAAAAAGCTCAGCACCACTCAGCACGACTCAGCACCGCCTCAGCACCACTCAGCACCACTCAGCACCAGCTCTGCACCACTCAGCACCAGCTCAGCACCGCCTCAGCACCACTCAAGACCGGCTCAGCACCAGCTCAGTACTTCTCAGTAAAACATCAACACCACTCAGCACCAGCTCAGCACCACTCACAAAAAGCTCAGCACCACTCAGCACCGCGTCAGCACCACTAAAGACTGGCTCAGCACCACTCAGCACCAGCTCAGCACTAGCTCAGCACCTTTCAGTACAAGATCAGCACCACTCAGCACCAGCTCAGCACCAATCACAAAAAGCTCAGCACCATTCAGCACCGCCTCAGCACCACCCAAGACCGGCTCAGCACCACTCAGCACCAGCTCAGCACCACTCACAAAAAGCTCAGCACCACTCAGCGCCAGCTCAGCACCACTCAAGACCGGCTCAGCACCACTCAGCACCAGCTCAGCACTTCTCAGTAAAACATCAGCACCACTCAGCACCAGCTCCGCACCACTCACAAAAAGCTCCGCACCACACAGCACCGCCTCAGCACCACCCAAGCCTGGCTCAGCACCACTCAGCACCAGCTCAGCACAACTCTGTACCAGCTCAGTACCACTCAAGACCGGCTCAGCACCACACAAGCCTGGCTCAGCACCACTCAGCACCAGCTCAGCACCAGCTCAGCACCACTCACAAAAAGCTCAGCACCACTCAGCACCGCCTCAGCACCACTCAAGACCGGCTCAGCACCACTCAGCACCATTGAGCACCACTCAAGACCAGCTCAGCACCAGGTAGGCACCACTCAAGACGGGCTCAGCACCACTCAGCACCAGCTCAGCACCAATCACAAAAAGCTCAGCACCATTCAGCACCGCCTCAGCACCACCCAAGACCGGCTCAGCACCACTCAGCACCAGCTCAGCACTTCTCAGTAAAACATCAGCACCACTCAGCACCAGCTCAGCACCACTCACAAAAAGCTCAGCACCACTCAGCACCGCCTCAGCACCACTCAAGACCGGCTCAGCACCATTTAGCACGACTCAGCACCAGCTGACCACCAGCTAAGCCCCACTCACTACAAGATCAGCACCACTCAGCACCAGCTCAGCACCACTCAGCACCAGCTCAGCACCACTCAGTACCAGCTCAGTACCACTCAAGACCGGCTCAGCACCACTCAAGCCTGGCTCAGAACCACTCAGCACCAGCTCAGCACCAGCTCAGCACCTTTCAGTACAAGATCAGCACCACTCAGCACAAGCTCAGCACCACTCACAAAAAGCTCAGCACCACTCAGCACCGCCTCAGCACCACTCAGGACCGGCTCAGCACCATTCAGCACGACTCAGCACCAGCTCAGCACCAGCTCAGCACCACTCACTACAAGATCAGCACCACTCAGCACCTGCTCAGCACCACTCAACGCCAGCTCAGCACCACTCAGTACCAGCTCAGTACCACTCAAGACCGGCTCAGCACCACTCAAGCCTGGCTCAGCACCAGCTCAGCACCAGCTCAGCACCAGCTCAGCACCTTTCAGTACAAGATCAGCAGCACTCAGCACCAGCTAAGCACCACTCACAAAAAGCTCAGCACCACTCAGCACCGCCTCAGCACCACTCAAGACCGGCTCAGCACCACTCAGCACCATTCAGCACCACTCAAGACTAGCTCAGCACCAGGTAAGCACCACTCAAGACGGGCTCAGCACCACTCAGCACCAGCTCACCACCAATCACAAAAAGCTCAGCACCATTCAGCACCGCCTCAGCACCACCCAAGACCGGCTCAGCACCACTCAGCACCAGCTCAGCACCACTCACAAAAAGCTCAGCACCACTCAGCACCAGCTCCGCACCACTCAAGACCGGCTCAGCACCACTCAGCACCAGCTCAGCACTTCTCAGTAAAACATCAGCACGACTCAGCACCAGCTCAGAACCACTCACAAAAAGCTCAGCACCACTCAGCACCGCCTCAGCACCACTCAAGCCTGGCTCAGCACCACTCAGCACCAGCTCAGCACCACTCAGTACAAGCTCAGTACCACTCAAGACCGGCTCAGCACCACTCAACCCTGCCTGAGCACCACTCAGCACCAGCTCAGCACCTTTCAGTACAAGATCAGCACCACTCAGCACCAGCTCAGCACCACTCACAAAAAGCTCAGCACCACTCAGCACCGCCTCAGCACCACTCAGGACCGGCTCAGCACCATTCAGTACGACGCAGCACCAGCTCAGCACCAGCTCAGCACCACTCAGCACCAGCTCAGCACCACTCACAATAAGCTCAGCACCACTCAGCACCGCATCAGCACCACTCAAGCCTGGCTCAGCACCACTCAGCACCCGCTCAGCACCACTCACAAAAAGCTCAGCACCACTCAGCACCGCCTCAGCACCACTCAAGCCTGGCTCAGCACCACTCAGCACCAGCTCAGCACCAGCTCAGCACCTTTCAGTACAAGATCAGCAGCACTCAGCACCAGCTCAGCACCACTCACAAAAAGCTCAGCACCACTCAGCACCGCCTCAGCACCACTCAAGACCGGCTCAGCACCACTCAGCACCATTCAGCACCACTCAAGACCAGCTCAGCACCAGGTAAGCACCACTCAAGACGGGCTCAGCACCACTCAGTACCAGCTCAGCACCAATCACAAAAAGCTCAGCACCATTCAGCACCGCCTCAGCACCACCCAAGACAGGCTCAGCACCACTAAGCAACAGCTCAGCACCACTCACAAAAGGTTTAGCACCACTCAGCACCAGCTCAGCACCACTCAAGACCGGCTCAGCACCAATCAGCACGAGCTCAGCACTTCTCAGTAAAAAATCAGCACCACTCAGCACCAGCTCAGCACCTCTCACAAAAAGCTCAGCACCACTCAGCACCGCCTCAGCACCACCCAAGCCTGGCTCAGCACCACTCAGCACCAGCTCAGCACCACTCTGTACCAGCTCAGTACCACTCAAGACCGGCTCAGCACCACTCAAGCCTGGCTCAGCACCACTCAGCACCAGCTCAGCACCAGCTCAGGCCCCTTTCAGTACAAGGTCAGCACCACTCAGCACCGCCTCAGCACCACTCAAGACCGGCTCAGCACCAGCTCAGCACTTCTCAATAAAACACCAACACCACTCAGCACCAGATCAGCACCACTCACAAAAAGCTCAGCACCACTCAGCACCGCCTCAGCACACCTCAAGACCGGCTCAGCACCACTCAGCACCATTCAGCACCACTCAAGACCAGCTCAGCACCAGGTAAGCACCACTCAAGACGGGCTCAGCACCACTCAGTACCAGCTCAGCACCAATCACAAAAAGCTCAGCACCATTCAGCACCGCCTCAGCACCACCCAAGACCGGCTCAGCACCACTCAGCACCAGCTCAGCACCACTCACAAAAAGCTCAGCACCACTCAGCGCCACCTCAGTACCACTCAAGACCGGCTCAGCACCACTCAGCACCAGCTCAGCACTTCTCAGTAAAAAAACAGTACCACTCAGCACCAGCTCAGCACCACTCACAAAAAGCTCAGCACCACTCAGCACCGCCTCAGCACCACTCAAGCCTGGCTCAGCACCACTCAGCACCAGCTCAGCACCAGCTCAGCACCTTTCAGTACAAGATCAGCACCACTCAGCACCAGCTCAGCACCACTCACAAAAAGCTCAGCACCACTCAGCACCGCCTCAAAACCACCCAAGACCGGCTCAGCACCACTCAGCACCACTCAGCACCAGCTCAGCACCAGCTCAGCACCACTCACTACAAGATCAGATTCACTCAGCACCAGCTCAGCACCACTCAGCACCAGCGAAGCACCACTCAGCACCAGCTCAGCACCACTCAAGACCGGCTTAGCACCACTCAGCACCAGCTCAGCACTTCTCAGTAAAACATCACAACCACTCGGCACCAGCTCAGCACCACTCACAGTAAGCTCAGCACCACTCAGCACCGCCTCAGCACCACTCAAGCCTGGCTCAGCACCACTCAGCACCAGCTCAGCACCACTCACAAAAAGCTCAGCACCACTCAGCACCGCCTCAGCACCACTCAAGCCTGGCTCAGCACCACTCAGCACCAGCTCAGCTCCAGCTCAGCACCTTTCAGTACAAGATCAGCACCACTCAGCACCAGCTCAGCACCACTCACAAAAAGCTCAGCACCACTCAGCACCGCCTCAGCACCACTCAAGACCGGCTCAGCACCACTCAGCACCATTCAGCACCACTCAAGACCAGCTCAGCACCAGGTAAGCACCATTCAAGACGGGCTCAGCACCACTCAGTACCAGCTCAGCACCAATCACAAATAGCTCAGCACCATTCAGCACCGCCTCAGCACCACCCAAGACGGGCTCAGCACCATTAAGCAACAGCTCAGCACCACTCACAAAAAGCTCAGCACCACTCAGCACCAGCTCAGCACCACTCAAGACCGGCTTAGCACCGCTCAGCACCAGCTCAGCACTTCTCAGTAAAACATCAGCACCACTCAGCACCAGCTCAGCACCTCTCACAAAAAGCTCAGCACCACTCAGCACCGCCTCAGAACCACCCAAGCCTGGCTCAGCACCACTCAGCACCAGCTCAGCACCACTCTGTACCAGCTCAGTACCACTCAAGACCGGCTCAGCACCACTCAAGCCTGGCTCAGCACCACTCAGCACCAGCTCAGCACCAGGTCAGCCCCTTTCAGTACAAGATCAGCACCACTCAGCACCGCCTCAGCACCACTCAAGACCGGCTCAGCACCAGCTCAGCACTTCTCAGTAAAACACCAACACCACTCAGCACCAGCTCAGCACCACTCACAAAAAGCTCAGCACCACTGAGCACCGCGTCAGCACCACTAAAGACTGGCTCAGCACCACTCAGCACCAGCTCAGCACCAGCTCAGCACCTTTCAGTACAAGATCAGCACCACTCAGCGCCAGCTCAGCACCACTCACAAAAAGTTCAGCACCACTCAGCAGCGCCTCAGCACCACCCAAGACCGGCTCAGCACCACTCAGCACCATTGAGCACCACTCAAGACCAGCTCAGGACCAGGTAGGCACCACTGAAGACGGGTTCAGCACCACTCAGCACCAGCTCAGCACCAATCACAAAAAGCTCAGCACCATTACGCACCGCCTCAGCACCACCCAAGACCGGCTCAGCACCACTCAGCACCAGCTCAGCACTTCTCAGTAAAACATCAGCACCACTCAGCACCAGCTCAGCACCACTCACAAAAAGCTCAGCACCACTCAGCACCGCCTCAGCACCACTAAAGACTGGCTCAGCACCACTCAGCACCAGCTCAGCACCAGCTCAGCACCTTTCCGTACAAGATCAGCACTACTCAGCACCAGCTCAGCACCACTCACAAAAAGCTCAGCACCACTCACCACCGCCTCAGCACCACTCAAGACCGGCTCAGCACCTTTCAGCACGACTCAGCACCAGATCAGCACCAGCTCAGCACCACTCACTACAAGATGAGCACCACTCAGCACCAACTCAGCACCACTCAGCACCAGCTCAGCACGAGTCAGTACCAGCTCAGCACCACTCAAGACCGGCTCAGCACCACTCAAGCCTGGCTCAGCACCACTCAGCACCAGCTCAGCACCAGCTCAGCACCTTTCAGTACAAGATCAGCACCACTCAGCACCTGCTCAGCACCACTCACAAAAAGCTCAGCACCACTCAGCACCGCCTCAGCACCACTCAAGACCGGCTCAGCACCATTGAGCACCATTCAGCACCACTCAAGATTTGCTCAGAACCAGGTAAGCACCACTCAAGACGGGCTCAGCACCACTCAGTACCAGCTCAGCACCAATCACAAAAAGCTCAGCACCATTCAGCACCGCCTCAGCACCACCCAAGACCGGCTCAGCACCACTCAGCACCAGCTCAGCACCACTCACAAAAAGCTCAGCACCACTCTGCGCCAGCTCAGCACCACTCAAGACCGGCTCAGCACCACTCAGCACCAGCTCAGCACTTCTCAGTAAAACATCTGCACCACTCAGCACCAGCTCAGCACCACTCACAAAAAGCTCGGCACCACTCAGCACCGCCTCAGCACCACTCAAGCCTGGCTCAGCACCACTCATCACCAGCTCAGCACCACTCAGTACCAGGTCAGTACCACTCAAGACCAGCTCAGCACCACTCAAGCCTGGCTAAGCACCACTCAGCACCAGCTCAGTACCAGCTCAGCACCGTTCAGTACAAGATCAGCACCAGTCAGCACCAGCTCAGCGCCACTAAGTACCAGCTCAGCACCACTCACAAAAAGCTCAGCACCACTCAGCACCGCCTCAGCACCACCCAAGCCTGGCTCAGCACCACTCAGCACCAGCTCAACAGCAGCTAAGCACCTTTCAGTACAAGATCAGCACCACTTAGCACCAGATCAGCACCACTCACAAAAAGCTCAGGACCACTCAGCAGCGCCTCAGCACCACTCAAGACCGGCTCAGCACCACTCAGCACCAGCTCAGCACCACTCTGTACCAGCTCAGCACCACTCAGCACCGCCTCAGCACACCTCAAGACTGGCTCAGCACCACTCAGCACCAGCTCAGCACCAGCTGAGCACCGTTCAGTACAAGATCAGCACCACTCAGCACCAGCTCAGCACCACTCAGTACCTGCTCAGCACCACTCAAGCCTGGCTCAGCACCACTCAGCACCGCCTCAGCACCACTCAAGACCGGCTCAGCACCACTCAGCACAATTCAGCACCACTCAAGACCAGCTCAGCACCAGGTAAGCACCACTCAAGACGGGCTCAGCACCACTCAGCACCAGCTCAGCACTTCTCAGTAAAACATCAGCACCACTCAGCACCAGCTCAGGACCACTCACAAAAAGCTCAGCACCGCTCAGCACCGCCTCTGCACCACTCAGCCCTCTGTGCAACCCCTAGAAACGACAGGAGATGTTTAGTGAGCAGCAACGTTTTCTCCTTGCGAGACATAGTGAAAAAGCTATTTCCTTAGATGTAGGTGACAAGAAACACTTACTGCAGTGCACTGAGAAACTAATTGCTACACAGCACTGGGATTGTGTTAGCAGCTTGCACAGTGATAGAAAACAGTACTTTCTCACTCTCTTGCCTTTCCCTTCACATTAATACTTGAAAGGAAGGCGTCTTAGACAACTTTCTTTTTCTTGTTGCAAAACACTCTGCAGCCTTCTGTGCAACTTCTAGAACACGATAGGGGATGTTTAGTGAGCAGGAATGTTTTCTCCTTGCGAGACATAGTGAAAAAGCTATTTTCTTAGATGTAGGTAACAAGAAACACTTACTGCAGTTCAGTGACAAGCGACTTGCTACACAGCACTGGGATTGTGTTAGCAGCTTGCAAAGTGATAGAAAACAGTACTATCCCACTCTCTTGCCTTTCCCTTCACATTAATACTTGAAAGGATGGCGTCTTGGACAACTTTCTTTTTCTTGTTAGAAAACACTCTGCAGCCCTCAGTGCAACTACTAGAACACGATAGGAGATGTTTAGTGAGCAGGAAGGTTTTCTCCTTGCGAGACATAGTGAAAAAGCTTTTTCCTTAGATGTAGGTAACAAGAAACACTTACTGCAGAGCACTGACAACCTAATTGCTACACAGCACTGGGATTGTGTTTGCAGCTTGCACAGTGATAGAAAACAGTACTTTCCCACTCTCTTGCCTTTCCCTTCACATTAATACTTGAAAGGAAGGCATCTTAGACAACTTTCTTTTTCTTGCTTCAAAACACCCTGCAGCCCTCTGTGCAACATCTACAACACGATGGAAGTTGTTTAGTGAGCAGGAACGTTTTCTCCTTGCGAGACATAGTGAAAAAGCTATTTGCTTAGATGTAGGTAACAAGAAACACTTACTGCAGTGCACTGAAAAGCTAATTGCTACACAGCACTGGGATTGTGTTAGCAGCTTGTACAGTGATAGAAAACAGTACTTTCTCACTCTCTTGCTTTGCCCTTCACATTAATACTTGAAAGAAAGGCTTCTTAGACAACTTTCTTTTTCTTGTTGCAAAACACACTGCAGCCCTCTGTGCAACTTCTAGAACACGATAGGAGATGTTTAGTGAGAAGGAACGTTTTCTCCTTGCGAGACATAGTGAAAAAGCTATTTGCTTAGATGTAGGTAACAAGAAACACTTACTGCAGTACACTGACAAGCTAATTGCTACACAGCTCTGAGATTGTGTTAGCAGCTTGCAAAGTGATAGAAAACAGTACTTTCCCACTCTCTTGCCTTTCCCTTCACATTAATACTTGAAAGGAAGGCGTCTTAGACAACTTTCTTTTTCTTGTAGCTAAAAAACTCTGCAGCCCTCTGTGCAATCCCTAGAACACGACAGGAGATGTGTAGTGAGCAGGAACGTTTTCTCCTTGCGAGACATAGTGAAAATGCTTTTTGCTTAGATGTACGTAACAAGAAACACTTACTGCAGTGCACTGACAAGCTAATTGCTACACAGCACTGAGATTGTGTTAGCAGTTTGTAAAGCGATAGAAAACAGCACTTTCCCACTCTCTTGCCTTTCCCTTCACATTAATACTTGAAAGGAAGGCGTCTTGGACAACTTTCTTTTTCTTGTTACAAAACACTCTGCAGTCCTCAGTGCAACTTCTAGAACACGATAGGAGATGTTTTGTGAGCAGCAACGTTTTCTCCTTGCGAGACATAGTGAAAAAGCTTTTTGCTTAGATGTAGGTAACAAGAAACAGTTACTGCAGTGCACTGACAAGCTAATTGCTACACAGGTCTGGGATTGTGTTAGCAGCTTGCACAGTGATAGAAAACAGTACTTTCCCACTCTCTTGCCTTTCCGTTCACATTAATACTTGAAAGGAAGGCGTCTTAGACAACTTTATTTTCTTGTTGCAAAACACTCTGCAGCCCTCTGTACAACTTCTAGAACACGATAGGAGATGTTTAGTGAGCAGGAAGGTTTTCTCCTTGCGAGACATAATGAAAAAGCTTTTTGCTTAGATGTAGGTAACAAGAAACACTTACTGCAGTGCACTGACAAGCTAATTGCTACACAGCTCTGGGATTGTGTTAGCAGCTTGCAAAGTGATATAAAACAGTACTTTCCCACTCTCTTGCCTTTCCCTTCACATTAATACTTGAAAAGAAGGCGACTTAGACAACTTTCTTTTTCTTGCTTCAAAAAACTCTGCAGCCCTCTGTGCAACATCTGCAACACGATGGAAGATGTTTAGTGAGCAGGAGCGTTTTCTCCTTGCGAGACATAGTGAAAAAGCTATTTGCTTAGATGTAGGTAACAGGAAAGGCTTACTGCAGTGCACTGACAAGCTAATTGCTACACAGCACTGGTATTGTGTACGCAGCTTGCACAGTGATAGAAAACAGTACTTTCCCACTCTCTTGCCTTTCCCTTCACATTCATACTTGAAAGGAAGGCGTCTTAGACAACTTTCTTTTTTTTGTTGCAAAACACACTACAGCCTTCAGTGCAACTTCTACAACACGATAGAAGTTGTTTAGTGAGCAACAATGTTTTCTCCTTGCGAGACATAGTGAAAAAGCTTTTTGCTTAGATGTAGGTAACAAGAAACACTTACTGCAGTGCACTGACAAGCTGATTGCTACACAGCACTAGGATTGTCTTTGCAGCTTACAAAGTGATAGAAAACAGTACTTTCCACTCTCTTGCCTTTCCCTTCACATTAATACTTGAAAGCACGGCCCCTTAGACAACTTTCTTTTTCTTGTTACAAAAAACTCTGCAGCCCTCTGTGCAATCCCTAGTACACGACAGGAGATGTTTAGTGAGCAGGAACGTTTTCTCCTTGCGAAACATAGTGAAAAAGCTTTTTGCTTAGATGTAGGTAACAAGAAACACTTACTGCAGTGCACTGACAAGCTAATTGCTACACCGCACTGGGATTGTGTTTCAAGCTTGCAAAGTGATAGAAAACAGTACTTTGCCACTCTCTTGCCTTTCCCTTCTCATTAATACTTGAAAGCACGGCGTCTTAGACAACTTTCTTTTTCTTGTTGCAAAACACACTGCAGCCCTCTGTGCAACTTCTAGAACACGATAGGCGATTTTTAGTGAGCAGGAACGTTTTCTCCTTGCGAGACATAGTGAAAAAGCTATTTGCTTAGATTTAGGTAACAAGAAACACTTACTGCAGTACACTGACAAGCTAATTGCTACACAGCACTGGGATTGTGTTAGCAGCTTGCACAGTGATAGAAAACAGTACTTTCCCACTCTCTTGCCTTTCCCTTCACATTAATACTTGAAAGGAAGGCTTCTTAGACAACTTTCTTTTTCTTGTTGCAAAACACACTGCAGCCCTCAGTGCAACTTCTAGAACATGATAGGAGATGTTTAGTGAGCAGGAACGTTTTCTCCTTGCGAGACATAGTGAAAAAGCTATTTGCTTAGATGTAGGTAACAAGAAACACTTACTGCAGTACACCGACAAGCTAATTGCTACACAGCACTGAGATTGTGTTAGCAGCTTGCAAAGTGATAGAAAACAGTACTTTCCCACTCTCTTGCCTTTCCCTTCACATTAATACTTGAAAGGAAGGCTTCTTAGACAATTTCTTTTTCTTGTAGCTAAAAAACTCTGCAGCCCTCTGTGCAATCCCTAGAACACGACAGGAGATGTGTAGTGAGCAGGAACGTTTTCTCCTTGCGAGACATAGTGAAAAAGCTTTTTTCTTAGATGTAGGTAACAAGAAACAGTTACTGTAGTGCACTGACAAGCTAATTGCTACACCGGTCTGGGATTGTGTTAGCAGCTTGCACAGTGATAGAAAACAGTACTTTCCCACTCTCTTGCCTTTCCCTTCACATTAATACTTGAAAGGAAGGCTTCTTAGGGAACTTTCTTTTTCTTGTTGCAAAACACACTGCAGCCCTCTGTGCAACTTCTAGAACACGATAGGAGATGTTTAGTGAGCAGGAACGTTTTCTCCTTGCGAGACATAGTGAAAAAGCTATTTGCTTAGATGTAGGTAACAAGAAACACTTACTGCAGTACACTGACAAGCTAATTGCTACACAGCACTGAGATTGTGTTAGCAGCTTGCAAAGTGATAGAAAACAGTACTTTCCCACTCTCTTGCCTTTCCCTCCACATTAATACTTGAAAGGAAGGCGTCTTAGACAACTTTCTTTTTCTTGTTGCTAAAAAACTCTGCAGCCCTCTGTGCAATCCCTAGAACACGACAGGAGATGTCTAGTGAGCAGGAACGTTTTCTCCTTGCGAGACATAGTGAAAAAGCTATTTGCTAAGATGTAGGTAACAAGAAACAGTTACGGCAGTACACTGAGAAGCTAATTGCTACACAGCACTGCGATTGTGTTAGCAGCTTGCACAGTGATAGAAAACAGTACTTTCCCACTCTCTTGCCTTTCCCTTCACATTAATACCTGAAAGGAAGGTTTCTTAGACAACTTTCTTTTTCTTGTTGCAAAACACACTGCAGCCCTCTGTGCAACTTCTACAACACGATGGAAGTTGTTTAGTGAGAAGGAGCGTTTTCTCCTTGCGAGACATAGTGAAAAAGCTTTTTGCTTAGATGTAGGTAACAAGAAACACTTACTGCAGTGCACTGACAAGCTAATTGCTACACAGCACTGGGATTGTGTTTCAAGCTTGCACAGTGATAGAAAACAGTACTTTCCCACTCTCTTGCCTTTCCCTTCTCATTAATACTTGAAAGCACGGCGTCTTAGACAACTTTCTTTTTCTTGTTGCAAAACACACTGCAGCCCTCTGTGCAACTTCTAGAACACGATAGGCGATTTTTAGTGAGCAGGAACGTTTTCTCCTTGCGAGACATAGTGAAAAAGCTATTTGCTTAGATGTAGGTAACAGGAAACACTTACTGCAGTACACTGACAAGCTAATTGCTACACAGCACTGGGATTGTGTTAGCAGCTTGCACAGTGATAGAAAACAGTACTTTCCCACTCTCTTGCCTTTCCCTTCACATTAATACTTGAAAGGAAGGCTTCTTAGACAACTTTCTTTTTCTTGTTGCAAAAAACTCTGCAGCCCTCTGTGCAACTTCTAGAACACGATGGAAGTTGTTTAGTGAGCAGGAACGTTTTCTCCTTGCGAGACATAGTGAAAAAGCTATTTGCTTAGATGTAGGTAACAAGAAACACTTACTGCAGTACACCGACAAGCTAATTGCTACACAGCACTGAGATTGTGTTAGCAGCTTGCAAAGTGATAGAAAACAGTACTTTCCCACTCTCTTGCCTTTCCCTTCACATTAATACTTGAAAGGAAGGCGTCTTAGACAACTTTCTTTTTCTTGTAGCTAAAAAACTCTGCAGCCCTCTGTGCAATCCCTAGAACACGACAGGAGATGTGTAGTGAGCAGGAACGTTTTCTCCTTGCGAGACATAGTGAAAAAGCTATTTGCTTAGATGTAGGTAACAAGAAACAGTTACTGTAGTGCACTGACAAGCTAATTGCTACACCGGTCTGGGATTGTGTTAGCAGCTTGCACAGTGATAGAAAACAGTACTTTCCCACTCTCTTGCCTTTCCCTTCACATTAATACTTGAAAGGAAGGCTTCTTAGGGAACTTTCTTTTTCTTGTTGCAAAACACACTGCAGCCCTCTGTGCAACTTCTAGAACACGATAGGAGATGTTTAGTGAGAAGGAACGTTTTCTCCTTGCGAGACATAGTGAAAAAGCTATTTGCTTAGATGTAGGTAACAAGAAACACTTACTGCAGTACACTGACAAGCTAATTGCTACACAGCACTGAGATTGTGTTAGCAGCTTGCAAAGTGATAGAGAACAGTACTTTCCCACTCTCTTGCCTTTCCCTTCACATTAATACTTGAAAGGAAGGCGTCTTAGACAACTTTCTTTTTCTTGTTGCTAAAAAACTCTGCAGCCCTCTGTGCAATCCCTAGAACACGACAGGAGATGTCTAGTGAGCAGGAACGTTTTCTCCTTGCGAGACATAGTGAAAAAGCTATTTGCTAAGATGTAGGTAACAAGAAACAGTTACGGCAGTACACTGAGAAGCTAATTGCTACACAGCACTGCGATTGTGTTAGCAGCTTGCAAAGTGATAGAAAACAGTACTTTCCCACCTTCTTGCCTTTCCCTTCACATTAATACTTGAAAGGAAGGCGTCTTGGACAACTTTCTTTGTCCTGCTTCAAAACACTCTGCAGCCCTCAGTGCAACTTCTAGAACACGATAGGAGATGTTTAGTAGGCGGGAAGGTTTTCTCCTTGCGAGACATAGTGAAAAAGCTATATGCTTAGATGTAGGTAACAAGAAACTCTTACTGCAGTGCACTGAAAAGCTAATTGCTACACAGCACTGGGATTGTGTTAGCAGCTTGCACAGTGATAGAAAACAGTACTTCCTCATTCTCTTGCCTTTCCCTTCACATTAATACTTTAAAGGAAGGCTTCTTAGACAACTTTCTTTTTCTTGTTGCAAAACACACTGCAGCCTCTGTGCAACTTCTAGAACACGATAGGAGATGTTTAGTGAGAAGGAACGTTTTCTCCTTGCGAGACATAGTGAAAAAGCTATTTGCTTAGATATAGGTAACAAGAAACACTTACTGCAGTGCACTGAGAAGCTAATTGCTTCACAGCACTGGGATTGTGTTAGCAGCTTGCACAGTGATAGAAAACAGTACTTTCCCACTCTCTTGCCTTTCCCTTCACATTAATACCTGAAAGGAAGGTTTCTTAGACAACTTTCTTTTTCTTGTTGCAAAACACACTGCAGCCCTCTGTGCAACTTCTACAACACGATGGAAGTTGTTTAGTGAGAAGGAGCGTTTTCTCCTTGCGAGACATAGTGAAAAAGCTTTTTGCTTAGATGTAGGTAACAAGAAACACTTACTGCAGTGCACTGACAAGCTAATTGCTACACAGCACTGGGATTGTGTTTCAAGCTTGCACAGTGATAGAAAACAGTACTTTCCCACTCTCTTGCCTTTCCCTTCTCATTAATACTTGAAAGCACGGCGTCTTAGACAACTTTCTTTTTCTTGTTGCAAAACACACTGCAGCCCTCTGTGCAACTTCTAGAACACGATAGGCGATTTTTAGTGAGCAGGAACGTTTTCTCCTTGCGAGACATAGTGAAAAAGCTATTTGCTTAGATGTAGGTAACAAGAAACACTTACTGCAGTACACTGACAAGCTAATTGCTACACAGCACTGAGATTGTGTTAGCAGCTTGCAAAGTGATAGAAAACAGTACTTTCCCACTCTCTTGCCTTTCCCTTCACATTAATACTTGAAAGGAAGGCTTCTTAGACAACTTTCTTTTTCTTGTTGCAAAAAACTCTGCAGCCCTCTGTGCAACTTCTAGAACACGATAGGAGATGTTTAGTGAGAAGGAACGTTTTCTCCTTGCGAGACATAGTGAAAAAGCTATTTGCTTAGATGTAGGTAACAAGAAACACTTACTGCAGTACACCGACAAGCTAATTGCTACACAGCACTGAGATTGTGTTAGCAGCTTGCAAAGTGATAGAAAACAGTACTTTCCCACTCTCTTGCCTTTCCCTTCACATTAATACTTGAAAGGAAGGCGTCTTAGACAACTTTCTTTTTCTTGTAGCTAAAAAACTCTGCAGCCCTCTGTGCAATCCCTAGAACACGACAGGAGACGTGTAGTGAGCAGGAACGTTTTCTCCTTGCGAGACATAGTGAAAAAGCTTTTTGCTTAGATGTAGGTAACAAGAAACAGTTACTGTAGTGCACTGACAAGCTAATTGCTACACCGGTCTGGGATTGTGTTAGCAGCTTGCACAGTGATAGAAAACAGTACTTTCCCACTCTCTTGCCTTTCCCTTCACATTAATACTTGAAAGGAAGGCTTCTTAGGGAACTTTCTTTTTCTTGTTGCAAAACACACTGCAGCCCTCTGTGCAACTTCTAGAACACGATAGGAGATGTTTAGTGAGAAGGAACGTTTTCTCCTTGCGAGACATAGTGAAAAAGCTATTTGCTTAGATGTAGGTAACAAGAAACACTTACTGCAGTACACTGACAAGCTAATTGCTACACAGCACTGAGATTGTGTTAGCAGCTTGCAAAGTGATAGAAAACAGTACTTTTCCACTCTCTTGCCTTTCCCTTCACATTAATACTTGAAAGGAAGGCGTCTTAGACAACTTTCTTTTTCTTGTTGCTAAAAAACTCTGCAGCCCTCTGTGCAATCCCTAGAACACGACAGGAGATGTCTAGTGAGCAGGAACGTTTTCTCCTTGCGAGACATAGTGAAAAAGCTATTTGCTAAGATGTAGGTAACAAGAAACAGTTACGGCAGTACACTGAGAAGCTAATTGCTACACAGCACTGCGATTGTGTTAGCAGCTTGCAAAGTGATAGGAAACAGTACTTTCCCACCTTCTTGCCTTTCCCTTCACATTAATACTTGAAAGGAAGGCGTCTTGGACAACTTTCTTTGTCCTGCTTCAAAACACTCTGCAGCCCTCAGTGCAACTTCTAGAACACGATAGGAGATGTTTAGTTAGCGGGAAGGTTTTCTCCTTGCGAGACATAGTGAAAAAGCTATATGCTTAGATGTAGGTAACAAGAAACTCTTACTGCAGTGCACTGAAAAGCTAATTGCTACACAGCACTGGGATTGTGTTAGCAGCTTGCACAGTGATAGAAAACAGTACTTTCTCATTCTCTTGCCTTTCCCTTCACATTAATACTTTAAAGGAAGGCTTCTTAGACAACTTTCTTTTTCTTGTTGCAAAACACACTGCAGCCTCTGTGCAACTTCTAGAACACGATAGGAGATGTTTAGTGAGAAGGAACGTTTTCTCCTTGCGAGACATAGTGAAAAAGCTATTTGCTTAGATATAGGTAACAAGAAACACTTACTGCAGTGCACTGAGAAGCTAATTGCTTCACAGCACTGGGATTGTGTTAGCAGCTTGCACAGTGATAGAAAACAGTACTTTCCCACTCTCTTGCCTTTCCCTTCACATTAATACCTGAAAGGAAGGTTTCTTAGACAACTTTCTTTTTCTTGTTGCAAAACACACTGCAGCCCTCTGTGCAACTTCTACAACACGATGGAAGTTGTTTAGTGAGAAGGAGCGTTTTCTCCTTGCGAGACATAGTGAAAAAGCTTTTTGCTTAGATGTAGGTAACAAGAAACACTTACTGCAGTGCACTGACAAGCTAATTGCTACACAGCACTGGGATTGTGTTTCAAGCTTGCACAGTGATAGAAAACAGTACTTTCCCACTCTCTTGCCTTTCCCTTCTCATTAATACTTGAAAGCACGGCGTCATAGACAACTTTCTTTTTCTTGTTGCAAAACACACTGCAGCCCTCTGTGCAACTTCTAGAACACGATAGGCGATTTTTAGTGAGCAGGAACGTTTTCTCCTTGCGAGACATAGTGAAAAAGCTTTTTGCTTAGATGTAGGTAACAAGAAACACTTACTGCAGTACACTGACAAGCTAATTGCTACACAGCACTGGGATTGTGTTAGCAGCTTGCACAGTGATAGAAAACAGTACTTTCCCACTCTCTTGCCTTTCCCTTCACATTAATACTTGAAAGGAAGGCTTCTTAGACAACTTTCTTTTTCTTGTTGCAAAAAACTCTGCAGCCCTCTGTGCAACTTCTAGAACACGATGGAAGTTGTTTAGTGAGCAGGAACGTTTTCTCCTTGCGAGACATAGTGAAAAAGCTATTTGTTTAGATGTAGGTAACAAGAAACACTTACTGCAGTGCACTGACAAGCTAATTGCTACACAGCACTGGGATTGTGTTAGCAGCTTGCAAAGTGATAGAAAACAGTACTTTCCCACTCTCTTGCCTTTCCCTTTACATTAATACTTGAAAGGAAGGCGTCTTGGACAACTTTCTTTTTCTTGTTGCAAAACACACTGCAGCCTCTGTGCAACTTCTAGAACACGATAGGAGATGTTTAGTGAGCAGGAAGGTTTTCTCCTTGCAAGACATAATGAAAAAGCTTTTTGCTTAGATGTAGTTAAGAGGAAACACTTACTGCAGTGCACTGACAAGCTAATTGCTACACAGCTCTGGGATTGTGTTAGCAGCTTGCAAAGTGATAGAAAACAGTACTTTCCCACTCTCTTGCCTTTCCATTCACATTAATACTTGAAAGGAACGCGTCTTAGACAACTTTCTTTTTTTTGTTGCAAAACACACTACAGACTTCAGTGCAACTTCTACAACACGATAGAAGTTGTTTAGTGAGCAGGAACGTTTTCTCCTTGCGAGACATAGTGAAAAAGCTTTTTGCTTAAATGTAGGTAACAAGAAACACTTACTGCAGTGCACTGACAAGCTGATTGCTACACAGCACTAGGATTGTGTTTGCAGCTTACAAAGTGATAGAAAACAGTACTTTCCCACTCTCTTGCCTTTCCCTTCACATTAATACTTGAAAGCACGGCCCCTTAGACAACTTTCTTTTTCTTGTTACAAAAAACTCTGCAGCCCTCTGTGCAATCCCTAGTACACGACAGGAGATGTTTAGTGAGCAGCAACGTTTTCTCCTTGCGAGACATAGTGAAAAAGCTATATGCTTAGATGTAGTTAACAAGAAACACTTACTGCAGTGCACTGACAAGCTGATTGCTACACAGCACTAGGATTGTGTTTGCAGCTTACAAAGTGATAGAAAACAGTACTTTCCCACTCTCTTGCCTTTCCCTTCACATTAATACTTGAAAGCACGGCCCCTTAGACAACTTTCTTTTTCTTGTTACAAAAAACTCTGCAGCCCTCTGTGCAATCCCTAGTACACGACAGGAGATGTTTAGTGAGCAGGAACGTTTTCTCCTTGCGAGACATAGTGAAAAAGCTTTTTGCTTAGATGTAGGTAACAAGAAACACTTACTGCAGTGCACTGACAAGCTAATTGCTACACAGCACTGGGATTGTGTTAGCAGCTTGCAAAGTGATAGAAAACAGTACTTTCCCACTCTCTTGCCTTTCCCTTCTCATTAATACTTGAAAGGAAGGCATCTTAGACAACTTTCTTTTTCTTGTTGCAAAACACACTGCAGCCCTCTGTGCAACTTCTAGAACACGATAGGCGATTTTTAGTGAGCAGGAACGTTTTCTCCTTGCGAGACATAGTGAAAAAGCTATTTGCTTAGATGTAGGTAACAAGAAACACTTACTGCAGTACACTGACAAGCTAATTGCTACACAGCACTGGGATTGTGTTAGCAGCTTGCACAGTGATAGAAAACAGTACTTTCCCACTCTCTTGCCTTTCCCTTCACATTAATACTTGAAAGGAAGGCTTCTTAGACAACTTTCTTTTTCTTGTTGCAAAAAACTCTGCAGCCCTCTGTGCAACTTCTAGAACACGATGGAAGTTGTTTAGTGAGCAGGAACGTTTTCTCCTTGCGAGACATAGTGAAAAAGCTATTTGTTTAGATGTAGGTAACAAGAAACACTTACTGCAGTGAACTGACAAGCTAATTGCTACACAGCACTGGGATTGTGTTAGCAGCTTGCAAAGTGATAGAAAACAGTACTTTCCCACTCTCTTGCCTTTCCCTTTACATTAATACTTGAAAGGAAGGCGTCTTGGACAACTTTCTTTTTCTTGTTGCAAAACACACTGCAGCCTCTGTGCAACTTCTAGAACACGATAGGAGATGTTTAGTGAGCAGGAAGGTTTTCTCCTTGCAAGACATAATGAAAAAGCTTTTTGCTTAGATGTAGTTAACAGGAAACACATACTGCAGTGCACTGACAAGCTAATTGCTACACAGCTCTGGGATTGTGTTAGCAGCTTGCAAAGTGATAGAAAACAGTACTTTCCCACTCTCTTGCCTTTCCATTCACATTAATACTTGAAAGGAACGCGTCATAGACAACTTTCTTTTTTTTGTTGCAAAACACACTACAGACTTCAGTGCAACTTCTACAACACGATAGAAGTTGTTTAGTGAGCAGCAACGTTTTCTCCTTGCGAGACATAGTGAAAAAGCTTTTTGCTTAAATGTAGGTAACAAGAAACACTTACTGCAGTGCACTGACAAGCTGATTGCTACACAGCACTAGGATTGTGTTTGCAGCTTACAAAGTGATAGAAAACAGTACTTTCCCACTCTCTTGCCTTTCCCTTCACATTAATACTTGAAAGCACGGCCCCTTAGACAACTTTCTTTTTCTTGTTACAAAAAACTCTGCAGCCCTCTGTGCAATCCCTAGTACACGACAGGAGATGTTTAGTGAGCAGCAACGTTTTCTCCTTGCGAGACATAGTGAAAAAGCTATATGCTTAGATGTAGTTAACAAGAAACACTTACTGCAGTGCACTGACAAGCTGATTGCTACACAGCACTAGGATTGTGTTTGCAGCTTACAAAGTGATAGAAAACAGTACTTTCCCACTCTCTTGCCTTTCCCTTCACATTAATACTTGAAAGCACGGCCCCTTAGACAACTTTCTTTTTCTTGTTACAAAAAACTCTGCAGCCCTCTGTGCAATCCCTAGTACACGACAGGAGATGTTTAGTGAGCAGGAACGTTTTCTCCTTGCGAGACATAGTGAAAAAGCTTTTTGCTTAGATGTAGGTAACAAGAAACACTTACTGCAGTGCACTGACAAGCTAATTGCTACACAGCACTGGGATTGTGTTTCAAGCTTGCACAGTGATAGAAAACAGTACTTTCCCACTCTCTTGCCTTTCCCTTCTCATTAATACTTGAAAGCACGGCGTCTTAGACAACTTTCTTTTTCTTGTTGCTAAAAAACTCTGCAGCCCTCTGTGCAATCCCTAGAACACGACAGGAGATGTGTAGTGAGCAGGAACTTTTTCTCCTTGCGAGACATAGTGAAAAAGCTATTTGCTAAGATGTAGGTAACAAGAAACAGTTACGGCAGTACACTGAGAAGCTAATTGCTACACAGCACTGAGATTGTGTTAGCAGCTTGCAAAGTGATAGAAAACAGTACTTTCCCACTCTCTTGCCTTTCCCTTCACATTAATACTTGAAAGGAAGGTGTCTTGGACAACTTTCTTTTTCTTGCTTCAAAACACTCTGCAGCCCTCTGTGCAACTTCTAGAACACGATAGGAGATGTTTAGTTAGCGGGAAGGTTTTCTCCTTGCGAGACATAGTGAAAAAGCTATATGCTTAGATGTAGGTAACAAGAAACTCTTACTGCAGTGCACTGAAAAGCTAATTGCTACACAGCACTGGGATTGTGTTAGCAGCTTGCACAGTGATAGAAAACAGTACTTTCTCACTCTCTTGCCTTTCCCTTCACATTAATACTTGAAAGGAAGGCTTCTTAGACAACTTTCTTTTTCTTGTTGCAAAACACACTGCAGCCCTCTGTGCAATCCCTAGAACACGATAGGAGATGTTTAGTGAGCAGCACCGTTTTCTCCTTGCGAGACATAGTGAAAAAGCTATTTGCTTAGATGTAGGCAACAAGAAACACTTACTGCAGTGCACTGACAAGCTAATTGCTACACAGCACTGGGATTGTGTTAGCAGCTTGCAAAGTGATAGAAAACAGTACTTTCCCACTCTCTTGCCTTTCCCTTCACATTATTACTTGAAAGCACGGCTTCTTAGACAACTTTCTTTTTCTTGTTGCAAAACACACTGCAGCCCTCTGTGCAACTTCTACAACACGATGGAAGTTGTTTAGTGAGCAGCACCGTTTTCTCCTTGCGAGACATAGTGAAAAAGCTATTTGCTTAGATGTAGGCAACAAGAAACACTTACTGCAGTGCACTGACAAGCTAATTGCTACACAGCACTGGGATTGTGTTAGCAGCTTGCAAAGTGATAGAAAACAGTACTTTCCCACTCTCTTGCCTTTCCCTTCACATTATTACTTGAAAGCACGGCTTCTTAGACAACTTTCTTTTTCTTGTTGCAAAACACACTGCAGCCCTCTGTGCAACTTCTACAGCACGATGGAAGTTCTTCAGTGAGCAGCAACGTTTTCTCCTTGCAAGACATAGTGAAAAAGCTATATGCTTAGATGTAGGTAACAAGAAACACTTACTGCAGTGCACTGACAAGCTAACTGCTACACAGCACTGGGATTGTGCACGCAGCTTGCAAAGTGATAGAAAAAAGTACTTTCCCACTCTCTTGCCTTTCCCTTCACATTAATACTTGAAAGAAAGTCTTCTTAGACAACTTTCTTTTTCGTGTTGCAAAACAAACTGCAGCCCTCAGTGCAACTTCTAGAACACGATGCAAGTTGTTTAGTGAGTAGCAACGTTTTCTCCTTGCGAGACATAGTGAAAAAGCTATTTGCTTAGATGTAGGTAACAAGAAACACTTACTGCAGTGCACTAACAAGCTAATTGCTACACAGCACTCGGATTGTGTTAGGAGTTTGTAAAGCGGTAGAAAACTGTTCTTTCCCACTCTCTTGCCTTTCCCTTCAGATTAATACTTGAAAGGAAGGCGTCTTGCACAAATTTCTTTTTCTTGTTACAAAACACTCTGCAGCCCTCAGTGCAACTTCTAGAACACGATGGAAGTTGTTTAGTGAGCAGCAACGTTTTCTCCTTGCGAGACATAGTGAAAAAGCTTTTTGCTTAGATGTAGGTAACAAGAAACTCCTACTGCAGTGCACTAACAAGCTAATTGCTACACAGCACTGGGATTGGGTTTGCAGCTTGCAAAGTGATAGAAAACAGTACTTTCCCACTCTCTTGCCTTTCCCTTCACATTAATGCTTGAAAGCACGGCCTCTTAGACAACTTTCTTTTTCTTGTTACAAAAAACTCTGCAGCCCTTTTGTGCAATCCCTAGTACACGACAGGAGATGTTTAGTGAGGAGGAACGTTTTCTCCTTGCGAGACATAGTGAAAAAGCTTTTTGCTTAGATGTAGGTAACAAGAAACACTTACTGCAGTGCACTGACAAGCTAATTGCTACACAGCACTGGGATTGTGTTTCAAGCTTGCAAAGTGATAGAAAACAGTACTTTCCCACTCTCTTGCCTTTCCCTTCTCATTAATACTTGAAAGCACGGCGTCTTAGACAACTTTCTTTTTCTTGTTGCAAAACACACTGCAGCCCTCTGTGCAACTTCTAGAACAAGATAGGCGATTTTTAGTGAGCAGGAACGTTTTCTCCTTGCGAGACATAGTGAAAAAGCTATTTGCTTAGATGTAGGTAACAAGAAACACTTACTGCAGTACACTGACAAGCTAATTGCTACACAGCACTGGGATTGTGTTTGCAGCTTGCACAGTGATAGAAAACAGTACTTTCCCACTCTCTTGCCTTTCCCTTCACATTAATACTTGAAAGGAAGGCTTCTTAGACAACTTTCTTTTTCTTGTTGCAAAACACACTGCAGCCCTCAGTGCAACTTCTAGAACATGATAGGAGATGTTTAGTGAGCAGGAACGTTTTCTCCTTGCGAGACATAGTGAAAAAGCTATTTGCTTAGATGTAGGTAACAAGAAACACTTACTGCAGTACACCGACAAGCTAATTGCTACACAGCACTGAGATTGTGTTAGCAGCTTGCAAAGTGATAGAAAACAGTACTTTCCCACTCTCTTGCCTTTCCCTTCACATTAATACTTGAAAGGAAGGCGTCTTAGACAACTTTCTTTTTCTTGTAGCTAAAAAACTCTGCAGCCCTCTGTGCAATCCCTAGAACACGACAGGAGATGTGTAGTGAGCAGGAACGTTTTCTCCTTGCGAGACATAGTGAAAAAGCTTTTTGCTTAGATGTAGGTAACAAGAAACAGTTACTGTAGTGCACTGACAAGCTAATTGCTACACCGGTCTGGGATTGTGTTAGCAGCTTGCACAGTGATAGAAAACAGTACTTTCCCACTCTCTTGCCTTTCCCTTCACATTAATACTTGAAAGGAAGGCTTCTTAGACAACTTTCTTTTTCTTGTTGCAAAACACACTGCAGCCCTCTGTGCAACTTCTAGAACACGATAGGAGATGTTTAGTGAGAAGGAACGTTTTCTCCTTGCGAGACATAGTGAAAAAGCTATTTGCTTAGATGTAGGTAACAAGAAACACTTACTGCAGTACACTGACAAGCTAATTGCTACACAGAACTGAGATTGTGTTAGCAGCTTGCAAAGTGATAGAAAACAGTACTTTCCCACTCTCTTGCCTTTCCCTTCACATTAATACTTGAAAGGAAGGCGTCTTAGACAACTTTCTTTTTCTTGTTGCTAAAAAACTCTGCAGCCCTCTGTGCAATACCTAGAACACGACAGGAGATGTCTAGTGAGCAGGAACGTTTTCTCCTTGCGAGACATAGTGAAAAAGCTATTTGCTAAGATGTAGGTAACAAGAAACAGTTACGGCAGTACACTGAGAAGCTAATTGCTACACAGCACTGCGATTGTGTTAGCAGCTTGCACAGTGAGAGAAAACAGTACTTTCCCACTCTCTTGCCTTTCCCTTCACATTAATACCTGAAAGGAAGGTTTCTTAGACAACTTTCTTTTTCTTGTTGCAAAACACACTGCAGCCCTCTGTGCAACTTCTACAACACGATGGAAGTTTTTTAGTGAGAAGGAGCGTTTTCTCCTTGCGAGACATAGTGAAAAAGCTTTTTGCTTAGATGTAGGTAACAAGAAACACTTACTGCAGTGCACTTACAAGCTAATTGCTACACAGCACTGGGATTGTGTTTCAAGCTTGCACAGTGATAGAAAACAGTACTTTCCCACTCTCTTGCCTTTCCCTTCTCATTAATACTTGAAAGCACGGCGTCATAGACAACTTTCTTTTTCTTGTTGCAAAACACACTGCAGCCCTCTGTGCAACTTCTAGAACACGATAGGCGATTTTTAGTGAGCAGGAACGTTTTCTCCTTGCGAGACATAGTGAAAAAGCTATTTGCTTAGATGTAGGTAACAAGAAACACTTACTGCAGTACACTTACAAGCTAATTGCTACACAGCACTGGGATTGTGTTAGCAGCTTGCACAGTGATAGAAAACAGTACTTTTCCACTCTCTTGCCTTTCCCTTCACATTAATACTTGAAAGGAAGGCTTCTTAGACAACTTTCTTATTCTTGCTTCAAAAAATTCTGCAGCCCGCTGTGCAAGATCTACAACAGGATGGAAGTTGTTTAGAGAGCAGGAGCGTTTTCTCCTTGCGAGACATAGTGAAAAAGCTATTTGCTTAGATGTAGGTAACAAGAAACACTTACTGCAGTGCACTGACAAGCTAATTGCTACACAGCACTGTGATTGTGTTAGCAGCTGCACAGTGATAGAAAACAGTACTTTCTCACTCTCTTGCCTTTCCCTTCACATTAATACTTGAAAGGAAGGCGTCTTGGACAAGTTTCTTTTTCTTGTTACAAAAAACTCTGCAGCCCTCAGTGCAACCTCTAGAACACGATAGGAGATGTTTAGTGAGAAGGAACGTTTTCTCCTTGCGAGACATAGTGAAAAAGCTTTTTGCTTAGATGGAGGTAACAAGAAATACTTACTGCTGTGCACTGACAAGCTAATTGCTACACAGCACTGAGATTGTGTTAGCAGCTTGCAAAGTGATAGAAAACAGTACTTTCCCACTCTCTTGCCTTTCCCTTCACATTAATACATGAAAGGAAGGCGTCTTAGACAACTTTATTTTCTTGCTTCAAAAAACTCTTCAGCCCTCTGTACAACATCTACAACACGAAGGAAGTTGTTTAGTGAGCTGGAGCGTTTTCTCCTTGCGAGACATAGTGAAAAAGCTATTTGCTTAGATGTAGGTAACAAGAAACACTTACTGCAGTGCACTGACAAGCTAATTGCTACACAGCACTGGGATTGTGTTAGCAGCTTGCACAGTGATAGAAAACAGTAATTTCTCCCTCTCTTGCCTTTCCCTTCACATTAATACTTGAAAGAAAGGCTTCTTAGACAACTTTCTTTTTCTTGTTGCAAAACACACTGCAGCCCTCTGTGCAACTTCTAGAACACGATAGGAGATGTTTAGTGAGAAGGAATGTTTTCTCCTTGCGAGACATAGTGAAAAAGCTATTTGCTTAGATGTAGGTAACAAGAAACACTTACTGCAGTGCACTGATAAGCTAATTGCTACACAGCACTGAGATTGTGTTAGCAGCTTGCAAAGTGATAGAAAACAGTACTTTCCCACTGTCTTGCCTTTCCCTTCACATTAATACTTGCAAGGAAGGCATCTTAGACAACTTTCTTTTTCTTGCTTCAAAAAATTCTGCAGCCCGCTGTGCAACATCTACAACAGGATGGAAGTTGTTTAGAGAGGAGGAGCGTTTTCTCCTTGCGAGACATAGTGAAAAAGCTATTTGCTTAGATGTAGGTAACAAGAAACACTTACTGCAGTGCACTGACAAGCTAATTGCTACACAGCACTGAGATTGTGTTAGCAGCTTGCACAGTGATAGAAAACAGTACTTTGCCACTCTCTTGCCTTTCCCTTCACATTAATACTTGAAAGGAAGGCATCTTAGACAACTTTCTTTTTCTTGCTTCAAAAAACTCTGCAGCCCTCTGTGACGCATCTACAACACGATGGAAGTTGTTTAGTGAGCAGGAACGTTTTCTCCTTGCGAGACATAGTGAAAAAGCTATTTGCTTAGATGTAGGTAACAAGAAACACTTACTGCAGTGCACTGACAAGCTAATTGCTACACAGCACTGGGATTGTGTTAGCAGCTTGCACAGTGATAGAAAACAGTATTTTCTCACTCTCTTGCCTTTCCCTTCACATTAATACTTGAAAGGAAGGCTTCTTAGACAACTTTCTTTTTCTTGTTGCAAAACACACTGCAGCCCTCTGTGCAACTTCTAGAATAGGATAGGAGATGTTTAGTGAGAAGGAACGTTTTCTCCTTGCGAGACATAGTGAAAAAGCTATTTGCTTAGATGTAGGTAACAAGAAACACTTACTGCAGTGCACTGACAAGCTAATTGCTACACAGCACTGAGATTGTGTTAGCAGCTTGCAAAGTCATAGAAAACAGTACTTTCCCACTCTCTTGCCTTTCCCTTCACATTAATACATGAAAGGAAGGCGTCTTAGACAACTTTATTTTCTTGCTTCAAAAAACTCTTCAGCCCTCTGCACAACATCTACAACACGAAGGAAGTTGTTTAGTGAGCTGGAGCGTTTTCTCCTTGCGAGACGTAGTGAAAAAGCTATTTGCTTAGATGTAGGTAACAAGAAACACTTACTGCAGTGCACTGACAAGCTAATTGCTACACAGCACTGGGATTGTGTTAGCAGCTTGCACAGTGATAGAAAACAGTACTTTCCCACTCTCTTGCCTTTCCCTTCACATTAATACTTGAAAGGAAGGCATCTTAGACAACTTTCTTTTTCTTGCTTCAAAAAACTCTGCAGCCCTCTGTGACGCATCTACAACACGATGGAAGTTGTTTAGTGAGCAGCAACGTTTTCTCCTTGCGAGACATAGTGAAAAAGCTATTTGCTTAGATGTAGGTAACAAGAAACACTTACTGCAGTGCACTGACAAGCTAATTGCTACACAGCACTGGGATTGTGTTAGCAGCTTGCAAAGTGATAGAAAACAGTACTTTCTCACTCTCTTGCCTTTCCCTTCACATTAATACTTGAAAGGAAGGCTTCTTAGACAACTTTCTTTTTCTTGTTGCAAAACACACTGCAGCCCTCTCTGCAACTTCTAGAATAGGATAGGAGATGTTTAGTGAGAAGGAACGTTTTCTCCTTGCGAGACATAGTGAAAAAGCTATTTGCTTAGATGTAGGTAACAAGAAACACTTACTGCAGTGCACTGACAAGCTAATTGCTACACAGCACTGAGATTGTGTTAGCAGCTTGCAAAGTCATAGAAAACAGTACTTTCTCACTCTCTTGCCTTTCCCTTCACATTAATACTTGAAAGGAAGGCATCTTAGAAAACTTTTTTTTTCTTGGTGGAAAACACTCTGCAGCCCTCTGTGCAACTTCTAGAACACGATAGGAGATGTTTAGTGAGAAGGAACGTTTTCTCCTTGCGAGAAATAGTGAAAAAGCTTTTTGCTTAGATGTAGGTAACAAGAAACACTTCCTGCAGTGCACTGACAAGCTAATTGCTACACAGCACTGGGATTGTGTTAGCAGCTTGCACAGTGATAGAAAACACTACTTTCTCACTCTCTTGACTTTCCCTTCACATTAATACTCTAATGGAAGGCGTCTTGGACAACTTTCTTTTTCTTGTTACAAAACACACTGCAGCCCTCTGTGCAACTTCTAGAACACGATAGGAGATGTTTAGTGAGAAGGAACGTTTTCTCCTTGCGAGACATAGTGAAAAAGCTATTTGCTTAGATGTAGGTAACAAGAAACACTTACTGCAGTGCACTGACAAGCTAACTGCTACACAGCACTGAGATTGTGTTAGCAGCTTGCAAAGTGATAGAAAACAGTACTTTCCCACTCTCTTGCCTTTCCCTTCACATTAATACTTGAAAGGAAGGCATCTTAGACAACTTTCTTATTCTTGCTTCAAAAAATTCTGCAGCCCGCTGTGCAACATCTACAACAGGATGGAAGTTGTTTAGAGAGCAGGAGCGTTTTCTCCTTGCGAGACATAGTGAAAAAGCTTTTTGCTTAGATGTAGGTCACAAGAAACACTTACTGCAGTGCACTTACAAGCTAATTGCTACACAGCACTGGGATTGTGTTTCAAGCTTGCACAGTGATAGAAAACAGTACTTTCCCACTCTCTTGCCTTTCCCTTCTCATTAATACTTGAAAGCACGGCGTCATAGACAACTTTCTTTTTCTTGTTGCAAAACACACTGCAGCCCTCTGTGCAACTTCTAGAACACGATAGGCGATTTTTAGTGAGCAGGAACGTTTTCTCCTTGCGAGACATAGTGAAAAAGCTATTTGCTTAGATGTAGGTAACAAGAAACACTTACTGCAGTACACTGACAAGCTAATTGCTACACAGCACTGGGATTGTGTTAGCAGCTTGCACAGTGATAGAAAACAGTACTTTCCCACTCTCTTGCCTTTCCCTTCACATTAATACTTGAAAGGAAGGCATCTTAGACAACTTTCTTATTCTTGCTTCAAAAAATTCTGCAGCCCGCTGTGCATGATCTACAACAGGATGGAAGTTGTTTAGAGAGCAGGAGCGTTTTCTCCTTGCGAGACATAGTGAAAAAGCTATTTGCTTAGATGTAGGTAACAAGAAACACTTACTGCAGTGCACTGACAAGCTAATTGCTACACAGCACTGTGATTGTGTTAGCAGCTGCACAGTGATAGAAAACAGTACTTTCTCACTCTCTTGCCTTTCCCTTCACATTAATACTTGAAAGGAAGGCGTCTTGGACAAGTTTTTTTTTCTTGTTACAAAAAACTCTGCAGCCCTCAGTGCAACTTCTAGAACACGATAGGAGATGTTTAGTGAGAAGGAACGTTTTCTCCTTGCGAGACATAGTGAAAAAGCTATTTGCTTAGATGTAGGTAACAAGAAACACTTACTGCAGTGCACTGACAAGCTAATTGCTACACAGCACTGAGATTGTGTTAGCAGCTTGCACAGTGATAGAAAACAGTACTTTGCCACTCTCTTGCCTTTCCCTTCACATTAATACTTGAAAGGAAGGCATCTTAGACAACTTTCTTTTTCTTGCTTCAAAAAACTCTGCAGCCCTCTGTGACGCATCTACAACACGATGGAAGTTGTTTAGTGAGCAGGAACGTTTTCTCCTTGCGAGACATAGTGAAAAAGCTATTTGCTTAGATGTAGGTAACAAGAAACACTTACTGCAGTGCACTGACAAGCTAATTGCTACAGAGCACTGGGATTGTGTTAGCAGCTTGCACAGTGATAGAAAACAGTATTTTCTCACTCTCTTGCCTTTCCCTTCACATTAATACTTGAAAGGAAGGCTTCTTAGACAACTTTCTTTTTCTTGTTGCAAAACACACTGCAGCCCTCTGTGCAACTTCTAGAATAGGATAGGAGATGTTTAGTGAGAAGGAAGGTTTTCTCCTTGCGAGACATAGTGAAAAGGCTATTTGCTTAGATGTAGGTAACAAGAAACACTTACTGCAGTGCACTGACAAGCTAATTGCTACACAGCACTGAGATTGTGTTAGCAGCTTGCAAAGTCATAGAAAACAGTACTTTCCCACTCTCTTGCCTTTCCCTTCACATTAATACATGAAAGGAAGGCGTCTTAGACAACTTTATTTTCTTGCTTCAAAAAACTCTTCAGCCCTCTGTACAACATCTACAACACGAAGGAAGTTGTTTAGTGAGCTGGAGCGTTTTCTCCTTGCGAGACGTAGTGAAAAAGCTATTTGCTTAGATGTAGGTAACAAGAAACACTTACTGCAGTGCACTGACAAGCTAATTGCTACACAGCACTGGGATTGTGTTAGCAGCTTGCACAGTGATAGAAAACAGTACTTTCCCACTCTCTTGCCTTTCCCTTCACATTAATACTTGAAAGGAAGGCATCTTAGACAACTTTCTTTTTCTTGCTTCAAAAAACTCTGCAGCCCTCTGTGACGCATCTACAACGCGATGGAAGTTGTTTAGTGAGCAGCAACGTTTTCTCCTTGCGAGACATAGTGAAAAAGCTATTTGCTTAGATGTAGGTAACAAGAAACACTTACTGCAGTGCACTGACAAGCTAATTGCTACACAGCACTGGGATTGTGTTAGCAGCTTGCAAAGTGATAGAAAACAGTACTTTCTCACTCTCTTGCCTTTCCCTTCACATTAATACTTGAAAGGAAGGCATCTTAGAAAACTTTTTTTTTCTTGGTGGAAAACACTCTGCAGCCCTCTGTGCAACTTCTAGAACACGATAGGAGATGTTTAGTGAGAAGGAACGTTTTCTCCTTGCGAGAAATAGTGAAAAAGCTTTTTGCTTAGATGTAGGTAACAAGAAACACTTCCTGCAGTGCACTGACAAGCTAATTGCTACACAGCACTGGGATTGTGTTAGCAGCTTGCACAGTGATAGAAAACACTACTTTCTCACTCTCTTGACTTTCCCTTCACATTAATACTCTAATGGAAGGCGTCTTGGACAACTTTCTTTTTCTTGTTACAAAACACACTGCAGCCCTCTGTGCAACTTCTAGAACACGATAGGAGATGTTTAGTGAGAAGGAACGTTTTCTCCTTGCGAGACATAGTGAAAAAGCTATTTGCTTAGATGTAGGTAACAAGAAACACTTACTGCAGTGCACTGACAAGCTAACTGCTACACAGCACTGAGATTGTGTTAGCAGCTTGCAAAGTGATAGAAAACAGTACTTTCCCACTCTCTTGCCTTTCCCTTCACATTAATACTTGAAAGGAAGGCATCTTAGACAACTTTCTTATTCTTGCTTCAAAAAATTCTGCAGCCCGCTGTGCAACATCTACAACAGGATGGAAGTTGTTTAGAGAGCAGGAGCGTTTTCTCCTTGCGAGACATAGTGAAAAAGCTTTTTGCTTAGATGTAGGTCACAAGAAACACTTACTGCAGTGCACTGACAAGCTAATTGCTACACAGCACTGGGATTGTGTTTGCAGCTTGCACAGTGATAGAAAACAGTACTTTCCCACTCTCTTGCCTTTCCCTTCACATTAATACTTGAAAGGAAGGCTTCTTAGACAACTTTCTTTTTCTTGTTGCAAAACACACTGCAGCCCTCAGTGCAACTTCTAGAACATGATAGGAGATGTTTAGTGAGCAGGAACGTTTTCTCCTTGCGAGACATAGTGAAAAAGCTATTTGCTTAGATGTAGGTAACAAGAAACACTTACTGCAGTACACCGACAAGCTAATTGCTACACAGCACTGAGATTGTGTTAGCAGCTTGCAAAGTGATAGAAAACAGTACTTTCCCACTCTCTTGCCTTTCCCTTCACATTAATACTTGAAAGGAAGGCGTCTTAGACAACTTTCTTTTTCTTGTAGCTAAAAAACTCTGCAGCCCTCTGTGCAATCCCTAGAACACGACAGGAGATGTGTAGTGAGCAGGAACGTTTTCTCCTTGCGAGACATAGTGAAAAAGCTTTTTGCTTAGATGTAGGTAACAAGAAACAGTTACTGTAGTGCACTGACAAGCTAATTGCTACACCGGTCTGGGATTGTGTTAGCAGCTTGCACAGTGATAGAAAACAGTACTTTCCCACTCTCTTGCCTTTCCCTTCACATTAATACTTGAAAGGAAGGCTTCTTAGACAACTTTCTTTTTCTTGTTGCAAAACACACTGCAGCCCTCTGTGCAACTTCTAGAACACGATAGGAGATGTTTAGTGAGAAGGAACGTTTTCTCCTTGCGAGACATAGTGAAAAAGCTATTTGCTTAGATGTAGGTAACAAGAAACACTTACTGCAGTACACTGACAAGCTAATTGCTACACAGAACTGAGATTGTGTTAGCAGCTTGCAAAGTGATAGAAAACAGTACTTTCCCACTCTCTTGCCTTTCCCTTCACATTAATACTTGAAAGGAAGGCGTCTTAGACAACTTTCTTTTTCTTGTTGCTAAAAAACTCTGCAGCCCTCTGTGCAATACCTAGAACACGACAGGAGATGTCTAGTGAGCAGGAACGTTTTCTCCTTGCGAGACATAGTGAAAAAGCTATTTGCTAAGATGTAGGTAACAAGAAACAGTTACGGCAGTACACTGAGAAGCTAATTGCTACACAGCACTGCGATTGTGTTAGCAGCTTGCACAGTGAGAGAAAACAGTACTTTCCCACTCTCTTGCCTTTCCCTTCACATTAATACCTGAAAGGAAGGTTTCTTAGACAACTTTCTTTTTCTTGTTGCAAAACACACTGCAGCCCTCTGTGCAACTTCTACAACACGATGGAAGTTTTTTAGTGAGAAGGAGCGTTTTCTCCTTGCGAGACATAGTGAAAAAGCTTTTTGCTTAGATGTAGGTAACAAGAAACACTTACTGCAGTGCACTTACAAGCTAATTGCTACACAGCACTGGGATTGTGTTTCAAGCTTGCACAGTGATAGAAAACAGTACTTTCCCACTCTCTTGCCTTTCCCTTCTCATTAATACTTGAAAGCACGGCGTCATAGACAACTTTCTTTTTCTTGTTGCAAAACACACTGCAGCCCTCTGTGCAACTTCTAGAACACGATAGGCGATTTTTAGTGAGCAGGAACGTTTTCTCCTTGCGAGACATAGTGAAAAAGCTATTTGCTTAGATGTAGGTAACAAGAAACACTTACTGCAGTACACTTACAAGCTAATTGCTACACAGCACTGGGATTGTGTTAGCAGCTTGCACAGTGATAGAAAACAGTACTTTTCCACTCTCTTGCCTTTCCCTTCACATTAATACTTGAAAGGAAGGCTTCTTAGACAACTTTCTTATTCTTGCTTCAAAAAATTCTGCAGCCCGCTGTGCAAGATCTACAACAGGATGGAAGTTGTTTAGAGAGCAGGAGCGTTTTCTCCTTGCGAGACATAGTGAAAAAGCTATTTGCTTAGATGTAGGTAACAAGAAACACTTACTGCAGTGCACTGACAAGCTAATTGCTACACAGCACTGTGATTGTGTTAGCAGCTGCACAGTGATAGAAAACAGTACTTTCTCACTCTCTTGCCTTTCCCTTCACATTAATACTTGAAAGGAAGGCGTCTTGGACAAGTTTCTTTTTCTTGTTACAAAAAACTCTGCAGCCCTCAGTGCAACCTCTAGAACACGATAGGAGATGTTTAGTGAGAAGGAACGTTTTCTCCTTGCGAGACATAGTGAAAAAGCTTTTTGCTTAGATGGAGGTAACAAGAAATACTTACTGCTGTGCACTGACAAGCTAATTGCTACACAGCACTGAGATTGTGTTAGCAGCTTGCAAAGTGATAGAAAACAGTACTTTCCCACTCTCTTGCCTTTCCCTTCACATTAATACATGAAAGGAAGGCGTCTTAGACAACTTTATTTTCTTGCTTCAAAAAACTCTTCAGCCCTCTGTACAACATCTACAACACGAAGGAAGTTGTTTAGTGAGCTGGAGCGTTTTCTCCTTGCGAGACATAGTGAAAAAGCTATTTGCTTAGATGTAGGTAACAAGAAACACTTACTGCAGTGCACTGACAAGCTAATTGCTACACAGCACTGGGATTGTGTTAGCAGCTTGCACAGTGATAGAAAACAGTAATTTCTCCCTCTCTTGCCTTTCCCTTCACATTAATACTTGAAAGAAAGGCTTCTTAGACAACTTTCTTTTTCTTGTTGCAAAACACACTGCAGCCCTCTGTGCAACTTCTAGAACACGATAGGAGATGTTTAGTGAGAAGGAATGTTTTCTCCTTGCGAGACATAGTGAAAAAGCTATTTGCTTAGATGTAGGTAACAAGAAACACTTACTGCAGTGCACTGACAAGCTAATTGCTACACAGCACTGAGATTGTGTTAGCAGCTTGCAAAGTGATAGAAAACAGTACTTTCCCACTCTCTTGCCTTTCCCTTCACATTAATACTTGCAAGGAAGGCATCTTAGACAACTTTCTTTTTCTTGCTTCAAAAAATTCTGCAGCCCGCTGTGCAACATCTACAACAGGATGGAAGTTGTTTAGAGAGGAGGAGCGTTTTCTCCTTGCGAGACATAGTGAAAAAGCTATTTGCTTAGATGTAGGTAACAAGAAACACTTACTGCAGTGCACTGACAAGCTAATTGCTACACAGCACTGAGATTGTGTTAGCAGCTTGCACAGTGATAGAAAACAGTACTTTGCCACTCTCTTGCCTTTCCCTTCACATTAATACTTGAAAGGAAGGCATCTTAGACAACTTTCTTTTTCTTGCTTCAAAAAACTCTGCAGCCCTCTGTGACGCATCTACAACACGATGGAAGTTGTTTAGTGAGCAGGAACGTTTTCTCCTTGCGAGACATAGTGAAAAAGCTATTTGCTTAGATGTAGGTAACAAGAAACACTTACTGCAGTGCACTGACAAGCTAATTGCTACACAGCACTGGGATTGTGTTAGCAGCTTGCACAGTGATAGAAAACAGTATTTTCTCACTCTCTTGCCTTTCCCTTCACATTAATACTTGAAAGGAAGGCTTCTTAGACAACTTTCTTTTTCTTGTTGCAAAACACACTGCAGCCCTCTGTGCAACTTCTAGAATAGGATAGGAGATGTTTAGTGAGAAGGAACGTTTTCTCCTTGCGAGACATAGTGAAAAAGCTATTTGCTTAGATGTAGGTAACAAGAAACACTTACTGCAGTGCACTGACAAGCTAATTGCTACACAGCACTGAGATTGTGTTAGCAGCTTGCAAAGTCATAGAAAACAGTACTTTCCCACTCTCTTGCCTTTCCCTTCACATTAATACATGAAAGGAAGGCGTCTTAGACAACTTTATTTTCTTGCTTCAAAAAACTCTTCAGCCCTCTGCACAACATCTACAACACGAAGGAAGTTGTTTAGTGAGCTGGAGCGTTTTCTCCTTGCGAGACGTAGTGAAAAAGCTATTTGCTTAGATGTAGGTAACAAGAAACACTTACTGCAGTGCACTGACAAGCTAATTGCTACACAGCACTGGGATTGTGTTAGCAGCTTGCACAGTGATAGAAAACAGTACTTTCCCACTCTCTTGCCTTTCCCTTCACATTAATACTTGAAAGGAAGGCATCTTAGACAACTTTCTTTTTCTTGCTTCAAAAAACTCTGCAGCCCTCTGTGACGCATCTACAACACGATGGAAGTTGTTTAGTGAGCAGCAACGTTTTCTCCTTGCGAGACATAGTGAAAAAGCTATTTGCTTAGATGTAGGTAACAAGAAACACTTACTGCAGTGCACTGACAAGCTAATTGCTACACAGCACTGGGATTGTGTTAGCAGCTTGCAAAGTGATAGAAAACAGTACTTTCTCACTCTCTTGCCTTTCCCTTCACATTAATACTTGAAAGGAAGGCTTCTTAGACAACTTTCTTTTTCTTGTTGCAAAACACACTGCAGCCCTCTCTGCAACTTCTAGAATAGGATAGGAGATGTTTAGTGAGAAGGAACGTTTTCTCCTTGCGAGACATAGTGAAAAAGCTATTTGCTTAGATGTAGGTAACAAGAAACACTTACTGCAGTGCACTGACAAGCTAATTGCTACACAGCACTGAGATTGTGTTAGCAGCTTGCAAAGTCATAGAAAACAGTACTTTCTCACTCTCTTGCCTTTCCCTTCACATTAATACTTGAAAGGAAGGCATCTTAGAAAACTTTTTTTTTCTTGGTGGAAAACACTCTGCAGCCCTCTGTGCAACTTCTAGAACACGATAGGAGATGTTTAGTGAGAAGGAACGTTTTCTCCTTGCGAGAAATAGTGAAAAAGCTTTTTGCTTAGATGTAGGTAACAAGAAACACTTCCTGCAGTGCACTGACAAGCTAATTGCTACACAGCACTGGGATTGTGTTAGCAGCTTGCACAGTGATAGAAAACACTACTTTCTCACTCTCTTGACTTTCCCTTCACATTAATACTCTAATGGAAGGCGTCTTGGACAACTTTCTTTTTCTTGTTACAAAACACACTGCAGCCCTCTGTGCAACTTCTAGAACACGATAGGAGATGTTTAGTGAGAAGGAACGTTTTCTCCTTGCGAGACATAGTGAAAAAGCTATTTGCTTAGATGTAGGTAACAAGAAACACTTACTGCAGTGCACTGACAAGCTAACTGCTACACAGCACTGAGATTGTGTTAGCAGCTTGCAAAGTGATAGAAAACAGTACTTTCCCACTCTCTTGCCTTTCCCTTCACATTAATACTTGAAAGGAAGGCATCTTAGACAACTTTCTTATTCTTGCTTCAAAAAATTCTGCAGCCCGCTGTGCAACATCTACAACAGGATGGAAGTTGTTTAGAGAGCAGGAGCGTTTTCTCCTTGCGAGACATAGTGAAAAAGCTTTTTGCTTAGATGTAGGTCACAAGAAACACTTACTGCAGTGCACTTACAAGCTAATTGCTACACAGCACTGGGATTGTGTTTCAAGCTTGCACAGTGATAGAAAACAGTACTTTCCCACTCTCTTGCCTTTCCCTTCTCATTAATACTTGAAAGCACGGCGTCATAGACAACTTTCTTTTTCTTGTTGCAAAACACACTGCAGCCCTCTGTGCAACTTCTAGAACACGATAGGCGATTTTTAGTGAGCAGGAACGTTTTCTCCTTGCGAGACATAGTGAAAAAGCTATTTGCTTAGATGTAGGTAACAAGAAACACTTACTGCAGTACACTGACAAGCTAATTGCTACACAGCACTGGGATTGTGTTAGCAGCTTGCACAGTGATAGAAAACAGTACTTTCCCACTCTCTTGCCTTTCCCTTCACATTAATACTTGAAAGGAAGGCATCTTAGACAACTTTCTTATTCTTGCTTCAAAAAATTCTGCAGCCCGCTGTGCATGATCTACAACAGGATGGAAGTTGTTTAGAGAGCAGGAGCGTTTTCTCCTTGCGAGACATAGTGAAAAAGCTATTTGCTTAGATGTAGGTAACAAGAAACACTTACTGCAGTGCACTGACAAGCTAATTGCTACACAGCACTGTGATTGTGTTAGCAGCTGCACAGTGATAGAAAACAGTACTTTCTCACTCTCTTGCCTTTCCCTTCACATTAATACTTGAAAGGAAGGCGTCTTGGACAAGTTTTTTTTTCTTGTTACAAAAAACTCTGCAGCCCTCAGTGCAACTTCTAGAACACGATAGGAGATGTTTAGTGAGAAGGAACGTTTTCTCCTTGCGAGACATAGTGAAAAAGCTATTTGCTTAGATGTAGGTAACAAGAAACACTTACTGCAGTGCACTGACAAGCTAATTGCTACACAGCACTGAGATTGTGTTAGCAGCTTGCACAGTGATAGAAAACAGTACTTTGCCACTCTCTTGCCTTTCCCTTCACATTAATACTTGAAAGGAAGGCATCTTAGACAACTTTCTTTTTCTTGCTTCAAAAAACTCTGCAGCCCTCTGTGACGCATCTACAACACGATGGAAGTTGTTTAGTGAGCAGGAACGTTTTCTCCTTGCGAGACATAGTGAAAAAGCTATTTGCTTAGATGTAGGTAACAAGAAACACTTACTGCAGTGCACTGACAAGCTAATTGCTACAGAGCACTGGGATTGTGTTAGCAGCTTGCACAGTGATAGAAAACAGTATTTTCTCACTCTCTTGCCTTTCCCTTCACATTAATACTTGAAAGGAAGGCTTCTTAGACAACTTTCTTTTTCTTGTTGCAAAACACACTGCAGCCCTCTGTGCAACTTCTAGAATAGGATAGGAGATGTTTAGTGAGAAGGAAGGTTTTCTCCTTGCGAGACATAGTGAAAAAGCTATTTGCTTAGATGTAGGTAACAAGAAACACTTACTGCAGTGCACTGACAAGCTAATTGCTACACAGCACTGAGATTGTGTTAGCAGCTTGCAAAGTCATAGAAAACAGTACTTTCCCACTCTCTTGCCTTTCCCTTCACATTAATACATGAAAGGAAGGCGTCTTAGACAACTTTATTTTCTTGCTTCAAAAAACTCTTCAGCCCTCTGTACAACATCTACAACACGAAGGAAGTTGTTTAGTGAGCTGGAGCGTTTTCTCCTTGCGAGACGTAGTGAAAAAGCTATTTGCTTAGATGTAGGTAACAAGAAACACTTACTGCAGTGCACTGACAAGCTAATTGCTACACAGCACAGGGATTGTGTTAGCAGCTTGCACAGTGATAGAAAACAGTACTTTCCCACTCTCTTGCCTTTCCCTTCACATTAATACTTGAAAGGAAGGCATCTTAGACAACTTTCTTTTTCTTGCTTCAAAAAACTCTGCAGCCCTCTGTGACGCATCTACAACGCGATGGAAGTTGTTTAGTGAGCAGCAACGTTTTCTCCTTGCGAGACATAGTGAAAAAGCTATTTGCTTAGATGTAGGTAACAAGAAACACTTACTGCAGTGCACTGACAAGCTAATTGCTACACAGCACTGGGATTGTGTTAGCAGCTTGCAAAGTGATAGAAAACAGTACTTTCTCACTCTCTTGCCTTTCCCTTCACATTAATACTTGAAAGGAAGGCATCTTAGAAAACTTTTTTTTTCTTGGTGGAAAACACTCTGCAGCCCTCTGTGCAACTTCTAGAACACGATAGGAGATGTTTAGTGAGAAGGAACGTTTTCTCCTTGCGAGAAATAGTGAAAAAGCTTTTTGCTTAGATGTAGGTAACAAGAAACACTTCCTGCAGTGCACTGACAAGCTAATTGCTACACAGCACTGGGATTGTGTTAGCAGCTTGCACAGTGATAGAAAACACTACTTTCTCACTCTCTTGACTTTCCCTTCACATTAATACTCTAATGGAAGGCGTCTTGGACAACTTTCTTTTTCTTGTTACAAAACACACTGCAGCCCTCTGTGCAACTTCTAGAACACGATAGGAGATGTTTAGTGAGAAGGAACGTTTTCTCCTTGCGAGACATAGTGAAAAAGCTATTTGCTTAGATGTAGGTAACAAGAAACACTTACTGCAGTGCACTGACAAGCTAACTGCTACACAGCACTGAGATTGTGTTAGCAGCTTGCAAAGTGATAGAAAACAGTACTTTCCCACTCTCTTGCCTTTCCCTTCACATTAATACTTGAAAGGAAGGCATCTTAGACAACTTTCTTATTCTTGCTTCAAAAAATTCTGCAGCCCGCTGTGCAACATCTACAACAGGATGGAAGTTGTTTAGAGAGCAGGAGCGTTTTCTCCTTGCGAGACATAGTGAAAAAGCTATTTGCTTAGATGTAGGTAACAAGAAACACTTACTGCAGTGCACTGACAAGCTAATTGCTACACAGCACTGGGATTGTGTTAGCAGCTTGCACAGTGATAGAAAACAGTACTTTCTCACTCTCTTGCCTTTCCCTTCACATTAATACTTGAAAGGAAGGCGTCTTAGACAACTTTCTTTTTCTTGTTACAAAACACACTGCAGCCCTCAGTGCAACTTCTAGAACACGATAGGCGATGTTTAGTGAGCAGCAACGTTTTCTCCTTGCGAGACATAGTGAAAAAGCTTTTTGCTTAGATGTAGGTAACAAGAAACACTTACTGCAGTGCACTGGAATGCTAATTGCTACACAGCACTGGGATTGTGTTAGCAGCTTGCAAAGTGATAGAAAACAGTACTTTCCCACTCTCTTGCCTTTCCCTTCACATTAATACGTGAAAGGAAGGCGTCTTAGGCAATTTTCTTTTTCTTGCTTCAAAAAACTCTTCAGCCCTCTCTGTAACATCTACAACACGAAGGAAATTGTTTAGTGAGCTGGAGCGTTTTCTCCTTGCGAGACATAGTGAAAAACCTGTTTGCTTAGATGTAGGTAACAAGAAACACTTACTGCAGTGCACTGAAAAGCTAATTGCTACACAGCACTGGGATTGTGTTAGCAGCTTGCACAGTGATAGAAAACAGTAATTTCTCACTCTCTTGCCTTTCCCTTCACATTAATACTTGAAAGGAAGGCTTCTTTCTTGAATACTTGAAAAGAAGACAACTTCCTTTTTCTTGTTGCAAAACACACTGCAGCCCCCTGTGCAACTTCTAGAACACGATAGGAGATGTTTAGTGAGAAGGAACGTTTTCTCCTTGCGAGACATAGTGAAAAAGCTGTTTGCTTAGATGTAGGTAACAAGAAACACTTACTGCAGTACACTGACAAGCTAATTGCTACACAGCACTGAGATTGTGTTAGCGTCTTGAAAAGTGATAGAAAACGGTACTTTCCCACTCTCTTGCCTTTCCCTTGACATTAATACTTGAAAGGAAGGCGTCTTGGACAACTTTCTTTTTCTTGTTACAAAACACTCTGCAGCCCTCAGTGTAATTTCTAGAACACGATAGGAGATGTTTAGTGAGCAGGAATGTTTTCTCCTTGCGAGACATAGTGAAAAAGCTTTTTGCTTAGATGTAGGTAACAAGAAACTCTTACTGCAGTACACTGACAAGCTAATTGCTACATAGCACTCGGATTGTGTTAGCAGTTTGTAAAGCGGTAGAAAATAGTACTTTCCCACTCTCTTGCCTTTCCCTTCACATTAATACTTGAAAGGAAGGCGTCTTGGACAACTTTCTTTTTCTTGTTACAAAACACTCTGCAGCCCTCAGTGCAACATCAAGAACACGATAGGCGATGTTTAGTGAGCAGCAACGTTTTCTCCTTGCGAGACATAGTGAAAAAGCTTTTTGCTTAGATGTAGGTAACAAGAAACACTTACTGCAGTGCACTGACAAGCTAATTGCTACAGCGCACTGGGATTGTGTTAGCAGCTTGCAAAGAGATAGAAAACAGTACTTTCCCACTCTCTTGCCTTTCCCTTCACATTAATACTTGAAAGAAATGCTTCTTAGACAACTTTCTTTTTCTTGTTGTAAAACACACTGCAGCCCTCTGTGCAACTTCTACAACACGATGCAAGTTGTTTAGTGAGCAGCAACGTTTTCTTATTGCGAGACATAGTGAAAAAGCTATTTGCTTAGATGTAGGTAACATGAAACACTTACTGCAGTGCACTGAGAAGCTAATTGCTACACAGCACTGGGATTGTGTTAGCAGCTTGCACAGTGATAGAAAACAGTACTTTCTCACTCTCTTGCCTTTCCCTTCACATTAATACTTGAAAGGAAGGCTTCTTATACAACTTTCTTTTTCTTGTTGCAAAACATACTGCAGCCCTCTGTGCAGCTTCTAGAACACGATAGGAGATGTTTAGTGAGAAGGAACGTTTTCTCCTTGCGAGACATAGTGAAAAAGCTATTTGCTTAGATGTAGGTAACAAGAAACACTTACTGCAGTGCACTGACAAGCTAATTGCTACACAGCACTCAGATTGTGTTAGCAGCTTGCAAAGTGATAGAAAACAGTACTTTCCCACTCTCTTGCCTTTCCCTTCACATTAATACTTGAAAGGAAGGCATCTTAGAAAACTTTCTTATTCTTGCTTCAAAAAACTCTGCAGCCCTCTGTGCAACATCTACAACAGGATGGAAGTTGTTTAGAGATCAGGAGCGTTTTCTCCGTGCGAGACATAGTGAAAAAGCTATTTGCTTAGATGTAGGTAACAAGAAACACTTACTGCAGTGCACTGAGAAGCTAATTGCTACACAGCACTGGGATTGTGTTAACAGCTTGCACAGTGATAGAAAACAGTACTTTCCCACTCTCTTGCCTTTCCCTTCACATTAATACTTGAAAGGAAGGCGTCTTAGACAACTTTCTTTTTCTTGTTGGTAAAAAACTCTGCAGCCCTCTGTGCAATCCCTAGAACGCGACAGGAGATGTTTAGTGAGCAGGAAAGTTTTCTCCTTGCGAGACATAGTGAAAAAGCTATTTGCTTAGATGTAGGTAACAAGAAACACTTACTGCAGTGCACTGAAAAGCTAATTGCTACACAGCACTGGGATTGTGTTAGCAGCTTGCACAGTGATAGAAAACAGTACTTTCCCACACTCTTGCCTTTCCACTCACATTAATACTTTAAACAAAGGCGTCTTGGACAACTTTCTTTTTCTTGTTACAAAAAACTCTGCAGCCCTCTGTGCAACTTCTAGAACACGATAGGAGATGTTTAGTGAGCAGCAACGTTTTCTCATTGCGAGACATACTGAAAAAGCTTTTTACTTAGATGTAGGTAACAAGAAACACTTACTGCAGTGCACTGACAAGCTAATTGCTACGCAGCACTGAGATTGTGTTAGCAGCTTGCAAAGAGATAGAAAACAGTACTTTCCCACTCTCTTGCCTTTCCCTTCACATTAATACTTGAAAGGAAGGCGTCTTAGAGAACTTTCTTTTTCTTGTTACAAAACACTCTGCAGCCCTCAGTGCAACTTCTAGAACACGATAGGAGATCTTTAGTTAGCGGGAACGCTTTCTCCTTGCGAGACATAGTGAAAAACTTTTTGCTTAGATGTAGGTAACAAGAAACACGTACTGCAGTGCACTGACAAGCTAATTGCTACACTGCTCTGGGATTCTGTTAGCAGCTTGCAAAGTGAGAGAAAACAGTACTTTCCCACTCTCTTACCTTTCCCTTCACATTAATACTTGAAAGGAAGGCGTCTTAGACAACTTTCTTTTTCTTGCTTCAAAAAACTCTTCAGCCCTCTGTGCAACATCTACAACACGAAGGAAGTTGTTTAGTGACCTGGAGCGTTTTCTCCTTGCGAGACATAGTGAAAAAGCTATTTGCTTAGATGTAGGTAACAAGAAACACTTACTGCAGTGCAGAGAAAAGCTAATTGCTACACAGCACTGAGATTGTGTTAGCAGCTTGAAAAGTGATAGAAAACAGTACTTTCCCACTCTCTTGCCTTTCCCTTCACATTAATACGTGAAAGGAAGGCGTCTTAGACAACTTTACTTTTCTTGTTGCTAAAAAACTCTGCAGCCCTGTGTGCAATCCCTAGAACACGACAGGAGATGTTTAGTGAGCAGGAACGTTTTCTCCTTGCGTGACATAGTGAAAAAGCTTTTTGCTTAGATGTACGTAACAAGAAACACTTACTGCAGTACACTGACAAGCTAATTGCTACACAGCACTGGGATTGTGTTAGCAGCTTGCACAGTGATAGAAAACAGTACTTTCTCAATCTCTTGCCTTTCCTTGCACATTAATACTTGAAAGGAAGGCGTCTTAGACAACTTTCTTTTTCTTGCTTCAAAAAACTCTGCAGCCCTCTGTGCAATATCTACAACACGATGGAAGTTGTTTAGTTAGCAGGAGCGTTTTCTCCTTTTGCGACATAGTGAAAAAGCTATTTGCTTAGATGTAGGTAACAAGAAACACTTACTGCAGTCCACTGACAAACTAATTGCTACACAGCACTGGGATTGTGTTAGCAGCTTGCACAGTGATAGAAAACAGTACTTTCTCACTCTCTTGCCTTTCCCTTCACATTAATACTTGAAAGAAAGGCTTCTTAGACAACTTTCTTTTTCTTGTTCTAAAACACACTGCAGCCCTCTGTGCAACTTCTACAACACGATGGAAGTTGTTTAGTGAGCAGAAAAGTTTTCTCCTTGCGAGACATAGTGAAAAAGCTACTTGCTTAGATGTAGGTAACAAGAAACACTTACTGCAGTCCACTGACAAACTAATTGCTACACAGCACTGGGATTGTGTTAGCAGCTTGCACAGTGATAGAAAACAGTACTTTCTCACTCTCTTGCCTTTCCCTTCACATTAATACTTGAAAGGAAGGCTTCTTAGACAACTTTCTTTTTCTTGTTGCAAAACACACTGCAGCCCTCTGTGCAACTTCTAAAACACGATAGGACATGTTTAGTGAGCAGGAACGTTTTCTCCTTGCGAGACATAGTGAAAAAGCTATTTGCTTAGATGTAGGTAACAAGAAACACTTACTGCAGTACACTGACAAGCTAATTGCTACACAGCTCTGGGATTGTGTTAGCAGCTTGCACAGTGATAGAAAACAGTACTTTCCCACTCTCTTGCCTTTCCCTTCACATTAATACTTGAAACAAAGGCGTCTTGGACAAGTTTCTTTTTCTTGTTACAAAACACTCTGCAGGCCTCAGTGTAATTTCTAGAAAACGATAGGAGATGTTTAGTGAGAAGGAACGTTTTCTCCTTGCGAGACATAGTGAAAAAGCTAATTGCTTAGATGTAGGTAACAAGAAACACTTACTGCAGTGCACTGACATGCTAATTGCTACACAGCACTGGGATTGTGTTAGCAGCTTGCAAAGTGATAGAAAACAGTACTTTCCCACTCTCTTAACCTTCCCTTCACATTAATAATTGAAAGGAAGGCATCTTAGACAACTTTCTTTTTCTTGCTTCAAAAAACTCTGCAGCCCTCTGTGACGCATCTACAACACGATGGAAGTTGTTTAGAGAGCAGGAGCGTTTTCTCCTTGCGAGACATAGTGAAAAAGCTATTTGCTTAGATGTAGGTAACAAGAAACACTTACTGCAGTGCACTGACAAGCTAATTGCTACGCAGCACTGAGATTGTGTTAGCAGCTTGCAAAGAGATAGAAAACAGTACTTTCCCACTCTCTTGCCTTTCCCTTCACATTAATACTTGAAAGGAAGGCGTATTGGACAAGTTTCTTTTTCTTGTTACAAAACACTCTGCAGCCCTCAGTGCAACTTCTAGAACACGATAGGAGATCTTTAGTTAGCGGGAACGCTTTCTCCGTGCGAGACATAGTGAAAAACTTTTTGCTTAGATGTAGGTAACAAGAAACACGTACTGCAGTGCACTGACAAGCTAATTGCTACACTGCTCTGGGATTCTGTTAGCAGCTTGCAAAGTGAGAGAAAACAGTACTTTCCCACTCTCTTACCTTTCCCTTCACATTAATACTTGAAAGAAAGGCGTCTTAGACAACTTTCTTTTTCTTGCTTCAAAAAACTCTTCAGCCCTCTGTGCAACATCTACAACACGAAGGAAGTTGTTTAGTGACCTGGAGCGTTTTCTCCTTGCGAGACATAGTGAAAAAGCTATTTGCTTAGATGTAGGTAACAAGAAACACTTACTGCAGTGCAGAGATAAGCTAATTGCTACACAGCACTGAGATTGTGTTAGCAGCTTGAAAAGTGATAGAAAACAGTACTTTCCCACTCTCTTGCCTTTCCCTTCACATTAATACGTGAAAGGAAGGCGTCTTAGACAACTTTACTTTTCTTGTTGCTAAAAAACTCTGCAGCCCTGTGTGCAATCCCTAGAACACGACAGGAGATGTTTAGTGAGCAGGAACGTTTTCTCCTTCCGTGACATAGTGAAAAAGCTTTTTGCTTAGATGTACGTAACAAGAAACACTTACGGCAGTACACTGACAAGCTAATTGCTACACAGCACTGGGATTGTGTTAGCAGCTTGCACAGTGATAGAAAACAGTACTTTCCCAATCTCTTGCCTTTCCTTGCACATTAATACTTGAAAGGAAGGCGTCTTAGACAACTTTCTTTTTCTTGCTTCAAAAAACTCTGCAGCCCTCTGTGCAATATCTACAACACGATGGAAGTTGTTTAGTTAGCAGGAGCGTTTTCTCCTTTTGCGACATAGTGAAAAAGCTATTTGCTTAGATGTAGGTAACAAGAAACACTTACTGCAGTCCACTGACAAACTAATTGCTACACAGCACTGGGATTGTGTTAGCAGCTTGCACAGTGATAGAAAACAGTACTTTCTCACTCTCTTGCCTTTCCCTTCACATTAATACTTGAAAGGAAGGCTTCTTAGACAACTTTCTTTTTCTTGCTGCAGAACACACTGCAGCCCTCTCTGCAACTTCTACAACACGCTGGAAGTTGTTTACTGAGCAGCAACGTTTTCTCCTTGCGAGACATAGTGAAAAAGCTATTTGCTTAGATGTAGGTAACAAGAAACACTTACTGCAGTGCACTGACAAGCTAATTGCTACACAGCACTGGGATTGTGTTAGCAGCTTGCACAGTGATAGAAAACAGTACTTTCTCACTCTCTTGCCTTTCCCTTCACATTAATACTTGAAAGGAAGGCTTCTTAGACAACTTTCTTTTTCTTGTTGCAAAACACACTGCAGCCCTCTGTGCAACTTCTAGAACACGATAGGACATGTTTAGTGAGAAGGAACGTTTTCTCCTTGCGAGACATAGTGAAAAAGCTATTTGCTTAGATGTAGGTAACAAGAAACACTTACTGCAGTACACTGACAAGCTAATTGCTACACAGCACTGAGATTGTGTTAGCAGCTTGCAAAGTGATAGAAAACAGTACTTTCCCACTCTCTTGCCTTTCCCTTCACATTAATACTTGAAAGGAAGGCATCTTAGACACCTTTCTTTTTCTTGCTTCAAAAAACTCTGCAGCCCACTGTGACGCATCTACAAAACGATGGAAGTTGTTTAGTGAGCAGCAACGTTTTCTCCTTGCGAGACATAGTGAAAAAGCTATTTGCTTAGATGTAGGTAACAAGAAACACTTACTGCAGTGCACTGACAAGCTAATTGCTACACAGCACTGGGATTGTGTTAACAGCTTGCACAGTGACAGAACACAGTACTTTCTCACTCTCTTGCCTTTCCCTTCACATTAATACTTGAAAGGAAGGCTTCTTAGACAACTTTCTTTTTCTTGTTGCAAAACACTCTGCAGCCCTCATTGCAACTTCTAGAACACGATAGGAGATGGTTAGTTAGCGGGAACGTTTTCTCCTTGGGAGACATAGTGAAAAAGCTTTTTGCTTAGATGTAGGTAACAAGAAACACTTACTGCAGTGCACTGGAATGCTAATTGCTACACAGCACTGGGATTGTGTTAGCAGCTTGCAAAGTGATAGAAAACAGTACTTTCCCACTCTCTTGCCTTTCCCTTCACATTAATACTTGAAAGGAAGGCGTCTTAGGCAATTTTCTTTTTCTTGCTTCAAAAAACTCTTCAGCCCTCTCTGTAACATCTACAACACGAAGGAAATTGTTTAGTGAGCTGGAGCGTTTTCTCCTTGCGAGACATAGTGAAAAAGCTATTTGCTTAGATGTAGGTAACAAGAAACACTTACTGCAGTGCACTGACAAGCTAATTGCTACACAGCACTGGGATTGTGTTAGCAGCTTGCACAGTGATAGAAAACAGTACTTTCTCACTCTCTTGCCTTTCCCTTCACATTAATACTTGAAAGGAAGGCTTCTTTCTTGAATACTTGAAAAGAAGACAACTTCCTTTTTCTTGTTGCAAAACACACTGCAGCCCCCTGTGCAACTTCTAGAACACGATAGGAGATGTTTAGTGAGAAGGAACGTTTTCTCCTTGCGAGACATAGTGAAAAAGCTGTTTGCTTAGATGTAGGTAACAAGAAACACTTACTGCAGTACACTGACAAGCTAATTGCTACACAGCACTGAGATTGTGTTAGCGTCTTGAAAAGTGATAGAAAACGGTACTTTCCCACTCTCTTGCCTTTCCCTTGACATTAATACTTGAAAGGAAGGCGTCTTGGACAACTTTCTTTTTCTTGTTACAAAACACTCTGCAGCCCTCAGTGTTATTTCTAGAACACGATAGGAGATGTTTAGTGAGCAGGAATGTTTTCTCCTTGCGAGACATAGTGAAAAAGCTTTTCGCTTAGATGTAGGTAACAAGAAACTCTTACTGCAGTACACTGACAAGCTAATTGCTACATAGCACTCGGATTGTGTTAGCAGTTTGTAAAGCGGTAGAAAATAGTACTTTCCCACTCTCTTGCCTTTCCCTTCACATTAATACTTGAAAGGAAGGCGTCTTGGACAACTTTCTTTTTCTTGTTACAAAACACTCTGCAGCCCTCAGTGCAACTTCTAGAACACGATAGGCGATGTTTAGTGAGCAGCAACGTTTTCTCCTTGCGAGACATAGTGAAAAAGCTTTTTGCTTAGATGTAGGTAACAAGAAACACTTACTGCAGTGCACTGACAAGCTAATTGCTACAGCGCACTGGGATTGTGTTAGCAGCTTGCAAAGAGATAGAAAACAGTACTTTCCCACTCTCTTGCCTTTCCCTTCACATTAATACTTGAAAGAAATGCTTCTTAGACAACTTTCTTTTTCTTGTTGTAAAACACACTGCAGCCCTCTGTGCAACTTCTACAACACGATGCAAGTTGTTTAGAGAGCAGCAACGTTTTCTTATTGCGAGACATAGTGAAAAAGCTATTTGCTTAGATGTAGGTAACATGAAACACTTACTGCAGTGCACTGAGAAGCTAATTGCTACACAGCACTGGGATTGTGTTAGCAGCTTGCACAGTGATAGAAAACAGTACTTTCTCACTCTCTTGCCTTTCCCTTCACATTAATACTTGAAAGGAAGGCTTCTTAGACAACTTTCTTTTTCTTGTTGCAAAACATACTGCAGCCCTCTGTGCAGCTTCTAGAACACGATAGGAGATGTTTAGTGAGAAGGAACGTTTTCTCCTTGCGAGACATAGTGAAAAAGCTATTTGCTTAGATGTAGGTAACAAGAAACAGTTACTGCAGTGCACTGACAAGCTAATTGCTACACAGCACTGAGATTGTGTTAGCAGCTTGCAAAGTGATAGAAAACAGTACTTTCCCACTCTCTTGCCTTTCCCTTCACATTAATACTTGAAAGGAAGGCATCTTAGAAAACTTTCTTATTCTTGCTTCAAAAAACTCTGCAGCCCTCTGTGCAACATCTACAACAGGATGGAAGTTGTTTAGAGATCAGGAGCGTTTTTTCCGTGCGAGACATAGTGAAAAAGCTATTTGCTTAGATGTAGGTAACAAGAAACACTTACTGCAGTGCACTGAGAAGCTAATTGCTACACAGCACTGGGATTGTGTTAACAGCTTGCACAGTGATAGAAAACAGTACTTTCCCACTCTCTTGCCTTTCCCTTCACATTAATACTTGAAAGGAAGGCGTCTTAGACAACTTTCTTTTTCTTGTTGGTAAAAAACTCTGCAGCCCTCTGTGCAATCCCTAGAACGCGACAGGAGATGTTTAGTGAGCAGGAAAGTTTTCTCCTTGCGAGACATAGTGAAAAAGCTATTTGCTTAGATGTAGGTAACAAGAAACACTTACTGCAGTGCACTGAAAAGCTAATTGCTACACAGCAATGGGATTGAGTTAGCAGCTTGCACAGTGATAGAAAACAGTACTTTCCCACACTCTTGCCTTTCCACTCACATTAATACTTTAAACAAAGGCGTCTTGGACAACTTTCTTTTTCTTGTTACAAAAAACTCTGCAGCCCTCTGTGCAACTTCTAGAACACGATAGGAGATGTTTAGTGAGCAGCAACGTTTTCTCATTGCGAGACATACTGAAAAAGCTTTTTACTTAGATGTAGGTAACAAGAAACACTTACTGCAGTGCACTGACAAGCTAATTGCTACGCAGCACTGAGATTGTGTTAGCAGCTTGCAAAGAGATAGAAAACAGTACTTTCCCACTCTCTTGCCTTTCCCTTCACATTAATACTTGAAAGGAAGGCGTATTGGACAAGTTTCTTTTTCTTGTTACAAAACACTCTGCAGCCCTCAGTGCAACTTCTAGAACACGATAGGAGATCTTTAGTTAGCGGGAACGCTTTCTCCTTGCGAGACATAGTGAAAAACTTTTTGCTTAGATGTAGGTAACAAGAAACACGTACTGCAGTGCACTGACAAGCTAATTGCTACACTGCTCTGGGATTCTGTTAGCAGCTTGCAAAGTGAGAGAAAACAGTACTTTCCCACTCTCTTACCTATCCCTTCACATTAATACTTGAAAGGAAGGCGTCTTAGACAACTTTCTTTTTCTTGCTTCAAAAAACTCTTCAGCCCTCTGTGCAACATCTACAACACGAAGGAAGTTGTTTAGTGACCTGGAGCGTTTTCTCCTTGCGAGACATAGTGAAAAAGCTATTTGCTTAGATGTAGGTAACAAGAAACACTTACTGCAGTGCAGAGAAAAGCTAATTGCTACACAGCACTGAGATTGTGTTAGCAGCTTGAAAAGTGATAGAAAACAGTACTTTCCCACTCTCTTGCCTTTCCCTTCACATTAATACGTGAAAGGAAGGCGTCTTAGACAACTTTACTTTTCTTGTTGCTAAAAAACTCTGCAGCCCTGTGTGCAATCCCTAGAACACGACAGGAGATGTTTAGTGAGCAGGAACGTTTTCTCCTTGCGTGACATAGTGAAAAAGCTTTTTGCTTAGATGTACGTAACAAGAAACACTTACTGCAGTACACTGACAAGCTAATTGCTACACAGCACTGGGATTGTGTTAGCAGCTTGCACAGTGATAGAAAACAGTACTTTCTCAATCTCTTGCCTTTCCTTGCACATTAATACTTGAAAGGAAGGCGTCTTAGACAACTTTCTTTTTCTTGCTTCAAAAAACTCTGCAGCCCTCTGTGCAATATCTACAACACGATGGAAGTTGTTTAGTTAGCAGGAGCGTTTTCTCCTTTTGCGACATAGTGAAAAAGCTATTTGCTTAGATGTAGGTAACAAGAAACACTTACTGCAGTCCACTGACAAACTAATTGCTACACAGCACTGGGATTGTGTTAGCAGCTTGCACAGTGATAGAAAACAGTACTTTCTCACTCTCTTGCCTTTCCCTTCACATTAATACTTGAAAGGAAGGCTTCTTAGACAACTTTCTTTTTCTTGTTGCAGAACACACTGCAGCCCTCTCTGCAACTTCTACAACACGCTGGAAGTTGTTTAGTGAGCAGCAACGTTTTCTCCTTGCGAGACATAGTGAAAAAGCTATTTGCTTAGATGTAGGTATCAAGAAACACTTACTGCAGTGCACTGACAAGCTAATTGCTACACAGCACTGGGATTGTGTTAGCAGCTTGCAGAGTGATAGAAAACAGTACTTTCTCACTCTCTTGCCTTTCCCTTCACATTAATACTTGAAAGGAAGGCTTCTAAGACAACTTTCTTTTTCTTGTTGCAAAACACACTGCAGCCCTCTGTGCAACTTCTAGAACACGATAGGACATGTTTAGTGAGAAGGAACGTTTTCTCCTTGCGAGACATAGTGAAAAAGCTATTTGCTTAGATGTAGGTAACAAGAAACACTTACTGCAGTACACTGACAAGCTAATTGCTACACAGCACTGAGATTGTGTTAGCAGCTTGCAAAGTGATAGAAAACAGAACTTTCCCACTCTCTTGCCTTTCCCTTCACATTAATACTTGAAAGGAAGGCATCTTAGACACCTTTCTTTTTCTTGCTTCAAAAAACTCTGCAGCCCACTGTGACGCATCTACAAAACGATGGAAGTTGTTTAGTGAGCAGCAACGTTTTCTCCTTGCGAGACATAGTGAAAAAGCTATTTGCTTAGATGTAGGTAACAAGAAACACTTACTCCAGTGCACTGACAAGCTAATTGCTACACAGCACTGGGATTGTGTTAACAGCTTGCACAGTGATAGAAAACAGTACTTTCTCACTCTCTTGCCTTTCCCTTCACATTAATACTTGAAAGGAAGGCTTCTTAGACAACTTTCTTTTTCTTGTTGCAAAACACTCTGCAGCCCTCATTGCAACTTCTAGAACACGATAGGAGATGGTTAGTTAGCGGGAACGTTTTCTCCTTGCGAGACATAGTGAAAAAGCTTTTTGCTTAGATGTAGGTAACAAGAAACACTTACTGCAGTGCACTGAAATGCTAATTGCTACACAGCACTGGGATTGTGTTAGCAGCTTGCAAAGTGATAGAAAACAGTACTTTCCCACTCTCTTGCCTTTCCCTTCACATTAATACTTGAAAGGAAGGCGTCTTAGACAATTTTCTTTTTCTTGCTTCAAAAAACTCTTCAGCCCTCTCTGTAACATCTACAACACGAAGGAAATTGTTTAGTGAGCTGGAGCGTTTTCTCCTTGCGAGACATAGTGAAAAACCTATTTGCTTAGATGTAGGTAACAAGAAACACTTACTGCAGTGCACTGAAAAGCTAATTGCTACACAGCACTGGGATTGTGTTAGCAGCTTGCACAGTGATAGAAAACAGTAATTTCTCACTCTCTTGCCTTTCCCTTCACATTAATACTTGAAAGGAAGGCTTCTTTCTTGAATACTTGAAAAGAAGACAACTTCATTTTTCTTGTTGCAAAAGACACTGCAGCCCCCTGTGCAACTTCTAGAACACGATAGGAGATGTTTTGTGAGAAGGAACGTTTTCTCCTTGCGAGACATAGTGAAAAAGCTGTTTGCTTAGATGTAGGTAACAAGAAACACTTACTGCAGTACACTGACAAGCTAATTGCTACACAGCACTGAGATTGTGTTAGCGTCTTGAAAAGTGATAGAAAACGGTACTTTCCCACTCTCTTGCCTTTCCCTTGACATTAATACTTGAAAGGAAGGCGTCTTGGACAAGTTTCTTTTTCTTGTTACAAAACACTCTGCAGCCCTCAGTGTAATTTCTAGAACACGATAGGAGATGTTTAGTGAGCAGGAATGTTTTCTCCTTGCGAGACATAGTGAAAAAGCTTTTTGCTTAGATATAGGTAACAAGAAACTCTTACTGCAGTACACTGACAAGCTAATTGCTACATAGCACTCGGATTGTGTTAGCAGTTTGTAAAGCGGTAGAAAATAGTACTTTCCCACTCTCTTGCCTTTCCCTTCACATTAATACTTGAAAGGAAGGCGTCTTGGACAACTTTCTTTTTCTTGTTACAAAACACTCTGCAGCCCTCAGTGCAACTTCTAGAACACGATAGGCGATGTTTAGTGAGCAGCAACGTTTTCTCCTTGCGAGACATAGTGAAAAAGCTTTTTGCTTAGATGTAGGTAACAAGAAACACTTACTGCAGTGCACTGACAAGCTAATTGCTACACCGCACTGGGATTGTGTTAGCAGCTTGCAAAGAGATAGAAAACAGTACTTTCCCACTCTCTTGCCTTTCCCTTCACATTAATACTTGAAAGAAATGCTTCTTAGACAACTTTCTTTTTCTTGTTGTAAAACACACTGCAGCCCTCTGTGCAACTTCTACAACACGATGCGAGTTGTTTAGTGAGAAGGAACGTTTTCTCCTTGCGAGACATAGTGAAAAAGCTATTTGCTTAGATGTAGGTAACAAGAAACACTTACTGCAGTGCACTGACAAGCTAATTGCTACACAGCACTGAGATTGTGTTAGCAGCTTGCAAAGTGATAGAAAACAGTACTTTCCCACTCTCTTGCCTTTCCCTTCACATGAATACTTGAAAGGAAGGCATCTTAGACAACTTTCTTATTCTTGCTTCAAAAAACTCTGCAGCCCTCTGTGCAACATCTACAACAGGATGGAAGTTGTTTAGAGATCAGGAGCGTTTTCTCCGTGCGAGACATAGTGAAAAAGCTATTTGCTTAGATGTAGGTAACAAGAAACACTTACTGCAGTGCACTGAGAAGCTAATTGCTACACAGCACTGGGATTGTGTTAGCAGCTTGCACAGTGATAGAAAACAGTACTTTCTCACTCTCTTGCCTTTCCCTTCACATTAATACTTGAAAGGAAGGCTTCTTAGGCAACTTTCTTTTTCTTGTTACAAAACACACTGCAGCCCTCTGTGCAACTTCTCGAACACGATAGGAGATGTTTAGTGTGCAGGAACGTTTTCTCCTTGCGAGACATAGTGAAAAAGCTATTTGCTTAGATGTAGGTAACAAGAAACACTTACTGCAGTGCACTGACAAGATAATTGCTACACAGCACTCGGATTGTGTTAGCAGCTTGCACAGTGATAGAAAACAGTACTTTCCCACTCTCTTGCCTTTCCCTTCACATTAATACTTGAAACAAAGGAGCCTTGGACAACTTTCTTTTTCTTGTTACAAAAAACTCTGCAGCCCTCAGTGCAACTTCTAGAACACGATAGGAGATGTTTAGTGAGCAGCAATGTTTTCTGCATGCGAGACATAGTGAAAAAGCTATTTGCTTAAATGTAGGTAACAAGAAACACTTACTGCAGTGCACTGACAAGCTAATTGCTACACAGCACTGGGATTGTGTTAGCAGCTTGCACAGTGATAGAAAACAGTACTTTCCCACTCTCTTGCCTTTCCCTTCACATTAATACTTGAAACAAAGGCGTCTTGGACAACTTTCTTTTTCTTGTTACAAAACACTCTGCAGCCCTCATTGCAACTTCTAGAACACGATAGGAGATGTTTAGTGTGCAGGAGCGTTTTCTCCTTGCGAGACATAGTGAAAAAGCTTTTTACTTAGATGTAGGTAACAAGAAACACTTACTGCAGTGCACTGACAAGCTAATTGCTACACAGCACTGAGATTGTGTTAGCAGCTTGCAAAGTGATAGAAAACAGTACTTTCCCACTCTCTTGCCTTTCCCTTCACATTAATACTTGAAAGAAAGGCTTCTTAGACAACTTTCTTTTTCTTGTTCTAAAACACACTGCAGCCCTCTGTGCAACTTCTACAACACGATGGAAGTTGTTTAGTGAGCAGAAAAGTTTTCTCCTTGCGAGACATAGTGAAAAAGCTACTTGCTTAGATGTAGGTAACAAGAAACACTTACTGCAGTCCACTGACAAACTAATTGCTGCACAGCACTGGGATTGTGTTAGCAGCTTGCACAGTGATAGAAAACAGTACTTTCTCACTCTCTTGCCTTTCCCTTCACATTAATACTTGAAAGGAAGGCTTCTTAGACAACTTTCTTTTTCTTGTTGCAAAACACACTGCAGCCCTCTGTGCAACTTCTAAAACACGATAGGACATGTTTAGTGAGCAGGAACGTTTTCTCCTTGCGAGACATAGTGAAAAAGCTATTTGCTTAGATGTAGGTAACAAGAAACACTTACTGCAGTACACTGACAAGCTAATTGCTACACAGCTCTGGGATTGTGTTAGCAGCTTGCACAGTGATAGAAAACAGTACTTTCCCACTCTCTTGCCTTTCCCTTCACATTAATACTTGAAACAAAGGCGTCTTGGACAAGTTTCGTTTTCTTGTTACAAAACACTCTGCAGGCCTCAGTGTAATTTCTAGAAAACGATAGGAGATGTTTAGTGAGAAGGAACGTTTTCTCCTTGCGAGACATAGTGAAAAAGCTAATTGCTTAGATGTAGGTAACAAGAAACACTTACTGCAGTGCACTGACATGCTAATTGCTACACAGCACTGGGATTGTGTTAGCAGCTTGCAAAGTGATAGAAAACAGTACTTTCCCACTCTCTTAACCTTCCCTTCACATTAATAATTGAAAGGAAGGCATCTTAGACAACTTTCTTTTTCTTGCTTCAAAAAACTCTGCAGCCCTCTGTGACGCATCTACAACACGATGGAAGTTGTTTAGAGAGCAGGAGCGTTTTCTCCTTGCGAGACATAGTGAAAAAGCTATTTGCTTAGATGTAGGTAACAAGAAACACTTACTGCAGTGCACTGAGAAGCTAATTGCTACACAGCACTGGGATTGTGTTAGCAGCTTGCACAGTGATAGAAAACAGTACTTTCCCACACTCTTGCCTTTCCACTCACATTAATACTTGAAACAAAGGCGTCTTGGACAACTTTCTTTTTCTTGTTACAAAAAACTCTGCAGCCCTCTGTGCAACTTCTAGAACACGATAGGAGATGTTTAGTGAGCAGCAACGTTTTCTCATTGCGAGACATACTGAAAAAGCTTTTTACTTAGATGTAGGTAACAAGAAACACTTACTGCAGTGCACTGACAAGCTAATTGCTACGCAGCACTGAGATTGTGTTAGCAGCTTGCAAAGAGATAGAAAACAGTACTTTCCCACTCTCTTGCCTTTCCCTTCACATTAATACTTGAAAGGAAGGCGTATTGGACAAGTTTCTTTTTCTTGTTACAAAACACTCTGCAGCCCTCAGTGCAACTTCTAGAACACGATAGGAGATCTTTAGTTAGCGGGAACGCTTTCTCCGTGCGAGACATAGTGAAAAACTTTTTGCTTAGATGTAGGTAACAAGAAACACGTACTGCAGTGCACTGACAAGCTAATTGCTACACTGCTCTGGGATTCTGTTAGCAGCTTGCAAAGTGAGAGAAAACAGTACTTTCCCACTCTCTTACCTTTCCCTTCACATTAATACTTGAAAGAAAGGCGTCTTAGACAACTTTCTTTTTCTTGCTTCAAAAAACTCTTCAGCCCTCTGTGCAACATCTACAACACGAAGGAAGTTGTTTAGTGACCTGGAGCGTTTTCTCCTTGCGAGACATAGTGAAAAAGCTATTTGCTTAGATGTAGGTAACAAGAAACACTTACTGCAGTGCAGAGAAAAGCTAATTGCTACACAGCACTGAGATTGTGTTAGCAGCTTGAAAAGTGATAGAAAACAGTACTTTCCCACTCTCTTGCCTTTCCCTTCACATTAATACGTGAAAGGAAGGCGTCTTAGACAACTTTACTTTTCTTGTTGCTAAAAAACTCTGCAGCCCTGTGTGCAATCCCTAGAACACGACAGGAGATGTTTAGTGAGCAGGAACGTTTTCTCCTTCCGTGACATAGTGAAAAAGCTTTTTGCTTAGATGTACGTAACAAGAAACACTTACGGCAGTACACTGACAAGCTAATTGCTACACAGCACTGGGATTGTGTTAGCAGCTTGCACAGTGATAGAAAACAGTACTTTCCCAATCTCTTGCCTTTCCTTGCACATTAATACTTGAAAGGAAGGCGTCTTAGACAACTTTCTTTTTCTTGCTTCAAAAAACTCTGCAGCCCTCTGTGCAATATCTACAACACGATGGAAGTTGTTTAGTTAGCAGGAGCGTTTTCTCCTTTTGCGACATAGTGAAAAAGCTATTTGCTTAGATGTAGGTAACAAGAAACACTTACTGCAGTCCACTGACAAACTAATTGCTACACAGCACTGGGATTGTGTTAGCAGCTTGCACAGTGATAGAAAACAGTACTTTCTCACTCTCTTGCCTTTCCCTTCACATTAATACTTGAAAGGAAGGCTTCTTAGACAACTTTCTTTTTCTTGCTGCAGAAAACACTGCAGCCCTCTCTGCAACTTCTACAACACGCTGGAAGTTGTTTACTGAGCAGCAACGTTTTCTCCTTGCGAGACATAGTGAAAAAGCTATTTGCTTAGATGTAGGTAACAAGAAACACTTACTGCAGTGCACTGACAAGCTAATTGCTACACAGCACTGGGATTGTGTTAGCAGCTTGCACAGTGATAGAAAACAGTACTTTCTCACTCTCTTGCCTTTCCCTTCACATTAATACTTGAAAGGAAGGCTTCTTAGACAACTTTCTTTTTCTTGTTGCAAAACACACTGCAGCCCTCTGTGCAACTTCTAGAACACGATAGGACATGTTTAGTGAGAAGGAACGTTTTCTCCTTGCGAGACATAGTGAAAAAGCTATTTGCTTAGATGTAGGTAACAAGAAACACTTACTGCAGTACACTGACAAGCTAATTGCTACACAGCACTGAGATTGTGTTAGCAGCTTGCAAAGTGATAGAAAACAGTACTTTCCCACTCTCTTGCCTTTCCCTTCACATTAATACTTGAAAGGAAGGCATCTTAGACACCTTTCTTTTTCTTGCTTCAAAAAACTCTGCAGCCCACTGTGACGCATCTACAAAACGATGGAAGTTGTTTAGTGAGCAGCAACGTTTTCTCCTTGCGAGACATAGTGAAAAAGCTATTTGCTTAGATGTAGGTAACAAGAAACACTTACTGCAGTGCACTGACAAGCTAATTGCTACACAGCACTGGGATTGTGTTAACAGCTTGCACAGTGACAGAAAACAGTACTTTCTCACTCTCTTGCCTTTCCCTTCACATTAATACTTGAAAGGAAGGCTTCTTAGACAACTTTCTTTTTCTTGTTGCAAAACACTCTGCAGCCCTCATTGCAACTTCTAGAACACGATAGGAGATGGTTAGTTAGCGGGAACGTTTTCTCCTTGCGAGACATAGTGAAAAAGCTTTTTGCTTAGATGTAGGTAACAAGAAACACTTACTGCAGTGCACTGGAATGCTAATTGCTACACAGCACTGGGATTGTGTTAGCAGCTTGCAAAGTGATAGAAAACAGTACTTTCCCACTCTCTTGCCTTTCCCTTCACATTAATACTTGAAAGGAAGGCGTCTTAGGCAATTTTCTTTTTCTTGCTTCAAAAAACTCTTCAGCCCTCTCTGTAACATCTACAACACGAAGGAAATTGTTTAGTGAGCTGGAGCGTTTTCTCCTTGCGAGACATAGTGAAAAACCTATTTGCTTAGATGTAGGTAACAAGAAACACTTACTGCAGTGCACTGAAAAGCTAATTGCTACACAGCACTGGGATTGTGTTAGCAGCTTGCACAGTGATAGAAAACAGTAATTTCTCACTCTCTTGCCTTTCCCTTCACATTAATACTTGAAAGGAAGGCTTCTTTCTTGAATACTTGAAAAGAAGACAACTTCCTTTTTCTTGTTGCAAAACACACTGCAGCCCCCTGTGCAACTTCTAGAACACGATAGGAGATGTTTAGTGAGAAGGAACGTTTTCTCCTTGCGAGACATAGTGAAAAAGCTGTTTGCTTAGATGTAGGTAACAAGAAACACTTACTGCAGTACACTGACAAGCTAATTGCTACACAGCACTGAGATTGTGTTAGCGTCTTGAAAAGTGATAGAAAACGGTACTTTCCCACTCTCTTGCCTTTCCCTTGACATTAATACTTGAAAGGAAGGCGTCTTGGACAACTTTCTTTTTCTTGTTACAAAACACTCTGCAGCCCTCAGTGTAATTTCTAGAACACGATAGGAGATGTTTAGTGAGCAGGAATGTTTTCTCCTTGCGAGACATAGTGAAAAAGCTTTTTGCTTAGATGTAGGTAACAAGAAACTCTTACTGCAGTACACTGACAAGCTAATTGCTACATAGCACTCGGATTGTGTTAGCAGTTTGTAAAGCGGTAGAAAATAGTACTTTCCCACTCTCTTGCCTTTCCCTTCACATTAATACTTGAAAGGAAGGCGTCTTGGACAACTTTCTTTTTCTTGTTACAAAACACTCTGCAGCCCTCAGTGCAACTTCTAGAACACGATAGGCGATGTTTAGTGAGCAGCAACGTTTTCTCCTTGCGAGACATAGTGAAAAAGCTTTTTGCTTAGATGTAGGTAACAAGAAACACTTACTGCAGTGCACTGACAAGCTAATTGCTACAGCGCACTGGGATTGTGTTAGCAGCTTGCAAAGAGATAGAAAACAGTACTTTCCCACTCTCTTGCCTTTCCCTTCACATTAATACTTGAAAGAAATGCTTCTTAGACAACTTTCTTTTTCTTGTTGTAAAACACACTGCAGCCCTCTGTGCAACTTCTACAACACGATGCAAGTTGTTTAGTGAGCAGCAACGTTTTCTTATTGCGAGACATAGTGAAAAAGCTATTTGCTTAGATGTAGGTAACATGAAACACTTACTGCAGTGCACTGAGAAACTAATTGCTACACAGCACTGGGATTGTGTTAGCAGCTTGCACAGTGATAGAAAACAGTACTTTCTCACTCTCTTGCCTTTCCCTTCACATTAATACTTGAAAGGAAGGCTTCTAAGACAACTTTCTTTTTCTTGTTGCAAAACACACTGCAGCCCTCTGTGCAACTTCTAGAACACGATAGGACATGTTTAGTGAGAAGGAACGTTTTCTCCTTGCGAGACATAGTGAAAAAGCTATTTGCTTAGATGTAGGTAACAAGAAACACTTACTGCAGTACACTGACAAGCTAATTGCTACACAGCACTGAGATTGTGTTAGCAGCTTGCAAAGTGATAGAAAACAGAACTTTCCCACTCTCTTGCCTTTCCCTTCACATTAATACTTGAAAGGAAGGCATCTTAGACACCTTTCTTTTTCTTGCTTCAAAAAACTCTGCAGCCCACTGTGACGCATCTACAAAACGATGGAAGTTGTTTAGTGAGCAGCAACGTTTTCTCCTTGCGAGACATAGTGAAAAAGCTATTTGCTTAGATGTAGGTAACAAGAAACACTTACTCCAGTGCACTGACAAGCTAATTGCTACACAGCACTGGGATTGTGTTAACAGCTTGCACAGTGATAGAAAACAGTACTTTCTCACTCTCTTGCCTTTCCCTTCACATTAATACTTGAAAGGAAGGCTTCTTAGACAACTTTCTTTTTCTTGTTGCAAAACACTCTGCAGCCCTCATTGCAACTTCTAGAACACGATAGGAGATGGTTAGTTAGCGGGAACGTTTTCTCCTTGCGAGACATAGTGAAAAAGCTTTTTGCTTAGATGTAGGTAACAAGAAACACTTACTGCAGTGCACTGAAATGCTAATTGCTACACAGCACTGGGATTGTGTTAGCAGCTTGCAAAGTGATAGAAAACAGTACTTTCCCACTCTCTTGCCTTTCCCTTCACATTAATACTTGAAAGGAAGGCGTCTTAAACAATTTTCTTTTTCTTGCTTCAAAAAACTCTTCAGCCCTCTCTGTAACATCTACAACACGAAGGAAATTGTTTAGTGAGCTGGAGCGTTTTCTCCTTGCGAGACATAGTGAAAAACCTATTTGCTTAGATGTAGGTAACAAGAAACACTTACTGCAGTGCACTGAAAAGCTAATTGCTACACAGCACTGGGATTGTGTTAGCAGCTTGCACAGTGATAGAAAACAGTAATTTCTCACTCTCTTGCCTTTCCCTTCACATTAATACTTGAAAGGAAGGCTTCTTTCTTGAATACTTGAAAAGAAGACAACTTCCTTTTTCTTGTTGCAAAAGACACTGCAGCCCCCTGTGCAACTTCTAGAACACGATAGGAGATGTTTTGTGAGAAGGAACGTTTTCTCCTTGCGAGACATAGTGAAAAAGCTGTTTGCTTAGATGTAGGTAACAAGAAACACTTACTGCAGTACACTGACAAGCTAATTGCTACACAGCACTGAGATTGTGTTAGCGTCTTGAAAAGTGATAGAAAACGGTACTTTCCCACTCTCTTGCCTTTCCCTTGACATTAATACTTGAAAGGAAGGCGTCTTGGACAAGTTTCTTTTTCTTGTTACAAAACACTCTGCAGCCCTCAGTGTAATTTCTAGAACACGATAGGAGATGTTTAGTGAGCAGGAATGTTTTCTCCTTGCGAGACATAGTGAAAAAGCTTTTTGCTTAGATGTAGGTAACAAGAAACACTTACTGCAGTGCACTGACAAGCTAATTGCTACACCGCACTGGGATTGTGTTAGCAGCTTGCAAAGAGATAGAAAACAGTACTTTCCCACTCTCTTGCCTTTCCCTTCACATTAATACTTGAAAGAAATGCTTCTTAGACAACTTTCTTTTTCTTGTTGTAAAACACACTGCAGCCCTCTGTGCAACTTCTACAACACGATGCGAGTTGTTTAGTGAGAAGGAACGTTTTCTCCTTGCGAGACATAGTGAAAAAGCTATTTGCTTAGATGTAGGTAACAAGAAACACTTACTGCAGTGCACTGACAAGCTAATTGCTACACAGCACTGAGATTGTGTTAGCAGCTTGCAAAGTGATAGAAAACAGTACTTTCCCACTCTCTTGCCTTTCCCTTCACATTAATACTTGAAAGGAAGGCATCTTAGACAACTTTCTTATTCTTGCTTCAAAAAACTCTGCAGCCCTCTGTGCAACATCTACAACAGGATGGAAGTTGTTTAGAGATCAGGAGCGTTTTCTCCGTGCGAGACATAGTGAAAAAGCTATCTGCTTAGATGTAGGTAACAAGAAACACTTACTGCAGTGCACTGAGAAGCTAATTGCTACACAGCACTGGGATTGTGTTAGCAGCTTGCACAGTGATAGAAAACAGTACTTTCTCACTCTCTTGCCTTTCCCTTCACATTAATACTTGAAAGGAAGGCTTCTTAGGCAACTTTCTTTTTCTTGTTACAAAACACACTGCAGCCCTCTGTGCAACTTCTCGAACACGATAGGAGATGTTTAGTGTGCAGGAACGTTTTCTCCTTGCGAGACATAGTGAAAAAGCTATTTGCTTAGATGTAGGTAACAAGAAACACTTACTGCAGTGCACTGACAAGATAATTGCTACACAGCACTCGGATTGTGTTAGCAGCTTGCACAGTGATAGAAAACAGTACTTTCCCACTCTCTTGCCTTTCCCTTCACATTAATACTTGAAACAAAGGAGCCTTGGACAACTTTCTTTTTCTTGTTACAAAAAACTCTGCAGCCCTCAGTGCAACTTCTAGAACACGATAGGAGATGTTTAGTGAGCAGCAATGTTTTCTGCATGCGAGACATAGTGAAAAAGCTATTTGCTTAAATGTAGGTAACAAGAAACACTTACTGCAGTGCACTGACAAGCTAATTGCTACACAGCACTGGGATTGTGTTAGCAGCTTGCACAGTGATAGAAAACAGTACTTTCCCACTCTCTTGCCTTTCCCTTCACATTAATACTTGAAACAAAGGCGTCTTGGACAACTTTCTTTTTCTTGTTACAAAACACTCTGCAGCCCTCATTGCAACTTCTAGAACACGATAGGAGATGTTTAGTGTGCAGGAACGTTTTCTCCTTGCGAGACATAGTGAAAAAGCTTTTTACTTAGATGTAGGTAACAAGAAACACTTACTGCAGTGCACTGAAAAGCTAATTGCTACACAGCACTGGGATTGTGTTAGCAGCTTGCACAGTGATAGAAAACAGTAATTTCTCACTCTCTTGCCTTTCCCTTCACATTAATACTTGAAAGGAAGGCTTCTTTCTTGAATACTTGAAAAGAAGACAACTTCCTTTTTCTTGTTGCAAAAGACACTGCAGCCCCCTGTGCAACTTCTAGAACACGATAGGAGATGTTTAGTGAGAAGGAACGTTTTCTCCTTGCGAGACATAGTGAAAAAGCTGTTTGCTTAGATGTAGGTAACAAGAAACAGTTACTGCAGTACACTGACAAGCTAATTGCTACACAGCACTGAGATTGTGTTAGCGTCTTGAAAAGTGATAGAAAACGGTACTTTCCCACTCTCTTGCCTTTCCCTTGACATTAATACTTGAAAGGAAGGCGTCTTGGACAAGTTTCTTTTTCTTGTTACAAAACACTCTGCAGCCCTCAGTGTAATTTCTAGAACACGATAGGAGATGTTTAGTGAGCAGGAATGTTTTCTCCTTGCGAGACATAGTGAAAAAGCTTTTTGCTTAGATATAGGTAACAAGAAACTCTTACTGCAGTACACTGACAAGCTAATTGCTACATAGCACTCGGATTGTGTTAGCAGTTTGTAAAGCGGTAGAAAATAGTACTTTCCCACTCTCTTGCCTTTCCCTTCACATTAATACTTGAAAGGAAGGCTTCTTAGACAACTTTCTTTTTCTTGTTACAAAACACTCTGCAGCCCTCAGTGCAACTTCTAGAACACGATAGGCGATGTTTAGTGAGCAGCAACGTTTTCTCCTTGCGAGACATAGTGAAAAAGCTTTTTGCTTAGATGTAGGTAACAAGAAACACTTACTGCAGTGCACTGACAAGCTAATTGCTACACCGCACTGGGATTGTGTTAGCAGCTTGCAAAGAGATAGAAAACAGTACTTTCCCACTCTCTTGCCTTTCCCTTCACATTAATACTTGAAAGAAATGCTTCTTAGACAACTTTCTTTTTCTTGTTGTAAAACACACTGCAGCCCTCTGTGCAACTTCTACAACACGATGCGAGTTGTTTAGTGAGAAGGAACGTTTTCTCCTTGCGAGACATAGTGAAAAAGCTATTTGCTTAGATGTAGGTAACAAGAAACACTTACTGCAGTGCACTGACAAGCTAATTGCTACACAGCACTGAGATTGTGTTAGCAGCTTGCAAAGTGATAGAAAACAGTACTTTCCCACTCTCTTGCCTTTCCCTTCACATTAATACTTGAAAGGAAGGCATCTTAGACAACTTTCTTATTCTTGCTTCAAAAAACTCTGCAGCCCTCTGTGCAACATCTACAACAGGATGGAAGTTGTTTAGAGATCAGGAGCGTTTTCTCCGTGCGAGACATAGTGAAAAAGCTATTTGCTTAGATGTAGGTAACAAGAAACACTTACTGCAGTGCACTGAGAAGCTAATTGCTACACAGCACTGGGATTGTGTTAGCAGCTTGCACAGTGATAGAAAACAGTACTTTCTCACTCTCTTGCCTTTCCCTTCACATTAATACTTGAAAGGAAGGCTTCTTAGGCAACTTTCTTTTTCTTGTTACAAAACACACTGCAGCCCTCTGTGCAACTTCTCGAACACGATAGGAGATGTTTAGTGTGCAGGAACGTTTTCTCCTTGCGAGACATAGTGAAAAAGCTATTTGCTTAGATGTAGGTAACAAGAAACACTTACTGCAGTGCACTGACAAGATAATTGCTACACAGCACTCGGATTGTGTTAGCAGCTTGCACAGTGATAGAAAACAGTACTTTCCCACTCTCTTGCCTTTCCCTTCACATTAATACTTGAAACAAAGGAGCCTTGGACAACTTTCTTTTTCTTGTTACAAAAAACTCTGCAGCCCTCAGTGCAACTTCTAGAACACGATAGGAGATGTTTAGTGAGCAGCAATGTTTTCTGCATGCGAGACATAGTGAAAAAGCTATTTGCTTAAATGTAGGTAACAAGAAACACTTACTGCAGTGCACTGACAAGCTAATTGCTACACAGCACTGGGATTGTGTTAGCAGCTTGCACAGTGATAGAAAACAGTACTTTCCCACTCTCTTGCCTTTCCCTTCACATTAATACTTGAAACAAAGGCGTCTTGGACAACTTTCTTTTTCTTGTTACAAAACACTCTGCAGCCCTCATTGCAACTTCTAGAACACGATAGGAGATGTTTAGTGTGCAGGAGCGTTTTCTCCTTGCGAGACATAGTGAAAAAGCTTTTTACTTAGATGTAGGTAACAAGAAACACTTACTGCAGTGCACTGACAAGCTAATTGCTACACAGCACTGAGATTGTGTTAGCAGCTTGCAAAGTGATAGAAAACAGTACTTTCCCACTCTCTTGCCTTTCCCTTCACATTAATACTTGAAAGAAAGGCTTCTTAGACAACTTTCTTTTTCTTGTTCTAAAACACACTGCAGCCCTCTGTGCAACTTCTACAACACGATGGAAGTTGTTTAGTGAGCAGAAAAGTTTTCTCCTTGCGAGACATAGTGAAAAAGCTACTTGCTTAGATGTAGGTAACAAGAAACACTTACTGCAGTCCACTGACAAACTAATTGCTACACAGCACTGGGATTGTGTTAGCAGCTTGCACAGTGATAGAAAACAGTACTTTCTCACTCTCTTGCCTTTCCCTTCACATTAATACTTGAAAGGAAGGCTTCTTAGACAACTTTCTTTTTCTTGTTGCAAAACACACTGCAGCCCTCTGTGCAACTTCTAAAACACGATAGGACATGTTTAGTGAGCAGGAACGTTTTCTCCTTGCGAGACATAGTGAAAAAGCTATTTGCTTAGATGTAGGTAACAAGAAACACTTACTGCAGTACACTGACAAGCTAATTGCTACACAGCTCTGGGATTGTGTTAGCAGCTTGCACAGTGATAGAAAACAGTACTTTCCCACTCTCTTGCCTTTCCCTTCACATTAATTCTTGAAACAAAGGCGTCTTGGACAAGTTTCGTTTTCTTGTTACAAAACACTCTGCAGGCCTCAGTGTAATTTCTAGAAAACGATAGGAGATGTTTAGTGAGAAGGAACGTTTTCTCCTTGCGAGACATAGTGAAAAAGCTAATTGCTTAGATGTAGGTAACAAGAAACACTTACTGCAGTGCACTGACATGCTAATTGCTACACAGCACTGGGATTGTGTTAGCAGCTTGCAAAGTGATAGAAAACAGTACTTTCCCACTCTCTTAACCTTCCCTTCACATTAATAATTGAAAGGAAGGCATCTTAGACAACTTTCTTTTTCTTGCTTCAAAAAACTCTGCAGCCCTCTGTGACGCATCTACAACACGATGGAAGTTGTTTAGAGAGCAGGAGCGTTTTCTCCTTGCGAGACATAGTGAAAAAGCTATTTGCTTAGATGTAGGTAACAAGAAACACTTACTGCAGTGCACTGAGAAGCTAATTGCTACACAGCACTGGGATTGTGTTAGCAGCTTGCACAGTGATAGAAAACAGTACTTTCCCACACTCTTGCCTTTCCACTCACATTAATACTTGAAACAAAGGCGTCTTGGACAACTTTCTTTTTCTTGTTACAAAAAACTCTGCAGCCCTCTGTGCAACTTCTAGAACACGATAGGAGATGTTTAGTGAGCAGCAACGTTTTCTCATTGCGAGACATACTGAAAAAGCTTTTTACTTAGATGTAGGCAACAAGAAACACTTACTGCAGTGCACTGACAAGCTAATTGCTACGCAGCACTGAGATTGTGTTAGCAGCTTGCAAAGAGATAGAAAACAGTACTTTCCCACTCTCTTGCCTTTCCCTTCACATTAATACTTGAAAGGAAGGCGTATTGGACAAGTTTCTTTTTCTTGTTACAAAACACTCTGCAGCCCTCAGTGCAACTTCTAGAACACGATAGGAGATCTTTAGTTAGCGGGAACGCTTTCTCCTTGCGAGACATAGTGAAAAACTTTTTGCTTAGATGTAGGTAACAAGAAACACGTACTGCAGTGCACTGACAAGCTAATTGCTACACTGCTCTGGGATTCTGTTAGCAGCTTGCAAAGTGAGAGAAAACAGTACTTTCCCACTCTCTTACCTTTCCCTTCACATTAATACTTGAAAGAAAGGCGTCTTAGACAACTTTCTTTTTCTTGCTTCAAAAAACTCTTCAGCCCTCTGTGCAACATCTACAACACGAAGGAAGTTGTTTAGTGACCTGGAGCGTTTTCTCCTTGCGAGACATAGTGAAAAAGCTATTTGCTTAGATGTAGGTAACAAGAAACACTTACTGCAGTGCAGAGAAAAGCTAATTGCTACACAGCACTGAGATTGTGTTAGCAGCTTGAAAAGTGATAGAAAACAGTACTTTCCCACTCTCTTGCCTTTCCCTTCACATTAATACGTGAAAGGAAGGCGTCTTAGACAACTTTACTTTTCTTGTTGCTAAAAAACTCTGCAGCCCTGTGTGCAATCCCTAGAACACGACAGGAGATGTTTAGTGAGCAGGAACGTTTTCTCCTTCCGTGACATAGTGAAAAAGCTTTTTGCTTAGATGTACGTAACAAGAAACACTTACTGCAGTACACTGACAAGCTAATTGCTACACAGCACTGGGATTGTGTTAGCAGCTTGCACAGTGATAGAAAACAGTACTTTCTCAATCTCTTGCCTTTCCTTGCACATTAATACTTGAAAGGAAGGCGTCTTAGACAACTTTCTTTTTCTTGCTTCAAAAAACTCTGCAGCCCTCTGTGCAATATCTACAACACGATGGAAGTTGTTTAGTTAGCAGGAGCGTTTTCTCCTTTTGCGACATAGTGAAAAAGCTATATGCTTAGATGTAGGTAACAAGAAACACTTACTGCAGTCCACTGACAAACTAATTGCTACACAGCACTGGGATTGTGTTAGCAGCTTGCACAGTGATAGAAAACAGTACTTTCTCACTCTCTTGCCTTTCCCTTCACATTAATACTTGAAAGGAAGGCTTCTTAGACAACTTTCTTTTTCTTGCTGCAGAAAACACTGCAGCCCTCTCTGCAACTTCTACAACACGCTGGAAGTTGTTTACTGAGCAGCAACGTTTTCTCCTTGCGAGACATAGTGAAAAAGCTATTTGCTTAGATGTAGGTAACAAGAAACACTTACTGCAGTGCACTGACAAGCTAATTGCTACACAGCACTGGGATTGTGTTAGCAGCTTGCACAGTGATAGAAAACAGTACTTTCTCACTCTCTTGCCTTTCCCTTCACATTAATACTTGAAAGGAAGGCTTCTTAGACAACTTTCTTTTTCTTGTTGCAAAACACACTGCAGCCCTCTGTGCAACTTCTAGAACACGATAGGACATGTTTAGTGAGAAGGAACGTTTTCTCCTTGCGAGACATAGTGAAAAAGCTATTTGCTTAGATGTAGGTAACAAGAAACACTTACTGCAGTACACTGACAAGCTAATTGCTACACAGCACTGAGATTGTGTTAGCAGCTTGCAAAGTGATAGAAAACAGAACTTTCCCACTCTCTTGCCTTTCCCTTCACATTAATACTTGAAAGGAAGGCATCTTAGACACCTTTCTTTTTCTTGCTTCAAAAAACTCTGCAGCCCACTGTGACGCATCTACAAAACGATGGAAGTTGTTTAGTGAGCAGCAACGTTTTCTCCTTGCGAGACATAGTGAAAAAGCTATTTGCTTAGATGTAGGTAACAAGAAACACTTACTCCAGTGCACTGACAAGCTAATTGCTACACAGCACTGGGATTGTGTTAACAGCTTGCACAGTGATAGAAAACAGTACTTTCTCACTCTCTTGCCTTTCCCTTCACATTAATACTTGAAAGGAAGGCTTCTTAGACAACTTTCTTTTTCTTGTTGCAAAACACTCTGCAGCCCTCATTGCAACTTCTAGAACACGATAGGAGATGGTTAGTTAGCGGGAACGTTTTCTCCTTGCGAGACATAGTGAAAAAGCTTTTTGCTTAGATGTAGGTAACAAGAAACACTTACTGCAGTGCACTGGAATGCTAATTGCTACACAGCACTGGGATTGTGTTAGCAGCTTGCAAAGTGATAGAAAACAGTACTTTCCCACTCTCTTGCCTTTCCCTTCACATTAATACTTGAAAGGAAGGCGTCTTAGGCAATTTTCTTTTTCTTGCTTCAAAAAACTCTTCAGCCCTCTCTGTAACATCTACAACACGAAGGAAATTGTTTAGTGAGCTGGAGCGTTTTCTCCTTGCGAGACATAGTGAAAAACCTATTTGCTTAGATGTAGGTAACAAGAAACACTTACTGCAGTGCACTGAAAAGCTAATTGCTACACAGCACTGGGATTGTGTTAGCAGCTTGCACAGTGATAGAAAACAGTAATTTCTCACTCTCTTGCCTTTCCCTTCACATTAATACTTGAAAGGAAGGCTTCTTTCTTGAATACTTGAAAAGAAGACAACTTCCTTTTTCTTGTTGCAAAAGACACTGCAGCCCCCTGTGCAACTTCTAGAACACGATAGGAGATGTTTAGTGAGAAGGAACGTTTTCTCCTTGCGAGACATAGTGAAAAAGCTGTTTGCTTAGATGTAGGTAACAAGAAACAGTTACTGCAGTACACTGACAAGCTAATTGCTACACAGCACTGAGATTGTGTTAGCGTCTTGAAAAGTGATAGAAAACGGTACTTTCCCACTCTCTTGCCTTTCCCTTGACATTAATACTTGAAAGGAAGGCGTCTTGGACAAGTTTCTTTTTCTTGTTACAAAACACTCTGCAGCCCTCAGTGTAATTTCTAGAACACGATAGGAGATGTTTAGTGAGCAGGAATGTTTTCTCCTTGCGAGACATAGTGAAAAAGCTTTTTGCTTAGATATAGGTAACAAGAAACTCTTACTGCAGTACACTGACAAGCTAATTGCTACATAGCACTCGGATTGTGTTAGCAGTTTGTAAAGCGGTAGAAAATAGTACTTTCCCACTCTCTTGCCTTTCCCTTCACATTAATACTTGAAAGAAATGCTTCTTAGACAACTTTCTTTTTCTTGTTGTAAAACACACTGCAGCCCTCTGTGCAACTTCTACAACACGATGCGAGTTGTTTAGTGAGAAGGAACGTTTTCTCCTTGCGAGACATAGTGAAAAAGCTATTTGCTTAGATGTAGGTAACAAGAAACACTTACTGCAGTGCACTGACAAGCTAATTGCTACACAGCACTGAGATTGTGTTAGCAGCTTGCAAAGTGATAGAAAACAGTACTTTCCCACTCTCTTGCCTTTCCCTTCACATTAATACTTGAAAGGAAGGCATCTTAGACAACTTTCTTATTCTTGCTTCAAAAAACTCTGCAGCCCTCTGTGCAACATCTACAACAGGATGGAAGTTGTTTAGAGATCAGGAGCGTTTTCTCCGTGCGAGACATAGTGAAAAAGCTATTTGCTTAGATGTAGGTAACAAGAAACACTTACTGCAGTGCACTGAGAAGCTAATTGCTACACAGCACTGGGATTGTGTTAGCAGCTTGCACAGTGATAGAAAACAGTACTTTCTCACTCTCTTGCCTTTCCCTTCACATTAATACTTGAAAGGAAGGCTTCTTAGGCAACTTTCTTTTTCTTGTTACAAAACACACTGCAGCCCTCTGTGCAACTTCTCGAACACGATAGGAGATGTTTAGTGTGCAGGAACGTTTTCTCCTTGCGAGACATAGTGAAAAAGCTATTTGCTTAGATGTAGGTAACAAGAAACACTTACTGCAGTGCACTGACAAGATAATTGCTACACAGCACTCGGATTGTGTTAGCAGCTTGCACAGTGATAGAAAACAGTACTTTCCCACTCTCTTGCCTTTCCCTTCACATTAATACTTGAAACAAAGGAGCCTTGGACAACTTTCTTTTTCTTGTTACAAAAAACTCTGCAGCCCTCAGTGCAACTTCTAGAACACGATAGGAGATGTTTAGTGAGCAGCAATGTTTTCTGCATGCGAGACATAGTGAAAAAGCTATTTGCTTAAATGTAGGTAACAAGAAACACTTACTGCAGTGCACTGACAAGCTAATTGCTACACAGCACTGGGATTGTGTTAGCAGCTTGCACAGTGATAGAAAACAGTACTTTCCCACTCTCTTGCCTTTCCCTTCACATTAATACTTGAAACAAAGGCGTCTTGGACAACTTTCTTTTTCTTGTTACAAAACACTCTGCAGCCCTCATTGCAACTTCTAGAACACGATAGGAGATGTTTAGTGTGCAGGAACGTTTTCTCCTTGCGAGACATAGTGAAAAAGCTTTTTACTTAGATGTAGGTAACAAGAAACACTTACTGCAGTGCACTGACAAGCTAATTGCTACACAGCACTGAGATTGTGTTAGCAGCTTGCAAAGTGATAGAAAACAGTACTTTCCCACTCTCTTGCCTTTCCCTTCACATTAATACTTGAAAGGAAGGCGTCTTAGACAACTTTATTTTTCTTGCTTCAAAAAACTCTTCAGCCCTCTCTGCAACATCTACAACACGAAGGAAGTTGTTTTGTGAGCTGGAGCGTTTTCTCCTTGCGAGACATAGTGAAAAAGCTATTTGCTTAGATGTAGGTAACAAGAAACACTTACTGCAGTGCACTGACAAGCTAATTGCTACACAGCACTGGGATTGTGTTAGCAGCTTGCACAGTGATAGAAAACAGTACTTTCTCACTCTCTTGCCTTTCCCTTCACATTAATACTTGAAAGGAAGGCTTCTTAGACAACTTTCTTTTTCTTGTTGCAAAACACACTGCAGACCCCTGTGCAACTTCTAGAACACGATAGGAGATGTTTAGTGAGAAGGAACGTTTTCTCGTTGCGAGACATAGTGAAAAAGCTGTTTGCTTAGATGTAGGTAACAAGAAAAACTTACTGCAGTGCACTGACAAGCTAATTGCTACATAGCACTAGGATTGTGTTAGCAGTTTGTAAAGCGGTATAAAATAGTACTTTCCCACTCTCTTGCCTTTCCCTTCACATTAATACTTGAAAGAAAGGCTTCTTAGACAACTTTCTTTTTCTTGTTCTAAAACGCACTGCAGCCCTCTGTGCAACTTCTACAACACGATGGAAGTTGTTTAGTGAGCAGAAACGTTTTCTCCTTGCGAGACATAGTGAAAAAGCTATTTGCTTAGATGTAGGTAACAAGAAACATTTACTGCAGTCCACTGAGAAGCTAATTGCTACACAGCACTGGGATTGTGTTAGCAGCTTGCACAGTGATAGAAAACAGTACTTTCTCACTCTCTTGCCTTTCCCTTCACATTAATACTTGAAAGGAAGGCTTCTTAGACAACTTTCTTTTTCTTGTTGCAAAACACACTGCAGCCCTCTGTGCAACTTCTAAAACACGATAGGACATGTTTAGTGAGCAGGAACGTTTTCTCCTTGCGAGACATAGTGAAAAAGCTATTTGCTTAGATGTAGGTAACAAGAAACACTTACTGCAGTACACTGACAAGCTAATTGCTACACAGCTCTGGGATTGTGTTAGCAGCTTGCACAGTCATAGAAAAGAGTACTTTCCCACTCTCTTGCCTTTCCCTTCACATTAATACTTGAAACAAAGGCGTCTTGGACAAGTTTCTTTTTCTTGTTACAAAACACTCTGCAGGCCTCAGTGTAATTTCTAGAAAACGATAGGAGATGTTTAGTGTGCAGGAACGTTTTCTCCTTGCGAGACATAGTGAAAAAGCTAATTGCTTAGATGTAGGTAACAAGAAACACTTACTGCAGTGCACTGACATGCTAATTGCTACACAGCACTGGGATTGTGTTAGCAGCTTGCAAAGTGATAGAAAACAGTACTTTCCCACTCTCTTAACCTTCCCTTCACATTAATAATTGAAAGGAAGGCATCTTAGACAACTTTCTTTTTCTTGCTTCAAAAAACTCTGCAGCCCTCTGTGACGCATCTACAACACGATGGAAGTTGTTTAGTGAGCAGAAACGTTTTCTCCTTGCGAGACATAGTGAAAAAGCTATTTGCTTAGATGTAGGTAACAAGAAACACTTACTGCAGTGCACTGACAAGCTAATTGCTACACAGCACTGAGATTGTGTTAGCAGCTTGCAAAGTGATAGAAAACAGTACTTTCCCACTCTCTTGTCTTTCCCTTCACATTAATACTTGAAAGGAAGGCGTCTTAGACAACTTTCTTTTTCTTGTTTCTAAAAAACTCTGCAGCCCTCTGTGCAATCCCTAGAACGCGACAGGAGATGTTTAGTGAGCAGGAAAGTTTTCTCCTTGCGAGACATAGTGAAAAAGCTATTTGCTTAGATGTAGGTAACAAGAAACACTTACTGCAGTGCACTGAAAAGCTAATTGCTACACAGCTCTGGGATTGTGTTAGCAGCGTGCACAGTGATAGAAAACAGTACTTTCCCACACTCTTGCCTTTCCACTCACATTAATACTTGAAACAAAGTCGTCTTGGACAACTTTCTTTTTCTTGTTACAAAAAACTCTGCAGCCCTCTGTGCAACTTCTAGAACACGATAGGAGACGTTTAGTGTGCAGCAACGTTTTCTCATTGCGAGACATAGTGAAAAAGCTATTTGCTTAGATGTAGGTAACAAGAAACACTTACTGCAGTGCACTGACAAGCTAATTGCTACGCAGCACTGAGATTGTGTTAGCAGCTTGCAAAGAGATAGAAAACAGTACTTTCCCACTCTCTTGCCTTTCCCTTCACATTAATACTTGAAAGGAAGGCTTATTGGACAAGTTTCTTTTTCTTGTTACAAAACACTCTGCAGCCCTCAGTGCAACTTCTAGAACACGATAGGAGATGTTTAGTTAGCGGGAACGCTTTCTCCTTGCGAGACATAGTGAAAAACTTTTTGCTTAGATGTAGGTAACAAGAAACACGTACTGCAGTGCACTGACAGGCTAATTGCTACACTGCTCTGGGATTCTGTTAGCAGCTTGCAAAGTGAGAGAAAACAGTACTTTCCCACTCTCTTACCTTTCCCTTCACATTAATACTTGAAAGGAAGGCGTCTTAGACAACTTTCTTTTTCTTGCTTCAAAAAACTCTTCAGCCCTCTGTGCAACATCTACAACACGAAGGAAGTTGTTTAGTGAGCTGGAGCGTTTTCTCCTTGCGAGACATAGTGAAAAAGCTATTTGCTTAGATGTAGGTAACAAGAAACACTTACTGCAGTGCAGAGAAAAGCTAATTGCTACACAGCACTGAGATTGTGTTAGCAGCTTGCACAGTGATAGAAAACAGTACTTTCCCACTCTCTTGCCTTTCCTTGCACATTAATACTTGAAAGGAAGGCGTCTTAGACAACTTTCTTTTTCTTGCTTCAAAAAACTCTGCAGCCCTCTGTGCAATATCTACAACAGGATGGAAGTTGTTTAGTTAGCAGGAGCGTTTTCTCCTTTTGCGACATAGTGAAAAAGCTATTTGCTTAGATGTAGGTAACAAGAAACACTTACTGCAGTGCACTGACAAGCTAATTGCTACACAGCACTGGGATTGTGTTAACAGCTTGCACAGTGATAGAAAACAGTACTTTCTCACTCTCTTGCCTTTCCCTTCACATTAATACTTGAAAGGAAGGCTTCTTAGACAACTTTCTTTTTCTTGTTGCAAAACACACTGCAGCCCTCTGTGCAACTTCTAGAACACGATAGGAGATGTTTAGTGAGAAGGAACGTTTTCTCCTTGCGAGACATAGTGAAAAAGCTTTTTGCTTAGATGTAGGTAACAAGAAACACTTACTGCAGTACACTGACAAGCTAATTGCTACACAGCACTGAGATTGTGTTAGCAGCTTGCAAAGTGATAGAAAACAGTTCTTTACCACTCTCTTGCCCTTCCCTTCACATTAATACTTGAGAGGAAGGCATCTTAGACAACTTTCTTATTCTTGCTTTAAAAAACTCTGCAGCCCTCTGTGCAACATCTACAACAGGATGGTAGTTGTTTACAGAGCAGGAGCGTTTTCTCCTTGCGAGACATAGTGAAAAAGCTATTTGCTTAGATGTAGGTAACAAGAAACACTTACTGCAGTGCACTGACAAGCTAATTGCTACACAGCACTGAGGTTGTGTAAGCAGCTTGCAAAGTGATAGAAAACAGTACTTTCCCACTCTCTTGCCTTTCCCTTCACATTAATACTTGAAAGGAAGGCTTCTTAGACAACTTTCTTTTTCTTGTTGCAAAACACTCTGCAGCCCTCTGTGCAATCCCTAGAACACGACAGGAGATGTTTAGTGAGCAGCAACGTTTTCTCCTTGCGAGACATAGTGAAAAAGCTTTTTGCTTAGATGTAGGTAACAAGAAACACTTACTGCAGTGCACTGACAAGCTAATTGCTACACAACACTGAGATTGTGTAAGCAGCTTGCAAACGGATAGAAAAGAGTACCATTCCACTCTCCTACCTTTTCTATTCACATTTCTATTTGAATGGAAGGAGTTTAGGACATCTTTTTTTGCTTCTTGCAAAACACTCCCCTCACCAGCGTGCACCCTCCACAACAAGATGGGAGATGTTTTTTGAACTGGCACAGTTTCTCCTTGCGAGACATAGTGAAAAAACTTTTTCCTTAGATGTAGGTGACAAGAGGCACTATCTACAGTGCACTGCAAAGCTAATCGAAGCACAACACTGGGATTGTGTGCCCAGCTTGCAAAGTGATAGAAAACACTACCTTTCCACTCTCTTACCTTTCCATTCACATTAATACTTGAAAGGAAGGCGTCTTGGACAACTTTCTTTTTCTTGTTGCAAAACACTCTGCAGCCCTCTGTGCAAGTTCTAGAACACGATCAGAGATGTTTAGTGAGGAGGAACGTTTTCTCCTTGCGAGACATAGTGAAAAAGCTATTTGCTTAGATGTAGGTAACAAGAAACACTTACTGCAGTGCACTGACAAGCTAATTGCTACACAACACTGGGATTGTGGAAGCAGCTTGCAAACTGATAGAAAACAGTACCTATCCGCTCTCCTTCCTTTTCTTTTCACATTTTTATTTTAATGCAAGGCGTTTTAGACAAGTTTCTTTTGCTTCTTGCAAAACACCTGCGTGCAATCTCTAGAACTCTATGGGAGATGTTTTCTGAACTGGCTCAGTTTCTCCTTGCGAGACATGGGGAAAAAGCAATTTGCTTAGATGCAGGTGAAAAGAGGCACCTACTACAGTGCACTGAAAAACTAATTGCTACACAGCACTGGGATTGTGTAAGCAGCTAACAAACAGATAGAAAACAGTACCTTTCCACTCTCCTGCCTTTTCCATTCACATTACTATTCGAATGGAAGGAGTTTTGGACAACTTTCTTTTGCTTCTTGCAAAACACTCTGCCCACCTCCGTGCAACTTCTAGAAAAAATGAGGGATGTTTTCTGAACTGGTACAGTTTCTCCTGAAGAGATATAATGAAAACGCTATTGGCTTAGATGTAATAACAATTGGCAATTATTACAGTGCACTGCAAAGCTAATCGTAGTATAACACTGGGATTGTGTGTCCAGCTTGCAAACTGATAGAAAACAGTACCTATCCGCTCTCCTGCATTTTCCCTTTCCAGGAACATTCGAATTGATGGCATTTTGGACAAGTTACTTTTTCTTGTTGCAAAACACTCTGCAGACCTGCGTGCAACCTCTAGAACACGATGGGAGATGTTTTCTGAACAGACACAGTTTCTCCTGGCGAGACATAATGAAAAAGCTTTTTGCTAAGGTGTAGCAGACAGGAGACGCTAAAGACCAGGACACGGAGCTGGTCTCTTCCTCCCGAATCCTCTTCATGAATTTGTCAGCCATCTGTAGCAGAAGGGCAAGAAGCCGGGAGTGTTGCATGGAGTGCTGCACACACCGTGCTGGGCTGAGCAGGGACAGCAGGCCCAGCCCAGGTGGGAATGGCTGCAGGTACCTGCACTGTTCTTTGGAAGCGGCCACAGATGCGTTCCTGCTCTTGTGTGCGCTCCAGGGCTGCATCTGGCAAAGAGCGAGTGCAGCCAGAGCTGAGGGGCTGCGGGAGAGGCCGGAGAACACAGCCCAGCCCTGCGCTGCCCAGGCAGGGAGAGCCCCGGGATGCTCCAGGGGGATGAAGCAGGGCCACTGTGGGGTGTCTGCCCAGCCCCTCTTCCGTCCTGTCCGCGGGCATTTCCCCAGGGGACGGGACGGGACGGGTCGGGATGGGATGGGGCCAAGTTGGCTGCAGGCTCCAGCCCTGCAGCCCAGCTCAGCCGCTCACCCTCCTGCGGTGGATGGAATGGCACCACCTCTTCGGTCTCCTGCGCTAGGGCAGCTCCAGTGCCTTCTTCCTCCTCCTCCTCCAGCAAGAGCAGCTTAGGCACTCTCGGGGCTCTCTGATCCATGGCTGTGACCGGAGCGCGCCCCAGCAGCGAACCCAGCCGGTGCCGCTCCTGCAGCGCCTCCTGCGCCTTCCCTGCGGGCGGGACGCGGCTGTCAGCGCTCGGCCCGGGGCCAGCAACGGCCCCCGAGCGCCCCTCAGCCGCCCCGGGCCGGCCATGCCCAGGCGTTCGCTCTTCGGAACGGCACGGGAGGCTCGGGGCCGGCGGCCGCGCTGCCGAGCGGCGGAGCTCGGGCCGGGGAAGCCGCAGCGGAGGCGGCGGGAGCGGCCGCGCCGCCTGTGTCATCCGCGGGCCCTGGGAGGAGCCGGGGCCAGGGCCGGGGTCGGGCCAGGCGGAGGCAAAGGGCGGTCCCAGAAGACCGCCGCTTCCGGGTGTCTTTCGGCCGTAGCTGTGCTTCGGAGCACGCCGCGATTGGCGCAACCGCAGCATTGTCTTCGCGCCAAGAAGCGTCTTCTTCTTCTGCGGGAGACAGAGACTGCGGCGGCTTCTGAACGGCGAACTACGAAGCGGCACAAAACTGGGATTGTGTAAGCAGCTTGCAACCTGATAGAAGACACTACTTTTCAAATCTCCTGACTTTTCCAGGCACATTATTATTCGAGCGGATGGAGTTTTGCACAACTTTCTTTTGCTTCTTGCAAAACACTCTGCACACCTGCGTGCATTCTCTAGAACTCTATGGGAGATGTTTTCTGAACTGGCTCAGTTTCTCCTTGCGAGACATGGGGAAAAAGCAATTTGCTTAGATGCAGGTGAAAAGAGGCACCTACTACAGTGCACTGAAAAACTAATTGCTACACAGCACTGGGATTGTGTAAGCAGCTTACAAACAGATAGAAAACAGTACCTTTCCCCTCTCCTGCCTATTCCATTCGCATTACTATTCGAATGGAAGGAGTTTTGGACAACTTTGTTTGGCCTCTTGCAAAACACTCCACACACCTCCGTGCAACTTCTAGAACATGATAGGAGATGCTTACAGAGAAGGCACATTTTCTCCTAGTGAGACATAGTGAAAAAGCTTTTTACTTAGATGTAGGTGACCACAGGCACTTACTGCAGTGCCCTGGAAAGCTAATCGTAGCACAACACTGGGATTGTGTGTCCAGCTTTCAAAGTGATAGAAAACACTACCTTTCCACTCTCCTGCATTTTCCCTTTCTAGGAACATTCGAATGGAAGGCGTTTTGGACAAGTTTCTTTTTCTCGTTGCAGAACACGCTGCAGACCTGCGTGCAACCTCTAGAACACGATGGCAGATGTTTCCTGAACAGGCACACATTTTCTCCCTGCGGGATATACTGAAAAGGCTATTTGCTTAGAGGTTGGAAACAAAAGGCACTTACTCCAGTGCACTGCAAAGGTAATCGCTGTAGAACACTGGCATTTTATAAGCAGATTGCAAACTCAGAGAAAACAGTACCTTTCCACTCTCCTGCCTTTTCCATTGCCAATAACATTCGAAAGGAAGTCGTTTTGGACAACTTTCTCTTTCTTGTTGCAGAACACTCCACTGACACGTGTGCAAACTCTAGTCGGGATAGGAGATGTTTTCTGAGCAGGCACAGTTTCTCCTTGCGAGAAACTGCGAAGAAGCTATTTGCTTAGATGTAGGTTACAAGACGCACTTACTGCAGAGCACTGACAAGCTAATTGCTACACAACACTGGGATTGTGTGCCCAGCTTGCAAAGTGATAGAAAACAGTACCTTTCAACTCTCTTACCTTTCCATTTACATTAATACTTGAAAGGAAGGCGTCTTGGACAACTTTCTTTTTCTTGTTGCAAAACACTCTGCAGCCCTCTGTGCAAGTTCTAGAACACGATCAGAGATGTTTAGTGAGGAGGAATGTTTTCTCCTTGCGAGACATAGTGAAAAAGCTATTTGCTTAGATGTAGGTAACAAGAAACACTTACTGAAGTGCACTGACAAGCTAATTGCTACAGAACACTGGGATTGTGTTAGCAGCTTGCACAGTGATAGAAAACAGTACTTTCCCACTCTCTTGCCTTTCCCTTCAAATTAATACTTGAAAGGAAGAGAGTGGGAAAGTACTGTTTTCTATCACTTTACAAGCTGCTAACACAGTCTCAGTGCTGTGTAGCAATTAGCTTGTCAGTATACTGCAGTAAGTGTTTCTTGTTACCTACATCTAAGGAAATAGCTTTTTCACTATGTCTCGCAAGGAGAAAACGTTGCTGCTCACTAAACAACTTCCATCGTGTTGTAGAAGTTGCACAGAGGGCTGCAATGTGTTTTGCAACAAGAAAAAGAAAGTTGTCTAAGAAGCCTTCCTTTCAAGTATTTATGTGAAGGGAAAGGCAAGAGAGTGGGAAAGTACTGTTTTCTATCACATGCAAGCTGCTAACACAATCCCAGAGCTGTGTAGCAATTAGCTTGTCAGTGTACTGCAGTAAGTGTTTCTTGTTACCTACATCTATGCAAAAAGCTTTTTCACTATGTCTCGCAAGGAGAAAACGTTCCTGCTCAGTAAAAATCTCCTGTCATGTTCTAGGGATTGCACAGAGGGCTGCAGAGTTTTTTAGAAACAAGAAAAAGAAAGTTGTCTAAGACGCCTTCCTTTCAAGTATTAATGTGAAGGGAAAGGCAAGAGAGTGGGAAAGTACTGTTTTCTATCACTATGCAAGCTGCTAACACAATCCCAGTGCTGTGTAGCAATTAGCTTGTCAGTGTACTGCAGTAAGTGTTTCTTGTTACCTACATCTAAGCAAATAGCTTTTTCAATATGTCTCGCAAGGAGAAAACGTTCCTTCTCACTAAACATCTCCTATCGTGTTATAGAAGTTGCACAGAGGGCTGCAGTGTGTTTTGCAACAAGAAAAAGAAAGTTGTCTAAGAAGCCTTCCTTTCAAGTATTAATGTGAAGGGAAAGGCAAGAGAGTGAGAAAGTACTCTTTTCTATCACTGTGCAAGCTGCTAACACAATCCCAGTGCTGTGTAGCAATTAGCTTTTCAGTGCACTGCAGTAAGTGTTTCTTGTTACCTACATCTAAGCAAAAAGCTTTTTAACTATGTCTCGCAAGGAGAAAACGCTCCCGCATACTAAACATCTCCCATCGTGTTCTAGAAGTTGCACTGAGGGCTGCAAAGTGTTTTGCAACAAGAAAAAGAAAGTTGTCCAAGACGCCTTCCTTTCAAGTATTAATGTGAAGGGAAAGGCAAGAGAGTGGGAAAGTACTGTTTTCTATCACTTTGCAAGCTGCTAACACAATCTCAGTGCTGTGTAGCAATTAGCTTGTCAGTGTACTGCAGTAAGTGTTTCTTGTTACCTACATCTAAGCAAATAGCTTTTTCACTATGTCTCGCAAGGAGAAAACGTTCCTTCTCACTAAACATCTCCTATCGTGTTCTAGAACTTGCACAGAGGACGGCAGTGTGTTTTGCAACAAGAAAAAGAAAGTTGTCTAAGAAGCCTTCCTATCTTGTATTAATGTGAAGGGAAAGGCAAGAGGGTGAGAAAGTACTGTTTTCAATCACTGCGCAAGCTGCTAACACAATCCCAGTGCTCTGTAGCAGTTAGCATTTCAGTGCACTGCAGTAAGTGTTTCTTGTTACCTACATCTAAGCAAATAGCTTTTTCACTATGTCTCGCAAGGAGAAAACGCTCCTGCTCTCTAAACAACTTCCATCCTGTTGTAGATGTTGCACAGAGGGCTGCAGAGTTTTTTGAAGCAAGAATAAGAAAGTTGTCTAAGATGCCTTCCTTTCAAGTATTAATGTGAAGGGAAAGGCAAGAGAATGGGAAAGTACTGTTTTCGATCACTTTGCAAGCTGCTAACACAATCTCAGTGCTGTGTAGCAATTAGCTTGTCAGTGTACTGCAGTAAGTGTTTCTTGTTACCTACATCTAAGCAAATAGCTTTTTCACTATGTCTCGCAAGGAGAAAACGTTCCTTCTCACTAAACATCTCCTATCGTGTTCTAGAAGTTGCACAGAGGGCTGCAGTGTGTTTTGCAACAAGAAAAAGAAAGTTGTCTAAGAAGCCTTCCTTTCAAGTATTAATGTGAAGGGAAAGGCAAGAGAGTGAGAAAGTACTGTTTTCTATCACTGTGCAAGCTGCTAACACAATCCCAGTGCTGTGCAGCAATTATCTTGTCAGTGCACTGCAGTAAGTGTTTCTTGTTACCTACATCTAAGCAAATAGCTTTTTCACTATGTCTCGCAAGGAGAAAACGCTACTGCTCACTAAACAACTTCCATCCTGTTGTAGATGCGTCACAGAGGGCTGCAGAGTTTTTTGAAGCAAGAAAAAGAAAGTTGTCTAAGATGCCTTCCTTTCAAGTATTAATGTGAAGGGAAAGGCAAGAGAGTGGGAAAGTACTGTTTTCTATCACTTTGCAAGCTGCTAAATCAATCTCAGTGCTGTGTAGCAATTAGCTTGTCAGTGCACTGCAGTAAGTGTTTCTTGTTACCTACATCTAAGCAAAAAGCTTTTTCACTATGTCTCGCAAGGAGAAAACGTTGCTGCTCACTAAACATCTCCTGTCGTGTTCTAGGGATTGCACAGAGGGCTGCAGAGTTTTTTAGCAACAAGAAAAAGAAAGTTGTCTAAGACGCCTTCCTTTCAAGTATTAATGTGAAGGGAAAGGCAAGAGAGTGGGAAAGTACTGTTTTCTATCACTATGCAAGCTGCTAACACAATCTCAGTGCTGTGTAGCAATTAGCTTGTCAGTGTACTGCAGTAAGTGTTTCTTGTTACCTACATCTAAGCAAATAGCTTTTTCACTATGTCTCGCAAGGAGAAAACGTTCCTGCTCACTAAACATCTCCTATCGTGTTCTAGAAGTTGCACAGAGGGCTGCAGTGTGTTTTGCAACAAGAAAAAGAAAGTTGTCTAAGAAGCCTTCCTTTCAAGTATTAATGTGAAGGGAAAGGCAAGAGAGTGAGAAAGTACTGATTTCTATCACTGTGCAAGCTGCTAACACAATCCCAGTGCTGTGCAGCAATTAGCTTTTCAGTGCACTGCAGTAAGTGTTTCTTGTTACCTACATCTAAGCAAAAAGCTTTTTCACTATGTCTCGCAAGGAGAAAACGCTCCTGCTCACTAAACAACTTCCATCGTGTTGTAGATGCGTCACAGAGGGCTGCAGAGTTTTTTGAAGCAAGAAAAAGAAAGTTGTCTAAGAAGCCTTCCTTTCAAGTATTAATGTGAAGGGAAAGGCAAGAGAGTGGGAAAGTACTGTTTTCTATCACTATGCAAGCTGCTAACACAATCTCAGTGCTGTGTAGCAATTAGCTTGTCAGTGTACTGCAGTAAGTGTTTCTTGTTACCTACATCTCAGCAAATAGCTTTTTCACTATGTCTCGCAAGGAGAAAACGTTCCTGCTCACTAAACATCTCCTATCGTGTTGTAGAAGTTGCACAGAGGGCTGCAGAGTGTTTTGCAACAAGAAAAAGAAAGTTGTCTAAGAAGCCTTCCTTTCAAGTATTAATGTGAAGGGAAAGGCAAGAGAGTGAGAAAGTACTGTTTTCTATCACTATGCAAGCTGCTAACACAATCCCAGTGCTGTGTAGCAATTAGCTTGTCAGTGTACTGCAGTAAGTGTTTCTTGTTACCTACATCTAAGCAAATAGCTTTTTCAATATGTCTCGCAAGGAGAAAACGTTCCTTCTCACTAAACATCTCCTATCGTGTTATAGAAGTTGCACAGAGGGCTGCAGTGTGTTTTGCAACAAGAAAAAGAAAGTTGTCTAAGAAGCCTTCCTTTCAAGTATTAATGTGAAGGGAAAGGCAAGAGAGTGAGAAAGTACTCTTTTCTATCACTGTGCAAGCTGCTAACACAATCCCAGTGCTGTGTAGCAATTAGCTTTTCAGTGCACTGCAGTAAGTGTTTCTTGTTACCTACATCTAAGCAAAAAGCTTTTTAACTATGTCTCGCAAGGAGAAAACGTTCCCGCATACTAAACATCTCCCATCGTGTTCTAGAAGTTGCACTGAGGGCTGCAAAGTGTTTTGCAACAAGAAAAAGAAAGTTGTCCAAGACGCCTTCCTTTCAAGTATTAATGTGAAGGGAAAGGCAAGAGAGTGGGAAAGTACTGTTTTCTATCACTTTGCAAGCTGCTAACACAATCTCAGTGCTGTGTAGCAATTAGCTTGTCAGTGTACTGCAGTAAGTGTTTCTTGTTACCTACATCTAAGCAAATAGCTTTTTCACTATGTCTCGCAAGGAGAAAACGTTCCTTCTCACTAAACATCTCCTATCGTGTTCTAGAACTTGCACAGAGGACGGCAGTGTGTTTTGCAACAAGAAAAAGAAAGTTGTCTAAGAAGCCTTCCTATCTTGTATTAATGTGAAGGGAAAGGCAAGAGGGTGAGAAAGTACTGTTTTCAATCACTGCGCAAGCTGCTAACACAATCCCAGTGCTCTGTAGCAGTTAGCATTTCAGTGCACTGCAGTAAGTGTTTCTTGTTACCTACATCTAAGCAAATAGCTTTTTCACTATGTCTCGCAAGGAGAAAACGCTCCTGCTCTCTAAACAACTTCCATCCTGTTGTAGATGTTGCACAGAGGGCTGCAGAGTTTTTTGAAGCAAGAATAAGAAAGTTGTCTAAGATGCCTTCCTTTCAAGTATTAATGTGAAGGGAAAGGCAAGAGAATGGGAAAGTACTGTTTTCGATCACTTTGCAAGCTGCTAACACAATCTCAGTGCTGTGTAGCAATTAGCTTGTCAGTGTACTGCAGTAAGTGTTTCTTGTTACCTACATCTAAGCAAATAGCTTTTTCACTATGTCTCGCAAGGAGAAAACGTTCCTTCTCACTAAACATCTCCTATCGTGTTCTAGAAGTTGCACAGAGGGCTGCAGTGTGTTTTGCAACAAGAAAAAGAAAGTTGTCTAAGAAGCCTTCCTTTCAAGTATTAATGTGAAGGGAAAGGCAAGAGAGTGAGAAAGTACTGTTTTCTATCACTGTGCAAGCTGCTAACACAATCCCAGTGCTGTGCAGCAATTAGCTTGTCAGTGCACTGCAGTAAGTGTTTCTTGTTACCTACATCTAAGCAAATAGCTTTTTCACTATGTCTCGCAAGGAGAAAACGCTACTGCTCACTAAACAACTTCCATCCTGTTGTAGATGCGTCACAGAGGGCTGCAGAGTTTTTTGAAGCAAGAAAAAGAAAGTTGTCTAAGATGCCTTCCTTTCAAGTATTAATGTGAAGGGAAAGGCAAGAGAGTGGGAAAGTACTGTTTTCTATCACTTTGCAAGCTGCTAAATCAATCTCAGTGCTGTGTAGCAATTAGCTTGTCAGTGCACTGCAGTAAGTGTTTCTTGTTACCTACATCTAAGCAAAAAGCTTTTTCACTATGTCTCGCAAGGAGAAAACGTTGCTGCTCACTAAACATCTCCTGTCGTGTTCTAGGGATTGCACAGAGGGCTGCAGAGTTTTTTAGCAACAAGAAAAAGAAAGTTGTCTAAGACGCCTTCCTTTCAAGTATTAATGTGAAGGGAAAGGCAAGAGAGTGGGAAAGTACTGTTTTCTATCACTATGCAAGCTGCTAACACAATCTCAGTGCTGTGTAGCAATTAGCTTGTCAGTGTACTGCAGTAAGTGTTTCTTGTTACCTACATCTAAGCAAATAGCTTTTTCACTATGTCTCGCAAGGAGAAAACGTTCCTGCTCACTAAACATCTCCTATCGTGTTCTAGAAGTTGCACAGAGGGCTGCAGTGTGTTTTGCAACAAGAAAAAGAAAGTTGTCTAAGAAGCCTTCCTTTCAAGTATTAATGTGAAGGGAAAGGCAAGAGAGTGAGAAAGTACTGATTTCTATCACTGTGCAAGCTGCTAACACAATCCCAGTGCTGTGCAGCAATTAGCTTTTCAGTGCACTGCAGTAAGTGTTTCTTGTTACCTACATCTAAGCAAAAAGCTTTTTCACTATGTCTCGCAAGGAGAAAACGCTCCTGCTCACTAAACAACTTCCATCGTGTTGTAGATGCGTCACAGAGGGCTGCAGAGTTTTTTGAAGCAAGAAAAAGAAAGTTGTCTAAGAAGCCTTCCTTTCAAGTATTAATGTGAAGGGAAAGGCAAGAGAGTGGGAAAGTACTGTTTTCTATCACTATGCAAGCTGCTAACACAATCTCAGTGCTGTGTAGCAATTAGCTTGTCAGTGTACTGCAGTAAGTGTTTCTTGTTACCTACATCTCAGCAAATAGCTTTTTCACTATGTCTCGCAAGGAGAAAACGTTCCTGCTCACTAAACATCTCCTATCGTGTTGTAGAAGTTGCACAGAGGGCTGCAGAGTGTTTTGCAACAAGAAAAAGAAAGTTGTCTAAGAAGCCTTCCTTTCAAGTATTAATGTGAAGGGAAAGGCAAGAGAGTGAGAAAGTACTGTTTTCTATCACTATGCAAGCTGCTAACACAATCCCAGTGCTGTGTAGCAATTAGCTTGTCAGTGTACTGCAGTAAGTGTTTCTTGTTACCTACATCTAAGCAAATAGCTTTTTCACTATGTCTCGCAAGGAGAAAACCTTCTTGCTCACTAAACATCTCCTATCGTGTTCTAGAAGTTGCACTGAGGGCTGCAGTGTGTTTTGCAACAAGAAAAAGAAAGTTTTCTAAGAAGCCTTTCTTTCAAGTATTAATGTGAAGGGAAAGGCCAGAGAGTGGGAAAGTACTGTTTTCTACCGCTTCACAACCTGCTAACACAATCCGACTGCTGTGTAGAAATTAGCTTGTCAGTGCACAGAAGTAAGTGTTTCTTGTTACCTACATCTAAGCAAAAAGCTTTTTCACTATGTCTCGCAAGGAGAAAACGCTCCTGCTCACTAAACATCTCCTATCGTGTTCTAGAAGTTGCACAGAGGGCTGCAGTGTGTTTTGCAACAAGAAAAAGAAAGTTGTCTAAGAAGCCTTCCTTTCAAGTATTAATGTGAAGGGAAAGGCAAGAGAGTGAGAAAGTACTGTTTTCTATCACTGTGCAAGCTGCTAACACAATCCCAGTGTTTTGTAGCAATTAGCTTGTCAGTGTACTTCAGTAAGTGTTTCTTGTTACCTACATCTAAGCAAATAGCTTTTTCACTATGTCTCGCAAGGAGAAAATATTCCTCCTCACTAAACATCTCTGATCGTGTTCTAGAACTTGCACAGAGTGCTGCAGAGTGTTTTGCAACAAGAAAAAGAAAGTTGTCCAACACGCCTTCCTTTCAAGTATTAATGTGAATGGAAAGGTAAGAGAGTTGAAAGGTACTGTTTTCTATCACTTTGCAAGCTGGGCACACAATCCCAGTGTTGTGTAGCAATTAGGTTGTCAGTGCTCTGCAGTAAGTGCGTCTTGTAACCTACATCTAAGCAAATAGCTTCTTCGCAGTTTCTCGCAAGGAGAAACTGTGCCTGCTCAGAAAACATCTCCTATCCCGACTAGAGTTTGCACACGTGTCAGTGGAGTGTTCTGCAACAAGAAAGAGAAAGTTGTCCAAATCGACTTCCTTTCGAATGTTATTCGCAATGGAAGAGGCAGGAGAGTGGAAAGGTACTGTTTTCTCTGAGTTTGCAATCTGCTTACAAAATGCCAGTGTTCTACAGCGATTACCTTTGCAGTGCACTGGAGTAAGTGCCTTTTGTTTCCAACCTCTAAGCAAATAGCCTTTTCAGTATATCCCGCAGGGAGAAACTGTGTGCCTGTTCAGGAAACATCTGCCATCGTGTTCTAGAGGTTGCACGCAGGTCTGCAGCGTGTTCTGCAACGAGAAAAAGAAACTTGTCCAAAACGCCTTCCATTCGAATGTTCCTAGAAAGGGAAAATGCAGGAGAGTGGAGAGGTAGTGTTTTCTATCACTTTGAAAGCTGGACACACAATCCCAGTGTTGTGCTACGATTAGCTTTCCAGGGCACTGCAGTAAGTGCCTGTGGTCACTTACATCTAAGTAAAAAGCTTTTTCACTATGTCTCACCAGGAGAAAATGTGCCTGCTCTGTAAGCATCTCCTATCATGTTCTAGAAGTTGCACGGAGGTGTGTGGAGTGTTTTGCAAGAGGCCAAACAAAGTTGTCCAAAACTCCTTCCATTCGAATAGTAATGCGAATGGAATAGGCAGGAGAGGGGAAAGGTACTGTTTTCTATCTGTTTGTAAGCTGCTAACACAATCCCAGTGCTGTGTAGCAATTAGCTTTTCAGTGCACTGCAGTAAGTGTTTCTTGTTACCTACATCTAAGCAAATAGCCTTTTCGCTATGTCTCGCAAGGAGAAAACGTTGCTGCTCACTAAACAACTTCCATCGTGTTGTAGATGTTGCACAGAGGGCTGCAGTGTGTTTTGCAACAAGAAAAAGAAAGTTGTCTACGAAGCCTTTCTTTCAAGTATTAATGTGAAGGGAAAGGCAAGAGAGTGGGAAAGTACTGTTTTCTATCACTATGCAAGCTGCTAACACAATCTCAGTGCTGTGTAGCAATTAGCTTGCAGTGTACTGCAGTAAGTGTTTCTTGTTACCTACATCTAAGCGAATAGCTTTTTCACTATGTCTCGCAAGGAGAAAACGTTCCTTCTCACTAAACATCTCCTATCGTGTTCTAGAAGTTGCACAGAGGGCTGCAGTGTGTTTTGCAACAAGAAAAAGAAAGTTGTCTAAGAAGCCTTCCTTTCAAGTATTAATGTGAAGGGAAAGGCAAGAGAGTGAGAAAGTACTGTTTTCTATCACTGTGCAAGCTGCTAACACAATCCCAGTGCTGTGTAGCAATTAGCTTTTCAGTGCACTGCAGTAAGTGTTTCTTGTTACCTACATCTAAGCAAAAAGCTTTTTCACTATGTCTCGCAAGGAGAAAACGTTCCCGCTTACTAAACATCTCCTATCGTGTTCTAGAAATTGCACTGAGGGCTGCAGAGTGTTTTGCAACAAGTAAAAGAAAGGTGTCCAAGACGCCTTCCTTTCAAGTATTAATGTGAAGGGAAAGGCAAGAGAGTGGGAAAGTACTGTTTTCTATCACTTTGCAAGCTGCTAACACAATCTCAGTGCTGTGTAGCAATTAGCTTGTCAGTGTACTGCAGTAAGTGTTTCTTGTTACCTACATCTAAGGAAATAGCTTTTTCACTATGTCTCGCAAGGAGAAAACGTTCCTTCTCACTAAACATCTCCTATCGTGTTCTAGAAGTTGCACATAGGACTGCAGTGTGTTTTGCAACAAGAAAAAGAAAGTTGTCTAAGAAGACATTCTTTCAAGTATTAATGTGAAGGGAAAGGCAAGAGGGTGAGAAAGTACTGTTTTCAATCACTGTGCAAGCTGCTAACACAATCCCAGTGCTCTGTAGCAATTAGCATTTCAGTGCACTGCAGTAAGTGTTTCTTGTTACCTACATCTAAGCAAATAGCTTTTTCACTATGTCTCGCAAGGAGAAAACGCTCCTGCTCTCTAAACAACTTCCATCGTGTTGTAGATGTTGCACAGAGGGCTGCAGAGTTTTTTGAAGCAAGAATAAGAAAGTTGTCTAAGATGCCTTCCTTTCAAGTATTAATGTGAAGGGAAAGGCAAGAGAAAGGGAAAGCACTGTTTTCTATCACTTTGCAAGCTGCTAACACAATCTCAGTGCTGTGTAGCAATTAGCTTGTCAGTGCACTGCAGTAATTGTTTCTTGTTACCTACATCTAAGCAAATAGCTTTTTCACTATGTCTCGCAAGGAGAAAACGTTCCTTCTCACTAAACATCTCCTATCGTGTTCTAGAAGTTGCACAGAGGGCTGCAGTGTGTTTTGCAACAAGAAAAAGAAAGTTGTCTAAGAAGCCTTTCTTTCAAGTATTAATGTGAAGGGAAAGGCAAGAGAGTGGGAAAGTACTGTTTTCTATCACTTTGCAAGCTGCTTACACAATCCCAGTGCTGTGTAGCAATTAGCTTGTCAGTGCACTGCAGTAAGTTTTTCTTGTTACCTACATCTAAGCAAATAGCTTTTTCACTATGTCTCGCAAGGAGAAAACATTGCTGCTCACTAAACATCTCCTATCGTGTTCTAGAAGTTGCACTGAGGGCTGCAGTGTGTTTTGCAACAAGAAAAAGAAAGTTGTCTAAGAAGCCTTTCTTTCAAGTATTAATGTGAAGGGAAAGGCAAGAGAGTGGGAAAGTACTGTTTTCTACCGCTTTACAAACTGCTAACACAATCCGAGTGCTGTGTAGAAATTAGCTTGTCAGTGCACTGCAGTAAGTGTTTCTTGTTACCTACATCTAAGCAAAAAGCTTTTTCACTATGTCTCGCAAGGAGAAAACGTTGCTGCTCACTAAACCTCTCCTGTCGTGTTCTAGGGATTGCACAGAGGGCTGCAAAGTTTTTTAGCAACAAGAAAAATAAAGTTGTCTAAGACGCCTTCCTTTCAAGTATTAATGTGAAGGGAAAGGCAAGAGAGTGGGAAAGTACTGTTTTCTATCACCTTCCAAGCTGCTAACACAATCTCAGTGCTGTGTAGCAATTAGCTTGTCAGTGTACTGCAGTAAGTGTTTCTTGTTACCTACATCTAAGCAAATAGCTTTTTCACTATGTCTCGCAAGGAGAAAACGTTCCTTGTCACTAAACATCTCCTATCGTGTTCTAGAAGTTGCACAGAGGGCTGCAGTGTGTTTTGCAACAAGAAAAAGAAAGTTGTCTAAGAAGCCTTCCTTTCAAGTATTAATGTGAAGGGAAAGGCAAGAGAGTGAGAAAGTACTGTTTTCTATCACTGTGCAAGCTGCTAACACAATCCCAGTGTTGTGTAGCAATTAGCTTGTCAGTGCACTTCAGTAAGTGTTTCTTGTTACCTACATCTAAGCAAATAGCTTTTTCACTATGTCTCGCAAGGAGAAAACCTTCCTGTTCACTAAACATCTTCTGTCGTGTTCTAGGGGTTGCACAGAGGACTGCAGAGTGTTTTGCAACAAGAAAAAGAAAGTTGTCTAAGACGCCTTCCTTTCAAGTATTATTGTGAATGGAAATGTAAGAGAGTTGAAAGGTACTGTTTTCTATCACTTTGCAAGCTGGGCACACAATCCCAGTGTTGTGTAGCAATTAGCTTGTCAGTGCTCTGCAGTAAGTGCGTCTTGTAACCTACATCTAAGCAAATAGCTTCTTCGCAGTTTTTCGCAAGGAGAAACTGAGCCAGTTCTGAAAACATCTCCCATAGAGTTCTAGAGAATGCACGCAGGTGTGCAGAGTGTTTTGCAAAAAGCAAAAGAAACTTGTCTAAGACGCCTTGCATTAAAATAAAAATGTGAATAGAAAAGGAAGGAGAATGGAGAGGTACTGTTTTCAATCAGTTTGCAATCTGCTTACACAATCCCAGTGCCGTGTAGAAATTAGCTTGTCAGTGCACTGCAGTAAGTGTTTCTTGTTACCTACATCTAAGCAAATAGCTTTTTCACTATGTCTCGCAAGGAGAAAACGCTCCTGCTCACTAAACAAATTCCATTGTCTTGTAGATGCGTCACAGAGGGCTGCAGAGTTTTTTGAAGCAAGAAAAAGAAAGTTGTCTAAGACGCCTTCCTTTCAAGTATTAATGTGAAGGGAAAGGCAAGAGAGTGAGAAAGTACTGTTTTCTATCACTGTGCAAGCTGCTAACACAATCCCAGTGCTGTGTAGGAATTAGCTTGTCAGTGCACTGCAGTAAGTGTTTCTTGTCACCTACATCTAAGCAAATAGCTTTTTCACTATGTCTCGCAAGGAGAAAACGTTGCTGCTCACTAAACAACTTCCATCGTGTTGTAGAAGTTGCACAGAGGGCTGCAGTGTGTTTTGCAACAAGAAAAAGAAAGTTGTCTAAGAAGCCTTTCTTTCAAGTATTAATGTGAAGGGAAAGGCAAGAGAGTGGGAAAGTACTGTTTTCTATCAGTTTGCAAGCTGCTTACACAATCCCAGTGCTGTGTAGCAATTAGCTTGTCAGTGCACTGCAGGAAGTTTTTCTTGTTACCTACATCTAAGCAAATAGCTTTTTCACTATGTCTCGCAAGGAGAAAACATTGCTGCTCACTAAACATCTCCTATCGTGTTCTAGAAGTTGCACTGAGGGCTGCAGTGTGTTTTGCAACAAGAAAAAGAAAGTTGTCTAAGAAGCCTTTCTTTAAAGTATTAATGTGAAGGGAAAGGCAAGAGAGTGGGAAAGTACTGTTTTCTACCGCTTTACAAACTGCTAACACAATCCGAGTGCTGTGTAGAAATTAGCTTGTCAGTGCACTGCAGTAAGTGTTTCTTGTTACCTACATCTAAGCAAAAAGCTTTTTCACTATGTCTCGCAAGGAGAAAACGTTGCTGCTCACTAAACCTCTCCTGTCGTGTTCTAGGGATTGCACAGAGGGCTGCAAAGTTTTTTAGCAACAAGAAAAAGAAAGTTGTCTAAGACGCCTTCCTTTCAAGTATTAATGTGAAGGGAAAGGCAAGAGAGTGAGAAAGTACTGTTTTCTATCACCTTCCAAGCTGCTAACACAATCTCAGTGCTGTGTAGCAATTAGCTTGTCAGTGTACTGCAGTAAGTGTTTCTTGTTACCTACATCTAAGCAAATAGCTTTTTCACTATGTCTCGCAAGGAGAAAACGTTCCCGCTTACTAAACATCTCCTATCGTGTTCTAGAAGTTGCACAGAGGGCTGCAGTGTGTTTTGCAACAAGAAAAAGAAAGTTGTCTAAGAAGCCTTCCTTTCAAGTATTAATGTGAAGGGAAAGGCAAGAGAGTGAGAAAGTACTGTTTTCTATCACTGTGCAAGCTGCTAACACAATCCCAGTGCTGTGTAGCAATTAGCTTTTCATTGCCCTGCAGTAAGTGTTTCATGTCACCTACATCTAAGCAAATAGCTTTTTCACTATGTCTCGCAAGGAGAAAACGTTGCTGCTCACTAAACAACTTCCATTGTGTTGTAGAAGTTGCACAGAGGGCTGCAGTGTGTTTTGCAACAAGAAATAGAAAGTTGTCTAAGAAGCCTTTCTTTCAAGTATTAATGTGAAGGGAAAGGCAAGAGAGTAGGAAAGTACTGTTTTCTATCACTTTGCAAGCTGCTTACACAATCCCAGTGCTGTGTAGCAATTAGCTTGTCAGTGCACTGCAGTAAGTTTTTCTTGTTACCTACATCTAAGCAAATAGCTTTTTCACTATGTCTCGCAAGGAGAAAACCTTCTTGCTCACTAAACATCTCCTATCGTGTTCTAGAAGTTGCACTGAGGGCTGCAGTGTGTTTTGCAACAAGAAAAAGAAAGTTTTCTAAGAAGCCTTTCTTTCAAGTATTAATGTGAAGGGAAAGGCCAGAGAGTGGGAAAGTACTGTTTTCTACCGCTTCACAACCTGCTAACACAATCCGACTGCTGTGTAGAAATTAGCTTGTCAGTGCACTGCAGTAAGTTTTTCTTGTTACCTACATCTAAGCAAAAAGCTTTTTCACTATGTCTCGCAAGGAGAAAACGCTCCTGCTCACTAAACATCTCCTATCGTGTTCTAGAAGTTGCACAGAGGGCTGCAGTGTGTTTTGCAACAAGAAAAAGAAAGTTGTCTAAGAAGCCTTCCTTTCAAGTATTAATGTGAAGGGAAAGGCAAGAGAGTGAGAAAGTACTGTTTTCTATCACTGTGCAAGCTGCTAACACAATCCCAGTGTTTTGTAGCAATTAGCTTGTCAGTGTACTTCAGTAAGTGTTTCTTGTTACCTACATCTAAGCAAATAGCTTTTTCACTATGTCTCGCAAGGAGAAAATATTCCTCCTCACTAAACATCTCTGATCGTGTTCTAGAACTTGCACAGAGTGCTGCAGAGTGTTTTGCAACAAGAAAAAGAAAGTTGTCCAACACGCCTTCCTTTCAAGTATTAATGTGAATGGAAAGGTAAGAGAGTTGAAAGGTACTGTTTTCTATCACTTTGCAAGCTGGGCACACAATCCCAGTGTTGTGTAGCAATTAGGTTGTCAGTGCTCTGCAGTAAGTGCGTCTTGTAACCTACATCTAAGCAAATAGCTTCTTCGCAGTTTCTCGCAAGGAGAAACTGTGCCTGCTCAGAAAACATCTCCTATCCCGACTAGAGTTTGCACACGTGTCAGTGGAGTGTTCTGCAACAAGAAAGAGAAAGTTGTCCAAATCGACTTCCTTTCGAATGTTATTCGCAATGGAAGAGGCAGGAGAGTGGAAAGGTACTGTTTTCTCTGAGTTTGCAATCTGCTTACAAAATGCCAGTGTTCTACAGCGATTACCTTTGCAGTGCACTGGAGTAAGTGCCTTTTGTTTCCAACCTCTAAGCAAATAGCCTTTTCAGTATATCCTGCAGGGAGAAACTGTGTGCCTGTTCAGGAAACATCTGCCATCGTGTTCTAGAGGTTGCACGCAGGTCTGCAGCGTGTTCTGCAACGAGAAAAAGAAACTTGTCCAAAACGCCTTCCATTCGAATGTTCCTAGAAAGGGAAAATGCAGGAGAGTGGAGAGGTAGTGTTTTCTATCACTTTGAAAGCTGGACACACAATCCCAGTGTTGTGCTACGATTAGCTTTCCAGGGCACTGCAGTAAGTGCCTGTGGTCACTTACATCTAAGTAAAAAGCTTTTTCACTATGTCTCACTAGGAGAAAATGTGCCTGCTCTGTAAGCATCTCCTATCATGTTCTAGAAGTTGCACGGAGGTGTGTGGAGTGTTTTGCAAGAGGCCAAACAAAGTTGTCCAAAACTCCTTCCATTCGAATAGTAATGCGAATGGAATAGGCAGGAGAGGGGAAAGGTACTGTTTTCTATCTGTTTGTAAGCTGCTAACACAATCCCAGTGCTGTGTAGCAATTAGCTTTTCAGTGCACTGCAGTAAGTGTTTCTTGTTACCTACATCTAAGCAAATAGCCTTTTCGCTATGTCTCGCAAGGAGAAAACGTTGCTGCTCACTAAACAACTTCCATCGTGTTGTAGATGTTGCACAGAGGGCTGCAGTGTGTTTTGCAACAAGAAAAAGAAAGTTGTCTACGAAGCCTTTCTTTCAAGTATTAATGTGAAGGGAAAGGCAAGAGAGTGGGAAAGTACTGTTTTCTATCACTGTGCAAGCTGCTAACACAATCCGAGTGCTGTATAGTAATTATCTTGTCAGTGCACTGCAGTAAGTGTTTCTTGTTACCTACATCTAAGCAAAAAGCTTTTTCACTATGTCTCACAAGGAGAAAACTTTCCTGCTCACTAAAAATCTCCTGTCGTGTTCTAGGGATTGCAAAGAGGGCTGCAGAGTTTTTTAGCAACAAGAAAAAGAAAGTTGTCTAAGACGCCTTCCTTTCAAGTATTAATGTGAAGGGAAAGGCAAGAGAGTGGGAAAGTACTGTTTTCTATCACTATGCAAGCTGCTAACACAATCTCAGTGCTGTGTAGCAATTAGCTTGCAGTGTACTGCAGTAAGTGTTTCTTGTTACCTACATCTAAGCGAATAGCTTTTTCACTATGTCTCGCAAGGAGAAAACGTTCCTTCTCACTAAACATCTCCTATCGTGTTCTAGAAGTTGCACAGTGGGCTGCAGTGTGTTTTGCAACAAGAAAAAGAAAGTTGTCTAAGAAGCCTTCCTTTCAAGTATTAATGTGAAGGGAAAGGCAAGAGAGTGAGAAAGTACTGTTTTCTATCACTGTGCAAGCTGCTAACACAATCCCAGTGCTGTGTAGCAATTAGCTTTTCAGTGCACTGCAGTAATTGTTTCTTGTTACCTACATCTAAGCAAATAGCTTTTTCACTATGTCTCGCAAGGAGAAAACGTTCCTTCTCACTAAACATCTCCTATCGTGTTCTAGAAGTTGCACATAGGACTGCAGTGTGTTTTGCAACAAGAAAAAGAAAGTTGTCTAAGAAGACATTCTTTCAAGTATTAATGTGAAGGGAAAGGCAAGAGGGTGAGAAAGTACTGTTTTCAATCACTGTGCAAGCTGCTAACACAATCCCAGTGCTCTGTAGCAATTAGCATTTCAGTGCACTGCAGTAAGTGTTTCTTGTTACCTACATCTAAGCAAATAGCTTTTTCACTATGTCTCGCAAGGAGAAAACGCTCCTGCTCTCTAAACAACTTCCATCCTGTTGTAGATGTTGCACAGAGGGCTGCAGAGTTTTTTGAAGCAAGAATAAGAAAGTTGTCTAAGATGCCTTCCTTTCAAGTATTAATGTGAAGGGAAAGGCAAGAGAATGGGAAAGTACTGTTTTCTATCACTTTGCAAGCTGCTAACACAATCCGAGTGCTGTGTAGAAATTAGCTTGTCAGTGCACTGCAGTAAGTGTTTCTTGTTACCTACATCTAAGCAAAAAGCTTTTTCACTATGTCTCGCAAGGAGAAAACGTTGCTGCTCACTAAACCTCTCCTGTCGTGTTCTAGGGATTGCACAGAGGGCTGCAAAGTTTTTTAGCAACAAGAAAAAGAAAGTTGTCTAAGACGCCTTCCTTTCAAGTATTAATGTGAAGGGAAAGGCAAGAGAGTGGGAAAGTACTGTTTTCTATCACCTTCCAAGCTGCTAACACAATCTCAGTGCTGTGTAGCAATTAGCTTGTCAGTGTACTGCAGTAAGTGTTTCTTGTTACCTACATCTAAGCAAATAGCTTTTTCACTATGTCTCGCAAGGAGAAAACGTTCCTTGTCACTAAACATCTCCTATCGTGTTCTAGAAGTTGCACAGAGGGCTGCAGTGTGTTTTGCAACAAGAAAAAGAAAGTTGTCTAAGAAGCCTTCCTTTCAAGTATTAATGTGAAGGGAAAGGCAAGAGAGTGAGAAAGTACTGTTTTCTATCACTGTGCAAGCTGCTAACACAATCCCAGTGTTGTGTAGCAATTAGCTTGTCAGTGCACTTCAGTAAGTGTTTCTTGTTACCTACATCTAAGCAAATAGCTTTTTCACTATGTCTCGCAAGGAGAAAACCTTCCTGTTCACTAAACATCTTCTGTCGTGTTCTAGGGGTTGCACAGAGGACTGCAGAGTGTTTTGCAACAAGAAAAAGAAAGTTGTCTAAGACGCCTTCCTTTCAAGTATTATTGTGAATGGAAATGTAAGAGAGTTGAAAGGTACTGTTTTCTATCACTTTGCAAGCTGGGCACACAATCCCAGTGTTGTGTAGCAATTAGCTTGTCAGTGCTCTGCAGTAAGTGCGTCTTGTAACCTACATCTAAGCAAATAGCTTCTTCGCAGTTTTTCGCAAGGAGAAACTGAGCCAGTTCTGAAAACATCTCCCATAGAGTTCTAGAGAATGCACGCAGGTGTGCAGAGTGTTTTGCAAAAAGCAAAAGAAACTTGTCTAAGACGCCTTGCATTAAAATAAAAATGTGAATAGAAAAGGAAGGAGAATGGAGAGGTACAGTTTTCAATCAGTTTGCAATCTGCTTACACAATCCCAGTGCCGTGTAGAAATTAGCTTGTCAGTGCACTGCAGTAAGTGTTTCTTGTTACCTACATCTAAGCAAATAGCTTTTTCACTATGTCTCGCAAGGAGAAAACGCTCCTGCTCACTAAACAAATTCCATCGTCTTGTAGATGCGTCACAGAGGGCTGCAGAGTTTTTTGAAGCAAGAAAAAGAAAGTTGTCTAAGACGCCTTCCTTTCAAGTATTAATGTGAAGGGAAAGGCAAGAGAGTGAGAAAGTACTGTTTTCTATCACTGTGCAAGCTGCTAACACAATCCCAGTGCTGTGTAGGAATTAGCTTGTCAGTGCACTGCAGTAAGTGTTTCTTGTCACCTACATCTAAGCAAATAGCTTTTTCACTATGTCTCGCAAGGAGAAAACGTTGCTGCTCACTAAACAACTTCCATCGTGTTGTAGAAGTTGCACAGAGGGCTGCAGTGTGTTTTGCAACAAGAAAAAGAAAGTTGTCTAAGAAGCCTTTCTTTCAAGTATTAATGTGAAGGGAAAGGCAAGAGAGTGGGAAAGTACTGTTTTCTACCGCTTTACAAACTGCTAACACAATCCGAGTGCTGTGTAGAAATTAGCTTGTCAGTGCACTGCAGTAAGTGTTTCTTGTTACCTACATCTAAGCAAAAAGCTTTTTCACTATGTCTCGCAAGGAGAAAACATTGCTGCTCACTAAACCTCTCCTGTCGTGTTCTAGGGATTGCACAGAGGGCTGCAAAGTTTTTTAGCAACAAGAAAAAGAAAGTTGTCTAAGACGCCTTCCTTTCAAGTATTAATGTGAAGGGAAAGGCAAGAGAGTGGGAAAGTACTGTTTTCTATCACCTTCCAAGCTGCTAACACAATCTCAGTGCTGTGTAGCAATTAGCTTGTCAGTGTACTGCAGTAAGTGTTTCTTGTTACCTACATCTAAGCAAATAGCTTTTTCACTATGTCTCGCAAGGAGAAAACGTTCCTTGTCACTAAACATCTCCTATCGTGTTCTAGAAGTTGCACAGAGGGCTGCAGTGTGTTTTGCAACAAGAAAAAGAAAGTTGTCTAAGAAGCCTTCCTTTCAAGTATTAATGTGAAGGGAAAGGCAAGAGAGTGAGAAAGTACTGTTTTCTATCACTGTGCAAGCTGGGCACACAATCCCAGTGTTTTGTAGCAATTAGCTTGTCAGTGTACTTCAGTAAGTGTTTCTTGTTACCTACATCTAAGCAAATAGCTTTTTCACTATGTCTCGCAAGGAGAAAATATTCCTCCTCACTAAACATCTCTGATCGTGTTCTAGAACTTGCACAGAGTGCTGCAGAGTGTTTTGCAACAAGAAAAAGAAAGTTGTCCAACACGCCTTCCTTTCAAGTATTAATGTGAATGGAAAGGTAAGAGAGTTGAAAGGTACTGTTTTCTATCACTTTGCAAGCTGGGCACACAATCCCAGTGTTGTGTAGCAATTAGGTTGTCAGTGCTCTGCAGTAAGTGCGTCTTGTAACCTACATCTAAGCAAATAGCTTCTTCGCAGTTTCTCGCAAGGAGAAACTGTGCCTGCTCAGAAAACATCTCCTATCCCGACTAGAGTTTGCACACGTGTCAGTGGAGTGTTCTGCAACAAGAAAGAGAAAGTTGTCCAAATCGACTTCCTTTCGAATGTTATTCGCAATGGAAGAGGCAGGAGAGTGGAAAGGTACTGTTTTCTCTGAGTTTGCAATCTGCTTACAAAATGCCAGTGTTCTACAGCGATTACCTTTGCAGTGCACTGGAGTAAGTGCCTTTTGTTTCCAACCTCTAAGCAAATAGCCTTTTCAGTATATCCCGCAGGGAGAAACTGTGTGCCTGTTCAGGAAACATCTGCCATCGTGTTCTAGAGGTTGCACGCAGGTCTGCAGCGTGTTCTGCAACGAGAAAAAGAAACTTGTCCAAAACGCCTTCCATTCGAATGTTCCTAGAAAGGGAAAATGCAGGAGAGTGGAGAGGTAGTGTTTTCTATCACTTTGAAAGCTGGACACACAATCCCAGTGTTGTGCTACGATTAGCTTTCCAGGGCACTGCAGTAAGTGCCTGTGGTCACTTACATCTAAGTAAAAAGCTTTTTCACTATGTCTCACTAGGAGAAAATGTGCCTGCTCTGTAAGCATCTCCTATCATGTTCTAGAAGTTGCACGGAGGTGTGTGGAGTGTTTTGCAAGAGGCCAAACAAAGTTGTCCAAAACTCCTTCCATTCGAATAGTAATGCGAATGGAATAGGCAGGAGAGGGGAAAGGTACTGTTTTCTATCTGTTTGTAAGCTGCTAACACAATCCCAGTGCTGTGTAGCAATTAGCTTTTCAGTGCACTGCAGTAAGTGTTTCTTGTTACCTACATCTAAGCAAATAGCCTTTTCGCTATGTCTCGCAAGGAGAAAACATTGCTGCTCACTAAACAACTTCCATCGTGTTGTAGATGTTGCACAGAGGGCTGCAGTGTGTTTTGCAACAAGAAAAAGAAAGTTGTCTACGAAGCCTTTCTTTCAAGTATTAATGTGAAGGGAAAGGCAAGAGAGTGGGAAAGTACTGTTTTCTATCACTGTGCAAGCTGCTAACACAATCCGAGTGCTGTATAGTAATTATCTTGTCAGTGCACTGCAGTAAGTGTTTCTTGTTACCTACATCTAAGCAAAAAGCTTTTTCACTATGTCTCACAAGGAGAAAACTTTCCTGCTCACTAAAAATCTCCTGTCGTGTTCTAGGGATTGCAAAGAGGGCTGCAGAGTTTTTTAGCAACAAGAAAAAGAAAGTTGTCTAAGACGCCTTCCTTTCAAGTATTAATGTGAAGGGAAAGGCAAGAGAGTGGGAAAGTACTGTTTTCTATCACTATGCAAGCTGCTAACACAATCTCAGTGCTGTGTAGCAATTAGCTTGCAGTGTACTGCAGTAAGTGTTTCTTGTTACCTACATCTAAGCGAATAGCTTTTTCACTATGTCTCGCAAGGAGAAAACGTTCCTTCTCACTAAACATCTCCTATCGTGTTCTAGAAGTTGCACAGAGGGCTGCAGTGTGTTTTGCAACAAGAAAAAGAAAGTTGTCTAAGAAGCCTTCCTTTCAAGTATTAATGTGAAGGGAAAGGCAAGAGAGTGAGAAAGTACTGTTTTCTATCACTGTGCAAGCTGCTAACACAATCCCAGTGCTGTGTAGCAATTAGCTTTTCAGTGCACTGCAGTAATTGTTTCTTGTTACCTACATCTAAGCAAATAGCTTTTTCACTATGTCTCGCAAGGAGAAAACGTTCCCGCTTACTAAACATCTCCTATCGTGTTCTAGAAGTTGCACTGAGGGCTGCAGAGTGTTTTGCAACAAGTAAAAGACAGGTGTCCAAGACGCCTTCCTTTCAAGTATTAATGTGAAGGGAAAGGCAAGAGAGTGGGAAAGTACTGTTTTCTATCACTTTGCAAGCTGCTAACACAATCTCAGTGCTGTGTAGCAATTAGCTTGTCAGTGTACTGCAGTAAGTGTTTCTTGTTACCTACATCTAAGCAAATAGCTTTTTCACTATGTCTCGCAAGGAGAAAACGCTCCTGCTCTCTAAACATCTCCTATCGTGTTCTAGAAGTTGCACAGAGGGCTGCAGTGTGTTTTGCAACAAGAAAAAGAAAGTTGTCTAAGAAGCCTTCCTTTCAAGTATTAATGTGAAGGGAAAGGCAAGAGAGTGAGAAAGTACTGTTTTCTATCACTGTGCAAGCTGCTAACACAATCCCAGTGTTGTGTAGCAATTAGCTTGTCAGTGCACTTCAGTAAGTATTTCTTGTTACCTACATCTAAGCAAATAGCTTTTTCACTATGTCTCGCAAGGAGAAAACCTTCCTGTTCACTAAACATCTTCTGTCGTGTTCTAGGGGTTGCACAGAGGGCTGCAGAGTGTTTTGCAACAAGAAAAAGAAAGTTGTCTAAGACGCCTTCCTTTCAAGTATTATTGTGAATGGAAATGTAAGAGAGTTGAAAGGTACTGTTTTCTATCACTTTGCAAGCTGGGCACACAATCCCAGTGTTGTGTAGCAATTAGCTTGTCAGTGCTCTGCAGTAAGTGCGTCTTGTAACCTACATCTAAGCAAATAGCTTCTTCGCAGTTTTTCGCAAGGAGAAACTGAGCCAGTTCTGAAAACATCTCCCATAGAGTTCTAGAGAATGCACGCAGGTGTGCAGAGTGTTTTGCAAAAAGCAAAAGAAACTTGTCTAAGACCCCTTGCATTAAAATAAAAATGTGAATAGAAAAGGAAGGAGAATGGAGAGGTACTGTTTTCAATCAGTTTGCAATCTGCTTACACAATCCCAGTGCCGTGTAGAAATTAGCTTGTCAGTGCACTGCAGTAAGTGTTTCTTGTTACCTACATCTAAGCAAATAGCTTTTTCACTATGTCTCGCAAGGAGAAAACGCTCCTGCTCACTAAACAACTTCCATCGTCTTGTAGATGCGTCACAGAGGGCTGCAGAGTTTTTTGAAGCAAGAAAAAGAAAGTTGTCTAAGACGCCTTCCTTTCAAGTATTAATGTGAAGGGAAAGGCAAGAGAGTGGGAAAGTACTGTTTTCTATCACTTTGCAAGCTGCTAACACAATCTCAGTGCTGTGTAGCAATTAGCTTGCCAGTGTACTGCAGTAAGTGTTTCTTGTTACCTACATCTAAGCAAATAGCTTTTTCACTATGTCTCGCAAGGAGAAAACGTTCCTGCTCACTAAACATCTCCTATCGTGTTCTAGAAGTTGCACTGAGGGCTGCAGAGTGTTTTGCAACAAGAAAAAGAAAGTTGTCTAAGAAGCCTTCCTTTCAAGTATTAATGTGAAGGGAAAGGCAAGAGAGTGAGAAAGTACTGTTTTCTATCACTGTGCAAGCTGCTAACACAATCCCAGTGCTGTGTAGCAATTAGCTTTTCATTGCACTACAGTAAGTGTTACTTGTCACCTACATCTAAGCAAAAAGCTTTTTCACTATGTCTCGCAAGGAGAAAACCTTCCTGCTCACTAAACAACTTCCATCGTGTTGTAGAAGTTGCACAGAGGGCTGCAGAGTGTTTTGCAACAAGAAAAAGAAAGTTGTCTAAGAAGCCTTTGTTTCAAGTATTAATGTGAGTGGAAAGACAAGAGAGTGGGAAAGTACTGTTTTCTATCACTTTGCAAGCTGCTTACACAATCCCAGTGCTGTGTAGCAATTAGCTTGTCAGTGCACTGCAGTAAGTTTTTCTTGTTACCTACATCTAAGCAAATAGCTTTTTCACTATGTCTCGCAAGGAGAAAACCTTCTTGCTCACTAAACATCTCTTATCGTGTTCTAGAAGATGCACTGAGGGCTGCAGTGTGTTTTGCAACAAGAAAAAGAAAGTTGTCTAAGAAGCCTTTCTTTCAAGTATTAATGTGAAGGGAAAGGCAAGAGAGTGGGAAAGTACTGTTTTCTACCGCTTTACAAACTGCTAACACAATCCGAGTGCTGTGTAGAAATTAGCTTGTCAGTGCTCTGCAGTAAGTGTTTCTTGTTACCTACATTTAAGCAAATAGCTTTTTCACAATGTCTCGCAAGCAGAAAACGTTGCTGCTCACTAAACATCTCCTATCGTGTTCTAGAAGTTGCACTGAGGGCTGCAGAGTTTTTTGTAACAAGAAAAAGAAACTTGTCCAAGACGCCTTTGTTTCAAGTATTAATGTGAAGGGAAAGGCAAGAGAGTGGGAAAGTACTGTTTTCTATCACTGTGCAAGCTGCTAACACAATCCCAGTGCTGTGTAGCAATTAGCTTATCAGTGCACTGCAGTAAGTGTTTCTTGTTACCTACATCTAAGCAAATAGCTTTTTCACTATGTCTCGCAAGGAGAAAACGCTCCAGCTCACTAAACAACTCCTGTCGTGTTCTAGAAGTTGCACAGAGGGCTGCAGTGTGTTTTGTAACAAGAAAAATAAAGTCGTCCAAGACGCCTTCCTTTCAAGTATTAATGTGAAGGGAAAGGCAAGAGAGTGGGAAAGTACTGTTTTCTACCGCTTTACAAACTGCTAACACAATCCGAGTGCTGTGTAGCAATTAGCTTGTCAGTGCACTGCAGTAAGTGTTTTTGTTACCTACTTCTAAGCAAAAAGCTTTTTCACTATGTCTCGCAAGGAGAAAACGTTCCTTCTCACTATACATCTCCTATCGTGTTCTAGAAGTTGCACAGAGGGCTGCAGTGTGTTTTGCACCAAGAAAAAGAAAGTTGTCTAAGAAGCCTTCCTTTCAAGTATTAATGTGAAGGGAAAGGCAAGAGAGTGGGAAAGTACTGTTTTCTATCACTTTGCAAGCTGCTAACACAATCTCAGTGCTGTGTAGCAATTAGCTTGTCAGTGTACTGCAGTAAGTGTTTCTTGTTGCCTACATCTAAGCAAATAGCTTTTTCACTATGTCTCGCAAGGAGAAAACGTTCCTGCTCACTAAACATCTCCTATCGTGTTGTAGAAGTTGCACAGAGGGCTGCAGTGTGTTTTGCAACAAGAAAAAGAAAGTTGTCTAAGAAGCCTTCCTTTCAAGTATTAATGTGAAGGGAAAGGCAAGAGAGTGGGAAAGTACTGTTTTCTATCTCTTTGCAAGCTGCTAACACAATCCCAGTGCGGTGTAGCAATTAGCTTGTCAGTGCACTGCAGTAAGTATTTCTTGTTACCTACATCTAAGCAAAAAGCTTTTTCACTATGTCTCGCAAGGAGAAAACGTTGCTGCTCACTAAACATCTCCTATCGTGTTCTAGAAGTTGCACTGAGGGCTGCAGAGTTTTTTGTAACAAGAAAAAGGAAGTTGTCCAAGACGCCTTTGTTTCAAGTATTAATGTGAAGGGAAAGGCAAGAGAGTGGGAAAGTACTGTTTTCTACCGCTTTACAAACTGCTAACACAATCCGAGTGCTGTGTAGCAATTAGCTTGTCTGTGCACTGCAGTAAGTGTTTCTTGTTACCTACATCTAAGCAAAAAGCTTTTTCACTATGTCTCGCAAGGAGAAAACGTTCCTGCTCACTAAACATCTCCTGTCGTGTTCTAGGTATTGCACAGAGGGCTGAGAGTTTTTTAGCAACAAGAAAAAGAAAGTTGTCTAAGACGCCTTCCTTTCAAGTATTAATGTGAAGGGAAAGGCAAGAGAGTGGGAAAGTACTGTTTTCTATCACTTTGCAAGCTGCTTACACAACCTCAGTGCTGTGTTGCAATTAGCTTGTCAGTGTACTGCAGTAAGTGTTTCTTGTTACCTACATCTAAGCAAAAAGCTTTTTCACTATGTCTCGCAAGGAGAAAACGTTCCCGCTCACTAAACATCTCCTATCGTGTTCTAGAAGTCGCACTGAGGGCTGCAGAGTGTTTTGTAACAAGAAAAAGAAACTTCTCCAAGACGCCTTCCTTTCAAGTATTAATGTGAAGGGAAAGAGTGGGAAATTACTGTTTTCTATCACTGTGCAAGCTGCTAACACAATCCGAGTGCTGTGTAGCAATTAGCTTGTCAGTGCACTGCAGTAAGTGTTTCTTGTTACCTACATCTAAGCAAATAGCTTTTTCACTATGTCTCGCAAGGAGAAAACCTTCCTGTTCACTAAACATCTTCTGTCGTGTTCTAGGGGTTGCACAGAGGGCTGCAGAGTGTTTTGCAACAAGAAAAAGAAAGTTGTCTAAGACGCCTCCCTTTCAAGTATTATTGTGAATGGAAAGGTAAGAGGGTTGAAAGGTACTGTTTTCTATCACTTTGCAAGCTGGGCACACAATCCCAGTGTTGCGTAGCAATTAGCTTGTCAGTGCTCTGCAGTAAGTGCGTCTTGTAACCTACATCTAAGCAAATAGCTTCTTCGCAGTTTCTCGCAAGGAGAAACTGTGCCTGCTCAGAAAACATCTCCTATCCCGACTAGAGTTTGCACACGTGTCAGTGGAGTGTTCTGCAACAAGAAAGAGAAAGTTGTCCAAATCGACTTCCTTTCGAATGTTATTCGCAATGGAAGAGGCAGGAGAGTGGAAAGGTACTGTTTTCTCTGAGTTTGCAATCTGCTTATAAAATGCCAGTGTTCTACAGCGATTACCTTTGCAGTGCACTGGAGTAAGTGCCTTTTGTTTCCAACCTCTAAGCAAATAGCCTTTTCAGTATATCCCGCAGGGAGAAAATGTGTGCCTGTTCAGGAAACATCTGCCATCGTGTTCTAGAGGTTGCACGCAGGTCTGCAGCGTGTTCTGCAACGAGAAAAAGAAACTTGTCCAAAACGCCTTCCATTCGAATGTTCCTAGAAAGGGAAAATGCAGGAGAGTGGAAAGGTAGTGTTTTCTATCACTTTGAAAGCTGGACACACAATCCCAGTGTTGTGCTACGATTAGCTTTCCAGGGCACTGCAGTAAGTGCCTGTGGTCACCTACATCTAAGTAAAAAGCTTTTTCACTATGTCTCACTAGGAGAAAATGTGCCTGCTCTGTAAGCATCTCCTATCATGTTCTAGAAGTTGCACGGAGGTGTGTGGAGTGTTTTGCAAGAGGCCAAACAAAGTTGTCCAAAACTCCTTCCATTCGAATAGTAATGCGAATGGAATAGGCAGGAGAGGGGAAAGGTACTGTTTTCTATCTGTTTGTAAGCTGCTTACACAATCCCAGTGCTGTGTAGCAATTAGTTTTTCAGTGCACTGTAGTAGGTGCCTCTTTTCACCTGCATCTAAGCAAATTGCTTTTTCCCCATGTCTCGCAAGGAGAAACTGAGCCAGTTCAGAAAACATCTCCCATAGAGTTCTAGAGAATGCACGCAGGTGTGCAGAGTGTTTTGCAAGAAGCAAAAGAAACTTGTCTAAGACGCCCTGCATTAAAATAAAAATGTGAATAGAAAAGGAAGGAGAATGGAGAGGTACTGTTTTCAATCAGTTTGCAATCTGCTTCCACAATCCCAGTGCCGTGTAGCAATTAGCTTGTCAGTGCACTGCAGTAAGTATTTCTTGTTACCTACATCTAACAAAATAGCTTTTTCACTATGTCTCGCAAGGAGAAAACGTTCCTTCTCACTATACATCTCCTATCATGTTCTAGAAGTTGCACTGAGGGCTGCAGAGTGTTTTGTAACAAGAAAAAGAAAGTTGTCCAAGACACCTTCCTTTCAAGTATTAATGTGAAGGGAAAGGCAAGAGAGTGGGAAAGTACTGTTTTCTATCACCTTCCAAGCTGCTAACACAATCCGAGTGCTGTGTAGCAATTAGCTTGTCAGTGCACTGCAGTACGTGTTTCTTGTTACCTACATCTAAGCAAATAGCTTTTTCGCTATGTCTCGCAAGGAGAGAACGTTGCTGCTCACTAAACATCTAATATCGTGTTCTAGAAGGTGCACTGAGGGCTGCAGAGTGTTTTGTAACAAGAAAAAGAAAGTTGTCTAAGAAGCCGTGCTTTCAAGTATTAATGTGAAGGGAAAGGCAAGAGAGTGGGAAAGTACTGTTTTCTATCACTGTGCAAGCTGCTAACACAATCCCAGTGCTGTGTAGCAATTAGCTTATCAGTGTACTGCAGTAAGTGTTTCTTGTTACCTACATCCTAAGCAAATAGCTTTTTCACTATGTCTGGCAAGGAGAAAACGTTCCTTTTCACTAAACATCTCCTATCGTGTTCTAGGGATTGCACAGAGGGCTGCAGAGATTTTTGCAACAAGAAACAGAAAGTTGTCTAAGACGCCTTCCTTTCAAGTATGAATGTGAAGGGAAAGGCAAGAGAGTGGGAAAGTACTGTTTTCTATCACTATGCAAGCTGCTAATACAATCTCAGTGCTGTGTAGCAATTAGCTTGTCAGTGTACTGCAGTAAGTGTTTCTTGTTACCTACATCTAAGCAAATAGCTTTTTCACTATGACTCGCAAGGTGAAAACGCTCCTGCTCACTAAACAACTTCCATCGTGTTGTAGATGTTGCACAGAGGGCTGCAGAGTTTTTTGAAGGAAGAAAAATAAAGTTGTCTAAGACGCCTTCCTTTCAAGTATTAATGTGAAGGGAAAGGCAAGAGAGTGGGAAAGTACTGTTTTCTATCACTTTCCAAGCTGCTAACACAATCCCAGAGCTGTGTAGCAATTAGCTTTTCAGTGCACTGCAGTAAGTGTTTCTTGTTACCTACATCTAAGCAAAAAGCTTTTTCACTATGTCTCGCAAAGAGAAAACGTTCCCGCTTACTAAACATCTCCTATCGTGTTCTAGAAGTTGCACTGAGGGCTGCACAGTGTTTTGCAACAAGAAAAAGAAAGTTGTCTAAGAAGCCTTTCTTTCAAGTACTAATGTGAAGGGAAAGGCAAGAGAGTGAGAAAGTACTGTTTTCTATCACTTTGCAAGCTGCTAACACTATCTCAGTGCTGTGTAGCAATTAGCTTGTCAGTGCACTGCAGTAAGTTTTTCTTGTTACCTACATCTAAGCAAATAGCTTTTCCACTATGTCTCGCAAGGAGAAAACCTTCTTGCTCACTAAACATCTCCTATAGTGTTCTAGAAGTTGCACTGAGGGCTGCAGTGTGTTTTGCAACAAGAAAAAGAAAGTTGTCTAAGACGCCTTCCTTTCAAGTATTAATGTGAAGGGAAAGGCAAGAGAGTGGGAAAGTACTGTTTCCTATCACTATGCAAGCTGCTAACACAATCTCAGTGCGGTGTAGCAATTAGCTTGTCAGTGTACTGCAGTAAGTGTTTCTTGTTACCTACATCTAAGCAAATAGCTTTTTCACTATGTCTCGCAAGGAGAAAACGTTCCTTCTCACTAAACATCTCCTATCGTGTTCTAGAAGTTGCACAGAGGGCTGCAGTGTGTTTTGCAACAAGAAAAAGAAAGTTGTCTAAGAAGCCTTCCTTTCAAGTATTAATGTGAAGGGAAAGGCAAGGGAGTGAGAAAGTACTGTTTTCTATCACTGTGCAAGCTGCTAACACAATCCCAGTGCTGTGTAGCAATTAGCTTGTCAGTGCACTGCAGTAAGTGTTTCTTGTTACCTACATCTAAGCAAAAAGATTTTCACTATGTCTCGCAAGGAGAAAACCTTCTTGCTCACTAAACATCTCCTATAGTGTTCTAGAAGTTGCACTGAGGGCTGCAGAGCGTTTTGCAACAAGTAAAAGAAAGTTGTCTAAGAAGCCTTTCTTTCAAGTATTAATGTGAAGGGAAAGGCAAGAGAGTGGGAAAGTACTGTTTTCTATCACTTTGCAAGCTGCTAACACAATCTCAGTGCTGTGTAGCCATTAGCTTGTCAGTGTACTGCAGTAAGTGTTTCTTGTTACCTACATCTAAGCAAAAAGCTTTTTCACTATGTCTCGCAAGGAGAAAACGTTCCTGCTCATTAAAAATCTCCTGTCGTGTTCTAGGGATTGCACAGACGGCTGCAGAGTTTTTTAGCAACAAGAAAAAGAAAGTTGTCTAACACGCCTTCCTTTCAAGTATTAATGTGAAGGGAAAGGCAAGAGAGTGGGAAAGTACTGTTTTCTATCACTATGCAAGCTGCTAACACAATCTCAGTGCTGTGTAGCAATTAGCTTGTCAGTGTACTGCAGTAAGTGTTTCTTGTTACCTACATCTAAGCAAATAGCTTTTTCACTATGTCTCGCAAGGAGAAAACGTTCCTTCTCACTAAACATCTCCTATCGTGTTCTAGAAGTTGCACAGAGGGCTGCAGTGTGTTTTGCAACAAGAAAAAGAAAGTTGTCTAAGAAGCCTTCCTTTCAAGTATTAATGTGAAGGGAAAGGCAAGAGAGTGAGAAAGTACTGTTTTCTATCACTTTGCAAGCTGCTAACACAATCTCAGTGCTGTGTAGCAATTAGCTTGTAAGTGTACTGCAGTAAGTGTTTCTTGTTACCTACATCTAAGCAAATAGCTTTTACACTATGTCTCGCAAGGAGAAAACGTTCCTTCTCACTAAACATCTCCTATGGTGTTCTAGAAGTTGCACAGAGGGCTGCAGTGTGTTTTGCAACAAGAAAAAGAAAGTTGTCTAAGAAGACATTCTTTCAAGTATTAATGTGAAGGGAAAGGCAAGAGGGTAAGAAAGTACTGTTTTCAATCACTGTGCAAGCTGCTAACACAATCCCAGTGGTCTGTAGCAATTAGCATTTCAGTGCACTGCAGTAAGTGTTTCTTGTTACCTACATCTAAGCAAATAGCTTTTTCACTATGTCTCGCAAGGAGAAAACGCTCCTGCTCTCTAAACAACTTCCATCCTGTTGTAGATGTTGCACAGAGGGCTGCAGAGTTTTTTGAAGCAAGAATAAGAAAGTTGTCTAAGATGCCTTCCTTTCAAGTATTAATGTGAAGGGAAAGGCAAGAGAGTGGGAAAGTACTGTTTTCTATCACTTTGCAAGCTGCTAACACAATCTCAGTGCTGAGTAGCAATTAGCTTGTCAGTGTACTGCAGTAAGTGTTTCTTGTTACCTACATCTAAGCAAAAAGCTTTTTCACTATGTCTCGCAAGGAGAAAACGTTCCTTCTCACTAAACATCTCCTATCGTGTTCTAGAAGTTGCACAGAGGGCTGCAGTGTGTTTTGCAACAAGAAAAAGAAAGTTGTCTAAGAAGCCTTCCTTTCAAGTATTAATGTGAAGGGAAAGGCAAGAGAGTGAGAAAGTACTGTTTTCTATCACTGTGCAAGCTGCTAACACAATCCCAGTGCTGTGTAGCAATTAGCTTTTCAGTGCACTGCAGTAAATGTTTCTTGTTACCTACATCTAAGCAAATAGCTTTTTCACTATGTGTCGCAAGGAGAAAACGCTCCTGCTCCCTAAACAACTTCCATCGTGTTGTAGAAGTTGCACAGAGGGCTGCAGAGTGTTTTGCAACAAGAAAAAGAAAGCTGTCTAAGAAGCCTTCCTTTCAAGTATTAATGTGAAGGGAAAGGCAAGAGAGTGGGAAAGTACTGTTTTCTATCACTTTGCAAGCTGCTTACACAATCCCAGTGCTGTGTAGCAATTAGCTTGTCAGTGCACTGCAGTAAGTTTTTCTTGTTACCTACATCTAAGCAAATAGCTTTTTCACTATGTCTCGCAAGGAGAAAACATTGCTGCTCACTAAACATCTCCTATCGCGTTCTAGAAGTTGCACTGAGGGCTGCACAGTGTTTTGCAACAAGAAAAAGAAAGTTGTCTAAGAAGCCTTTCTTTCAAGTACTAATGTGAAGGGAAAGGCAAGAGAGTGGGAAAGTACTGTTTTCTATCACTGTGCAAGCTGCTAACACAATCCCAGTGCTGTGTAGCAATTAGCTTGTCAGTGTACTGCAGTAAGTGTTTCTTGTTACCTACATCCTAAGCAAATAGCTTTTTCACTATGTCTGGCAAGGAGAAAACGGTCCTTTTCACTAAACATCTCCTATCGTGTTCTAGGGATTGCACAGAGGGCTGCAGAGATTTTTTGCAACAAGAAACAGAAAGTTGTCTAAAACGCCTTCCTTTCAAGTATTAATGTGAAGGGAAAGGCATGAGAGTGGGAAAGTACTGTTTTCTATCACTATGCAAGCTGCTAATACAATCTCAGTGCTGTGTAGCAATTAGCTTGTCAGTGTACTGCAGTAAGTGTTTCTTGTTACCTACATCTAAGCAAATAGCTTTCTCACTATGACTCGCAAGGTGAAAACGCTCCTGCTCACTAAACAACTTCCATCGTGTTGTAGATGTTGCACAGAGGGCTGCAGAGTTTTTTGAAGGAAGAAAAATAAAGTTGTCTAAGACGCCTTCCTTTCAAGTATTAATGTGAAGGGAAAGGCAAGAGAGTGGGAAAGTGCTGTTTTCTATCACTTTGCAAGCTGCTAACACAATCCCAGAGCTGTGTAGCAATTAGCTTGTCAGTGCACTGCAGTAAGTGTTTCTTGTTACCTACATCTAAGCAAAAAGCTTTTTCACTATGTCTCGCAAGGAGAAAACGTTCCCGCTTACTAAACATCTCCTATCGTGTTCTAGAAGTTGCACTGAGGGCTGCACAGTGTTTTGCAACAAGAAAAAGAAAGTTGTCTAAGAAGCCTTTCTTTCAAGTACTAATGTGAAGGGAAAGGCAAGAGAGTGAGAAAGTACTGTTTTCTATCACTTTGCAAGCTGCTAACACTATCTCAGTGCTGTGTAGCAATTAGCTTGTCAGTGCACTGCAGTAAGTTTTTCTTGTTACCTACATCTAAGCAAATAGCTTTTTCACTATGTCTCGCAAGGAGAAAACCTTCTTGCTCACTAAACACCTCCTATAGTGTTCTAGAAGTTGCACTGAGGGCTGCAGTGTGTTTTGCAACAAGAAAAAGAAAGTTGTCTAAGACGCCTTCCTTTCAAGTATTAATGTGAAGGGAAAGGCAAGAGAATGGGAAAGTACTGTTTCCTATCATTATGCAAGCTGCTAACACAATCTCAGTGCGGTGTAGCAATTAGCTTGTCAGTGTACTGCAGTAAGTGTTTCTTGTTACCTACATCTAAGCAAATAGCTTTTTCACTATGTCTCGCAAGGAGAAAACATTGCTGCTCACTAAACATCTTCTATCGTGTTGTAGAAGTTGCACAGAGGGCTGCAGTGTTTTTTGCAACAAGAAAAAGAAAGTTGTCTAAGAAGCCTTCCTTTCAAGTATTAATGTGAAGGGAAAGGCAAGAGAGTGAGAAAGTACTGTTTTCTATCACTGTGCAAGCTGCTAACACAATCCCAGTGCTGTGTAGCAATTAGCTTCTCAGTGCACTGCAGTAAGTGTTTCTTGTTACCTACATCTAAGCAAATAGCTTTTTCGCTATGTCTCGCAAGGAGAAAACGTTGCTGCTCACTAAACAACTTCCATCGTGTTGTAGATGTTGCACAGAGGGCTGCAGTGTGTTTTGCAACAAGAAAAAGAAAGTTGTCTACGAAGCCTTTCTTTCAAGTATTAATGTGAAGGGAAAGGCAAGAGAGTGGGAAAGTACTGTTTTCTATCACTGTGCAAGCTGCTAACACAATCCGAGTGCTGTATAGTAATTATCTTGTCAGTGCACTGCAGTAAGTGTTTCTTGTCACCTACATCTAAGCAAAAAGCTTTTTCACTATGTCTCGCAAGGAGAAAACGTTCCTGCTCACTAAACATCTCCTGTCGTGTTCTAGGGATTGCACAGAGGGCTGCAGAGTTTTTTAGCAACAAGAAAAAGAAAGTTGTCTAAGACGCCTTCCTTTCAAGTATTAATGTGAAGGGAAACGCAAGAGAGTCAGAAAGTACTGCTTTCTATCACTGTGCAAGCTGCTAACACAATCCCAGTGCTGTGTAGCAATTAGCTTTTCAGTGCACTGCAGTAAGTGTTTCTTGTTACCTACATCTAAGCAAATAGCTTTTTCAGTATGTCTCGCAAGGAGAAAACGTTCCCGCTTACTAAACATCTCCTATCGTGTTCTAGAAGTTGCACTGAGGGCTGCAGAGTGTTTTGCAACAAGTAAAAGAAAGTTGTCCAAGACGCCTTCCTTTCAAGTATTAATGTGAAGGGAAAGGCAAGAGAGTGGGAAAGTACTGTTTTCAATCACTGTGCAAGCTGCTAACACAATCCCAGTGCTGTGTAGCAATTAGCATTTCAGTGCACTGCAGTAAGTGTTTCTTGTTACCTACATCTAAGCAAATAGCTTTTTCACTATGTCTCGCAAGGAGAAAACGCTCCTGCTCTCTAAACAACTTCCATCCTGTTGTAGATGCGTCACAGAGGGCTGCAGCGTTTTTTGAAGCAAGAATAAGAAAGTTGTCAAAGATGCCTTCCTTTCAAGTATTAATGTGAAGGGAAAGGCAAGAGAATGGGAAAGCACTGTTTTCTTTTGCTTTGCAAGCTGCTAACACAATCTCAGTGCTGTGTAGCAATTAGCTTGTCAGTGTACTGCAGTAAGTGTTTCTTGTTACCTACATCTAAGCAAATAGCTTTTTCACTATGTCTCGCAAGGAGAAAACGTTCCTTCTCACTAAACATCTCCTATCGTGTTCTAGAAGTTGCACAGAGGGCTGCAGAGTGTTTTGCAGCAAGAAAAAGAAAGTTGCCTAAGTGCCTTCCTTTCAAGTGTTAATGTGAAGGGAAAGGCAAGAGAGTGGGAAAGTACTGTTTTCTATCACTATGCAAGCTGCTAACACAATCTCAGTGCTGTGTAGCAATTAGCTTGTCAGTGTACTGCAGTAAGTGTTTCTTGTTACCTACATCTAAGCAAATAGCTTTTTCACTATGTCTCGCAAGGAGAAAACGTTCCTTCTCACTAAACATCTCCTATCGCGTTCTAGAAGTTGCACTGAGGGCTGCACAGTGTTTTGCAACAAGAAAAAGAAAGTTGTCTAAGAAGCCTTTCTTTCAAGTACTAATGTGAAGGGAAAGGCAAGAGAGTGGGAAAGTACTGTTTCCTATCACTGTGCAAGCTGCTAACACAATCCCAGTGCTGTGTAGCAATTAGCTTGTCAGTGCACTGCAGTAAGTGTTTCTTGTTACCTACATCTAAGCATATAGCTTTTTCACTATGTCTCGCCAGGAGAAAAACTTCTTGCTCACTAAACATCTCCTATCGTGTTGTAGAAGTTGCACTGAGGGCTGCCGAGTGTTTTGTAACAAGAAAAAGAAAGATGTGCAAGACGCCTTTCTTTCAAGTATTAATGTGAAAGGAAAGGCAAGAGAGTGGAAAAGTACTGTTTTCTACCGCTTTGCAAGCTGCTGACACAATCCGAGTGCTGTGTAGCAATTAGCTTGTCAGTGCACTGCAGTAAGTATTTCTTGTTACCTACATCTCAGCAAATAGCTTTTTCACTATGTCTCGCAAGGAGAAAACGTTGCTGCTCACTAAACATCTAATATCGTGTTCTAGAAGGTGCACTGAGGGCTGCAGAGTGTTTTGTAACAAGAAAAAGAAAGTTGTCTAAGAAGCCGTGCTTTCAAGTATTAATGTGAAGGGAAAGGCAAGAGAGTGGGAAAGTACTGTTTTCTATCACTGTGCAAGCTGCTAACACAATCCCAGTGCTGTGTAGCAATTAGCTTATCAGTGTACTGCAGTAAGTGTTTCTTGTTACCTACATCCTAAGCAAATAGCTTTTTCACTATGTCTGGCAAGGAGAAAACGTTCCTTTTCACTAAACATCTCCTATCGTGTTCTAGGGATTGCACAGAGGGCTGCAGAGTTTTTTTGCAACAAGAAACAGAAAGTTGTCTAAAACGCCTTCCTTTCAAGTATTAATGTGAAGGGAAAGGCAAGAGAGTGGGAAAGTACTGTTTTCTATCACTATGCAAGCTGCTAATACAATCTCAGTGCTGTGTAGCAATTAGCTTGTCAGTGTACTGCAGTAAGTGTTTCTTGTTACCTACATCTAAGCAAATAGCTTTCTCACTATGACTCGCAAGGTGAAAACGCTCCTGCTCACTAAACAACTTCCATCGTGTTGTAGATGTTGTACAGAGGGCTGCAGAGTTTTTTGAAGGAAGAAAAATAAAGTTGTCTAAGACGCCTTCCTTTCAAGTATTAATGTGAAGGGAAAGGCAAGAGAGTGGGAAAGTACTGTTTTCTATCACTTTGAGAGCTGCTAACACAATCCCAGAGCTGTGTAGCAATTAGCTTGTCAGTGCACTGCAGTAAGTGTTTCTTGTTACCTACATCTAAGCAAAAAGCTTTTTCACTATGTCTCGCAAGGAGAAAACGTTCCCGCTTACTAAACATCTCCTATCGTGTTCTAGAAGTTGCACTGAGGGCTGCACAGTGTTTTGCAACAAGAAAAAGAAAGTTGTCTAAGAAGCCTTTCTTTCAAGTACTAATGTGAAGGGAAAGGCAAGAGAGTGAGAAAGTACTGTTTTCTATCACTTTGCAAGCTGCTAACACTATCTCAGTGCTGTGTAGCAATTAGCTTGTCAGTGCACTGCAGTAAGTTTTTCTTGTTACCTACATCTAAGCAAATAGCTTTTTCACTATGTCTCGCAAGGAGAAAACCTTCTTGCTCACTAAACATCTCCTATAGTGTTCTAGAAGTTGCACTGAGGGCTGCAGTGTGTTTTGCAACAAGAAAAAGAAAGTTGTCTAAGACGCCTTCCTTTCAAGTATTAATGTGAAGGGAAAGGCAAGAGAGTGGGAAAGTACTGTTTCCTATCACTATGCAAGCTGCTAACACAATCTCAGTGCGGTGTAGCAATTAGCTTGTCAGTGTACTGCAGTAAGTGTTTCTTGTTACCTACATCTAAGCAAATAGCTTTTTCACTATGTCTCGCAAGGAGAAAACATTGCTGCTCACTAAACATCTTCTATCGTGTTGTAGAAGTTGCACAGAGGGCTGCAGTGTTTTTTGCAACAAGAAAAAGAAAGTTGTCTAAGAAGCCTTCCTTTCAAGTATTAATGTGAAGGGAAAGGCAAGAGAGTGAGAAAGTACTGTTTTCTATCACTGTGCAAGCTGCTAACACAATCCCAGTGCTGTGTAGCAATTAGCTTGTCAGTGCACTGCAGTAAGTGTTTCTTGTTACCTACATCTAAGCAAATAGCTTTTTCGCTATGTCTCGCAAGGAGAAAACGTTGCTGCTCACTAAACAACTTCCATCGTGTTGTAGATGTTGCACAGAGGGCTGCAGTGTGTTTTGCAACAAGAAAAAGAAAGTTGTCTACGAAGCCTTTCTTTCAAGTATTAATGTGAAGGGAAAGGCAAGAGAGTGGGAAAGTACTGTTTTCTATCACTGTGCAAGCTGCTAACACAATCCGAGTGCTGTATAGTAATTATCTTGTCAGTGCACTGCAGTAAGTGTTTCTTGTCACCTACATCTAAGCAAAAAGCTTTTTCACTATGTCTCGCAAGGAGAAAACGTTCCTGCTCACTAAACATCTCCTGTCGTGTTCTAGGGATTGCACAGAGGGCTGCAGAGTTTTTTAGCAACAAGAAAAAGAAAGTTGTCTAAGACGCCTTCCTTTCAAGTATTAATGTGAAGGGAAAGGCAAGAGAGTGGGAAAGTACTGTTTTCTATCACTATGCAAGCTGCTAACACAATCTCAGTGCTGTGTAGCAATTAGCTTGTCAGTGTACTGCGGTAAGTGTTTCTTGTTACCTACATCTAAGCAAATAGCTTTTTCACTATGTCTCGCAAGGAGAAAACGTTCCTTCTCACTAAACATCTCCTATCGTGTTCTAGAAGTTGCACAGAGGGCTGCAGTGTGTTTTGCAACAAGAAAAAGAAAGTTGTCTAAGAAGCCTTCCTTTCAAGTATTAATGTGAAGGGAAAGGCAAGAGAGTCAGAAAGTACTGCTTTCTATCACTGTGCAAGCTGCTAACACAATCCCAGTGCTGTGTAGCAATTAGCTTTTCAGTGCACTGCAGTAAGTGTTTCTTGTTACCTACATCTAAGCAAATAGCTTTTTCAGTATGTCTCGCAAGGAGAAAACGTTCCCGCTTACTAAACATCTCCTATCGTGTTCTAGAAGTTGCACTGAGGGCTGCAGAGTGTTTTGCAACAAGTAAAAGAAAGTTGTCCAAGACGCCTTCCTTTCAAGTATTAATGTGAAGGGAAAGGCAAGAGAGTGGGAAAGTACTGTTTTCAATCACTGTGCAAGCTGCTAACACAATCCCAGTGCTGTGTAGCAATTAGCATTTCAGTGCACTGCAGTAAGTGTTTCTTGTTACCTACATCTAAGCAAATAGCTTTTTCACTATGTCTCGCAAGGAGAAAACGCTCCTGCTCTCTAAACAACTTCCATCCTGTTGTAGATGCGTCACAGAGGGCTGCAGCGTTTTTTGAAGCAAGAATAAGAAAGTTGTCAAAGATGCCTTCCTTTCAAGTATTAATGTGAAGGGAAAGGCAAGAGAATGGGAAAGCACTGTTTTCTTTTACTTTGCAAGCTGCTAACACAATCTCAGTGCTGTGTAGCAATTAGCTTGTCAGTGTACTGCAGTAAGTGTTTCTTGTTACCTACATCTAAGCAAATAGCTTTTTCACTATGTCTCGCAAGGAGAAAACGTTCCTTCTCACTAAACATCTCCTATCGTGTTCTAGAAGTTGCACAGAGGGCTGCAGAGTGTTTTGCAGCAAGAAAAAGAAAGTTGCCTAAGTGCCTTCCTTTCAAGTGTTAATGTGAAGGGAAAGGCAAGAGAGTGGGAAAGTACTGTTTTCTATCACTATGCAAGCTGCTAACACAATCTCAGTGCTGTGTAGCAATTAGCTTGTCAGTGTACTGCAGTAAGTGTTTCTTGTTACCTACATCTAAGCAAATAGCTTTTTCACTATGTCTCGCAAGGAGAAAACGTTCCTTCTCACTAAACATCTCCTATCGCGTTCTAGAAGTTGCACTGAGGGCTGCACAGTGTTTTGCAACAAGAAAAAGAAAGTTGTCTAAGAAGCCTTTCTTTCAAGTACTAATGTGAAGGGAAAGGCAAGAGAGTGGGAAAGTACTGTTTCCTATCACTGTGCAAGCTGCTAACACAATCCCAGTGCTGTGTAGCAATTAGCTTGTCAGTGCACTGCAGTAAGTGTTTCTTGTTACCTACATCTAAGCATATAGCTTTTTCACTATGTCTCGCCAGGAGAAAAACTTCTTGCTCACTAAACATCTCCTATCGTGTTGTAGAAGTTGCACTGAGGGCTGCCGAGTGTTTTGTAACAAGAAAAAGAAAGATGTGCAAGACGCCTTTCTTTCAAGTATTAATGTGAAAGGAAAGGCAAGAGAGTGGAAAAGTACTGTTTTCTACCGCTTTGCAAGCTGCTGACACAATCCGAGTGCTGTGTAGCAATTAGCTTGTCAGTGCACTGCAGTAAGTATTTCTTGTTACCTACATCTCAGCAAATAGCTTTTTCACTATGTCTCGCAAGGAGAAAACGTTGCTGCTCACTAAACATCTAATATCGTGTTCTAGAAGGTGCACTGAGGGCTGCAGAGTGTTTTGTAACAAGAAAAAGAAAGTTGTCTAAGAAGCCGTGCTTTCAAGTGTTAATGTGAAGGGAAAGGCAAGAGAGTGGGAAAGTACTGTTTTCTATCACTGTGCAAGCTGCTAACACAATCCCAGTGCTGTGTAGCAATTAGCTTATCAGTGTACTGCAGTAAGTGTTTCTTGTTACCTACATCCTAAGCAAATAGCTTTTTCACTATGTCTGGCAAGGAGAAAACGTTCCTTTTCACTAAACATCTCCTATCGTGTTCTAGGGATTGCACAGAGGGCTGCAGAGTTTTTTTGCAACAAGAAACAGAAAGTTGTCTAAAACGCCTTCCTTTCAAGTATTAATGTGAAGGGAAAGGCAAGAGAGTGGGAAAGTACTGTTTTCTATCACTATGCAAGCTGCTAATACAATCTCAGTGCTGTGTAGCAATTAGCTTGTCAGTGTACTGCAGTAAGTGTTTCTTGTTACCTACATCTAAGCAAATAGCTTTCTCACTATGACTCGCAAGGTGAAAACGCTCCTGCTCACTAAACAACTTCCATCGTGTTGTAGATGTTGCACAGAGGGCTGCAGAGTTTTTTGAAGGAAGAAAAATAAAGTTGTCTAAGACGCCTTCCTTTCAAGTATTAATGTGAAGGGAAAGGCAAGAGAGTGGGAAAGTACTGTTTTCTATCACTTTGCAAGCTGCTAACACAATCCCAGAGCTGTGTAGCAATTAGCTTGTCAGTGCACTGCAGTAAGTGTTTCTTGTTACCTACATCTAAGCAAAAAGCTTTTTCACTATGTCTCGTAAGGAGAAAACGTTCCCGCTTACTAAACATCTCCTATCGTGTTCTAGAAGTTGCACTGAGGGCTGCACAGTGTTTTGCAACAAGAAAAAGAAAGTTGTCTAAGAAGCCTTTCTTTCAAGTACTAATGTGAAGGGAAAGGCAAGAGAGTGAGAAAGTACTGTTTTCTATCACTTTGCAAGCTGCTAACACTATCTCAGTGCTGTGTAGCAATTAGCTTGTCAGTGCACTGCAGTAAGTTTTTCTTGTTACCTACATCTAAGCAAATAGCTTTTTCACTATGTCTCGCAAGGAGAAAACCTTCTTGCTCACTAAACATCTCCTATAGTGTTCTAGAAGTTGCACTGAGGGCTGCAGTGTGTTTTGCAACAAGAAAAAGAAAGTTGTCTAAGACGCCTTCCTTTCAAGTATTAATGTGAAGGGAAAGGCAAGAGAGTGGGAAAGTACTGTTTCCTATCACTATGCAAGCTGCTAACACAATCTCAGTGCGGTGTAGCAATTAGCTTGTCAGTGTACTGCAGTAAGTGTTTCTTGTTACCTACATCTCAGCAAATAGCTTTTTCACTATGTCTCGCAAGGAGAAAACATTGCTGCTCACTAAACATCTTCTATCGTGTTGTAGAAGTTGCACAGAGGGCTGCAGTGTTTTTTGCAACAAGAAAAAGTAAGTTGTCTAAGAAGCCTTCCTTTCAAGTATTAATGTGAAGGGAAAGGCAAGAGAGTGAGAAAGTACTGTTTTCTATCACTGTGCAAGCTGCTAACACAATCCCAGTGCTGTGTAGCAATTAGCTTCTCAGTGCACTGCAGTAAGTGTTTCTTGTTACCTACATCTAAGCAAATAGCTTTTTCGCTATGTCTCGCAAGGAGAAAACGTTGCTGCTCACTAAACAACTTCCATCGTGTTGTAGATGTTGCACAGAGGGCTGCAGTGTGTTTTGCAACAAGAAAAAGAAAGTTGTCTACGAAGCCTTTCTTTCAAGTATTAATGTGAAGGGAAAGGCAAGAGAGTGGGAAAGTACTGTTTTCTATCACTGTGCAAGCTGCTAACACAATCCGAGTGCTGTATAGTAATTATCTTGTCAGTGCACTGCAGTAAGTGTTTCTTGTCACCTACATCTAAGCAAAAAGCTTTTTCACTATGTCTCGCAAGGAGAAAACGTTCCTGCTCACTAAACATCTCCTGTCGTGTTCTAGGGATTGCACAGAGGGCTGCAGAGTTTTTTAGCAACAAGAAAAAGAAAGTTGTCTAAGACGCCTTCCTTTCAAGTATTAATGTGAAGGGAAAGGCAAGAGAGTGGGAAAGTACTGTTTTCTATCACTATGCAAGCTGCTAACACAATCTTAGTGCTGTGTAGCAATTAGCTTGTCAGTGTACTGCAGTAAGTGTTTCTTGTTACCTACATCTAAGGAAATAGCTTTTTCACTATGTCTCGCAAGGAGAAAACGTTCCTTCTCACTAAACATCTCCTATCGTGTTCTAGAAGTTGCACAGAGGGCTGCAGTGTGTTTTGCAACAAGAAAAAGAAAGTTGTCTAAGAAGCCTTCCTTTCAAGTATTAATGTGAAGGGAAAGGCAAGAGAGTCAGAAAGTACTGCTTTCTATCACTGTGCAAGCTGCTAACACAATCCCAGTGCTGTGTAGCAATTAGCTTTTCAGTGCACTGCAGTAAGTGTTTCTTGTTACCTACATCTAAGCAAATAGCTTTTTCAGTATGTCTCGCAAGGAGAAAACGTTCCCGCTTACTAAACATCTCCTATCGTGTTCTAGAAGTTGCACTGAGGGCTGCAGAGTGTTTTGCAACAAGTAAAAGAAAGTTGTCCAAGACGCCTTCCTTTCAAGTATTAATGTGAAGGGAAAGGCAAGAGAGTGGGAAAGTACTGTTTTCAATCACTGTGCAAGCTGCTAACACAATCCCAGTGCTGTGTAGCAATTAGCATTTCAGTGCACTGCAGTAAGTGTTTCTTGTGACCTACATCTAAGCAAATAGCTTTTTCACTATGTCTCGCAAGGAGAAAACGCTCCTGCTCTCTAAACAACTTCCATCCTGTTGTAGATGTTGCACAGAGGGCTGCAGAGTTTTTTGAAGCAAGAATAAGAAAGTTGTCTAAGATGCCTTCCTTTCAAGTATTAATGTGAAGGGAAAGGCAAGAGAATGGGAAAGTACTGTTTTGTATCACTTTGCAAGCTGCTAACACAATCTCAGTGCTGTGTAGCAATTAGCTTGTCAGTGTACTGAAGTAAGTGTTTCTTGTTACCTACATCTAAGCAAAAAGCTTTTTCACTATGTCTCGCAAGGAGAAAACGTTCCTTCTCACTAAACATCTCGTATCGTGTTCTTCAGGTTGCACAGAGGGCTGCAGTGTGTTTTGCAACAAGAAAAAGAAAGTTGTCTAAGAAGCCTTTCTTTCAAGTATTAATGTGAAGGGAAAGGCAAGAGAGTGGGAAAGTACTGTTTTCTACCGCTTTACAAACTGCTAACACAATCCGAGTGCTGTGTAGCAATTAGCTTGTCAGTGCACTGCAGTAAGTGTTTCTTGTTACCTACATCTAAGCAAAAAGCTTTTTCACTATGTCTCGCAAGGAGAAAACGTTGCTGCTCACTAAACATCTCCTGTCGTGTTCTAGGGATTGCACAGAGGGCTGCAAAGTTTTTTAGCAACAAGAAAAAGAAAGTTGTCTAAGACGCCTTCCTTTCAAGTATTAATGTGAAGGGAAAGGCAAGAGAGTGGGAAAGTACTGTTTTCTATCACTTTGCAAGCTGCTTACACAATCCCAGTGCTGTGTAGCAATTAGCTTGTCAGTGCACTGCAGTAAGTTTTTCTTGTTACCTACATCTAAGCAAATAGCTTTTTCACTATGTCTCGCAAGGAGAAAACGTTCCTTCTCACTAAACATCTCCTATCGTGTTCTAGAAGTTGCACAGAGGGCTGCAGTGTGTTTTGCAACAAGAAAAAGAAAGTTGTCTAAGAAGCCTTCCTTTCAAGTATTAATGTGAAGGGAAAGGCAAGAGAGTGAGAAAGTACTGTTTTCTATCACTGTGCAAGCTGCTAACACAATCCCAGTGTTGTGTAGCAATTAGCTTGTCAGTGCACTTCAGTAAGTGTTTCTTGTTACCTACATCTAAGCAAAAAGCTTTTTCAATATGTCTCGCAAGGAGAAAACCTTCCTGTTCACTAAACATCTTCTGTCGTGTTCTAGGGGTTGCACAGAGGACTGCAGAGTGTTTTGCAACAAGAAAAAGAAAGTTGTCTAAGACGCCTTCCTTTCAAGTATTATTGTGAATGGAAAGGTAAGAGAGTTGAAAGGTACTGTTTTCTATCACTTTGCAAGCTGGGCACACAATCCCAGTGTTGTGTAGCAATTAGCTTGTCAGTGCTCTGCAGTAAGTGCGTCTTGTAACCTACATCTAAGCAAATAGCTTCTTCGCAGTTTTTCGCAAGGAGAAACTGAGCCAGTTCAGAAAACATCTCCCATAGAGTTCTAGAGAATGCACGCAGGTGTGCAGAGTGTTTTGCAAAAAGCAAAAGAAACTTCTCTAAGACGCCTTGCATTAAAATAAAAATGTGAATAGAAAAGGAAGGAGAATGGAGAGGTACAGTTTTCAATCAGTTTGCAATCTGCTTACACAATCCCAGTGCCGTGTAGAAATTAGCTTGTCAGTGCACTGCAGTAAGTGTTTCTTGTTACCTACATCTAAGCAAATAGCTTTTTCACTATGTCTCGCAAGGAGAAAACGCTCCTGCTCACTAAACAACTTCCATCGTCTTGTAGATGCGTCACAGAGGGCTGCAGAGTTTTTTGAAGCAAGAAAAAGAAAGTTGTCTAAGACGCCTTCCTTTCAAGTATTAATGTGAAGGGAAAGGCAAGAGAGTGGGAAAGTACTGTTTTCTATCACTTTGCAAGCTGCTAACACAATCTCAGTGCTGTGCAGCAATTAGCTTGTCAGTGTACTGCAGTAAGTGTTTCTTGTTACCTACATCTAAGCAAATAGCTTTTTCACTATGTCTCGCAAGGAGAAAACGTTCCTGCTCACTAAACATCTCCTATCGTGTTCTAGAAGTTGCACTGAGGGCTGCAGAGTGTTTTGCAACAAGTAAAAGAAAGTTGTCCAAGACGCCTTCCTTTCAAGTATTAATGTGAAGGGAAAGGCAAGAGAGTGGGAAAGTACTGTTTTCAATCACTGTGCAAGCTGCTAACACAATCCCAGTGCTGTGTAGCAATTAGCATTTCAGTGCACTGCAGTAAGTGTTTCTTGTTACCTACATCTAAGCAAATAGCTTTTTCACTATGTCTCGCAAGGAGAAAACGCTCCTGCTCTCTAAACAACTTCCATCCTGTTGTAGATGCGTCACAGAGGGCTGCAGAGTTTTTTGAAGCAAGAAAAAGAAAGTTGTCTAAGATGCCTTCCTTTCAAGTATTAATGTGAAGGGAAAGGCAAGAGAAAGGGAAAGCATTGTTTTCTATCACTTTGCAAGCTGCTAACACAATCTCAGTGCTGTGTAGCAATTAGCTTGTCAGTGTACTGCAGTAAGTGTTTCTTGTTACCTACATCTAAGCAAATAGCTTTTTCACTATGTCTCGCAAGGAGAAAACGTTCCTTCTCACTAAACATCTCTTATCGTGTTCTAGAAGTTGCACAGAGGGCTGCAGTGTGTTTTGCAACAAGAAAAAGAAAGTGTTCTAAGAAGACTTCCTTTCAAGTATTAATGTGAAGGGAAAGGCAAGAGAGTGAGAAAGTACTGTTTTCTATCACTGTGCAAGCTGCTAACATAATCCCAGTGCTGTGTAGCAATTAGCTTTTCAGTGCACTGCAGTAAGTGTTTCTTGTTACCTACATCTAAGCAAATAGCTTTTTCACTATGTCTCGCAAGGAGAAAACGTTACTGCTCACTAAACAATTTCCATCGTGTTGTAGAAGTTGCACAGAGGGCTGCAGTGTGTTTTGCAACAAGAAAAAGAAAGTTGTCTAAGAAGCCTTCCTTTCAAGTATTAATGTGAAGGGAAAGGCAAGAGAGTGGGAAAGTACTGTTTTCTATCACTGTGCAAGCTGCTAACACAATCCCAGTGCTGTGTAGCAATTAGCTTGTCAGTGCACTGCAGTAAGTGTTTCTTGTTACCTACATCTAAGCATATAGCTTTTTCACTATGTCTCGCCAGGAGAAAAACTTCTTGCTCACTAAACATCTCCTATCGTGTTGTAGAAGTTGCACTGAGGGCTGCAGAGTGTTTTGTAACAAGAAAAAGAAAGATGTCCAAGACGCCTTTCTTTCAAGTATTAATGTGAAAGGAAAGGCAAGAGAGTGGAAAAGTACTGTTTTCTACCGCTTTGCAAGCTGCTGACACAATCCGAGTGCTGTGTAGCAATTAGCTTGTCAGTGCACTGCAGTACGTGTTTCTTGTTACCTACATCTAAGCAAATAGCTTTTTCGCTATGTCTCGCAAGGAGAGAACGTTGCTGCTCACTAAACATCTAATATCGTGTTCTAGAAGGTGCACTGAGGGCTGCAGAGTGTTTTGTAACAAGAAAAAGAAAGTTGTCTAAGAAGCCGTGCTTTCAAGTATTAATGTGAAGGGAAAGGCAAGAGAGTGGGAAAGTACTGTTTTCTATCACTGTGCAAGCTGCTAACACAATCCCAGTGCTGTGTAGCAATTAGCTTATCAGTGTACTGCAGTAAGTGTTTCTTGTTACCTACATCCTAAGCAAATAGCTTTTTCACTATGTCTGGCAAGGAGAAAACGTTCCTTTTCACTAAACATCTCCTATCGTGTTCTAGGGATTGCACAGAGGGCTGCAGAGTTTTTTTGCAACAAGAAACTGAAAGTTGTCTAAGACGCCTTCCTTTCAAGTATGAATGTGAAGGGAAAGGCAAGAGAGTGGGAAAGTACTGTTTTCTATCACTATGCAAGCTGCTAATACAATCTCAGTGCTGTGTAGCAATTAGCTTGTCAGTGTACTGCAGTAAGTGTTTCTTGTTACCTACATCTAAGCAAATAGCTTTCTCACTATGACTCGCAAGGTGAAAACGCTCCTGCTCGCTAAACAACTTCCATCGTGTTGTAGATGTTGCACAGAGGGCTGCAGAGTTTTTTGAAGGAAGAAAAATAAAGTTGTCTAAGACGCCTTCCTTTCAAGTATTAATGTGAAGGGAAAGGCAAGAGAGTGGGAAAGTACTGTTTTCTATCACTTTGCAAGCTGCTAACACAATCCCAGAGCTGTGTAGCACTTAGCTTGTCAGTGCACTGCAGTAAGTGTTTCTTGTTACCTACATCTAAGCAAAAAGCTTTTTCACTATGTCTCGCAAGGAGAAAACGTTCCCGCTTACTAAACATCTCCTATCGTGTTCTAGAAGTTGCACTGAGGGCTGCACAGTGTTTTGCAACAAGAAAAAGAAAGTTGTCTAAGAAGCCTTTCTTTCAAGTACTAATGTGAAGGGAAAGGCAAGAGAGTGAGAAAGTACTGTTTTCTATCACTTTGCAAGCTGCTAACACTATCTCAGTGCTGTGTAGCAATTAGCTTGTCAGTGCACTGCAGTAAGTTTTTCTTGTTACCTACATCTAAGCAAATAGCTTTTTCACTATGTCTCGCAAGGAGAAAACCTTCTTGCTCACTAAACATCTCCTATAGTGTTCTAGAAGTTGCACTGAGGGCTGCAGTGTGTTTTGCAACAAGAAAAAGAAAGTTGTCTAAGACGCCTTCCTTTCAAGTATTAATGTGAAGGGAAAGGCAAGAGAGTGGGAAAGTACTGTTTCCTATCACTATGGAAGCTGCTAACACAATCTCAGTGCGGTGTAGCAATTAGCTTGTCAGTGTACTGCAGTAAGTGTTTCTTGTTACCTACATCTAAGCAAATAGCTTTTTCACTATGTCTCGCAAGGAGAAAACATTGCTGCTCACTAAACATCTTCTATCGTGTTGTAGAAGTTGCACAGAGGGCTGCAGTGTTTTTTGCAACAAGAAAAAGAAAGTTGTCTAAGAAGCCTTCCTTTCAAGTATTAATGTGAAGGGAAAGGCAAGAGAGTGAGAAAGTACTGTTTTCTATCACTGTGCAAGCTGCTAACACAATCCCAGTGCTGTGTAGCAATTAGCTTCTCAGTGCACTGCAGTAAGTGTTTCTTGTTACCTACATCTAAGCAAATAGCTTTTTCGCTATGTCTCGCAAGGAGAAAACGTTGCTGCTCACTAAACAACTTCCATCGTGTTGTAGATGTTGCACAGAGGGCTGCAGTGTGTTTTGCAACAAGAAAAAGAAAGTTGTCTACGAAGCCTTTCTTTCAAGTATTAATGTGAAGGGAAAGGCAAGAGAGTGGGAAAGTACTGTTTTCTATCACTGTGCAAGCTGCTAACACAATCCGAGTGCTGTATAGTAATTATCTTGTCAGTGCACTGCAGTAAGTGTTTCTTGTCACCTACATCTAAGCAAAAAGCTTTTTCACTATGTCTCGCAAGGAGAAAACGTTCCTGCTCACTAAACATCTCCTGTCGTGTTCTAGGGATTGCACAGAGGGCTGCAGAGTTTTTTAGCAACAAGAAAAAGAAAGTTGTCTAAGACGCCTTCCTTTCAAGTATTAATGTGAAGGGAAAGGCAAGAGAGTGGGAAAGTACTGTTTTCTATCACTATGCAAGCTGCTAACACAATCTCAGTGCTGTGTAGCAATTAGCTTGTCAGTGTACTGCAGTAAGTGTTTCTTGTTACCTACATCTAAGCAAATAGCTTTTTCACTATGTCTCGCAAGGAGAAAACGTTCCTTCTCACTAAACATCTCCTATCGTGTTCTAGAAGTTGCACAGAGGGCTGCAGTGTGTTTTGCAACAAGAAAAAGAAAGTTGTCTAAGAAGCCTTCCTTTCAAGTATTAATGTGAAGGGAAAGGCAAGAGAGTCAGAAAGTACTGCTTTCTATCACTGTGCAAGCTGCTAACACAATCTCAGTGCTGTGTAGCAATTAGCTTTTCAGTGCACTGCAGTAAGTGTTTCTTGTTACCTACATCTAAGCAAATAGCTTTTTCAGTATGTCACGCAAGGAGAAAACGTTCCCGCTTACTAAACATCTCCTATCGTGTTCTAGAAGTTGCACTGAGGGCTGCAGAGTGTTTTGCAACAAGTAAAAGAAAGTTGTCCAAGACGCCTTCCTTTCAAGTATTAATGTGAAGGGAAAGGCAAGAGAGTGGGAAAGTACTGTTTTCAATCACTGTGCAAGCTGCTAACACAATCCCAGTGCTGTGTAGCAATTAGCTTGTCAGTGCACTGCAGTAAGTGTTTCTTGTTACCTACATCTAAGCAAATAGCTTTTTCACTATGTCTCGCAAGGAGAAAACGCTCCTGCTCTCTAAACAACTTCCATCCTGTTGTAGATGCGTCACAGAGGGCTGCAGCGTTTTTTGAAGCAAGAATAAGAAAGTTGTCAAAGATGCCTTCCTTTCAAGTATTAATGTGAAGGGAAAGGCAAGAGAATGGGAAAGCACTGTTTTCTATCACTTTGCAAGCTGCTAACACAATCTCAGTGCTGTGTAGCAATTAGCTTGTCAGTGTACTGCAGTAAGTGTTTCTTGTTACCTACATCTAAGCAAATAGCTTTTTCACTATGTCTCGCAAGGAGAAAACGTTCCTTCTCACTAAACATCTCCTATCGTGTTCTAGAAGTTGCACAGAGGGCTGCAGAGTGTTTTGCAGCAAGAAAAAGAAAGTTGCCTAAGTGCCTTCCTTTCAAGTGTTAATGTGAAGGGAAAGGCAAGAGAGTGGGAAAGTACTGTTTTCTATCACTTTGCAAGCTGCTAACACAATCTCAGTGCTGTGTAGCAATTAGCTTGTCAGTGTACTGCAGTAAGTGTTTCTTGTTACCTACATCTAAGAAAATACCTTTTTCACTATGTCTCGCAAGGAGAAAACGTTCCTGCTCACTAAACATCTCCTATCGTGTTGTAGAAGTTGCACAGAGGGCTGCAGTGTGTATTGCAACAAGAAAAAGAAAGTTGTCTAAGAAGCCTTCCTTTCAAGTATTAATGTGAAGGGAAAGGCAAGAGAGTGAGAAAGTACTGTTTTCTATCACTTAGCAAGCTGCTAACACAATCCCAGTGCTGTGTAGCAATTAGCTTTTCAGTGCACTGCAGTAAGTGTTTCTTATACCTACATCTAAGCAAATAGCTTTTTCACTATGTCTCGCAAGGAGAAAACGTTGCTGCTCACTAAACAACTTCCATCGTGTTGTAGATGTTGCACAGAGGGCTGCAGTGTGTTTTGCAACAAGAAGAAGAAAGTTGTCTACGAAGCCTTTCTTTCAAGTACTAATGTGAAGGGAAAGGCAAGAGAGTGGGAAAGTACTGTTTTCTATCACTGTGCAAGCTGCTAACACAATCCGAGTGCTGTATAGTAATTATCTTGTCAGTGCACTGCAGTAAGTGTTTCTTGTCACCTACATCTAAGCAAAAAGCTTTTTCACTATGTCTCACAAGGAGAAAACGTTCCTGCTCACTAAAAATCTCCTGTCGTGTTCTAGGGATTGCACAGACGGCTGCAGAGTTTTTTAGCAACAAGAAAAAAAAAGTTGTCTAAGACGCCTTCCTTTCAAGTATTAATGTGAAGGGAAAGGCAAGAGAGTGGGAAAGTACTGTTTTCTATCACTATGCAAGCTGCTAACACAATCTCAGTGCTGTGTAGCAATTAGCTTGTCAGCGTACTGCAGTAAGTTTTTCTTGTTACCTACATCTAAGCAAATAGCTTTTTCACTATGTCTCGCAAGGAGAAAACGTTCCTTCTCACTAAACATCTCCTATCGTGTTCTAGAAGTTGCACAGAGGGCTGCAGTGTGTTTTGCAACAAGAAAAAGAAAGTTGTCTAAGAAGCCTTCCTTTCAAGTATTAATGTGAAGGGAAAGGCAAGAGAGTGAGAAAGTACTGTTTTCTATCACTGTGCAAGCTGCTAACACAATCCCAGTGCTGTGTAGCAATTAGCTTTTCAGTGCACTGCAGTAAGTGTTTCTTGTCACCTACATCTAAGCAAAAAGCTTTTTCACTATGTCTCGCAAGGAGAAAACGTTCCCGCTAACTAAACATCTCCTATCGTGTTCTAGAAGTTGCACTGAGGGCTGCAGAGTGTTTTGAAACAAGTAAAAGAAAGGTGTCCAAGACGCCTTCCTTTCAAGTATTAATGTGAAGGGAAAGGCAAGAGAGTGAGAAAGTACTGTTTTCTATCACTGTGCAAGCTGCTAACACAATCCCAGTGCTCTGTAGCAATTAGCATTTCAGTGCACTGCAGTAAGTGTTTCTTGTTACCTACATCTAAGCAAATAGCTTTTTCACTATGTCTCGCAAGGAGAAAACGCTCCTGCTCTCTAAACAACTTCCATCCTGTTGTAGATGTTGCACAGAGGGCTGCAGAGTTTTTTGAAGCAAGAATAAGAAAGTTGTCTAAGATGCCTTCCTTTCAAGTATTAATGTGAAGGGAAAGGCAAGAGAATGGGAAAGTACTGTTTTGTATCACTTTGCAAGCTGCTAACACAATCTCAGTGCTGTGTAGCAATTAGCTTGTCAGTGTACTGAAGTAAGTGTTTCTTGTTACCTACATCTAAGCAAAAAGCTTTTTCACTATGTCTCGCAAGGAGAAAACGTTCCTTCTCACTAAACATCTCGTATCGCGTTCTTCAGGTTGCACAGAGGGCTGCAGTGTGTTTTGCAACAAGAAAAAGAAAGGTGTCTAAGAAGCCTTTCTTTCAAGTATTAATGTGAAGGGAAAGGCAAGAGAGTGGGAAAGTACTGTTTTCTACCGCTTTACAAACTGCTAACACAATCCGAGTGCTGTGTAGCAATTAGCTTGTCAGTGCACTGCAGTAAGTGTTTCTTGTTACCTACATCTAAGCAAAAAGCTTTTTCACTATGTCTCGCAAGGAGAAAACGTTGCTGCTCACTAAACATCTCCTGTCGTGTTCTAGGGATTGCACAGAGGGCTGCAAAGTTTTTTAGCAACAAGAAAAAGAAAGTTGTCTAAGACGCCTTCCTTTCAAGTATTAATGTGAAGGGAAAGGCAAGAGAGTGGGAAAGTACTGTTTTCTATCACTTTGCAAGCTGCTTACACAATCCCAGTGCTGTGTAGCAATTAGCTTGTCAGTGCACTGCAGTAAGTTTTTCTTGTTACCTACATCTAAGCAAATAGCTTTTTCACTATGTCTCGCAAGGAGAAAACGTTCCTTCTCACTAAACATCTCCTATCGTGTTCTAGAAGTTGCACAGAGGGCTGCAGTGTGTTTTGCAACAAGAAAAAGAAAGTTGTCTAAGAAGCCTTCCTTTCAAGTATTAATGTGAAGGGAAAGGCAAGAGAGTGAGAAAGTACTGTTTTCTATCACTGTGCAAGCTGCTAACACAATCCCAGTGTTGTGTAGCAATTAGCTTGTCAGTGCACTTCAGTAAGTGTTTCTTGTTACCTACATCTAAGCAAATAGCTTTTTCAATATGTCTCGCAAGGAGAAAACCTTCCTGTTCACTAAACATCTTCTGTCGTGTTCTAGGGGTTGCACAGAGGACTGCAGAGTGTTTTGCAACAAGAAAAAGAAAGTTGTCTAAGACGCCTTCCTTTCAAGTATTATTGTGAATGGAAAGGTAAGAGAGTTGAAAGGTACTGTTTTCTATCACTTTGCAAGCTGGGCACACAATCCCAGTGTTGTGTAGCAATTAGCTTGTCAGTGCTCTGCAGTAAGTGCGTCTTGTAACCTACATCTAAGCAAATAGCTTCTTCGCAGTTTTTCGCAAGGAGAAACTGAGCCAGTTCAGAAAACATCTCCCATAGAGTTCTAGAGAATGCACGCAGGTGTGCAGAGTGTTTTGCAAAAAGCAAAAGAAACTTCTCTAAGACGCCTTGCATTAAAATAAAAATGTGAATAGAAAAGGAAGGAGAATGGAGAGGTACTGTTTTCAATCAGTTTGCAATCTGCTTACACAATCCCAGTGCCGTGTAGAAATTAGCTTGTCAGTGCACTGCAGTAAGTGTTTCTTGTTACCTACATCTAAGCAAATAGCTTTTTCACTATGTCTCGCAAGGAGAAAACGCTCCTGCTCACTAAACAACTTCCATCGTCTTGTAGATGCGTCACAGAGGGCTGCAGAGTTTTTTGAAGCAAGAAAAAGAAAGTTGTCTAAGACGCCTTCCTTTCAAGTATTAATGTGAAGGGAAAGGCAAGAGAGTGGGAAAGTACTGTTTTCTATCACTTTGCAAGCTGCTAACACAATCTCAGTGCTGTGCAGCAATTAGCTTGTCAGTGTACTGCAGTAAGTGTTTCTTGTTACCTACATCTAAGCAAATAGCTTTTTCACTATGTCTCGCAAGGAGAAAACGTTCCTGCTCACTAAACATCTCCTATCGTGTTCTAGAAGTTGCACTGAGGGCTGCAGAGTGTTTTGCAACAAGTAAAAGAAAGTTGTCCAAGACGCCTTCCTTTCAAGTATTAATGTGAAGGGAAAGGCAAGAGAGTGGGAAAGTACTGTTTTCAATCACTGTGCAAGCTGCTAACACAATCCCAGTGCTGTGTAGCAATTAGCATTTCAGTGCACTGCAGTAAGTGTTTCTTGTTACCTACATCTAAGCAAATAGCTTTTTCACTATGTCTCGCAAGGAGAAAACGCTCCTGCTCTCTAAACAACTTCCATCCTGTTGTAGATGCGTCACAGAGGGCTGCAGAGTTTTTTGAAGCAAGAAAAAGAAAGTTGTCTAAGATGCCTTCCTTTCAAGTATTAATGTGAAGGGAAAGGCAAGAGAAAGGGAAAGCACTGTTTTCTATCACTTTGCAAGCTGCTAACACAATCTCAGTGCTGTGTAGCAATTAGCTTGTCAGTGTACTGCAGTAAGTGTTTCTTGTTACCTACATCTAAGCAAATAGCTTTTTCACTATGTCTCGCAAGGAGAAAACGTTCCTTCTCACTAAACATCTCTTATCGTGTTCTAGAAGTTGCACAGAGGGCTGCAGTGTGTTTTGCAACAAGAAAAAGAAAGTGTTCTAAGAAGACTTCCTTTCAAGTATTAATGTGAAGGGAAAGGCAAGAGAGTGAGAAAGTACTGTTTTCTATCACTGTGCAAGCTGCTAACATAATCCCAGTGCTGTGTAGCAATTAGCTTTTCAGTGCACTGCAGTAAGTGTTTCTTGTTACCTACATCTAAGCAAATAGCTTTTTCACTATGTCTCGCAAGGAGAAAACGTTACTGCTCACTAAACAACTTCCATCAGGTTGTAGAAGTTGCACAGAGGGCTGCAGTGTGTTTTGCAGCAAGAAAAAGAAAGTTGTCTAAGAAGCCTTCCTTTCAAGTATTAATGTGAAGGGAAAGGCAAGAGAGTGGGAAAGTACTGTTTTCTATCACTGTGCAAGCTGCAAACACAATCCCAGTGCTGTGTAGCAATTAGCTTGTCAGTGCACTGCAGTAAGTGTTTCTTGTTACCTACATCTAAGCATATAGCTTTTTCACTATGTCTCGCCAGGAGAAAAACTTCTTGCTCACTAAACATCTCCTATCGTGTTGTAGAAGTTGCACTGAGGGCTGCAGAGTGTTTTGTAACAAGAAAAAGAAAGATGTCCAAGACGCCTTTCTTTCAAGTATTAATGTGAAAGGAAAGGCAAGAGAGTGGAAAAGTACTGTTTTCTACCGCTTTGCAAGCTGCTGACACAATCCGAGTGCTGTGTAGCAATTAGCTTGTCAGTGCACTGCAGTACGTGTTTCTTGTTACCTACATCTAAGCAAATAGCTTTTTCGCTATGTCTCGCAAGGAGAGAACGTTGCTGCTCACTAAACATCTAATATCGTGTTCTAGAAGGTGCACTGCGGGCTGCAGAGTGTTTTGTAACAAGAAAAAGAAAGTTGTCTAAGAAGCCGTGCTTTCAAGTATTAATGTGAAGGGAAAGGCAAGAGAGTGGGAAAGTACTGTTTTCTATCACTGTGCAAGCTGCTAACACAATCCCAGTGCTGTGTAGCAATTAGCTTATCAGTGTACTGCAGTAAGTGTTTCTTGTTACCTACATCCTAAGCAAATAGCTTTTTCACTATGTCTGGCAAGGAGAAAACGTTCCTTTTCACTAAACATCTCCTATCGTGTTCTAGGGATTGCACAGAGGGCTGCAGAGTTTTTTTGCAACAAGAAACTGAAAGTTGTCTAAGACGCCTTCCTTTCAAGTATGAATGTGAAGGGAAAGGCAAGAGAGTGGGAAAGTACTGTTTTCTATCACTATGCAAGCTGCTAATACAATCTCAGTGCTGTGTAGCAATTAGCTTGTCAGTGTACTGCAGTAAGTGTTTCTTGTTACCTACATCTAAGGAAATAGCTTTTTCACTATGACTCGCAAGGTGAAAACGCTCCTGCTCACTAAACAACTTCCATCGTGTTGTAGATGTTGCACAGAGGGCTGCAGAGTTTTTTGAAGGAAGAAAAATAAAGTTGTCTAAGACGCCTTCCTTTCAAGTATTAATGTGAAGGGAAAGGCAAGAGAGTGGGAAAGTACTGTTTTCTATCACTTTGCAAGCTGCTAACACAATCCCAGAGCTGTGTAGCACTTAGCTTGTCAGTGCACTGCAGTAAGTGTTTCTTGTTACCTACATCTAAGCAAAAAGCTTTTTCACTATGTCTCGCAAGGAGAAAACGTTCCCGCTTACTAAACATCTCCTATCGTGTTCTAGAAGTTGCACTGAGGGCTGCACAGTGTTTTGCAACAAGAAAAAGAAAGTTGTCTAAGAAGCCTTTCTTTCAAGTACTAATGTGAAGGGAAAGGTAAGAGAGTGAGAAAGTACTGTTTTCTATCACTTTGCAAGCTGCTAACACTATCTCAGTGCTGTGTAGCAATTAGCTTGTCAGTGCACTGCAGTAAGTTTTTCTTGTTACCTACATCTAAGCAAATAGCTTTTTCACTATGTCTCGCAAGGAGAAAACCTTCTTGCTCAGTAAACATCTCCTATAGTGTTCTAGAAGTTGCACTGAGGGCTGCAGTGTGTTTTGCAACAAGAAAAAGAAAGTTGTCTAAGACGCCTTCCTTTCAAGTATTAATGTGAAGGGAAAGGCAAGAGAGTGGGAAAGTACTGTTTCCTATCACTATGCAAGCTGCTAACACAATCTCAGTGCGGTGTGGCAATTAGCTTGTCAGCGTACTGCAGTAAGTGTTTCTTGTTACCTACATCTAAGCAAATAGCTTTTTCACTATGTCTCGCAAGGAGAAAACGTTCCTTCTCACTAAACATCTCCTATCGTGTTCTAGAAGTTGCACAGAGGGCTGCAGTGTGTTTTGCAACAAGAAAAAGAAAGTTGTCTAAGAAGCCTTCCTTTCAAGTATTAATGTGAAGGGAAAGGCAAGGGAGTGAGAAAGTACTGTTTTCTATCACTGTGCAAGCTGCTAACACAATCCCAGTGCTGTGTAGCAATTAGCTTGTCAGTGCACTGCAGTAAGTGTTTCTTGTTACCTACATCTAAGCAAAAAGATTTTCACTATGTCTCGCAAGGAGAAAACGTTCCCGCTTACTAAACATCTCCTATAGTGTTCTAGAAGTTGCACTGAGGGCTGCAGAGTGTTTTGCAACAAGTAAAAGAAAGTTGTCTAAGAAGCCTTTCTTTCAAGTATTAATGTGAAGGGAAAGGCAAGAGAGTGGGAAAGTACTGTTTTCTATCACTTTGCAAGCTGCTAACACAATCTCAGTGCTGTGTAGCCATTAGCTTGTCAGTGTACTGCAGTAAGTGTTTCTTGTTACCTACATCTAAGCAAAAAGCTTTTTCACTATGTCTCACAAGGAGAAAACGTTCCTGCTCATTAAAAATCTCCTGTCGTGTTCTAGGGATTGCACAGACGGCTGCAGAGTTTTTTAGCAACAAGAAAAAGAAAGTTGTCTAAGACGCCTTCCTTTCAAGTATTAATGTGAAGGGAAAGGCAAGAGAGTGGGAAAGTACTGTTTTCTATCACTATGCAAGCTGCTAACACAATCTCAGTGCTGTGTAGCAATTAGCTTGTCAGTGTACTGCAGTAAGTGTTTCTTGTTACCTACATCTAAGCAAATAGCTTTTTCACTATGTCTCGCAAGGAGAAAACGTTCCTGCTCACTAAACATCTCCTATCGTGTTCTAGAAGTTGCACAGAGGGCTGCAGTGTGTTTTGCAACAAGAAAAAGAAAGTTGTCTAAGAAGCCTTCCTTTCAAGTATTAATGTGAAGGGAAAGGCAACAGAGTGAGAAAGTACTGTTTTCTATCACTTTGCAAGCTGCTAACACAATCTCAGTGCTGTGTAGCAATTAGCTTGTAAGTGTACTGCAGTAAGTGTTTCTTGTTACCTACATCTAAGCAAATAGCTTTTACACTATGTCTCGCAAGGAGAAAACGTTCCTTCTCACTAAACATCTCCTATGGTGTTCTAGAAGTTGCACAGAGGGCTGCAGTGTGTTTTGCAACAAGAAAAAGAAAGTTGTCTAAGAAGACATTCTTTCAAGTATTAATGTGAAGGGAAAGGCAAGAGGGTAAGAAAGTACTGTTTTCAATCACTGTTCAAGCTGCTAACACAATCCCAGTGCTGTGTAGCAATTAGCATTTCAGTGCACTGCAGTAAGTGTTTCTTGTTACCTACATCTAAGCAAATAGCTTTTTCACTATGTCTCGCACGGAGAAAACGCTCCTGCTCTCTAAACAACTTCCATCCTGTTGTAGATGCGTCACAGAGGGCTGCAGAGTTTTTTGAAGCAAGAAAAAGAAAGTTGTCTAAGATGCCTTCCTTTCAAGTATTAATGTGAAGGGAAAGGCAAGAGAAAGGGAAAGCACTGTTTTCTATCACTTTGCAAGCTGCTAACACAATCTCAGTGCTGTGTAGCAATTAGCTTGTCAGTGTACTGCAGTAAGTGTTTCTTGTTACCTACATCTAAGCAAATAGCTTTTTCACTATGTCTCGCAAGGAGAAAACGTTCCTTCTCACTAAACATCTCTTATCGTGTTCTAGAAGTTGCACAGAGGGCTGCAGTGTGTTTTGCAACAAGAAAAAGAAAGTGTTCTAAGAAGACTTCCTTTCAAGTATTAATGTGAAGGGAAAGGCAAGAGAGTGAGAAAGTACTGTTTTCTATCACTGTGCAAGCTGCTAACATAATCCCAGTGCTGTGTAGCAATTAGCTTTTCAGTGCACTGCAGTAAGTGTTTCTTGTTACCTACATCTAAGCAAATAGCTTTTTCACTATGTCTCGCAAGGAGAAAACGTTACTGCTCACTAAACAACTTCCATCGTGTTGTAGAAGTTGCACAGAGGGCTGCAGTGTGTTTTGCAACAAGAAAAAGAAAGTTGTCTAAGAAGCCTTCCTTTCAAGTATTAATGTGAAGGGAAAGGCAAGAGAGTGGGAAAGTACTGTTTTCTATCACTGTGCAAGCTGCTAACACAATCCCAGTGCTGTGTAGCAATTAGCTTGTCAGTGCACTGCAGTAAGTGTTTCTTGTTACCTACATCTAAGCATATAGCTTTTTCACTATTTCTCGCCAGGAGAAAAACTTCTTGCTCACTAAACATCTCCTATCGTGTTGTAGAAGTTGCACTGAGGGCTGCAGAGTGTTTTGTAACAAGAAAAAGAAAGATGTCCAAGACGCCTTTCTTTCAAGTATTAATGTGAAAGGAAAGGCAAGAGAGTGGAAAAGTACTGTTTTCTACCGCTTTGCAAGCTGCTGACACAATCCGAGTGCTGTGTAGCAATTAGCTTGTCAGTGCACTGCAGTACGTGTTTCTTGTTACCTACATCTAAGCAAATAGCTTTTTCGCTATGTCTCGCAAGGAGAGAACGTTGCTGCTCACTAAACATCTAATATCGTGTTCTAGAAGGTGCACTGAGGGCTGCAGAGTGTTTTGTAACAAGAAAAAGAAAGTTGTCTGAGAAGCCGTGCTTTCAAGTATTAATGTGAAGGGAAAGGCAAGAGAGTGGGAAAGTACTGTTTTCTATCACTGTGCAAGCTGCTAACACAATCCCAGTGCTGTGTAGCAATTAGCTTATCAGTGTACTGCAGTAAGTGTTTCTTGTTACCTACATCCTAAGCAAATAGCTTTTTCACTATGTCTGGCAAGGAGAAAACGTTCCTTTTCACTAAACATCTCCTATCGTGTTCTAGGGATTGCACAGAGGGCTGCAGAGTTTTTTTGCAACAAGAAACTGAAAGTTGTCTAAGACGCCTTCCTTTCAAGTATGAATGTGAAGGGAAAGGCAAGAGAGTGGGAAAGTACTGTTTTCTATCACTATGCAAGCTGCTAATACAATCTCAGTGCTGTGTAGCAATTAGCTTGTCAGTGTACTGCAGTAAGTGTTTCTTGTTACCTACATCTAAGCAAATAGCTTTCTCACTATGACTCGCAAGGTGAAAACGCTCCTGCTCGCTAAACAACTTCCATCGTGTTGTAGATGTTGCACAGAGGGCTGCAGAGTTTTTTGAAGGAAGAAAAATAAAGTTGTCTAAGACGCCTTCCTTTCAAGTATTAATGTGAAGGGAAAGGCAAGAGAGTGGGAAAGTACTGTTTTCTATCACTTTGCAAGCTGCTAACACAATCCCAGAGCTGTGTAGCACTTAGCTTGTCAGTGCACTGCAGTAAGTGTTTCTTGTTACCTACATCTAAGCAAAAAGCTTTTTCACTATGTCTCGCAAGGAGAAAACGTTCCCGCTTACTAAACATCTCCTATCGTGTTCTAGAAGTTGCACTGAGGGCTGCACAGTGTTTTGCAACAAGAAAAAGAAAGTTGTCTAAGAAGCCTTTCTTTCAAGTACTAATGTGAAGGGAAAGGCAAGAGAGTGAGAAAGTACTGTTTTCTATCACTTTGCAAGCTGCTAACACTATCTCAGTGCTGTGTAGCAATTAGCTTGTCAGTGCACTGCAGTAAGTTTTTCTTGTTACCTACATCTAAGCAAATAGCTTTTTCACTATGTCTCGCAAGGAGAAAACCTTCTTGCTCACTAAACATCTCCTATAGTGTTCTAGAAGTTGCACTGAGGGCTGCAGTGTGTTTTGCAACAAGAAAAAGAAAGTTGTCTAAGACGCCTTCCTTTAAAGTATTAATGTGAAGGGAAAGGCAAGAGAGTGGGAAAGTACTGTTTCCTATCACTATGCAAGCTGCTAACACAATCTCAGTGCGGTGTAGCAATTAGCTTGTCAGTGTACTGCAGTAAGTGTTTCTTGTTACCTACATCTAAGCAAATAGCTTTTTCACTATGTCTCGCAAGGAGAAAACATTGCTGCTCACTAAACATCTTCTATCGTGTTGTAGAAGTTGCACAGAGGGCTGCAGTGTTTTTTGCAACAAGAAAAAGAAAGTTGTCTAAGAAGCCTTCCTTTCAAGTATTAATGTGAAGGGAAAGGCAAGAGAGTGAGAAAGTACTGTTTTCTATCACTGTGCAAGCTGCTAACACAATCCCAGTGCTGTGTAGCAATTAGCTTCTCAGTGCACTGCAGTAAGTGTTTCTTGTTACCTACATCTAAGCAAATAGCTTTTTCGCTATGTCTCGCAAGGAGAAAACGTTGCTGCTCACTAAACAACTTCCATCGTGTTGTAGATGTTGCACAGAGGGCTGCAGTGTGTTTTGCAACAAGAAAAAGAAAGTTGTCTACGAAGCCTTTCTTTCAAGTATTAATGTGAAGGGAAAGGCAAGAGAGTGGGAAAGTACTGTTTTCTATCACTATGCAAGCTGCTAACACAATCTCAGTGCTGTGTAGCAATTAGCTTGTCAGTGTACTGCAGTAAGTGTTTCTTGTTACCTACATCTAAGCAAATAGCTTTTTCACTATGTCTCGCAAGGAGAAAACGTTCCTTCTCACTAAACATCTCCTATCGTGTTCTAGAAGTTGCACAGAGGGCTGCAGTGTGTTTTGCAACAAGAAAAAGAAAGTTGTCTAAGAAGCCTTCCTTTCAAGTATTAATGTGAAGGGAAAGGCAAGAGAGTCAGAAAGTACTGCTTTCTATCACTGTGCAAGCTGCTAACACAATCCCAGTGCTGTGTAGCAATTAGCTTTTCAGTGCACTGCAGTAAGTGTTTCTTGTTACCTACATCTAAGCAAATAGCTTTTTCAGTATGTCTCGCAAGGAGAAAACGTTCCCGCTTACTAAACATCTCCTATCGTGTTCTAGAAGTTGCACTGAGGGCTGCAGAGTGTTTTGCAACAAGTAAAAGAAAGTTGTCCAAGACGCCTTCCTTTCAAGTATTAATGTGAAGGGAAAGGCAAGAGAGTGGGAAAGTACTGTTTTCAATCACTGTGCAAGCTGCTAACACAATCCCAGTGCTGTGTAGCAATTAGCATTTCAGTGCACTGCAGTAAGTGTTTCTTGTTACCTACATCTAAGCAAATAGCTTTTTCACTATGTCTCGCAAGGAGAAAACGCTCCTGCTCTCTAAACAACTTCCATCCTGTTGTAGATGCGTCACAGAGGGCTGCAGCGTTTTTTGAAGCAAGAATAAGAAAGTTGTCAAAGATGGCTTCCTTTCAAGTATTAATGTGAAGGGAAAGGCAAGAGAATGGGAAAGCACTGTTTTCTATCACTTTGCAAGCTGCTAACACAATCTCAGTGCTGTGTAGCAATTAGCTTGTCAGTGTACTGCAGTAAGTGTTTCTTGTTACCTACATCTAAGCAAATAGCTTTTTCACTATGTCTCGCAAGGAGAAAACGCTCCTGCTCTCTAAACAACTTCCATCCTGTTGTAGATGCGTCACAGAGGGCTGCAGCGTTTTTTGAAGCAAGAATAAGAAAGTTGTCAAAGATGCCTTCCTTTCAAGTATTAATGTGAAGGGAAAGGCAAGAGAATGGGAAAGCACTGTTTTCTATCACTTTGCAAGCTGCTAACACAATCTCAGTGCTGTGTAGCAATTAGCTTGTCAGTGTACTGCAGTAAGTGTTTCTTGTTACCTACATCTAAGCAAATAGCTTTTTCACTATGTCTCGCAAGGAGAAAACCTTCCTGTTCACTAAACATCTTCTGTCGTGTTCTAGGGGTTTCACAGAGGACTGCAGAGTGTTTTGCAACAAGAAAAAGAAAGTTGTCTAAGACGCCTTCCTTTCAAGTATTATTGTGAATGGAAAGGTAAGAGAGTTGAAAGGTACTGTTTTCTATCACTTTGCAAGCTGGGCACACAATCCCAGTGTTGTGTAGCAATTAGCTTGTCAGTGCTCTGCAGTAAGTGCGTCTTGTAACCTACATCTAAGCAAATAGCTTCTTCGCAGTTTTTCGCAAGGAGAAACTGAGCCAGTTCAGAAAACATCTCCCATAGAGTTCTAGAGAATGCACGCAGGTGTGCAGAGTGTTTTGCAAAAAGCAAAAGAAACTTCTCTAAGACGCCTTGCATTAAAATAAAAATGTGAATAGAAAAGGAAGGAGAATGGAGAGGTACTGTTTTCAATCAGTTTGCAATCTGCTTACACAATCCCAGTGCCGTGTAGAAATTAGCTTGTCAGTGCACTGCAGTAAGTGTTTCTTGTTACCTACATCTAAGCAAATAGCTTTTTCACTATGTCTCGCAAGGAGAAAACGCTCCTGCTCACTAAACAACTTCCATCGTCTTGTAGATGCGTCACAGAGGGCTGCAGAGTTTTTTGAAGCAAGAAAAAGAAAGTTGTCTAAGACGCCTTCCTTTCAAGTATTAATGTGAAGGGAAAGGCAAGAGAGTGGGAAAGTACTGTTTTCTATCACTTTGCAAGCTGCTAACACAATCTCAGTGCTGTGCAGCAATTAGCTTGTCAGTGTACTGCAGTAAGTGTTTCTTGTTACCTACATCTAAGCAAATAGCTTTTTCACTATGTCTCGCAAGGAGAAAACGTTCCTGCTCACTAAACATCTCCTATCGTGTTCTAGAAGTTGCACTGAGGGCTGCAGAGTGTTTTGCAACAAGTAAAAGAAAGTTGTCCAAGACGCCTTCCTTTCAAGTATTAATGTGAAGGGAAAGGCAAGAGAGTGGGAAAGTACTGTTTTCAATCACTGTGCAAGCTGCTAACACAATCCCAGTGCTGTGTAGCAATTAGCATTTCAGTGCACTGCAGTAAGTGTTTCTTGTTACCTACATCTAAGCAAATAGCTTTTTCACTATGTCTCGCAAGGAGAAAACGCTCCTGCTCTCTAAACAACTTCCATCCTGTTGTAGATGCGTCACAGAGGGCTGCAGAGTTTTTTGAAGCAAGAAAAAGAAAGTTGTCTAAGATGCCTTCCTTTCAAGTATTAATGTGAAGGGAAAGGCAAGAGAAAGGGAAAGCACTGTTTTCTATCACTTTGCAAGCTGCTAACACAATCTCAGTGCTGTGTAGCAATTAGCTTGTCAGTGTACTGCAGTAAGTGTTTCTTGTTACCTACATCTAAGCAAATAGCTTTTTCACTATGTCTCGCAAGGAGAAAACGTTCCTTCTCACTAAACATCTCTTATCGTGTTCTAGAAGTTGCACAGAGGGCTGCAGTGTGTTTTGCAACAAGAAAAAGAAAGTTGTCTAAGACGCCTTCCTTTCAAGTATTAATGTGAAGGGAAAGGCAAGAGAGTGAGAAAGTACTGTTTTCTATCACTGTGCAAGCTGCTAACATAATCCCAGTGCTGTGTAGCAATTAGCTTTTCAGTGCACTGCAGTAAGTGTTTCTTGTTACCTACATCTAAGCAAATAGCTTTTTCACTATGTCTCGCAAGGAGAAAACGTTACTGCTCACTAAACAACTTCTATCGTGTTGTAGAAGTTGCACAGAGGGCTGCAGTGTTTTTTGCAACAAGAAAAAGAAAGTTGTCTAAGAAGCCTTCCTTTCAAGTATTAATGTGAAGGGAAAGGCAAGAGAGTGAGAAAGTACTGTTTTCTATCACTGTGCAAGCTGCTAACACAATCCCAGTGCTGTGTAGCAATTAGCTTGTCAGTGCTCTGCAGTAAGTGTTTCTTGTTACCTACATCTAAGCAAATAGCTTTTTCGCTATGTCTCGCAAGGAGAAAACGTTGCTGCTCACTAAACAACTTCCATCGTGTTGTAGATGTTGCACAGAGGGCTGCAGTGTGTTTTGCAACAAGAAAAAGAAAGTTGTCTACGAAGCCTTTCTTTCAAGTATTAATGTGAAGGGAAAGGCAAGAGAGTGGGAAAGTACTGTTTTCTATCACTGTGCAAGCTGCTAACACAATCCGAGTGCTGTATAGTAATTATCTTGTCAGTGCACTGCAGTAAGTGTTTCTTGTCACCTACATCTAAGCAAAAAGCTTTTTCACTATGTCTCGCAAGGAGAAAACGTTCCTGCTCACTAAACATCTCCTGTCGTGTTCTAGGGATTGCACAGAGGGCTGCAGAGTTTTTTAGCAACAAGAAAAAGAAAGTTGTCTAAGACGCCTTCCTTTCAAGTATTAATGTGAAGGGAAAGGCAAGAGAGTGGGAAAGTACTGTTTTCTATCACCTTCCAAGCTGCTAACACAATCTCAGTGCTGTGTAGCAATTAGCTTGTCAGTGTACTGCAGTAAGTGTTTCTTGTTACCTACATCTAAGCAAATAGCTTTTTCACTATGTCTCGCAAGGAGAAAACGTTCCTTCTCACTAAACATCTCCTATCGTGTTCTAGAAGTTGCACAGAGGGCTGCAGTGTGTTTTGCAACAAGAAAAAGAAAGTTGTCTAAGAAGACTTCCTTTCAAGTATTAATGTGAAGGGAAAGGCAAGAGAGTCAGAAAGTACTGCTTTCTATCACTGTGCAAGCTGCTAACACAATCTCAGTGCTGTGTAGCAATTAGCTTTTCAGTGCACTGCAGTAAGTGTTTCTTGTTACCTACATCTAAGCAAATAGCTTTTTCAGTATGTCACGCAAGGAGAAAACGTTCCCGCTTACTAAACATCTCCTATCGTGTTCTAGAAGTTGCACTGAGGGCTGCAGAGTGTTTTGCAACAAGTAAAAGAAAGTTGTCCAAGACGCCTTCCTTTCAAGTATTAATGTGAAGGGAAAGGCAAGAGAGTGGGAAAGTACTGTTTTCAATCACTGTGCAAGCTGCTAACACAATCCCAGTGCTGTGTAGCAATTAGCATTTCAGTGCACTGCAGTAAGTGTTTCTTGTTACCTACATCTAAGCAAATAGCTTTTTCACTATGTCTCGCAAGGAGAAAACGCTCCTGCTCTCTAAACAACTTCCATCCTGTTGTAGATGCGTCACAGAGGGCTGCAGGGTTTTTTGAAGCAAGAATAAGAAAGTTGTCAAAGATGCCTTCCTTTCAAGTATTAATGTGAAGGGAAAGGCAAGAGAATGGGAAAGCACTGTTTTCTATCACTTTGCAAGCTGCTAACACAATCTCAGTGCTGTGTAGCAATTAGCTTGTCAGTGTACTGCAGTAAGTGTTTCTTGTTACCTACATCTAAGCAAATAGCTTTTTCACTATGTCTCGCAAGGAGAAAACGTTCCTTCTCACTAAACATCTCCTATCGTGTTCTAGAAGTTGCACAGAGGGCTGCAGAGTGTTTTGCAGCAAGAAAAAGAAAGTTGCCTAAGTGCCTTCCTTTCAAGTGTTAATGTGAAGGGAAAGGCAAGAGAGTGGGAAAGTACTGTTTTCTATCACTTTGCAAGCTGCTAACACAATCTCAGTGCTGTGTAGCAATTAGCTTGTCAGTGTACTGCAGTAAGTGTTTCTTGTTACCTACATCTAAGAAAATACCTTTTTCACTATGTCTCGCAAGGAGAAAACGTTCCTGCTCACTAAACATCTCCTATCGTGTTGTAGAAGTTGCACAGAGGGCTGCAGTGTGTATTGCAACAAGAAAAAGAAAGTTGTCTAAGAAGCCTTCCTTTCAAGTATTAATGTGAAGGGAAAGGCAAGAGAGTGAGAAAGTACTGTTTTCTATCACTTAGCAAGCTGCTAACACAATCCCAGTGCTGTGTAGCAATTAGCTTTTCAGTGCACTGCAGTAAGTGTTTCTTATACCTACATCTAAGCAAATAGCTTTTTCACTATGTCTCGCAAGGAGAAAACGTTGCTGCTCACTAAACAACTTCCATCGTGTTGTAGATGTTGCACAGAGGGCTGCAGTGTGTTTTGCAACAAGAAAAAGAAAGTTGTCTAAGAAGCCTTCCTTTCAAGTATTAATGTGAAGGGAAAGGCAAGAGAGTGAGAAAGTACTGTTTTCTATCACTGTGCAAGCTGCTAACACAATCCCAGTGCTCTGTAGCAATTAGCATTTCAGTGCACTGCAGTAAGTGTTTCTTGTTACCTACATCTAAGCAAATAGCTTTTTCACTATGTCTCGCAAGGAGAAAACGCTCCTGCTCTCTAAACAACTTCCATCCTGTTGTAGATGTTGCACAGAGGGCTGCAGAGTTTTTTGAAGCAAGAATAAGAAAGTTGTCTAAGATGCCTTCCTTTCAAGTATTAATGTGAAGGGAAAGGCAAGAGAATGGGAAAGTACTGTTTTGTATCACTTTGCAAGCTGCTAACACAATCTCAGTGCTGTGTAGCAATTAGCTTGTCAGTGTACTGAAGTAAGTGTTTCTTGTTACCTACATCTAAGCAAAAAGCTTTTTCACTATGTCTCGCAAGGAGAAAACGTTCCTTCTCACTAAACATCTCGTATCGTGTTCTTCAGGTTGCACAGAGGGCTGCAGTGTGTTTTGCAACAAGAAAAAGAAAGGTGTCTAAGAAGCCTTTCTTTCAAGTATTAATGTGAAGGGAAAGGCAAGAGAGTGGGAAAGTACTGTTTTCTACCGCTTTACAAACTGCTAACACAATCCGAGTGCTGTGTAGCAATTAGCTTGTCAGTGCACTGCAGTAAGTGTTTCTTGTTACCTACATCTAAGCAAAAAGCTTTTTCACTATGTCTCGCAAGGAGAAAACGTTGCTGCTCACTAAACATCTCCTGTCGTGTTCTAGGGATTGCACAGAGGGCTGCAAAGTTTTTTAGCAACAAGAAAAAGAAAGTTGTCTAAGACGCCTTCCTTTCAAGTATTAATGTGAAGGGAAAGGCAAGAGAGTGGGAAAGTACTGTTTTCTATCACTTTGCAAGCTGCTTACACAATCCCAGTGCTGTGTAGCAATTAGCTTGTCAGTGCACTGCAGTAAGTTTTTCTTGTTACCTACATCTAAGCAAATAGCTTTTTCACTATGTCTAGCAAGGAGAAAACGTTCCTTCTCACTAAACATCTCCTATCGTGTTCTAGAAGTTGCACAGAGGGCTGCAGTGTGTTTTGCAACAAGAAAAAGAAAGTTGTCTAAGAAGCCTTCCTTTCAAGTATTAATGTGAAGGGAAAGGCAAGAGAGTGAGAAAGTACTGTTTTCTATCACTGTGCAAGCTGCTAACACAATCCCAGTGTTGTGTAGCAATTAGCTTGTCAGTGCACTTCAGTAAGTGTTTCTTGTTACCTACATCTAAGCAAATAGCTTTTTCAATATGTCTCGCAAGGAGAAAACCTTCCTGTTCACTAAACATCTTCTGTCGTGTTCTAGGGGTTGCACAGAGGACTGCAGAGTGTTTTGCAACAAGAAAAAGAAAGTTGTCTAAGACGCCTTCCTTTCAAGTATTATTGTGAATGGAAAGGTAAGAGAGTTGAAAGGTACTGTTTTCTATCACTTTGCAAGCTGGGCACACAATCCCAGTGTTGTGTAGCAATTAGCTTGTCAGTGCTCTGCAGTAAGTGCGTCTTGTAACCTACATCTAAGCAAATAGCTTCTTCGCAGTTTTTCGCAAGGAGAAACTGAGCCAGTTCAGAAAACATCTCCCATAGAGTTCTAGAGAATGCACGCAGGTGTGCAGAGTGTTTTGCAAAAAGCAAAAGAAACTTCTCTAAGACGCCTTGCATTAAAATAAAAATGTGAATAGAAAAGGAAGGAGAATGGAGAGGTACTGTTTTCAATCAGTTTGCAATCTGCTTACACAATCCCAGTGCCGTGTAGAAATTAGCTTGTCAGTGCACTGCAGTAAGTGTTTCTTGTTACCTACATCTAAGCAAATAGCTTTTTCACTATGTCTCGCAAGGAGAAAACGCTCCTGCTCACTAAACAACTTCCATCGTCTTGTAGATGCGTCACAGAGGGCTGCAGAGTTTTTTGAAGCAAGAAAAAGAAAGTTGTCTAAGACGCCTTCCTTTCAAGTATTAATGTGAAGGGAAAGGCAAGAGAGTGGGAAAGTACTGTTTTCTATCACTTTGCAAGCTGCTAACACAATCTCAGTGCTGTGCAGCAATTAGCTTGTCAGTGTACTGCAGTAAGTGTTTCTTGTTACCTACATCTAAGCAAATAGCTTTTTCACTATGTCTCGCAAGGAGAAAACGTTCCTGCTCACTAAACATCTCCTATCGTGTTCTAGAAGTTGCACTGAGGGCTGCAGTGTGTTTTGCAACAAGAAAAAGAAAGTTGTCTAAGACGCCTTCCTTTCAAGTATTAATGTGAAGGGAAAGGCAAGAGAGTGGGAAAGTACTGTTTCCTATCACTATGCAAGCTGCTAACACAATCTCAGTGCGGTGTAGCAATTAGCTTGTCAGCGTACTGCAGTAAGTGTTTCTTGTTACCTACATCTAAGCAAATAGCTTTTTCACTATGTCTCGCAAGGAGAAAACGCTCCTGCTCTCTAAACAACTTCCATCCTGTTGTAGATGCGTCACAGAGGGCTGCAGAGTTTTTTGAAGCAAGAAAAAGAAAGTTGTCTAAGATGCCTTCCTTTCAAGTATTAATGTGAAGGGAAAGGCAAGAGAAAGGGAAAGCACTGTTTTCTATCACTTTGCAAGCTGCTAACACAATCTCAGTGCTGTGTAGCAATTAGCTTGTCAGTGTACTGCAGTAAGTGTTTCTTGTTACCTACATCTAAGAAAATACCTTTTTCACTATGTCTCGCAAGGAGAAAACGTTCCTGCTCACTAAACATCTCTTATCGTGTTCTAGAAGTTGCACAGAGGGCTGCAGTGTGTTTTGCAACAAGAAAAAGAAAGTGTTCTAAGAAGACTTCCTTTCAAGTATTAATGTGAAGGGAAAGGCAAGAGAGTGAGAAAGTACTGTTTTCTATCACTGTGCAAGCTGCTAACATAATCCCAGTGCTGTGTAGCAATTAGCTTTTCAGTGCACTGCAGTAAGTGTTTCTTGTTACCTACATCTAAGCAAATAGCTTTTTCACTATGTCTCGCAAGGAGAAAACGTTACTGCTCACTAAACAATTTCCATCGTGTTGTAGAAGTTGCACAGAGGGCTGCAGTGTGTTTTGCAACAAGAAAAAGAAAGTTGTCTAAGAAGCCTTCCTTTCAAGTATTAATGTGAAGGGAAAGGCAAGAGAGTGGGAAAGTACTGTTTTCTATCACTGTGCAAGCTGCTAACACAATCCCAGTGCTGTGTAGCAATTAGCTTGTCAGTGCACTGCAGTAAGTGTTTCTTGTTACCTACATCTAAGCATATAGCTTTTTCACTATGTCTCGCCAGGAGAAAAACTTCTTGCTCACTAAACATCTCCTATCGTGTTGTAGAAGTTGCACTGAGGGCTGCAGAGTGTTTTGTAACAAGAAAAAGAAAGATGTCCAAGACGCCTTTCTTTCAAGTATTAATGTGAAAGGAAAGGCAAGAGAGTGGAAAAGTACTGTTTTCTACCGCTTTGCAAGCTGCTGACACAATCCGAGTGCTGTGTAGCAATTAGCTTGTCAGTGCACTGCAGTACGTGTTTCTTGTTACCTACATCTAAGCAAATAGCTTTTTCGCTATGTCTCGCAAGGAGAGAACGTTGCTGCTCACTAAACATCTAATATCGTGTTCTAGAAGGTGCACTGAGGGCTGCAGAGTGTTTTGTAACAAGAAAAAGAAAGTTGTCTAAGAAGCCGTGCTTTCAAGTATTAATGTGAAGGGAAAGGCAAGAGAGTGGGAAAGTACTGTTTTCTATCACTGTGCAAGCTGCTAACACAATCCCAGTGCTGTGTAGCAATTAGCTTATCAGTGTACTGCAGTAAGTGTTTCTTGTTACCTACATCCTAAGCAAATAGCTTTTTCACTATGTCTGGCAAGGAGAAAACGTTCCTTTTCACTAAACATCTCCTATCGTGTTCTAGGGATTGCACAGAGGGCTGCAGAGTTTTTTTGCAACAAGAAACTGAAAGTTGTCTAAGACGCCTTCCTTTCAAGTATGAATGTGAAGGGAAAGGCAAGAGAGTGGGAAAGTACTGTTTTCTATCACTATGCAAGCTGCTAATACAATCTCAGTGCTGTGTAGCAATTAGCTTGTCAGTGTACTGCAGTAAGTGTTTCTTGTTACCTACATCTAAGCAAATAGCTTTTTCACTATGACTCGCAAGGTGAAAACGCTCCTGCTCACTAAACAACTTCCATCGTGTTGTAGATGTTGCACAGAGGGCTGCAGAGTTTTTTGAAGGAAGAAAAATAAAGTTGTCTAAGACGCCTTCCTTTCAAGTATTAATGTGAAGGGAAAGGCAAGAGAGTGGGAAAGTACTGTTTTCTATCACTTTGCAAGCTGCTAACACAATCCCAGAGCTGTGTAGCACTTAGCTTGTCAGTGCACTGCAGTAAGTGTTTCTTGTTACCTACATCTAAGCAAAAAGCTTTTTCACTATGTCTCGCAAGGAGAAAACGTTCCCGCTTACTAAACATCTCCTATCGTGTTCTAGAAGTTGCACTGAGGGCTGCACAGTGTTTTGCAACAAGAAAAAGAAAGTTGTCTAAGAAGCCTTTCTTTCAAGTACTAATGTGAAGGGAAAGGCAAGAGAGTGAGAAAGTACTGTTTTCTATCACTTTGCAAGCTGCTAACACTATCTCAGTGCTGTGTAGCAATTAGCTTGTCAGTGCACTGCAGTAAGTTTTTCTTGTTACCTACATCTAAGCAAATAGCTTTTTCACTATGTCTCGCAAGGAGAAAACCTTCTTGCTCACTAAACATCTCCTATAGTGTTCTAGAAGTTGCACTGAGGGCTGCAGTGTGTTTTGCAACAAGAAAAAGAAAGTTGTCTAAGACGCCTTCCTTTCAAGTATTAATGTGAAGGGAAAGGCAAGAGAGTGGGAAAGTACTGTTTCCTATCACTATGCAAGCTGCTAACACAATCTCAGTGCGGTGTGGCAATTAGCTTGTCAGCGTACTGCAGTAAGTGTTTCTTGTTACCTACATCTAAGCAAATAGCTTTTTCACTATGTCTCGCAAGGAGAAAACGTTCCTTCTCACTAAACATCTCCTATCGTGTTCTAGAAGTTGCACAGAGGGCTGCAGTGTGTTTTGCAACAAGAAAAAGAAAGTTGTCTAAGAAGCCTTCCTTTCAAGTATTAATGTGAAGGGAAAGGCAAGGGAGTGAGAAAGTACTGTTTTCTATCACTGTGCAAGCTGCTAACACAATCCCAGTGCTGTGTAGCAATTAGCTTGTCAGTGCACTGCAGTAAGTGTTTCTTGTTACCTACATCTAAGCAAAAAGATTTTCACTATGTCTCGCAAGGAGAAAACGTTCCCGCTTACTAAACATCTCCTATAGTGTTCTAGAAGTTGCACTGAGGGCTGCAGAGTGTTTTGCAACAAGTAAAAGAAAGTTGTCTAAGAAGCCTTTCTTTCAAGTATTAATGTGAAGGGAAAGGCAAGAGAGTGGGAAAGTACTGTTTTCTATCACTTTGCAAGCTGCTAACACAATCTCAGTGCTGTGTAGCCATTAGCTTGTCAGTGTACTGCAGTAAGTGTTTCTTGTTACCTACATCTAAGCAAAAAGCTTTTTCACTATGTCTCACAAGGAGAAAACGTTCCTGCTCATTAAAAATCTCCTGTCGTGTTCTAGGGATTGCACAGACGGCTGCAGAGTTTTTTAGCAACAAGAAAAAGAAAGTTGTCTAAGACGCCTTCCTTTCAAGTATTAATGTGAAGGGAAAGGCAAGAGAGTGGGAAAGTACTGTTTTCTATCACTATGCAAGCTGCTAACACAATCTCAGTGCTGTGTAGCAATTAGCTTGTCAGTGTACTGCAGTAAGTGTTTCTTGTTACCTACATCTAAGCAAATAGCTTTTTCACTATGTCTCGCAAGGAGAAAACGTTCCTGCTCACTAAACATCTCCTATCGTGTTCTAGAAGTTGCACAGAGGGCTGCAGTGTGTTTTGCAACAAGAAAAAGAAAGTTGTCTAAGAAGCCTTCCTTTCAAGTATTAATGTGAAGGGAAAGGCAAGAGAGTGAGAAAGTACTGTTTTCTATCACTGTGCAAGCTGCTAACACAATCCCAGTGCTGTGTAGCAATTAGCTTTTCAGTGCACTGCAGTAAGTGTTTCTTGTCACCTACATCTAAGCAAAAAGCTTTTTCACTATGTCTCGCAAGGAGAAAACGTTCCCGCTAACTAAACATCTCCTATCGTGTTCTAGAAGTTGCACTGAGGGCTGCAGAGTGTTTTGAAACAAGTAAAAGAAAGGTGTCCAAGACGCCTTCCTTTCAAGTATTAATGTGAAGGGAAAGGCAAGAGAGTGAGAAAGTACTGTTTTCTATCACTGTGCAAGCTGCTAACACAATCCCAGTGCTCTGTAGCAATTAGCATTTCAGTGCACTGCAGTAAGTGTTTCTTGTTACCTACATCTAAGCAAATAGCTTTTTCACTATGTCTCGCAAGGAGAAAACGCTCCTGCTCTCTAAACAACTTCCATCCTGTTGTAGATGTTGCACAGAGGGCTGCAGAGTTTTTTGAAGCAAGAATAAGAAAGTTGTCTAAGATGCCTTCCTTTCAAGTATTAATGTGAAGGGAAAGGCAAGAGAATGGGAAAGTACTGTTTTGTATCACTTTGCAAGCTGCTAACACAATCTCAGTGCTGTGTAGCAATTAGCTTGTCAGTGTACTGAAGTAAGTGTTTCTTGTTACCTACATCTAAGCAAAAAGCTTTTTCACTATGTCTCGCAAGGAGAAAACGTTCCTTCTCACTAAACATCTCGTATCGTGTTCTTCAGGTTGCATAGAGGGCTGCAGTGTGTTTTGCAACAAGAAAAAGAAAGGTGTCTAAGAAGCCTTTCTTTCAAGTATTAATGTGAAGGGAAAGGCAAGAGAGTGGGAAAGTACTGTTTTCTACCGCTTTACAAACTGCTAACACAATCCGAGTGCTGTGTAGCAATTAGCTTGTCAGTGCACTGCAGTAAGTGTTTCTTGTTACCTACATCTAAGCAAAAAGCTTTTTCACTATGTCTCGCAAGGAGAAAACGTTGCTGCTCACTAAACATCTCCTGTCGTGTTCTAGGGATTGCACAGAGGGCTGCAAAGTTTTTTAGCAACAAGAAAAAGAAAGTTGTCTAAGACGCCTTCCTTTCAAGTATTAATGTGAAGGGAAAGGCAAGAGAGTGGGAAAGTACTGTTTTCTATCACTTTGCAAGCTGCTTACACAATCCCAGTGCTGTGTAGCAATTAGCTTGTCAGTGCACTGCAGTAAGTTTTTCTTGTTACCTACATCTAAGCAAATAGCTTTTTCACTATGTCTCGCAAGGAGAAAACGTTCCTTCTCACTAAACATCTCCTATCGTGTTCTAGAAGTTGCACAGAGGGCTGCAGTGTGTTTTGCAACAAGAAAAAGAAAGTTGTCTAAGAAGCCTTCCTTTCAAGTATTAATGTGAAGGGAAAGGCAAGAGAGTGAGAAAGTACTGTTTTCTATCACTGTGCAAGCTGCTAACACAATCCCAGTGTTGTGTAGCAATTAGCTTGTCAGTGCACTTCAGTAAGTGTTTCTTGTTACCTACATCTAAGCAAATAGCTTTTTCAATATGTCTCGCAAGGAGAAAACCTTCCTGTTCACTAAACATCTTCTGTCGTGTTCTAGGGGTTGCACAGAGGACTGCAGAGTGTTTTGCAACAAGAAAAAGAAAGTTGTCTAAGACGCCTTCCTTTCAAGTATTATTGTGAATGGAAAGGTAAGAGAGTTGAAAGGTACTGTTTTCTATCACTTTGCAAGCTGGGCACACAATCCCAGTGTTGTGTAGCAATTAGCTTGTCAGTGCTCTGCAGTAAGTGCGTCTTGTAACCTACATCTAAGCAAATAGCTTCTTCGCAGTTTTTCGCAAGGAGAAACTGAGCCAGTTCAGAAAACATCTCCCATAGAGTTCTAGAGAATGCACGCAGGTGTGCAGAGTGTTTTGCAAAAAGCAAAAGAAACTTCTCTAAGACGCCTTGCATTAAAATAAAAATGTGAATAGAAAAGGAAGGAGAATGGAGAGGTACTGTTTTCAATCAGTTTGCAATCTGCTTACACAATCCCAGTGCCGTGTAGAAATTAGCTTGTCAGTGCACTGCAGTAAGTGTTTCTTGTTACCTACATCTAAGCAAATAGCTTTTTCACTATGTCTCGCAAGGAGAAAACGCTCCTGCTCACTAAACAACTTCCATCGTCTTGTAGATGCGTCACAGAGGGCTGCAGAGTTTTTTGAAGCAAGAAAAAGAAAGTTGTCTAAGACGCCTTCCTTTCAAGTATTAATGTGAAGGGAAAGGCAAGAGAGTGGGAAAGTACTGTTTTCTATCACTTTGCAAGCTGCTAACACAATCTCAGTGCTGTGCAGCAATTAGCTTGTCAGTGTACTGCAGTAAGTGTTTCTTGTTACCTACATCTAAGCAAATAGCTTTTTCACTATGTCTCGCAAGGAGAAAACGTTCCTGCTCACTAAACATCTCCTATCGTGTTCTAGAAGTTGCACTGAGGGCTGCAGAGTGTTTTGCAACAAGTAAAAGAAAGTTGTCCAAGACGCCTTCCTTTCAAGTATTAATGTGAAGGGAAAGGCAAGAGAGTGGGAAAGTACTGTTTTCAATCACTGTGCAAGCTGCTAACACAATCCCAGTGCTGTGTAGCAATTAGCATTTCAGTGCACTGCAGTAAGTGTTTCTTGTTACCTACATCTAAGCAAATAGCTTTTTCACTATGTCTCGCAAGGAGAAAACGCTCCTGCTCTCTAAACAACTTCCATCCTGTTGTAGATGCGTCACAGAGGGCTGCAGAGTTTTTTGAAGCAAGAAAAAGAAAGTTGTCTAAGATGCCTTCCTTTCAAGTATTAATGTGAAGGGAAAGGCAAGAGAAAGGGAAAGCACTGTTTTCTATCACTTTGCAAGCTGCTAACACAATCTCAGTGCTGTGTAGCAATTAGCTTGTCAGTGTACTGCAGTAAGTGTTTCTTGTTACCTACATCTAAGCAAATAGCTTTTTCACTATGTCTCGCAAGGAGAAAACGTTCCTTCTCACTAAACATCTCTTATCGTGTTCTAGAAGTTGCACAGAGGGCTGCAGTGTGTTTTGCAACAAGAAAAAGAAAGTGTTCTAAGAAGACTTCCTTTCAAGTATTAATGTGAAGGGAAAGGCAAGAGAGTGAGAAAGTACTGTTTTCTATCACTGTGCAAGCTGCTAACATAATCCCAGTGCTGTGTAGCAATTAGCTTTTCAGTGCACTGCAGTAAGTGTTTCTTGTTACCTACATCTAAGCAAATAGCTTTTTCACTATGTCTCGCAAGGAGAAAACGTTACTGCTCACTAAACAACTTCCATCAGGTTGTAGAAGTTGCACAGAGGGCTGCAGTGTGTTTTGCAGCAAGAAAAAGAAAGTTGTCTAAGAAGCCTTCCTTTCAAGTATTAATGTGAAGGGAAAGGCAAGAGAGTGGGAAAGTACTGTTTTCTATCACTGTGCAAGCTGCAAACACAATCCCAGTGCTGTGTAGCAATTAGCTTGTCAGTGCACTGCAGTAAGTGTTTCTTGTTACCTACATCTAAGCATATAGCTTTTTCACTATGTCTCGCCAGGAGAAAAACTTCTTGCTCACTAAACATCTCCTATCGTGTTGTAGAAGTTGCACTGAGGGCTGCAGAGTGTTTTGTAACAAGAAAAAGAAAGATGTCCAAGACGCCTTTCTTTCAAGTATTAATGTGAAAGGAAAGGCAAGAGAGTGGAAAAGTACTGTTTTCTACCGCTTTGCAAGCTGCTGACACAATCCGAGTGCTGTGTAGCAATTAGCTTGTCAGTGCACTGCAGTACGTGTTTCTTGTTACCTACATCTAAGCAAATAGCTTTTTCGCTATGTCTCGCAAGGAGAGAACGTTGCTGCTCACTAAACATCTAATATCGTGTTCTAGAAGGTGCACTGCGGGCTGCAGAGTGTTTTGTAACAAGAAAAAGAAAGTTGTCTAAGAAGCCGTGCTTTCAAGTATTAATGTGAAGGGAAAGGCAAGAGAGTGGGAAAGTACTGTTTTCTATCACTGTGCAAGCTGCTAACACAATCCCAGTGCTGTGTAGCAATTAGCTTATCAGTGTACTGCAGTAAGTGTTTCTTGTTACCTACATCCTAAGCAAATAGCTTTTTCACTATGTCTGGCAAGGAGAAAACGTTCCTTTTCACTAAACATCTCCTATCGTGTTCTAGGGATTGCACAGAGGGCTGCAGAGTTTTTTTGCAACAAGAAACTGAAAGTTGTCTAAGACGCCTTCCTTTCAAGTATGAATGTGAAGGGAAAGGCAAGAGAGTGGGAAAGTACTGTTTTCTATCACTATGCAAGCTGCTAATACAATCTCAGTGCTGTGTAGCAATTAGCTTGTCAGTGTACTGCAGTAAGTGTTTCTTGTTACCTACATCTAAGCAAATAGCTTTTTCACTATGACTCGCAAGGTGAAAACGCTCCTGCTCACTAAACAACTTCCATCGTGTTGTAGATGTTGCACAGAGGGCTGCAGAGTTTTTTGAAGGAAGAAAAATAAAGTTGTCTAAGACGCCTTCCTTTCAAGTATTAATGTGAAGGGAAAGGCAAGAGAGTGGGAAAGTACTGTTTTCTATCACTTTGCAAGCTGCTAACACAATCCCAGAGCTGTGTAGCACTTAGCTTGTCAGTGCACTGCAGTAAGTGTTTCTTGTTACCTACATCTAAGCAAAAAGCTTTTTCACTATGTCTCGCAAGGAGAAAACGTTCCCGCTTACTAAACATCTCCTATCGTGTTCTAGAAGTTGCACTGAGGGCTGCACAGTGTTTTGCAACAAGAAAAAGAAAGTTGTCTAAGAAGCCTTTCTTTCAAGTACTAATGTGAAGGGAAAGGTAAGAGAGTGAGAAAGTACTGTTTTCTATCACTTTGCAAGCTGCTAACACTATCTCAGTGCTGTGTAGCAATTAGCTTGTCAGTGCACTGCAGTAAGTTTTTCTTGTTACCTACATCTAAGCAAATAGCTTTTTCACTATGTCTCGCAAGGAGAAAACCTTCTTGCTCACTAAACATCTCCTATAGTGTTCTAGAAGTTGCACTGAGGGCTGCAGTGTGTTTTGCAACAAGAAAAAGAAAGTTGTCTAAGACGCCTTCCTTTCAAGTATTAATGTGAAGGGAAAGGCAAGAGAGTGGGAAAGTACTGTTTCCTATCACTATGCAAGCTGCTAACACAATCTCAGTGCGGTGTGGCAATTAGCTTGTCAGCGTACTGCAGTAAGTGTTTCTTGTTACCTACATCTAAGCAAATAGCTTTTTCACTATGTCTCGCAAGGAGAAAACGTTCCTTCTCACTAAACATCTCCTATCGTGTTCTAGAAGTTGCACAGAGGGCTGCAGTGTGTTTTGCAACAAGAAAAAGAAAGTTGTCTAAGAAGCCTTCCTTTCAAGTATTAATGTGAAGGGAAAGGCAAGGGAGTGAGAAAGTACTGTTTTCTATCACTGTGCAAGCTGCTAACACAATCCCAGTGCTGTGTAGCAATTAGCTTGTCAGTGCACTGCAGTAAGTGTTTCTTGTTACCTACATCTAAGCAAAAAGATTTTCACTATGTCTCGCAAGGAGAAAACGTTCCCGCTTACTAAACATCTCCTATAGTGTTCTAGAAGTTGCACTGAGGGCTGCAGAGTGTTTTGCAACAAGTAAAAGAAAGTTGTCTAAGAAGCCTTTCTTTCAAGTATTAATGTGAAGGGAAAGGCAAGAGAGTGGGAAAGTACTGTTTTCTATCACTTTGCAAGCTGCTAACACAATCTCAGTGCTGTGTAGCCATTAGCTTGTCAGTGTACTGCAGTAAGTGTTTCTTGTTACCTACATCTAAGCAAAAAGCTTTTTCACTATGTCTCACAAGGAGAAAACGTTCCTGCTCATTAAAAATCTCCTGTCGTGTTCTAGGGATTGCACAGACGGCTGCAGAGTTTTTTAGCAACAAGAAAAAGAAAGTTGTCTAAGACGCCTTCCTTTCAAGTATTAATGTGAAGGGAAAGGCAAGAGAGTGGGAAAGTACTGTTTTCTATCACTATGCAAGCTGCTAACACAATCTCAGTGCTGTGTAGCAATTAGCTTGTCAGTGTACTGCAGTAAGTGTTTCTTGTTACCTACATCTAAGCAAATAGCTTTTTCACTATGTCTCGCAAGGAGAAAACGTTCCTGCTCACTAAACATCTCCTATCGTGTTCTAGAAGTTGCACAGAGGGCTGCAGTGTGTTTTGCAACAAGAAAAAGAAAGTTGTCTAAGAAGCCTTCCTTTCAAGTATTAATGTGAAGGGAAAGGCAAGAGAGTGAGAAAGTACTGTTTTCTATCACTTTGCAAGCTGCTAACACAATCTCAGTGCTGTGTAGCAATTAGCTTGTAAGTGTACTGCAGTAAGTGTTTCTTGTTACCTACATCTAAGCAAATAGCTTTTACACTATGTCTCGCAAGGAGAAAACGTTCCTTCTCACTAAACATCTCCTATGGTGTTCTAGAAGTTGCACAGAGGGCTGCAGTGTGTTTTGCAACAAGAAAAAGAAAGTTGTCTAAGAAGACATTCTTTCAAGTATTAATGTGAAGGGAAAGGCAAGAGGGTAAGAAAGTACTGTTTTCAATCACTGTTCAAGCTGCTAACACAATCCCAGTGCTGTGTAGCAATTAGCATTTCAGTGCACTGCAGTAAGTGTTTCTTGTTACCTACATCTAAGCAAATAGCTTTTTCACTATGTCTCGCAAGGAGAAAACGCTCCTGCTCTCTAAACAACTTCCATCCTGTTGTAGATGCGTCACAGAGGGCTGCAGAGTTTTTTGAAGCAAGAAAAAGAAAGTTGTCTAAGATGCCTTCCTTTCAAGTATTAATGTGAAGGGAAAGGCAAGAGAAAGGGAAAGCACTGTTTTCTATCACTTTGCAAGCTGCTAACACAATCTCAGTGCTGTGTAGCAATTAGCTTGTCAGTGTACTGCAGTAAGTGTTTCTTGTTACCTACATCTAAGCAAATAGCTTTTTCACTATGTCTCGCAAGGAGAAAACGTTCCTTCTCACTAAACATCTCTTATCGTGTTCTAGAAGTTGCACAGAGGGCTGCAGTGTGTTTTGCAACAAGAAAAAGAAAGTGTTCTAAGAAGACTTCCTTTCAAGTATTAATGTGAAGGGAAAGGCAAGAGAGTGAGAAAGTACTGTTTTCTATCACTGTGCAAGCTGCTAACATAATCCCAGTGCTGTGTAGCAATTAGCTTTTCAGTGCACTGCAGTAAGTGTTTCTTGTTACCTACATCTAAGCAAATAGCTTTTTCACTATGTCTCGCAAGGAGAAAACGTTACTGCTCACTAAACAACTTCCATCGTGTTGTAGAAGTTGCACAGAGGGCTGCAGTGTGTTTTGCAACAAGAAAAAGAAAGTTGTCTAAGAAGCCTTCCTTTCAAGTATTAATGTGAAGGGAAAGGCAAGAGAGTGGGAAAGTACTGTTTTCTATCACTGTGCAAGCTGCTAACACAATCCCAGTGCTGTGTAGCAATTAGCTTGTCAGTGCACTGCAGTAAGTGTTTCTTGTTACCTACATCTAAGCATATAGCTTTTTCACTATGTCTCGCCAGGAGAAAAACTTCTTGCTCACTAAACATCTCCTATCGTGTTGTAGAAGTTGCACTGAGGGCTGCAGAGTGTTTTGTAACAAGAAAAAGAAAGATGTCCAAGACGCCTTTCTTTCAAGTATTAATGTGAAAGGAAAGGCAAGAGAGTGGAAAAGTACTGTTTTCTACCGCTTTGCAAGCTGCTGACACAATCCGAGTGCTGTGTAGCAATTAGCTTGTCAGTGCACTGCAGTACGTGTTTCTTGTTACCTACATCTAAGCAAATAGCTTTTTCGCTATGTCTCGCAAGGAGAGAACGTTGCTGCTCACTAAACATCTAATATCGTGTTCTAGAAGGTGCACTGAGGGCTGCAGAGTGTTTTGTAACAAGAAAAAGAAAGTTGTCTAAGAAGCCGTGCTTTCAAGTATTAATGTGAAGGGAAAGGCAAGAGAGTGGGAAAGTACTGTTTTCTATCACTGTGCAAGCTGCTAACACAATCCCAGTGCTGTGTAGCAATTAGCTTATCAGTGTACTGCAGTAAGTGTTTCTTGTTACCTACATCCTAAGCAAATAGCTTTTTCACTATGTCTGGCAAGGAGAAAACGTTCCTTTTCACTAAACATCTCCTATCGTGTTCTAGGGATTGCACAGAGGGCTGCAGAGTTTTTTTGCAACAAGAAACTGAAAGTTGTCTAAGACGCCTTCCTTTCAAGTATGAATGTGAAGGGAAAGGCAAGAGAGTGGGAAAGTACTGTTTTCTATCACTATGCAAGCTGCTAATACAATCTCAGTGCTGTGTAGCAATTAGCTTGTCAGTGTACTGCAGTAAGTGTTTCTTGTTACCTACATCTAAGCAAATAGCTTTCTCACTATGACTCGCAAGGTGAAAACGCTCCTGCTCGCTAAACAACTTCCATCGTGTTGTAGATGTTGCACAGAGGGCTGCAGAGTTTTTTGAAGGAAGAAAAATAAAGTTGTCTAAGACGCCTTCCTTTCAAGTATTAATGTGAAGGGAAAGGCAAGAGAGTGGGAAAGTACTGTTTTCTATCACTTTGCAAGCTGCTAACACAATCCCAGAGCTGTGTAGCACTTAGCTTGTCAGTGCACTGCAGTAAGTGTTTCTTGTTACCTACATCTAAGCAAAAAGCTTTTTCACTATGTCTCGCAAGGAGAAAACGTTCCCGCTTACTAAACATCTCCTATCGTGTTCTAGAAGTTGCACTGAGGGCTGCACAGTGTTTTGCAACAAGAAAAAGAAAGTTGTCTAAGAAGCCTTTCTTTCAAGTACTAATGTGAAGGGAAAGGCAAGAGAGTGAGAAAGTACTGTTTTCTATCACTTTGCAAGCTGCTAACACTATCTCAGTGCTGTGTAGCAATTAGCTTGTCAGTGCACTGCAGTAAGTTTTTCTTGTTACCTACATCTAAGCAAATAGCTTTTTCACTATGTCTCGCAAGGAGAAAACCTTCTTGCTCACTAAACATCTCCTATAGTGTTCTAGAAGTTGCACTGAGGGCTGCAGTGTGTTTTGCAACAAGAAAAAGAAAGTTGTCTAAGACGCCTTCCTTTAAAGTATTAATGTGAAGGGAAAGGCAAGAGAGTGGGAAAGTACTGTTTCCTATCACTATGCAAGCTGCTAACACAATCTCAGTGCGGTGTAGCAATTAGCTTGTCAGTGTACTGCAGTAAGTGTTTCTTGTTACCTACATCTAAGCAAATAGCTTTTTCACTATGTCTCGCAAGGAGAAAACATTGCTGCTCACTAAACATCTTCTATCGTGTTGTAGAAGTTGCACAGAGGGCTGCAGTGTTTTTTGCAACAAGAAAAAGAAAGTTGTCTAAGAAGCCTTCCTTTCAAGTATTAATGTGAAGGGAAAGGCAAGAGAGTGAGAAAGTACTGTTTTCTATCACTGTGCAAGCTGCTAACACAATCCCAGTGCTGTGTAGCAATTAGCTTCTCAGTGCACTGCAGTAAGTGTTTCTTGTTACCTACATCTAAGCAAATAGCTTTTTCGCTATGTCTCGCAAGGAGAAAACGTTGCTGCTCACTAAACAACTTCCATCGTGTTGTAGATGTTGCACAGAGGGCTGCAGTGTGTTTTGCAACAAGAAAAAGAAAGTTGTCTACGAAGCCTTTCTTTCAAGTATTAATGTGAAGGGAAAGGCAAGAGAGTGTGAAAGTACTGTTTTCTATCACTATGCAAGCTGCTAACACAATCTCAGTGCTGTGTAGCAATTAGCTTGTCAGTGTACTGCAGTAAGTGTTTCTTGTTACCTACATCTAAGCAAATAGCTTTTTCACTATGTCTCGCAAGGAGAAAACGTTCCTTCTCACTAAACATCTCCTATCGTGTTCTAGAAGTTGCACAGAGGGCTGCAGTGTGTTTTGCAACAAGAAAAAGAAAGTTGTCTAAGAAGCCTTCCTTTCAAGTATTAATGTGAAGGGAAAGGCAAGAGAGTCAGAAAGTACTGCTTTCTATCACTGTGCAAGCTGCTAACACAATCCCAGTGCTGTGTAGCAATTAGCTTTTCAGTGCACTGCAGTAAGTGTTTCTTGTTACCTACATCTAAGCAAATAGCTTTTTCAGTATGTCTCGCAAGGAGAAAACGTTCCCGCTTACTAAACATCTCCTATCGTGTTCTAGAAGTTGCACTGAGGGCTGCAGAGTGTTTTGCAACAAGTAAAAGAAAGTTGTCCAAGACGCCTTCCTTTCAAGTATTAATGTGAAGGGAAAGGCAAGAGAGTGGGAAAGTACTGTTTTCAATCACTGTGCAAGCTGCTAACACAATCCCAGTGCTGTGTAGCAATTAGCATTTCAGTGCACTGCAGTAAGTGTTTCTTGTTACCTACATCTAAGCAAATAGCTTTTTCACTATGTCTCGCAAGGAGAAAACGCTCCTGCTCTCTAAACAACTTCCATCCTGTTGTAGATGCGTCACAGAGGGCTGCAGCGTTTTTTGAAGCAAGAATAAGAAAGTTGTCAAAGATGGCTTCCTTTCAAGTATTAATGTGAAGGGAAAGGCAAGAGAATGGGAAAGCACTGTTTTCTATCACTTTGCAAGCTGCTAACACAATCTCAGTGCTGTGTAGCAATTAGCTTGTCAGTGTACTGCAGTAAGTGTTTCTTGTTACCTACATCTAAGCAAATAGCTTTTTCACTATGTCTCGCAAGGAGAAAACGCTCCTGCTCTCTAAACAACTTCCATCCTGTTGTAGATGCGTCACAGAGGGCTGCAGCGTTTTTTGAAGCAAGAATAAGAAAGTTGTCAAAGATGCCTTCCTTTCAAGTATTAATGTGAAGGGAAAGGCAAGAGAATGGGAAAGCACTGTTTTCTATCACTTTGCAAGCTGCTAACACAATCTCAGTGCTGTGTAGCAATTAGCTTGTCAGTGTACTGCAGTAAGTGTTTCTTGTTACCTACATCTAAGCAAATAGCTTTTTCACTATGTCTCGCAAGGAGAAAACCTTCCTGTTCACTAAACATCTTCTGTCGTGTTCTAGGGGTTGCACAGAGGACTGCAGAGTGTTTTGCAACAAGAAAAAGAAAGTTGTCTAAGACGCCTTCCTTTCAAGTATTATTGTGAATGGAAAGGTAAGAGAGTTGAAAGGTACTGTTTTCTATCACTTTGCAAGCTGGGCACACAATCCCAGTGTTGTGTAGCAATTAGCTTGTCAGTGCTCTGCAGTAAGTGCGTCTTGTAACCTACATCTAAGCAAATAGCTTCTTCGCAGTTTTTCGCAAGGAGAAACTGAGCCAGTTCAGAAAACATCTCCCATAGAGTTCTAGAGAATGCACGCAGGTGTGCAGAGTGTTTTGCAAAAAGCAAAAGAAACTTGTCTAAGACGCCTTGCATTAAAATAAAAATGTGAATAGAAAAGGAAGGAGAATGGAGAGGTACTGTTTTCAATCAGTTTGCAATCTGCTTACACAATCCCAGTGCCGTGTAGAAATTAGCTTGTCAGTGCACTGCAGTAAGTGTTTCTTGTTACCTACATCTAAGCAAATAGCTTTTTCACTATGTCTCGCAAGGAGAAAACGCTCCTGCTCACTAAACAACTTCCATCGTCTTGTAGATGCGTCACAGAGGGCTGCAGAGTTTTTTGAAGCAAGAAAAAGAAAGTTGTCTAAGACGCCTTCCTTTCAAGTATTAATGTGAAGGGAAAGGCAAGAGAGTGGGAAAGTACTGTTTTCTATCACTTTGCAAGCTGCTAACACAATCTCAGTGCTGTGCAGCAATTAGCTTGTCAGTGTACTGCAGTAAGTGTTTCTTGTTACCTACATCTAAGCAAATAGCTTTTTCACTATGTCTCGCAAGGAGAAAACGTTCCTGCTCACTAAACATCTCCTATCGTGTTCTAGAAGTTGCACTGAGGGCTGCAGAGTGTTTTGCAACAAGTAAAAGAAAGTTGTCCAAGACGCCTTCCTTTCAAGTATTAATGTGAAGGGAAAGGCAAGAGAGTGGGAAAGTACTGTTTTCAATCACTGTGCAAGCTGCTAACACAATCCCAGTGCTGTGTAGCAATTAGCATTTCAGTGCACTGCAGTAAGTGTTTCTTGTTACCTACATCTAAGCAAATAGCTTTTTCACTATGTCTCGCAAGGAGAAAACGCTCCTGCTCTCTAAACAACTTCCATCCTGTTGTAGATGCGTCACAGAGGGCTGCAGAGTTTTTTGAAGCAAGAAAAAGAAAGTTGTCTAAGATGCCTTCCTTTCAAGTATTAATGTGAAGGGAAAGGCAAGAGAAAGGGAAAGCACTGTTTTCTATCACTTTGCAAGCTGCTAACACAATCTCAGTGCTGTGTAGCAATTAGCTTGTCAGTGTACTGCAGTAAGTGTTTCTTGTTACCTACATCTAAGCAAATAGCTTTTTCACTACGTCTCGCAAGGAGAAAACGTTCCTTCTCACTAAACATCTCTTATCGTGTTCTAGAAGTTGCACAGAGGGCTGCAGTGTGTTTTGCAACAAGAAAAAGAAAGTGTTCTAAGAAGACTTCCTTTCAAGTATTAATGTGAAGGGAAAGGCAAGAGAGTGAGAAAGTACTGTTTTCTATCACTGTGCAAGCTGCTAACATAATCCCAGTGCTGTGTAGCAATTAGCTTTTCAGTGCACTGCAGTAAGTGTTTCTTGTTACCTACATCTAAGCAAATAGCTTTTTCACTATGTCTCGCAAGGAGAAAACGTTACTGCTCACTAAACAACTTCCATCGTGTTGTAGAAGTTGCACAGAGGGCTGCAGTGTGTTTTGCAACAAGAAAAAGAAAGTTGTCTAAGAAGCCTTCCTTTCAAGTATTAATGTGAAGGGAAAGGCAAGAGAGTGGGAAAGTACTGTTTTCTATCACTGTGCAAGCTGCTAACACAATCCCAGTGCTGTGTAGCAATTAGCTTGTCAGTGCACTGCAGTAAGTGTTTCTTGTTACCTACATCTAAGCATATAGCTTTTTCACTATGTCTCGCCAGGAGAAAAACTTCTTGCTCACTAAACATCTCCTATCGTGTTGTAGAAGTTGCACTGAGGGCTGCAGAGTGTTTTGTAACAAGAAAAAGAAAGATGTCCAAGACGCCTTTCTTTCAAGTATTAATGTGAAAGGAAAGGCAAGAGAGTGGAAAAGTACTGTTTTCTACCGCTTTGCAAGCTGCTGACACAATCCGAGTGCTGTGTAGCAATTAGCTTGTCAGTGCACTGCAGTACGTGTTTCTTGTTACCTACATCTAAGCAAATAGCTTTTTCGCTATGTCTCGCAAGGAGAGAACGTTGCTGCTCACTAAACATCTAATATCGTGTTCTAGAAGGTGCACTGAGGGCTGCAGAGTGTTTTGTAACAAGAAAAAGGAAGTTGTCTAAGAAGCCGTGCTTTCAAGTATTAATGTGAAGGGAAAGGCAAGAGAGTGGGAAAGTACTGTTTTCTATCACTGTGCAAGCTGCTAACACAATCCCAGTGCTGTGTAGCAATTAGCTTATCAGTGTACTGCAGTAAGTGTTTCTTGTTACCTACATCCTAAGCAAATAGCTTTTTCACTATGTCTGGCAAGGAGAAAACGTTCCTTTTCACTAAACATCTCCTATCGTGTTCTAGGGATTGCACAGAGGGCTGCAGAGTTTTTTTGCAACAAGAAACTGAAAGTTGTCTAAGACGCCTTCCTTTCAAGTATGAATGTGAAGGGAAAGGCAAGAGAGTGGGAAAGTACTGTTTTCTATCACTATGCAAGCTGCTAATACAATCTCAGTGCTGTGTAGCAATTAGCTTGTCAGTGTACTGCAGTAAGTGTTTCTTGTTACCTACATCTAAGCAAATAGCTTTTTCACTATGACTCGCAAGGTGAAAACGCTCCTGCTCACTAAACAACTTCCATCGTGTTGTAGATGTTGCACAGAGGGCTGCAGAGTTTTTTGAAGGAAGAAAAATAAAGTTGTCTAAGACGCCTTCCTTTCAAGTATTAATGTGAAGGGAAAGGCAAGAGAGTGGGAAAGTACTGTTTTCTATCACTTTGCAAGCTGCTAACACAATCCCAGAGCTGTGTAGCACTTAGCTTGTCAGTGCACTGCAGTAAGTGTTTCTTGTTACCTACATCTAAGCAAAAAGCTTTTTCACTATGTCTCGCAAGGAGAAAACGTTCCCGCTTACTAAACATCTCCTATCGTGTTCTAGAAGTTGCACTGAGGGCTGCACAGTGTTTTGCAACAAGAAAAAGAAAGTTGTCTAAGAAGCCTTTCTTTCAAGTACTAATGTGAAGGGAAAGGCAAGAGAGTGAGAAAGTACTGTTTTCTATCACTTTGCAAGCTGCTAACACTATCTCAGTGCTGTGTAGCAATTAGCTTGTCAGTGCACTGCAGTAAGTTTTTCTTGTTACCTACATCTAAGCAAATAGCTTTTTCACTATGTCTCGCAAGGAGAAAACCTTCTTGCTCACTAAACATCTCCTATAGTGTTCTAGAAGTTGCACTGAGGGCTGCAGTGTGTTTTGCAACAAGAAAAAGAAAGTTGTCTAAGACGCCTTCCTTTCAAGTATTAATGTGAAGGGAAAGGCAAGAGAGTGGGAAAGTACTGTTTCCTATCACTATGCAAGCTGCTAACACAATCTCAGTGCGGTGTAGCAATTAGCTTGTCAGCGTACTGCAGTAAGTGTTTCTTGTTACCTACATCTAAGCAAATAGCTTTTTCACTATGTCTCGCAAGAAGAAAACGTTCCTTCTCACTAAACATCTCCTATCGTGTTCTAGAAGTTGCACAGAGGGCTGCAGTGTGTTTTGCAACAAGAAAAAGAAAGTTGTCTAAGAAGCCTTCCTTTCAAGTATTAATGTGAAGGGAAAGGCAAGAGAGTGAGAAAGTACTGTTTTCTATCACTGTGCAAGCTGCTAACACAATCCCAGTGCTGTGTAGCAATTAGCTTTTCAGTGCACTGCAGTAAGTGTTTCTTGTCACCTACATCTAAGCAAAAAGCTTTTTCACTATGTCTCGCAAGGAGAAAACGTTCCCGCTAACTAAACATCTCCTATCGTGTTCTAGAAGTTGCACTGAGGGCTGCAGAGTGTTTTGCAACAAGTAAAAGAAAGGTGTCCAAGACGCCTTCCTTTCAAGTATTAATGTGAAGGGAAAGGCAAGAGAGTGAGAAAGTACTGTTTTCTATCACTGTGCAAGCTGCTAACACAATCCCAGTGCTCTGTAGCAATTAGCATTTCAGTGCACTGCAGTAAGTGTTTCTTGTTACCTACATCTAAGCAAATAGCTTTTTCACTATGTCTCGCAAGGAGAAAACGCTCCTGCTCTCTAAACAACTTCCATCCTGTTGTAGATGTTGCACAGAGGGCTGCAGAGTTTTTTGAAGCAAGAATAAGAAAGTTGTCTAAGATGCCTTCCTTTCAAGTATTAATGTGAAGGGAAAGGCAAGAGAATGGGAAAGTACTGTTTTGTATCACTTTGCAAGCTGCTAACACAATCTCAGTGCTGTGTAGCAATTAGCTTGTCAGTGTACTGAAGTAAGTGTTTCTTGTTACCTACATCTAAGCAAAAAGCTTTTTCACTATGTCTCGCAAGGAGAAAACGTTCCTTCTCACTAAACATCTCGTATCGTGTTCTTCAGGTTGCACAGAGGGCTGCAGTGTGTTTTGCAACAAGAAAAAGAAAGTTGTCTAAGAAGCCTTTCTTTCAAATATTAATGTGAAGGGAAAGGCAAGAGAGTGGGAAAGTACTGTTTTCTACCGCTTTACAAACTGCTAACACAATCCGAGTGCTGTGTAGCAATTAGCTTGTCAGTGCACTGCAGTAAGTGTTTCTTGTTACCTACATCTAAGCAAAAAGCTTTTTCACTATGTCTCGCAAGGAGAAAACGTTGCTGCTCACTAAACATCTCCTGTCGTGTTCTAGGGATTGCACAGAGGGCTGCAAAGTTTTTTAGCAACAAGAAAAAGAAAGTTGTCTAAGAAGCCTTCCTTTCAAGTATTAATGTGAAGGGAAAGGCAAGAGAGTGAGAAAGTACTGTTTTCTATCACTGTGCAAGCTGCTAACACAATCCCAGTGTTGTGTAGCAATTAGCTTGTCAGTGCACTTCAGTAAGTGTTTCTTGTTACCTACATCTAAGCAAATAGCTTTTTCACTATGTCTCGCAAGGAGAAAACCTTCCTGTTCACTAAACATCTTCTGTCGTGTTCTAGGGGTTGCACAGAGGACTGCAGAGTGTTTTGCAACAAGAAAAAGAAAGTTGTCTAAGACGCCTTCCTTTCAAGTATTATTGTGAATGGAAAGGTAAGAGAGTTGAAAGGTACTGTTTTCTATCACTTTGCAAGCTGGGCACACAATCCCAGTGTTGTGTAGCAATTAGCTTGTCAGTGCTCTGCAGTAAGTGCGTCTTGTAACCTACATCTAAGCAAATAGCTTCTTCGCAGTTTTTCGCAAGGAGAAACTGAGCCAGTTCAGAAAACATCTCCCATAGAGTTCTAGAGAATGCACGCAGGTGTGCAGAGTGTTTTGCAAAAAGCAAAAGAAACTTCTCTAAGACGCCTTGCATTAAAATAAAAATGTGAATAGAAAAGGAAGGAGAATGGAGAGGTACTGTTTTCAATCAGTTTGCAATCTGCTTACACAATCCCAGTGCCGTGTAGAAATTAGCTTGTCAGTGCACTGCAGTAAGTGTTTCTTGTTACCTACATCTAAGCAAATAGCTTTTTCACTATGTCTCGCAAGGAGAAAACGTTCCTGCTCACTAAACAACTTCCATCGTCTTGTAGATGCGTCACAGAGGGCTGCAGAGTTTTTTGAAGCAAGAAAAAGAAAGTTGTCTAAGACGCCTTCCTTTCAAGTATTAATGTGAAGGGAAAGGCAAGAGAGTGGGAAAGTACTGTTTTCTATCACTTTGCAAGCTGCTAACACAATCTCAGTGCTGTGCAGCAATTAGCTTGTCAGTGTACTGCAGTAAGTGTTTCTTGTTACCTACATCTAAGCAAATAGCTTTTTCACTATGTCTCGCAAGGAGAAAACGTTCCTGCTCACTAAACATCTCCTATCGTGTTCTAGAAGTTGCACTGAGGGCTGCAGAGTGTTTTGCAACAAGTAAAAGAAAGTTGTCCAAGACGCCTTCCTTTCAAGTATTAATGTGAAGGGAAAGGCAAGAGAGTGGGAAAGTACTGTTTTCAATCACTGTGCAAGCTGCTAACACAATCCCAGTGCTGTGTAGCAATTAGCATTTCAGTGCACTGCAGTAAGTGTTTCTTGTTACCTACATCTAAGCAAATAGCTTTTTCACTATGTCTCGCAAGGAGAAAACGCTCCTGCTCTCTAAACAACTTCCATCCTGTTGTAGATGCGTCACAGAGGGCTGCAGAGTTTTTTGAAGCAAGAAAAAGAAAGTTGTCTAAGATGCCTTCCTTTCAAGTATTAATGTGAAGGGAAAGGCAAGAGAAAGGGAAAGCACTGTTTTCTATCACTTTGCAAGCTGCTAACACAATCTCAGTGCTGTGTAGCAATTAGCTTGTCAGTGTACTGCAGTAAGTGTTTCTTGTTACCTACATCTAAGCAAATAGCTTTTTCACTATGTCTCGCAAGGAGAAAACGTTCCTTCTCACTAAACATCTCTTATCGTGTTCTAGAAGTTGCACAGAGGGCTGCAGTGTGTTTTGCAACAAGAAAAAGAAAGTGTTCTAAGAAGACTTCCTTTCAAGTATTAATGTGAAGGGAAAGGCAAGAGAGTGAGAAAGTACTGTTTTCTATCACTGTGCAAGCTGCTAACATAATCCCAGTGCTGTGTAGCAATTAGCTTTTCAGTGCACTGCAGTAAGTGTTTCTTGTTACCTACATCTAAGCAAATAGCTTTTTCACTATGTCTCGCAAGGAGAAAACGTTACTGCTCACTAAACAACTTCCATCGTGTTGTAGAAGTTGCACAGAGGGCTGCAGTGTGTTTTGCAACAAGAAAAAGAAAGTTGTCTAAGAAGCCTTCCTTTCAAGTATTAATGTGAAGGGAAAGGCAAGAGAGTGGGAAAGTACTGTTTTCTATCACTGTGCAAGCTGCTAACACAATCCCAGTGCTGTGTAGCAATTAGCTTGTCAGTGCACTGCAGTAAGTGTTTCTTGTTACCTACATCTAAGCATATAGCTTTTTCACTATGTCTCGCCAGGAGAAAAACTTCTTGCTCACTAAACATCTCCTATCGTGTTGTAGAAGTTGCACTGAGGGCTGCAGAGTGTTTTGTAACAAGAAAAAGAAAGATGTCCAAGACGCCTTTCTTTCAAGTATTAATGTGAAAGGAAAGGCAAGAGAGTGGAAAAGTACTGTTTTCTACCGCTTTGCAAGCTGCTGACACAATCCGAGTGCTGTGTAGCAATTAGCTTGTCAGTGCACTGCAGTACGTGTTTCTTGTTACCTACATCTAAGCAAATAGCTTTTTCGCTATGTCTCGCAAGGAGAGAACGTTGCTGCTCACTAAACATCTAATATCGTGTTCTAGAAGGTGCACTGAGGGCTGCAGAGTGTTTTGTAACAAGAAAAAGAAAGTTGTCTAAGAAGCCGTGCTTTCAAGTATTAATGTGAAGGGAAAGGCAAGAGAGTGGGAAAGTACTGTTTTCTATCACTGTGCAAGCTGCTAACACAATCCCAGTGCTGTGTAGCAATTAGCTTATCAGTGTACTGCAGTAAGTGTTTCTTGTTACCTACATCCTAAGCAAATAGCTTTTTCACTATGTCTGGCAAGGAGAAAACGTTCCTTTTCACTAAACATCTCCTATCGTGTTCTAGGGATTGCACAGAGGGCTGCAGAGTTTTTTTGCAACAAGAAACTGAAAGTTGTCTAAGACGCCTTCCTTTCAAGTATGAATGTGAAGGGAAAGGCAAGAGAGTGGGAAAGTACTGTTTTCTATCACTATGCAAGCTGCTAATACAATCTCAGTGCTGTGTAGCAATTAGCTTGTCAGTGTACTGCAGTAAGTGTTTCTTGTTACCTACATCTAAGCAAATAGCTTTTTCACTATGACTCGCAAGGTGAAAACGCTCCTGCTCACTAAACAACTTCCATCGTGTTGTAGATGTTGCACAGAGGGCTGCAGAGTTTTTTGAAGGAAGAAAAATAAAGTTGTCTAAGACGCCTTCCTTTCAAGTATTAATGTGAAGGGAAAGGCAAGAGAGTGGGAAAGTACTGTTTTCTATCACTTTGCAAGCTGCTAACACAATCCCAGAGCTGTGTAGCACTTAGCTTGTCAGTGCACTGCAGTAAGTGTTTCTTGTTACCTACATCTAAGCAAAAAGCTTTTTCACTATGTCTCGCAAGGAGAAAACGTTCCCGCTTACTAAACATCTCCTATCGTGTTCTAGAAGTTGCACTGAGGGCTGCACAGTGTTTTGCAACAAGAAAAAGAAAGTTGTCTAAGAAGCCTTTCTTTCAAGTACTAATGTGAAGGGAAAGGCAAGAGAGTGAGAAAGTACTGTTTTCTATCACTTTGCAAGCTGCTAACACTATCTCAGTGCTGTGTAGCAATTAGCTTGTCAGTGCACTGCAGTAAGTTTTTCTTGTTACCTACATCTAAGCAAATAGCTTTTTCACTATGTCTCGCAAGGAGAAAACCTTCTTGCTCACTAAACATCTCCTATAGTGTTCTAGAAGTTGCACTGAGGGCTGCAGTGTGTTTTGCAACAAGAAAAAGAAAGTTGTCTAAGACGCCTTCCTTTCAAGTATTAATGTGAAGGGAAAGGCAAGAGAGTGGGAAAGTACTGTTTCCTATCACTATGCAAGCTGCTAACACAATCTCAGTGCGGTGTAGCAATTAGCTTGTCAGCGTACTGCAGTAAGTGTTTCTTGTTACCTACATCTAAGCAAATAGCTTTTTCACTATGTCTCGCAAGGAGAAAACGTTCCTTCTCACTAAACATCTCCTATCGTGTTCTAGAAGTTGCACAGAGGGCTGCAGTGTGTTTTGCAACAAGAAAAAGAAAGTTGTCTAAGAAGCCTTCCTTTCAAGTATTAATGTGAAGGGAAAGGCAAGGGAGTGAGAAAGTACTGTTTTCTATCACTGTGCAAGCTGCTAACACAATCCCAGTGCTGTGTAGCAATTAGCTTGTCAGTGCACTGCAGTAAGTGTTTCTTGTTACCTACATCTAAGCAAAAAGATTTTCACTATGTCTCGCAAGGAGAAAACGTTCCCGCTTACTAAACATCTCCTATAGTGTTCTAGAAGTTGCACTGAGGGCTGCAGAGTGTTTTGCAACAAGTAAAAGAAAGTTGTCTAAGAAGCCTTTCTTTCAAGTATTAATGTGAAGGGAAAGGCAAGAGAGTGGGAAAGTACTGTTTTCTATCACTTTGCAAGCTGCTAACACAATCTCAGTGCTGTGTAGCCATTAGCTTGTCAGTGTACTGCAGTAAGTGTTTCTTGTTACCTACATCTAAGCAAAAAGCTTTTTCACTATGTCTCACAAGGAGAAAACGTTCCTGCTCATTAAAAATCTCCTGTCGTGTTCTAGGGATTGCACAGAGGGCTGCAGAGTTTTTTAGCAACAAGAAAAAGAAAGTTGTCTAAGACGCCTTCCTTTCAAGTATTAATGTGAAGGGAAAGGCAAGAGAGTGGGAAAGTACTGTTTTCTATCACTATGCAAGCTGCTAACACAATCTCAGTGCTGTGTAGCAATTAGCTTGTCAGTGTACTGCAGTAAGTGTTTCTTGTTACCTACATCTAAGCAAATAGCTTTTTCACTATGTCTCGCAAGGAGAAAACGTTCCTTCTCACTAAACATCTCCTATCGTGTTCTAGAAGTTGCACAGAGGGCTGTAGTGTGTTTTGCAACAAGAAAAAGAAAGTTGTCTAAGAAGCCTTCCTTTCAAGTATTAATGTGAAGGGAAAGGCAAGAGAGTGGGAAAGTACTGTTTTCTATCACTGTGCAAGCTGCTAACACAATCCCAGTGCTGTGTAGCAATTAGCTTGTCAGTGCACTGCAGTAAGTGTTTCTTGTTACCTACATCTAAGCAAAAAGATTTTCACTATGTCTCGCAAGGAGAAAACGTTCCCGCTTACTAAACATCTCCTATCGTGTTCTAGAAGTTGCACTGAGGGCTGCAGAGTGTTTTGCAACAAGTAAAAGAAAGTTGTCTAAGAAGCCTTTCTTTCAAGTATTAATGTGAAGGGAAAGGCAAGAGAGTGGGAAAGTACTGTTTTCTATCACTTTGCAAGCTGCTAACACTATCTCAGTGCTGTGTAGCCATTAGCTTGTCAGTGTACTGCAGTAAGTGTTTCTTGTTACCTACATCTAAGCAAAAAGCTTTTTCACTATGCCTCACAAGGAGAAAACGTTCCTGCTCATTAAAAATCTCCTGTCGTGTTCTAGGGATTGCACAGACGGCTGCAGAGTTTTTTAGCAACAAGAAAAAGAATGTTGTCTAAGACGCCTTCCTTTCAAGTATTAATGTGAAGGGAAAGGCAAGAGAGTGGGAAAGTACTGTTTTCTATCACTATGCAAGCTGCTAACACAATCTCAGTGCTGTGTAGCAATTAGCTTGTCAGTGTACTGCAGTAAGTGTTTCTTGTTACCTACATCTAAGCAAATAGCTTTTTCACTATGTCTCGCAAGGAGAAAACGTTCCTTCTCACTAAACATCTCCTATCGTGTTCTAGAAGTTGCACAGAGGGCTGCAGTGTGTTTTGCAACAAGAAAAAGAAAGTTGTCTAAGAAGCCTTCCTTTCAGGTATTAATGTGAAGGGAAAGGCAAGAGAGTGAGAAAGTACTGTTTTCTATCACTTTGCAAGCTGCTAACACAATCTCAGTGCTGTGTAGCAATTAGCTTGTAAGTGTACTGCAGTAAGTGTTTCTTGTTACCTACATCTAAGCAAATAGCTTTTACACTATGTCTCGCAAGGAGAAAACGTTCCTTCTCACTAAACATCTCCTATGGTGTTCTAGAAGTTGCACAGAGGGCTGCAGAGTGTTTTGCAACAAGAAAAAGAAAGTTGTCTAAGAAGACATTCTTTCAAGTATTAATGTGAAGGGAAAGGCAAGAGGGTAAGAAAGTACTGTTTTCAATCACTGTGCAAGCTGCTAACACAATCCCAGTGCTCTGTAGCAATTAGCATTTCAGTGCACTGCAGTAAGTGTTTCTTGTTACCTACATCTAAGCAAATAGCTTTTTCACTAAGTCTCGCAAGGAGAAAACGCTCCTGCTCTCTAAACAACTTCCATCCTGTTGTAGATGTTGCACAGAGGGCTGCAGAGTTTTTTGAAGCAAGAATAAGAAAGTTGTCTAAGATGCCTTCCTTTCAAGTATTAATGTGAAGGGAAAGGCAAGAGAGTGGGAAAGTACTGTTTTCTATCACTGTGCAAGCTGCTAACACAATCCGAGTGCTGTAAAGTAATTATCTTGTCAGTGCACTGCAGTAAGTGTTTCTTGTTACCTACATCTAAGCAAAAAGCTTTTTCACTATGTCTCACAAGGAGAAAACGTTCCTGCTCACTAAAAATCTCCTGTCGTGTTCTAGGGATTGCACAGACGGCTGCAGAGTTTTTTAGCAACAAGAAAAAGAAAGTTGTCTAAGACGCCTTCCTTTCAAGTATTAATGTGAAGGGAAAGGCAAGAGAGTGGGAAAGTACTGTTTTCTATCACTATGCAAGCTGCTAACACAATCTCAGTGCTGTGTAGCAATTAGCTTGTCAGTGTACTGCAGTAAGTGTTTCTTGTTACCTACATCTAAGCAAATAGCTTTTTCACTATGTCTCGCAAGGAGAAAACGTTCCTTCTCACTAAACATCTCCTATCGTGTTCTAGAAGTTGCACAGAGGGCTGCAGTGTGTTTTGCAACAAGAAAAAGAAAGTTGTCTAAGAAGCCTTCCTTTCAAGTATTAATGTGAAGGGAAAGGCAAGAGAGTGAGAAAGTACTGTTTTCTATCACTGTGCAGGCTGCTAACACAATCCCAGTGCTGTGTAGCAATTAGCTTTTCAGTGCACTGCAGTAAGTGTTTCTTGTCACCTACATCTAAGCAAAAAGCTTTTTCACTATGTCTCGCAAGGAGAAAACGTTCCCGCTTACTAAACATCTCCTATCGTGTTCTAGAAGTTGCACTGAGGGCTGCAGAGTGTTTTGCAACAAGAAAAAGAAAGTTGTCTAAGACGCCTTCCTTTCAAGTATTAATGTGAAGGGAAAGGCAAGAGAGTGGGAAAGTACTGTTTTCTATCACTTTGCAAGCTGCTAACACAATCTCAGTGCTGTGTAGCAATTAGCTTGTCAGTGTACTGAAGTAAGTGTTTCTTGTTACCTACATCTAAGCAAAAAGCTTTTTCACTATGTCTCGCAAGGAGAAAACGCTCCTGCTCTCTAAACAACTTCCATCCTGTTGTAGATGTTGCACAGAGGGCTGCAGAGTTTTTTGAAGCAAGAATAAGAAAGTTGTCTAAGATGCCTTCCTTTCAAGTATTAATGTGAAGGGAAAGGCAAGAGAATGGGAAAGTACTGTTTTCTATCACTTTGCAAGCTGCTAACACAATCTCAGTGCTGTGTAGCAATTAGCTTGTCAGTGTACTGAAGTAAGTGTTTCTTGTTACCTACATCTAAGCAAAAAGCTTTTTCACTATGTCTCGCAAGGAGAAAACGTTCCTTCTCACTAAACATCTCCTATCGTGTTCTTCAGGTTGCACAGAGGGCTGCAGTGTGTTTTGCAACAAGAAAAAGAAAGTTGTCTAAGAAGCCTTTCTTTCAAGTATTAATGTGAAGGGAAAGGCAAGAGAGTGGGAAAGTACTGTTTTCTACCGCTTTACAAACTGCTAACACAATCCGAGTGCTGTGTAGCAATTAGCTTGTCAGTGCACTGCAGTAAGTGTTTCTTGTTACCTCCATCTAAGCAAAAAGCTTTTTCACTATGTCTCGCAAGGAGAAAACGTTGCTGCTCACTAAACATCTCCTGTCGTGTTCTAGGGATTGCACAGAGGGCTGCAAAGTTTTTTAGCAACAAGAAAAAGAAAGTTGTCTAAGACGCCTTCCTTTCAAGTATTAATGTGAAGGGAAAGGCAAGAGAGTGGGAAAGTACTGTTTTCTATCACTTTGCAAGCTGCTTACACAATCCCAGTGCTGTGTAGCAATTAGCTTGTCAGTGCACTGCAGTAAGTTTTTCTTGTTACCTACATCTAAGCAAATAGCTTTTTCACTATGTCTTGCAAGGAGAAAACGTTCCTTCTCACTAAACATCTCCTATCGTGTTCTAGAAGTTGCACAGAGGGCTGCAGTGTGTTTTGCAACAAGAAAAAGAAAGTTGTCTAAGAAGCCTTCCTTTCAAGTATTAATGTGAAGGGAAAGGCAAGAGAGTGAGAAAGTACTGTTTTCTATCACTGTGCAAGCTGCTAACACAATCCCAGTGTTGTGTAGCAATTAGCTTGTCAGTGCACTTCAGTAAGTGTTTCTTGTTACCTACATCTAAGCAAATAGCTTTTTCACTATGTCTCGCAAGGAGAAAACCTTCCTGTTCACTAAACATCTTCTGTCGTGTTCTAGGGGTTGCACAGAGGACTGCAGAGTGTTTTGCAACAAGAAAAAGAAAGTTGTCTAAGACGCCTTCCTTTCAAGTATTATTGTGAATGGAAAGGTAAGAGAGTTGAAAGGTACTGTTTTCTATCACTTTGCAAGCTGGGCACACAATCCCAGTGTTGTGTAGCAATTAGCTTGTCAGTGCTCTGCAGTAAGTGCGTCTTGTAACCTACATCTAAGCAAATAGCTTCTTCGCAGTTTTTCGCAAGGAGAAACTGAGCCAGTTCAGAAAACATCTCCCATAGAGTTCTAGAGAATGCACGCAGGTGTGCAGAGTGTTTTGCAAAAAGCAAAAGAAACTTCTCTAAGACGCCTTGCATTAAAATAAAAATGTGAATAGAAAAGGAAGGAGAATGGAGAGGTACTGTTTTCAATCAGTTTGCAATCTGCTTACACAATCCCAGTGCCGTGTAGAAATTAGCTTGTCATTGCACTGCAGTAAGTGTTTCTTGTTACCTACATCTAAGCAAATAGCTTTTTCACTATGTCTCGCAAGGAGAAAACGCTCCTGCTCACTAAACAACTTCCATCGTCTTGTAGATGCGTCACAGAGGGCTGCAGTGTGTTTTGCAACAAGAAAAAGAAAGTTGTCTAAGACGCCTTCCTTTCAAGTATTAATGTGAAGGGAAAGGCAAGAGAGTGGGAAAGTACTGTTTTCTATCACTTTGCAAGCTGCTAACACAATCTCAGTGCTGTGTAGCAATTAGCTTGTCAGTGTACTGCAGTAAGTGTTTCTTGTTACCTACATCTAAGCAAATAGCTTTTTCACTATGTCTCGCAAGGAGAAAACGTTCCTGCTCACTAAACATCTCCTATCGTGTTCTAGAAGTTGCACTGAGGGCTGCAGAGTGTTTTGCAACAAGTAAAAGAAAGTTGTCCAAGACGCCTTCCTTTCAAGTATTAATGTGAAGGGAAAGGCAAGAGAGTGGGAAAGTACTGTTTTCAATCACTGTGCAAGCTGCTAACACAATCCCAGTGCTGTGTAGCAATTAGCATTTCAGTGCACTGCAGTAAGTGTTTCTTGTTACCTACATCTAAGCAAATAGCTTTTTCACTATGTCTCGCAAGGAGAAAACGCTCCTGCTCTCTAAACAACTTCCATCCTGTTGTAGATGCGTCACAGAGGGCTGCAGAGTTTTTTGAAGCAAGAAAAAGAAAGTTGTCTAAGATGCCTTCCTTTCAAGTATTAATGTGAAGGGAAAGGCAAGAGAAAGGGAAAGCACTGTTTTCTATCACTTTGCAAGCTGCTAACACAATCTCAGTGCTGTGTAGCAATTAGCTTGTCAGTGTACTGCAGTAAGTGTTTCTTGTTACCTACATCTAAGCAAATAGCTTTTTCACTATGTCTCGCAAGGAGAAAACGTTCCTTCTCACTAAACATCTCCTATCGTGTTCTAGAAGTTGCACAGAGGGCTGCAGTGTGTTTTGCAACAAGAAAAAGAAAGTGTTCTAAGAAGACTTCCTTTCAAGTATTAATGTGAAGGGAAAGGCAAGAGAGTGAGAAAGTACTGTTTTCTATCACTGTGCAAGCTGCTAACATAATCCCAGTGCTGTGTAGCAATTAGCTTTTCAGTGCACTGCAGTAAGTGTTTCTTGTTACCTACATCTAAGCAAATAGCTTTTTCACTATGTCTCGCAAGGAGAAAACGTTACTGCTCACTAAACAACTTCCATCGTGTTGTAGAAGTTGCACAGAGGGCTGCAGTGTGTTTTGCAACAAGAAAAAGAAAGTTGTCTAAGAAGCCTTCCTTTCAAGTATTAATGTGAAGGGAAAGGCAAGAGAGTGGGAAAGTACTGTTTTCTATCACTGTGCAAGCTGCTAACACAATCCCAGTGCTGTGTAGCAATTAGCTTGTCAGTGCACTGCAGTAAGTGTTTCTTGTTACCTACATCTAAGCATATAGCTTTTTCACTATGTCTCGCCAGGAGAAAAACTTCTTGCTCACTAAACATCTCCTATCGTGTTGTAGAAGTTGCACTGAGGGCTGCAGAGTGTTTTGTAACAAGAAAAAGAAAGATGTCCAAGACGCCTTTCTTTCAAGTATTAATGTGAAAGGAAAGGCAAGAGAGTGGAAAAGTACTGTTTTCTACCGCTTTGCAAGCTGCTGACACAATCCGAGTGCTGTGTAGCAATTAGCTTGTCAGTGCACTGCAGTACGTGTTTCTTGTTACCTACATCTAAGCAAATAGCTTTTTCGCTATGTCTCGCAAGGAGAGAACGTTGCTGCTCACTAAACATCTAATATCGTGTTCTAGAAGGTGCACTGAGGGCTGCAGAGTGTTTTGTAACAAGAAAAAGAAAGTTGTCTAAGAAGCCGTGCTTTCAAGTATTAATGTGAAGGGAAAGGCAAGAGAGCGGGAAAGTACTGTTTTCTATCACTGTGCAAGCTGCTAACACAATCCCAGTGCTGTGTAGCAATTAGCTTATCAGTGTACTGCAGTAAGTGTTTCTTGTTACCTACATCCTAAGCAAATAGCTTTTTCACTATGTCTGGCAAGGAGAAAACGTTCCTTTTCACTAAACATCTCCTATCGTGTTCTAGGGATTGCACAGAGGGCTGCAGAGTTTTTTTGCAACAAGAAACAGAAAGTTGTCTAAGACGCCTTCATTTCAAGTATGAATGTGAAGGGAAAGGCAAGAGAGTGGGAAAGTACTGTTTTCTATCACTATGCAAGCTGCTAATACAATCTCAGTGCTGTGTAGCAATTAGCTTGTCAGTGTACTGCAGTAAGTGTTTCTTGTTACCTACATCTAAGCAAATAGCTTTTTCACTATGACTCGCAAGGTGAAAACGCTCCTGCTCACTAAACAACTTCCATCGTGTTGTAGATGTTGCACAGAGGGCTGCAGAGTTTTTTGAAGGAAGAAAAATAAAGTTGTCTAAGACGCCTTCCTTTCAAGTATTAATGTGAAGGGAAAGGCAAGAGAGTGGGAAAGTACTGTTTTCTATCACTTTGCAAGCTGCTAACACAATCCCAGAGCTGTGTAGCAATTAGCTTGTCAGTGCACTGCAGTAAGTGTTTCTTGTTACCTACATCTAAGCAAAAAGCTTTTTCACTATGTCTCGCAAGGAGAAAACGTTCCCGCTTACTAAACATCTCCTATCGTGTTCTAGAAGTTGCACTGAGGGCTGCACAGTGTTTTGCAACAAGAAAAAGAAAGTTGTCTAAGAAGCCTTTCTTTCAAGTACTAATGTGAAGGGAAAGGCAAGAGAGTGAGAAAGTACTGTTTTCTATCACTTTGCAAGCTGCTAACACTATCTCAGTGCTGTGTAGCAATTAGCTTGTCAGTGCACTGCAGTAAGTTTTTCTTGTTACCTACATCTAAGCAAATAGCTTTTTCACTATGTCTCGCAAGGAGAAAACCTTCTTGCTCACTAAACATCTCCTATAGTGTTCTAGAAGTTGCACTGAGGGCTGCAGTGTGTTTTGCAACAAGAAAAAGAAAGTTGTCTAAGACGCCTTCCTTTCAAGTATTAATGTGAAGGGAAAGGCAAGAGAGTGGGAAAGTACTGTTTCCTATCACTATGCAAGCTGCTAACACAATCTCAGTGCGGTGTAGCAATTAGCTTGTCAGTGTACTGCAGTAAGTATTTCTTGTTACCTACATCTAAGCAAATAGCTTTTTCACTATGTCTCGCAAGGAGAAAACGTTCCTTCTCACTAAACATCTCCTATCGTGTTCTAGAAGTTGCACAGAGGGCTGCAGTGTGTTTTGCAACAAGAAAAAGAAAGTTGTCTAAGAAGCCTTCCTTTCAAGTATTAATGTGAAGGGAAAGGCAAGAGAGTGAGAAAGTACTGTTTTCTATCACTGTGCAAGCTGCTAACACAATCCCAGTGCTGTGTAGCAATTAGCTTGTCAGTGCACTGCAGTAAGTGTTTCTTGTTACCTACATCTAAGCAAAAAGATTTTCACTATGTCTCGCAAGGAGAAAACGTTCCCGCTTACTAAACATCTCCTATAGTGTTCTAGAAGTTGCACTGAGGGCTGCAGAGTGTTTTGCAACAAGTAAAAGAAAGTTGTCTAAGAAGCCTTTCTTTCAAGTATTAATGTGAAGGGAAAGGCAAGAGAGTGGGAAAGTACTGTTTTCTATCACTTTGCAAGCTGCTAACACAATCTCAGTGCTGTGTAGCCATTAGCTTGTCAGTGTACTGCAGTAAGTGTTTCTTGTTACCTACATCTAAGCAAAAAGCTTTTTCACTATGTCTCACAAGGAGAAAACATTCCTGCTCATTAAAAATCTCCTGTCGTGTTCTAGGGATTGCACAGACGGCTGCAGAGTTTTTTAGCAACAAGAAAAAGAAAGTTGTCTAAGACGCCTTCCTTTCAAGTATTAATGTGAAGGGAAAGGCAAGAGAGTGGGAAAGTACTGTTTTCTATCACTATGCAAGCTGCTAACACAATCTAAGTGCTGTGTAGCAATTAGCTTGTCAGTGTACTGCAGTAAGTGTTTCTTGTTACCTACATCTAAGCAAATAGCTTTTTCACTATGTCTCGCAAGGAGAAAACGTTCCTTCTCACTAAACATCTCCTATCGTGTTCTAGAAGTTGCACAGAGGGCTGCAGTGTGTTTTGCAACAAGAAAAAGAAAGTTGTCTAAGAAGCCTTCCTTTCAAGTATTAATGTGAAGGGAAAGGCAAGAGAGTGAGAAAGTACTGTTTTCTATCACTTTGCAAGCTGCTAACACAATCTCAGTGCTGTGTAGCAATTAGCTTGTAAGTGTACTGCAGTAAGTGTTTCTTGTTACCTACATCTAAGCAAATAGCTTTTACACTATGTCTCGCAAGGAGAAAAAGTTCCTTCTCACTAAACATCTCCTATGGTGTTCTAGAAGTTGCACAGAGGGCTGCAGTGTGTTTTGCAACAAGAAAAAGAAAGTTGTCTAAGAAGACATTCTTTCAAGTATTAATGTGAAGGGAAAGGCAAGAGAGTCAGAAAGTACTGTTTTCAATCACTGTGCAAGCTGCTAACACAATCCCAGTGCTCTGTAGCAATTAGCATTTCAGTGCACTGCAGTAAGTGTTTCTTGTTACCTACATCTAAGCAAATAGCTTTTTCACTATGTCTCGCAAGGAGAAAACGCTCCTGCTCCCTAAACAACTTCCATCGTGTTGTAGAAGTTGCACAGAGGGCTGCAGTGTGTTTTGCAACAAGAAAAAGAAAGCTGTCTAAGAAGCCTTCCTTTCAAGTATTAATGTGAAGGGAAAGGCAAGAGAGTGGGAAAGTACTGTTTTCTATCACTTTGCAAGCTGCTTACACAATCCCAGTGCTGTGTAGCAATTAGCTTGTCAGTGCACTGCAGAAAGTTTTTCTTGTTACCTACATCTAAGCAAATAGCTTTTTCACTATGTCTCGCAAGGAGAAAACATTGCTGCTCACTAAACATCTCCTATCGCGTTCTAGAAGTTGCACTGAGGGCTGCAGTGTGTTTTGCAACAAGAAAAAGAAAGTTGTCTAAGAAGCCTTCCTTTCAAGTATTAATGTGAAGGGAAAGGCAAGAGAGTGGGAAAGTACTGTTTTCTATCACTGTGCAAGCTGCTAACACAATCCCAGTGCTGTGTAGCAATTAGCTTGTCAGTGCACTGCAGTAAGTGTTTCTTGTTACCTACATCTAAGCATATACCTTTTTCATTATGTCTCGCCAGGAGAAAAACTTCTTGCTCACTAAACATCTCCTATCGTGTTGTAGAAGTTGCACTGAGGGCTGCCGAGTGTTTTGTAACAAGAAAAAGAAAGATGTCCAAGACGCCTTTCTTTCAAGTATTAATGTGAAAGGAAAGGCAAGAGAGTGGAAAAGTACTGTTTTCTACCGCTTTGCAAGCTGCTGACACAATCCGAGTGCTGTGTAGCAATTAGCTTGTCAGTGCACTGCAGTAAGTGTTTCTTGTTACCTACATCTCAGCAAATAGCTTTTTCACTATGTCTCGCAAGGAGAAAACGTTGCTGCTCACTAAACATCTAATATCGTGTTCTAGAAGGTGCACTGAGGGCTGCAGAGTGTTTTGTAACAAGAAAAAGAAAGTTGTCTAAGAAGCCGTGCTTTCAAGTATTAATGTGAAGGGAAAGGCAAGAGAGTGGGAAAGTACTGTTTTCTATCACTGTGCAAGCTGCTAACACAATCCCAGTGCTGTGTAGCAATTAGCTTATCAGTGTACTGCAGTAAGTGTTTCTTGTTACCTACATCCTAAGCAAATAGCTTTTTCACTATGTCTGGCAAGGAGAAAACGTTCCTTTTCACTAAACATCTCCTATCGTGTTCTAGGGATTGCACAGAGGGCTGCAGATTTTTTTTGCAACAAGAAACAGAAAGTTGTCTAAAACGCCTTCCTTTCAAGTATTAATGTGAAGGGAAAGGCAAGAGAGTGGGAAAGTACTGTTTTCTATCACTATGCAAGCTGCTAATACAATCTCAGTGCTGTGTAGCAATTAGCTTGTCAGTGTACTGCAGTAAGTGTTTCTTGTTACCTACATCTAAGCAAATAGCTTTCTCACTATGACTCGCAAGGTGAAAACGCTCCTGCTCACTAAACAACTTCCATCGTGTTGTAGATGTTGCACAGAGGGCTGCAGAGTTTTTTGAAGGAAGAAAAATAAAGTTGTCTAAGACGCCTTCCTTTCAAGTATTAATGTGAAGGGAAAGGCAAGAGAGTGGGAAAGTACTGTTTTCTATCACTTTGCAAGCTGCTAACACAATCCCAGAGCTGTGTAGCAATTAGCTTGTCAGTGCACTGCAGTAAGTGTTTCTTGTTACCTACATCTAAGCAAAAAGCTTTTTCACTATGTCTCGCAAGGAGAAAACGTTCCCGCTTACTAAACATCTCCTATCGTGTTCTAGAAGTTGCACTGAGGGCTGCACAGTGTTTTGCAACAAGAAAAAGAAAGTTGTCTAAGAAGCCTTTCTTTCAAGTACTAATGTGAAGGGAAAGGCAAGAGAGTGAGAAAGTACTGTTTTCTATCACTTTGCAAGCTGCTAACACTATCTCAGTGCTGTGTAGCAATTAGCTTGTCAGTGCACTGCAGTAAGATTTTCTTGTTACCTACATCTAAGCAAATAGCTTTTTCACTATGTCTCGCAAGGAGAAAACCTTCTTGCTCACTAAACATCTCCTATAGTGTTCTAGAAGTTGCACTGAGGGCTGCAGTGTGTTTTGCAACAAGAAAAAGAAAGTTGTCTAAGACGCCTTCCTTTCAAGTATTAATGTGAAGGGAAAGGCAAGAGAGTGGGAAAGTACTGTTTCCTATCACTATGCAAGCTGCTAACACAATCTCAGTGCGGTGTAGCAATTAGCTTGTCAGTGTACTGCAGTAAGTGTTTCTTGTTACCTACATCTAAGCAAATAGCTTTTTCACTATGTCTCGCAAGGTGAAAACGTTCCTTCTCACTAAACATCTCCTATCGTGTTGTAGAAGTTGCTCAGAGGGCTGCAGTGTGTTTTGCAACAAGAAAAAGAAAGTTGTCTAAGAAGCCTTCCTTTCAAGTATTAATGTGAAGGGAAAGGCAAGAGAGTGGGAAAGTACTGTTTTCTATCACTGTGCAAGCTGCTAACACCATCCCAGTGCTGTGTAGCAATTAGCTTGTCAGTGTACTGCAGTAAGTGTTTCTTGTTACCTACATCTAAGCAAAAAGCTTTTTCACTATGTCTCGCAAGGAGAAAACGTTCCCGCTTACTAAACATCTCCTATCGTGTTCTAGAAGTTGCACTGAGGGCTGCAGAGTGTTTTGCAACAAGTAAAAGAAAGTTGTCCAAGACGCCTTCCTTTCAAGTATTAATGAGAAGGGAAAAGCAAGAGAGTGGGAAAGTACTGTTTTCTATCACTTTGCAAGCTGCTAACACAATCCCAGTGCTGTGTAGCAATTCGCTTTTCAGTGCACTGCAGTACGTGTTTCTTGTTACCTACATCTAAGCAAATAGCTTTTTCGCTATGTCTCGCAAGGAGAGAACGTTGCTGCTCTCTAAACAACTTCCATCGTGTTGTAGATGTTGCACAGAGGGCTGCAGCGTGTTTTGCAACAAGAAAAAGAAAGTTGTCTAAGAAGCCTTTCTTTCAAGTATTAATGTGAAGGGAAAGGCAAGAAAGTGGGAAAGTACTGTTTTCTATCACTTTGCAAGCTGCTAACACAATCCCAGAGCTGTGTAGCAATTAGCTTTTCAGTGCACTGCAGTAAGTGTTTCTTGTTACCTACATCTAAGCAAATAGCTTTTTCACTATGTCTGGCAAGGAGAAAACGTTCCTTTTCACTAAACATCTCCTATCGTGTTCTAGGGATTGCACAGAGGGCTGCAGAGTTTTTTTGCAACAAGAAACAGAAAGTTGTCTAAGACGCCTTCCTTTCAAGTATTAATGTGAAGGGAAAGGCAAGAGAGTGGGAAAGTACTGTTTTCTATCACTATGCAAGCTGCTAATACAATCTCAGTGCTGTGTAGCAATTAGCTTGTCAGTGTACTGCAGTAAGTGTTTCTTGTTACCTACATCTAAGCAAATAGCTTTTTCACTATGACTCGCAAGGTGAAAACGCTCCTGCTCACTAAACAACTTCCATCGTGTTGTAGATGTTGCACAGAGGGCTGCAGAGTTTTTTGAAGGAAGAAAAAGAAAGTTGTCTAAGACGCCTTCCTTTCAAGTATTAATGTGAAGGGAAAGGCAAGAGAGTCAGAAAGTACTGCTTTCTATCACTGTGCAAGCTGCTAACACAATCCCAGTGCTGTGTAGCAATTAGCTTTTCAGTGCACTGCAGTAAGTGTTTCTTGTTACCTACATCTAAGTAAAAAGCTTTTTCAGTATGTCTCGCAAGGAGAAAACGTTCCCGCTTACTAAACATCTCCTATCGTGTTCTAGAAGTTGCACTGAGGGCTGCAGAGTGTTTTGCAACAAGTAAAAGAAAGTTGTCCAAGACGCCTTCCTTTCAAGTATTAATGTGAAGGGAAAGGCAAGAGAGTGGGAAAGTACTGTTTACAATCACTTTGCAAGCTGCTAACACAATCTCAGTGCTGTGTAGCAATTAGCTTGTAAGTGTACTGCAGTAAGTGTTTCTTGTTACCTACATCTAAGCAAATAGCTTTTACACTATGTCTCGCAAGGAGAAAACGTTCCTTCTCACTAAACATCTCTTATCGTGTTCTAGCAGTTGCACAGAGGACTGGAGTGTGTTGAGCAACAAGAAAAAGAAACTTGTCTAAGAAGACATTCTTTCAAGTATTAATGTGAAGGGAACGGCAAGAGGGTGAGAAAGTACTGTTTTCAATCACTGTGCAAGCTGCTCACACAATCCCAGTGCTCTGTAGCAATTAGCATTTCAGTGCACTGCAGTAAGTGTTTCTTGTTACCTACATCTAAGCAAATAGCTTTTTCACTATGTCTCGCAAGGAGAAAACGCTCCTGCTCTCTAAACAACTTCCATCCTGTTGTAGATGTTGCACAGAGGGCTGCAGAGTTTTTTGTAGCAAGAATAAGAAAGTTGTCTAAGATGCCTTCCTTTCAAGTATTAATGTGAAGGGAAAGGCAAGAGAGTGAGAAAGTACTGTTTTCTATCACTGTGCAAGCTGCTAACACAATCCCAGTGCTGTGTAGCAATTAGCTTTTCAGTGCACTGCAGTAAATGTTTCTTGTTACCTACATCTAAGGAAATAGCTTTTTCACTATGTCTCGCAAGGAGAAAACGCTCCTGCTCCCTAAACAACTTCCATCGTGTTGTAGATGCGTCACAGAGGGCTGCAGAGTTTTTTGAAGCAAGAAAAAGAAAGTTGTCTAAGAAGCCTTCCTTTCAAGTATTAATGTGTAGGGAAAGGCACGAAAGTGGGAAAGTACTGTTTTCTATCACTTTGCAAGCTGCTAACACAATCTCAGTGCTGTGTAGCAATTAGCTTGTCAGTGTACTGCAGTAATTGTTTCTTGTTACCTACATCTAAGCAAATAGCTTTTTCATTATGTCTCGCAAGGAGAAAACGTTCCTGCTCACTAAACATCTCCTGTCGTGTTGTAGAAGTTGCACAGAGGGCTGCAGTGTGTTTTGCAACAAGAAAAAGAAAGTTGTCTAAGAAGCCTTCCTTTCAAGTATTAATGTGAAGGGAAAGGCAAGAGAGTGAGAAAGTACTGTTTTCTATCACTGTGCAAGCTTGAAACACAATCCCAGTGCTGTGTAGCAATTAGCTTTTCATTGCACTGCAGTAAGTGTTTCTTGTCACCTACATCTAAGCAAATAGCTTTTTCACTATGTCTCGCAAGGAGAAAACGTTGCTGCTCACTAAACAACTTCCATCGTGTTGTAGAAGTTGCACAGAGGGCTGCAGTGTGTTTTGCAACAAGAAAAAGAAAGTTGTCTAAGAAGCCTTTCTTTCAAGTATTAATGTGAAGGGAAAGGCAAGAGAGTGGGAAAGTACTGTTTTCTATCACTTTGCAAGCTGCTTACACAATCCCAGTGCTGTGTAGCAATTAGCTTGTCAGTGCACTGCAGTAAGTTTTTCTTGTTACCTACATCTAAGCAAATAGCTTTTTCACTATGTCTCGCAAGGAGAAAACATTGCTGCTCACTAAACATCTCCTATCGTGTTGTAGAAGATGCACAGAGGGCTGCAGTGTGTTTTGCAACAAGAAAAAGAAAGTTGTCTAAGAAGCCTTTCTTTCAAGTATTAATGTGAAGGGAAAGGCAAGAGAGTGGGAAAGTACTGTTTTCTACCGCTTTACAAACTGCTAACACAATCCGAGTGCTGTGTAGAAATTAGCTTGTCAGTGCACTGCAGTAATTGTTTCTTGTTACCTACATCTAAGCAAAAAGCTTTTTCACTATGTCTCGCAAGGAGAAAACGTTGCTGCTCACTAAACATCTCCTGTCGTGTTCTAGGGATTGCACAGAGGGCTGCAAAGTTTTTTAGCAACAAGAAAAAGAAAGTTGTCTAAGACGCCTTCCTTTCAAGTATTAATGTGAAGGGAAAGGCAAGAGAGTGGGAAAGTACTGTTTTCTATCACCTTCCAAGCTGCTAACACAATCTCAGTGCTGTGTAGCAATTAGCTTGTCAGTGTACTGCAGTAAGTGTTTCTTGTTACCTACATCTAAGCAAATAGCTTTTTCACTATGTCTCGCAAGGAGAAAACGTTCCTTCTCACTAAACATCTCCTATCGTGTTCTAGAAGTTGCACTGAGGGCTGCAGTGTGTTTTGCAACAAGTAAAAGAAAGTTGTCTAAGAAGCCTTCCTTTCAAGTATTAATGTGAAGGGAAAGGCAAGAGAGTGAGAAAGTACTGTTTTCTATCACTGTGCAAGCTGCTAACACAATCCCAGTGTTGTGTAGCAATTAGCTTGTCAGTGCACTTCAGTAAGTGTTTCTTGTTACCTACATCTAAGCAAATAGCTTTTTCACTATGTCTCGCAAGGAGAAAACCTTCCTGTTCACTAAACATCTTCTTTCGTGTTCTAGGGGTTGCACAGAGGACTGCAGAGTGTTTTGCAACAAGAAAAAGAAAGTTGTCTAAGACGCCTTCCTTTCAAGTATTATTGTGAATGGAAATGTAAGAGAGTTGAAAGGTACTGTTTTCTATCACTTTGCAAGCTGGGCACACAATCCCAGTGTTGTGTAGCAATTAGCTTGTCAGTGCTCTGCAGTAAGTGCGTCTTGTAACCTACATCTAAGCAAATAGCTTCTTCGCAGTTTTTCGCAAGGAGAAACTGAGCCAGTTCAGAAAACATCTCCCATAGAGTTCTAGAGAATGCACGCAGGTGTGCAGAGTGTTTTACAAAAAGCAAGAGAAACTTGTCTAAGACGCCTTGCATTAAAATAAAAATGTGAATAGAAAAGGAAGGAGAATGGAGAGGTACTGTTTTCAATCAGTTTGCAATCTGCTTACACAATCCCAGTGCCGTGTAGAAATTAGCTTGTCAGTGCACTGCAGTAAGTGTTTCTTGTTACCTACATCTAAGCAAATAGCTTTTTCACTATGTCTCGCAAGGAGAAAACGCTCCTGCTCACTAAACAACTTCCATCGTCTTGTAGATGCGTCACAGAGGGCTGCAGAGTCTTTTGAAGCAAGAAAAAGAAAGTTGTCTAAGACGCCTTCCTTTAAAGTATTAATGTGAAGGGAAAGGCAAGAGAGTGGGAAAGTACTGTTTTCTATCACTTTGCAAGCTGCTAACACAATCTCAGTGCTGTGTAGCAATTAGCTTGTCAGTGTACTGCAGTAAGTGTTTCTTGTTACCTACATCTAAGCAAATAGCTTTTTCAGTATGTCTCGCAAGGAGAAAACGTTCCCGCTTACTAAACATCTCCTATCGTGTTCTAGAAGTTGCACTGAGGGCTGCAGAGTGTTTTGCAACAAGTAAAAGAAAATTGTCCAAGACGCCTTCCTTTCAAGTATTAATGTGAAGGGAAAGGCAAGAGAGTGGGAAAGTACTGTTTTCAATCACTGTGCAAGCTGCTAACACAATCCCAGTGCTGTGTAGCAATTAGCATTTCAGTGCACTGCAGTAAGTGTTTCTTGTTACCTACATCTAAGCAAAAAGATTTTCACTATGTCTCGCAAGGAGAAAACGTTCCCGCTTACTAAACATCTCCTATCGTGTTCTAGAAGTTGCACTGAGGGCTGCAGAGTGTTTTGCAACAAGTAAAAGAAAGTTGTCTAAGAAGCCTTTCTTTCAAGTATTAATGTGAAGGGAAATGCAAGAGAGTGGGAAAGTACTGTTTTCTATCACTTTGCAAGCTGCTAACACAATCTCAGTGCTGTGTAGCAATTAGCTTGTCAGTGTACTGCAGTAAGTGTTTCTTGTTACCTACATCTAAGCAAATAGCTTTTTCACTATGTCTCGCAAGGAGAAAACGTTACTGCTCACTAAACATCTCCTATCGTGTTGTAGAAGTTGCTCAGAGGGCTGCAGTGTGTTTTGCAACAAGTAAAAGAAAGTTGTCTAAGAAGCCTTCCTTTCAAGTATTAATGTGAAGGGAAAGGCAAGAGAGTGGGAAAGTACTGTTTTCTATCACTGTGCAAGCTGCTAACACCATCCAAGTGCTGTGTAGCAATTAGCTTGTCAGTGGACTGCAGTAAGTGTTTCTTGTTACCTACATCTAAGCAAAAAGCTTTTTCACTATGTCTCGCAAGGAGAAAACGTTCCCGCTTACTAAACATCTCCTATCGTGTTCTAGAAGTTGCACTGAGGGCTGCAGAGTGTTTTGAAACAAGTAAAAGAAAGTTGTCCAAGACGCCTTCCTTTCAAGTATTAATGTGAAGGGAAAAGCAAGAGAGTGGGAAAGTACTGTTTTCTATCACTTTGCAAGCTGCTAACACAATCTCAGTGCTGTGTAGCAATTAGCTTGTCAGTGTACTGCAGTAAGTGTTTCTTGTTACCTACATCTAAGCAAAAAGCTTTTTCACTATGTCTCGCAAGGAGAAAACATTGCTGCTCACTAAACATCTCCTATCGTGTTGTAGAAGATGCACAGAGGGCTGCAGTGTGTTTTGCAACAAGAAAAAGAAAGTTGTCTAAGAAGCCTTTCTTTCAAGTATTAATGTGAAGGGAAAGGCAAGAGAGTGGGAAAGTACTGTTTTCTACCGCTTTACAAACTGCTAACACAATCCGAGTGCTGTGTAGAAATTAGCTTGTCAGTGCACTGCAGTAATTGTTTCTTGTTACCTACATCTAAGCAAAAAGCTTTTTCACTATGTCTCGCAAGGAGAAAACGTTGCTGCTCACTAAACATCTCCTGTCGTGTTCTAGGGATTGCACAGAGGGCTGCAAAGTTTTTTAGCAACAAGAAAAAGAAAGTTGTCTAAGACGCCTTCCTTTCAAGTATTAATGTGAAGGGAAAGGCAAGAGAGTGGGAAAGTACTGTTTTCTATCACTTTGCAAGCTGCTAACACAATCTCAGTGCTGTGTAGCAATTAGCTTGTCAGTGTACTGCAGTAAGTGTTTCTTGTTACCTACATCTAAGCAAAAAGATTTTCACTATGTCTCGCAAGGAGAAAACGTTCCTTCTCACTAAACATCTCCTATCGTGTTCTAGAACTTGCACAGAGGACTGCAGTGTGTTTTGCACCAAGAAAAAGAAAGTTGTCTAAGAAGACTTCCTTTCAAGTATTAATGTGAAGGGAAAGGCAAGAGAGTGAGAAAGTACTGTTTTCAATGACTGTGCAAGCTGCTAACACAATCCCAGTGCTGTGTAGCAATTAGCATTTCAGTGCACTGCAGTAAGTGTTTCTTGTTACCTACATCTAAGCAAATAGCTTTTTCACTATGTCTCGCAAGGAGAAAACGCTCCTGCTCTCTAAACAACTTCCATCCTGTTGTAGATGCGTCACAGAGGGCTGCAGAGTTTTTTGAAGCAAGAATAAGAAAGTTTTCTAAGATGTCTTCCTTTCAAGTATTAATGTGAAGGGAAAGGCAAGAGAATGGGAAAGCACTGTTTTCTATCACTTTGCAAGCTGCTAACACAATCTCAGTGCTGTGTAGCAATTAGCTTGTCAGTGCACTGCAGTAAGTGTTTCTTGTTACCTACATCTAAGCAAATAGCTTTTTCACTATGTCTCGCAAGGAGAAAACGTTCCTTCTCACTAAACATCTCCTATCGTGTTCTAGAAGTTGCACAGAGGGCTGCAGTGTGTTTTGCAACAAGAAAAAGAAAGTTGTCTAAGAAGCCTTCCTTTCAAGTATTAATGTGAAGGGAAAGGCAAGAGAGTGGGAAAGTACTGTTTTCTATCACTGTGCAAGCTGCTAACACAATCCCAGTGCTGTGTAGCAATTAGCTTGTCAGTGTACTGCAGTAAGTGTTTCTTGTTACCTACATCTAAGCAAATAGCTTTTTCACTATGTCTCGCAAGGAGAAAACATTGCTGCTCACTAAACATCTCCTATCGTGTTGTAGAAGTTGCACAGAGGGCTGCAGTGTTTTTTGCAACAAGAAAAAGAAAGTTGTCTAAGAAGCCTTCCTTTCAAGTATTAATGTGAAGGGAAAGGCAAGAGAGTGAGAAAGTACTGTTTTCTATCACTGTGCAAGCTGCTAACACAATCCCAGTGCTGTGTAGCAATTAGCTTCTCAGTGCACGGCAGTAAGTGTTTCTTGTTACCTACATCTAAGCAAATAGCTTTTTCGCTATGTCTCGCAAGGAGAAAACGTTGCTGCTCACTAAACAACTTCCATCGTGTTGTAGATGTTGCACAGAGGGCTGCAGTGTGTTTTGCAACAAGAAAAAGAAAGTTGTCTACGAAGCCTTTCTTTCAAGTATTAATGTGAAGGGAAAGGCAAGAGACTGGGAAAGTACTGTTTTCTATCACTGTGCAAGCTGCTAACACAATCCGAGTGCTGTATAGTAATTATCTTGTCAGTGCACTGCAGTAAGTGTTTCTTGTTACCTACATCTAAGCAAAAAGCTTTTTCACTATGTCTCGCAAGGAAAAAACGTTCCTGCTCACTAAACATCTCCTGTCGTGTTCTAGGGATTGCACAGAGGGCTGCAGAGTTTTTTAGCAACAAGAAAAAGAAAGTTGTCTAAGACGCCTTCCTTTCAAGTATTAATGTGAAGGGAAAGGCAAGAGAGTGGGAAAGTACTGTTTTCTATCACTATGCAAGCTGCTAACACAATCTCAGTTCTGTGTAGCAATTAGCTTGTCAGTGTACTGCAGTAAGTGTTTCTTGTTACCTACATCTAAGCAAATAGCTTTTTCACTATGTCTCGCAAGGAGAAAACGTTCCTTCTCACTAAACAACTCCTATCGTGTTCTAGAAGTTGCACAGAGGGCTGCAGTGTGTTTTGCAACAAGAAAAAGAAAGTTGTCTAAGAAGCCTTCCTTTCAAGTATTAATGTGAAGGGAAAGGCAAGAGAGTCAGAAAGTACTGCTTTCTATCACTGTGCAAGCTGCTAACACAATCCCAGTGCTGTGTAGCAATTAGCTTCTCAGTGCACTGCAGTAAGTGTTTCTTGTTACCTACATCTAAGTAAAAAGCTTTTTCAGTATGTCTCGCAAGGAGAAAACGTTCCCGCTTACTAAACATCTCCTTTCGTGTTCTAGAACTTGCACTGAGGGCTGCAGAGTGTTTTGCAACAAGTAAAAGAAAGTTGTCCAAGACGCCTTCCTTTCAAGTATTAATGTGAAGGGAAAGGCAAGAGAGTGGGAAAGTACTGTTTACAATCACTGTGCAAGCTGCTAACACAATCCCAGTGCTGTGTAGCAATTAGCATTTCAGTGCACTGCAGTAAGTGTTTCTTGTTACCTACATCTAAGCAAATAGCTTTTTCACTATGTCTCGCAAGGAGAAAACGCTCCTGCTCTCTAAACAACTTCCATCCTGTTGTAGATTCGTCACAGAGGGCTGCAGAGTTTTTTGAAGCAAGAATAAGAAAGTTGTCTAAGATGCCTTCCTTTCAAGTATTAATGAGAAGGGAAAGGCAAGAGAGTGGGAAAGTACTGTTTTCTATCACTATGCAAGCTGCTAATACAATCTCAGTGCTGTGTAGCAATTAGCTTGTCAGTGTACTGCAGTAAGTGTTTCTTGTTACCTACATCTAAGCAAATAGCTTTCTCACTATGACTCGCAAGGTGAAAACGCTCCTGCTCACTAAACAACTTCCATCGTGTTGTAGATGTTGCACAGAGGGCTGCAGAGTTTTTTGAAGGAAGAAAAATAAAGTTGTCTAAGACGCCTTCCTTTCAAGTATTAATGTGAAGGGAAAGGCAAGAGAGTGGGAAAGTACTGTTTTCTATCACTTTGCAAGCTGCTAACACAGTCCCAGAGCTGTGTAGCAATTAGCTTGTCAGTGCCCTGCAGTAAGTGTTTCTTGTTACCTACATCTAAGCAAAAAGCTTTTTCACTATGTCTCGCAAGGAGAAAACGTTCCCGCTTACTAAACATCTCCTATCGTGTTCTAGAAGTTGCACTGAGGGCTGCACAGTGTTTTGCAACAAGAAAAAGAAAGTTGTCTAAGAAGCCTTTCTTTCAAGTACTAATGTGAAGGGAAAGGCAAGAGAGTGAGAAAGTACTGTTTTCTATCACTTTGCAAGCTGCTAACACTATCTCAGTGCTGTGTAGCAATTAGCTTGTCAGTGCACTGCAGTAAGTTTTTCTTGTTACCTACATCTAAGCAAATAGCTTTTTCACTATGTCTCGCAAGGAGAAAACCTTCTTGCTCACTAAACATCTCCTATAGTGTTCTAGAAGTTGCACTGAGGGCTGCAGTGTGTTTTGCAACAAGAAAAAGAAAGTTGTCTAAGACGCCTTCCTTTCAAGTATTAATGTGAAGGGAAAGGCAAGAGAGTGGGAAAGTACTGTTTCCTATCACTATGCAAGCTGCTAACACAATCTCAGTGCGGTGTAGCAATTAGCTTGTCAGTGTACTGCAGTAAGTGTTTCTTGTTACCTACATCTAAGCAAATAGCTTTTTCACTATGTCTCGCAAGGTGAAAACGTTCCTTCTCACTAAACATCTCCTATCGTGTTGTAGAAGTTGCTCAGAGGGCTGCAGTGTGTTTTGCAACAAGAAAAAGAAAGTTGTCTAAGAAGCCTTCCTTTCAAGTATTAATGTGAAGGGAAAGGCAAGAGAGTGGGAAAGTACTGTTTTCTATCACTGTGCAAGCTGCTAACACCATCCCAGTGCTGTGTAGCAATTAGCTTGTCAGTGTACTGCAGTAAGTGTTTCTTGTTACCTACATCTAAGCAAAAAGCTTTTTCACTATGTCTCGCAAGGAGAAAACGTTCCCGCTTACTAAACATCTCCTATCGTGTTCTAGAAGTTGCACTGAGGGCTGCAGAGTGTTTTGCAACAAGTAAAAGAAAGTTGTCCAAGACGCCTTCCTTTCAAGTATTAATGAGAAGGGAAAAGCAAGAGAGTGGGAAAGTACTGTTTTCTATCACTTTGCAAGCTGCTAACACAATCCCAGTGCTGTGTAGCAATTCGCTTTTCAGTGCACTGCAGTACGTGTTTCTTGTTACCTACATCTAAGCAAATAGCTTTTTCGCTATGTCTCGCAAGGAGAGAACGTTGCTGCTCTCTAAACAACTTCCATCGTGTTGTAGATGTTGCACAGAGGGCTGCAGTGTGTTTTGCAACAAGAAAAAGAAAGTTGTCTAAGAAGCCTTTCTTTCAAGTATTAATGTGAAGGGAAAGGCAAGAAAGAGGGAAAGTACTGTTTTCTATCACTTTGCAAGCTGCTAACACAATCCCAGAGCTGTGTAGCAATTAGCTTTTCAGTGCACTGCAGTAAGTGTTTCTTGTTACCTACATCTAAGCAAATAGCTTTTTCACTATGTCTGGCAAGGAGAAAACGTTCCTTTTCACTAAACATCTCCTATCGTGTTCTAGGGATTGCACAGAGGGCTGCAGAGTTTTTTTGCAACAAGAAACAGAAAGTTGTCTAAGACGCCTTCCTTTCAAGTATTAATGTGAAGGGAAAGGCAAGAGAGTGGGAAAGTACTGTTTTCTATCACTATGCAAGCTGCTAATACAATCTCAGTGCTGTGTAGCAATTAGCTTGTCAGTGTACTGCAGTAAGTGTTTCTTGTTACCTACATCTAAGCAAATAGCTTTTTCACTATGACTCGCAAGGTGAAAACGCTCCTGCTCACTAAACAACTTCCATCGTGTTGTAGATGTTGCACAGAGGGCTGCAGAGTTTTTTGAAGGAAGAAAAATAAAGTTGTCTAAGACGCCTTCCTTTCAAGTATTAATGTGAAGGGAAAGGCAAGAGAGTCAGAAAGTACTGCTTTCTATCACTGTGCAAGCTGCTAACACAATCCCAGTGCTGTGTAGCAATTAGCTTTTCAGTGCACTGCAGTAAGTGTTTCTTGTTACCTACATCTAAGTAAAAAGCTTTTTCAGTATGTCTCGCAAGGAGAAAACGTTCCCGCTTACTAAATATCTCCTATCGTGTTCTAGAAGTTGCACTGAGGGCTGCAGAGTGTTTTGCAACAAGTAAAAGAAAGTTGTCCAAGACGCCTTCCTTTCAAGTATTAATGTGAAGGGAAAGGCAAGAGAGTGAGAAAGTACTGTTTTCTATCACTGTGCAAGCTGCTAACACAATCCCAGTGCTGTGTAGCAATTAGCTTTTCATTGCACTGCAGTAAGTGTTTCTTGTCACCTACATCTAAGCAAATAGCTTTTTCACTATGTCTCGCAAGGAGAAAACGTTGCTGCTCACTAAACAACTTCCATCGTGTTGTAGAAGTTGCACAGAGGGCTGCAGTGTGTTTTGCAACAAGAAAAAGAAAGTTGTCTAAGAAGCCTTTCTTTCAAGTATTAATGTGAAGGGAAAGGCAAGAGAGTGGGAAAGTACTGTTTTCTATCACTTTGCAAGCTGCTTACACAATCCCAGTGCTGTGTAGCAATTAGCTTGTCAGTGCACTGCAGTAAGTTTTTCTTGTTACCTACATCTAAGCAAATAGCTTTTTCACTATGTCTCGCAAGGAGAAAACATTGCTGCTCACTAAACATCTCCTATCGTGTTGTAGAAGATGCACAGAGGGCTGCAGTGTGTTTTGCAACAAGAAAAAGAAAGTTGTCTAAGAAGCCTTTCTTTCAAGTATTAATGTGAAGGGAAAGGCAAGAGAGTGGGAAAGTACTGTTTTCTACCGCTTTACAAACTGCTAACACAATCCGAGTGCTGTGTAGAAATTAGCTTGTCAGTGCACTGCAGTAATTGTTTCTTGTTACCTACATCTAAGCAAAAAGCTTTTTCACTATGTCTCGCAAGGAGAAAACGTTGCTGCTCACTAAACATCTCCTGTCGTGTTCTAGGGATTGCACAGAGGGCTGCAAAGTTTTTTAGCAACAAGAAAAAGAAAGTTGTCTAAGACGCCTTCCTTTCAAGTATTAATGTGAAGGGAAAGGCAAGAGAGTGGGAAAGTACTGTTTTCTATCACCTTCCAAGCTGCTAACACAATCTCAGTGCTGTGTAGCAATTAGCTTGTCAGTGTACTGCAGTAAGTGTTTCTTGTTACCTACATCTAAGCAAATAGCTTTTTCACTATGTCTCGCAAGGAGAAAACGTTCCTTCTCACTAAACATCTCCTATCGTGTTCTAGAAGTTGCACTGAGGGCTGCAGTGTGTTTTGCAACAAGTAAAAGAAAGTTGTCTAAGAAGCCTTCCTTTCAAGTATTAATGTGAAGGGAAAGGCAAGAGAGTGAGAAAGTACTGTTTTCTATCACTGTGCAAGCTGCTAACACAATCCCAGTGTTGTGTAGCAATTAGCTTGTCAGTGCACTTCAGTAAGTGTTTCTTGTTACCTACATCTAAGCAAATAGCTTTTTCACTATGTCTCGCAAGGAGAAAACCTTCCTGTTCACTAAACATCTTCTTTCGTGTTCTAGGGGTTGCACAGAGGACTGCAGAGTGTTTTGCAACAAGAAAAAGAAAGTTGTCTAAGACGCCTTCCTTTCAAGTATTATTGTGAATGGAAATGTAAGAGAGTTGAAAGGTACTGTTTTCTATCACTTTGCAAGCTGGGCACACAATCCCAGTGTTGTGTAGCAATTAGCTTGTCAGTGCTCTGCAGTAAGTGCGTCTTGTAACCTACATCTAAGCAAATAGCTTCTTCGCAGTTTTTCGCAAGGAGAAACTGAGCCAGTTCAGAAAACATCTCCCATAGAGTTCTAGAGAATGCACGCAGGTGTGCAGAGTGTTTTGCAAAAAGCAAGAGAAACTTGTCTAAGACGCCTTGCATTAAAATAAAAATGTGAATAGAAAAGGAAGGAGAATGGAGAGGTACTGTTTTCAATCAGTTTGCAATCTGCTTACACAATCCCAGTGCCGTGTAGAAATTAGCTTGTCAGTGCACTGCAGTAAGTGTTTCTTGTTACCTACATCTAAGCAAATAGCTTTTTCACTATGTCTCGCAAGGAGAAAACGCTCCTGCTCACTAAACAACTTCCATCGTCTTGTAGATGCGTCACAGAGGGCTGCAGAGTTTTTTGAAGCAAGAAAAAGAAAGTTGTCTAAGACGCCTTCCTTTCAAGTATTAATGTGAAGGGAAAGGCAAGAGAGTGGGAAAGTACTGTTTTCTATCACTTTGCAAGCTGCTAACACAATCTCAGTGCTGTGTAGCAATTAGCTTGTCAGTGTACTGCAGTAAGTGTTTCTTGTTACCTACATCTAAGCAAATAGCTTTTTCAGTATGTCTCGCAAGGAGAAAACGTTCCCGCTTACTAAACATCTCCTATCGTGTTCTAGAAGTTGCACTGAGGGCTGCAGAGTGTTTTGCAACAAGTAAAAGAAAATTGTCCAAGACGCCTTCCTTTCAAGTATTAATGTGAAGGGAAAGGCAAGAGAGTGGGAAAGTACTGTTTTCAATCACTGTGCAAGCTGCTAACACAATCCCAGTGCTGTGTAGCAATTAGCATTTCAGTGCACTGCAGTAAGTGTTTCTTGTTACCTACATCTAAGCAAAAAGATTTTCACTATGTCTCGCAAGGAGAAAACGTTCCCGCTTACTAAACATCTCCTATCGTGTTCTAGAAGTTGCACTGAGGGCTGCAGAGTGTTTTGCAACAAGTAAAAGAAAGTTGTCTAAGAAGCCTTTCTTTCAAGTATTAATGTGAAGGGAAATGCAAGAGAGTGGGAAAGTACTGTTTTCTATCACTTTGCAAGCTGCTAACACAATCTCAGTGCTGTGTAGCAATTAGCTTGTCAGTGTACTGCAGTAAGTGTTTCTTGTTACCTACATCTAAGCAAATAGCTTTTTCACTATGTCTCGCAAGGAGAAAACGTTACTGCTCACTAAACATCTCCTATCGTGTTGTAGAAGTTGCTCAGAGGGCTGCAGTGTGTTTTGCAACAAGAAAAAGAAAGTTGTCTAAGAAGCCTTCCTTTCAAGTATTAATGTGAAGGGAAAGGCAAGAGAGTGGGAAAGTACTGTTTTCTATCACTGTGCAAGCTGCTAACACCATCCAAGTGCTGTGTAGCAATTAGCTTGTCAGTGTACTGCAGTAAGTGTTTCTTGTTACCTACATCTAAGCAAAAAGCTTTTTCACTATGTCTCGCAAGGAGAAAACGTTCCCGCTTACTAAACATCTCCTATCGTGTTCTAGAAGTTGCACTGAGGGCTGCAGAGTGTTTTGCAACAAGTAAAAGAAAGTTGTCCAAGACGCCTTCCTTTCAAGTATTAATGTGAAGGGAAAAGCAAGAGAGTGGGAAAGTACTGTTTTCTATCACTGTGCAAGCTGCTAACACAATCTCAGTGCTGTGTAGCAATTAGCTTGTCAGTGTACTGCAGTAAGTGTTTCTTGTTACCTACATCTAAGCAAAAAGCTTTTTCACTATGTCTCGCAAGGAGAAAACATTGCTGCTCACTAAACATCTCCTATCGTGTTGTAGAAGATGCACAGAGGGCTGCAGTGTGTTTTGCAACAAGAAAAAGAAAGTTGTCTAAGAAGCCTTTCTTTCAAGTATTAATGTGAAGGGAAAGGCAAGAGAGTGGGAAAGTACTGTTTTCTACCGCTTTACAAACTGCTAACACAATCCGAGTGCTGTGTAGAAATTAGCTTGTCAGTGCACTGCAGTAATTGTTTCTTGTTACCTACATCTAAGCAAAAAGCTTTTTCACTATGTCTCGCAAGGAGAAAACGTTGCTGCTCACTAAACATCTCCTGTCGTGTTCTAGGGATTGCACAGATGGCTGCAAAGTTTTTTAGCAACAAGAAAAAGAAAGTTGTCTAAGACGCCTTCCTTTCAAGTATTAATGTGAAGGGAAAGGCAAGAGAGTGGGAAAGTACTGTTTTCTATCACTTTGCAAGCTGCTAACACAATCTCAGTGCTGTGTAGCAATTAGCTTGTCAGTGTACTGCAGTAAGTGTTTCTTGTTACCTACATCTAAGCAAATAGCTTTTTCACTATGTCTCGCAAGGAGAAAACGTTCCTGCTCACTAAACATCTCCTATCGTGTTGTAGAAGTTGCTCAGAGGGCTGCAGTGTGTTTTGCAACAAGAAAAAGAAAGTTGTCTAAGAAGCCTTCCTTTCAAGTATTAATGTGAAGGGAAAGGCAAGAGAGTGGGAAAGTACTGTTTTCTATCACTGTGCAAGCTGCTAACACCATCCCAGTGCTGTGTAGCAATTAGCTTGTCAGTGTACTGCAGTAAGTGTTTCTTGTTACCTACATCTAAGCAAAAAGCTTTTTCACTATGTCTCGCAAGGAGAAAACGTTCCCGCTTACTAAACATCTCCTATCGTGTTCTAGAAGTTGCACTGAGGGCTGCAGAGTGTTTTGAAACAAGTAAAAGAAAGTTGTCCAAGACGCCTTCCTTTCAAGTATTAATGTGAAGGGAAAAGCAAGAGAGTGGGAAAGTACTGTTTTCTATCACTTTGCAAGCTGCTAACACAATCTCAGTGCTGTGTAGCAATTAGCTTGTCAGTGTACTGCAGTAAGTGTTTCTTGTTACCTACATCTAAGCAAATAGCTTTTTCACTATGTCTCGCAAGGAGAAAACGTTCCTTCTCACTAAACATCTCCTATCGTGTTCTAGAACTTGCACAGAGGACTGCAGTGTGTTTTGCACCAAGAAAAAGAAAGTTGTCTAAGAAGACTTCCTTTCAAGTATTAATGTGAAGGGAAAGGCAAGAGAGTGAGAAAGTACTGTTTTCAATGACTGTGCAAGCTGCTAACACAATCCCAGTGCTGTGTAGCAATTAGCATTTCAGTGCACTGCAGTAAGTGTTTCTTGTTACCTACATCTAAGCAAATAGCTTTTTCACTATGTCTCGCAAGGAGAAAACGCTCCTGCTCTCTAAACAACTTCCATCCTGTTGTAGATGCGTCACAGAGGGCTGCAGAGTTTTTTGAAGCAAGAATAAGAAAGTTTTCTAAGATGTCTTCCTTTCAAGTATTAATGTGAAGGGAAAGGCAAGAGAATGGGAAAGCACTGTTTTCTATCACTTTGCAAGCTGCTAACACAATCTCAGTGCTGTGTAGCAATTAGCTTGTCAGTGCACTGCAGTAAGTGTTTCTTGTTACCTACATCTAAGCAAATAGCTTTTTCACTATGTCTCGCAAGGAGAAAACGTTCCTTCTCACTAAACATCTCCTATCCTGTTCTAGAAGTTGCACAGAGGGCTGCAGTGTGTTTTGCAACAAGAAAAAGAAAGTTGTCTAAGAAGCCTTCCTTTCAAGTATTAATGTGAAGGGAAAGGCAAGAGAGTGGGAAAGTACTGTTTTCTATCACTGTGCAAGCTGCTAACACAATCCCAGTGCTGTGTAGCAATTAGCTTGTCAGTGTACTGCAGTAAGTGTTTCTTGTTACCTACATCTAAGCAAATAGCTTTTTCACTATGTCTCGCAAGGAGAAAACATTGCTGCTCACTAAACATCTCCTATCGTGTTGTAGAAGTTGCACAGAGGGCTGCAGTGTTTTTTGCAACAAGAAAAAGAAAGTTGTCTAAGAAGCCTTCCTTTCAAGTATTAATGTGAAGGGAAAGGCAAGAGAGTGAGAAAGTACTGTTTTCTATCACTGTGCAAGCTGCTAACACAATCCCAGTGCTGTGTAGCAATTAGCTTCTCAGTGCACGGCAGTAAGTGTTTCTTGTTACCTACATCTAAGCAAATAGCTTTTTCGCTATGTCTCGCAAGGAGAAAACGTTGCTGCTCACTAAACAACTTCCATCGTGTTGTAGATGTTGCACAGAGGGCTGCAGTGTGTTTTGCAACAAGAAAAAGAAAGTTGTCTACGAAGCCTTTCTTTCAAGTATTAATGTGAAGGGAAAGGCAAGAGACTGGGAAAGTACTGTTTTCTATCACTGTGGAAGCTGCTAACACAATCCGAGTGCTGTATAGTAATTATCTTGTCAGTGCACTGCAGTAAGTGTTTCTTGTTACCTACATCTAAGCAAAAAGCTTTTTCACTATGTCTCGCAAGGAAAAAACGTTCCTGCTCACTAAACATCTCCTGTCGTGTTCTAGGGATTGCACAGAGGGCTGCAGAGTTTTTTAGCAACAAGAAAAAGAAAGTTGTCTAAGACGCCTTCCTTTCAAGTATTAATGTGAAGGGAAAGGCAAGAGAGTGGGAAAGTACTGTTTTCTATCACTATGCAAGCTGCTAACACAATCTCAGTTCTGTGTAGCAATTAGCTTGTCAGTGTACTGCAGTAAGTGTTTCTTGTTACCTACATCTAAGCAAATAGCTTTTTCACTATGTCTCGCAAGGAGAAAACGTTCCTTCTCACTAAACAACTCCTATCAAGTTCTAGAAGTTTCACAGAGGGCTGCAGTGTGTTTTGCAACAAGAAAAAGAAAGTTGTCTAAGAAGCCTTCCTTTCAAGTATTAATGTGAAGGGAAAGGCAAGAGAGTCAGAAAGTACTGCTTTCTATCACTGTGCAAGCTGCTAACACAATCCCAGTGCTGTGTAGCAATTAGCTTTTCAGTGCACTGCAGTAAGTGTTTCTTGTTACCTACATCTAAGTAAAAAGCTTTTTCAGTATGTCTCGCAAGGAGAAAACGTTCCCGCTTACTAAACATCTCCTATCGTGTTCTAGAAGTTGCACTGAGGGCTGCAGAGTGTTTTGCAACAAGTAAAAGAAAGTTGTCCAAGACGCCTTCCTTTCAAGTATTAATGTGAAGGGAAAGGCAAGAGAGTGGGAAAGTACTGTTTACAATCACTGTGCATGCTGCTAACACAATCCCAGTGCTGTGTAGCAATTAGCATTTCAGTGCACTGCAGTAAGTGTTTCTTGTTACCTACATCTAAGGAAATAGCTTTTTCACTATGTCTCGCAAGGAGAAAACGCTCCTGCTCTCTAAACAACTTCCATCCTGTTGTAGATGCGTCACAGAGGGCTGCAGAGTTTTTTGAAGCAAGAATAAGAAAGTTGTCTAAGATGCCTTCCTTTCAAGTATTAATGTGAAGGGAAAGGCAAGAGAATGGGAAAGCACTGTTTTCTATCACTTTGCAAGCTGCTAACACAATCTCAGTGCTGTGTAGCAATTAGCTTGTCAGTGTACTGCAGTAAGTGTTTCTTGTTACCTACATCTAAGCAAATAGCTTTTTCACTATGTCTCGCAAGGAGAAAACGTTCCTTCTCACTAAACATCTCCTATCGTGTTCTAGAAGTTGCACAGAGGGCAGCAGAGTGTTTTGCAACAAGAAAAAGAAAGTTGCCTAAGATGCCTTCCTTTCAAGTATTAATGTGAAGGGAAAGGCAAGAGAGTGGGAAAGTACTGTTTTCTATCACTTTGCAAGCTGCTAACACAATCTCAGTGCTGTTTAGCAATTAGCTTGCCAGTGTACTGCAGTAAGTGTTTCTTGTTACCTACATCTAAGCAAATAGCTTTTTCACTATGTCTCGCAAGGAGAAAACGTTCCTGCTCACTAAACATCTCCTATCGTGTTGTAGAAGTTGCACAGAGGGCTGCAGTGTGTTTTGCAACAAGAAAAAGAAAGTTGTCTAAGAAGCCTTCCTTTCAAGTATTAATGTGAAGGGAAAGGCAAGAGAGTGAGAAAGTACTGTTTTCTACCACTTTGCAAGCTGCTAACACAATCCCAGTGCTGTGTAGCAATTAGCTTTTCAGTGCACTGCAGTAAGTGTTTCTTATACCTACATCTAAGCAATAGCTTTTTCGCTAGGTCTCGCAAGGAGAAAACGTTGCTGCTCACTAAACAACTTCCATCGTGTTGCTGATGTTGCACAGAGGGCTGCAGTGTGTTTTGCAACAAGAAAAAGAAAGTTGTCTACGAAGCCTTTCTTTCAAGTATTAATGTGAAGGGAAAGGCAAGAGAGTGGGAAAGTACTGTTTTCTATCACTATGCAAGCTGCTAACACAATCTCAGTGCTGTGTAGCAATTAGCTTGTCAGTGTACTGCAGTAAGTGTTTCTTGTTACCTACATCTAAGCAAATAGCTTTTTCACTATGTCTCGCAAGGAGAAAACGTTCCTTCTCACTAAACATCTCCTATCGTGTTCTAGAAGTTGCACAGAGGGCTGCAGAGTGTTTTGCAACAAGTAAAAGAAAGGTGTCCAAGACGCCTTCCTTTCAAGTATTAATGTGAAGGGAAAGGCAAGAGAGTGGGAAAGTACTGTTTTCTATCACTTTGCAAGCTGCTAACACAATCTCAGTGCTGTGTAGCAATTAGCTTGTAAGTGTACTGCAGTAAGTGTTTCTTGTTACCTACATCTAAGCAAATAGCTTTTACACTATGTCTCGCAAGGAGAAAACGTTCCTTCTCACTAAACATCTCCTATCGTGTTCTAGAAGTTGCACAGAGGACTGCAGTGTGTTTTGCAACAAGAAAAAGAAACTTGTCTAAGAAGACATTCTTTCAAGTATTAATGTGAAGGGAAAGGCAAGAGGGTGAGAAAGTACTGTTTTCTATCACTGTGCAAGCTGCTAACACAATCCCAGTGCTCTGTAGCAATTAGCATTTCAGTGCACTGCAGTAAGTGTTTCTTGTTACCTACATCTAAGCAAATAGCTTTTTCACTATGTCTCGCAAGGAGAAAACGCTCCTGCTCTCTAAACAACTTCCATCCTGTTGTAGATGTTGCACAGAGGGCTGCAGAGTTTTTTGAAGCAAGAATAAGAAAGTTGTCTAAGATGCCTTCCTTTCAAGTATTAATGTGAAGGGAAAGCCAAGAGAATGGGAAAGTACTGTTTTCTATCACTTTGCAAGCTGCTAACACAATCTCAGTGCTGTGTAGCAATTAGCTTGTCAGTGTACTGCAGTAAGTGTTTCTTGTTACCTACATCTAAGCAAAAAGCTTTTTCACTATGTCTCGCAAGGAAAAAACGTTCCTGCTCACTAAACATCTCCTATCGTGTTCTAGAAGTTGCACAGAGGGCTGCAGTGTGTTTTGCAACCAGAAAAAGAAAGTTGTCTAAGAAGCCTTCCTTTCAAGTATTAATGTGAAGGGAAAGGCAAGAGAGTGAGAAAGTACTGTTTTCTATCACTGTGCAAGCTGCTAACACAATCCCAGTGCTGTGTAGCAATTAGCTTTTCAGTGCACTGCAGTAAATGTTTCTTGTTACCTACATCTAAGCAAATAGCTTTTTCACTATGTCTCGCAAGGAGAAAACGCTCCTGCTCCCTAAACAACTTCCATCGTGTTGTAGATGCGCCACAGAGGGCTGCAGAGTTTTTTGAAGCAAGAAAAAGAAAGTTGTCTAAGATGCCTTCCTTTCAAGTATTAATGTGTAGGGAAAGGCAAGAGAGTGGGAAAGTACTGTTTTCTATCACTTTGCAAGCTGCTAACACAATCTCAGTGCTGTGTAGCAATTAGCTTGTCAGTGTACTGCAGTAATTGTTTCTTGTTACCTACATCTAAGCAAAGAGCTTTTTCACTATGTCTCGCAAGGAGAAAACGTTCCTGCTCACTAAACATCTCCTGTCGTGTTGTAGAAGTTGCACAGAGGGCTGCAGAGTGTTTTGCAACAAGAAAAAGAAAGTTGTCTAAGAAGCCTTCCTTTCAAGTATTAATGTGAAGGGAAAGGCAAGAGAGTGAGAAAGTACTGTTTTCTATCACTGTGCAAGCTGCTAACACAATCCCAGTGCTGTGTAGCAATTAGCTTTTCATTGCACTGCAGTAAGTGTTTCTTGTCACCTACATCTAAGCAAATAGCTTTTTCACTATGTCTCGCAAGGAGAAAACGTTGCTGCTCACTAAACAACTTCCATCGTGTTGTAGAAGTTGCACAGAGGGCTGCAGTGTGTTTTGCAACAAGAAAAAGAAAGTTGTCTAAGAAGCCTTTCTTTCAAGTATTAATGTGAAGGGAAAGGCAAGAGAGTGGGAAAGTACTGTTTTCTATCACTTTGCAAGCTGCTTACACAATCCCAGTGCTGTGTAGCAATTAGCTTGTCAGTGCACTGCAGTAAGTTTTTCTTGTTACCTACATCTAAGCAAATAGCTTTTTCACTATGTCTCGCAAGGAGAAAACATTGCTGCTCACTAAACATCTCCTATCGTGTTGTAGAAGATGCACAGAGGGCTGCAGTGTGTTTTGCAACAAGAAAAAGAAAGTTGTCTAAGAAGCCTTTCTTTCAAGTATTAATGTGAAGGGAAAGGCAAGAGAGTGGGAAAGTACTGTTTTCTACCGCTTTACAAACTGCTAACACAATCCGAGTGCTGTGTAGAAATTAGCTTGTCAGTGCACTGCAGTAATTGTTTCTTGTTACCTACATCTAAGCAAAAAGCTTTTTCACTATGTCTCGCAAGGAGAAAACGTTGCTGCTCACTAAACATCTCCTGTCGTGTTCTAGGGATTGCACAGAGGGCTGCAAAGTTTTTTAGCAACAAGAAAAAGAAAGTTGTCTAAGACGCCTTCCTTTCAAGTATTAATGTGAAGGGAAAGGCAAGAGAGTGGGAAAGTACTGTTTTCTATCACCTTCCAAGCTGCTAACACAATCTCAGTGCTGTGTAGCAATTAGCTTGTCAGTGTACTGCAGTAAGTGTTTCTTGTTACCTACATCTAAGCAAATAGCTTTTTCACTATGTCTCGCAAGGAGAAAACGTTCCTTCTCACTAAACATCTCCTATCGTGTTCTAGAAGTTGCACAGAGGGCTGCAGTGTGTTTTGCAACAAGAAAAAGAAAGTTGTCTAAGAAGCCTTCCTTTCAAGTATTAATGTGAAGGGAAAGGCAAGAGAGTGAGAAAGTACTGTTTTCTATCACTGTGCAAGCTGCTAACACAATCCCAGTGTTGTGTAGCAATTAGCTTGTCAGTGCACTTCAGTAAGTGTTTCTTGTTACCTACATCTAAGCAAATAGCTTTTTCACTATGTCTCGCAAGGAGAAAACCTTCCTGTTCACTAAACATCTTCTGTCGTGTTCTAGGGGTTGCACAGAGGACTGCAGAGTGTTTTGCAACAAGAAAAAGAAAGTTGTCTAAGACGCCTTCCTTTCAAGTATTATTGTGAATGGAAATGTAAGAGAGTTGAAAGGTACTGTTTTCTATCACTTTGCAAGCTGGGCACACAATCCCAGTGTTGTGTAGCTATTAGCTTGTCAGTGCTCTGCAGTAAGTGCGTCTTGTTACCTACATCTAAGCAAATAGCTTCTTCGCAGTTTTTCGCAAGTAGAAACTGAGCCAGTTCAGAAAACATCTCCCATAGAGTTCTAGAGAATGCACGCAGGTGTGCAGACTGTTTTGCAAAAAGCAAGAGAAACTTGTCTAAGACGCCTTGCATTAAAATAAAAATGTGAATAGAAAAGGAAGGAGAATGGAGAGGTACTGTTTTCAATCAGTTTGCAATCTGCTTACACAATCCCAGTGCCGTGTAGAAATTAGCTTGTCAGTGCACTGCAGTAAGTGTTTCTTGTTACCTACATCTAAGCAAATAGCTTTTTCACTATGTCTCGCAAGGAGAAAACGCTCCTGCTCACTAAACAACTTCCATCGTCTTGTAGATGCGTCACAGAGGGCTGCAGAGTTTTTTGAAGCAAGAAAAAGAAAGTTGTCTAAGACGCCTTCCTTTCAAGTATTAATGTGAAGGGAAAGGCAAGAGAGTGGGAAAGTACTGTTTTCTATCACTTTGCAAGCTGCTAACACAATCTCAGTGCTGTGTAGCAATTAGCTTGTCAGTGTACTGCAGTAAGTGTTTCTTGTTACCTACATCTAAGCAAATAGCTTTTTCACTATGTCTCGCAAGGAGAAAACGTTCCCGCTTACTAAACATCTCCTATCGTGTTCTAGAAGTTGCACTGAGGGCTGCAGAGTGTTTTGCAACAAGTAAAAGAAAGTTGTCCAAGACGCCTTCCTTTCAAGTATTAATGTGAAGGGAAAGGCAAGAGAGTGGGAAAGTACTGTTTTCAATCACTGTGCAAGCTGCTAACACAATCCCAGTGCTGTGTAGCAATTAGCATTTCAGTGCACTGCAGTAAGTGTTTCTTGTTACCTACATCTAAGCAAAAAGATTTTCACTATGTCTCGCAAGGAGAAAACGTTCCCGCTTACTAAACATCTCCTATCGTGTTCTAGAAGTTGCACTGAGGGCTGCAGAGTGTTTTGCAACAAGTAAAAGAAAGTTGTCTAAGAAGCCTTTCTTTCAAGTATTAATGTGAAGGGAAATGCAAGAGAGTGGGAAAGTACTGTCTTCTATCAGTTTGCAAGCTGCTAACACAATCTCAGTGCTGTGTAGCAATTAGCTTGTCAGTGTACTGCAGTAAGTGTTTCTTGTTACCTACATCTAAGCAAATAGCTTTTTCACTATGTCTCGCAAGGAGAAAACGTTCCTGCTCACTAAACATCTCCTATCGTGTTGTAGAAGTTGCTCAGAGGGCTGCAGTGTGTTTTGCAACAAGAAAAAGAAAGTTGTCTAAGAAGCCTTCCTTTCAAGTATTAATGTGAAGGGAAAGGCAAGAGAGTGGGAAAGTACTGTTTTCTATCACTGTGCAAGCTGCTAACACCATCCCAGTGCTGTGTAGCAATTAGCTTGTCAGTGTACTGCAGTAAGTGTTTCTTGTTACCTACATCTAAGCAAAAAGCTTTTTCACTATGTCTCGCAAGGAGAAAACGTTCCCGCTTACTAAACATCTCCTATCGTGTTCTAGAAGTTGCACTGAGGGCTGCAGAGTGTTTTGAAACAAGTAAAAGAAAGTTGTCCAAGACGCCTTCCTTTCAGGTATTAATGTGAAGGGAAAAGCAAGAGAGTGGGAAAGTACTGTTTTCTATCACTTTGCAAGCTGCTAACACAATCTCAGTGCTGTGTAGCAATTAGCTTGTCAGTGTACTGCAGTAAGTGTTTCTTGTTACCTACATCTAAGCAAATAGCTTTTTCACTATGTCTCGCAAGGAGAAAACGTTCCTTCTCACTAAACATCTCCTATCGTGTTCTAGAACTTGCACAGAGGACTGCAGTGTGTTTTGCACCAAGAAAAAGAAAGTTGTCTAAGAAGACTTCCTTTCAAGTATTAATGTGAAGGGAAAGGCAAGAGAGTGAGAAAGTACTGTTTTCAATCACTGTGCAAGCTGCTAACACAATCCCAGTGCTGTGTAGCAATTAGCATTTCAGTGCACTGCAGTAAGTGTTTCTTGTTACCTACATCTAAGCAAATAACTTTTTCACTATGTCTCGCAAGGAGAAAACGCTCCTGCTCTCTAAACAACTTCCATCCTGTTGTAGATGCGTCACAGAGGGCTGCAGAGTTTTTTGAAGCAAGAATAAGAAAGTTTTCTAAGATGTCTTCCTTTCAAGTATTAATGTGAAGGGAAAGGCAAGAGAATGGGAAAGCACTGTTTTCTATCACTTTGCAAGCTGCTAACACAATCTCAGTGCTGTGTAGCAATTAGCTTGTCAGTGCACTGCAGTAAGTGTTTCTTGTTACCTACATCTAAGCAAATAGCTTTTTCACTATGTCTCGCAAGGAGAAAACGTTCCTTCTCACTAAACATCTCCTATCCTGTTCTAGAAGTTGCACAGAGGGCTGCAGTGTGTTTTGCAACAAGAAAAAGAAAGTTGTCTAAGAAGCCTTCCTTTCAAGTATTAATGTGAAGGGAAAGGCAAGAGAGTGGGAAAGTACTGTTTTCTATCACTGTGCAAGCTGCTAACACAATCCCAGTGCTGTGTAGCAATTAGCTTGTCAGTGTACTGCAGTAAGTGTTTCTTGTTACCTACATCTAAGCAAATAGCTTTTTCACTATGTCTCGCAAGGAGAAAACATTGCTGCTCACTAAACATCTCCTATCGTGTTGTAGAAGTTGCACAAAGGGCTGCAGTGTTTTTTGCAACAAGAAAAAGAAAGTTGTCTAAGAAGCCTTCCTTTCAAGTATTAATGTGAAGGGAAAGGCAAGAGAGTGGGAAAGTACTGTTTTCTATCTCTTTACAAACTGCTAACACAATCCGAGTGCTGTATAGTAATTATCTTGTCAGTGCACTGCAGTAAGTGTTTCTTGTTACCTACATCTAAGCAAAAAGCTTTTTCACTATGTCTCGCAAGGAAAAAACGTTCCTGCTCACTAAACATCTCCTGTCGTGTTCTAGGGATTGCACAGAGGGCTGCAGAGTTTTTTAGCAACAAGAAAAAGAAAGTTGTCTAAGACGCCTTCCTTTCAAGTATTAATGTGAAGGGAAAGGCAAGAGAGTGGGAAAGTACTGTTTTCTATCACTTTGCAAGCTGCTAACACAATCTCAGTGCTGTGTAGCAATTAGCTTGTCAGTGTACTGCAGTAAGTGTTTCTTGTTACCAACATCTAAGCAAATAGCTTTTTCACTATGTCTCGCAAGGAGAAAACGTTCCTTCTCACTAAACATCTCCTATCGTGTTCTAGAAGTTGCACAGAGGGCTGCAGTGTGTTTTGCAACAAGAAAAAGAAAGTTGTCTAAGAAGCCTTCCTTTCAAGTATTAATGTGAAGGGAAAGGCAAGAGAGTGAGAAAGTACTGTTTTCTATCACTGTGCAAGCTGCTAACACAATCCCAGTGCTGTGTAGCAATTAGCTTTTCAGTGCACTGCAGTAAATGTTTCTTGTTACCTACATCTAAGCAAATAGCTTTTTCACTATGTCTCGTAAGGAGAAAACGCTCCTGCTCCCTAAACAACTTGCATCGTGTTGTAGATGCGCCACAGAGGGCTGCAGAGTTTTTTGAAGCAAGAAAAAGAAAGTTGTCTAAGATGCCTTCCTTTCAAGTATTAATGTGTAGGGAAAGGCAAGAGAGTGGGAAAGTACTGTTTTCTATCACTTTGCAAGCTGCTAACACAATCTCAGTGCTGTGTAGCAATTAGCTTGTCAGTGTACTGCAGTAATTGTTTCTTGTTACCTACATCTAAGCAAAGAGCTTTTTCACTATGTCTCGCCAGGAGAAAACGTTCCTGCTCACTAAACATCTCCTGTCGTGTTGTAGAAGTTGCACAGAGGGCTGCAGAGTGTTTTGCAACAAGAAAAAGAAAGTTGTCTAAGAAGCCTTCCTTTCAAGTATTAATGTGAAGGGAAAGGCAAGAGAGTGAGAAAGTACTGTTTTCTATCACTGTGCAAGCTGCTAACACAATCCCAGTGCTGTGTAGCAATTAGCTTTTCATTGCACTGCAGTAAGTGTTTCTTGTCACCTACATCTAAGCAAATAGCTTTTTCACTATGTCTCGCAAGGAGAAAACGTTGCTGCTCACTAAACAACTTCCATCGTGTTGTAGAAGTTGCACAGAGGGCTGCAGTGTGTTTTGCAACAAGAAAAAGAAAGTTGTCTAAGAAGCCTTTCTTTCAAGTATTAATGTGAAGGGAAAGGCAAGAGAGTGGGAAAGTACTGTTTTCTATCACTTTGCAAGCTGCTTACACAATCCCAGTGCTGTGTAGCAATTAGCTTGTCAGTGCACTGCAGTAAGTTTTTCTTGTTACCTACATCTAAGCAAATAGCTTTTTCACTATGTCTCGCAAGGAGAAAACATTGCTGCTCACTAAACATCTCCTATCGTGTTGTAGAAGATGCACAGAGGGCTGCAGTGTGTTTTGCAACAAGAAAAAGAAAGTTGTCTAAGAAGCCTTTCTTTCAAGTATTAATGTGAAGGGAAAGGCAAGAGAGTGGGAAAGTACTGTTTTCTACCGCTTTACAAACTGCTAACACAATCCGAGTGCTGTGTAGAAATTAGCTTGTCAGTGCACTGCAGTAATTGTTTATTGTTACCTACATCTAAGCAAAAAGCTTTTTCACTATGTCTCGCAAGGAGAAAACGTTGCTGCTCACTAAACATCTCCTGTCGTGTTCTAGGGATTGCACAGAGGGCTGCAAAGTTTTTTAGCAACAAGAAAAAGAAAGTTGTCTAAGACGCCTTCCTTTCAAGTATTAATGTGAAGGGAAAGGCAAGAGAGTGGGAAAGTACTGTTTTCTATCACCTTCCAAGCTGCTAACACAATCTCAGTGCTGTGTAGCAATTAGCTTGTCAGTGTACTGCAGTAAGTGTTTCTTGTTACCTACATCTAAGCAAATAGCTTTTTCACTATGTCTCGCAAGGAGAAAACGTTCCTTCTCACTAAACATCTCCTATCGTGTTCTAGAAGTTGCACAGAGGGCTGCAGTGTGTTTTGCAACAAGAAAAAGAAAGTTGTCTAAGAAGCCTTCCTTTCAAGTATTAATGTGAAGGGAAAGGCAAGAGAGTGAGAAAGTACTGTTTTCTATCACTGTGCAAGCTGCTAACACAATCCCAGTGTTGTGTAGCAATTAGCTTGTCAGTGCACTTCAGTAAGTGTTTCTTGTTACCTACATCTAAGCAAATAGCTTTTTCACTATGTCTCGCAAGGAGAAAACCTTCCTGTTCACTAAACATCTTCTGTCGTGTTCTAGGGGTTGCACAGAGGACTGCAGAGTGTTTTGCAACAAGAAAAAGAAAGTTGTCTAAGACGCCTTCCTTTCAAGTATTATTGTGAATGGAAATGTAAGAGAGTTGAAAGGTACTGTTTTCTATCACTTTGCAAGCTGGGCACACAATCCCAGTGTTGTGTAGCTATTAGCTTGTCAGTGCTCTGCAGTAAGTGCGTCTTGTTACCTACATCTAAGCAAATAGCTTCTTCGCAGTTTTTCGCAAGGAGAAACTGAGCCAGTTCAGAAAACATCTCCCATAGAGTTCTAGAGAATGCACGCAGGTGTGCAGACTGTTTTGCAAAAAGCAAGAGAAACTTGTCTAAGACGCCTTGCATTAAAATAAAAATGTGAATAGAAAAGGAAGGAGAATGGAGAGGTACTGTTTTCAATCAGTTTGCAATCTGCTTACACAATCCCAGTGCCGTGTAGAAATTAGCTTGTCAGTGCACTGCAGTAAGTGTTTCTTGTTACCTACATCTAAGCAAATAGCTTTTTCACTATGTCTCGCAAGGAGAAAACGCTCCTGCTCACTAAACAACTTCCATCGTCTTGTAGATGCGTCACAGAGGGCTGCAGAGTTTTTTGAAGCAAGAAAAAGAAAGTTGTCTAAGACGCCTTCCTTTCAAGTATTAATGTGAAGGGAAAGGCAAGAGAGTGGGAAAGTACTGTTTTCTATCACTTTGCAAGCTGCTAACACAATCTCAGTGCTGTGTAGCAATTAGCTTGTCAGTGTACTGCAGTAAGTGTTTCTTGTTACCTACATCTAAGCAAATAGCTTTTTCAGTATGTCTCGCAAGGAGAAAACGTTCCCGCTTACTAAACATCTCCTATCGTGTTCTAGAAGTTGCACTGAGGGCTGCAGAGTGTTTTGCAACAAGTAAAAGAAAGTTGTCCAAGACGCCTTCCTTTCAAGTATTAATGTGAAGGGAAAGGCAAGAGAGTGGGAAAGTACTGTTTTCAATCACTGTGCAAGCTGCTAACACAATCCCAGTGCTGTGTAGCAATTAGCATTTCAGTGCACTGCAGTAAGTGTTTCTTGTTACCTACATCTTAGCAAAAAGATTTTCACTATGTCTCGCAAGGAGAAAACGTTCCCGCTTACTAAACATCTCCTATCGTGTTCTAGAAGTTGCACTGAGGGCTGCAGAGTGTTTTGCAACAAGTAAAAGAAAGTTGTCTAAGAAGCCTTTCTTTCAAGTATTAATGTGAAGGGAAATGCAAGAGAGTGGGAAAGTACTGTTTTCTATCACTTTGCAAGCTGCTAACACAATCTCAGTGCTGTGTAGCAATTAGCTTGTCAGTGTACTGCAGTAAGTGTTTCTTGTTACCTACATCTAAGCAAATAGCTTTTTCACTATGTCTCGCAAGGAGAAAACGTTCCTGCTCACTAAACATCTCCTATCGTGTTGTAGAAGTTGCTCAGAGGGCTGCAGTGTGTTTTGCAACAAGAAAAAGAAAGTTGTCTAAGAAGCCTTCCTTTCAAGTATTAATGTGAAGGGAAAGGCAAGAGAGTGGGAAAGTACTGTTTTCTATCACTGTGCAAGCTGCTAACACCATCCCAGTGCTGTGTAGCAATTAGCTTGTCAGTGTACTGCAGTAAGTGTTTCTTGTTACCTACATCTAAGCAAAAAGCTTTTTCACTATGTCTCGCAAGGAGAAAACGTTCCCGCTTACTAAACATCTCCTATCGTGTTCTAGAAGTTGCACTGAGGGCTGCAGAGTGTTTTGAAACAAGTAAAAGAAAGTTGTCCAAGACGCCTTCCTTTCAAGTATTAATGTGAAGGGAAAAGCAAGAGAGTGGGAAAGTACTGTTTTCTATCACTTTGCAAGCTGCTAACACAATCTCAGTGCTGTGTAGCAATTAGCTTGTCAGTGTACTGCAGTAAGTGTTTCTTGTTACCTACATCTAAGCAAATAGCTTTTTCACTATGTCTCGCAAGGAGAAAACGTTCCTTCTCACTAAACATCTCCTATCGTGTTCTAGAACTTGCACTGAGGACTGCAGTGTGTTTTGCACCAAGAAAAAGAAAGTTGTCTAAGAAGACTTCCTTTCAAGTATTAATGTGAAGGGAAAGGCAAGAGAGTGAGAAAGTACTGTTTTCAATCACTGTGCAAGCTGCTAACACAATCCCAGTGCTGTGTAGCAATTAGCATTTCAGTGCACTGCAGTAAGTGTTTCTTGTTACCTACATCTAAGCAAATAGCTTTTTCACTATGTCTCGCAAGGAGAAAACGCTCCTGCTCTCTAAACAACTTCCATCCTGTTGTAGATGCGTCACAGACGGCTGCAGAGTTTTTTGAAGCAAGAATAAGAAAGTTTTCTAAGATGTCTTCCTTTCAAGTATTAATGTGAAGGGAAAGGCAAGAGAATGGGAAAGCACTGTTTTCTATCACTTTGCAAGCTGCTAACACAATCTCAGTGCTGTGTAGCAATTAGCTTGTCAGTGCACTGCAGTAAGTGTTTCTTGTTACCTACATCTAAGCAAATAGCTTTTTCACTATGTCTCGCAAGGAGAAAACGTTCCTTCTCACTAAACATCTCCTATCCTGTTCTAGAAGTTGCACAGAGGGCTGCAGTGTGTTTTGCAACAAGAAAAAGAAAGTTGTCTAAGAAGCCTTCCTTTCAAGTATTAATGTGAAGGGAAAGGCAAGAGAGTGGGAAAGTACTGTTTTCTATCACTGTGCAAGCTGCTAACACAATCCCAGTGCTGTGTAGCAATTAGCTTGTCAGTGTACTGCAGTAAGTGTTTCTTGTTACCTACATCTAAGCAAATAGCTTTTTCACTATGTCTCGCAAGGAGAAAACATTGCTGCTCACTAAACATCTCCTATCGTGTTGTAGAAGTTGCACAGAGGGCTGCAGTGTTTTTTGCAACAAGAAAAAGAAAGTTGTCTAAGAAGCCTTCCTTTCAAGTATTAATGTGAAGGGAAAGGCAAGAGAGTGGGAAAGTACTGTTTTCTATCTCTTTACAAACTGCTAACACAATCCGAGTGCTGTATAGTAATTATCTTGTCAGTGCACTGCAGTAAGTGTTTCTTGTTACCTACATCTAAGCAAAAAGCTTTTTCACTATGTCTCGCAAGGAAAAAACGTTCCTGCTCACTAAACATCTCCTGTCGTGTTCTAGGGATTGCACAGAGGGCTGCAGAGTTTTTTAGCAACAAGAAAAAGAAAGTTGTCTAAGACGCCTTCCTTTCAAGTATTAATGTGAAGGGAAAGGCAAGAGAGTGGGAAAGTACTGTTTTCTATCACTATGCAAGCTGCTAACACAATCTCAGTGCTGTGTAGCAATTAGCTTGTCAGTGTACTGCAGTAAGTGTTTCTTGTTACCTACATCTAAGCAAATAGCTTTTTCACTATGTCTCGCAAGGAGAAAACGTTCCTTCTCACTAAACAACTCCTATCGTGTTCTAGAAGTTGCACAGAGGGCTGCAGTGTGTTTTGCAACAAGAAAAAGAAAGTTGTCTAAGAAGCCTTCCTTTCAAGTATTAATGTGAAGGGAAAGGCAAGAGAGTCAGAAAGTACTGCTTTCTATCACTGTGCAAGCTGCTAACACAATCCCAGTGCTGTGTAGCAATTAGCTTTTCAGTGCACTGCAGTAAGTGTTTCTTGTTACCTACATCTAAGTAAAAAGCTTTTTCACTATGTCTCGCAAGGAGAAAACGTTCCCGCTTACTAAACATCTCCTATCGTGTTCTAGAAGTTGCACTGAGGGCTGCAGAGTGTTTTGCAACAAGTAAAAGAAAGTTGTCCAAGACGCCTTCCTTTCAAGTATTAATGTGAAGGGAAAGGCAAGAGAGTGGGAAAGTACTGTTTACAATCACTGTGCAAGCTGCTAACACAATCCCAGTGCTGTGTAGCAATTAGCATTTCAGTGCACTGCAGTAAGTGTTTCATGTTACCTACATCTAAGCAAATAGCTTTTTCACTATGTCTCGCAAGGAGAAAACGCTCCTGATCTCTAAACAACTTCCATCCTGTTGTAGATGCGTCACAGAGGGCTGCAGAGTTTTTTGAAGCAAGAATAAGAAAGTTGTCTAAGATGCCTTCCTTTCAAGTATTAATGTGAAGGGAAAGGCAAGAGAATGGGAAAGCACTGTTTTCTATCACTTTGCAAGCTGCTAACACAATCTCAGTGCTGTGTAGCAATTAGCTTGTCAGTGTACTGCAGTAAGTGTTTCTTGTTACCAACATCTAAGCAAATAGCTTCTTCACTATGTCTCGCAAGGAGAAAACGTTCCTTCTCACTAAACATCTCCTATCGTGTTCTAGAAGTTGCACAGAGGGCTGCAGAGTGTTTTGCAACAAGAAAAAGAAAGTTGCCTAAGATGCCTTCCTTTCAAGTATTAATGTGAAGGGAAAGGCAAGAGAGTGGGAAAGTACTGTTTTCTATCACTTTGCAAGCTGCTAACACAATCTCAGTGCTGTGTAGCAATTAGCTTGTCAGTGTACTGCAGTAAGTGTTTCTTGTTACCTACATCTAAGCAAATAGCTTTTTCACTATGTCTCGCAAGGAGAAAACGTTCCTGCTCACTAAACATCTCCTATCGTGTTGTAGAAGTTGCACAGAGGGCTGCAGTGTGTGTTGCAACAAGAAAAAGAAAGTTGTCTAAGAAGCCTTCCTTTCAAGTATTAATGTGAAGGGAAAGGCAAGAGAGTGAGAAAGTACTGTTTTCTATCACTTTGCAAGCTGCTAACACAATCCCAGTGCTGTGTAGCAATTAGCTTTTCAGTGCACTGCAGTAAGTGTTTCTTATACCTACATCTAAGCAAATAGCTTTTTCGCTAGGTCTCGCAAGGAGAAAACGTTGCTGCTCACTAAACAACTTCCATCGCGTTGTAGATGTTGAACAGAGGGCTGCAGTGTGCTTTGCAACAAGAAAAAGAAAGTTGTCTACGAAGCCTTTCTTTCAAGTATTAATGTGAAGGGAAAGGCAAGAGAGTGGGAAAGTACTGTTTTCTATCACTATGCAAGCTGCTAACACAATCTCAGTGCTGTGTAGCAATTAGCTTGTCAGTGTACTGCAGTAAGTGTTTCTTGTTACCTACATCTAAGCAAATAGCTTTTTCACTATGTCTCGCAAGGAGAAAACGTTCCTTCTCACTAAACATCTCCTATCGTGTTCTAGAAGTTGCACAGAGGGCTGCAGTGTGTTTTGCAACAAGAAAAAGAAAGTTGTCTAAGAAGCCTTCCTTTCAAGTATTAATGTGAAGGGAAAGGCAAGAGAGTGGGAAAGTACTGTTTTCTATCACTGTGCAAGCTGCTAACACAATCCCAGTGCTCTGTAGCAATTAGCATTTCAGTGCACTGCAGTAAGTGTTTCTTGTTACCTACATCTAAGCAAAAAGCTTTTTCACTATGTCTCGCAAGGAGAAAACGTTCCCGCTTACTAAACATCTCCTATCGTGTTCTAGAAGTTGCACTGAGGGCTGCAGAGTGTTTTGCAACAAGTAAAAGAAAGGTGTCCAAGACGCCTTCCTTTCAAGTATTAATGTGAAGGGAAAGGCAAGAGAGTGGGAAAGTACTGTTTTCTATCACTTTGCAAGCTGCTAACACAATCTCAGTGCTGTGTAGCAATTAGCTTGTCAGTGTACTGCAGTAAGTGTTTCTTGTTACCTACATCTAAGCAAATAGCTTTTACACTATGTCTCGCAAGGAGAAAACGTTCCTTCTCACTAAACATCTCCTATCGTGTTCTAGAAGTTGCACAGAGGACTGCAGTGTGTTTTGCAACAAGAAAAAGAAAGTTGTCTAAGAAGACATTCTTTCAAGTATTAATGTGAAGGGAAAGGCAAGAGGGTGAGAAAGTACTGTTTTCAATCACTGTACAAGCTGCTAACACAATCCCAGTGCTCTGTAGCAATTAGCATTTCAGTGCACTGCAGTAAGTGTTTCTTGTTACCTACATCTAAGCAAATAGCTTTTTCACTATGTCTCGCAAGGAGAAAACGCTCCTGCTCTCTAAAAAACTTCCATCCTGTTGTAGATGTTGCACAGAGGGCTGCAGAGTTTTTTGAAGCAAGAATAAGAAAGTTGTCTAAGATGCCTTCCTTTCAAGTATTAATGTGAAGGGAAAGGCAAGAGAATGGGAAAGTACTGTTTTCTATCACTTTGCAAGCTGCTAACACAATCTCAGTGCTGTGTAGCAATTAGCTTGTCAGTGTACTGCAGTAAGTGTTTCTTGTTACCTACATCTAAGCAAAAAGCTTTTTCACTATGTCTCGCAAGGAGAAAACGTTCCTTCTCACTAAACATCTCCTATCGTGTTCTAGAAGTTGCACAGAGGGCTGCAGTGTGTTTTGCAACAAGAAAAAGAAAGTTGTCTAAGAAGCCTTCCTTTCAAGTATTAATGTGAAGGGAAAGGCAAGAGAGTGAGAAAGTACTGTTTTCTATCACTGTGCAAGCTGCTAACACAATCCCAGTGCTGTGTAGCAATTAGCTTTTCAGTGCACTGCAGTAAATGTTTCTTGTTACCTACATCTAAGCTAATAGCTTTTTCACTATGTCTCGCAAGGAGAAAACGCTCCTGCTCCCTAAACAACTTCCATCGTGTTGTAGATGCGTCACAGAGGGCTGCAGAGTTTTTTGAAGCAAGAAAAAGAAAGTTGTCTAAGATGCCTTCCTTTCAAGTATTAATGTGTAGGGAAAGGCAAGAGAGTGGGAAAGTACTGTTTTCTATCACTTTGCAAGCTGCTAACACAATCTCAGTGCTGTGTAGCAATTAGCTTGTCAGTGCACTGCAGTAAGTGTTTCTTGTTACCTACATCTAAGCAAATAGCTTTTTCACTATGTCTCGCAAGGAGAAAACGTTCCTGCTCACTAAACATCTCCTGTCGTGTTGTAGAAGTTGCACAGAGGGCTGCAGAGTGTTTTGCAACAAGAAAAAGAAAGTTGTCTAAGAAGCCTTCCTTTCAAGTATTAATGTGAAGGGAAAGGCAAGAGAGTGAGAAAGTACTGTTTTCTATCACTGTGCAAGCTGCTAACACAATCCCAGTGCTGTGTAGCAATTAGCTTTTCATTGCACTGCAGTAAGTGTTTCTTGTCACCTACATCTAAGCAAATAGCTTTTTCACTATGTCTCGCAAGGAGAAAACGTTGCTGCTCACTAAACAACTTCCATCGTGTTGTAGAAGTTGCACAGAGGGCTGCAGTGTGTTTTGCAACAAGAAAAAGAAAGTTGTCTAAGAAGCCTTTCTTTCAAGTATTAATGTGAAGGGAAAGGCAAGAGAGTGGGAAAGTACTGTTTTCTATCACTTTGCAAGCTGCTTACACAATCCCAGTGCTGTGTAGCAATTAGCTTGTCAGTGCACTGCAGTAAGTTTTTCTTGTTACCTACATCTAAGCAAATAGCTTTTTCACTATGTCTCGCAAGGAGAAAACATTGCTGCTCACTAAACATCTCCTATCGTGTTCTAGAAGTTGCACTGAGGGCTGCAGTGTGTTTTGCAACAAGAAAAAGAAAGTTGTCTAAGAAGCCTTCCTTTCAAGTATTAATGTGAAGGGAAAGGCAAGAGAGTGGGAAAGTACTGTTTTCTACCGCTTTACAAACTGCTAACACAATCCGAGTGCTGTGTAGAAATTAGCTTGTCAGTGCACTGCAGTAATTGTTTCTTGTTACCTACATCTAAGCAAAAAGCTTTTTCACTATGTCTCGCAAGGAGAAAACGTTGCTGCTCACTAAACATCTCCTGTCGTGTTCTAGGGTTTGCACAGAGGGCTGCAAAGTTTTCTAGCAACAAGAAAAAGAAAGTTGTCTAAGACGCCTTCCTTTCAAGTATTAATGTGAAGGGAAAGGCAAGAGAGTGGGAAAGTACTGTTTTCTATCACCTTCCAAGCTGCTAACACAATCTCAGTGCTGTGTAGCAATTAGCTTGTCAGTGTACTGCAGTAAGTGTTTCTTGTTACCTACATCTAAGCAAATAGCTTTTTCACTATGTCTCGCAAGGAGAAAACGTTCCTTCTCACTAAACATCTCCTATCGTGTTCTAGAAGTTGCACAGAGGGCTGCAGTGTGTTTTGCAACAAGAAAAAGAAAGTTGTCTAAGAAGCCTTCCTTTCAAGTATTAATGTGAAGGGAAAGGCAAGAGAGTGAGAAAGTACTGTTTTCTATCACTGTGCAAGCTGCTAACACAATCCCAGTGTTGTGTAGCAATTAGCTTGTCAGTGCACTTCAGTAAGTGTTTCTTGTTACCTACATCTAAGCAAATAGCTTTTTCACTATGTCTCGCAAGGAGAAAACCTTCCTGTTCACTAAACATCTTCTGTCGTGTTCTAGGGGTTGCACAGAGGACTGCAGAGTGTTTTGCAACAAGAAAAAGAAAGTTGTCTAAGACGCCTTCCTTTCAAGTATTATTGTGAATGGAAATGTAAGAGAGTTGAAAGGTACTGTTTTCTATCACTTTGCAAGCTGGGCACACAATCCCAGTGTTGTGTAGCAATTAGCTTGTCAGTGCTCTGCAGTAAGTGCGTCTTGTAACCTACATCTAAGCAAATATCTTCTTCACAGTTTTTCGCAAGGAGAAACTGAGCCAGTTCAGAAAACATCTCCCATAGAGTTCTAGAGAATGCACGCAGGTGTGCAGAGTGTTTTGCAAAAAGCAAGAGAAACTTGTTTAAGACGCCTTGCATTAAAATAAAAATGTGAATAGAAAAGGAAGGAGAATGGAGAGGTACTGTTTTCAATCAGTTTGCAATCTGCTTACACAATCCCAGTGCCGTGTAGAAATTAGCTTGTCAGTGCACTGCAGTAAGTGTTTCTTGTTACCTACATCTAAGCAAATAGCTTTTTCACTATGTCTCGCAAGGAGAAAACGCTCCTGCTCACTAAACAACTTCCATCGTCTTGTAGATGCGTCACAGAGGGCTGCAGAGTTTTTTGAAGCAAGAAAAAGAAAGTTGTCTAAGACGCCTTCCTTTCAAGTATTAATGTGAAGGGAAAGGCAAGAGAGTGGGAAAGTACTGTTTTCTATCACTTTGCAAGCTGCTAACACAATCTCAGTGCTGTGTAGCAATTAGCTTGTCAGTGTACTGCAGTAAGTGTTTCTTGTTACCTACATCTAAGCAAATAGCTTTTTCAGTATGTCTCGCAAGGAGAAAACGTTCCCGCTCACTAAACATCTCCTATCGTGTTCTAGAAGTTGCACTGAGGGCTGCAGAGTGTTTTGCAACAAGTAAAAGAAAGTTGTCCAAGACGCCTTCCTTTCAAGTATTAATGTGAAGGGAAAGGCAAGAGAGTGGGAAAGTACTGTTTTCAATCACTGTGCAAGCTGCTAACACAATCCCAGTGCTGTGTAGCAATTAGCATTTCAGTGCACTGCAGTAAGTGTTTCTTGTTACCTACATCTAAGCAAAAAGATTTTCACTATGTCTCGCAAGGAGAAAACGTTCCCGCTTACTAAACATCTCCTATCGTGTTCTAGAAGTTGCACTGAGGGCTGCAGAGTGTTTTGCAACAAGTAAAAGAAAGTTGTCTAAGAAGCCTTTCTTTCAAGTATTAATGTGAAGGGAAATGCAAGAGAGTGGGAAAGTACTGTTTTCTATCACTTTGCAAGCTGCTAACACAATCTCAGTGCTGTGTAGCAATTAGCTTGTCAGTGTACTGCAGTAAGTGTTTCTTGTTACCTACATCTAAGCAAATAGCTTTTTCACTATGTCTCGCAAGGAGAAAACGTTGCTGCTCACTAAACATCTCCTATCGTGTTGTAGAAGTTGCTCAGAGGGCTGCAGTGTGTTTTGCAACAAGAAAAAGAAAGTTGTCTAAGAAGCCTTCCTTTCAAGTATTAATGTGAAGGGAAAGGCAAGAGAGTGGGAAAGTACTGTTTTCTATCACTGTGCAAGCTGCTAACACCATCCCAGTGCTCTGTAGCAATTAGCTTGTCAGTGTACTGCAGTAAGTGTTTCTTGTTACCTACATCTAAGCAAAAAGCTTTTTCACTATGTCTCGCAAGGAGAAAACGTTCCCGCTTACTAAACATCTCCTATCGTGTTCTAGAAGTTGCACTGAGGGCTGCAGAGTGTTTTGAAACAAGTAAAAGAAAGTTGTCCAAGACGCCTTCCTTTCAAGTATTAATGTGAAGGGAAAAGCAAGAGAGTGGGAAAGTACTGTTTTCTATCACTTTGCAAGCTGCTAACACAATCTCAGTGCTGTGTAGCAATTAGCTTGTCAGTGTACTGCAGTAAGTGTTTCTTGTTACCTACATCTAAGCAAATAGCTTTTTCACTATGTCTCGCAAGGAGAAAACGTTCCTTCTCACTAAACATCTCCTATCGTGTTCTAGAACTTGCACAGAGGACTGCAGTGTGTTTTGCACCAAGAAAAAGAAAGTTGTCTAAGAAGACTTCCTTTCAAGTATTAATGTGAAGGGAAAGGCAAGAGAGTGAGAAAGTACTGTTTTCAATCACTGTGCAAGCTGCTAACACAATCCCAGTGCTGTGTAGCAATTAGCATTTCAGTGCACTGCAGTAAGTGTTTCTTGTTACCTACATCTAAGCAAATAGCTTTTTCACTATGTCTCGCAAGGAGAAAACGCTCCTGCTCTCTAAACAACTTCCATCCTGTTGTAGATGCGTCACAGAGGGCTGCAGAGTTTTTTGAAGCAAGAATAAGAAAGTTTTCTAAGATGTCTTCCTTTCAAGTATTAATGTGAAGGGAAAGGCAAGAGAATGGGAAAGCACTGTTTTCTATCACTTTGCAAGCTGCTAACACAATCTCAGTGCTGTGTAGCAATTAGCTTGTCAGTGCACTGCAGTAAGTGTTTCTTGTTACCTACATCTAAGCAAATAGCTTTTTCACTATGTCTCGCAAGGAGAAAACGTTCCTTCTCACTAAACATCTCCTATCGTGTTCTAGAAGTTGCACAGAGGGCTGCAGTGTGTTTTGCAACAAGAAAAAGAAAGTTGTCTAAGAAGCCTTCCTTTCAAGTATTAATGTGAAGGGAAAGGCAAGAGAGTGGGAAAGTACTGTTTTCTATCACTGTGCAAGCTGCTAACACAATCCCAGTGCTGTGTAGCAATTAGCTTGTCAGTGTACTGCAGTAAGTGTTTCTTGTTACCTACATCTAAGCAAATATCTTTTTCACTATGTCTCGCAAGGAGAAAACATTGCTGCTCACTAAACATCTCCTATCGTGTTGTAGAAGTTGCACAGAGGGCTGCAGTGTTTTTTGCAACAAGAAAAAGAAAGTTGTCTAAGAAGCCTTCCTTTCAAGTATTAATGTGAAGGGAAAGGCAAGAGAGTGGGAAAGTACTGTTTTCTATCTCTTTACAAACTGCTAACACAATCCGAGTGCTGTATAGTAATTATCTTGTCAGTGCACTGCAGTAAGTGTTTCTTGTTACCTACATCTAAGCAAAAAGCTTTTTCACTATGTCTCGCAAGGAAAAAACGTTCCTGCTCACTAAACATCTCCTGTCGTGTTCTAGGGATTGCACAGAGGGCTGCAGAGTTTTTTAGCAACAAGAAAAAGAAAGTTGTCTAAGACGCCTTCCTTTCAAGTATTAATGTGAAGGGAAAGGCAAGAGAGTGGGAAAGTACTGTTTTCTATCACTATGCAAGCTGCTAACACAATCTCAGTGCTGTGTAGCAATTAGCTTGTCAGTGTACTGCAGTAAGTGTTTCTTGTTACCTACATCTAAGCAAATAGCTTTTTCACTATGTCTCGCAAGGAGAAAACGTTCCTTCTCACTAAACAACTCCTATCGTGTTCTAGAAGTTGCACAGAGGGCTGCAGTGTGTTTTGCAACAAGAAAAAGAAAGTTGTCTAAGAAGCCTTCCTTTCAAGTATTAATGTGAAGGGAAAGGCAAGAGAGTCAGAAAGTACTGCTTTCTATCACTGTGCAAGCTGCTAACACAATCCCAGTGCTGTGTAGCAATTAGCTTTTCAGTGCACTGCAGTAAGTGTTTCTTGTTACCTACATCTAAGTAAAAAGCTTTTTCACTATGTCTCGCAAGGAGAAAACGTTCCCGCTTACTAAACATCTCCTATCGTGTTCTAGAAGTTGCACTGAGGGCTGCAGAGTGTTTTGCAACAAGTAAAAGAAAGTTGTCCAAGACGCCTTCCTTTCAAGTATTAATGTGAAGGGAAAGGCAAGAGAGTGGGAATGTACTGTTTACAATCACTGTGCAAGCTGCTAACACAATCCCAGTGCTGTGTAGCAATTAGCATTTCAGTGCACTGCAGTAAGTGTTTCTTGTTACCTACATCTAAGCAAATAGCTTTTTCACTATGTCTCGCAAGGAGAAAACGCTCCTGATCTCTAAACAACTTCCATCCTGTTGTAGATGCGTCACAGAGGGCTGCAGAGTTTTTTGAAGCAAGAATAAGAAAGTTGTCTAAGATGCCTTCCTTTCAAGTATTAATGTGAAGGGAAAGGCAAGAGAATGGGAAAGCACTGTTTTCTATCACTTTGCAAGCTGCTAACACAATCTCAGTGCTGTGTAGCAATTAGCTTGTCAGTGTACTGCAGTAAGTGTTTCTTGTTACCAACATCTAAGCAAATAGCTTTTTCACTATGTCTCGCAAGGAGAAAACGTTCCTTCTCACTAAACATCTCCTATCGTGTTCTAGAAGTTGCACAGAGGGCTGCAGAGTGTTTTGCAACAAGAAAAAGAAAGTTGCCTAAGATGCCTTCCTTTCAAGTATTAATGTGAAGGGAAAGGCAAGAGAGTGGGAAAGTACTGTTTTCTATCACTTTGCAAGCTGCTAACACAATCTCAGTGCTGTGTAGCAATTAGCTTGTCAGTGTACTGCAGTAAGTGTTTCTTGTTACCTACATCTAAGCAAATAGCTTTTTCACTATGTCTCGCAAGGAGAAAACGTTCCTGCTCACTAAACATCTCCTATCGTGTTGTAGAAGTTGCACAGAGGGCTGCAGTGTGTGTTGCAACAAGAAAAAGAAAGTTGTCTAAGAAGCCTTCCTTTCAAGTATTAATGTGAAGGGAAAGGCAAGAGAGTGAGAAAGTACTGTTTTCTATCACTTTGCAAGCTGCTAACACAATCCCAGTGCTGTGTAGCAATTAGCTTTTCAGTGCACTGCAGTAAGTGTTTCTTATACCTACATCTAAGCAAATAGCTTTTTCGCTAGGTCTCGCAAGGAGAAAACGTTGCTGCTCACTAAACAACTTCCATCGCGTTGTAGATGTTGAACAGAGGGCTGCAGTGTGCTTTGCAACAAGAAAAAGAAAGTTGTCTACGAAGCCTTTCTTTCAAGTATTAATGTGAAGGGAAAGGCAAGAGAGTGGGAAAGTACTGTTTTCTATCACTATGCAAGCTGCTAACACAATCTCAGTGCTGTGTAGCAATTAGCTTGTCAGTGTACTGCAGTAAGTGTTTCTTGTTACCTACATCTAAGCAAATAGCTTTTTCACTATGTCTCGCAAGGAGAAAACGTTCCTTCTCACTAAACATCTCCTATCGTGTTCTAGAAGTTGCACAGAGGGCTGCAGTGTGTTTTGCAACAAGAAAAAGAAAGTTGTCTAAGAAGCCTTCCTTTCAAGTATTAATGTGAAGGGAAAGGCAAGAGAGTGGGAAAGTACTGTTTTCTATCACTGTGCAAGCTGCTAACACAATCTCAGTGCTGTGTAGCAATTAGCTTGTCAGTGTACTGCAGTAAGTGTTTCTTGTTACCTACATCTAAGCAAATAGCTTTTACACTATGTCTCGCAAGGAGAAAACGTTCCTTCTCACTAAACATCTCCTATCGTGTTCTAGAAGTTGCACAGAGGACTGCAGTGTGTTTTGCAACAAGAAAAAGAAAGTTGTCTAAGAAGACATTCTTTCAAGTATTAATGTGAAGGGAAAGCAAGAGGGTGAGAAAGTACTGTTTTCAATCACTGTGCAAGCTGCTAACACAATCCCAGTGCTCTGTAGCAATTAGCATTTCAGTGCACTGCAGTAAGTGTTTCTTGTTACCTACATCTAAGCAAATAGCTTTTTCACTATGTCTCGCAAGGAGAAAACGCTCCTGCTCTCTAAACAACTTCCATCCTGTTGTAGATGTTGCACAGAGGGCTGCAGAGTGTTTTGCAACAAGAAAAAGAAAGTTGTCTAAGAAGCCTTCCTTTCAAGTATTAATGTGAAGGGAAAGGCAAGAGAGTGAGAAAGTACTGTTTTCTATCACTGTGCAAGCTGCTAACACAATCCCAGTGCTGTGTAGCAATTAGCTTTTCATTGCACTGCAGTAAGTGTTTCTTGTCACCTACATCTAAGCAAATAGCTTTTTCACTATGTCTCGCAGGGAGAAAACGTTGCTGCTCACTAAACAACTTCCATCGTGTTGTAGAAGTTGCACAGAGGGCTGCATTGTGTTTTGCAACAAGAAAAAGAAAGTTGTCTAAGAAGCCTTTCTTTCAAGTATTAATGTGAAGGGAAAGGCAAGAGAGTGGGAAAGTACTGTTTTCTATCACTTTGCAAGCTGCTTACACAATCCCAGTGCTGTGTAGCAATTAGCTTGTCAGTGCACTGCAGTAAGTTTTTCTTGTTACCTACATCTAAGCAAATAGCTTTTTCACTATGTCTCGCAAGGAGAAAACATTGCTGCTCACTAAACATCTCCTATCGTGTTCTAGAAGTTGCACTGAGGGCTGCAGTGTGTTTTGCAACAAGAAAAAGAAAGTTGTCTAAGAAGCCTTCCTTTCAAGTATTAATGTGAAGGGAAAGGCAAGAGAGTGGGAAAGTACTGTTTTCTACCGCTTTACAAACTGCTAACACAATCCGAGTGCTGTGTAGAAATTAGCTTGTCAGTGCACTGCAGTAATTGTTTCTTGTTACCTACATCTAAGCAAAAAGCTTTTTCACTATGTCTCGCAAGGAGAAAACGTTGCTGCTCACTAAACATCTCCTGTCGTGTTCTAGGGTTTGCACAGAGGGCTGCAAAGTTTTCTAGCAACAAGAAAAAGAAAGTTGTCTAAGACGCCTTCCTTTCAAGTATTAATGTGAAGGGAAAGGCAAGAGAGTGGGAAAGTACTGTTTTCTATCACCTTCCAAGCTGCTAACACAATCCCAGTGCTGTGTAGCAATTAGCTTGTCAGTGTACTGCAGTAAGTGTTTCTTGTTACCTACATCTAAGCAAATAGCTTTTTCACTATGTCTCGCAAGGAGAAAACGTTCCTTCTCACTAAACATCTCCTATCGTGTTCTAGAAGTTGCACAGAGGGCTGCAGTGTGTTTTGCAACAAGAAAAAGAAAGTTGTCTAAGAAGCCTTCCTTTCAAGTATTAATGTGAAGGGAAAGGCAAGAGAGTGAGAAAGTACTGTTTTCTATCACTGTGCAAGCTGCTAACACAATCCCAGTGTTGTGTAGCAATTAGCTTGTCAGTGCACTTCAGTAAGTGTTTCTTGTTACCTACATCTAAGCAAATAGCTTTTTCACTATGTCTCGCAAGGAGAAAACCTTCCTGTTCACTAAACATCTTCTGTCGTGTTCTAGGGGTTGCACAGAGGACTGCAGAGTGTTTTGCAACAAGAAAAAGAAAGTTGTCTAAGACGCCTTCCTTTCAAGTATTATTGTGAATGGAAATGTAAGAGAGTTGAAAGGTACTGTTTTCTATCACTTTGCAAGCTGGGCACACAATCCCAGTGTTGTGTAGTAATTAGCTTGTCAGTGCTCTGCAGTAAGTGCGTCTTGTAACCTACATCTAAGCAAATATCTTCTTCGCAGTTTTTCGCAAGGAGAAACTGAGCCAGTTCAGAAAACATCTCCCATAGAGTTCTAGAGAATGCACGCAGGTGTGCAGAGTGTTTTGCAAAAAGCAAGAGAAACTTGTTTAAGACGCCTTGCATTAAAATAAAAATGTGAATAGAAAAGGAAGGAGAATGGAGAGGTACTGTTTTCAATCAGTTTGCAATCTGCTTACACAATCCCAGTGCCGTGTAGAAATTAGCTTGTCAGTGCACTGCAGAAAGTGTTTCTTGTTACCTACATCTAAGCAAATAGCTTTTTCACTATGTCTCGCAAGGAGAAAACGCTCCTGCTCACTAAACAACTTCCATCGTCTTGTAGATGCGTCACAGAGGGCTGCAGAGTTTTTTGAAGCAAGAAAAAGAAAGTTGTCTAAGACGCCTTCCTTTCAAGTATTAATGTGAAGGGAAAGGCAAGAGAGTGGGAAAGTACTGTTTTCTATCACTTTGCAAGCTGCTAACACAATCTCAGTGCTGTGTAGCAATTAGCTTGTCAGTGTACTACAGTAAGTGTTTCTTGTTACCTACATCTAAGCAAATAGCTTTTTCACTATGTCTCGCAAGGAGAAAACGTTCCTGCTCACTAAACATCTCCTATCGTGTTCTAGAAGTTGCACTGAGGGCTGCAGAGTGTTTTGCAACAAGTAAAAGAAAGTTGTCCAAGACGCCTTCCTTTCAAGTATTAATGTGAAGGGAAAGGCAAGAGAGTGGGAAAGTACTGTTTTCAATCACTGTGCAAGCTGCTAACACAATCCCAGTGCTGTGTAGCAATTAGCATTTCAGTGCACTGCAGTAAGTGTTTCTTATACCTACATCTAAGCAAATAGCTTTTTCGCTATGTCTCGCAAGGAGAAAACGTTGCTGCTCACTAAACAACTTCCATCGTGTTGTAGATGTTGCACAGAGGGCTGCAGTGTGTTTTGCAACAAGAAAAAGAAAGTTGTCTACGAAGCCTTTCTTTCAAGTATTAATGTGAAGGGAAAGGCAAGAGAGTGGGAAAGTACTGTTTTCTATCACTGTGCAAGCTGCTAACACAATCCGAGTGCTGTATAGTAATTATCTTGTCAGTGCACTGCAGTAAGTGTTTCTTGTTACCTACATCTAAGCAAAAAGCTTTTTCACTATGTCTCACAAGGAGAAAACGTTCCTGCTCACTAAAAATCTCCTGTCGTGTTCTAGGGATTGCACAGACGGCTGCAGAGTTTTTTAGCAACAAGAAAAAGAAAGTTGTCTAAGACGCCTTCCTTTCAAGTATTAATGTGAAGGGAAAGGCAAGAGAGTGGGAAAGTACTGTTTTCTATCACTATGCAAGCTGCTAACACAATCTCAGTGCTGTGTAGCAATTAGCTTGTCAGTGTACTGCAGTAAGTGTTTCTTGTTACCTACATCTAAGCAAATAGCTTTTTCACTATGTCTCGCAAGGAGAAAACGTTCCTTCTCACTAAACATCTCCTATCGTGTTCTAGAAGTTGCACAGAGGGCTGCAGTGTGTTTTGCAACAAGAAAAAGAAAGTTGTCTAAGAAGCCTTCCTTTCAAGTATTAATGTGAAGGGAAAGGCAAGAGAGTGGGAAAGTACTGTTTTCTATCACTGTGCAAGCTGCTAACACAATCCCAGTGCTGTGTAGCAATTAGCTTTTCAGTGTACTGCAGTAAGTGTTTCTTGTTACCTACATCTAAGCAAAAAGCTTTTTCACTATGTCTCGCAAGGAGAAAACGTTCCCGCTTACTAAACATCTCCTATCGTGTTCTAGAAGTTGCACTGAGGGCTGCAGAGTGTTTTGCAACAAGTAAAAGAAAGGTGTCCAAGACGCCTTCCTTTCAAGTATTAATGTGAAGGGAAAGGCAAGAGGGTGAGAAAGTACTGTTTTCAATCACTGTGCAAGCTGCTAACACAATCCCAGTGCTCTGTAGCAATTAGCATTTCAGTGCACTGCAGTAAGTTTTTCTTGTTACCTACATCTAAGCAAATAGCTTTTTCACTATGTCTCGCAAGGAGAAAACGCTCCTGCTCTCTAAACAACTTCCATCCTGTTGTAGATGTTGCACAGAGGGCTGCAGAGTTTTTTGAAGCAAGAATAAGAAAGTTGTCTAAGATGCCTTCCTTTCAAGTATTAATGTGAAGGGAAAGGCAAGAGAATGGGAAAGTACTGTTTTCTATCACTTTGCAAGCTGCTAACACAATCTCAGTGCTGTGTAGCAATTAGCTTGTCAGTGTACTGCACTAAGTGTTTCTTGTAACCTACATCTAAGCAAAAAGCTTTTTCACTATGTCTCGCAAGGAGAAAACGTTCCTTCTCACTAAACATCTCCTATCGTGTTCTAGAAGTTGCACAGAGGGCTGCAGTGTGTTTTGCAACAAGAAAAAGAAAGTTGTCTAAGAAGCCTTCCTTTCAAGTATTAATGTGAAGGGAAAGGCAAGAGAGTGAGAAAGTACTGTTTTCTATCACTGTGCAAGCTGCTAACACAATCCCAGTGCTGTGTAGCAATTAGCTTTTCAGTGCACTGCAGTAAATGTTTCTTGTTACGTACATCTAAGCAAATAGCTTTTTCACTATGTCTCGCAAGGAGAAAACGATCCTGCTCCCTAAACAACTTCCATCGTGTTGTAGATGCGTCACAGAGGGCTGCAGAGTTTTTTGAAGCAAGAAAAAGAAAGTTGTCTAAGATGCCTTCCTTTCAAGTATTAATGTGTAGGGAAAGGCAAGAGAGTGGGAAAGTACTGTTTTCTATCACTTTGCAAGCTGCTAACACAATCTCAGTGCTGTGTAGCAATTAGCTTGTCAGTGTACTGCAGTAATTCTTTCTTGTTACCTACATCTAAGCAAATAGCTTTTTCACTATGTCTCGCAAGGAGAAAACGTTCCTGCTCACTAAACCTCTCCTGTCGTGTTGTAGAAGTTGCACAGAGGGCTGCAGAGTGTTTTGCAACAAGAAAAAGAAAGTTGTCTAAGAAGCCTTCCTTTCAAGTATTAATGTGAAGGGAAAGGCAAGAGAGTGGGAAAGTACTGTTTTCTATCACTTTGCAAGCTGCTTACACAATCCCAGTGCTGTGTAGCAATTAGCTTGTCAGTGTACTGCAGTAAGTGTTTCTTGTTACCTACATCTAAGCAAATAGCTTTTTCACTATGTCTCGCAAGGAGAAAACATTGCTGCTCACTAAACATCTCCTATCGTGTTCTAGAAGTTGCACTGAGGGCTGCAGTGTGTTTTGCAACAAGAAAAAGAAAGTTGTCTAAGAAGCCTTTCTTTCAAGTATTAATGTGAAGGGAAAGGCAAGAGAGTGGGAAAGTACTGTTTTCTACCGCTTTACAAACTGCTAACACAATCCGAGTGCTGTGTAGAAATTAGCTTGTCAGTGCACTGCAGTAACTGTTTCTTGTTACCTACATCTAAGCAAAAAGCTTTTTCACTATGTCTCGCAAGGAGAAAACGTTGCTGCTCACTAAACATCTCCTGTCGTGTTCTAGGGTTTGCACAGAGGGCTGCAAAGTTTTTTAGCAACAAGAAAAAGAAAGTTGTCTAAGACGCCTTCCTTTCAAGTATTAATGTGAAGGGAAAGGCAAGAGAGTGGGAAAGTACTGTTTTCTATCACCTTCCAAGCTGCTAACACAATCTCAGTGCTGTGTAGCAATTAGCTTGTCAGTGTACTGCAGTAAGTGTTTCTTGTTACCTACATCTAAGCAAATAGCTTTTTCACTATGTCTCGCAAGGAGAAAACGTTCCTTCTCACTAAACATCTCCTATCGTGTTCTAGAAGTTGCACAGAGGGCTGCAGTGTGTTTTGCAACAAGAAAAAGAAAGTTGTCTAAGAAGCCTTCCTTTCAAGTATTAATGTGAAGGGAAAGGCAAGAGAGTGAGAAAGTACTGTTTTCTATCACTGTGCAAGCTGCTAACACAATCCCAGTGTTGTGTAGCAATTAGCTTGTCAGTGCACTTCAGTAAGTGTTTCTTGTTACCTACATCTAAGCAAATAGCTTTTTCACTATGTCTCGCAAGGAGAAAACCTTCCTGTTCACTAAACATCTTCTGTCGTGTTCTAGGGGTTGCACAGAGGACTGCAGAGTGTTTTGCAACAAGAAAAAGAAAGTTGTCTAAGACGCCTTCCTTTCAAGTATTATTGTGAATGGAAATGTAAGAGAGTTGAAAGGTACTGTTTTCTATCACTTTGCAAGCTGGGCACACAATCCCAGTGTTGTGTAGCAATTAGCTTGTCAGTGCTCTGCAGTAAGTGCGTCTTGTAACCTACATCTAAGCAAATAGCTTCTTCGCAGTTTTTCGCAAGGAGAAACTGAGCCAGTTCAGAAAACATCTCCCATAGAGTTCTAGAGAATGCACGCAGGTGTGCAGAGTGTTTTGCAAAAAGCAAGAGAAACTTGTCTAAGACGCCTTGCATTAAAATAAAAATGTGAATAGAAAAGGAAGGAGAATGGAGAGGTACTGTTTTCAATCAGTTTGCAATCTGCTTACACAATCCCAGTGCCGTGTAGAAATTAGCTTGTCAGTGCACTGCAGTAAGTGTTTCTTGTTACCTACATCTAAGCAAATAGCTTTTTCACTATGTCTCGCAAGGAGAAAACGCTCCTGCTCACTAAACAACTTCCATCGTCTTGTAGATGCGTCACAGAGGGCTGCAGAGTTTTTTGAAGCAAGAAAAAGAAAGTTGTCTAAGACGCCTTCCTTTCAAGTATTAATGTGAAGGGAAAGGCAAGAGAGTGGGAAAGTACTGTTTTCTATCACTTTGCAAGCTGCTAACACAATCTCAGTGCTGTGTAGCAATTAGATGGCAGTGTACTGCAGTAAGTGTTTCTTGTTACCTACATCTAAGCAAATAGCTTTTTCACTATGTCTCGCAAGGAGAAAACGTTCCTGCTCACTAAACATCTCCTATCGTGTTCTAGAAGTTGCACTGAGGGCTGCAGAGTGTTTTGCAACAAGTAAAAGAAAGTTGTCCAAGACGCCTTCCTTTCAAGTATTAATGTGAAGGGAAAGGCAAGAGAGTGGGAAAGTACTGTTTTCAATCACTGTGCAAGCTGCTAACACAATCCCAGTGCGGTGTAGCAATTAGCTTGTCAGTGCACTGCAGTAAGTGTTTCTTGTTACCTACATCTAAGCAAAAAGCTTTTTCACTATGTCTCGCAAGGAGAAAACGTTGCTGCTCACTAAACATCTCCTATCGTGTTCTAGAAGTTGCACTGAGGGCTGCAGAGTGTTTTGTAACAAGAAAAAGAAAGTTGTCCAAGACGCCTTCCTTTCTAGTATTAATGTGAAGGGAAAGGCAAGAGAGTGGGAAAGTACTATTTTCTACCGCTTTACAAACTGCTATCACAATCCGAGTGCTATGTAGCAATTAGCTTGTCAGTGTACTGCAGTAAGAGTTTCTTGTTACCTACATCTAAGCAAAAAGCTTTTTCACTATGTCTCGAAAGGAGAAAACGTTCCCGCTAACTAAACATCTCCTATCGTGTTCTAGAAGTTGCAATGAGGGACGCAGAGTTTTTTGTACCAAGAAAAAGAAACTTGTCCAAGACGCCTTCCTTTCAAGTATTAATGTGAAGGGAAAGGCAAGAGTGTGGGAAAGTACTGTTTTCTATCTCTTTGCAAGCTGCTAAAAAAATCTCAGTGCTGTGTAGCAATTAGCTTGTCAGTGCACTGCAGTAAGTGTTTCTTGTTACCTACATCTAAGCAAAAAGCTTTTTCACTATGTCTCGCAAGCAGAAAACGTTGCTGCTCACTAAACATCTCCTATCGTGTTCTAGAAGTTGCACTGAGGGCTGCAGAGTTTTTTGTAACAAGAAAAAGAAAGTTGTCCAAGACGCCTTTGTTTCAAGTATTAATGTGAAGGGAAAGGCAAGAGAGTGGGAAAGTACTGTTTTCTATCACTGTGCAAGCTGCTAACACAATCCCAGTGCGGTGTAGCAATTAGCTTGTCAGTGCACTGCAGTAAGTGTTTCTTGTTACCTACATCTAAGCAAATAGCTTTTTCACTATGTCTCGCAAGGAGAAAACGCTCCTGCTCTCTAAACAACTTCCATCCTGTTGTAGATGTTGCACAGAGGGCTGGAGAGTTTTTTGAAGCAAGAATAAGAAAGTTGTCTAAGATGCCTTCCTTTCAAGTATTAATGTGAAGGGAAAGGCAAGAGAATGGGAAAGTACTGTTTTCTATCACTTTGCAAGCTGCTAACACAATCTCAGTGCTGTGTAGCAATTAGCTTGTCAGTGTACTGCACTAAGTGTTTCTTGTAACCTACATCTAAGCAAAAAGCTTTTTCACTATGTCTCGCAAGGAGAAAACGTTCCTTCTCACTAAACATCTCCTATCGTGTTCTAGAAGTTGCACAGAGGGCTGCAGTGTGTTTTGCAACAAGAAAAAGAAAGTTGTCTAAGAAGCCTTCCTTTCAAGTATTAATGTGAAGGGAAAGGCAAGAGAGTGAGAAAGTACTGTTTTCTATCACTGTGCAAGCTGCTAACACAATCCCAGTACTGTGTAGCAATTAGCTTTTCAGTGCACTGCAGTAAATGTTTCTTGTTACGTACATCTAAGCAAATAGCTTTTTCACTATGTCTCGCAAGGAGAAAACGATCCTGCTCCCTAAACAACTTCCATCGTGTTGTAGATGCGTCACAGAGGGCTGCAGAGTTTTTTGAAGCAAGAAAAAGAAAGTTGTCTAAGATGCCTTCCTTTCAAGTATTAATGTGTAGGGAAAGGCAAGAGAGTGGGAAAGTACTGTTTTCTATCACTTTGCAAGCTGCTAACACAATCTCAGTGCTGTGTAGCAATTAGCTTGTCAGTGTACTGCAGTAATTCTTTCTTGTTACCTACATCTAAGCAAATAGCTTTTTCACTATGTCTCGCAAGGAGAAAACGTTCCTGCTCACTAAACCTCTCCTGTCGTGTTGTAGAAGTTGCACAGAGGGCTGCAGAGTGTTTTGCAACAAGAAAAAGAAAGTTGTCTAAGAAGCCTTCCTTTCAAGTATTAATGTGAAGGGAAAGGCAAGAGAGTGGGAAAGTACTGTTTTCTATCACTTTGCAAGCTGCTTACACAATCCCAGTGCTGTGTAGCAATTAGCTTGTCAGTGTACTGCAGTAAGTGTTTCTTGTTACCTACATCTAAGCAAATAGCTTTTTCACTATGTCTCGCAAGGAGAAAACATTGCTGCTCACTAAACATCTCCTATCGTGTTCTAGAAGTTGCACTGAGGGCTGCAGTGTGTTTTGCAACAAGAAAAAGAAAGTTGTCTAAGAAGCCTTTCTTTCAAGTATTAATGTGAAGGGAAAGGCAAGAGAGTGGGAAAGTACTGTTTTCTACCGCTTTACAAACTGCTAACACAATCCGAGTGCTGTGTAGAAATTAGCTTGTCAGTGCACTGCAGTAATTGTTTCTTGTTACCTACATCTAAGCAAAAAGCTTTTTCACTATGTCTCGCAAGGAGAAAACGTTGCTGCTCACTAAACATCTCCTGTCGTGTTCTAGGGTTTGCACAGAGGGCTGCAAAGTTTTTTAGCAACAAGAAAAAGAAAGTTGTCTAAGACGCCTTCCTTTCAAGTATTAATGTGAAGGGAAAGGCAAGAGAGTGGGAAAGTACTGTTTTCTATCACCTTCCAAGCTGCTAACACAATCTCAGTGCTGTGTAGCAATTAGCTTGTCAGTGTACTGCAGTAAGTGTTTCTTGTTACCTACATCTAAGCAAATAGCTTTTTCACTATGTCTCGCAAGGAGAAAACGTTCCTTCTCACTAAACATCTCCTATCGTGTTCTAGAAGTTGCACAGAGGGCTGCAGTGTGTTTTGCAACAAGAAAAAGAAAGTTGTCTAAGAAGCCTTCCTTTCAAGTATTAATGTGAAGGGAAAGGCAAGAGAGTGAGAAAGTACTGTTTTCTATCACTGTGCAAGCTGCTAACACAATCCCAGTGTTGTGTAGCAATTAGCTTGTCAGTGCACTTCAGTAAGTGTTTCTTGTTACCTACATCTAAGCAAATAGCTTTTTCACTATGTCTCGCAAGGAGAAAACCTTCCTGTTCACTAAACATCTTCTGTCGTGTTCTAGGGGTTGCACAGAGGACTGCAGAGTGTTTTGCAACAAGAAAAAGAAAGTTGTCTAAGACGCCTTCCTTTCAAGTATTATTGTGAATGGAAATGTAAGAGAGTTGAAAGGTACTGTTTTCTATCACTTTGCAAGCTGGGCACACAATCCCAGTGTTGTGTAGCAATTAGCTTGTCAGTGCTCTGCAGTAAGTGCGTCTTGTAACCTACATCTAAGCAAATAGCTTCTTCGCAGTTTTTCGCAAGGAGAAACTGAGCCAGTTCAGAAAACATCTCCCATAGAGTTCTAGAGAATGCACGCAGGTGTGCAGAGTGTTTTGCAAAAAGCAAGAGAAACTTGTCTAAGACGCCTTGCATTAAAATAAAAATGTGAATAGAAAAGGAAGGAGAATGGAGAGGTACTGTTTTCAATCAGTTTGCAATCTGCTTACACAATCCCAGTGCCGTGTAGAAATTAGCTTGTCAGTGCACTGCAGTAAGTGTTTCTTGTTACCTACATCTAAGCAAATAGCTTTTTCACTATGTCTCGCAAGGAGAAAACGCTCCTGCTCACTAAACAACTTCCATCGTCTTGTAGATGCGTCACAGAGGGCTGCAGAGTTTTTTGAAGCAAGAAAAAGAAAGTTGTCTAAGACGCCTTCCTTTCAAGTATTAATGTGAAGGGAAAGGCAAGAGAGTGGGAAAGTACTGTTTTCTATCACTTTGCAAGCTGCTAACACAATCTCAGTGCTGTGTAGCAATTAGCTTGTCAGTGTACTGCAGTAAGTGTTTCTTGTTACCTACATCTAAGCAAATAGCTTTTTCACTATGTCTCGCAAGGAGAAAACGTTCCTGCTCACTAAACATCTCCTATCGTGTTCTAGAAGTTGCACTGAGGGCTGCAGAGTGTTTTGCAACAAGTAAAAGAAAGTTGTCCAAGACGCCTTCCTTTCAAGTATTAATGTGAAGGGAAAGGCAAGAGAGTGGGAAAGTACTGTTTTCAATCACTGTGCAAGCTGCTAACACAATCCCAGTGCGGTGTAGCAATTAGCTTGTCAGTGCACTGCAGTAAGTGTTTCTTGTTACCTACATCTAAGCAAAAAGCTTTTTCACTATGTCTCGCAAGGAGAAAACGTTGCTGCTCACTAAACATCTCCTATCGTGTTCTAGAAGTTGCACTGAGGGCTGCAGAGTGTTTTGTAACAAGAAAAAGAAAGTTGTCCAAGACGCCTTCCTTTCTAGTATTAATGTGAAGGGAAAGGCAAGAGAGTGGGAAAGTACTATTTTTTACCGCTTTACAAACTGCTATCACAATCCGAGTGCTATGTAGCAATTAGCTTGTCAGTGTACTGCAGTAAGAGTTTCTTGTTACCTACATCTAAGCAAAAAGCTTTTTCACTATGTCTCGAAAGGAGAAAACGTTCCCGCTAACTAAACATCTCCTATCGTGTTCTAGAAGTTGCAATGAGGGACGCAGAGTTTTTTGTAACAAGAAAAAGAAACTTGTCCAAGACGCCTTCCTTTCAAGTATTAATGTGAAGGGAAAGGCAAGAGTGTGGGAAAGTACTGTTTTCTATCTCTTTGCAAGCTGCTAAAAAAATCTCAGTGCTGTGTAGCAATTAGCTTGTCAGTGCACTGCAGTAAGTGTTTCTTGTTACCTACATCTAAGCAAAAAGCTTTTTCACTATGTCTCGCAAGCAGAAAACGTTGCTGCTCACTAAACATCTCCTATCGTGTTCTAGAAGTTGCACTGAGGGCTGCAGAGTTTTTTGTAACAAGAAAAAGAAAGTTGTCCAAGACGCCTTTGTTTCAAGTATTAATGTGAAGGGAAAGGCAAGAGAGTGGGAAAGTACTGTTTTCTATCACTGTGCAAGCTGCTAACACAATCCGAGTGCTGTGTAGCAATTAGCTTGTCAGTGCACTGCAGTAAGTGTTTCTTGTTACCTACATCTAAGCAAATAGCTTTTTCACTATGTCTGGCAAGGAGAAAACCTTCCTGCTCACTAAACATCTCCTATCGTGTTCTAGAAGTTCCACTGAGGGCTGCAGAGTGTTTTGCAACAAGAAAAAGAAAGTTGCCTAAGATGCCTTCCTTTCAAGTGTTAATGTGAAGGGAAAGGCAAGAGAGTGGGAAAGTACTGTTTTCTCTCACTTTGCAAGCTGCTAACACAATCCCAGTGCGGTGTAGTAATTAGCTTGTCAGTGCTCTGCAGTAAGTGTTTCTTGTTACCTACATCTAAGCAAATAGCTTTTTCACTATGTCTCGCAAGGAGAAAACGCTCCTGCTCTCTAAACAACTTCCATCCTGTTGTAGATGTTGCACAGAGGGCTGCAGAGTTTTTTGAAGCAAGAATAAGAAAGTTGTCTAAGATGCCTTCCTTTCAAGTATGAATGTGAAAGGGAAAGGCAAGAGAGTGGGAAAGTACTGTTTTCTATCACTTTGCAAGCTGCTAACACAATCTCAGTGCTGTGTAGCAATTAGCTTGTCAGTGCACTGCAGTAAGTGTTTCTTGTTATCTACATCTAAGCAAATAGCTTTTTCACTATGTCTCGCAAGGAGAAAACGTTCTTTCTCACTAAACATCTCCTATCCTGTTCTAGAAGTTGCACAGAGGGCTGCAGTGTGTTTTGCAACAAGAAAAAGAAAGTTGTCTAAGAAGCCTTCCTTTCAAGTATTAATGTGAAGGGAAAGGCAAGAGAGTGGGAAAGTACTGTTTTCTATCACTGTGCAAGCTGCTAACACAATCCCAGTGCTATGTAGCAATTAGCTTCTCAGTGCTCTGCAGTAAGTGTTTCTTGTTACCTACATCTAAGGAAAAAGCTTTTTCACTATGTCTCGCAAGGAGAAAACGCTCCTCCTCACTAAACAACTTCCATCGTGTTGTAGATGCGTCACAGAGGGCTGCAGAATTTTTTGAAGCAAGAAAAAGAAAGTTGTCTAAGATGCCTTCCTTTCAATTATAAATGTGAAGGGAAAGGCAAGAGAGTGGGAAAGTACTGTTTTCTATCACTTTGCAAGCTGCTAACACAATCTCAGTGCTGTGTAGGAATTAGCTTGTCAGTGTACTGCAGTAAGTGTTTCTTGTTACCTACATCTAAGCAAATAGCTTTTTCACTATGTCTCGCAAGGAGAAAATGCTCCTGCTCTCTAAACAACTTCCATCCTGTTGTAGATGTTGCACAGAGGGCTGCAGAGTTTTTTGAAGCAAGAATAAGAAAGTTGTCTAAGATGCCTTCCTTTCAAGTATGAATGTGAAGGGAAAGGCAAGAGAGTGGGAAAGTACTGTTTTCTATCACTTTGCAAGCTGCTAACACAATCTCAGTGCTGTGTAGCAATTAGCTTGTCAGTGCACTGCAGTAAGTGTTTCTTGTTATCTACATCTAAGCAAATAGCTTTTTCACTATGTCTCGCAAGGAGAAAACGTTCTTTCTCACTAAACATCTCCTATCCTGTTCTAGAAGTTGCACAGAGGGCTGCAGTGTGTTTTGCAACAAGAAAAAGAAAGTTGTCTAAGAAGCCTTCCTTTCAAGTATTAATGTGAAGGGAAAGGCAAGAGAGTGGGAAAGTACTGTTTTCTATCACTGTGCAAGCTGCTAACACAATCCCAGTGCTATGTAGCAATTAGCTTCTCAGTGCTCTGCAGTAAGTGTTTCATGTTACCTACATCTAAGCAAATAGCTTTTTCACTATGTCTCGCAAGGAGAAAACGCTCCTGCTCACTAAACAACTTCCATCGTGTTGTAGATGCGTCACAGAGGGCTGCAGAGGTTTTTGAAGCAAGAAAAAGAAAGTTGTCAAAGATGCCTTCCTTTCAATTATAAATGTGAAGGGAAAGGCAAGAGAGTGGGAAAGTACTGTTTTCTATCACTTTGCAAGCTGCTAACACAATCTCTGTGCTGTGTAGGAATTAGCTTGTCAGTGTACTGCAGTAAGTGTTTCTTGTTACCTACATCTAAGCAAATAGCTTTTTCACTATGTCTCGCAAGGAGAAAACGTTCCTGCTCACTAAACATCTCCTATCGTGTTGTAGTAGTTGCACAGAGGGCTGCAGTGTGTTTTACAACAAGAAAAAGATAGTTGGCTAAGAAGCCTTCCTTTCAAGTATTAATGTGAAGGGAAAGGCAAGTGAGTGAGAAAGTACTGTTTTCTATCACTGTGCAAGCTGCTAACGCAATCCCAGTGCTGTGTAGCAGTTAGCTTGTCAGTGCACTGCAGTAAGTGTTTCTTGCTACCTACATCTAAGCAAATAGCTTTTTCACTATGTCTCGCAATAAGAAAACGTTGCTGCTCACTAAACAACTTCCATCGTGTTGTAGAAGTTGCACAGAGGGCTGCAGTGTGTTTCACAACAAGAAAAAGAAAGTTGTCCAAGGCGCCTTCCTTTCAAGTATTAATGTGAAGGGAAAGGCAAGAGAGAGGGAAAGTACCGTTTTCTATCACTTTTCAAGCCGCTAACACAATCTCAGTGCTGTGTAGCAATTAGCTTGTCAGTGTACTGCAGTAAGTGTTTCTTGTTACCTACATCTAAGCAAACAGCTTTTTCACTATGTCTCGCAGGGAGAAAACATTCCTTCTCACTAAACATCTCCTATCGTGTTCTAGAAGTTGCACAGAGGGCTGCAGTGTGTTTTGCAACAAGAAAAAGAAAGTTGTCTAAGAAGCCTTCCTTTCAAGTATTAATGTGAAGGGAAAGGGAAGAGAGTGAGAAATTACTGTTTTCTATCACTGTGCAAGCTGCTAACACAATCCCAGTGCTGTGTAGCAATTAGCTTTTCAGTGCACTGCAGTAAGTGTTTCTTGTTACCTACATCTAAGCAAAAAGCTTTTTCACTATGTCTCGCAAGGAGAAAACGTTCCCGCTAACTAAACATCTCCTATCGTGTTCTAGAAGTTGCACTGAGGGCTGCAGAGTTTCTTGTAACAAGAAAAAGAAAGTTGTCCAAGACGCCTTTGTTTCAAGTATTAATGTGAAGGGAAAGGCAAGAGAGTGGGAAAGTACGGTTTTCTATCACTGTGCAAGCTGCTAACACAATCCCAGTGCTGTGTAGCAATTAGCTTGTCAGTGCACTGCAGTAAGTGTTTCTTGTTACCTACATCTAATCAAAAAGCTTTTTCACTATGTCTCGCAAGGAGAAAACGTTCCCGCTATCTAAACATCTCCTATCGTGTTCTAGAAGTTGCACTGAGGGCTGCAGAGTGTTTTGTAACAAGAAAAAGAAACTTGTCCAAGACGCCTTCCTTTCAAGTATTAATTGGAAGGGAAAGGCAAGAGAGTGGGAAAGTACTGTTTTCTATCACTTTGCAAGCTGCTAACACAATCTCAGTGCTGTGTAGCAATTAGCTTGTCAGTGTACTGCAGTAAGTGTTTCTCTTTACCTACATCTAAGCAAATAGCTTTTTCACTATGTCTCGCAAGGAGAAAACGTTCCTGCACACTAAACAACTCCTATCGTGTTCTAGAAGTTGCACAGAGGGCTGCAGTGTGTTTTGTAACAAGAAAAAGAAAGTTGTCCAAGACGCCTTCCTTTCAAGTATTAATGTGAAGGGAAAGGCAAGAGAGTGGGAAAGTACTGTTTTCTACCGCTTTACAAACTGCTAACACAATCAGAGTGCTGTGTAGCAATTAGCTTGTCAGTGCACTGCAGTAAGTGTTTCTTGTTACCTACATCTAAGCAAACAGCTTTTTCACTATGTCTCGCAAGGAGAAAACGTTCCTTCTCACTAAACATCTCCTATCGTGTTCTAGAAGTTGCACAGAGGGCTGCAGAGTGTTTTGCACCAAGAAAAAAAAAGTTGTCTAAGAAGCCTTCCTTTCAAGTATTAATGTGAAGGGAAAGGCAAGAGAGTGAGAAAGTACTGTTTTCTATCACTGTGCAAGCTGCTAAGACAATCCCAGTGCGGTGTAGTAATTAGCTTGTCAGTGCACTGCAGTAAGTGTTTCTTGTTACCTACATCTAAGCAAATAGCTTTTTCACTATGTCTCGCAAGGAGAAAACGCTCCTGCTCTCTAAACAACTTCCATCCTGTTGTAGATGTTGCACAGAGGGCTGCAGAGTTTTTTGAAGCAAGAATAAGAAAGTTGTCTAAGATGCCTTCCTTTCAAGTATGAATGTGAAGGGAAAGGCAAGAGAGTGGGAAAGTACTGTTTTCTATCACTTTGCAAGCTGCTAACACAATCTCAGTGCTGTGTAGCAATTAGCTTGTCAGTGCACTGCAGTAAGTGTTTCTTGTTATCTACATCTAAGCAAATAGCTTTTTAACTATGTCTCGCAAGGAGAAAACGTTCCTTCTCACTAAACATCTCCTATCCTGTTCTAGAAGTTGCACAGAGGGCTGCAGTGTGTTTTGCAACAAGAAAAAGAAAGTTGTCCAAGACGCCTTCCTTTCAAGTATTAATGTGAAGGGAAAGGCAAGAGAGTGGGAAAGTACTGTTTTCTATCAATGTGGAAGTTGCTAACACAATCCCAGTGCTATGTAGCAATTAGCTTCTCAGTGCTCTGCAGTAAGTGTTTCATGTTACCTACATCTAAGCAAATAGCTTTTTCACTATGTCTCGCAAGGAGAAAACGCTCCTCCTCACTAAACAACTTCCATCGTGTTGTAGATGCGTCACAGAGGGCTGCAGAGTTTTTTGAAGCAAGAAAAAGAAAGTTGTCTAAGATGCCTTCCTTTCAATTATTAATGTGAAGGGAAAGGCAAGAGAGTGGGAAAGTACTGTTTTCTATCACTTTGCAAGCTGCTAACACAATCTCAGTGCTGTGTAGCAATTAGCTTGTCAGTGTACTGCAGTAAGTGTTTCTTGTTACCTACATCTAAGCAAATAGCTTTTTCACTATGTCTCGCAAGGAGAAAACGTTCCTGCTCACTAAACATCTCCTATCGTGTTGTAGAAGTTGCACAGAGGGCTGCAGTGTGTTTTGCAACAAGAAAAACATAATTGTCTTAGAGGCCTTCCTTTCAAGTATTAATGTGAAGGGAAAGGCAAGAGAGTGAGAAATTACTGTTTTCTATCACTGTGCAAGCTGCTAACACAATCCCAGTGCTGTGTATCAATTAGCTTTTCAGTGCACTGCAGTAAGTGTTTCTTGTTACCTACATCTAAGCAAATAGCTTTTTCACTATGTTTCGCAAGGAGAAAACGCTCCTGGTCACTAAACAACTTCCATTGTGTTGTAGATGCGTCACAGAGGGCTGCAGAGTTTTTTGAAGCAAGAAAATGAAAGTTGTCTAAGATGCCTTCCTTTCAATTATTAATGTGAAGGGAAAGGCAAGAGAGTGGGAAAGTACTGTTTTCTATCACTTTGCAAGCTGCTAACACAATCTCAGTGCTGTGTAGCAATTAGCTTGTCAGTGTACTGCAGTAAGTGTTTCTTGTCACCTACATCTAAGCAAATAGCTTTTTCACTATGTCTCGCAAGGAGAAAACGTTCCTGCTCACTAAACATCTCCTATCGTGTTGTAGTAGTTGCACAGAGAGCTGCAGTGTGTTTTGCAACAAGAAAAAGAAAGTTGTCTAAGAAGCCTTCCTTTCAAGTATTAATGTGAAGGGAAAGGCAAGAGAGTGAGAAATTACTGTTTTCTATCACTGTGCAAGCTGCTAACACAATCCCAGTGCTGTGTAGCAATTAGCTTTTAAGTGCACTGCAGTAAGTGTTTCTTGTTACCTACATCTAAGCAAAAAGCTTTTTCACTATGTCTCGGAAGGAGAAAACGTTCCCGCTAACTAAACATCTCCTATCGTGTTCTAGAAGTTGCACTGAGGGCTGCAGAGTTTTTTGTAACAAGAAAAAGAAATTGTCCAAGACGCCTTTGTTTCAAGTATTAATGTGAAGGGAAAGGCAAGAGAGTGGGAAAGTACGGTTTTCTATCACTGTGCAAGCTGCTAACAGAATCCCAGTGCTGTGTAGCAATTAGCTTGTCAGTGGACTGCAGTAAGTGTTTCTTGTTACCTACATCTAAGCAAATAGCTTTTTCACTATGTCTGGCAAGGAGAAAACCTTCCTGCTCACTAAACATCTCCTATAGTGTTCTAGAAGTTCCACTGAGGGCTGCAGTGTGTTTTACAACAAGAAAAAGAAAGTTGTCTAAGAAGCTTTCCTTTCAAGTATTAATGTGAAGGGAAAGGCAAGAGAGTGAGAAAGTACTGTTTTCTATCACTGTGCATGCTGCTAACACAATCCCAGTGCTGTGTAGCAGTTAGCTTGTCAGTGCACTGCAGTAAGTGTTTCTTGTTACCTACATCTAAGCAAATAGCTTTTTCACTATGTCTCGCAATAAGAAAACGTTGCTGCTCACTAAACAACTTCCATCGTGTTGTAGAAGTTGCACAGAGGGCTGCAGTGTATTTTACAACAAGAAAAAGAAAGTTGTCTAAGAAGCCTTTCATTCAAGTATTAATGTGAAGGGAAAGGCAAGAGAGTGGTAAAAGTACTGTTTTCTATCTCTTTGCAAGCTGCTAACACAATCCCAGTGCGGTTTAGCAATTAGCTTGTCAGTGCACTGCAGTAAGTGTTTCTTGTTACCTACATCTAAGCAAAAAGCTTTTTCACTATGTCTCGCAAGGAGAAAACGTTGCTGCTCACTAAACATCTCCTATCGTGTTCTAGAAGTTGCACAGAGGGCTGCAGTGTGTTTTGCAACAAGAAAAAGAAAGTTGTCTAAGAAGCCTTCCTTTCAAGTATTAATGTGAAGGGAAAGGCAAGAGAGTGAGAAATTACTGTTTTCTATCACTGTGCAAGCTGCTAACACAATCCCAGTGCTGTGTAGCAATTAGCTTGTCAGTGCACTGCAGTAAGTGTTTCTTGTTACCTACATCTAAGCAAAAAGCTTTTTCACTATGTCTCGCAAGGAGAAAACGTTCCCGCTAACTAAACATCTCCTATCGTGTTCTAGAAGTTGCACTGAGGGCTGCAGAGTTTTTTGTAACAAGAGAAATAAAGTTGTCCAAGACGCCTTTGTTTCAAGTATTAATGTGAAGGGAAAGGCAAGAGAGTGGGAAAGTACGGTTTTCTATCACTGTGCAAGCTGCTAACACAATCCCAGAGGTGTGTAGCAATTAGCTTGTCAGTGCACTGCAGTAAGTGTTTCTTGTTACCTACATCTAAGCAAATAGCTTTTTCACTATGTCTGGCAAGGAGAAAACCTTCCTGCTCACTAAACATCTCCTATCGTGTTCTAGAAGGTCCACTGAGGGCTGCAGTGTGTTTTGCAACAAGAAAAAGAAAGTTGTCCAAGACGCCTTTGTTTCAAGTATTAATATGAAGGGAAAGGCAAGAGAGTGGGAAAGTACTGTTTTCTATCACTGTGCAAGCTGCTAACACAATCCCAGAGCTGTGTAGCAATTAGCTTCTCAGTGCACTGCAGTAAGTGTTTCAGGTTACCTACATCTGAGCAAATAGCTTTTTCACTATGTCTCGCAAGGAGAAAACGCTCCTCGTCACTAAACAACTTCCATCGTGTTGTAGATGCGTCACAGAGGGCTGCAGAGTTTTTTGAAGCAAGAAAAAGAAACTTGTCCAAGACGCCTTCCTTCCAAGTATTAATTGGAAGGGAAAGGCAAGAGAGTGGGAAAGTACTGTTTTCTATCTCTTTGCAAGCTGCTAAAAAAATCTCAGTGCTGTGTAGCAATTAGCTTCTTAGTGCAGTGCAGTAAGTGTTTCTTGTTACCTACATCTAAGCAAATAGCTTTTTCACTATGTCTCGCAATGAGAAAACGTTGCTGCTCACTAAACATCTCCTATCGTGTTGTAGAAGTTGCACAGAGGGCTGCAGAGTGTTTTGCAACAAGAAAAAGAAAGTTGTCTAAGAAGCCTTCCTTTCAAGTATTAATGTGAAGGGAAAGGCAAGAGAGTGAGAAAGTACTGTTTTCTATCACTGTGCAAGCTGCTAACACAATCCCAGTGCTGTGTAGCAATTAGCTTCTCAGCGCACTGCAGTAAGTGTTTCATGTTACCTACATCTAAGCAAATAGCTTTTTCAATATGTCTCGCAAGGAGAAAACGCTCCTGCTCACTAAACAACTTCCATCGTGTTGTAGATGCGTCACAGAGGGCTGCAGAGTTTTTTGAAGCAAGAAAAAGAAAGTTGTCTAAGATGCCTTCCTTTCAATTATTAATGTGAAGGGAAAGGCAAGAGAGTGGGAAAGTACTGTTTTCTATCACTTTGCAAGCTGCTAACACAATCTCAGTGCTGTGTAGCAATTAGCTTGTCAGTGTACTGCAGTAAGTGTTTCTTGTTACCTACATCTAAGCAAATAGCTTTTTCACTATGTCTCGCAAGGAGAAAACGTTCCTGCTCACTAAACATCTCCTATCGTGTTGTAGAAGTTGCACAGAGGGCTGCAGTATGTTTTGCAACAAGAAAAAGAAAGTTGTCGAAGAAGCCTTCCTTTCAAGTATTAATGTGAAGGGAAAGGCAAGAGAGTGAGAAAGTACTGTTTTCTATCACTGTGCAAGCTGCTAACACAATCCCAGTGCTGTGTAGCAATTAGCTTGTCAGTGGACTGCAGTAAGTGTTTCTTGTTACCTACATCTAAGCAAAAAGCTTTTTCACTATGTCTCGCAAGGAGAAAACGTTGCTGCTCACTAAACAACTTCCATCGTGTTGTAGATGTCGCACAGCGGGCTGCAGAATTTTTTGAAGCAAGAGAAAGAAAGTTGCCCAAGACGCCTTCCTTTCAAGTATTAATGTGAAGGGAAAGGCAAGAGAGTGGGAAAGTACTGTTTTCTATCACTTTGCAAGCTGCTAACACAATCCCAGTGCTGTGTAGCAATTAGCTTGTCAGTGCACTGCAGTAAGTGTTTCTTGTTACCTACATCTAAGCAAAAAGCTTTTTCACTATGTCTCGCAAGGAGAAAACGTTCCCGCTAACTAAACATCTCCTATCGTGTTCTAGAAGTTGCACTGAGGGCTGCAGAGTGTTTTGTAACAAGAAAAAGAAACTTGTCCAAGACGCCTTCCTTTCAAGTATTAATTGGAAGGGAAAGGCAAGAGAGTGGGAAAGTACTGTCTTCTATCACCTTCCAAGCTGCTAACACAATCTCAGTGCTGTGTAGCAATTAGCTTGTCAGTGTACTGCAGTAAGTGTTTCTTGTTACCTACATCTAAGCAAATAGCTTTTTCACTATGTCTCGCAATGAGAAAACGTTGCTGCTCACTAAACATCTCCTATCGTGTTCTAGAAGTTGCACAGAGGGCTGCAGAGTTTTTTGTAACAAGAAAAAGAAAGTTGTCCAAGACGCCTTCCTTTCAAGTATTAATGTGAAGGGAAAGTCAAGAGAGTGGGAAAGTACTGTTTTCTACCGCTTTACAAACTGCTAACACAATCCGAGTGCTGTGTAGCAATTAGCTTGTCAGTGCACTGCAGTAAGTGTTTCTTGTTACCTACATCTAAGCAAACAGCTTTTTCACTATGTCTCGCAAGGAGAAAACGTTCCTTCTCACTAAACATCTCCTATCGTGTTCTAGAAGTTGCACAGAGGGCTGCAGAGTGTTTTGGACCAAGAAAAAAAAAGTTGTCTAAGAAGCCTTCCTTTCAAGTATTAATGTGAAGGGAAAGGCAAGAGAGTGAGAAAGTACTGTTTTCTATCACTGTGCAAGCTGCTAACACAATCCCAGTGCGGTGTAGCAATTAGCTTGTCAGTGCACTCCAGTAAGTGTTTCTTGTTACCTACATCTAAGCAAATAGCTTTTTCACTATATCTCGCAAGGAGAAAACGCTCCTGCTCTCTAAACAACTTCCATCCTGTTGTAGATGTTGCACAGAGGGCTGCAGAGTTTTTTGAAGCAAGAATAAGAAAGTTGTCTAAGAAACCTTCCTTTCAAGTATGAATGTGAAGGGAAAGGCAAGAGAGTGGGAAAGTACTGTTTTCTATCACTGTGCAAGCTGCTAACACAATCCCAGTGGTGTGTAGCAATTAGCTTGTCAGTGCACTGCAGTAAGTGTTTCTTGTTACCTACATCTAAGCAAATAGCTTTTTCACTATGTCTGGCAAGGAGAAAACCTTCCTGCTCACTAAACATCTCCTATCGTGTTCTAGAAGTTCCACTGAGGGCTGCAGAGTGTTTTGCAACAAGAAAAAGAAAGTTGCCTAAGATGCCTTCCTTTCAAGTATTAATGTGAAGGGAAAGGCAAGTAAGTGGGAAAGTACTGTTTTCTATCACTTTGCAAGCTGCTAACACAATCTCAGTGCTGTGTAGCAATGAGCCTGCCAGTGTACTGCAGCAAGTGTTTCTTGTTACCTACATCTAAGCAAATAGCTTTTTCACTATGTCTCGCAAGGAGAAAACGTTCCTGCTCACTAAACATCTCCTATCGTGTTGTAGAAGTTGCACAGAGGGCTGCAGTGTGTTTTGTAACAAGAAAAAGAAAGTTGTCTAAGACGCCTTCCTTTCAAGTATTAATGTGAAGGGAAAGGCAAGAGAGTGGGAAAGTACTGTTTTCTACCGCTTTACAAACTGCTAACACAATCCGAGTGCTGTGTAGCAATTAGCTTGTCAGTGCACTGCAGTAAGTTTTTTTGTTACCTACATCTAAGCAAAAAGCTTTTTCACTATGTCTCGCAAGGAGAAAACGTTCCTTCTTACTAAACATCTCCTATCGTGTTCTAGAAGTTGCACAGAGGGCTGCAGTGTGTTTTGCACCAAGAAAAAGAAAGTTGTCTAAGAAGCCTTCCTTTCAAGTATTAATGTGAAGGGAAAGGCAAGAGAGTGAGAAAGTACTGTTTTCTATCACTGTGCAAGCTGCTAACACAATCCCAGTGCTGTGTAGCAATTAGCTTCTCAGTGCACTGCAGTAAGTGTTTCATGTTACCTACATCTAAGCAAATAGCTTTTTCAATATGTCTCGCAAGGAGAAAACGCTCCTGCTCACTAAACAACTTCCATCGTGTTGTAGATGCGTCACAGAGGGCTGCAGAGTTTTTTGAAGCAAGAAAAAGAAAGTTGTCTAAGATGCCTTCCTTTCAATTATTAATGTGAAGGGAAAGGCAAGAGAGAGGGAAAGTACTGTTTTCTATCACTTTGCAAGCTGCTAACACAATCTCAGTGCTGTGTAGCAATTAGCTTGTCAGTGTACTGCAGTAAGTGTTTCTTGTTACCTACATCTAAGCAAATAGCTTTTTCACTATGTCTCGCAAGGAGAAAACCTTCCTGCTCACTAAACATCTCCTATCGTGTTGTAGAAGATGCACAGAGGGCTGCAGTGTGTTTTGCAACAAGAAAAAGAAAGTTGTCTAAGAAGCCTTCCTTTCAAGTATTAATGTGAAGGGAAAGGCAAGAGAGTGAGAAAGTACTGTTTTCTATCACTGTGCAAGCTGCTAACACAATCCAAGTGCTGTGTACCAATTAGCTTGTCAGTGGACTGCAGTAAGTGTTTCTTGTTGCCTACATCTAAGCAAATAGCTTTTTCACTATGTCTCGCAATGAGAAAACGTTGCTGCTCACTAAACATCTCCTATCGTGTTCTAGAAGTTGCACAGAGGGCTGCAGAGTTTTTTGTAACAAGAAAAAGAAAGTTGTCTAAGACGCCTTCCTTTCAAGTATTAATGTGAAGGGAAAGGCAAGAGAGTGGGAAAGTACTGTTTTCTATCACTTTGCAAGCTGCTAACACAATCTCAGTGCTGTGTAGCAATTAGCTTGTCAGTGTACTGCAGTAAGTGTTTCTTGTTACCTACATCTAAGCAAATAGCTTTTTCACTATGTCTCGCAAGGAGAAAACGTTCCTTCTCACTAAACATCTCCTATCGTGTTCTAGAAGTTGCACAGAGGGCTGCAGTGTGTTTTGCAACAAGAAAAAGAAAGTTGTCTAAGAAGCCTTCCTTTCAAGTATTAATGTGAAGGGAAAGGCAAGAGAGTGAGAAAGTACTGTTTTCTATCACTGTGCAAGCTGCTAACACAATCCCAGTGTTGTGTAGCAATTAGCTTGTCAGTGCACTTCAGTAAGTGTTTCTTGTTACCTACATCTAAGCAAATAGCTTTTTCACTATGTCTCGCAAGGAGAAAACCTTCCTGTTCACTAAACATCTTCTGTCGTGTTCTAGGGGTTGCACAGAGGACTGCAGAGTGTTTTGCAACAAGAAAAAGAAAGTTGTCTAAGACGCCTTCCTTTCAAGTATTATTGTGAATGGAAATGTAAGAGAGTTGAAAGGTACTGTTTTCTATCACTTTGCAAGCTGGGCACACAATCCCAGTGTTGTGTAGCAATTAGCTTGTCAGTGCTCTGCAGTAAGTGCGTCTTGTAACCTACATCTAAGCAAATAGTTTCTTCGCAGTTTTTCGCAAGGAGAAACTGAGCCAGTTCAGAAAACATCTCCCATAGAGTTCTAGAGAATGCACGCAGGTGTGCAGAGTGTTTTGCAAAAAGCAAGAGAAACTTGTTTAAGACGCCTTGCATTAAAATAAAAATGTGAATAGAAAAGGAAGGAGATTGGAGAGGTACTGTTTTCAATCAGTTTGCAATCTGCTTACACAATCCCGGTGCCGTGTAGAAATTAGCTTGTCAGTGCACTGCAGTAAGTGTTTCTTGTTACCTACATCTAAGCAAATAGCTTTTTCACTATGTCTCGCAAGGAGAAAACGCTCCTGCTCACTAAACAACTTCCATCGTCTTGCAGATGCGTCACAGAGGGCTGCAGAGTTTTTTGAAGCAAGAAAAAGAAAGTTGTCTAAGACGCCTTCCTTTCAAGTATTAATGTGAAGGGAAAGGCAAGAGAGTGGGAAAGTACTGTTTTCTATCACTTTGCAAGCTGCTAACACAATCTCAGTGCTGTGTAGCAATTAGCTTGTCAGTGTACTGCAGTAAGTGTTTCTTGTTACCTACATCTAAGCAAATAGCTTTTTCACTATGTCTCGCAAGGAGAAAACGTTCCTGCTCACTAAACATCTCCTATCGTGTTCTAGAAGTTGCACTGAGGGCTGCAGAGTGTTTTGCAACAAGTAAAAGAAAGTTGTCCAAGACGCCTTCCTTTCAAGTATTAATGTGAAGGGAAAGGCAAGAGAGTGGGAAAGTACTGTTTTCAATCACTGTGCAAGCTGCTAACACAATCCCAGTGCTGTGTAGCAATTAGCATTTCAGTGCACTGCAGTAAGTGTTTCTTGTTACCTACATCTAAGCAAATAGCTTTTTCACTATGTCTCGCAAGGAGAAAACGCTCCTGCTCTCTAAACAACTTCCATCCTGTTGTAGATGCGTCACAGAGGGCTGCAGAGTTTTTTGAAGCAAGAATAAGAAAGTTGTCTAAGATGCCTCCCTTTCAAGTATTAATGTGAAGGGAAAGGCAAGAGAATGGGAAAGCACTGTTTTCTATCACTTTGCAAGCTGCTAACACAATCTCAGTGCTGTGTAGCAATTAGCTTGTCAGTGTACTGCAGTAAGTGTTTCTTCTTACCTACATCTAAGCATATAGCTTTTTCACTATGTCTCGCAAGGAGAAAACGTTCCTTCTCACTAAACATCTCCTATCGTGTTCTAGAAGTTGCACAGAGGGCTGCAGAGTGTTTTGCAACAAGAAAAAGAAAGTTGCCTAAGATGCCTTCCTTTCAAGTATTAATGTGAAGGGAAAGGCAAGAGAGTGGGAAAGTACTGTTTTCTATCACTTTGCAAGCTGCTAACACAATCCCAGTGCTGTGTAGCAATTAGCTTTTCAGTGCACTGCAGTAAGTGTTTCTTATACCTACATCTAAGCAAATAGCTTTTTCGCTATGTCTCGCAAGGAGAAAACGTTGCTGCTCACTAAACAACTTCCATCGTGTTGTAGATGTTGCACAGAGGGCTGCAGTGTGTTTTGCAACAAGAAAAAGAAAGTTGTCTACGAAGCCTTTCTTTCAAGTATTAATGTGAAGGGAAAGGCAAGAGAGTGGGAAAGTACTGTTTTCTATCACTGTGCAAGCTGCTAACACAATCCGAGTGCTGTGTAGTAATTATCTTGTCAGTGCACTGCAGTAAGTGTTTCTTGTTACCTACATCTAAGCAAAAAGCTTTTTCACTATGTCTCACAAGGAGAAAACGTTCCTGCTCACTAAAAATCTCCTGTCGTGTTCTAGGGATTGCACAGACGGCTGCAGAGTTTTTTAGCAACAAGAAAAAGAAAGTTGTCTAAGACGCCTTCCTTTCAAGTATTAATGTGAAGGGAAAGGCAAGAGAGTGGGAAAGTACTGTTTTCTATCACTATGCAAGCTGCTAACACAATCTCAGTGCTGTGTAGCAATTAGCTTGTCAGTGTACTGCAGTAAGTGTTTCTTGTTACCTACATCTAAGCAAATAGCTTTTTCACTATGTCTCGCAAGGAGAAAACGTTCCTTCTCACTAAACATCTCCTATCGTGTTCTAGAAGTTGCACAGAGGGCTGCAGTGTGTTTTGCAACAAGAAAAAGAAAGTTGTCTAAGAAGCCTTCCTTTCAAGTATTAATGTGAAGGGAAAGGCAAGAGAGTGGGAAAGTACTGTTTTCTATCACTGTGCAAGCTGCTAACACAATCCCAGTGCTGTGTAGCAATTAGCTTTTCAGTGCACTGCAGTAAGTGTTTCTTGTTACCTACATCTAAGCAAAAAGCTTTTTCACTATGTCTCGCAAGGAGAAAACGTTCCCGCTTACTAAACATCTCCTATCGTGTTCTAGAAGTTGCACTGAGGGCTGCAGAGTGTTTTGCAACAAGTAAAAGAAAGGTGTCCAAGACGCCTTCCTTTCAAGTATTAATGTGAAGGGAAAGGCAAGAGGGTGAGAAAGTACTGTTTTCAATCACTGTGCAAGCTGCTAACACAATCCCAGTGCTCTGTAGCAATTAGCATTTCAGTGCACCGCAGTAAGTTTTTCTTGTTACCTACATCTAAGCAAATAGCTTTTTCACTATGTCTCGCAAGGAGAAAACGCTCCTGCTCTCTAAACAACTTCCATCCTGTTGTAGATGTTGCACAGAGGGCTGCAGAGTTTTTTGAAGCAAGAATAAGAAAGTTGTCTAAGATGCCTTCCTTTCAAGTATTAATGTGAAGGGAAAGGCAAGAGAATGGGAAAGTACTGTTTTCTATCACTTTGCAAGCTGCTAACACAATCTCAGTGCTGTGTAGCAATTAGCTTGTCAGTGTACTGCACTAAGTGTTTCTTGTAACCTACATCTAAGCAAAAAGCTTTTTCACTATGTCTCGCAAGGAGAAAACGTTCCTTCTCACTAAACATCTCCTATCGTGTTCTAGAAGTTGCACAGAGGGCTGCAGTGTGTTTTGCAACAAGAAAAAGAAAGTTGTCTAAGAAGCCTTCCTTTCAAGTATTAATGTGAAGGGAAAGGCAAGAGAGTGAGAAAGTACTGTTTTCTATCACTGTGCAAGCTGCTAACACAATCCCAGTGCTGTGTAGCAATTAGCTTTTCAGTGCACTGCAGTAAATGTTTCTTGTTACGTACATCTAAGCAAATAGCTTTTTCACTATGTCTCGCAAGGAGAAAACGATCCTGCTCCCTAAACAACTTCCATCGTGTTGTAGATGCGTCACAGAGGGCTGCAGAGTTTTTTGAAGCAAGAAAAAGAAAGTTGTCTAAGATGCCTTCCTTTCAAGTATTAATGTGTAGGGAAAGGCAAGAGAGTGGGAAAGTACTGTTTTCTATCACTTTGCAAGCTGCTAACACAATCTCAGTGCTGTGTAGCAATTAGCTTGTCAGTGTACTGCAGTAATTCTTTCTTGTTACCTACATCTAAGCAAATAGCTTTTTCACTATGTCTCGCAAGGAGAAAACGTTCCTGCTCACTAAACCTCTCCTGTCGTGTTGTAGAAGTTGCACAGAGGGCTGCAGAGTGTTTTGCAACAAGAAAAAGAAAGTTGTCTAAGAAGCCTTCCTTTCAAGTATTAATGTGAAGGGAAAGGCAAGAGAGTGGGAAAGTACTGTTTTCTATCACTTTGCAAGCTGCTTACACAATCCCAGTGCTGTGTAGCAATTAGCTTGTCAGTGTACTGCAGTAAGTGTTTCTTGTTACCTACATCTAAGCAAATAGCTTTTTCACTATGTCTCGCAAGGAGAAAACATTGCTGCTCACTAAACATCTCCTATCGTGTTCTAGAAGTTGCACAGAGGGCTGCAGTGTGTTTTGCAACAAGAAAAAGAAAGTTGTCTAAGAAGCCTTTCTTTCAAGTATTAATGTGAAGGGAAAGGCAAGAGAGTGGGAAAGTACTGTTTTCTACCGCTTTACAAACTGCTAACACAATCCGAGTGCTGTGTAGAAATTAGCTTGTCAGTGCACTGCAGTAATTGTTTCTTGTTACCTACATCTAAGCAAAAAGCTTTTTCACTATGTCTCGCAAGGAGAAAACGTTGCTGCTCACTAAACATCTCCTGTCGTGTTCTAGGGTTTGCACAGAGGGCTGCAAAGTTTTTTAGCAACAAGAAAAAAAAGTTGTCTAAGACGCCTTCCTTTCAAGTATTAATGTGAAGGGAAAGGCAAGAGAGTGGGAAAGTACTGTTTTCTATCACCTTCCAAGCTGCTAACACAATCTCAGTGCTGTGTAGCAATTAGCTTGTCAGTGTACTGCAGTAAGTGTTTCTTGTTACCTACATCTAAGCAAATAGCTTTTTCACTATGTCTCGCAAGGAGAAAACGTTCCTTCTCACTAAACATCTCCTATCGTGTTCTAGAAGTTGCACAGAGGGCTGCAGTGTGTTTTGCAACAAGAAAAAGAAAGTTGTCTAAGAAGCCTTCCTTTCAAGTATTAATGTGAAGGGAAAGGCAAGAGAGTGAGAAAGTACTGTTTTCTATCACTGTGCAAGCTGCTAACACAATCCCAGTGTTGTGTAGCAATTAGCTTGTCAGTGCACTTCAGTAAGTGTTTCTTGTTACCTACATCTAAGCAAATAGCTTTTTCACTATGTCTCGCAAGGAGAAAACCTTCCTGTTCACTAAACATCTTCTGTCGTGTTCTAGGGGTTGCACAGAGGACTGCAGAGTGTTTTGCAACAAGAAAAAGAAAGTTGTCTAAGACGCCTTCCTTTCAAGTATTATTGTGAATGGAAATGTAAGAGAGTTGAAAGGTACTGTTTTCTATCACTTTGCAAGCTGGGCACACAATCCCAGTGTTGTGTAGCAATTAGCTTGTCAGTGCTCTGCAGTAAGTGCGTCTTGTAACCTACATCTAAGCAAGTAGCTTCTTCGCAGTTTTTCGCAAGGAGAAACTGAGCCAGTTCAGAAAACATCTCCCATAGAGTTCTAGAGAATGCACGCAGGTGTGCAGAGTGTTTTGCAAAAAGCAAGAGAAACTTGTCTAAGACGCCTTGCATTAAAATAAAAATGTGAATAGAAAAGGAAGGAGAATGGAGAGGTACTGTTTTCAATCAGTTTGCAATCTGCTTACACAATCCCAGTGCCGTGTAGAAATTAGCTTGTCAGTGCACTGCAGTAAGTGTTTCTTGTTACCTACATCTAAGCAAATAGCTTTTTCACTATGTCTCGCAAGGAGAAAACGCTCCTGCTCACTAAACAACTTCCATCGTCCTGTAGATGCGTCACAGAGGGCTGCAGAGTTTTTTGAAGCAAGAAAAAGAAAGTTGTCTAAGACGCCTTCCTTTCAAGTATTAATGTGAAGGGAAAGGCAAGAGAGTGGGAAAGTACTGTTTTCTATCACTTTGCAAGCTGCTAACACAATCTCAGTGCTGTGTAGCAATTAGCTTGTCAGTGTACTGCAGTAAGTGTTTCTTGTTACCTACATCTAAGCAAATAGCTTTTTCACTATGTCTCGCAAGGAGAAAACGTTCCTGCTCACTAAACATCTCCTATCGTGTTCTAGAAGTTGCACTGAGGGCTGCAGAGTGTTTTGCAACAAGTAAAAGAAAGTTGTCCAAGACGCCTTCCTTTCAAGTATTAATGTGAAGGGAAAGGCAAGAGAGTGGGAAAGTACTGTTTTCAATCACTGTGCAAGCTGCTAACACAATCCCAGTGCGGTGTAGCAATTAGCTTGTCAGTGCACTGCAGTAAGTGTTTCTTGTTACCTACATCTAAGCAAAAAGCTTTTTCACTATGTCTCGCAAGGAGAAAACGTTGCTGCTCACTAAACATCTCCTATCGTGTTCTAGAAGTTGCACTGAGGGCTGCAGAGTGTTTTGTAACAAGAAAAAGAAAGTTGTCCAAGACGCCTTCCTTTCTAGTATTAATGTGAAGGGAAAGGCAAGAGAGTGGGAAAGTACTATTTTCTACCGCTTTACAAACTGCTATCACAATCCGAGTGCTATGTAGCAATTAGCTTGTCAGTGTACTGCAGTAAGAGTTTCTTGTTACCTACATCTAAGCAAAAAGCTTTTTCACTATGTCTCGAAAGGAGAAAACGTTCCCGCTAACTAAACATCTCCTATCGTGTTCTAGAAGTTGCAATGAGGGACGCAGAGTTTTTTGTAACAAGAAAAAGAAACTTGACCAAGACGCCTTCCTTTCAAGTATTAATGTGAAGGGAAAGGCAAGAGTGTGGGAAAGTACTGTTTTCTATCTCTTTGCAAGCTGCTAAAAAAATCTCAGTGCTGTGTAGCAATTAGCTTGTCAGTGCACTGCAGTAAGTGTTTCTTGTTACCTACATCTAAGCAAAAAGCTTTTTCACTATGTCTCGCAAGCAGAAAACGTTGCTGCTCACTAAACATCTCCTATCATGTTCTAGAAGTTGCACTGAGGGCTGCAGAGTTTTTTGTAACAAGAAAAAGAAAGTTGTCCAAGACGCCTTTGTTTCAAGTATTAATGTGAAGGGAAAGGCAAGAGAGTGGGAAAGTACTGTTTTCTATCACTGTGCAAGCTGCTAACACAATCCGAGTGCTGTGTAGCAATTAGCTTGTCAGTGCACTGCAGTAAGTGTTTCTTGTTACCTACATCTAAGCAAATAGCTTTTTCACTATGTCTGGCAAGGAGAAAACCTTCCTGCTCACTAAACATCTCCTATCGTGTTCTAGAAGTTCCACTGAGGGCTGCAGAGTGTTTTGCAACAAGAAAAAGAAAGTTGCCTAAGATGCCTTCCTTTCAAGTGTTAATGTGAAGGGAAAGGCAAGAGAGTGGGAAAGTACTGTTTTCTCTCACTTTGCAAGCTGCTAACACAATCCCAGTGCGGTGTAGTAATTAGCTTGTCAGTGCTCTGCAGTAAGTGTTTCTTGTTACCTACATCTAAGCAAATAGCTTTTTCACTATGTCTCGCAAGGAGAAAACGCTCCTGCTCTCTAAACAACTTCCATCCTGCTGTAGATGTTGCACAGAGGGCTGCAGAGTTTTTTGAAGCAAGAATAAGAAAGTTGTCTAAGATGCCTTCCTTTCATGTATGAATGTGAAAGGGAAAGGCAAGAGAGTGGGAAAGTACTGTTTTCTATCACTTTGCAAGCTGCTAACACAATCTCAGTGCTGTGTAGCAATTAGCTTGTCAGTGCACTGCAGTAAGTGTTTCTTGTTATCTACATCTAAGCAAATAGCTTTTTCACTATGTCTCGCAAGGAGAAAACGTTCTTTCTCACTAAACATCTCCTATCCTGTTCTAGAAGTTGCACAGAGGGCTGCAGTGTGTTTTGCAACAAGAAAAAGAAAGTTGTCTAAGAAGCCTTCCTTTCAAGTATTAATGTGAAGGGAAAGGCAAGAGAGTGGGAAAGTACTGTTTTCTATCACTGTGCAAGCTGCTAACACAATCCCAGTGCTATGTAGCAATTAGCTTCTCAGTGCTCTGCAGTAAGTGTTTCTTGTTACCTACATCTAAGGAAAAAGCTTTTTCACTATGTCTCGCAAGGAGAAAACGCTCCTGCTCACTAAACAACTTCCATCGTGTTGTAGATGCGTCACAGAGGGCTGCAGAATTTTTTGAAGCAAGAAAAAGAAAGTTGTCTAAGATGCCTTCCTTTCAATTATAAATGTGAAGGGAAAGGCAAGAGAGTGGGAAAGTACTGTTTTCTATCACTTTGCAAGCTGCTAACACAATCTCAGTGCTGTGTAGGAATTAGCTTGTCAGTGTACTGCAGTAAGTGTTTCTTGTTACCTACATCTAAGCAAATAGCTTTTTCACTATGTCTCGCAAGGAGAAAACGCTCCTGCTCTCTAAACAACTTCCATCCTGTTGTAGATGTTGCACAGAGGGCTGCAGAGTTTTTTGAAGCAAGAATAAGAAAGTTGTCTAAGATGCCTTCCTTTCAAGTATGAATGTGAAGGGAAATGCAAGAGAGTGGGAAAGTACTGTTTTCTATCACTTTGCAAGCTGCTAACACAATCCCAGTGCTGTGTAGCAATTAGCTTGTCAGTGCACTGCAGTAAGTGTTTCTTGTTACCTACATCTAAGCAAAAAGCTTTTTCACTATGTCTCGCAAGGAGAAAACGTTCCCGCTAACTAAACATCTCCTATCGTGTTCTAGAAGTTGCACTGAGGGCTGCAGAGTGTTTTGTAACAAGAAAAAGAAACTTGTCCAAGACGCCTTCCTTTCAAGTATTAATTGGAAGGGAAAGGCAAGAGAGTGGGAAAGTACTGTCTTCTATCACCTTCCAAGCTGCTAACACAATCTCAGTGCTGTGTAGCAATTAGCTTGTCAGTGTACTGCAGTAAGTGTTTCTTGTTACCTACATCTAAGCAAATAGCTTTTTCACTATGTCTCGCAATGAGAAAACGTTGCTGCTCACTAAACATCTCCTATCGTGTTCTAGAAGTTGCACAGAGGGCTGCAGAGTTTTTTGTAACAAGAAAAAGAAAGTTGTCCAAGACGCCTTCCTTTCAAGTATTAATGTGAAGGGAAAGTCAAGAGAGTGGGAAAGTACTGTTTTCTACCGCTTTACAAACTGCTAACACAATCCGAGTGCTGTGTAGCAATTAGCTTGTCAGTGCACTGCAGTAAGTGTTTCTTGTTACCTACATCTAAGCAAACAGCTTTTTCACTATGTCTCGCAAGGAGAAAACGTTCCTTCTCACTAAACATCTCCTATCGTGTTCTAGAAGTTGCACAGAGGGCTGCAGAGTGTTTTGGACCAAGAAAAAAAAAGTTGTCTAAGAAGCCTTCCTTTCAAGTATTAATGTGAAGGGAAAGGCAAGAGAGTGAGAAAGTACTGTTTTCTATCACTGTGCAAGCTGCTAACACAATCCCAGTGCGGTGTAGCAATTAGCTTGTCAGTGCACTCCAGTAAGTGTTTCTTGTTACCTACATCTAAGCAAATAGCTTTTTCACTATATCTCGCAAGGAGAAAACGCTCCTGCTCTCTAAACAACTTCCATCCTGTTGTAGATGTTGCACAGAGGGCTGCAGAGTTTTTTGAAGCAAGAATAAGAAAGTTGTCTAAGAAACCTTCCTTTCAAGTATGAATGTGAAGGGAAAGGCAAGAGAGTGGGAAAGTACTGTTTTCTATCACTGTGCAAGCTGCTAACACAATCCCAGTGGTGTGTAGCAATTAGCTTGTCAGTGCACTGCAGTAAGTGTTTCTTGTTACCTACATCTAAGCAAATAGCTTTTTCACTATGTCTGGCAAGGAGAAAACCTTCCTGCTCACTAAACATCTCCTATCGTGTTCTAGAAGTTCCACTGAGGGCTGCAGAGTGTTTTGCAACAAGAAAAAGAAAGTTGCCTAAGATGCCTTCCTTTCAAGTATTAATGTGAAGGGAAAGGCAAGTAAGTGGGAAAGTACTGTTTTCTATCACTTTGCAAGCTGCTAACACAATCTCAGTGCTGTGTAGCAATGAGCCTGCCAGTGTACTGCAGCAAGTGTTTCTTGTTACCTACATCTAAGCAAATAGCTTTTTCACTATGTCTCGCAAGGAGAAAACGTTCCTGCTCACTAAACATCTCCTATCGTGTTGTAGAAGTTGCACAGAGGGCTGCAGTGTGTTTTGTAACAAGAAAAAGAAAGTTGTCTAAGACGCCTTCCTTTCAAGTATTAATGTGAAGGGAAAGGCAAGAGAGTGGGAAAGTACTGTTTTCTACCGCTTTACAAACTGCTAACACAATCCGAGTGCTGTGTAGCAATTAGCTTGTCAGTGCACTGCAGTAAGTTTTTTTGTTACCTACATCTAAGCAAAAAGCTTTTTCACTATGTCTCGCAAGGAGAAAACGTTCCTTCTTACTAAACATCTCCTATCGTGTTCTAGAAGTTGCACAGAGGGCTGCAGTGTGTTTTGCACCAAGAAAAAGAAAGTTGTCTAAGAAGCCTTCCTTTCAAGTATTAATGTGAAGGGAAAGGCAAGAGAGTGAGAAAGTACTGTTTTCTATCACTGTGCAAGCTGCTAACACAATCCCAGTGCTGTGTAGCAATTAGCTTGTCAGTGCACTGCAGTAAGTGTTTCTTGTTACCTACATCTAAGCAAATAGCTTTTTCACTATGTCTCGCAAGGAGAAAACGCTCCTGCTCTCTAAACAACTTCCATCCTGTTGTAGATGTTGCACAGAGGGCTGCAGAGTTTTTTGAAGCAAGAATAAGAAAGTTGTCTAAGATGCCTTCCTTTCAAGTATTAATGTGAAGGGAAAGGCAAGAGAGTGGGAAAGTACTGTTTTCTATCACTTTGAATCTGCTAACACAATCTCAGTGCTGTGTAGCAATTAGCTTGTCAGTGTACTGCAGTAAGTGTTTCTTGTTACCTACATCTAGGCAAATAGCTTTTTCACTATGTCTCGCAAGGAGAAAACGTTCCTTCTCACTAAGCATCTCCTATCGTGTTCTAGAAGTTGAACAGAGGGCTGCAGTGTGTTTTACAACAAGAAAAAGAAAGTTGTCTAAGAAGCCTTCCTTTCCAGTATTAATGTGAAGGGAAAGGCAAGAGAGTGAGAAAGTACTGTTTTCTATCACTGTGCAAGCTGCTAACACAATCCCAGTGCTGTGTAGCAATTAGCTTCTCAGTGCACTGCAGTAAGTGTTTCATGTTACCTACATCTAAGCAAATAGCTTTTTCAATATGTCTCGCAAGGAGAAAACGCTCCTGCTCACTAAACAACTTCCATCGTGTTGTAGATGCGTCACAGAGGGCTGCAGAGTTTTTTGAAGCAAGAAAAAGAAAGTTGTCTAAGATGCCTTCCTTTCAATTATTAATGTGAAGGGAAAGGCAAGAGAGAGGGAAAGTACTGTTTTCTATCACTTTGCAAGCTGCTAACACAATCTCAGTGCTGTGTAGCAATTAGCTTGTCAGTGTACTGCAGTAAGTGTTTCTTGTTACCTACATCTAAGCAAATAGCTTTTTCACTATGTCTCGCAAGGAGAAAACCTTCCTGCTCACTAAACATCTCCTATCGTGTTGTAGAAGATGCACAGAGGGCTGCAGTGTGTTTTGTAACAAGAAAAAGAAACTTGACCAAGACGCCTTCCTTTCAAGTATTAATGTGAAGGGAAAGGCAAGAGTGTGGGAAAGTACTGTTTTCTATCTCTTTGCAAGCTGCTAAAAAAATCTCAGTGCTGTGTAGCAATTAGCTTGTCAGTGCACTGCAGTAAGTGTTTCTTGTTACCTACATCTAAGCAAAAAGCTTTTTCACTATGTCTCGCAAGCAGAAAACGTTGCTGCTCACTAAACATCTCCTATCGTGTTCTAGAAGTTGCACTGAGGGCTGCAGAGTTTTTTGTAACAAGAAAAAGAAAGTTGTCCAAGACGCCTTTGTTTCAAGTATTAATGTGAAGGGAAAGGCAAGAGAGTGGGAAAGTACTGTTTTCTATCACTGTGCAAGCTGCTAACACAATCCGAGTGCTGTGTAGCAATTAGCTTGTCAGTGCACTGCAGTAAGTGTTTCTTGTTACCTACATCTAAGCAAATAGCTTTTTCACTATGTCTGGCAAGGAGAAAACCTTCCTGCTCACTAAACATCTCCTATCGTGTTCTAGAAGTTCCACTGAGGGCTGCAGAGTGTTTTGCAACAAGAAAAAGAAAGTTGCCTAAGATGCCTTCCTTTTAAGTGTTAATGTGAAGGGAAAGGCAAGAGAGTGGGAAAGTACTGTTTTCTCTCACTTTGCAAGCTGCTAACACAATCCCAGTGCGGTGTAGTAATTAGCTTGTCAGTGCTCTGCAGTAAGTGTTTCTTGTTACCTACATCTAAGCAAATAGCTTTTTCACTATGTCTCGCAAGGAGAAAACGCTCCTGCTCTCTAAACAACTTCCATCCTGTTGTAGATGTTGCACAGAGGGCTGCAGAGTTTTTTGAAGCAAGAATAAGAAAGTTGTCTAAGATGCCTTCCTTTCAAGTATGAATGTGAAAGGGAAAGGCAAGAGAGTGGGAAAGTACTGTTTTCTATCACTTTGCAAGCTGCTAACACAATCTCAGTGCTGTGTAGCAATTAGCTTGTCAGTGCACTGCAGTAAGTGTTTCTTGTTATCTACATCTAAGCAAATAGCTTTTTCACTATGTCTCGCAAGGAGAAAACGTTCTTTCTCACTAAACATCTCCTATCCTGTTCTAGAAGTTGCACAGAGGGCTGCAGTGTGTTTTGCAACAAGAAAAAGAAAGTTGTCTAAGAAGCCTTCCTTTCAAGTATTAATGTGAAGGGAAAGGCAAGAGAGTGGGAAAGTACTGTTTTCTATCACTGTGCAAGCTGCTAACACAATCCCAGTGCTATGTAGCAATTAGCTTCTCAGTGCTCTGCAGTAAGTGTTTCTTGTTACCTACATCTAAGGAAAAAGCTTTTTCACTATGTCTCGCAAGGAGAAAACGCTCCTGCTCACTAAACAACTTCCATCGTGTTGTAGATGCGTCACAGAGGGCTGCAGAATTTTTTGAAGCAAGAAAAAGAAAGTTGTCTAAGATGCCTTCCTTTCAATTATAAATGTGAAGGGAAAGGCAAGAGAGTGGGAAAGTACTGTTTTCTATCACTTTGCAAGCTGCTAACACAATCTCAGTGCTGTGTAGGAATTAGCTTGTCAGTGTACTGCAGTAAGTGTTTCTTGTTACCTACATCTAAGCAAATAGCTTTTTCACTATGTCTCGCAAGGAGAAAACGCTCCTGCTCTCTAAACAACTTCCATCCTGTTGTAGATGTTGCACAGAGGGCTGCAGAGTTTTTTGAAGCAAGAATAAGAAAGTTGTCTAAGATGCCTTCCTTTCAAGTATGAATGTGAAGGGAAATGCAAGAGAGTGGGAAAGTACTGTTTTCTATCACTTTGCAAGCTGCTAACACAATCCCAGTGCTGTGTAGCAATTAGCTTGTCAGTGCACTGCAGTAAGTGTTTCTTGTTACCTACATCTAAGCAAAAAGCTTTTTCACTATGTCTCGCAAGGAGAAAACGTTCCCGCTAACTAAACATCTCCTATCGTGTTCTAGAAGTTGCACTGAGGGCTGCAGAGTGTTTTGTAACAAGAAAAAGAAACTTGTCCAAGACGCCTTCCTTTCAAGTATTAATTGGAAGGGAAAGGCAAGAGAGTGGGAAAGTACTGTCTTCTATCACCTTCCAAGCTGCTAACACAATCTCAGTGCTGTGTAGCAATTAGCTTGTCAGTGTACTGCAGTAAGTGTTTCTTGTTACCTACATCTAAGCAAATAGCTTTTTCACTATGTCTCGCAATGAGAAAACGTTGCTGCTCACTAAACATCTCCTATCGTGTTCTAGAAGTTGCACAGAGGGCTGCAGAGTTTTTTGTAACAAGAAAAAGAAAGTTGTCCAAGACGCCTTCCTTTCAAGTATTAATGTGAAGGGAAAGTCAAGAGAGTGGGAAAGTACTGTTTTCTACCGCTTTACAAACTGCTAACACAATCCGAGTGCTGTGTAGCAATTAGCTTGTCAGTGCACTGCAGTAAGTGTTTCTTGTTACCTACATCTAAGCAAACAGCTTTTTCACTATGTCTCGCAAGGAGAAAACGTTCCTTCTCACTAAACATCTCCTATCGTGTTCTAGAAGTTGCACAGAGGGCTGCAGAGTGTTTTGGACTAAGAAAAAAAAAGTTGTCTAAGAAGCCTTCCTTTCAAGTATTAATGTGAAGGGAAAGGCAAGAGAGTGAGAAAGTACTGTTTTCTATCACTGTGCAAGCTGCTAACACAATCCCAGTGCGGTGTAGCAATTAGCTTGTCAGTGCACTCCAGTAAGTGTTTCTTGTTACCTACATCTAAGCAAATAGCTTTTTCACTATATCTCGCAAGGAGAAAACGCTCCTGCTCTCTAAACAACTTCCATCCTGTTGTAGATGTTGCACAGAGGGCTGCAGAGTTTTTTGAAGCAAGAATAAGAAAGTTGTCTAAGAAACCTTCCTTTCAAGTATGAATGTGAAGGGAAAGGCAAGAGAGTGGGAAAGTACTGTTTTCTATCACTGTGCAAGCTGCTAACACAATCCCAGTGGTGTGTAGCAATTAGCTTGTCAGTGCACTGCAGTAAGTGTTTCTTGTTACCTACATCTAAGCAAATAGCTTTTTCACTATGTCTGGCAAGGAGAAAACCTTCCTGCTCACTAAACATCTCCTATCGTGTTCTAGAAGTTCCACTGAGGGCTGCAGAGTGTTTTGCAACAAGAAAAAGAAAGTTGCCTAAGATGCCTTCCTTTCAAGTATTAATGTGAAGGGAAAGGCAAGTAAGTGGGAAAGTACTGTTTTCTATCACTTTGCAAGCTGCTAACACAATCTCAGTGCTGTGTAGCAATGAGCCTGCCAGTGTACTGCAGCAAGTGTTTCTTGTTACCTACATCTAAGCAAATAGCTTTTTCACTATGTCTCGCAAGGAGAAAACGTTCCTGCTCACTAAACATCTCCTATCGTGTTGTAGAAGTTGCACAGAGGGCTGCAGTGTGTTTTGTAACAAGAAAAAGAAAGTTGTCTAAGACGCCTTCCTTTCAAGTATTAATGTGAAGGGAAAGGCAAGAGAGTGGGAAAGTACTGTTTTCTACCGCTTTACAAACTGCTAACACAATCCGAGTGCTGTGTAGCAATTAGCTTGTCAGTGCACTGCAGTAAGTTTTTTTGTTACCTACATCTAAGCAAAAAGCTTTTTCACTATGTCTCGCAAGGAGAAAACGTTCCTTCTTACTAAACATCTCCTATCGTGTTCTAGAAGTTGCACAGAGGGCTGCAGTGTGTTTTGCACCAAGAAAAAGAAAGTTGTCTAAGAAGCCTTCCTTTCAAGTATTAATGTGAAGGGAAAGGCAAGAGAGTGAGAAAGTACTGTTTTCTATCACTGTGCAAGCTGCTAACACAATCCCAGTGCTGTGTAGCAATTAGCTTGTCAGTGCACTGCAGTAAGTGTTTCTTGTTACCTACATCTAAGCAAATAGCTTTTTCACTATGTCTCGCAAGGAGAAAACGCTCCTGCTCTCTAAACAACTTCCATCCTGTTGTAGATGTTGCACAGAGGGCTGCAGAGTTTTTTGAAGCAAGAATAAGAAAGTTGTCTAAGATGCCTTCCTTTCAAGTATTAATGTGAAGGGAAAGGCAAGAGAGTGGGAAAGTACTGTTTTCTATCACTTTGAATCTGCTAACACAATCTCAGTGCTGTGTAGCAATTAGCTTGTCAGTGTACTGCAGTAAGTGTTTCTTGTTACCTACATCTAGGCAAATAGCTTTTTCACTATGTCTCGCAAGGAGAAAACGTTCCTTCTCACTAAGCATCTCCTATCGTGTTCTAGAAGTTGAACAGAGGGCTGCAGTGTGTTTTACAACAAGAAAAAGAAAGTTGTCTAAGAAGCCTTCCTTTCCAGTATTAATGTGAAGGGAAAGGCAAGAGAGTGAGAAAGTACTGTTTTCTATCACTGTGCAAGCTGCTAACACAATCCCAGTGCTGTGTAGCAATTAGCTTCTCAGTGCACTGCAGTAAGTGTTTCATGTTACCTACATCTAAGCAAATAGCTTTTTCAATATGTCTCGCAAGGAGAAAACGCTCCTGCTCACTAAACAACTTCCATCGTGTTGTAGATGCGTCACAGAGGGCTGCAGAGTTTTTTGAAGCAAGAAAAAGAAAGTTGTCTAAGATGCCTTCCTTTCAATTATTAATGTGAAGGGAAAGGCAAGAGTGTGGGAAAGTACTGTTTTCTATCTCTTTGCAAGCTGCTAAAAAAATCTCAGTGCTGTGTAGCAATTAGCTTGTCAGTGCACTGCAGTAAGTGTTTCTTGTTACCTACATCTAAGCAAAAAGCTTTTTCACTATGTCTCGCAAGCAGAAAACGTTGCTGCTCACTAAACATCTCCTATCGTGTTCTAGAAGTTGCACTGAGGGCTGCAGAGTTTTTTGTAACAAGAAAAAGAAAGTTGTCCAAGACGCCTTTGTTTCAAGTATTAATGTGAAGGGAAAGGCAAGAGAGTGGGAAAGTACTGTTTTCTATCACTGTGCAAGCTGCTAACACAATCCGAGTGCTGTGTAGCAATTAGCTTGTCAGTGCACTGCAGTAAGTGTTTCTTGTTACCTACATCTAAGCAAATAGCTTTTTCACTATGTCTGGCAAGGAGAAAACCTTCCTGCTCACTAAACATCTCCTATCGTGTTCTAGAAGTTCCACTGAGGGCTGCAGAGTGTTTTGCAACAAGAAAAAGAAAGTTGCCTAAGATGCCTTCCTTTCAAGTGTTAATGTGAAGGGAAAGGCAAGAGAGTGGGAAAGTACTGTTTTCTCTCACTTTGCAAGCTGCTAACACAATCCCAGTGCGGTGTAGTAATTAGCTTGTCAGTGCTCTGCAGTAAGTGTTTCTTGTTACCTACATCTAAGCAAATAGCTTTTTCACTATGTCTCGCAAGGAGAAAACGCTCCTGCTCTCTAAACAACTTCCATCCTGTTGTAGATGTTGCACAGAGGGCTGCAGAGTTTTTTGAAGCAAGAATAAGAAAGTTGTCTAAGATGCCTTCCTTTCAAGTATGAATGTGAAAGGGAAAGGCAAGAGAGTGGGAAAGTACTGTTTTCTATCACTTTGCAAGCTGCTAACACAATCTCAGTGCTGTGTAGCAATTAGCTTGTCAGTGCACTGCAGTAAGTGTTTCTTGTTATCTACATCTAAGCAAATAGCTTTTTCACTATGTCTCGCAAGGAGAAAACGTTCTTTCTCACTAAACATCTCCTATCCTGTTCTAGAAGTTGCACAGAGGGCTGCAGTGTGTTTTGCAACAAGAAAAAGAAAGTTGTCTAAGAAGCCTTCCTTTCAAGTATTAATGTGAAGGGAAAGGCAAGAGAGTGGGAAAGTACTGTTTTCTATCACTGTGCAAGCTGCTAACACAATCCCAGTGCTATGTAGCAATTAGCTTCTCAGTGCTCTGCAGTAAGTGTTTCTTGTTACCTACATCTAAGGAAAAAGCTTTTTCACTATGTCTCGCAAGGAGAAAACGCTCCTGCTCACTAAACAACTTCCATCGTGTTGTAGATGCGTCACAGAGGGCTGCAGAATTTTTTGAAGCAAGAAAAAGAAAGTTGTCTAAGATGCCTTCCTTTCAATTATAAATGTGAAGGGAAAGGCAAGAGAGTGGGAAAGTACTGTTTTCTATCACTTTGCAAGCTGCTAACACAATCTCAGTGCTGTGTAGGAATTAGCTTGTCAGTGTACTGCAGTAAGTGTTTCTTGTTACCTACATCTAAGCAAATAGCTTTTTCACTATGTCTCGCAAGGAGAAAACGCTCCTGCTCTCTAAACAACTTCCATCCTGTTGTAGATGTTGCACAGAGGGCTGCAGAGTTTTTTGAAGCAAGAATAAGAAAGTTGTCTAAGATGCCTTCCTTTCAAGTATGAATGTGAAGGGAAATGCAAGAGAGTGGGAAAGTACTGTTTTCTATCACTTTGCAAGCTGCTAACACAATCCCAGTGCTGTGTAGCAATTAGCTTGTCAGTGCACTGCAGTAAGTGTTTCTTGTTACCTACATCTAAGCAAAAAGCTTTTTCACTATGTCTCGCAAGGAGAAAACGTTCCCGCTAACTAAACATCTCCTATCGTGTTCTAGAAGTTGCACTGAGGGCTGCAGAGTGTTTTGTAACAAGAAAAAGAAACTTGTCCAAGACGCCTTCCTTTCAAGTATTAATTGGAAGGGAAAGGCAAGAGAGTGGGAAAGTACTGTCTTCTATCACCTTCCAAGCTGCTAACACAATCTCAGTGCTGTGTAGCAATTAGCTTGTCAGTGTACTGCAGTAAGTGTTTCTTGTTACCTACATCTAAGCAAATAGCTTTTTCACTATGTCTCGCAATGAGAAAACGTTGCTGCTCACTAAACATCTCCTATCGTGTTCTAGAAGTTGCACAGAGGGCTGCAGAGTTTTTTGTAACAAGAAAAAGAAAGTTGTCCAAGACGCCTTCCTTTCAAGTATTAATGTGAAGGGAAAGTCAAGAGAGTGGGAAAGTACTGTTTTCTACCGCTTTACAAACTGCTAACACAATCCGAGTGCTGTGTAGCAATTAGCTTGTCAGTGCACTGCAGTAAGTGTTTCTTGTTACCTACATCTAAGCAAACAGCTTTTTCACTATGTCTCGCAAGGAGAAAACGTTCCTTCTCACTAAACATCTCCTATCGTGTTCTAGAAGTTGCACAGAGGGCTGCAGAGTGTTTTGGACCAAGAAAAAAAAAGTTGTCTAAGAAGCCTTCCTTTCAAGTATTAATGTGAAGGGAAAGGCAAGAGAGTGAGAAAGTACTGTTTTCTATCACTGTGCAAGCTGCTAACACAATCCCAGTGCGGTGTAGCAATTAGCTTGTCAGTGCACTCCAGTAAGTGTTTCTTGTTACCTACATCTAAGCAAATAGCTTTTTCACTATATCTCGCAAGGAGAAAACGCTCCTGCTCTCTAAACAACTTCCATCCTGTTGTAGATGTTGCACAGAGGGCTGCAGAGTTTTTTGAAGCAAGAATAAGAAAGTTGTCTAAGAAACCTTCCTTTCAAGTATGAATGTGAAGGGAAAGGCAAGAGAGTGGGAAAGTACTGTTTTCTATCACTGTGCAAGCTGCTAACACAATCCCAGTGGTGTGTAGCAATTAGCTTGTCAGTGCACTGCAGTAAGTGTTTCTTGTTACCTACATCTAAGCAAATAGCTTTTTCACTATGTCTGGCAAGGAGAAAACCTTCCTGCTCACTAAACATCTCCTATCGTGTTCTAGAAGTTCCACTGAGGGCTGCAGAGTGTTTTGCAACAAGAAAAAGAAAGTTGCCTAAGATGCCTTCCTTTCAAGTATTAATGTGAAGGGAAAGGCAAGTAAGTGGGAAAGTACTGTTTTCTATCACTTTGCAAGCTGCTAACACAATCTCAGTGCTGTGTAGCAATGAGCCTGCCAGTGTACTGCAGCAAGTGTTTCTTGTTACCTACATCTAAGCAAATAGCTTTTTCACTATGTCTCGCAAGGAGAAAACGTTCCTGCTCACTAAACATCTCCTATCGTGTTGTAGAAGTTGCACAGAGGGCTGCAGTGTGTTTTGTAACAAGAAAAAGAAAGTTGTCTAAGACGCCTTCCTTTCAAGTATTAATGTGAAGGGAAAGGCAAGAGAGTGGGAAAGTACTGTTTTCTACCGCTTTACAAACTGCTAACACAATCCGAGTGCTGTGTAGCAATTAGCTTGTCAGTGCACTGCAGTAAGTTTTTTTGTTACCTACATCTAAGCAAAAAGCTTTTTCACTATGTCTCGCAAGGAGAAAACGTTCCTTCTTACTAAACATCTCCTATCGTGTTCTAGAAGTTGCACAGAGGGCTGCAGTGTGTTTTGCACCAAGAAAAAGAAAGTTGTCTAAGAAGCCTTCCTTTCAAGTATTAATGTGAAGGGAAAGGCAAGAGAGTGAGAAAGTACTGTTTTCTATCACTGTGCAAGCTGCTAACACAATCCCAGTGCTGTGTAGCAATTAGCTTGTCAGTGCACTGCAGTAAGTGTTTCTTGTTACCTACATCTAAGCAAATAGCTTTTTCACTATGTCTCGCAAGGAGAAAACGCTCCTGCTCACTAAACAACTTCCATCGTCTTGCAGATGCGTCACAGAGGGCTGCAGAGTTTTTTGAAGCAAGAAAAAGAAAGTTGTCTAAGACGCCTTCCTTTCAAGTATTAATGTGAAGGGAAAGGCAAGAGAGTGGGAAAGTACTGTTTTCTATCACTTTGCAAGCTGCTAACACAATCTCAGTGCTGTGTAGCAATTAGCTTGTCAGTGTACTGCAGTAAGTGTTTCTTGTTACCTACATCTAGGCAAATAGCTTTTTCACTATGTCTCGCAAGGAGAAAACGTTCCTGCTCACTAAACATCTCCTATCGTGTTCTAGAAGTTGCACTGAGGGCTGCAGAGTGTTTTGCAACAAGTAAAAGAAAGTTGTCCAAGACGCCTTCCTTTCAAGTATTAATGTGAAGGGAAAGGCAAGAGAGTGGGAAAGTACTGTTTTCAATCACTGTGCAAGCTGCTAACACAATCCCAGTGCTGTGTAGCAATTAGCATTTCAGTGCACTGCAGTAAGTGTTTCTTGTTACCTACATCTAAGCAAATAGCTTTTTCACTATGTCTCGCAAGGAGAAAACGCTCCTGCTCTCTAAACAACTTCCATCCTGTTGTAGATGCGTCACAGAGGGCTGCAGAGTTTTTTGAAGCAAGAATAAGAAAGTTGTCTAAGATGCCTCCCTTTCAAGTATTAATGTGAAGGGAAAGGCAAGAGAATGGGAAAGCACTGTTTTCTATCACTTTGCAAGCTGCTAACACAATCTCAGTGCTGTGTAGCAATTAGCTTGTCAGTGTACTGCAGTAAGTGTTTCTTCTTACCTACATCTAAGCATATAGCTTTTTCACTATGTCTCGCAAGGAGAAAACGTTCCTTCTCACTAAACATCTCCTATCGTGTTCTAGAAGTTGCACAGAGGGCTGCAGAGTGTTTTGCAACAAGAAAAAGAAAGTTGCCTAAGATGCCTTCCTTTCAAGTATTAATGTGAAGGGAAAGGCAAGAGAGTGGGAAAGTACTGTTTTCTATCACTTTGCAAGCTGCTAACACAATCCCAGTGCTGTGTAGCAATTAGCTTTTCAGTGCACTGCAGTAAGTGTTTCTTATACCTACATCTAAGCAAATAGCTTTTTCGCTATGTCTCGCAAGGAGAAAACGTTGCTGCTCACTAAACAACTTCCATCGTGTTGTAGATGTTGCACAGAGGGCTGCAGTGTGTTTTGCAACAAGAAAAAGAAAGTTGTCTACGAAGCCTTTCTTTCAAGTATTAATGTGAAGGGAAAGGCAAGAGAGTGGGAAAGTACTGTTTTCTATCACTGTGCAAGCTGCTAACACAATCCGAGTGCTGTATAGTAATTATCTTGTCAGTGCACTGCAGTAAGTGTTTCTTGTTACCTACATCTAAGCAAAAAGCTTTTTCACTATGTCTCGCAAGGAGAAAACATTGCTGCTCACTAAACATCTCCTATCGTGTTCTAGAAGTTGCACTGAGGGCTGCAGTGTGTTTTGCAACAAGAAAAAGAAAGTTGTCTAAGAAGCCTTTCTTTCAAGTATTAATGTGAAGGGAAAGGCAAGAGAGTGGGAAAGTACTGTTTTCTACCGCTTTACAAACTGCTAACACAATCCGAGTGCTGTGTAGAAATTAGCTTGTCAGTGCACTGCAGTAATTGTTTCTTGTTACCTACATCTAAGCAAAAAGCTTTTTCACTATGTCTCGCAAGGAGAAAACGTTGCTGCTCACTAAACATCTCCTGTCGTGTTCTAGGGTTTGCACAGAGGGCTGCAAAGTTTTTTAGCAACAAGAAAAAAAAGTTGTCTAAGACGCCTTCCTTTCAAGTATTAATGTGAAGGGAAAGGCAAGAGAGTGGGAAAGTACTGTTTTCTATCACCTTCCAAGCTGCTAACACAATCTCAGTGCTGTGTAGCAATTAGCTTGTCAGTGTACTGCAGTAAGTGTTTCTTGTTACCTACATCTAAGCAAATAGCTTTTTCACTATGTCTCGCAAGGAGAAAACGTTCCTTCTCACTAAACATCTCCTATCGTGTTCTAGAAGTTGCACAGAGGGCTGCAGTGTGTTTTGCAACAAGAAAAAGAAAGTTGTCTAAGAAGCCTTCCTTTCAAGTATTAATGTGAAGGGAAAGGCAAGAGAGTGAGAAAGTACTGTTTTCTATCACTGTGCAAGCTGCTAACACAATCCCAGTGTTGTGTAGCAATTAGCTTGTCAGTGCACTTCAGTAAGTGTTTCTTGTTACCTACATCTAAGCAAATAGCTTTTTCACTATGTCTCGCAAGGAGAAAACCTTCCTGTTCACTAAACATCTTCTGTCGTGTTCTAGGGGTTGCACAGAGGACTGCAGAGTGTTTTGCAACAAGAAAAAGAAAGTTGTCTAAGACGCCTTCCTTTCAAGTATTATTGTGAATGGAAATGTAAGAGAGTTGAAAGGTACTGTTTTCTATCACTTTGCAAGCTGGGCACACAATCCCAGTGTTGTGTAGCAATTAGCTTGTCAGTGCTCTGCAGTAAGTGCGTCTTGTAACCTACATCTAAGCAAATAGCTTCTTCGCAGTTTTTCGCAAGGAGAAACTGAGCCAGTTCAGAAAACATCTCCCATAGAGTTCTAGAGAATGCACGCAGGTGTGCAGAGTGTTTTGCAAAAAGCAAGAGAAACTTGTCTAAGACGCCTTGCATTAAAATAAAAATGTGAATAGAAAAGGAAGGAGAATGGAGAGGTACTGTTTTCAATCAGTTTGCAATCTGCTTACACAATCCCAGTGCCGTGTAGAAATTAGCTTGTCAGTGCACTGCAGTAAGTGTTTCTTGTTACCTACATCTAAGCAAATAGCTTTTTCACTATGTCTCGCAAGGAGAAAACGCTCCTGCTCACTAAACAACTTCCATCGTCCTGTAGATGCGTCACAGAGGGCTGCAGAGTTTTTTGAAGCAAGAAAAAGAAAGTTGTCTAAGACGCCTTCCTTTCAAGTATTAATGTGAAGGGAAAGGCAAGAGAGTGGGAAAGTACTGTTTTCTATCACTTTGCAAGCTGCTAACACAATCTCAGTGCTGTGTAGCAATTAGCTTGTCAGTGTACTGCAGTAAGTGTTTCTTGTTACCTACATCTAAGCAAATAGCTTTTTCACTATGTCTCGCAAGGAGAAAACGTTCCTGCTCACTAAACATCTCCTATCGTGTTCTAGAAGTTGCACTGAGGGCTGCAGAGTGTTTTGCAACAAGTAAAAGAAAGTTGTCCAAGACGCCTTCCTTTCAAGTATTAATGTGAAGGGAAAGGCAAGAGAGTGGGAAAGTACTGTTTTCAATCACTGTGCAAGCTGCTAACACAATCCCAGTGCGGTGTAGCAATTAGCTTGTCAGTGCACTGCAGTAAGTGTTTCTTGTTACCTACATCTAAGCAAAAAGCTTTTTCACTATGTCTCGCAAGGAGAAAACGTTGCTGCTCACTAAACATCTCCTATCGTGTTCTAGAAGTTGCACTGAGGGCTGCAGAGTGTTTTGTAACAAGAAAAAGAAAGTTGTCCAAGACGCCTTCCTTTCTAGTATTAATGTGAAGGGAAAGGCAAGAGAGTGGGAAAGTACTATTTTCTACCGCTTTACAAACTGCTATCACAATCCGAGTGCTATGTAGCAATTAGCTTGTCAGTGTACTGCAGTAAGAGTTTCTTGTTACCTACATCTAAGCAAAAAGCTTTTTCACTATGTCTCGAAAGGAGAAAACGTTCCCGCTAACTAAACATCTCCTATCGTGTTCTAGAAGTTGCAATGAGGGACGCAGAGTTTTTTGTAACAAGAAAAAGAAACTTGACCAAGACGCCTTCCTTTCAAGTATTAATGTGAAGGGAAAGGCAAGAGTGTGGGAAAGTACTGTTTTTTATCTCTTTGCAAGCTGCTAAAAAAATCTCAGTGCTGTGTAGCAATTAGCTTGTCAGTGCACTGCAGTAAGTGTTTCTTGTTACCTACATCTAAGCAAAAAGCTTTTTCACTATGTCTCGCAAGCAGAAAACGTTGCTGCTCACTAAACATCTCCTATCGTGTTCTAGAAGTTGCACTGAGGGCTGCAGAGTTTTTTGTAACAAGAAAAAGAAAGTTGTCCAAGACGCCTTTGTTTCAAGTATTAATGTGAAGGGAAAGGCAAGAGAGTGGGAAAGTACTGTTTTCTATCACTGTGCAAGCTGCTAACACAATCCGAGTGCTGTGTAGCAATTAGCTTGTCAGTGCACTGCAGTAAGTGTTTCTTGTTACCTACATCTAAGCAAATAGCTTTTTCACTATGTCTGGCAAGGAGAAAACCTTCCTGCTCACTAAACATCTCCTATCGTGTTCTAGAAGTTCCACTGAGGGCTGCAGAGTGTTTTGCAACAAGAAAAAGAAAGTTGCCTAAGATGCCTTCCTTTCAAGTGTTAATGTGAAGGGAAAGGCAAGAGAGTGGGAAAGTACTGTTTTCTCTCACTTTGCAAGCTGCTAACACAATCCCAGTGCGGTGTAGTAATTAGCTTGTCAGTGCTCTGCAGTAAGTGTTTCTTGTTACCTACATCTAAGCAAATAGCTTTTTCACTATGTCTCGCAAGGAGAAAACGCTCCTGCTCTCTAAACAACTTCCATCCTGTTGTAGATGTTGCACAGAGGGCTGCAGAGTTTTTTGAAGCAAGAATAAGAAAGTTGTCTAAGATGCCTTCCTTTCAATTATTAATGTGAAGGGAAAGGCAAGAGAGTGGGAAAGTACTGTTTTCTATCACTTTGCAAGCTGCTAACACAATCTCAGTGCTGTGTAGCAATTAGCTTGTCAGTGCACTGCAGTAAGTGTTTCTTGTTATCTACATCTAAGCAAATAGCTTTTTCACTATGTCTCGCAAGGAGAAAACGTTCTTTCTCACTAAACATCTCCTATCCTGTTCTAGAAGTTGCACAGAGGGCTGCAGTGTGTTTTGCAACAAGAAAAAGAAAGTTGTCTAAGAAGCCTTCCTTTCAAGTATTAATGTGAAGGGAAAGGCAAGAGAGTGGGAAAGTACTGTTTTCTATCACTGTGCAAGCTGCTAACACAATCCCAGTGCTATGTAGCAATTAGCTTCTCAGTGCTCTGCAGTAAGTGTTTCTTGTTACCTACATCTAAGGAAAAAGCTTTTTCACTATGTCTCGCAAGGAGAAAACGCTCCTGCTCACTAAACAACTTCCATCGTGTTGTAGATGCGTCACAGAGGGCTGCAGAATTTTTTGAAGCAAGAAAAAGAAAGTTGTCTAAGATGCCTTCCTTTCAATTATAAATGTGAAGGGAAAGGCAAGAGAGTGGGAAAGTACTGTTTTCTATCACTTTGCAAGCTGCTAACACAATCTCAGTGCTGTGTAGGAATTAGCTTGTCAGTGTACTGCAGTAAGTGTTTCTTGTTACCTACATCTAAGCAAATAGCTTTTTCACTATGTCTCGCAAGGAGAAAACGCTCCTGCTCTCTAAACAACTTCCATCCTGTTGTAGATGTTGCACAGAGGGCTGCAGAGTTTTTTGAAGCAAGAATAAGAAAGTTGTCTAAGATGCCTTCCTTTCAAGTATGAATGTGAAGGGAAAGGCAAGAGAGTGGGAAAGTACTGTTTTCTATCACTTTGCAAGCTGCTAACACAATCTCAGTGCTGTGTAGCAATTAGCTTGTCAGTGCACTGCAGTAAGTGTTTCTTGTTATCTACATCTAAGCAAATAGCTTTTTCACTATGTCTCGCAAGGAGAAAACGTTCTTTCTCACTAAACATCTCCTATCCTGTTCTAGAAGTTGCACAGAGGGCTGCAGTGTGTTTTGCAACAAGAAAAAGAAAGTTGTCTAAGAAGCCTTCCTTTCAAGTATTAATGTGAAGGGAAAGGCAAGAGAGTGGGAAAGTACTGTTTTCTATCACTGTGCAAGCTGCTAACACAATCCCAGTGCTATGTAGCAATTAGCTTCTCAGTGCTCTGCAGTAAGTGTTTCATGTTACCTACATCTAAGGAAATAGCTTTTTCACTATGTCTCGCAAGGAGAAAACGCTCCTGCTCACTAAACAACTTCCATCGTGTTGTAGATGCGTCACAGAGGGCTGCAGAATTTTTTGAAGCAAGAAAAAGAAAGTTGTCTAAGATGCCTTCCTTTCAATTATAAATGTGAAGGGAAAGGCAAGAGAGTGGGAAAGTACTGTTTTCTATCACTTTGCAAGCTGCTAACACAATCTCAGTGCTGTGTAGGAATTAGCTTGTCAGTGTACTGCAGTAAGTGTTTCTTGTTACCTACATCTAAGCAAATAGCTTTTTCACTATGTCTCGCAAGGAGAAAACGTTCCTGCTCACTAAACATCTCCTATCGTGTTGTAGTAGTTGCACAGAGGGCTGCAGTGTGTTTTACAACAAGAAAAAGATAGTTGGCTAAGAAGCCTTCCTTTCAAGTATTAATGTGAAGGGAAAGGCAAGTGAGTGAGAAAGTACTGTTTTCTATCACTGTGCAAGCTGCTAACACAATCCCAGTGCTGTGTAGCAGTTAGCTTGTCAGTGCACTGCAGTAAGTGTTTCTTGTTACCTACATCTAAGCAAATAGCTTTTTCACTATGTCTCGCAATAAGAAAACGTTGCTGCTCACTAAACAACTTCCATCGTGTTGTAGAAGTTGCACAGAGGGCTGCAGTGTGTTTCACAACAAGAAAAAGAAAGTTGTCCAAGGCGCCTTCCTTTCAAGTATTAATGTGAAGGGAAAGGCAAGAGAGAGGGAAAGTACCGTTTTCTATCACTTTTCAAGCCGCTAACACAATCTCAGTGCTGTGTAGCAATTAGCTTGTCAGTGTACTGCAGTAAGTGTTTCTTGTTACCTACATCTAAGCAAACAGCTTTTTCACTATGTCTCGCAGGGAGAAAACATTCCTTCTCACTAAACATCTCCTATCGTGTTCTAGAAGTTGCACAGAGGGCTGCAGTGTGTTTTGCAACAAGAAAAAGAAAGTTGTCTAAGAAGCCTTCCTTTCAAGTATTAATGTGAAGGGAAAGGGAAGAGAGTGAGAAATTACTGTTTTCTATCACTGTGCAAGCTGCTAACACAATCCCAGTGCTGTGTAGCAATTAGCTTTTCAGTGCACTGCAGTAAGTGTTTCTTGTTACCTACATCTAAGCAAAAAGCTTTTTCACTATGTCTCGCAAGGAGAAAACGTTCCCGCTAACTAAACATCTCCTATCGTGTTCTAGAAGTTGCACTGAGGGCTGCAGAGTTTCTTGTAACAAGAAAAAGAAAGTTGTCCAAGACGCCTTTGTTTCAAGTATTAATGTGAAGGGAAAGGCAAGAGAGTGGGAAAGTACGGTTTTCTATCACTGTGCAAGCTGCTAACACAATCCCAGTGCTGTGTAGCAATTAGCTTGTCAGTGCACTGCAGTAAGTGTTTCTTGTTACCTACATCTAATCAAAAAGCTTTTTCACTATGTCTCGCAAGGAGAAAACGTTCCCGCTATCTAAACATCTCCTATCGTGTTCTAGAAGTTGCACTGAGGGCTGCAGAGTGTTTTGTAACAAGAAAAAGAAACTTGTCCAAGACGCCTTCCTTTCAAGTATTAATTGGAAGGGAAAGGCAAGAGAGTGGGAAAGTACTGTTTTCTATCACTTTGCAAGCTGCTAACACAATCTCAGTGCTGTGTAGCAATTAGCTTGTCAGTGTACTGCAGTAAGTGTTTCTCTTTACCTACATCTAAGCAAATAGCTTTTTCACTATGTCTCGCAAGGAGAAAACGTTCCTGCACACTAAACAACTCCTATCGTGTTCTAGAAGTTGCACAGAGGGCTGCAGTGTGTTTTGTAACAAGAAAAAGAAAGTTGTCCAAGACGCCTTCCTTTCAAGTATTAATGTGAAGGGAAAGGCAAGAGAGTGGGAAAGTACTGTTTTCTACCGCTTTACAAACTGCTAACACAATCCGAGTGCTGTGTAGCAATTAGCTTGGCAGTGCACTGCAGTAAGTGTTTCTTGTTACCTACATCTAAGCAAACAGCTTTTTCACTATGTCTCGCAAGGAGAAAACGTTCCTTCTCACTAAACATCTCCTATCGTGTTCTAGAAGTTGCACAGAGGGCTGCAGAGTGTTTTGCACCAAGAAAAAAAAAGTTGTCTAAGAAGCCTTCCTTTCAAGTATTAATGTGAAGGGAAAGGCAAGAGAGTGAGAAAGTACTGTTTTCTATCACTGTGCAAGCTGCTAAGACAATCCCAGTGCGGTGTAGTAATTATCTTGTCAGTGCACTGCAGTAAGTGTTTCTTGTTACCTACATCTAAGCAAATAGCTTTTTCACTATGTCTCGCAAGGAGAAAACGCTCCTGCTCTCTAAACAACTTCCATCCTGTTGTAGATGTTGCACAGAGGGCTGCAGAGTTTTTTGAAGCAAGAATAAGAAAGTTGTCTAAGATGCCTTCCTTTCAAGTATGAATGTGAAGGGAAAGGCAAGAGAGTGGGAAAGTACTGTTTTCTATCACTTTGCAAGCTGCTAACACAATCTCAGTGCTGTGTAGCAATTAGCTTGTCAGTGCACTGCAGTAAGTGTTTCTTGTTATCTACATCTAAGCAAATACCTTTTAACTATGTCTCGCAAGGAGAAAACGTTCCTTCTCACTAAACATCTCCTATCCTGTTCTAGAAGTTGCACAGAGGGCTGCAGTGTGTTTTGCAACAAGAAAAAGAAAGTTGTCCAAGACGCCTTCCTTTCAAGTATTAATGTGAAGGGAAAGGCAAGAGAGTGGGAAAGTACTGTTTTCTATCACTGTGCAAGCTGCTAACACAATCCCAGTGCTATGTAGCAATTAGCTTCTCAGTGCTCTGCAGTAAGTGTTTCATGTTACCTACATCTAAGCAAATAGCTTTTTCACTATGTCTCGCAAGGAGAAAACGCTCCTCCTCACTAAACAACTTCCATCGTGTTGTAGATGCGTCACAGAGGGCTGCAGAGCTTTTTGAAGCAAGAAAAAGAAAGTTGTCTAAGATGCCTTCCTTTCAATTATTAATGTGAAGGGAAAGGCAAGAGAGTGGGAAAGTACTGTTTTCTATCACTTTGCAAGCTGCTAACACAATCTCAGTGCTGTGTAGCAATTAGCTTGTCAGTGTACTGCAGTAAGTGTTTCTTGTTACCTACATCTAAGCAAATAGCTTTTTCACTATGTCTCGCAAGGAGAAAACGTTCCTGCTCACTAAACATCTCCTATCGTGTTGTAGAAGTTGCACAGAGGGCTGCAGTGTGTTTTGCAACAAGAAAAACATAATTGTCTTAGAGGCCTTCCTTTAAAGTATTAATGTGAAGGGAAAGGCAAGAGAGTGAGAAATTACTGTTTTCTATCACTGTGCAAGCTGCTAACACAATCCCAGTGCTGTGTATCAATTAGCTTTTCAGTGCACTGCAGTAAGTGTTTCTTGTTACCTACATCTAAGCAAATAGCTTTTTCACTATGTTTCGCAAGGAGAAAACGCTCCTGGTCACTAAACAACTTCCATTGTGTTGTAGATGCGTCACAGAGGGCTGCAGAGTTTTTTGAAGCAAGAAAATGAAAGTTGTCTAAGATGCCTTCCTTTCAATTATTAATGTGAAGGGAAAGGCAAGAGAGTGGGAAAGTACTGTTTTCTATCACTTTGCAAGCTGCTAACACAATCTCAGTGCTGTGTAGCAATTAGCTTGTCAGTGTACTGCAGTAAGTGTTTCTTGTTACCTACATCTAAGCAAATAGCTTTTTCACTATGTCTCGCAAGGAGAAAACGTTCCTGCTCACTAAACATCTCCTATCGTGTTGTAGTAGTTGCACAGAGGGCTGCAGTGTGTTTTGCAACAAGAAAAAGAAAGTTGTCTAAGAAGCCTTCCTTTCAAGTATTAATGTGAAGGGAAAGGCAAGAGAGTGAGAAATTACTGTTTTCTATCACTGTGCAAGCTGCTAACACAATCCCAGTGCTGTGTAGCAATTAGCTTTTCAGTGCACTGCAGTAAGTGTTTCTTGTTACCTACATCTAAGCAAAAAGCTTTTTCACTATGTCTCGGAAGGAGAAAACGTTCCCGCTAACTAAACATCTCCTATCGTGTTCTAGAAGTTGCACTGAGGGCTGCAGAGTTTTTTGTAACAAGAAAAAGAAATTGTCCAAGACGCCTTTGTTTCAAGTATTAATGTGAAGGGAAAGGCAAGAGAGTGGGAAAGTACGGTTTTCTATCACTGTGCAAGCTGCTAACAGAATCCCAGTGCTGTGTAGCAATTAGCTTGTCAGTGGACTGCAGTAAGTGTTTCTTGTTACCTACATCTAAGCAAATAGCTTTTTCACTATGTCTGGCAAGGAGAAAACCTTCCTGCTCACTAAACATCTCCTATCGTGTTCTAGAAGTTCCACTGAGGGCTGCAGTGTGTTTTACAACAAGAAAAAGAAAGTTGTCTAAGAAGCTTTCCTTTCAAGTATTAATGTGAAGGGAAAGGCAAGAGAGTGAGAAAGTACTGTTTTCTATCACTGTGCATGCTGCTAACACAATCCCAGTGCTGTGTAGCAGTTAGCTTGTCAGTGCACTGCAGTAAGTGTTTCTTGTTACCTACATCTAAGCAAATAGCTTTTTCACTATGTCTCGCAATAAGAAAACGTTGCTGCTCACTAAACAACTTCCATCGTGTTGTAGAAGTTGCACAGAGGGCTGCAGTGTGTTTTACAACAAGAAAAAGAAAGTTGTCTAAGAAGCCTTTCTTTCAAGTATTAATGTGAAGGGAAAGGCAAGAGAGTGGTAAAAGTACTGTTTTCTATCTCTTTGCAAGCTGCTAACACAATCCCAGTGCGGTTTAGCAATTAGCTTGTCAGTGCACTGCAGTAAGTGTTTCTTGTTACCTACATCTAAGCAAAAAGCTTTTTCACTATGTCTCGCAAGGAGAAAACGTTGCTGCTCACTAAACATCTCCTATCGTGTTCTAGAAGTTGCACAGAGGGCTGCAGTGTGTTTTGCAACAAGAAAAAGAAAGTTGTCTAAGAAGCCTTCCTTTCAAGTATTAATGTGAAGGGAAAGGCAAGAGAGTGAGAAATTACTGTTTTCTATCACTGTGCAAGCTGCTAACACAATCCCAGTGCTGTGTAGCAATTAGCTTGTCAGTGCACTGCAGTAAGTGTTTCTTGTTACCTACATCTAAGCAAAAAGCTTTTTCACTATGTCTCGCAAGGAGAAAACGTTCCCGCTAACTAAACATCTCCTATCGTGTTCTAGAAGTTGCACTGAGGGCTGCAGAGTTTTTTGTAACAAGAGAAATAAAGTTGTCCAAGACGCCTTTGTTTCAAGTATTAATGTGAAGGGAAAGGCAAGAGAGTGGGAAAGTACGGTTTTCTATCACTGTGCAAGCTGCTAACACAATCCCAGAGGTGTGTAGCAATTAGCTTGTCAGTGCACTGCAGTAAGTGTTTCTTGTTACCTACATCTAAGCAAATAGCTTTTTCACTATGTCTGGCAAGGAGAAAACCTTCCTGCTCACTAAACATCTCCTATCGTGTTCTAGAAGGTCCACTGAGGGCTGCAGTGTGTTTTGCAACAAGAAAAAGAAAGTTGTCCAAGACGCCTTTGTTTCAAGTATTAATATGAAGGGAAAGGCAAGAGAGTGGGAAAGTACTGTTTTCTATCACTGTGCAAGCTGCTAACACAATCCCAGAGCTGTGTAGCAATTAGCTTCTCAGTGCACTGCAGTAAGTGTTTCATGTTACCTACATCTGAGCAAATAGCTTTTTCACTATGTCTCGCAAGGAGAAAACGCTCCTCGTCACTAAACAACTTCCATCGTGTTGTAGATGCGTCACAGAGGGCTGCAGAGTTTTTTGAAGCAAGAAAAAGAAACTTGCCCAAGACGCCTTCCTTCCAAGTATTAATTGGAAGGGAAAGGCAAGAGAGTGGGAAAGTACTGTTTTCTATCTCTTTGCAAGCTGCTAAAAAAATCTCAGTGCTGTGTAGCAATTAGCTTCTCAGTGCAGTGCAGTAAGTGTTTCTTGTTACCTACATCTAAGCAAATAGCTTTTTCACTATGTCTCGCAATGAGAAAACGTTGCTGCTCACTAAACATCTCCTATCGTGTTGTAGAAGTTGCACAGAGGGCTGCAGAGTGTTTTGCAACAAGAAAAAGAAAGTTGTCTAAGAAGCTTTCCTTTCAAGTATTAATGTGAAGGGAAAGGCAAGAGAGTGAGAAAGTACTGTTTTCAATCACTGTGCAAGCTGCTAACACAATCCCAGTGCGGTGTAGCAATTAGCTTGTCAGTGCACTCCAGTAAGTGTTTCTTGTTACCTACATCTAAGCAAATAGCTTTTTCACTATATCTCGCAAGGAGAAAACGCTCCTGCTCTCTAAACAACTTCCATCCTGTTGTAGATGTTGCACAGAGGGCTGCAGAGTTTTTTGAAGCAAGAATAAGAAAGTTGTCTAAGAAGCCTTCCTTTCAAGTATGAATGTGAAGGGAAAGGCAAGAGAGTGGGAAAGTACTGTTTTCTATCACTGTGCAAGCTGCTAACACAATCCCAGTGGTGTGTAGCAATTAGCTTGTCAGTGCACTGCAGTAAGTGTTTCTTGTTACCTACATCTAAGCAAATAGCTTTTTCACTATGTCTGGCAAGGAGAAAACCTTCCTGCTCACTAAACATCTCCTATCGTGTTCTAGAAGTTCCACTGAGGGCTGCAGAGTGTTTTGCAACAAGAAAAAGAAAGTTGCCTAAGATGCCTTCCTTTCAAGTATTAATGTGAAGGGAAAGGCAAGTAAGTGGGAAAGTACTGTTTTCTATCACTTTGCAAGCTGCTAACACAATCTCAGTGCTGTGTAGCAATGAGCCTGCCAGTGTACTGCAGCAAGTGTTTCTTGTTACCTACATCTAAGCAAATAGCTTTTTCACTATGTCTCGCAAGGAGAAAACGTTCCTGCTCACTAAACATCTCCTATCGTGTTGTAGAAGTTGCACAGAGGGCTGCAGTGTGTTTTGTAACAAGAAAAAGAAAGCTGTCTAAGACGCCTTCCTTTCAAGTATTAATGTGAAGGGAAAGGCAAGAGAGTGGGAAAGTACTGTTTTCTACCGCTTTACAAACTGCTAACACAATCCGAGTGCTGTGTAGCAATTAGCTTGTCAGTGCACTGCAGTAAGTTTTTTTGTTACCTACATCTAAGCAAAAAGCTTTTTCACTATGTCTCGCAAGGAGAAAACGTTCCTTCTTACTAAACATCTCCTATCGTGTTCTAGAAGTTGCACAGAGGGCTGCAGTGTGTTTTGCACCAAGAAAAAGAAAGTTGTCTAAGAAGCCTTCCTTTCAAGTATTAATGTGAAGGGAAAGGCAAGAGAGTGAGAAAGTACTGTTTTCTATCACTGTGCAAGCTGCTAACACAATCCCAGTGCTGTGTAGCAATTAGCTTGTCAGTGCACTGCAGTAAGTGTTTCTTGTTACCTACATCTAAGCAAATAGCTTTTTCACTATGTCTCGCAAGGAGAAAACGCTCCTGCTCTCTAAACAACTTCCATCCTGTTGTAGATGTTGCACAGAGGGCTGCAGAGTTTTTTGAAGCAAGAATAAGAAAGTTGTCTAAGATGCCTTCCTTTCAAGTATTAATGTGAAGGGAAAGGCAAGAGAGTGGGAAAGTACTGTTTTCTATCACTTTGAATCTGCTAACACAATCTCAGTGCTGTGTAGCAATTAGCTTGTCAGTGTACTGCAGTAAGTGTTTCTTGTTACCTACATCTAGGCAAATAGCTTTTTCACTATGTCTCGCAAGGAGAAAACGTTCCTTCTCACTAAGCATCTCCTATCGTGTTCTAGAAGTTGAACAGAGGGCTGCAGTGTGTTTTACAACAAGAAAAAGAAAGTTGTCTAAGAAGCCTTCCTTTCCAGTATTAATGTGAAGGGAAAGGCAAGAGAGTGAGAAAGTACTGTTTTCTATCACTGTGCAAGCTGCTAACACAATCCCAGTGCTGTGTAGCAATTAGCTTCTCAGTGCACTGCAGTAAGTGTTTCATGTTACCTACATCTAAGCAAATAGCTTTTTCAATATGTCTCGCAAGGAGAAAACGCTCCTGCTCACTAAACAACTTCCATCGTGTTGTAGATGCGTCACAGAGGGCTGCAGAGTTTTTTGAAGCAAGAAAAAGAAAGTTGTCTAAGATGCCTTCCTTTCAATTATTAATGTGAAGGGAAAGGCAAGAGAGAGGGAAAGTACTGTTTTCTATCACTTTGCAAGCTGCTAACACAATCTCAGTGCTGTGTAGCAATTAGCTTGTCAGTGTACTGCAGTAAGTGTTTCTTGTTACCTACATCTAAGCAAATAGCTTTTTCACTATGTCTCGCAAGGAGAAAACCTTCCTGCTCACTAAACATCTCCTATCGTGTTCTAGAAGATGCACAGAGGGCTGCAGTGTGTTTTGCAACAAGAAAAAGAAAGTTTTCTAAGAAGCCTTCCTTTCAAGTATTAATGTGAAGGGAAAGGCAAGAGAGTGAGAAAGTACTGTTTTCTATCACTGTGCAAGCTGCTAACACAATCCAAGTGCTGTGTACCAATTAGCTTGTCAGTGGACTGCAGTAAGTGTTTCTTGTTACATACATCTAAGCAAATAGCTTTTTCACTATGTCTCGCAAGGAGAAAACGTTGCTGCTCACTAAACAACTTCCATCGTGTTGTAGATATCGCACAGAGGGCTGCAGAATTTTTTGAAGCAAGAGAAAGAAAGTTGTCCAAGACGCCTTCCTTTCAAGTATTAATGTGAAGGGAAAGGCACGAGAGTGGGAAAGTACTGTTTTCTATCACTTTGCAAGCTGCTAACACAATCCCAGAGCTGTGTAGCAATTAGCTTGTCAGTGCACTGCAGTAAGTGTTTCTTGTTACCTACATCTAAGCAAAAAGCTTTTTCACTATGTCTCGCAAGGAGAAAATGTTCCCGCTAACTAAACATCTCCTATCGTGTTCAAGAAGTTGCACTGAGGGCTGCAGAGTGTTTTGTAACAAGAAAAAGAAACTTGTCCAAGACGCCTTCCTTTCAAGTATTAATTGGAAGGGAAAGGCAAGAGAGTGGGAAAGTACTGTTTTCTATCTCTTTGCAAGCTGCTAACACAATCTCAGTGCTGTGTAGCAATTAGCTTGTCAGTGCACTGCAGTAAGTGTTTCTTGTTGCCTACATCTAAGCAAATAGCTTTTTCACTATGTCTCGCAATGAGAAAACGTTGCTGCTCACTAAACATCTCCTATCGTGTTCTAGAAGTTGCACAGAGGGCTGCAGAGTTTTTTGTAACAAGAAAAAGAAAGTTGTCTAAGACGCCTTCCTTTCAAGTATTAATGTGAAGGGAAAGGCAAGAGAGTGGGAAAGTACTGTTTTCTATCACTTTGCAAGCTGCTAACACAATCTCAGTGCTGTGTAGCAATTAGCTTGTCAGTGTACTGCAGTAAGTGTTTCTTTTTACCTACATCTAAGCAAATAGCTTTTTCACTATGTCTCGCAAGGAGAAAACGTTCCTGCACACTAAACAACTCCTATCGTGTTCTAGAAGTTGCACAGAGGGCTGCAGTGTGTTTTGTAACAAGAAAAAGAAAGTTGTCCAAGACGCCTTCCTTTCAAGTATTAATGTGAAGGGAAAGTCAAGAGAGTGGGAAAGTACTGTTTTCTACCGCTTTACAAACTGCTAACACAATCCGAGTGCTGTGTAGCAATTAGCTTGTCAGTGCACTGCAGTAAGTGTTTCTTGTTACCTACATCTAAGCAAACAGCTTTTTCACTATGTCTCGCAAGGAGAAAACGTTCCTTCTCACTAAACATCTCCTATCGTGTTCTAGAAGTTGCACAGAGGGCTGCAGAGTGTTTTGCACCAAGAAAAATAAAGTTGTCTAAGAAGCCTTCCTTTCAAGTATTAATGTGAAGGGAACGGCAAGAGAGTGAGAAAGTACTGTTTTCTATCACTGTGCAAGCTGCTAACACAATCCCAGTGCGGTGTAGCAATTAGCTTGTCAGTGCACTGCAGTAAGTGTTTCTTGTTACCTACATCTAAGCAAATAGCTGTTTCACTATGTCTCGCAAGGAGAAAACGTTCCTTCTCACTAAGCATCTCCTATTGTGTTCTAGAAGTTGCACAGAGGGCTGCAGAGTGTTTTGCACCAAGAAAAAGAAAGTTGTCTAAGAAGCCTTCCTTTCCAGTATTAATGTGAAGGGAAAGGCAAGAGAGGGAGAAAGTACTGTTTTCTATCACTGTGCAAGCTGCTAACACAATCCCAGTGCTATGTAGCAATTAGCTTCTCAGTGCTCTGCAGTAAGTGTTTCATGTTACCTACATCTAAGGAAATAGCTTTTTCACTATGTCTCGCAAGGAGAAAACGCTCCTGCTCACTAAACAACTTCCATCGTGTTGTAGATGCGTCACAGAGGGCTGCAGACTTTTTTGAAGCAAGAAAAAGAAAGTTGTCTAAGATGCCTTCCTTGCAAGTATTAATGTGAAGGGAAAGGCAAGAGAGTGGGAAAGTACTGTTTTCTACCGCTTTACAAACTGCTAACACAATCCGAGTGCTGTGTAGCAATTAGCTTGTCAGTGCACTGCAGTAAGTGTTTTTGTTACCTACATCTAAGCAAAAAGCTTTTTCACTATGTCTCGCAAGGAGAAAACGTTCCTTCTCACTAAACATCTCCTATCGTGTTCTAGAAGTTGCACAGAGGGCTGCAGTGTGTTTTGCAACAAGAAAAAGAAAGTTGTCTAAGAAGCCTTCCTTTCAAGTATTAATGTGAAGGGAAAGGCAAGAGAGTGAGAAAGTACTGTTTTCTATCACTGTGCAAGCTGCTAACACAATCCCAGTGCTGTGTAGCAATTAGCTTGTCAGTGCACTGCAGTAAGTGTTTCTTGTTACCTACATCTAAGCAAATAGCTTTTTCACTATGTCTCGCAAGGAGAAAACGCTCCTGCTCTCTAAACAACTTCCATCCTGTTGTAGATGTTGCACAGAGGGCTGCAGAGTTTTTTGAAGCAAGAATAAGAAAGTTGTCTAAGATGCCTTCCTTTCAAGTATTAATGTGAAGGGAAAGGCAAGAGAGTGGGAAAGTACTGTTTTCTATCACTTTGAAGCTGCTAACACAATCTCAGTGCTGTGTAGCAATTAGCTTGTCAGTGCACTGCAGTAAGTGTTTCTTGTTACCTACATCTAAGCAAATAGCTGTTCCACTATGTCTCGCAAGGAGAAAACGTTGCTGCTCACTAAACAACTTCCATCGTGTTGTAGAAGTTGCACTGAGGGCTGCAGAGTGTTTTGTAACAAGAAAAAGAAACTTGTCCAAGACGCCTTCCTTTCAAGTATTAATGTGAAGGGAAAGGCAAGAGAGTGGGAAAGTACTGTTTTCTATCACTTTGCAAGCTGCTAACACAATCCCAGTGCTGTGTAGCAATTAGCTTGTCAGTGCACTGCAGTAAGTGTTTCTTGTTACCTACATCTAAGCAAAAAGCTTTTTCACTATGTCTCGCAAGGAGAAAACGTTCCCGCTAACTAAACATCTCCTATCGTGTTCTAGAAGTTGCACTGAGGGCTGCAGAGTGTTTTGTAACAAGAAAAAGAAACTTGTCCAAGACGCCTTCCTTTCAAGTATTAATTGGAAGGGAAAGGCAAGAGAGTGGGAAAGTACTGTCTTCTATCTCTTTGCAAGCTGCTAAAAAAATCTCAGTGCTGTGTAGCAATTAGCTTGTCAGTGCAGTGCAGTAAGTGTTTCTTGTTACCTACATCTAAGCAAATAGCTTTTTCACTATGTCTCGCAATGAGAAAACGTTGCTGCTCACTAAACATCTCCTATCGTGTTCTAGAAGTTGCACAGAGGGCTGCAGAGTTTTTTGTAACAAGAAAAAGAAAGTTGTCCAAGACGCCTTTGTTTCAAGTATTAATGTGAAGGGAAAGGCAAGAGAGTGGGAAAGTACTGTTTTCTATCACTTTGCAAGCTGCTAACACAATCTCAGTGCTGTGTAGCAATTAGCTTGTCAGTGTACTGCAGTAAGTGTTTCTTTTTACCTACATCTAAGCAAATAGCTTTTTCACTATGTCTCGCAACGAGAAAACGTTCCTGCACACTAAACAACTCCTATCGTGTTCTAGAAGTTGCACAGAGGGCTGCAGTGTGTTTTGTAACAAGAAAAAGAAAGTTGTCCAAGACGCCTTCCTTTCAAGTATTAATGTGAAGGGAAAGTCAAGAGAGTGGGAAAGTACTGTTTTCTACCGCTTTACAAACTGCTAACACAATCCGAGTGCTGTGTAGCAATTAGCTTGTCAGTGCACTGCAGTAAGTGTTTCTTGTTACCTACATCTAAGCAAACAGCTTTTTCACTATGTCTCGCAAGGAGAAAACGTTCCTTCTCACTAAACATCTCCTATCGTGTTCTAGAAGTTGCACAGAGGGCTGCAGAGTGTTTTGCACCAAGAAAAAAAAAGTTGTCTAAGAAGCCTTCCTTTCAAGTATTAATGTGAAGGGAAAGGCAAGAGAGTGAGAAAGTACTGTTTTCTATCACTGTGCAAGCTGCTAACACAATCCCAGTGCGGTGTAGCAATTAGCTTGTCAGTGCACTCCAGTAAGTGTTTCTTGTTACCTACATCTAAGCAAATAGCTTTTTCACTATATCTCGCAAGGAGAAAACGCTCCTGCTCTCTAAAAAACTTCCATCCTGTTGTAGATGTTGCACAGAGGGCTGCAGAGTTTTTTGAAGCAAGAATAAGAAAGTTGCCTAAGAAGCCTTCCTTTCAAGTATGAATGTGAAGGGAAAGGCAAGAGAGTGGGAAAGTACTGTTTTCTATCACTGTGCAAGCTGCTAACACAATCCCAGTGGTGTGTAGCAATTAGCTTGTCAGTGCACTGCAGTAAGTGTTTCTTGTTACCTACATCTAAGCAAATAGCTTTTTCACTATGTCTGGCAAGGAGAAAACCTTCCTGCTCACTAAACATCTCCTATCGTGTTCTAGAAGTTCCACTGAGGGCTGCAGAGTGTTTTGCAACAAGAAAAAGAAAGTTGCCTAAGATGCCTTCCTTTCAAGTATTAATGTGAAGGGAAAGGCAAGTAAGTGGGAAAGTACTGTTTTCTATCACTTTGCAAGCTGCTAACACAATCTCAGTGCTGTGTAGCAATGAGCCTGCCAGTGTACTGCAGCAAGTGTTTCTTGTTACCTACATCTAAGCAAATAGCTTTTTCACTATGTCTCGCAATGAGAAAACGTTGCTGCTCACTAAACATCTCCTATCGTGTTGTAGAAGTTGCACAGAGGGCTGCAGTGTGTTTTGTAACAAGAAAAAGAAAGTTGTCTAAGACGCCTTCCTTTCAAGTATTAATGTGAAGGGAAAGGCAAGAGAGTGGGAAAGTACTGTTTTCTACCGCTTTACAAACTGCTAACACAATCCGAGTGCTGTGTAGCAATTAGCTTGTCAGTGCACTGCAGTAAATTTTTTTGTTACCTACATCTAAGCAAAAAGCTTTTTCACTATGTCTCGCAAGGAGAAAACGTTCCTTCTCACTAAGCATCTCCTATCGTGTTCTAGAAGTTGAACAGAGGGCTGCAGTGTGTTTTACAACAAGAAAAAGAAAGTTGTCTAAGAAGCATTCCTTTCCAGTATTAATGTGAAGGGAAAGGCAAGAGAGTGAGAAAGTACTGTTTTCTATCACTGTGCAAGCTGCTAACACAATCCCAGTGCTGTGTAGCAATTAGCTTCTCAGTGCACTGCAGTAAGTGTTTCATGTTACCTACATCTAAGCAAATAGCTTTTTCAATATGTCTCGCAAGGAGAAAACGCTCCTGCTCACTAAACAACTTCCATCGTGTTGTAGATGCGTCACAGAGGGCTGCAGAGTTTTTTGAAGCAAGAAAAAGAAAGTTGTCTAAGATGCCTTCCTTTCAATTATTAATGTGAAGGGAAAGGCAAGAGAGAGGGAAAGTACTGTTTTCTATCACTTTGCAAGCTGCTAACACAATCTCAGTGCTGTGTAGCAATTAGCTTGTCAGTGTACTGCAGTAAGTGTTTCTTGTTACCTACATCTAAGCAAATAGCTTTTTCACTATGTCTCGCAAGGAGAAAACCTTCCTGCTCACTAAACATCTCCTATCGTGTTGTAGAAGATGCACAGAGGGCTGCAGTGTGTTTTGCAACAAGAAAAAGAAAGTTGTCTAAGAAGCCTTCCTTTCAAGTATTAATGTGAAGGGAAAGGCAAGAGAGTGAGAAAGTACTGTTTTCTATCACTGTGCAAGCTGCTAACACAATCCAAGTGCTGTGTACCAATTAGCTTGTCAGTGGACTGCAGTAAGTGTTTCTTGTTACATACATATAAGCAAATAGCTTTTTCACAATGTCTCGCAAGGAGAAAACGTTGCTGCTCACTAAACAACTTCCATCGTGTTGTAGATATCGCACAGAGGGCTGCAGAATTTTTTGAAGCAAGAGAAAGAAAGTTGTCCAAGACGCCTTCCTTTCAAGTATTAATGTGAAGGGAAAGGCACGAGAGTGGGAAAGTACTGTTTTCTATCACTTTGCAAGCTGCTAACACAATCCCAGAGCTGCGTAGCAATTAGCTTGTCAGTGCACTGCAGTAAGTGTTTCTTGTTACCTACATCTAAGCAAAAAGCTTTTTCACTATGTCTCGCAAGGAGAAAATGTTCCCGCTAACTAAACATCTCCTATCGTGTTCAAGAAGTTGCACTGAGGGCTGCAGAGTGTTTTGTAACAAGAAAAAGAAACTTGTCCAAGACGCCTTCCTTTCAAGTATTAATTGGAAGGGAAAGGCAAGAGAGTGGGAAAGTACTGTTTTCTATCTCTTTGCAAGCTGCTAACACAATCTCAGTGCTGTGTAGCAATTAGCTTGTCAGTGCACTGCAGTAAGTGTTTCTTGTTGCCTACATCTAAGCAAATAGCTTTTTCACTATGTCTCGCAATGAGAAAACGTTGCTGCTCACTAAACATCTCCTATCGTGTTCTAGAAGTTGCACAGAGGGCTGCAGAGTTTTTTGTAACAAGAAAAAGAAAGTTGTCTAAGACGCCTTCCTTTCAAGTATTAATGTGAAGGGAAAGGCAAGAGAGTGGGAAAGTACTGTTTTCTATCACTTTGCAAGCTGCTAACACAATCTCAGTGCTGTGTAGCAATTAGCTTGTCAGTGTACTGCAGTAAGTGTTTCTTTTTACCTACATCTAAGCAAATAGCTTTTTCACTATGTCTCGCAAGGAGAAAACGTTCCTGCACACTAAACAACTCCTATCGTGTTCTAGAAGTTGCACAGAGGGCTGCAGCGTGTTTTGTAACAAGAAAAAGAAAGTTGTCCAAGACGCCTTCCTTTCAAGTATTAATGTGAAGGGAAAGGCATGAGAGTGGGAAAGTACTGTTTTCTACCGCTTTACAAACTGCTAACACAATCCGAGTGCTGTGTAGCAATTAGCTTGTCAGTGCACTGCAGTAAGTGTTTCTTGTTACCTACATCTAAGCAAACAGCTTTTTCACTATGTCTCGCAAGGAGAAAACGTTCCTTCTCACTAAACATCTCCTATCGTGTTCTAGAAGTTGCACAGAGGGCTGCAGAGTGTTTTGCACCAAGAAAAAAAAAGTTGTCTAAGAAGCCTTCCTTTCAAGTATTAATGTGAAGGGAAAGGCAAGAGAGTGAGAAAGTACTGTTTTCTATCACTGTGCAAGCTGCTAACACAATCCCAGTGCTGTGTAGCAATTAGCTTGTCAGTGCACTGCAGTAAGTGTTTCTTGTTACCTACATCTAAGCAAATAGCTTTTTCACTATGTCTCGCAAGGAGAAAACGCTCCTGCTCTCTAAACAACTTCCATCCTGTTGTAGATGTTGCACAGAGGGCTGCAGAGTTTTTTGAAGCAAGAATAAGAAAGTTGTCTAAGATGCCTTCCTTTCAAGTATTAATGTGAAGGGAAAGGCAAGAGAGTGGGAAAGTACTGTTTTCTATCACTTTGAAGCTGCTAACACAATCTCAGTGCTGTGTAGCAATTAGCTTGTCAGTGCACTGCAGTAAGTGTTTCTTGTTACCTACATCTAAGCAAATAGCTGTTCCACTATGTCTCGCCAGGAGAAAACGTTCCTTCTCACTAAGCATATCCTATCATGTTCTAGAAGTTGCACAGAGGGCTGCAGTGTGTTTTACAACAAGAAAAAGAAAGTTGTCTAAGAAGCCTTCCTTTCCAGTATTAATGTGAAGGGAAAGGCAAGAGAGTGAGAAAGTACTGTTTTCTATCACTGTGCAAGCTGCTAACACAATCCCAGTGCTATGTAGCAATTAGCTTCTCAGTGCTCTGCAGTAAGTGTTTCATGTTACCTACATCTAAGCAAAAAGCTTTTTCACTATGTCTCGCAAGGAGAAAACGCTCCTGCTCACTAAACAACTTCCATCGTGTTGTAGATGCGTCATAGAGGGCTGCAGACTTTTTTGAAGCAAGAAAAAGAAAGTTGTCTAAGATGCCTTCCTTGCAAGTATTAATGTGAAGGGAAAGGCAAGAGAGTGGGAAAGTACTGTTTTCTATCACTTTGCAAGCTGCTAACACAATCTCAGTGCTGTGTAGCAATTAGCTTGTCAGTGCACTGCAGTAAGTGTTTCTTGTTACCTACATCTAAGCAAATAGCTTTTTCACTATGTCTCGCAGGGAGAAAACGCTCCTGCTCCCTAAACAACTTCCATCCTGTTGCAGATGTTGCACAGAGGGCTGCAGAGTTTTTTGAAGCAAGAATAAGAAAGTTGTCTAAGATGCCTTCCTTTCAAGTATGAATGTGAAGGGAAAGGCAAGAGAGTGGGAAAGTACTGTTTTCTATCACTGTGCAAGCTGCTAACACAATCCCAGTGCTGTGTAGCAATTAGCTTGTCAGTGCACTGCAGTAAGTGTTTCTTGTTACCTACATCTAAGCAAATAGCTTTTCCACTATGTCTGGCAAGGAGAAAAGGTTCCTGCTCACTAAACATCTCCTATCGTGTTGTAGAAGTTGCACAGAGGGCTGCAGTGTGTTTTGCAACAAGAAAAAGAAAGTTGTCTAAGAAGCCTTCCTTTCAAGTATTAATGTGAAGGGAAAGGCAAGAGAGTGAGAAAGTACTGTTTTCTATCACTGTGCATGCTGCTAACACAATCCCAGTGCTGTGTAGCAGTTAGCTTGTCAGTGCACTGCAGTAAGTGTTTCTTGTTACCTACATCTAAGCAAATAGCTTTTTCACTATGTCTCGCAAGGAGAAAACGCTCCTGCTCTCTAAACAACTTCCATCCTGTTGTAGATGTTGCACAGAGGGCTGCAGAGTTTTTTGAAGCAAGAATAAGAAAGTTGTCTAAGATGCCTTCCTTTCAAGTATTAATGTGAAGGGATAGGCAAGAGAGTGGGAAAGTAGTGTTTTCTATCACTTTGCAAGCTGCTAACACAATCTCAGTGCTGTGTAGCAATTTGCTTGTCAGTGCACTGCAGTAAGTGTTTCTTGTTACCTACATCTAAGCAAATAGCTTTTTCACTATGTCTCGCAAGGAGAAAACGTTCCTTCTCACTAAACATCTCCTATCCTGTTCTAGAAGTTGCACAGAGGGCTGCAGTGTGTTTTGCAACAAGAAAAAGAAAGTTGTCTAAGAAGCCTTCCTTTCAAGTATTAATGTGAAGGGAAAGGCAAGAGAGCGGGAAAGTACTGTTTTCTATCACTGTGCAAGCTGCTAACACAATCCCAGTGCTATGTAGCAATTAGCTTCTAAGTGCTCTGCAGTAAGTGTTTCATCTTGCCTACATCTAAGCAAATAGCTTTTTCACTATGTCTCGCAAGGAGAAAACGTTCCTGCTCACTAAACAACTTCCATCGTGTTGTAGAAGTTGCACAGCGGGCTGCAGAATTTTTTGAAGCAAGAGAAAGAAAGTTGTCCAAGACGCCTTCCTTTCAAGTATTAATGTGAAGGGAAAGGCAAGAGAGTGGGAAAGTACTGTTTTCTATCATTTTGCAAGCTGCTAACACAATCCCAGAGCTGTGTAGCAATTAGCTTGTCAGTGCACTGCAGTAAGTGTTTCTTGTTACCTACATCTAAGCAAAAAGCTTTTTCACTATGTCTCGCAAAGAGAAAACGTTCCCGCTAACTAAACATCTCCTATCGTGTTCTAGAAGTTGCACTGAGGGCTGCAGAGTGTTTTGTAACAAGAAAAAGAAACTTGTCCAAGACGCCTTCCTTTGAAGTATTAATGTGAAGGGAAAGGCAAGAGAGTGGGAAAGTACTGTTTTCTATCTCTTTGCAAGCTGCTAACACAATCTCAGTGCTGTGTAGCAATTAACTTGTCAGTGCACTGCAGTAAGTGTTTCTTGTTACCTACATCTAAGCAAATAGCTTTTTCACTATGTCTCGCAAGCAGAAAACGTTGCTGCTCACTAAACATCTCCTATCGTGTTCTAGAAGTTGCACTGAGGGCTGCAGAGTCTTTTGTAACATGAAAAAGAAAGTTGTCCAAGACGCCTTTGTTTCAAGTATTAATGTGAAGGGAAAGGCAAGAGAGTGGGAAAGTACTGTTTTCTATCACTCTGCAAGCTGCTAACACAATCTCAGTGCTGTGTAGCAATTAGCTTGTCAGTGCACTGCAGTAAGTGTTTCTTGTTACCTACATCTAAGCAAAAAGCTTTTTCACTATGTCTCGCAAGGAGAAAACGTTCCTTCTCACTAAACATCTCCTATCGTGTTCTAGAAGTTGCACAGAGGGCTGCAGAGTGTTTTGCACAAAGAAAAAAAAAGTTGTCTAAGAAGCCTTCCTTTCAAGTATTAATGTGAAGGGAAAGGCAAGAGAGTGAGAAAGTACTGTTTTCTATCACTGTGCAAGCTGCTAACACAATCCCAGTGCTGTGTAATTATTAGCATTTCAGTGCAATGCAGTAAGTGTTTCTTGTTACCTACATCTGAGCAAATACCTTTTTCACTATGTCTCGCAAGGAGAAAACGCTCCTGCTCACTAAACAACTTCCATCGTGTTGTAGAAGTTGCACAGAGGGCTGAAGAATTTTTTGAAGCAAGAGAAAGAAAGTTGTCCAAGACGCCTTCCTTTCAAGTATTAATGTGAAGGGAAAGGCAAGAGAGTGGGAAAGTACTGTTTTCTATCACTTTGCAAGCTGCTTACACAATCCCAGTGCTGTGTAGCAATTAGCTTGTCAGGGCACTGCAGTAAGTGTTTCTTGTTACCTACATCTAAGGAATTAGCTTTTCCACTATGTCTCGCAAGGAGAAAACGTTCCTTCTCACTAAACATCTCCTATCGTGTTCTAGAAATTACACTGAGGGCTGCAGAGTGTTTTGTAACAAGAAAAAGAAAGTTGTCCAAGACGCCTTTGTTTAAAGTATTAATGTGAAGGGAAAGGCAAGAGAGTGGGAAAGTACCGTTTTCTATCACTTTTCAAGCCGCTAACACAATCTCAGTGCTGTGTAGCAATTAGCTTGTCAGTGTACTGCAGTAAGTGTTTCTTGTTACCTACATCTAAGCAAAAAGCTTTTTCACTATGTCTCGCAAGGAGAAAACGTTCCTTTTCGCTAAAAATCTCCTATTGTGTTCTAGAAGTTGCACAGAGGGCTGCAGTGTGTTTTGCAACAAGAAAAAGAAAGTTGTCCAAGAAGCCTTTCTTTCAAGTATTAATGTGAAGGGAAAGGCAAGAGAGTGAGAAATTACTGTTTTCTATCACTGTGCAAGCTGCTAACACAATCCCAGTGCTGTGTATCAATTAGCTTTTCAGTGCACTGCAGTAAGTGTTTCTTGTTACCTACATCTAAGCAAATAGCTTTTTCACTATGTCTCGCAAGGAGAAAACGCTCCTGGTCACTAAACAACTTCCATCGTGTTGTAGATGCGTCACAGAGGGCTGCAGAGGTTTTTGAAGCAAGAAAAAGAAAGTTGTCTAAGATGCCTTCCTTTCAATTATTAATGTGAAGGGAAAGGCAAGAGAGTGGGAAAGTACTGTTTTCTATCACTGTGCAAGCTGCTAACACAATCCCAGTGCTGTGTAACAATTAGCATTCCAGTGCACTGCAGTAACTGTTTCTTGTTACCTACATCTAAGCAAATAGCTTTTTCACTATGTCTCGCAAGGAGAAAACGCTCCTGCTCACTAAACAACTTCCATCGTGTTGTAGAAGTTGCACAGAGGGCTGCAGAATTTTTTGAAGCAAGAGAAAGAAAGTTGTCTAAGACGCCTTCCTTTCAAGTATTAATGTGAAGGGAAAGGCAAGAGAGTGGGAAAGTACTGTTTTCTATCACTGTGCAAGCTGCTAACACAATCCCAGTGCTGTGTAGCAATTAGCTTGTCAGTGCACTGCAGTAAGTGTTTCTTGTTACCTACATCTAAGCAATTAGCTTTTTCACTATGTCTCGCAAGGAGAAAACGTTCCTTCTCACTAAACATCTCCTATCGCGTTCTAGAAATTACACTGAGGGCTGCAGAGAGTTTTGTAACAAGAAAAAGAAACTTGTCCAAGACGCCTTCCTTTCAAGTATTAATGTGAAGGGAAAGGCAAGAGAGTGGGAAAGTACGGTTTTCTATCACTGTGCAAGCTGCTAACACAATCCCAGTGCTGTGTAACAATTAGCATTCCAGTGCACTGCAGTAACTGTTTCTTGTTACCTACATCTAAGCAAATAGCTTTTTCACTATGTCTCGCAAGGAGAAAACGTTCCTGCTCACTAAACATCTCCTGTCGTGTACTAGGTATTGCACAGAGGGCTGCACAGTTTTTTGTAACAAGAAAAAGAAAGTTGTCTAAGGGGCTGTGCTTTCAAGTATTAATGTGAAGGGAAAGGCAAGAGAGTGGGAAAGAACAGTTTTCTACCGCTTTACAAACTCCTAACACAATCCTAGTGCTGTGTAGCAATCAGCTTGTCAGTGCACTGCAGTAAGTGTTTCTTGTTACCTACATCTAAGCAAAAAGCTTTTTCACTATGTCTCGCAAGGAGAAAACGTTGCTGCTCACTAAACAACTTCCAGCGTGTTCTAGAAGTTGCACAGAGGGCTGCAGTGTGTTTTGCAACAAGAAAAAGAAAGTTGTCCAAGACGCCTTCCTTTCAAGTATTAATGTGAAGGGAAAGGCAAGAGAGTGGGAAAGTACTGTTTTCTATCACTGTGCAAGCTTGAAACACATTCTCAGTGCTGTGTAGCAATTAGCTTGTCAGTGCACTGCAGTAAGTGTTTCTTGTTACCTACATCTAAGCAAAAAGCTTTTTCACTATGTCTCGCAAGGAGAAAACGTTGCTGCTCACTAAACAACTTCCATCGTGTTCTAGAAGTTGCACAGAGGGCTGCAGTGTGTTTTGCAACAAGAAAAAGTAAGTTGTCCAAGACGCCTTCCTTTCAAGTATTAATGTGAAGGGAAAGGCAAGAGAGTGGGAAAGTACTGTTTTCTATCACTGTGCAAGCTGCTAAGACAATCCCAGTGCTGTGTAGCAATTAGAATTTCAGTGCACTGCAGTAAGTGTTTCTTGTTACCTACATCTAGGCAAATAGCTTTTTCACTATGTCTCGCAAGGAGAAAACCTTCCTGCTCACTAAACATCTCCTATCGTGTTCTAGAAGTTGTACAGAGGGCTGCAGAGTGTTTTGCAAAAAGAAAAAGAAAGTTGTCTAAGAAGCCTTCCTTTCAAGTATTAATGTGAAGGGAAAGGCAAGAGAGTGGGAAAGTGCTGTTTTCTATCGCTTTACAAACTGCTAACACAATCTCAGTGCTGTGTAGCAATTAGCTTTTCAGTGCACTGCAGTAAGTGTTTCTTTTTACGTACATCTAAGCAAAAAGCTTTTTCACTATGTCTCGCAAGGAGAAAACGTTCCTGCTCACTACACATCTCCTGTCGTGTTCTAGGGATTGCACAGAGGGCTGCAGAGTTTTTTAGCTACAAGAAAAAGAAAGTTGTCTAAGACGCCTTCTTTTCAAGTATTAATGTGAAGGGAAAGGCAAGAGAGTGGGAAAGTACTGTTTTCTATCACTGTGCAAGCTGCTAACACAATCCCAGAGCTGTGTAGCAATTAGCTTGTCAGTGCACTGCAGTAAGTGTTTCTTGTTGCCTACATCTAAGCAAATACCTTTTTCACTATGTCTCGCAAGGAGAAAACGGTACTGCTCACTAAACAACTTCCATCGTGTTGTAGAAGTTGCACAGAGGGCTGCAGTGTGTTTTGCAACAAGAAAAAGAAAGTTGTCTAAGAAGCCTTCCTTTCAAGTATTAATGTGAAGGGAAAGGCAAGAGAGTGGGAAAGTACTGTTTTCTATCACTTTGCAAGCTGCTAACACGATCTCAGTGCTGTGTAGCAATTAGTTTTTCAGTGCACTGCAGTAAGTGTTTCTTGTTACCTACATCTAAGCAAATAGCTTTTTCACTATGTCGCAAAAGGAGAAAACGCTCCTGCTCACTAAACAACTTCCATCGTGTTGTAGATGTTGCACAGAGGGCTGCAGAGTGTTTTGTAACAAGAAAAAGAAACTTGTCCAAGACGTCTTCCTTTCAAGTATTAATGTGAAGGGAAAGGCAAGAGAGTGGGAAAGTACTGTTTTCTATCACTGTGCAAGCTGCTAACACAATCCCAGTGCTGTGTAGCAATTAGCTTGTCAGTGCACTGCAGTACGTGTTTCTTGTTACCTACATCTAAGCAAATAGCTTTTCCACTATGTCTGGCAAGGAGAAAACCTTCCTCCTCACTAAACATCTCCTATCGTGTTCTAGAAGTTCCACTGAGGGCTGCAGATTCTTTTGCAACAAGAAAAAAAAAGTTGGCTAAGATGCCTTCCTTTCAAGTATTAATGTGAAGGGAAAGGCAAGAGAGTGGGAAAGTACTGTTTTCTATCACTGTGCAAGCTGCTAACACAATCTCAGTGCTGTGTAGCAATTAGCTTGTCAGTGTACTGCAGTAAGTGTTTCTTGTTACCTACATCTAAGCAAATAGCTTTTTCACTATGTCTCGCAAGGAGAAAACGTTCCTTCTCACTAAACATCTCCTATCGTGTTGTAGCATTTGCACAGAGGGCTGCAGTGTGTTTTGCAACAAGAAAAAGCAAGTTGTCTAAGAAGCCTTCCTTTCAAGTATTAATGTGAAGGGAAAGGCAAGAGAGTGAGAAAGTACTGTTTTCTATCACTGTGCAAGCTGCTAACACAATCCCAGTGCTGTGTAGCAATTAGCTTTTCAGTGCACTGCAGTAAGTGTTTCTTGTTACCTACATCTAAGCAAATAGCTTTTTCACTATGTCTCGCAAGGAGAAAACGCTCCTGCTCTCTAAACAACTTCCTTCGTGTTGTAGATGTTGCACAGAGGGCTGAAGAGTTTTTTGAAGCAAGAAAATAAAGTTGTCTAAGACGCCTTCCTTTCATGTATTAATGTGAAGGGAAAGGCAAGAGAGTGGGAAAGTACTGTTTTCTATCACTTTGCAAGCTGCTAACACAATCTCAGTGCTGTGTAGCAATTAGCTTGTCAGTGCACTGCAGTAAGTGTTTCTTGTTACCTACATCTAAGCAAAAAGCTTTTTCACTATGTCTTGCAAGGAGAAAACGTTTCCACTAACTAAACACCTCCTATCGTGTTCTAGAAGTTGCACTGAGGGCTGCAGAGTTTTTTGTAACAAGAAAAAGAAAGTTGTCCAAGACGCCTTTGTTTCAAGTATTAATGTGAAGGGAAAGGCAAGAGAGTGAGAAAGTACTGTTTTCTATCACTGTTCAAGCTGCTAACACAATCCCAGTGCTGTGTAGCAATTAGCTTGTCAGTGCACTGCAGTAAGTGTTTCTTGTTACCTACATCTAAGCAAATAGCTTTTTCACTATGTCTCGCAAGGAGAAAACGCTCCTGCTCACTTAACAACTTCCATCGTGTTGTAGAAGTTGCACAGAGGGCTCCAGAATTTTTTGAAGCAAGAGAAAGAAAGTTGTCTAAGACGCCTTCCTTTCAAGTATTAATGTGAAGGGAAAGGCAAGAGAGTGGGAAAGTACTGTTTTCTATCACTGCGCAAGCTGCTAACACAATCCCAGTGCTGGGTAGCAATTAGCTTGTCAGTGCACTGCAGTAAGTGTTTCTTGTTACCTACATCTAAGCAATTAGCTTTTTCACTATGTCTCGCAAGGAGAAAACGTTCCTTCTCACTAAACATCTCCTATCGTGTTCTAGAAGTTGCACAGAGGGCTGCAGAGTGTTTTGCACCAAGAAAAAAAAAGTTGTCTAAGATGCCTTCCTTTCAAGTACTAATGTGACGGGAAAGGCAAGAGAGTGGGAAAGTACTGTTTTCTATCACTTTGCAAGCTGCTAACACAATCTCAGTGCTGTGTAGCAATTAGCTTGTCAGTGCACTGCAGTAAGTGTTTCTTGTAACCAACATCTAAGCAAATAGCTTTTTCACTATGTCTCGCAAGGAGAAAACGCTCCAGCTCACTAAACAACTTCCTTCGTGTTGTAGATGTTGCACAGAGGGCTGAAGAGTTTTTTGAAGCAAGAAAATAAAGTTGTCTAAGACGCCTTCCTTTCATGTATTAATGTGAAGGGAAAGGCAAGAGAGTGGGAAAGTACTGTTTTCTATCACTTTGCAAGCTGCTAACACAATCTCAGTGCTGTGTAGCAATTAGCTTGTCAGTGCACTGCAGTAAGTGTTTCTTGTTACCTACATCTAAGCAAAAAGCTTTTTCACTATGTCTCGCAAGGAGAAAACGTTCCCACTAACTAAACATCTCCTATCGTGTTCTAGAAGTTGCACTGAGGGCTGCAGACTTTTTTGTAACAAGAAAAAGAAAGTTGTCCAAGACGCCTTTGTTTCAAGTATTAATGTGAAGGGAAAGGCAAGAGAGTGGGAAAGTACTGTTTTCTATCACTGTGCAAGCTGCTAACACAATCCCAGTGCTGTGTAGCAATTAGCTTGTCAGTGCACTGCAGTAAGTGTTTCTTGTTACCTACATCTAAGCAAAAAGCTTTTTCACTATGTCTCGCAAGGAGAAAACGTTGCTGCTCACTAAACAACTTCCATCCTGTTGTAGATGTTGCACAGCGGGCTGCAGAATTTTTTGAAGCAAGAGTAAGCAAGTTGTCTAAGATGCCTTCCTTTCAAGTATTAATGTGAAGGGAAAGGCAAGAGAGTGGGAAATTACTGTTTTCTATCACTTTGCAAGCTGCTAACGCAATCTCAGTGCTGTGTAGCAATTAGCTTGTCAGTGTACTGCAGTAAGTGTTTCTTGTTACCTACATCTAAGCAAATAGCTTTTTCACTATGTCTCGCAAGGAGAAAACGTTCCTTCTCACTAAACATCTCCTATCGTGTTGTAGCAGTTGCACAGAGGGCTGCAGTGTGTTTTGCAACAAGAAAAAGCAAGTTGTCTAAGAAGCCTTCCTTTCAAGTATTAATGTGAAGGGAAAGGCAAGAGAGTGAGAAAGTACTGTTTTCTATCACTGTGCAAGCTGCTAACACAATCCCAGTGCTGTGTAGCAATTAGCTTCTCAGTGCACTGCAGTAAGTGTTTCATGTTACCTACATCTAAGCAAATAGCTTTTTCACTATGTCTCGCAAGCAGAAAACGCTCCTGCTCACTAAACAACTTCCATCGTGTTGTAGATGCGTCACAGAGGGCTGCAGAGTTTTTTGAAGCAAGAAAAAGAAAGTTGTCTAAGATGCCTTCCTTTCAATTATTAATGTGAAGGGAAAGGCAACAGAGTGGGAAAGTACTGTTTTCTATCACTTTGCAAGCTGCTAACACAATCTCAGTGCTGTGTAGCAATTAGCTTGTCAGTGTACTGCAGTAAGTGTTTCTTGTTACCTACATCTAAGCAAATAGCTTTTTCACTATGTCTCGCAAGGAGAAAACGTTCCTTCTTACTAAACATCTCCTATCGTGTTCTAGAAGTTGCACAGAGGGCTGCAGTGTGTTTTGCAACAAGAAAAAGAAAGTTGTCTAAGAAGCCTTCCTTGCAAGTATTAATGTGAAGGGAAAGGCAAGAGAGTGAGAAAGTACTGTTTTCTATCACTGTGCAAGCTGCTAACACAATCCCAGTGCCATGTAGCAATTAGCTTGTCAGTGCACTGCAGTAAGTGTTTCTTGTTACCTACATCTAAGAAAAAAGCTTTTTCACTATGTCTTGCAAGGAGAAAACGTTCCTGCACACTAAACAACTCCTATCGTGTTCTAGAAGTTGCACAGAGGGCTGCAGTGTGTTTTGTAACAAGAAAAAGAAAGTTGTCTAAGAAGCCTTCCTTTCAAGTATTAATGTGAAGGGAAAGGCAAGAGAGTGGGAAAGTACTGTTTTCTATCACTGTGCAAGCTGCTAACACAATCCCAGTGCTGTGTAGCAATTAGCTTGTCAGTGTACTGCAGTAAGTGTTTCTTGTTACCTACATCTAAGCAAATAGCTTTTTCACTATGTCTCGCAAGGAGAAATCTCTCCTTCTCTCTAAACAACTTCCATCCTGTTGTAGATGTTGCACAGCGGGCTGCAGAATTTTTTGAAGCAAGAATAAGAAAGTTGTCTAAGATGCCTTCCTTTCAAGTATTAATGTGAAGGGAAAGGCAAGAGAGTGGGAAAGTACTGTTTTCTATCACTGTGCAAGCTGCTAACACAATCCCAGTGCTGTGTAGCAATTAGCTTTTCAGTGCACTGCAGTAAGTGTTTCTTGTTACCTACATCTAAGCAAATAGCTTTTTCACTATGTCTCGCAAGGAGAAAACGCTCCAGCTCACTAAACAACTTCCTTCGTGTTGTAGATGTTGCACAGAGGGCTGAAGAGTTTTTTGAAGCAAGAAAATAAAGTTGTCTAAGACGCCTTCCTTTCAAGTATTAATGTGAAGGGAAAGGCCAGAGAGTGGGAAAGTACTGTTTTCTATCACTTTGCAAGCTGCTAACACAATCTCAGTGCTGTGTAGCAATTAGCTTGTCAGTGCACTGCAGTAAGTGTTTCTTGTTACCTACATCTAAGCAAAAAGCTTTTTCACTATGTCTCGCAAGGAGAAAACGTTCCCACTAACTAAACATCTCCTATCGTGTTCTAGAAGTTGCTCTGAGGGCTGCAGAGTTTTTTGTAACAAGAAAAAGAAAGTTGTCCAAGACGCCTTTGTTTCAAGTATTAATGTGAAGGGAAAGGCAAGAGAGTGGGAAAGTACTGTTTTCTATCACTTTGCAAGCTGCTAACACAATCTCAGTGCTGTGTAGCAATTAGCTTTTCAGTGTACTGCAGTAAGTGTTTCTTGTTACCTACATCTAAGCAAATAGCTTTTTCACTATGTCTCGCAAGGAGAAAACGTTCCTGCACACTAAACAACTCCTATCGTGTTCTAGAAGTTGCACAGAGGGCTGCAGTGTGTTTTGTAGCAAGAAAAAGAAAGTTGTCTAAGAAGACTTCCTTTCAAGTATTAATGTGAAGGGAAAGGCAAGAGAGTGAGAAAGTACTGTTTTCTATCACTGTGCAAGCTGCTAACACAATCCCAGTGCTGTGTAGCAATTAGCTTGTCAGTGCACTGCAGTAAGTGTTTCTTGTTACCTACATCTAAGAAAATAGCTTTTTCACTATGTCTCGCAAGGAGAAAACGCTCCTGCTCTCTAAACAACTTCCATCCTGTTGTAGATGTTGCACAGCGGGCTGCAGAATTTTTTGAAGCAAGAATAAGAAAGTTGTCTAAGATGCCTTCCTTTCAAGTATTAATGTGAAGAGAAAGGCAAGAGAGTGGGAAAGTACTGTTTTCTATCACTTTGCAAGCTGCTAACACAATCTCAGTGCTGTGTAGCAATTAGCTTGTCAGTGCACTGCAGTAAGTGTTTCTTGTTACCTACATCTAAGCAAATAGCTTTTTCACTATGTCTCGCAAGGAGAAAACGTTCCTTCTCACTAAACATCTCCTATCGTGTTGTAGCAGTTGCACAGAGGGCTGCAGTGTGTTTTGCAACAAGAAAAAGAAAGTTGTCTAAGAAGCCTTCCTTTCAAGTATTAATGTGAAGGGAAAGGCAAGAGAGTGAGAAAGTACTGTTTTCTATCACTGTGCAAGCTGCTAACACAATCCCAGTGCTGTGTAGCAATTAGCTTCTCAGTGCACTGCAGTAAGTGTTTCATGTTACCTACATCTAAGCAAATAGCTTTTTCACTATGTCTCGCAAGCAGAAAACGCTCCTGCTCACTAAACAACTTCCATCGTGTTGTAGATGCGTCACAGAGGGCTGCAGAGTTTTTTGAAGCAAGAAAAGAAAGTTGTCTAAGATGCCTTCCTTTCAATTATTAATGTGAAGGGAAAGGCAACAGAGTGGGAAAGTACTGTTTTCTATCACTTTGCAAGCTGCTAACACAATCTCAGTGCTGTGTAGCAATTAGCTTGTCAGTGTACTGCAGTAAGTGTTTCTTGTTACCTACATCTAAGCAAATAGCTTTTTCACTATGTCTCGCAAGGAGAAAACGTTCCTTCTTACTAAGCATCTCCTATCGTGTTCTAGAAGTTGCACAGAGGGCTGCAGTGTGTTTTGCAACAAGAAAAAGAAAGTTGTCTAAGAAGCCTTCCTTTCAAGTATTAATGTGAAGGGAAAGGCAAGAGAGTGGGAAAGTACTGTTTTCTATCACTTTGCAAGCTGCTAACACAATCTCAGTGCTGTGTAGCAATTAGCTTGTCAGTGTACTGCAGTAAGTGTTTCTTGTTACCTACATCTAAGCAATTAGCTTTTTCACTATGTCTCGCAAGGAGAAAACGTTCCTTCTCACTAAACATCTCCTATCGTGTTCTAGAAATTACACTGAGGGCTGCAGAGTGTTTTGTAACAAGAAAAATAAACTTGTCCAAGACGATTTCCTTTCAAGTATTAATGTGAAGGGAAAGGCAAGAGAGTGGGAAAGTACTGTTTTCTATCACTGTGCAAGCTGCTAACAGAATCCCAGTGCTGTGTAGCAATTAGCTTGTCAGTGTACTGCAGTAAGTGTTTCTTGTTACCTACATCTAAGCAAATAGCTTTTTCACTATGTCTCGCAAGGAGAAATCCCTCCTGCTCTCTAAACAACTTCCATCCTGTTGTAGATGTTGCACAGCGGGCTGCAGAATTTTTTGAAGCAAGAATAAGAAAGTTGTCTAAGATGCCTTCCTTTCAAGTATTAATGTGAAGGGAAAGGCAAGAGAGTGGGAAAGTACTGTTTTCTATCACTGTGCAAGCTGCTAACACAATCCCAGTGCTGTGTAGCAATTAGCTTTTCAGTGCACTGCAGTAAGTGTTTCTTGTTACCTACATCTAAGCAAATAGCTTTTTCACTATGTCTCGCAAGGAGAAAACGCTCCAGCTCACTAAACAACTTCCTTCGTGTTGTAGATGTTGCACAGAGGGCTGAAGAGTTTTTTGAAGCAAGAAAAGAAAGTTGTCTAAGATGCCTTCCTTTCAATTATTAATGTGAAGGGAAAGGCAACAGAGTGGGAAAGTACTCTTTTCTATCACTTTGCAAGCTGCTAACACAATCTCAGTGCTGTGTAGCAATTAGCTTGTCAGTGTACTGCAGTAAGTGTTTCTTGTTACCTACATCTAAGCAAATAGCTTTTTCACTATGTCTCGCAAGGAGAAAACGTTCCTTCTTAGTAAACATCTCCTATCGTGTTCTAGAAGTTGCACAGAGGGCTGCAGTGTGTTTTGCAACAAGAAAAAGAAAGTTGTCTAAGAAGCCTTCCTTTCAAGTATTAATGTGAAGGGAAAGGCAAGAGAGTGGGAAAGTACTGTTTTCTATCACTTTGCAAGCTGCTAACACAATCTCAGTGCTGTGTAGCAATTAGCTTGTCAGTGTACTGCAGTAAGTGTTTCTTGTTACCTACATCTAAGCAATTCGCTTTTTCACTATGTCTCGCAAGGAGAAAACGTTCCTGCACACTAAACAACTCCTATCGTGTTCTAGAAGTTGCACAGAGGGCTGCAGTGTGTTTTGTAGCAAGAAAAAGAAAGTTGTCTAAGAAGACTTCCTTTCAAGTATTAATGTGAAGGGAAAGGCAAGAGAGTGAGAAAGTACTGTTTTCTATCACTGTGCAAGCTGCTAACACAATCCCAGTGCTGTGTAGCAATTAGCTTGTCAGTGCACTGCAGTAAGTGTTTCTTGTTACCTACATCTAAGAAAATAGCTTTTTCACTATGTCTCGCAAGGAGAAAACGCTCCTGCTCTCTAAACAACTTCCATCCTGTTGTAGATGTTGCACAGCGGGCTGCAGAATTTTTTGAAGCAAGAATAAGAAAGTTGTCTAAGATGCCTTCCTTTCAAGTATTAATGTGAAGAGAAAGGCAAGAGAGTGGGAAAGTACTGTTTTCTATCACTTTGCAAGCTGCTAACACAATCTCAGTGCTGTGTAGCAATTAGCTTGTCAGTGCACTGCAGTAAGTGTTTCTTGTTACCTACATCTAAGCAAATAGCTTTTTCACTATGTCTCGCAAGGAGAAAACGTTCCTTCTCACTAAACATCTCCTATCGTGTTGTAGCAGTTGCACAGAGGGCTGCAGTGTGTTTTGCAACAAGAAAAAGAAAGTTGTCTAAGAAGCCTTCCTTTCAAGTATTAATGTGAAGGGAAAGGCAAGAGAGTGAGAAAGTACTGTTTTCTATCACTGTGCAAGCTGCTAACACAATCCCAGTGCTGTGTAGCAATTAGCTTCTCAGTGCACTGCAGTAAGTGTTTCATGTTACCTACATCTAAGCAAATAGCTTTTTCACTATGTCTCGCAAGCAGAAAACGCTCCTGCTCACTAAACAACTTCCATCGTGTTGTAGATGCGTCACAGAGGGCTGCAGAGTTTTTTGAAGCAAGAAAAGAAAGTTGTCTAAGATGCCTTCCTTTCAATTATTAATGTGAAGGGAAAGGCAACAGAGTGGGAAAGTACTGTTTTCTATCACTTTGCAAGCTGCTAACACAATCTCAGTGCTGTGTAGCAATTAGCTTGTCAGTGTACTGCAGTAAGTGTTTCTTGTTACCTACATCTAAGCAAATAGCTTTTTCACTATGTCTCGCAAGGAGAAAACGTTCCTTCTTACTAAGCATCTCCTATCGTGTTCTAGAAGTTGCACAGAGGGCTGCAGTGTGTTTTGCAACAAGAAAAAGAAAGTTGTCTAAGAAGCCTTCCTTTCAAGTATTAATGTGAAGGGAAAGGCAAGAGAGTGGGAAAGTACTGTTTTCTATCACTTTGCAAGCTGCTAACACAATCTCAGTGCTGTGTAGCAATTAGCTTGTCAGTGTACTGCAGTAAGTGTTTCTTGTTACCTACATCTAAGCAATTAGCTTTTTCACTATGTCTCGCAAGGAGAAAACGTTCCTTCTCACTAAACATCTCCTATCGTGTTCTAGAAATTACACTGAGGGCTGCAGAGTGTTTTGTAACAAGAAAAATAAACTTGTCCAAGACGATTTCCTTTCAAGTATTAATGTGAAGGGAAAGGCAAGAGAGTGGGAAAGTACTGTTTTCTATCACTGTGCAAGCTGCTAACAGAATCCCAGTGCTGTGTAGCAATTAGCTTGTCAGTGTACTGCAGTAAGTGTTTCTTGTTACCTACATCTAAGCAAATAGCTTTTTCACTATGTCTCGCAAGGAGAAATCCCTCCTGCTCTCTAAACAACTTCCATCCTGTTGTAGATGTTGCACAGCGGGCTGCAGAATTTTTTGAAGCAAGAATAAGAAAGTTGTCTAAGATGCCTTCCTTTCAAGTATTAATGTGAAGGGAAAGGCAAGAGAGTGGGAAAGTACTGTTTTCTATCACTGTGCAAGCTGCTAACACAATCCCAGTGCTGTGTAGCAATTAGCTTTTCAGTGCACTGCAGTAAGTGTTTCTTGTTACCTACATCTAAGCAAATAGCTTTTTCACTATGTCTCGCAAGGAGAAAACGCTCCAGCTCACTAAACAACTTCCTTCGTGTTGTAGATGTTGCACAGAGGGCTGAAGAGTTTTTTGAAGCAAGAAAAGAAAGTTGTCTAAGATGCCTTCCTTTCAATTATTAATGTGAAGGGAAAGGCAACAGAGTGGGAAAGTACTGTTTTCTATCACTTTGCAAGCTGCTAACACAATCTCAGTGCTGTGTAGCAATTAGCTTGTCAGTGTACTGCAGTAAGTGTTTCTTGTTACCTACATCTAAGCAAATAGCTTTTTCACTATGTCTCGCAAGGAGAAAACGTTCCTTCTTAGTAAACATCTCCTATCGTGTTCTAGAAGTTGCACAGAGGGCTGCAGTGTGTTTTGCAACAAGAAAAAGAAAGTTGTCTAAGAAGCCTTCCTTTCAAGTATTAATGTGAAGGGAAAGGCAAGAGAGTGGGAAAGTACTGTTTTCTATCACTTTGCAAGCTGCTAACACAATCTCAGTGCTGTGTAGCAATTAGCTTGTCAGTGTACTGCAGTAAGTGTTTCTTGTTACCTACATCTAAGCAATTCGCTTTTTCACTATGTCTCGCAAGGAGAAAACGTTCCTTCTCACTAAACATCTCCTATCGTGTTCTAGAAATTACACTGAGGGCTGCAGAGTGTTTTGTAACAAGAAATAGAAACTTGTCCAAGACGATTTCCTTTCAAGTATTAATGTGAAGGGAAAGGCAAGAGAGTGGGAAAGTACTGTTTTCTATCACTTTGCAAGCTGCTAACACAATCCCAGAGCTGTGTAGCAATTAGCTTGTCAGTGCACTGCAGTAAGGGTTTCTTGTTACCTACATCTAAGCAAAAAGCTTTTTCACTATGTCTCGCAAGGAGAAAACGTTCCCGCTAACTAAACATCTCCTATCGTGTTCTAGAAGTTGCACAGAGGGCTGCAGAGTGTTTTGCACCAAGAAAAAAAAAGTTGTCTAAGACGCCTTCCTTTCAAGTATTAATGTGAAGGGAAAGGCAAGAGAGTGGGAAAGTACTGTTTTCTATCACTTTGCAAGCTGCTAACACAATCCCAGTGCTGTGTAGCAATTAGCTTTTCAGTGCACTGCAGTAAGTGTTTCTTGTTACCTACATCTAAGCAAATAGCTTTTTCACTCTGTCTCGCAAGGAGAAAACATTCCTTCTCACTAAACATCTCCTATCGTGTTCTAGAAGTTGCACAGAGGGCTGCAGTGTGTTTTGCAACAAGAAAAAGAAAGTTGTCTAAGAAGCCTTTCTTTCAAGTATTAATGTGAAGGGAAAGGCAAGAGAGGGAGAAAGTACTGTTTTCTATCACTGTGCAAGCTGCTAACACAATCCCAGTGCTGTGTAGCAATTAGCTTTTCAGTGCACTGCAGTAAGTGTTTCTTGTTACCTACATCTAAGCAAATAGCTTTTTCACTATGTCTCGCAAGGAGAAAACGCTCCAGCTCACTAAACAACTTCCTTCGTGTTCTAGAAGTTGCTCTGAGGGCTGCAGAGTTTTTTGTAACAAGAAAAAGAAAGTTGTCCAAGACGCCTTTGTTTCAAGTATTAAAGTGAAGGGAAAGGCAAGAGAGTGGGAAAGTACTGTTTTCTATCACTGTGCAAGCTGCTAACACAATCCCAGTGCTGTGTAGCAATTAGCTTGTCAGTGCACTGCAGTAAGTGTTTCTTGTTACCTACATCTAAGCAAATAACTTTTCCACTATGTCTGGCAAGGAGAAAACCTTCCTGCTCACTAAACATCTCCTATCGGGTTCTAGAAGGTCCACTGAGGGCTGCAGATTGTTTTGCAACAAGAAAAAGAAAGTTGCCTAAGATGCCTTCCTTTCAAGTATTAATGTGAAGGGAAAGGCAAGAGAGTGAGAAAGTACTGTTTTCTATCACTGTGCAAGCTGCTAACACAATCCCAGTGCTGTGTAGCAATTAGCTTGTCAGTGCACTGCAGTAAGTGTTTCTTGTTACCTACATCTAAGCAAATAGCTTTTTCACTATGTCTCGCAAGGAGAAAACGTTCCTTCTCACTAAACATCTCCTATCGTGTTGTAGCAGTTGCACAGAGGGCTGCAGTGTGTTTTGCAACAAGAAAAAGCAAGTTGTCTAAGAAGCCTTCCTTTCAAGTATTAATGTGAAGGGAAAGGCAAGAGAGTGAGAAAGTACTGTTTTCTATCACTGTGCAAGCTGCTAACACAATCCCAGTGCTGTGTAGCAATTAGCTTCTCAGTGCACTGCAGTAAGTGTTTCATGTTACCTACATCTAAGCAAATAGCTTTTTCACTATGTCTCGCAAGCAGAAAACGCTCCTGCTCACTAAACAACTTCCTTCGTGTTGTAGATGTTGCACAGAGGGCTGAAGAGTTTTTTGAAGCAAGAAAATAAAGTTGTCTAAGACGCCTTCCTTTCAAGTATTAATGTGAAGGGAAAGGCCAGAGAGTGGGAAAGTACTGTTTTCTATCACTTTGCAAGCTGCTAACACAATCTCAGTGCTGTGTAGCAATTAGCTTGTCAGTGCACTGCAGTAAGTGTTTCTTGTTACCTACATCTAAGCAAAAAGCTTTTTCACTATGTCTCGCAAGGAGAAAACGTTCCCACTAACTAAACATCTCCTATCGTGTTCTAGAAGTTGCTCTGAGGGCTGCAGAGTTTTTTGTAACAAGAAAAAGAAAGTTGTCCAAGACGCCTTTGTTTCAAGTATTAAAGTGAAGGGAAAGGCAAGAGAGTGGGAAAGTACTGTTTTCTATCACTGTGCAAGCTGCTAACACAATCCCAGTGCTGTGTAGCAATTAGCTTGTCAGTGCGCTGCAGTACGTGTTTCTTGTTACCTACATCTAAGCAAATACCTTTTCCACTATGTCTGGCAAGGAGAAAACCTTCCTGCTCAGTAAACATCTCCTATCGTGTTCTAGAAGTTCCACTGAGGGCTGCAGATTGTTTTGCAACAAGAAAAAGAAAGTTGCCTAAGATGCCTTCCTTTCAAGTATTAATGTGAAGGGAAAGGCAAGAGAGTTGGAAAGTACTGTTTTCTATCACTTTGCAAGCTGCTAACACAATCTCAGTGCTGTGTAGCAATTAGCTTGTCAGTGTACTGCAGTAAGTGTTTCTTGTTACCTACATCTAAGCAAATAGCTTTTTCACTATGTCTCGCAAGGAGAAAACGTTCCTGCACACTAAACAACTCCTATCGTGTTCTAGAAGTTGCACAGAGGGCTGCAGTGTGTTTTGTAGCAAGAAAAAGAAAGTTGTCTAAGAAGACTTCCTTTCAAGTATTAATGTGAAGGGAAAGGCAAGAGAGTGAGAAAGTACTGTTTTCTATCACTGTGCAAGCTGCTAACACAATCCCTGTGCTGTGTAGCAATTAGCTTGTCAGTGCACTGCAGTAAGTGTTTCTTGTTACCTACATCTAAGAAAATAGCTTTTACACTATGTCTCGCAAGCAGAAAACGCTCCTGCTCACTAAACAACTTCCATCGTGTTGTAGATGCGTCACAGAGGGCTGCAGAGTTTTTTGAAGCAAGAAAAGAAAGTTGTCTAAGATGCCTTCCTTTCAATTATTAATGTGAAGGGAAAGGCAACAGAGTGGGAAAGTACTGTTTTCTATCACTTTGCAAGCTGCTAACACAATCTCAGTGCTGTGTAGCAATTAGCTTGTCAGTGTACTGCAGTAAGTGTTTCTTGTTACCTACATCTAAGCAAATAGCTTTTTCACTATGTCTCGCAAGGAGAAAACGTTCCTTCTTAGTAAACATCTCCTATCGTGTTCTAGAAGTTGCACAGAGGGCTGCAGTGTGTTTTGCAACAAGAAAAAGAAAGTTGTCTAAGAAGCCTTCCTTTCAAGTATTAATGTGAAGGGAAAGGCAAGAGAGTGGGAAAGTACTGTTTTCTATCACTTTGCAAGCTGCTAACACAATCTCAGTGCTGTGTAGCAATTAGCTTGTCAGTGTACTGCAGTAAGTGTTTCTTGTTACCTACATCTAAGCAATTCGCTTTTTCACTATGTCTCGCAAGGAGAAAACGTTCCTTCTCACTAAACATCTCCTATCGTGTTCTAGAAATTACACTGAGGGCTGCAGAGTGTTTTGTAACAAGAAAAAGAAACTTGTCCAAGACGATTTCCTTTCAAGTATTAATGTGAAGGGAAAGGCAAGAGAGTGGGAAAGTACTGTTTTCTATCACTTTGCAAGCTGCTAACACAATCCCAGAGCTGTGTAGCAATTAGCTTGTCAGTGCACTGCAGTAAGGGTTTCTTGTTACCTACATCTAAGCAAAAAGCTTTTTCACTATGTCTCGCAAGGAGAAAACGTTCCCGCTAACTAAACATCTCCTATCGTGTTCTAGAAGTTGCACAGAGGGCTGCAGAGTGTTTTGCACCAAGAAAAAAAAAGTTGTCTAAGACGCCTTCCTTTCAAGTATTAATGTGAAGGGAAAGGCAAGAGAGTGGGAAAGTACTGTTTTCTATCACTTTGCAAGCTGCTAACACAATCCCAGTGCTGTGTAGCAATTAGCTTTTCAGTGCACTGCAGTAAGTGTTTCTTGTTACCTACATCTAAGCAAATAGCTTTTTCACTCTGTCTCGCAAGGAGAAAACATTCCTTCTCACTAAACATCTCCTATCGTGTTCTAGAAGTTGCACAGAGGGCTGCAGTGTGTTTTGCAACAAGAAAAAGAAAGTTGTCTAAGAAGCCTTTCTTTCAAGTATTAATGTGAAGGGAAAGGCAAGAGAGGGAGAAAGTACTGTTTTCTATCACTGTGCAAGCTGCTAACACAATCCCAGTGCTGTGTAGCAATTAGCTTTTCAGTGCACTGCAGTAAGTGTTTCTTGTTACCTACATCTAAGCAAATAGCTTTTTCACTATGTCTCGCAAGGAGAAAACGCTCCAGCTCACTAAACAACTTCCTTCGTGTTCTAGAAGTTGCTCTGAGGGCTGCAGAGTTTTTTGTAACAAGAAAAAGAAAGTTGTCCAAGACGCCTTTGTTTCAAGTATTAAAGTGAAGGGAAAGGCAAGAGAGTGGGAAAGTACTGTTTTCTATCACTGTGCAAGCTGCTAACACAATCCCAGTGCTGTGTAGCAATTAGCTTGTCAGTGCACTGCAGTAAGTGTTTCTTGTTACCTACATCTAAGCAAATAGCTTTTCCACTATGTCTGGCAAGGAGAAAACCTTCCTGCTCACTAAACATCTCCTATCGGGTTCTAGAAGTTCCACTGAGGGCTGCAGATTGTTTTGCAACAAGAAAAAGAAAGTTGCCTAAGATGCCTTCCTTTCAAGTATTAATGTGAAGGGAAAGGCAAGAGAGTGGGAAAGTACTGTTTTCTATCACTTTGCAAGCTGCTAACACAATCTCAGTGCTGTGTAGCAATTAGCTTGTCAGTGTACTGCAGTAAGTGTTTCTTGTTACCTACATCTAAGCAAATAGCTTTTTCACTATGTCTCGCAAGGAGAAAACGTTCCTGCACACTAAACAACTCCTATCGTGTTCTAGAAGTTGCAGAGAGGGCTGCAGTGTGTTTTGTAGCAAGAAAAAGAAAGTTGTCTAAGAAGACTTCCTTTCAAGTATTAATGTGAAGGGAAAGGCAAGAGAGTGAGAAAGTACTGTTTTCTATCACTGTGCAAGCTGCTAACACAATCCCAGTGCTGTGTAGCAATTAGCTTGTCAGTGCACTGCAGTAAGTGTTTCTTGTTACCTACATCTAAGCAAATAGCTTTTTCACTATGTCTCGCAAGGAGAAAACGTTCCTTCTCACTAAACATCTCCTATCGTGTTGTAGCAGTTGCACAGAGGGCTGCAGTGTGTTTTGCAACAAGAAAAAGCAAGTTGTCTAAGAAGCCTTCCTTTCAAGTATTAATGTGAAGGGAAAGGCAAGAGAGTGAGAAAGTACTGTTTTCTATCACTGTGCAAGCTGCTAACACAATCCCAGTGCTGTGTAGCAATTAGCTTGTCAGTGCACTGCAGTAAGTGTTTCATGTTACCTACATCTAAGCAAATAGCTTTTTCACTATGTCTCGCAAGCAGAAAACGCTCCTGCTCACTAAACAACTTCCATCGTGTTGTAGATGCGTCACAGAGGGCTGCAGAGTTTTTTGAAGCAAGAAAAGAAAGTTGTCTAAGATGCCTTCCTTTCAATTATTAATGTGAAGGGAAAGGCAACAGAGTGGGAAAGTACTGTTTTCTATCACTTTGCAAGCTGCTAACACAATCTCAGTGCTGTGTAGCAATTAGCTTGTCAGTGTACTGCAGTAAGTGTTTCTTGTTACCTACATCTAAGCAAATAGCTTTTTCACTATGTCTCGCAAGGAGAAAACTCTCCTGCTCACTAAACAACTTCCATCGTGTTGTAGATGCGTCACAGAGGGCTGCAGAGTTTTATGAAGCTAGAAAATAAAGTTGTCTAAGACGCCTTCCTTTCATGTATTAATGTGAAGGGAAAGGCAAGAGAGTGGGAAAGTACTGTTTTCTATCACTTTGTAAGCTGCTAACACAATCTCAGTGCTGTGTAGCAATTAGCTTGTCAGTGCACTGCAGGAAGTGTTTCTTGTTACCTACATCTAAGCAAAAAGCTTTTTCACTATGTGTCGCAAGCAGAAAACGTTCCCACTAACTAAACACCTCCTATCGTGTTCTAGAAGTTGCACTGAGGGCTGCAGAGTTTTTTGTAACAAGAAAAAGAAAGTTGTCCAAGACGCCTTTGTTTCAAGTATTAATGTGAAGGGAAAGGCAAGAGAGTGGGAAAGTACTGTTTTCTATCACTGTGCAAGCTGCTAACACAATCTCAGTGCTGTGTAGCAATTAGCTTGTCAGTGTACTGCAGTAAGTGTTTCTTGTTACCTACATCTAAGCAAATAGCTTTTTCACTATGTCTCGCAAGGAGAAAACGTTCCTTCTTTCTAAACATCTCCTATCGTGTTCTAGAAGTTGCACAGAGGGCTGCAGTGTGTTTTACAACAAGAAAAAGAAAGTTGTCTAAGAAGCCTTCCTTTCAAGTATTAATGTGAAGGGAAAGGCAAGAGAGTGAGAAAGTACTGTTTTCTATCTCTGTGCAAGCTGCTAACACAATCTCAGTGCTGTGTAGCAATTAGCTTGTCAGTGCACTGCAGTAAGTGTTTCTTGTTACCTACATCTAAGCAAAAAGCTTTTTCACTATGTCTCGCAAGGAGAAAACGTTCCCACTAACTAAACATCTCCTATCGTGTTCTAGAAGTTGCACTGAGGGCTGCAGACTTTTTTGTAACAAGAAAAAGAAAGTTGTCCAAGACGCCTTTGTTTCAAGTATTAATGTGAAGGGAAAGGCAAGAGAGTGGGAAAGTACTGTTTTCTATCACTGTGCAAGCTTCTAACACAATCCCAGTGCTGTGTAGCAATTAGCTTGTCAGTGCACAGCAGTAAGTGTTTCTTGTTACCTACATCTAAGCAAATAGCTTTTTCACTATGTCTCGCAAGGAGAAAACGTTCCTGCACACTAAACAACTCCTATCTTGTTCTAGAAGTTGCACAGAGGGCTGCAGTGTGTTTTGTAACAAGAAAAAGAAATTTGTCTAAGAAGCCTTCCTTTCAAGTATTAATGTGAAGGGAAAGGCAAGAGAGTGGGAAAGTACTGTTTTCTATCACTGTGCAAGCTGCTAACACAATCCCAGTGCTGTGTAGCAATTAGCTTGTCAGTGCACTGCAGTAAGTGTTTCTTGTTACCTACATCTAAGCAAATAGCTTTTTCACTATGTCTCGCAAGGAGAAATCGCTCCTGCTCTCTAAACAACTTCCATCCTGTTGTAGATGTTGCACAGCGGGCTGCAGAATTTTTTGAAGCAAGAATAAGAAAGTTGTCTAAGATGCCTTCCTTTCAAGTATTAATGTGAAGGGAAAGGCAAGAGAGTGGGAAAGTACTGTTTTCTATCACTTTGCAAGCTGCTAACACGATCTCAGTGCTGTGTAGCAATTAGTTTTTCAGTGCACTGCAGTAAGTGTTTCTTGTTACCTACATCTAAGCAAATAGCTTTTTCACTATGTCGCAAAAGGAGAAAACGCTCCTGCTCACTAAACAACTTCCATCGTGTTGTAGATGTTGCACAGAGGGCTGCAGAGTGTTTTGTAACAAGAAAAAGCAAGTTGTCTAAGAAGCCTTCCTTTCAAGTATTAATGTGAAGGGAAAGGCAAGAGAGTGGGAAAGTACTGTTTTCTATCTCTTTGCAAGCTGCTAACACAATCTCAGTGCTGTGTAGCAATTAGCTTGTCAGTGCACTGCAGTAAGTGTTTCTTGTTACCTACATCTAAGCAAATAGCTTTTTCACTATGTCTCGCAAGCAGAAAACGTTGCTGCTCACTAAACATCTCCTATCGTGTTCTAGAAGTTGCACTGAGGGCTGCAGAGTTTTTTGTAACAAGAAAAAGAAAGTTGTCCAAGACGCCTTTGTTTCAAGTATTAATGTGAAGGGAAAGGCAAGAGAGTGGGAAAGTACTGTTTTCTATCACTGTGCAAGCTGCTAACACAATCTCAGTGCTGTGTAGCAATTAGCTTGTCAGTGTACTGCAGTAAGTGTTTCTTGTTACCTACATCTAAGCAAATAGCTTTTTCACTATGTCTCGCAAGGAGAAAACTCTCTTGCTCACTAAACAACTTCCATCGTGTTGTAGATGCGTCACAGAGGGCTGCAGAGTTTTATGAAGCAAGAAAATAAAGTTGTCTAAGACGCCTTCCTTTCATGTATTAATGTGAAGGGAAAGGCAAGAGAGTGGGAAAGTACTGTTTTCTATCACTTTGCAAGCTGCTAACACAATCCCAGAGCTGTGTAGCAATTAGCTTGTCAGTGCACTGCAGTAAGTGTTTCTTGTTACCTACATCTAAGCAAATAGCTTTTTCACTATGTCTCGCAAGGAGAAAACGTTGCTGCTCACTAAACAACTTCCATCGCGTGGTAGATGCGTCACAGAGGGCTGCAGAGTTTTTTGTAGCAAGAAAAAGAAAGTTGTCTAAGATGCCTTCCTTTCAAGTATTAATGTGAAGGGAAAGGCAAGAGAGTGGGAAAGTACTGTTTTCTATCACTGTGCAAGCTGCTAACACAATCTAAGTGCTGTGTAGCAATTAGCTTGTCAGTGCACTGCAGTAAGTGTTTCTTGTTACCTACATCTAAGCAAAAAGCTTTTTCACTATGTCTCGCAAGGAGAAAACGTTCCTGCACACTAAACAACTCCTATCGTGTTCTAGAAGTTACACAGAGGGCTGCAGTGTGTTTTGTAACAAGAAAAAGAAAGTTGTCTAAGAAGCCTTCCTTTCAAGTATTAATGTGAAGGGAAAGGCAAGAGAGTGGGAAAGTACTGTTTTCTATTACTGTGCAAGCTGCTAACACAATCCCAGTGCTGTGTAGCAATTAGCTTGTCAGTGCACTGCAGTAAGTGTTTCATGTTACCTACATCTAAGCAAATAGCTTTTTCACTATGTCTCGCAAGGAGAAAACGCTCCTGCTCTCTAAACAACTTCCATCCTGTTGTAGATGTTGCACAGGGGGCTGCAGAATTTTTTGAAGCAAGAAAAAGAAAGTTGTCTAAGATGCCTTTCTTTCAAGTAGTAATGTGAAGGGAAAGGCAAGAGAGTGAGAAAGTACTGTTTTCTATCACTGTGCAAGCTGCTAACACAATCCCAGTGCTGTGTAGCAATTAGTTTTTCAGTGCACTGCAGTAAGTGTTTCTTGTTACCTACATCTAAGGAAATAGCTTTTTCACTATGTCGCAAAAGGAGAAAACGCTCCTGCTCACTAAACAACTTCCATCCTGTTGTAGATGTTGCACAGAGGGCTGCAGAGTGTTTTGTAACAATAAAAAGAAACTTGTCCAAGACGTCTTCCTTTCAAGTATCAATGTGAAGGGAAAGGCAAGAGAGTGGGAAAGTACTGTTTTCTATCTCTTTGCAAGCTGCTAAGACAATCTCAGTGCTGTGTAGCAATTAGCTTGTCAGTGCACTGCAGTAAGTGTTTCTTGTTACCTACATTTAAGCAAATAGCTTTTTCACTATGTCTCGCAAGCAGAAAACGTTGCTGCTCACTAAACATCTCCTATCGTGTTCTAGAAGTTGCACTGAGGGCTGCAGAGTTTTTTGTAACAAGAAAAAGAACGTTGTCGAAGACGCCTTTGTTTCAAGTATTAATGTGAAGGGAAAGGCAAGAGAGTGGGAAAGTACTGTTTTCTATCACTGTGCAAGCTGCTAACACAATCCCAGTGCTGTGTAGCTATTAGCTTTTCAGTGCACTGCAGTAAGTTTTTCATGTTACCTACATCTAAGGAAATAGCTTTTTCACTATGTCTCGCAAGGAGAAAACGCTCCTGCTCACTAAACAACTTCCATCGTGTTGTAGATGCGTCACAGAGGGCTGCAGAGTTTTTTGAAGCAAGAAAAAGAAAGTTGTCTAAGATGCCTTCCTTGCAAGTATTAATGTGAAGGGAAAGGCAAGAGAGTGGGAAAGTACTGTTTTCTATCACTGTGCAAGCTGCTAACACAATCCCAGTGCTGTGTAGCAATTAGCTTGTCAGTGCACTGCAGTAAGTGTTTCTTGTTACCTACATCTAAGCAAATAGCTTTTTCACTATGTCTCGCAAGGAGAAAACGCTCCTGCTATCTAAACAACTTCCACCCTGTTGTAGATGTTGCACAGCGGGCTGCAGAATTTTTTGAAGCAAGATTAAGAAAGTTGTCTAAGATGCCTTCCTTTCAAGTATTAATGTGAAGGGAAAGGCAAGAGAGTGGGAAAGTATTGTTTTCTATCACTTTGCAAGCTGTTAACACGATCTCAGTGCTGTGTAGCAATTAGCTTGTCAGTGCACTGCAGTAAGTGTTTCTTGTTACCTACATCTAAGCAAATAGCTTTTTCACTATGTCTCGCAAGGAGAAAACGTTCCTTCTCACTAAACATCTCCTATCGTGTTGTAGCAGTTACACAGAGGGCTGCAGTGTGTTTTGTAACAAGAAAAAGCAAGTTGTCTAAGAAGCCTTCCTTTCAAGTATTAATGTGAAGGGAAAGGCAAGAGAGTGAGAAAGTACTGTTTTCTATCACTGTGCAAGCTGCTAACACAATCCCAGTGCTGTGTAGCAATTAGCTTCTCAGTGCACTGCAGTAAGTGTTTCATGTTACCTACATCTAAGCAAATAGCTTTTTCACTATGTGTTGCAAGCAGAAAACGCTCCTGCTCACTAAACAACTTCCATCGTGTTGTAGATGCGTCACAGAGGGCTGCAGAGTTTTTTGAAGCAAGAAAAAGAAAGTTGTCTAAGATGCCTTCCTTTCAATTATTAATGTGAAGGGAAAGGCAACAGAGTGGGAAAGTACTGTTTTCTATCACTTTGCAAGCTGCTAACACAATCTCAGTGCTGTGTAGCAATTAGCTTGTCAGTGTACTGCAGTAAGTGTTTCTTGTTACCTACATCTAAGCAAATACCTTTTTCACCATGTCTCGCAAGGAGAAAACATTCCTTCTCACTAAACATCTCCTATCGTGTTCTAGAAGTTGCACAGAGGGCTGCAGTGTGTTTTGCAACAAGAAAAAGAAAGGTCTCTAAGAAGCCTTTCTTTCAAGTATTAATGTGAAGGGAAAGGCAAGAGAGGGAGAAATTACTGTTTTCTATCACTGTGCAAGCTGCTAACACAATCCCAGTGCTGTGTAGCTATTAGCTTGTCAGTGCACTGCAGTAAGTGTTTCTTGTTACCTACATCTAAGCAAATAGCTTTTTCACTACGTCTCGCAAGGAGAAAACGCTCCAGCTCACTAAACAACTTCCTTCGTGTTGTAGATGTTGCACAGAGGGCTGAAGAGTTTTTTGAAGCAAGAAAATAAAGTTGTCTAAGACGCCTTCCTTTCATGTATTAATGTGAAGGGAAAGGCAAGAGAGTGGGAAAGTACTGTTTTCTATCACTTTGCAAGCTGCTAACACAATCTCAGTGCTGTGTAGCCATTAGCTTTTCAGTGCACTGCAGTAAGTGTTTCTTGTTACCTACATCTAAGCAAATAGCTTTTTCACTATGTCTCGCAAGGAGAAAACGTTCCCACTAACTAAACACCTCCTATCGTGTTCTAGAAGTTGCACTGAGGGCTGCAGAGTTTTTTGTAACAAGAAAAAGAAAGTTGTCCAAGACGCCTTTGTTTCAAGTATTAATGTGAAGGGAAAGGCAAGAGAGTGGGAAAGTACTGTTTTCTATCACTGTGCAAGCTGCTAACACAATCCCAGTGCTGTGTAGCAATTAGCTTCTCAGTGCACTGCAGTAAGTGTTTCTTGTTACCTACATCTAAGCAAATAGCTTTTCCACTATGTCTGGCAAGGAGAAAACCTTCCTGCTCACTAAACATCTCCTATCGTGTTCTATAAGTTCCACTGAGGGCTGCAGACTGTATTGCAACAAGAAAAAGAAAGTTGCCTAAGATGCCTTCCTTTCAAGTATTAATGTGAAGGGAAAGGCAAGAGAGTGGGAAAGTACTGTTTTCTATCACTTTGCAAGCTGCTAACACAATCTCAGTGCTGTGTAGCAATTAGCTTGTCAGTGTACTGCAGTAAGTGTTTCTTGTTACCTACATCTAAGCAATAACTTTTTCACTATGTCTCGCAAGGAGAAAACGTTCCTGCACACTAAACAACTCCTATCGTGTTCTAGAAGTTGCACAGAGGGCTGCAGTGTGTTTTGTAGCAAGAAAAAGAAAGTTGTCTAAGAAGACTTCCTTTCAAGTATTAATGTGAAGGGAAAGGGAAGAGAGCGAGAAAGTACTGTTTTCTATCACTGTGCAAGCTGCTTACACAATCCCAGGGCTGTGTAGCAATTTGCTTGTCAGTGCACTGCAGTAAGTGTTTCTTGTTACCTACATCTAAGCAAATAGCTTTTTCACTATGTCTCGCAAGGAGAAAACACTCCTGCTCTCTAAACAACTTCCATCCTGTTGTAGATGTTGCACAGCGGGCTGCAGAATTTTTTGAAGCAAGAATAAGAAAGTTGTCTAAGATGCCTTCCTTTCAAGTATTAATGTGAAGGGAAAGGCAAGAGAGTGGGAAAGTACTGTTTTCTATCACTTTGCAAGCTGCTGACACGATCTCAGTGCTGTGTAGCAATTAGCTTGTCAGTGCACTGCAGTAAGTGTTTCTTGTTACCTACATCTAAGCAAATAGCTTTTTCACTATGTCTCGCAAGGAGAAAACGTTCCTTCTCACTAAACATCTCCAATCGTGTTGTAGCAGTTGCACAGAGGGCTGCAGTGTGTTTTGTAACAAGAAAAAGCAAGTTGTCTAAGAAGCCTTCCTTTCAAGTATTAATGTGAAGGGAAAGGCAAGAGAGTGAGAAAGTACTGTTTTCTATCACTGTGCAAGCTGCTAACACAATCCCAGTGCTGTGTAGCAATTAGCTTCTCAGTGCACTGCAGTAAGTGTTTCATGTTACCTACATCTAAGCAAATAGCTTTTTCACTATGTGTCGCAAGCAGAAAACGCTCCTCCTCTCTAAACAACTTCCATCCTGTTGTAGATGTTGCACAGTGGGCTGCAGAATTTTTTGAAGCAAGAAAAAGAAAGTTGTCTAAGATGCCTTCCTTGCAAGTATTAATGTGAAGGGAAAGGCAAGAGAGTGGGAAAGTACTGTTTTCTATCACTTTGCAAGCTGCTAACACAATCTCAGTGCTTTGTAGCAATTAGCTTGTCAGTGCACTGCAGTAAGTGTTTCTTGTTACCTACATCTAAGCAAATAGCTTTTTCACTATGTCTCGCAAGGAGAAAACATTCCTTCTCACTAAACATCTCCTATCGTGTTCTAGAAGTTGCACAGAGGGCTGCAGTGTGTTTTGCAACAAGAAAAAGAAAGGTCTCTAAGAAGCCTTTCTTTCAAGTATTAATGTGAAGGGAAAGGCAAGAGAGGGAAAAATTACTGTTTTCTATCACTGTGCAAGCTGCTAACACAATCCCAGTGCTGTGTAGCTATTAGCTTTTCAGTGCACTGCAGTAAGTGTTTCTTCTTACCTACATCTAAGCAAATAGCTTTTTCACTATGTCTCGCAAGGAGAAAACGCTCCTGCTCTCTAAACAACTTCCATCCTGTTGTAGATGTTGCACAGCGGGCTGCAGAATTTTTTGAAGCAAGAATAAGCAAGTTGTCTAAGATGCCTTCCTTTCAAGTATTAATGTGAAGGGAAAGGAAAGAGAGTGGGAAAGTACTGTTTTCTATCACTGTGCAAGCTGCTAACACAATCTCAGTGCTGTGTAGCAATTAGCTTGTCAGTGCACTGCAGTAAGTGTTTCTTGTTACCTACATCTAAGCAAATAGCTTTTTCACTATGTCTCGCAAGGAGAAAACGTTCCTGCACACTAAACAACTCCTATCGTGTTCTAGAAGTTGCACAGAGGGCTGCAGTGTGTTTTGTAACAAGAAAAAGAAAGTTGTCTAAGAAGACTTCCTTTCAAGTATTAATGTGAAGGGAAAGGCAAGAGAGTGGGAAAGTACTGTTTTCTATCACTGTGCAAGCTGCGAACACAATCCCAGTGCTGTGTAGCAATTAGCTTGTCAGTGCACTGCAGTAAGTGTTTCTTGTTACCTACATCTAAGCAAATAGCTTTTTCACTATGTCTCGCAAGGAGAAATCGCTCCTGCTCTCTAAACAACTTCCATCCTGTTGTAGATGTTGCACAGCGGGCTGCAGAATTTTTTGAAGCAAGAATAAGAAAGTTGTCTAAGATGCCTTCCTTTCAAGTATTAATGTGAAGGGAAAGGCAAGAGAGTGGGAAAGTACTGTTTTCTATCACTTTGCAAGCTGCAAACACGATCTCAGTGCTGTGTAGCGATTAGTTTTTCAGTGCACTGCAGTAAGTGTTTCTTGTTACCTACATCTAAGCAAATAGCTTTTTCACTATGTCGCAAAAGGAGAAAACGCTCCTGCTCACTAAACAACTTCCATCGTGTTGTAGATGTTGCACAGAGGGCTGCAGAGTGTTTTGTAACAAGAAAAAGCAAGTTGTCTAAGAAGCCTTCCTTTCAAGTATTAATGTGAAGGGAAAGGCAAGAGAGTGGGAAAGTACTGTTTTCTATCTCTTTGCAAGCTGCTAACACAATCTCAGTGCTGTGTAGCAATTAGCTTGTCAGTGCACTGCAGTAAGTGTTTCTTGTTACCTACATCTAAGCAAATAGCTTTTTCACTATGTCTCGCAAGCAGAAAACGTTGCTGCTCACTAAACATCTCCTATCGTGTTCTAGAAGTTGCACTGAGGGCTGCAGAGTTTTTTGTAACAAGAAAAAGAAAGTTGTCCAAGACGCCTTTGTTTCAAGTATTAATGTGAAGGGAAAGGCAAGAGAGTGGGAAAGTACTGTTTTCTATCACTGTGCAAGCTGCTAACACAATCCCAGTGCTGTGTAGCAATTAGCTTGTCAGTGCACTGCAGTAAGTGTTTCTTGTTACCTACATCTAAGCAAATAGCTTTTTCACTATGTCTCGCAAGGAGAAAACGCTCCTGCTCTCTAAACAACTTGCATCCTGTTGTAGATGTTGCACAGCGGGCTGCAGAATTTTTTGAAGCAAGAATAAGAAAGTTGTCTAAGATGCCTTCCTTTCAAGTATTAATGTGAAGGGAAAGGCAAGAGAGTGGGAAAGTACTGTTTTCTATCACTTTGCAAGCTGCTAACACGATCTCAGTGCTGTGTAGCAATTGGCTTGTCAGTGCACTGCAGTAAGTGTTTCTTGTTACCTACATCTAAGCAAATAGCTTTTTCACTATGTCTCGCAAGGAGAAAACGTTCCTTCTCACTAAACATCTCCTATCGTGTTGTAGCAGTTGCACAGAGGGCTGCAGTGTGTTTTGCAACAAGAAAAAGCAAGTTGTCTAAGAAGCCTTCCTTTCAAGTATTAATGTGAAGGGAAAGGCAAGAGAGTGGGAAAGTACTGTTTTCTATCACTGTGCAAGCTGCTAACACAATCTCAGTGCTGTGTAGCAATTAGCTTGTCAGTGTACTGCAGTAATTGTTTCTTGTTACCTACATCTAAGCAAATAGCTTTTTCACTATGTCTCGCAAGGAGAAAACTCTCTTGCTCACTAAACAACTTCCATCGTGTTGTAGATGCGTCACAGAGGGCTGCAGAGTTTTATGAAGCAAGAAAATAAAGTTGTCTAAGACGCCTTCCTTTCATGTATTAATGTGAAGGGAAAGGCAAGAGAGTGGGAAAGTACTGTTTTCTATCACTTTGCAAGCTGCTAACACAATCCCAGAGCTGTGTAGCAATTAGCTTGTCAGTGCACTGCAGTAAGTGTTTCTTGTTACCTACATCTAAGCAAATAGCTTTTTCACTATGTCTCGCAAGGAGAAAACGTTGCTGCTCACTAAACAACTTCCATCGCGTGGTAGATGCGTCACAGAGGGCTGCAGAGTTTTTTGTAGCAAGAAAAAGAAAGTTGTCTAAGATGCCTTCCTTTCAAGTATTAATGTGAAGGGAAAGGCAAGAGAGTGGGAAAGTACTGTTTTCTATCACTGTGCAAGCTGCTAACACAATCTAAGTGCTGTGTAGCAATTAGCTTGTCAGTGCACTGCAGTAAGTGTTTCTTGTTACCTACATCTAAGCAAAAAGCTTTTTCACTATGTCTCGCAAGGAGAAAACGTTCCTGCACACTAAACAACTCCTATCGTGTTCTAGAAGTTACACAGAGGGCTGCAGTGTGTTTTGTAACAAGAAAAAGAAAGTTGTCTAAGAAGCCTTCCTTTCAAGTATTAATGTGAAGGGAAAGGCAAGAGAGTGGGAAAGTACTGTTTTCTATCACTGTGCAAGCTGCTAACACAATCCCAGTGCTGTGTAGCAATTAGCTTGTCAGTGCACTGCAGTAAGTGTTTCTTGTTACCTACATCTAAGCAAATAGCTTTTTCACTATGTCTCGCAAGGAGAAAACGCTCCTGCTCTCTAAACAACTTCCATCCTGTTGTAGATGTTGCACAGCGGGCTGCAGAATTTTTTGAAGCAAGAAAAAGAAAGTTGTCTAAGATGCCTTTCTTTCAAGTAGTAATGTGAAGGGAAAGGCAAGAGAGTGAGAAAGTACTGTTTTCTATCACTGTGCAAGCTGCTAACACAATCCCAGTGCTGTGTAGCAATTAGTTTTTCAGTGCACTGCAGTAAGTGTTTCTTGTTACCTACATCTAAGGAAATAGCTTTTTCACTATGTCGCAAAAGGAGAAAACGCTCCTGCTCACTAAACAACTTCCATCCTGTTGTAGATGTTGCACAGAGGGCTGCAGAGTGTTTTGTAACAATAAAAAGAAACTTGTCCAAGACGTCTTCCTTTCAAGTATCAATGTGAAGGGAAAGGCAAGAGAGTGGGAAAGTACTGTTTTCTATCTCTTTGCAAGCTGCTAAGACAATCTCAGTGCTGTGTAGCAATTAGCTTGTCAGTGCACTGCAGTAAGTGTTTCTTGTTACCTACATTTAAGCAAATAGCTTTTTCACTATGTCTCGCAAGCAGAAAACGTTGCTGCTCACTAAACATCTCCTATCGTGTTCTAGAAGTTGCACTGAGGGCTGCAGAGTTTTTTGTAACAAGAAAAAGAACGTTGTCGAAGACGCCTTTGTTTCAAGTATTAATGTGAAGGGAAAGGCAAGAGAGTGGGAAAGTACTGTTTTCTATCACTGTGCAAGCTGCTAACACAATCCCAGTGCTGTGTAGCAATTAGCTTTTCAGTGCACTGCAGTAAGTTTTTCATGTTACCTACATCTAAGGAAATAGCTTTTTCACTATGTCTCGCAAGGAGAAAACGCTCCTGCTCACTAAACAACTTCCATCGTGTTGTAGATGCGTCACAGAGGGCTGCAGAGTTTTTTGAAGCAAGAAAAAGAAAGTTGTCTAAGATGCCTTCCTTGCAAGTATTAATGTGAAGGGAAAGGCAAGAGAGTGGGAAAGTACTGTTTTCTATCACTGTGCAAGCTGCTAACACAATCCCAGTGCTGTGTAGCAATTAGCTTGTCAATGCACTGCAGTAAGTGTTTCTTGTTACCTACATCTAAGCAAATAGCTTTTTCACTATGTCTCGCAAGGAGAAAACGCTCCTGCTATCTAAACAACTTCCACCCTGTTGTAGATGTTGCACAGCGGGCTGCAGAATTTTTTGAAGCAAGAGTAAGCAAGTTGTCTAAGATGCCTTCCTTTCAAGTATTAATGTGAAGGGAAAGGCAAGAGAGTGGGAAATTACTGTTTTCTATCACTTTGCAAGCTGCTAACGCAATCTCAGTGCTGTGTAGCAATTAGCTTGTCAGTGTACTGCAGTAAGTGTTTCTTGTTACCTACATCTAAGCAAATAGCTTTTTCACTATGTCTCGCAAGGAGAAAACGTTCCTTCTCACTAAACATCTCCTATCGTGTTGTAGCAGTTGCACAGAGGGCTGCAGTGTGTTTTGCAACAAGAAAAAGCAAGTTGTCTAAGAAGCCTTCCTTTCAAGTATTAATGTGAAGGGAAAGGCAAGAGAGTGAGAAAGTACTGTTTTCTATCACTGTGCAAGCTGCTAACACAATCCCAGTGCTGTGTAGCAATTAGCTTCTCAGTGCACTGCAGTAAGTGTTTCATGTTACCTACATCTAAGCAAATAGCTTTTTCACTATGTCTCGCAAGCAGAAAACGCTCCTGCTCACTAAACAACTTCCATCGTGTTGTAGATGCGTCACAGAGGGCTGCAGAGTTTTTTGAAGCAAGAAAAAGAAAGTTGTCTAAGATGCCTTCCTTTCAATTATTAATGTGAAGGGAAAGGCAACAGAGTGGGAAAGTACTGTTTTCTATCACTTTGCAAGCTGCTAACACAATCTCAGTGCTGTGTAGCAATTAGCTTGTCAGTGTACTGCAGTAAGTGTTTCTTGTTACCTACATCTAAGCAAATAGCTTTTTCACTATGTCTCGCAAGGAGAAAACGTTCCTTCTTACTAAACATCTCCTATCGTGTTCTAGAAGTTGCACAGAGGGCTGCAGTGTGTTTTGCAACAAGAAAAAGAAAGTTGTCTAAGAAGCCTTCCTTGCAAGTATTAATGTGAAGGGAAAGGCAAGAGAGTGAGAAAGTACTGTTTTCTATCACTGTGCAAGCTGCTAACACAATCCCAGTGCCATGTAGCAATTAGCTTGTCAGTGCACTGCAGTAAGTGTTTCTTGTTACCTACATCTAAGAAAAAAGCTTTTTCACTATGTCTTGCAAGGAGAAAACGTTCCTGCACACTAAACAACTCCTATCGTGTTCTAGAAGTTGCACAGAGGGCTGCAGTGTGTTTTGTAACAAGAAAAAGAAAGTTGTCTAAGAAGCCTTCCTTTCAAGTATTAATGTGAAGGGAAAGGCAAGAGAGTGGGAAAGTACTGTTTTCTATCACTGTGCAAGCTGCTAACACAATCCCAGTGCTGTGTAGCAATTAGCTTGTCAGTGTACTGCAGTAAGTGTTTCTTGTTACCTACATCTAAGCAAATAGCTTTTTCACTATGTCTCGCAAGGAGAAATCTCTCCTTCTCTCTAAACAACTTCCATCCTGTTGTAGATGTTGCACAGCGGGCTGCAGAATTTTTTGAAGCAAGAATAAGAAAGTTGTCTAAGATGCCTTCCTTTCAAGTATTAATGTGAAGGGAAAGGCAAGAGAGTGGGAAAGTACTGTTTTCTATCACTGTGCAAGCTGCTAACACAATCCCAGTGCTGTGTAGCAATTAGCTTTTCAGTGCACTGCAGTAAGTGTTTCTTGTTACCTACATCTAAGCAAATAGCTTTTTCACTATGTCTCGCAAGGAGAAAACGCTCCAGCTCACTAAACAACTTCCTTCGTGTTGTAGATGTTGCACAGAGGGCTGAAGAGTTTTTTGAAGCAAGAAAATAAAGTTGTCTAAGACGCCTTCCTTTCAAGTATTAATGTGAAGGGAAAGGCCAGAGAGTGGGAAAGTACTGTTTTCTATCACTTTGCAAGCTGCTAACACAATCTCAGTGCTGTGTAGCAATTAGCTTGTCAGTGCACTGCAGTAAGTGTTTCTTGTTACCTACATCTAAGCAAAAAGCTTTTTCACTATGTCTCGCAAGGAGAAAACGTTCCCACTAACTAAACATCTCCTATCGTGTTCTAGAAGTTGCTCTGAGGGCTGCAGAGTTTTTTGTAACAAGAAAAAGAAAGTTGTCCAAGACGCCTTTGTTTCAAGTATTAATGTGAAGGGAAAGGCAAGAGAGTGGGAAAGTACTGTTTTCTATCACTTTGCAAGCTGCTAACACAATCTCAGTGCTGTGTAGCAATTAGCTTTTCAGTGTACTGCAGTAAGTGTTTCTTGTTACCTACATCTAAGCAAATAGCTTTTTCACTATGTCTCGCAAGGAGAAAACGTTCCTGCACACTAAACAACTCCTATCGTGTTCTAGAAGTTGCACAGAGGGCTGCAGTGTGTTTTGTAGCAAGAAAAAGAAAGTTGTCTAAGAAGACTTCCTTTCAAGTATTAATGTGAAGGGAAAGGCAAGAGAGTGAGAAAGTACTGTTTTCTATCACTGTGCAAGCTGCTAACACAATCCCAGTGCTGTGTAGCAATTAGCTTGTCAGTGCACTGCAGTAAGTGTTTCTTGTTACCTACATCTAAGAAAATAGCTTTTTCACTATGTCTCGCAAGGAGAAAACGCTCCTGCTCTCTAAACAACTTCCATCCTGTTGTAGATGTTGCACAGCGGGCTGCAGAATTTTTTGAAGCAAGAATAAGAAAGTTGTCTAAGATGCCTTCCTTTCAAGTATTAATGTGAAGAGAAAGGCAAGAGAGTGGGAAAGTACTGTTTTCTATCACTTTGCAAGCTGCTAACACAATCTCAGTGCTGTGTAGCAATTAGCTTGTCAGTGCACTGCAGTAAGTGTTTCTTGTTACCTACATCTAAGCAAATAGCTTTTTCACTATGTCTCGCAAGGAGAAAACGTTCCTTCTCACTAAACATCTCCTATCGTGTTGTAGCAGTTGCACAGAGGGCTGCAGTGTGTTTTGCAACAAGAAAAAGAAAGTTGTCTAAGAAGCCTTCCTTTCAAGTATTAATGTGAAGGGAAAGGCAAGAGAGTGAGAAAGTACTGTTTTCTATCACTGTGCAAGCTGCTAACACAATCCCAGTGCTGTGTAGCAATTAGCTTCTCAGTGCACTGCAGTAAGTGTTTCATGTTACCTACATCTAAGCAAATAGCTTTTTCACTATGTCTCGCAAGCAGAAAACGCTCCTGCTCACTAAACAACTTCCATCGTGTTGTAGATGCGTCACAGAGGGCTGCAGAGTTTTTTGAAGCAAGAAAAGAAAGTTGTCTAAGATGCCTTCCTTTCAATTATTAATGTGAAGGGAAAGGCAACAGAGTGGGAAAGTACTGTTTTCTATCACTTTGCAAGCTGCTAACACAATCTCAGTGCTGTGTAGCAATTAGCTTGTCAGTGTACTGCAGTAAGTGTTTCTTGTTACCTACATCTAAGCAAATAGCTTTTTCACTATGTCTCGCAAGGAGAAAACGTTCCTTCTTACTAAGCATCTCCTATCGTGTTCTAGAAGTTGCACAGAGGGCTGCAGTGTGTTTTGCAACAAGAAAAAGAAAGTTGTCTAAGAAGCCTTCCTTTCAAGTATTAATGTGAAGGGAAAGGCAAGAGAGTGGGAAAGTACTGTTTTCTATCACTTTGCAAGCTGCTAACACAATCTCAGTGCTGTGTAGCAATTAGCTTGTCAGTGTACTGCAGTAAGTGTTTCTTGTTACCTACATCTAAGCAATTAGCTTTTTCACTATGTCTCGCAAGGAGAAAACGTTCCTTCTCACTAAACATCTCCTATCGTGTTCTAGAAATTACACTGAGGGCTGCAGAGTGTTTTGTAACAAGAAAAATAAACTTGTCCAAGACGATTTCCTTTCAAGTATTAATGTGAAGGGAAAGGCAAGAGAGTGGGAAAGTACTGTTTTCTATCACTGTGCAAGCTGCTAACAGAATCCCAGTGCTGTGTAGCAATTAGCTTGTCAGTGTACTGCAGTAAGTGTTTCTTGTTACCTACATCTAAGCAAATAGCTTTTTCACTATGTCTCGCAAGGAGAAATCCCTCCTGCTCTCTAAACAACTTCCATCCTGTTGTAGATGTTGCACAGCGGGCTGCAGAATTTTTTGAAGCAAGAATAAGAAAGTTGTCTAAGATGCCTTCCTTTCAAGTATTAATGTGAAGGGAAAGGCAAGAGAGTGGGAAAGTACTGTTTTCTATCACTGTGCAAGCTGCTAACACAATCCCAGTGCTGTGTAGCAATTAGCTTTTCAGTGCACTGCAGTAAGTGTTTCTTGTTACCTACATCTAAGCAAATAGCTTTTTCACTATGTCTCGCAAGGAGAAAACGCTCCAGCTCACTAAACAACTTCCTTCGTGTTGTAGATGTTGCACAGAGGGCTGAAGAGTTTTTTGAAGCAAGAAAAGAAAGTTGTCTAAGATGCCTTCCTTTCAATTATTAATGTGAAGGGAAAGGCAACAGAGTGGGAAAGTACTGTTTTCTATCACTTTGCAAGCTGCTAACACAATCTCAGTGCTGTGTAGCAATTAGCTTGTCAGTGTACTGCAGTAAGTGTTTCTTGTTACCTACATCTAAGCAAATAGCTTTTTCACTATGTCTCGCAAGGAGAAAACGTTCCTTCTTAGTAAACATCTCCTATCGTGTTCTAGAAGTTGCACAGAGGGCTGCAGTGTGTTTTGCAACAAGAAAAAGAAAGTTGTCTAAGAAGCCTTCCTTTCAAGTATTAATGTGAAGGGAAAGGCAAGAGAGTGGGAAAGTACTGTTTTCTATCACTTTGCAAGCTGCTAACACAATCTCAGTGCTGTGTAGCAATTAGCTTGTCAGTGTACTGCAGTAAGTGTTTCTTGTTACCTACATCTAAGCAATTCGCTTTTTCACTATGTCTCGCAAGGAGAAAACGTTCCTTCTCACTAAACATCTCCTATCGTGTTCTAGAAATTACACTGAGGGCTGCAGAGTGTTTTGTAACAAGAAATAGAAACTTGTCCAAGACGATTTCCTTTCAAGTATTAATGTGAAGGGAAAGGCAAGAGAGTGGGAAAGTACTGTTTTCTATCACTTTGCAAGCTGCTAACACAATCCCAGAGCTGTGTAGCAATTAGCTTGTCAGTGCACTGCAGTAAGGGTTTCTTGTTACCTACATCTAAGCAAAAAGCTTTTTCACTATGTCTCGCAAGGAGAAAACGTTCCCGCTAACTAAACATCTCCTATCGTGTTCTAGAAGTTGCACAGAGGGCTGCAGAGTGTTTTGCACCAAGAAAAAAAAAGTTGTCTAAGACGCCTTCCTTTCAAGTATTAATGTGAAGGGAAAGGCAAGAGAGTGGGAAAGTACTGTTTTCTATCACTTTGCAAGCTGCTAACACAATCCCAGTGCTGTGTAGCAATTAGCTTTTCAGTGCACTGCAGTAAGTGTTTCTTGTTACCTACATCTAAGCAAATAGCTTTTTCACTCTGTCTCGCAAGGAGAAAACATTCCTTCTCACTAAACATCTCCTATCGTGTTCTAGAAGTTGCACAGAGGGCTGCAGTGTGTTTTGCAACAAGAAAAAGAAAGTTGTCTAAGAAGCCTTTCTTTCAAGTATTAATGTGAAGGGAAAGGCAAGAGAGGGAGAAAGTACTGTTTTCTATCACTGTGCAAGCTGCTAACACAATCCCAGTGCTGTGTAGCAATTAGCTTTTCAGTGCACTGCAGTAAGTGTTTCTTGTTACCTACATCTAAGCAAATAGCTTTTTCACTATGTCTCGCAAGGAGAAAACGCTCCAGCTCACTAAACAACTTCCTTCGTGTTCTAGAAGTTGCTCTGAGGGCTGCAGAGTTTTTTGTAACAAGAAAAAGAAAGTTGTCCAAGACGCCTTTGTTTCAAGTATTAAAGTGAAGGGAAAGGCAAGAGAGTGGGAAAGTACTGTTTTCTATCACTGTGCAAGCTGCTAACACAATCCCAGTGCTGTGTAGCAATTAGCTTGTCAGTGCACTGCAGTAAGTGTTTCTTGTTACCTACATCTAAGCAAATAACTTTTCCACTATGTCTGGCAAGGAGAAAACCTTCCTGCTCACTAAACATCTCCTATCGGGTTCTAGAAGGTCCACTGAGGGCTGCAGATTGTTTTGCAACAAGAAAAAGAAAGTTGCCTAAGATGCCTTCCTTTCAAGTATTAATGTGAAGGGAAAGGCAAGAGAGTGAGAAAGTACTGTTTTCTATCACTGTGCAAGCTGCTAACACAATCCCAGTGCTGTGTAGCAATTAGCTTGTCAGTGCACTGCAGTAAGTGTTTCTTGTTACCTACATCTAAGCAAATAGCTTTTTCACTATGTCTCGCAAGGAGAAAACGTTCCTTCTCACTAAACATCTCCTATCGTGTTGTAGCAGTTGCACAGAGGGCTGCAGTGTGTTTTGCAACAAGAAAAAGCAAGTTGTCTAAGAAGCCTTCCTTTCAAGTATTAATGTGAAGGGAAAGGCAAGAGAGTGAGAAAGTACTGTTTTCTATCACTGTGCAAGCTGCTAACACAATCCCAGTGCTGTGTAGCAATTAGCTTCTCAGTGCACTGCAGTAAGTGTTTCATGTTACCTACATCTAAACAAATAGCTTTTTCACTATGTCTCGCAAGCAGAAAACGCTCCTGCTCACTAAACAACTTCCTTCGTGTTGTAGATGTTGCACAGAGGGCTGAAGAGTTTTTTGAAGCAAGAAAATAAAGTTGTCTAAGACGCCTTCCTTTCAAGTATTAATGTGAAGGGAAAGGCCAGAGAGTGGGAAAGTACTGTTTTCTATCACTTTGCAAGCTGCTAACACAATCTCAGTGCTGTGTAGCAATTAGCTTGTCAGTGCACTGCAGTAAGTGTTTCTTGTTACCTACATCTAAGCAAAAAGCTTTTTCACTATGTCTCGCAAGGAGAAAACGTTCCCACTAACTAAACATCTCCTATCGTGTTCTAGAAGTTGCTCTGAGGGCTGCAGAGTTTTTTGTAACAAGAAAAAGAAAGTTGTCCAAGACGCCTTTGTTTCAAGTATTAAAGTGAAGGGAAAGGCAAGAGAGTGGGAAAGTACTGTTTTCTATCACTGTGCAAGCTGCTAACACAATCCCAGTGCTGTGTAGCAATTAGCTTGTCAGTGCGCTGCAGTACGTGTTTCTTGTTACCTACATCTAAGCAAATACCTTTTCCACTATGTCTGGCAAGGAGAAAACCTTCCTGCTCACTAAACATCTCCTATCGTGTTCTAGAAGTTCCACTGAGGGCTGCAGATTGTTTTGCAACAAGAAAAAGAAAGTTGCCTAAGATGCCTTCCTTTCAAGTATTAATGTGAAGGGAAAGGCAAGAGAGTTGGAAAGTACTGTTTTCTATCACTTTGCAAGCTGCTAACACAATCTCAGTGCTGTGTAGGAATTAGCTTGTCAGTGTACTGCAGTAAGTGTTTCTTGTTACCTACATCTAAGCAAATAGCTTTTTCACTATGTCTCGCAAGGAGAAAACGTTCCTGCACACTAAACAACTCCTATCGTGTTCTAGAAGTTGCACAGAGGGCTGCAGTGTGTTTTGTAGCAAGAAAAAGAAAGTTGTCTAAGAAGACTTCCTTTCAAGTATTAATGTGAAGGGAAAGGCAAGAGAGCGAGAAAGTACTGTTTTCTATCACTGTGCAAGCTGCTAACACAATCCCTGTGCTGTGTAGCAATTAGCTTGTCAGTGCACTGCAGTAAGTGTTTCTTGTTACCTACATCTAAGAAAATAGCTTTTACACTATGTCTCGCAAGCAGAAAACGCTCCTGCTCACTAAACAACTTCCATCGTGTTGTAGATGCGTCACAGAGGGCTGCAGAGTTTTTTGAAGCAAGAAAAGAAAGTTGTCTAAGATGCCTTCCTTTCAATTATTAATGTGAAGGGAAAGGCAACAGAGTGGGAAAGTACTGTTTTCTATCACTTTGCAAGCTGCTAACACAATCTCAGTGCTGTGTAGCAATTAGCTTGTCAGTGTACTGCAGTAAGTGTTTCTTGTTACCTACATCTAAGCAAATAGCTTTTTCACTATGTCTCGCAAGGAGAAAACGTTCCTTCTTAGTAAACATCTCCTATCGTGTTCTAGAAGTTGCACAGAGGGCTGCAGTGTGTTTTGCAACAAGAAAAAGAAAGTTGTCTAAGAAGCCTTCCTTTCAAGTATTAATGTGAAGGGAAAGGCAAGAGAGTGGGAAAGTACTGTTTTCTATCACTTTGCAAGCTGCTAACACAATCTCAGTGCTGTGTAGCAATTAGCTTGTCAGTGTACTGCAGTAAGTGTTTCTTGTTACCTACATCTAAGCAATTCGCTTTTTCACTATGTCTCGCAAGGAGAAAACGTTCCTTCTCACTAAACATCTCCTATCGTGTTCTAGAAATTACACTGAGGGCTGCAGAGTGTTTTGTAACAAGAAAAAGAAACTTGTCCAAGACGATTTCCTTTCAAGTATTAATGTGAAGGGAAAGGCAAGAGAGTGGGAAAGTACTGTTTTCTATCACTTTGCAAGCTGCTAACACAATCCCAGAGCTGTGTAGCAATTAGCTTGTCAGTGCACTGCAGTAAGGGTTTCTTGTTACCTACATCTAAGCAAAAAGCTTTTTCACTATGTCTCGCAAGGAGAAAACGTTCCCGCTAACTAAACATCTCCTATCGTGTTCTAGAAGTTGCACAGAGGGCTGCAGAGTGTTTTGCACCAAGAAAAAAAAAGTTGTCTAAGACGCCTTCCTTTCAAGTATTAATGTGAAGGGAAAGGCAAGAGAGTGGGAAAGTACTGTTTTCTATCACTTTGCAAGCTGCTAACACAATCCCAGTGCTGTGTAGCAATTAGCTTTTCAGTGCACTGCAGTAAGTGTTTCTTGTTACCTACATCTAAGCAAATAGCTTTTTCACTCTGTCTCGCAAGGAGAAAACATTCCTTCTCACTAAACATCTCCTATCGTGTTCTAGAAGTTGCACAGAGGGCTGCAGTGTGTTTTGCAACAAGAAAAAGAAAGTTGTCTAAGAAGCCTTTCTTTCAAGTATTAATGTGAAGGGAAAGGCAAGAGAGGGAGAAAGTACTGTTTTCTATCACTGTGCAAGCTGCTAACACAATCCCAGTGCTGTGTAGCAATTAGCTTGTCAGTGCACTGCAGTAAGTGTTTCTTGTTACCTACATCTAAGCAAATAGCTTTTTCACTATGTCTCGCAAGGAGAAAACGCTCCTGCTATCTAAACAACTTCCATCGTGTTGTAGATGCGTCACAGAGGGCTGCAGAGTTTTTTGAAGCAAGAAAAAGAAAGTTGTCTAAGATGCCTTCCTTGCAAGTATTAATGTGAAGGGAAAGGCAAGAGAGTGGGAAAGTACTGTTTTCTATCACTGTGCAAGCTGCTAACACAATCCCAGTGCTGTGTAGCAATTAGCTTGTCAGTGTACTGCAGTAAGTGTTTCTTGTTACCTACATCTAAGCAAATAGCTTTTTCACTATGTCTCGCAAGGAGAAAACGCTCCTGCTATCTAAACAACTTCCACCCTGTTGTAGATGTTGCACAGCGGGCTGCAGAATTTTTTGAAGCAAGATTAAGAAAGTTGTCTAAGATGCCTTCCTTTCAAGTATTAATGTGAAGGGAAAGGCAAGAGAGTGGGAAAGTATTGTTTTCTATCACTTTGCAAGCTGTTAACACGATCTCAGTGCTGTGTAGCAATTAGCTTGTCAGTGCACTGCAGTAAGTGTTTCTTGTTACCTACATCTAAGCAAATAGCTTTTTCACTATGTCTCGCAAGGAGAAAACGTTCCTTCTCACTAAACATCTCCTATCGTGTTGTAGCAGTTACACAGAGGGCTGCAGTGTGTTTTGTAACAAGAAAAAGCAAGTTGTCTAAGAAGCCTTCCTTTCAAGTATTAATGTGAAGGGAAAGGCAAGAGAGTGAGAAAGTACTGTTTTCTATCACTGTGCAAGCTGCTAACACAATCCCAGTGCTGTGTAGCAATTAGCTTCTCAGTGCACTGCAGTAAGTGTTTCATGTTACCTACATCTAAGCAAATAGCTTTTTCACTATGTGTTGCAAGCAGAAAACGCTCCTGCTCACTAAACAACTTCCATCGTGTTGTAGATGCGTCACAGAGGGCTGCAGAGTTTTTTGAAGCAAGAAAAAGAAAGTTGTCTAAGATGCCTTCCTTTCAATTATTAATGTGAAGGGAAAGGCAACAGAGTGGGAAAGTACTGTTTTCTATCACTTTGCAAGCTGCTAACACAATCTCAGTGCTGTGTAGCAATTAGCTTGTCAGTGTACTGCAGTAAGTGTTTCTTGTTACCTACATCTAAGCAAATACCTTTTTCACCATGTCTCGCAAGGAGAAAACATTCCTTCTCACTAAACATCTCCTATCGTGTTCTAGAAGTTGCACAGAGGGCTGCAGTGTGTTTTGCAACAAGAAAAAGAAAGGTCTCTAAGAAGCCTTTCTTTCAAGTATTAATGTGAAGGGAAAGGCAAGAGAGGGAGAAATTACTGTTTTCTATCACTGTGCAAGCTGCTAACACAATCCCAGTGCTGTGTAGCTATTAGCTTGTCAGTGCACTGCAGTAAGTGTTTCTTGTTACCTACATCTAAGCAAATAGCTTTTTCACTACGTCTCGCAAGGAGAAAACGCTCCAGCTCACTAAACAACTTCCTTCGTGTTGTAGATGTTGCACAGAGGGCTGAAGAGTTTTTTGAAGCAAGAAAATAAAGTTGTCTAAGACGCCTTCCTTTCATGTATTAATGTGAAGGGAAAGGCAAGAGAGTGGGAAAGTACTGTTTTCTATCACTTTGCAAGCTGCTAACACAATCTCAGTGCTGTGTAGCCATTAGCTTTTCAGTGCACTGCAGTAAGTGTTTCTTGTTACCTACATCTAAGCAAATAGCTTTTTCACTATGTCTCGCAAGGAGAAAACGTTCCCACTAACTAAACACCTCCTATCGTGTTCTAGAAGTTGCACTGAGGGCTGCAGAGTTTTTTGTAACAAGAAAAAGAAAGTTGTCCAAGACGCCTTTGTTTCAAGTATTAATGTGAAGGGAAAGGCAAGAGAGTGGGAAAGTACTGTTTTCTATCACTGTGCAAGCTGCTAACACAATCCCAGTGCTGTGTAGCAATTAGCTTCTCAGTGCACTGCAGTAAGTGTTTCTTGTTACCTACATCTAAGCAAATAGCTTTTCCACTATGTCTGGCAAGGAGAAAACCTTCCTGCTCACTAAACATCTCCTATCGTGTTCTATAAGTTCCACTGAGGGCTGCAGACTGTATTGCAACAAGAAAAAGAAAGTTGCCTAAGATGCCTTCCTTTCAAGTATTAATGTGAAGGGAAAGGCAAGAGAGTGGGAAAGTACTGTTTTCTATCACTTTGCAAGCTGCTAACACAATCTCAGTGCTGTGTAGCAATTAGCTTGTCAGTGTACTGCAGTAAGTGTTTCTTGTTACCTACATCTAAGCAATAACTTTTTCACTATGTCTCGCAAGGAGAAAACGTTCCTGCACACTAAACAACTCCTATCGTGTTCTAGAAGTTGCACAGAGGGCTGCAGTGTGTTTTGTAGCAAGAAAAAGAAAGTTGTCTAAGAAGACTTCCTTTCAAGTATTAATGTGAAGGGAAAGGGAAGAGAGCGAGAAAGTACTGTTTTCTATCACTGTGCAAGCTGCTTACACAATCCCAGGGCTGTGTAGCAATTTGCTTGTCAGTGCACTGCAGTAAGTGTTTCTTGTTACCTACATCTAAGCAAATAGCTTTTTCACTATGTCTCGCAAGGAGAAAACACTCCTGCTCTCTAAACAACTTCCATCCTGTTGTAGATGTTGCACAGCGGGCTGCAGAATTTTTTGAAGCAAGAATAAGAAAGTTGTCTAAGATGCCTTCCTTTCAAGTATTAATGTGAAGGGAAAGGCAAGAGAGTGGGAAAGTACTGTTTTCTATCACTTTGCAAGCTGCTGACACGATCTCAGTGCTGTGTAGCAATTAGCTTGTCAGTGCACTGCAGTAAGTGTTTCTTGTTACCTACATCTAAGCAAATAGCTTTTTCACTATGTCTCGCAAGGAGAAAACGTTCCTTCTCACTAAACATCTCCAATCGTGTTGTAGCAGTTGCACAGAGGGCTGCAGTGTGTTTTGTAACAAGAAAAAGCAAGTTGTCTAAGAAGCCTTCCTTTCAAGTATTAATGTGAAGGGAAAGGCAAGAGAGTGAGAAAGTACTGTTTTCTATCACTGTGCAAGCTGCTAACACAATCCCAGTGCTGTGTAGCAATTAGCTTCTCAGTGCACTGCAGTAAGTGTTTCATGTTACCTACATCTAAGCAAATAGCTTTTTCACTATGTGTCGCAAGCAGAAAACGCTCCTCCTCTCTAAACAACTTCCATCCTGTTGTAGATGTTGCACAGTGGGCTGCAGAATTTTTTGAAGCAAGAAAAAGAAAGTTGTCTAAGATGCCTTCCTTGCAAGTATTAATGTGAAGGGAAAGGCAAGAGAGTGGGAAAGTACTGTTTTCTATCACTTTGCAAGCTGCTAACACAATCTCAGTGCTTTGTAGCAATTAGCTTGTCAGTGCACTGCAGTAAGTGTTTCTTGTTACCTACATCTAAGCAAATAGCTTTTTCACTATGTCTCGCAAGGAGAAAACATTCCTTCTCACTAAACATCTCCTATCGTGTTCTAGAAGTTGCACAGAGGGCTGCAGTGTGTTTTGCAACAAGAAAAAGAAAGGTCTCTAAGAAGCCTTTCTTTCAAGTATTAATGTGAAGGGAAAGGCAAGAGAGGGAAAAATTACTGTTTTCTATCACTGTGCAAGCTGCTAACACAATCCCAGTGCTGTGTAGCTATTAGCTTTTCAGTGCACTGCAGTAAGTGTTTCTTCTTACCTACATCTAAGCAAATAGCTTTTTCACTATGTCTCGCAAGGAGAAAACGCTCCTGCTCTCTAAACAACTTCCATCCTGTTGTAGATGTTGCACAGCGGGCTGCAGAATTTTTTGAAGCAAGAATAAGCAAGTTGTCTAAGATGCCTTCCTTTCAAGTATTAATGTGAAGGGAAAGGAAAGAGAGTGGGAAAGTACTGTTTTCTATCACTGTGCAAGCTGCTAACACAATCTCAGTGCTGTGTAGCAATTAGCTTGTCAGTGCACTGCAGTAAGTGTTTCTTGTTACCTACATCTAAGCAAATAGCTTTTTCACTATGTCTCGCAAGGAGAAAACGTTCCTGCACACTAAACAACTCCTATCGTGTTCTAGAAGTTGCACAGAGGGCTGCAGTGTGTTTTGTAACAAGAAAAAGAAAGTTGTCTAAGAAGACTTCCTTTCAAGTATTAATGTGAAGGGAAAGGCAAGAGAGTGGGAAAGTACTGTTTTCTATCACTGTGCAAGCTGCGAACACAATCCCAGTGCTGTGTAGCAATTAGCTTGTCAGTGCACTGCAGTAAGTGTTTCTTGTTACCTACATCTAAGCAAATAGCTTTTTCACTATGTCTCGCAAGGAGAAATCGCTCCTGCTCTCTAAACAACTTCCATCCTGTTGTAGATGTTGCACAGCGGGCTGCAGAATTTTTTGAAGCAAGAATAAGAAAGTTGTCTAAGATGCCTTCCTTTCAAGTATTAATGTGAAGGGAAAGGCAAGAGAGTGGGAAAGTACTGTTTTCTATCACTTTGCAAGCTGCAAACACGATCTCAGTGCTGTGTAGCAATTAGTTTTTCAGTGCACTGCAGTAAGTGTTTCTTGTTACCTACATCTAAGCAAATAGCTTTTTCACTATGTCGCAAAAGGAGAAAACGCTCCTGCTCACTAAACAACTTCCATCGTGTTGTAGATGTTGCACAGAGGGCTGCAGAGTGTTTTGTAACAAGAAAAAGCAAGTTGTCTAAGAAGCCTTCCTTTCAAGTATTAATGTGAAGGGAAAGGCAAGAGAGTGGGAAAGTACTGTTTTCTATCTCTTTGCAAGCTGCTAACACAATCTCAGTGCTGTGTAGCAATTAGCTTGTCAGTGCACTGCAGTAAGTGTTTCTTGTTACCTACATCTAAGCAAATAGCTTTTTCACTATGTCTCGCAAGCAGAAAACGTTGCTGCTCACTAAACATCTCCTATCGTGTTCTAGAAGTTGCACTGAGGGCTGCAGAGTTTTTTGTAACAAGAAAAAGAAAGTTGTCCAAGACGCCTTTGTTTCAAGTATTAATGTGAAGGGAAAGGCAAGAGAGTGGGAAAGTACTGTTTTCTATCACTGTGCAAGCTGCTAACACAATCCCAGTGCTGTGTAGCAATTAGCTTGTCAGTGCACTGCAGTAAGTGTTTCTTGTTACCTACATCTAAGCAAATAGCTTTTTCACTATGTCTCGCAAGGAGAAAACGCTCCTGCTCTCTAAACAACTTGCATCCTGTTGTAGATGTTGCACAGCGGGCTGCAGAATTTTTTGAAGCAAGAATAAGAAAGTTGTCTAAGATGCCTTCCTTTCAAGTATTAATGTGAAGGGAAAGGCAAGAGAGTGGGAAAGTACTGTTTTCTATCACTTTGCAAGCTGCTAACACGATCTCAGTGCTGTGTAGCAATTGGCTTGTCAGTGCACTGCAGTAAGTGTTTCTTGTTACCTACATCTAAGCAAATAGCTTTTTCACTATGTCTCGCAAGGAGAAAACGTTCCTTCTCACTAAACATCTCCTATCGTGTTGTAGCAGTTGCACAGAGGGCTGCAGTGTGTTTTGCAACAAGAAAAAGCAAGTTGTCTAAGAAGCCTTCCTTTCAAGTATTAATGTGAAGGGAAAGGCAAGAGAGTGGGAAAGTACTGTTTTCTATCACTGTGCAAGCTGCTAACACAATCTCAGTGCTGTGTAGCAATTAGCTTGTCAGTGTACTGCAGTAAGTGTTTCTTGTTACCTACATCTAAGCAAATAGCTTTTTCACTATGTCTCGCAAGGAGAAAACTCTCTTGCTCACTAAACAACTTCCATCGTGTTGTAGATGCGTCACAGAGGGCTGCAGAGTTTTATGAAGCAAGAAAATAAAGTTGTCTAAGACGCCTTCCTTTCATGTATTAATGTGAAGGGAAAGGCAAGAGAGTGGGAAAGTACTGTTTTCTATCACTTTGCAAGCTGCTAACACAATCCCAGAGCTGTGTAGCAATTAGCTTGTCAGTGCACTGCAGTAAGTGTTTCTTGTTACCTACATCTAAGCAAATAGCTTTTTCACTATGTCTCGCAAGGAGAAAACGTTGCTGCTCACTAAACAACTTCCATCGCGTGGTAGATGCGTCACAGAGGGCTGCAGAGTTTTTTGTAGCAAGAAAAAGAAAGTTGTCTAAGATGCCTTCCTTTCAAGTATTAATGTGAAGGGAAAGGCAAGAGAGTGGGAAAGTACTGTTTTCTATCACTGTGCAAGCTGCTAACACAATCTAAGTGCTGTGTAGCAATTAGCTTGTCAGTGCACTGCAGTAAGTGTTTCTTGTTACCTACATCTAAGCAAAAAGCTTTTTCACTATGTCTCGCAAGGAGAAAACGTTCCTGCACACTAAACAACTCCTATCGTGTTCTAGAAGTTACACAGAGGGCTGCAGTGTGTTTTGTAACAAGAAAAAGAAAGTTGTCTAAGAAGCCTTCCTTTCAAGTATTAATGTGAAGGGAAAGGCAAGAGAGTGGGAAAGTACTGTTTTCTATCACTGTGCAAGCTGCTAACACAATCCCAGTGCTGTGTAGCAATTAGCTTGTCAGTGCACTGCAGTAAGTGTTTCTTGTTACCTACATCTAAGCAAATAGCTTTTTCACTATGTCTCGCAAGGAGAAAACGCTCCTGCTCTCTAAACAACTTCCATCCTGTTGTAGATGTTGCACAGCGGGCTGCAGAATTTTTTGAAGCAAGAAAAAGAAAGTTGTCTAAGATGCCTTTCTTTCAAGTAGTAATGTGAAGGGAAAGGCAAGAGAGTGAGAAAGTACTGTTTTCTATCACTGTGCAAGCTGCTAACACAATCCCAGTGCTGTGTAGCAATTAGTTTTTCAGTGCACTGCAGTAAGTGTTTCTTGTTACCTACATCTAAGGAAATAGCTTTTTCACTATGTCGCAAAAGGAGAAAACGCTCCTGCTCACTAAACAACTTCCATCCTGTTGTAGATGTTGCACAGAGGGCTGCAGAGTGTTTTGTAACAATAAAAAGAAACTTGTCCAAGACGTCTTCCTTTCAAGTATCAATGTGAAGGGAAAGGCAAGAGAGTGGGAAAGTACTGTTTTCTATCTCTTTGCAAGCTGCTAAGACAATCTCAGTGCTGTGTAGCAATTAGCTTGTCAGTGCACTGCAGTAAGTGTTTCTTGTTACCTACAATTAAGCAAATAGCTTTTTCACTATGTCTCGCAAGCAGAAAACGTTGCTGCTCACTAAACATCTCCTATCGTGTTCTAGAAGTTGCACTGAGGGCTGCAGAGTTTTTTGTAACAAGAAAAAGAACGTTGTCGAAGACGCCTTTGTTTCAAGTATTAATGTGAAGGGAAAGGCAAGAGAGTGGGAAAGTACTGTTTTCTATCACTGTGCAAGCTGCTAACACAATCCCAGTGCTGTGTAGCAATTAGCTTTTCAGTGCACTGCAGTAAGTTTTTCATGTTACCTACATCTAAGGAAATAGCTTTTTCACTATGTCTCGCAAGGAGAAAACGCTCCTGCTCACTAAACAACTTCCATCGTGTTGTAGATGCGTCACAGAGGGCTGCAGAGTTTTTTGAAGCAAGAAAAAGAAAGTTGTCTAAGATGCCTTCCTTGCAAGTATTAATGTGAAGGGAAAGGCAAGAGAGTGGGAAAGTACTGTTTTCTATCACTGTGCAAGCTGCTAACACAATCCCAGTGCTGTGTAGCAATTAGCTTGTCAATGCACTGCAGTAAGTGTTTCTTGTTACCTACATCTAAGCAAATAGCTTTTTCACTATGTCTCGCAAGGAGAAAACGCTCCTGCTATCTAAACAACTTCCACCCTGTTGTAGATGTTGCACAGCGGGCTGCAGAATTTTTTGAAGCAAGATTAAGAAAGTTGTCTAAGATGCCTTCCTTTCAAGTATTAATGTGAAGGGAAAGGCAAGAGAGTGGGAAAGTATTGTTTTCTATCACTTTGCAAGCTGTTAACACGATCTCAGTGCTGTGTAGCAATTAGCTTGTCAGTGCACTGCAGTAAGTGTTTCTTGTTACCTACATCTAAGCAAATAGCTTTTTCACTATGTCTCGCAAGGAGAAAACGTTCCTTCTCACTAAACATCTCCTATCGTGTTGTAGCAGTTACACAGAGGGCTGCAGTGTGTTTTGTAACAAGAAAAAGCAAGTTGTCTAAGAAGCCTTCCTTTCAAGTATTAATGTGAAGGGAAAGGCAAGAGAGTGAGAAAGTACTGTTTTCTATCACTGTGCAAGCTGCTAACACAATCCCAGTGCTGTGTAGCAATTAGCTTCTCAGTGCACTGCAGTAAGTGTTTCATGTTACCTACATCTAAGCAAATAGCTTTTTCACTATGTGTTGCAAGCAGAAAACGCTCCTGCTCACTAAACAACTTCCATCGTGTTGTAGATGCGTCACAGAGGGCTGCAGAGTTTTTTGAAGCAAGAAAAAGAAAGTTGTCTAAGATGCCTTCCTTTCAATTATTAATGTGAAGGGAAAGGCAACAGAGTGGGAAAGTACTGTTTTCTATCACTTTGCAAGCTGCTAACACAATCTCAGTGCTGTGTAGCAATTAGCTTGTCAGTGTACTGCAGTAAGTGTTTCTTGTTACCTACATCTAAGCAAATACCTTTTTCACCATGTCTCGCAAGGAGAAAACATTCCTTCTCACTAAACATCTCCTATCGTGTTCTAGAAGTTGCACAGAGGGCTGCAGTGTGTTTTGCAACAAGAAAAAGAAAGGTCTCTAAGAAGCCTTTCTTTCAAGTATTAATGTGAAGGGAAAGGCAAGAGAGGGAGAAATTACTGTTTTCTATCACTGTGCAAGCTGCTAACACAATCCCAGTGCTGTGTAGCTATTAGCTTTTCAGTGCACTGCAGTAAGTGTTTCTTGTTACCTACATCTAAGCAAATAGCTTTTTCACTACGTCTCGCAAGGAGAAAACGCTCCAGCTCACTAAACAACTTCCTTCGTGTTGTAGATGTTGCACAGAGGGCTGAAGAGTTTTTTGAAGCAAGAAAATAAAGTTGTCTAAGACGCCTTCCTTTCATGTATTAATGTGAAGGGAAAGGCAAGAGAGTGGGAAAGTACTGTTTTCTATCACTTTGCAAGCTGCTAACACAATCTCAGTGCTGTGTAGCCATTAGCTTTTCAGTGCACTGCAGTAAGTGTTTCTTGTTACCTACATCTAAGCAAATAGCTTTTTCACTATGTCTCGCAAGGAGAAAACGTTCCCACTAACTAAACACCTCCTATCGTGTTCTAGAAGTTGCACTGAGGGCTGCAGAGTTTTTTGTAACAAGAAAAAGAAAGTTGTCCAAGACGCCTTTGTTTCAAGTATTAATGTGAAGGGAAAGGCAAGAGAGTGGGAAAGTACTGTTTTCTATCACTGTGCAAGCTGCTAACACAATCCCAGTGCTGTGTAGCAATTAGCTTCTCAGTGCACTGCAGTAAGTGTTTCTTGTTACCTACATCTAAGCAAATAGCTTTTCCACTATGTCTGGCAAGGAGAAAACCTTCCTGCTCACTAAACATCTCCTATCGTGTTCTATAAGTTCCACTGAGGGCTGCAGACTGTATTGCAACAAGAAAAAGAAAGTTGCCTAAGATGCCTTCCTTTCAAGTATTAATGTGAAGGGAAAGGCAAGAGAGTGGGAAAGTACTGTTTTCTATCACTTTGCAAGCTGCTAACACAATCTCAGTGCTGTGTAGCAATTAGCTTGTCAGTGTACTGCAGTAAGTGTTTCTTGTTACCTACATCTAAGCAATAACTTTTTCACTATGTCTCGCAAGGAGAAAACGTTCCTGCACACTAAACAACTCCTATCGTGTTCTAGAAGTTGCACAGAGGGCTGCAGTGTGTTTTGTAGCAAGAAAAAGAAAGTTGTCTAAGAAGACTTCCTTTCAAGTATTAATGTGAAGGGAAAGGCAAGAGAGCGAGAAAGTACTGTTTTCTATCACTGTGCAAGCTGCTTACACAATCCCAGGGCTGTGTAGCAATTTGCTTGTCAGTGCACTGCAGTAAGTGTTTCTTGTTACCTACATCTAAGCAAATAGCTTTTTCACTATGTCTCGCAAGGAGAAAACGCTCCTGCTCTCTAAACAACTTCCATCCTGTTGTAGATGTTGCACAGCGGGCTGCAGAATTTTTTGAAGCAAGAATAAGAAAGTTGTCTAAGATGCCTTCCTTTCAAGTATTAATGTGAAGGGAAAGGCAAGAGAGTGGGAAAGTACTGTTTTCTATCACTTTGCAAGCTGCTGACACGATCTCAGTGCTGTGTAGCAATTAGCTTGTCAGTGCACTGCAGTAAGTGTTTCTTGTTACCTACATCTAAGCAAATAGCTTTTTCACTATGTCTCGCAAGGAGAAAACGTTCCTTCTCACTAAACATCTCCAATCGTGTTGTAGCAGTTGCACAGAGGGCTGCAGTGTGTTTTGCAACAAGAAAAAGCAAATTGTCTAAGAAGCCTTCCTTTCAAGTATTAATGTGAAGGGAAAGGCAAGAGAGTGAGAAAGTACTGTTTTCTATCACTGTGCAAGCTGCTAACACAATCCCAGTGCTGTGTAGCAATTAGCTTCTCAGTGCACTGCAGTAAGTGTTTCATGTTACCTACATCTAAGCAAATAGCTTTTTCACTATGTGTCGCAAGCAGAAAACGCTCCTCCTCTCTAAACAACTTCCATCCTGTTGTAGATGTTGCACAGTGGGCTGCAGAATTTTTTGAAGCAAGAAAAAGAAAGTTGTCTAAGATGCCTTCCTTGCAAGTATTAATGTGAAGGGAAAGGCAAGAGAGTGGGAAAGTACTGTTTTCTATCACTTTGCAAGCTGCTAACACAATCTCAGTGCTTTGTAGCAATTAGCTTGTCAGTGCACTGCAGTAAGTGTTTCTTGTTACCTACATCTAAGCAAATAGCTTTTTCACTATGTCTCACAAGGAGAAAACATTCCTTCTCACTAAACATCTCCTATCGTGTTCTAGAAGTTGCACAGAGGGCTGCAGTGTGTTTTGCAACAAGAAAAAGAAAGGTCTCTAAGAAGCCTTTCTTTCAAGTATTAATGTGAAGGGAAAGGCAAGAGAGGGAGAAATTACTGTTTTCTATCACTGTGCAAGCTGCTAACACAATCCCAGTGCTGTGTAGCTATTAGCTTTTCAGTGCACTGCAGTAAGTGTTTCTTCTTACCTACATCTAAGCAAATAGCTTTTTCACTATGTCTCGCAAGGAGAAAACGCTCCTGCTCTCTAAACAACTTCCATCCTGTTGTAGATGTTGCACAGCGGGCTGCAGAATTTTTTGAAGCAAGAATAAGCAAGTTGTCTAAGATGCCTTCCTTTCAAGTATTAATGTGAAGGGAAAGGAAAGAGAGTGGGAAAGTACTGTTTTCTATCACTGTGCAAGCTGCTAACACAATCTCAGTGCTGTGTAGCAATTAGCTTGTCAGTGCACTGCAGTAAGTGTTTCTTGTTACCTACATCTAAGCAAATAGCTTTTTCACTATGTCTCGCAAGGAGAAAACGTTCCTGCACACTAAACAACTCCTATCGTGTTCTAGAAGTTGCACAGAGGGCTGCAGTGTGTTTTGTAACAAGAAAAAGAAAGTTGTCTAAGAAGACTTCCTTTCAAGTATTAATGTGAAGGGAAAGGCAAGAGAGTGGGAAAGTACTGTTTTCTATCACTGTGCAAGCTGCGAACACAATCCCAGTGCTGTGTAGCAATTAGCTTGTCAGTGCACTGCAGTAAGTGTTTCTTGTTACCTACATCTAAGCAAATAGCTTTTTCACTATGTCTCGCAAGGAGAAATCGCTCCTGCTCTCTAAACAACTTCCATCCTGTTGTAGATGTTGCACAGCGGGCTGCAGAATTTTTTGAAGCAAGAATAAGAAAGTTGTCTAAGATGCCTTCCTTTCAAGTATTAATGTGAAGGGAAAGGCAAGAGAGTGGGAAAGTACTGTTTTCTATCACTTTGCAAGCTGCAAACACGATCTCAGTGCTGTGTAGCAATTAGTTTTTCAGTGCACTGCAGTAAGTGTTTCTTGTTACCTACATCTAAGCAAATAGCTTTTTCACTATGTCGCAAAAGGAGAAAACGCTCCTGCTCACTAAACAACTTCCATCGTGTTGTAGATGTTGCACAGAGGGCTGCAGAGTGTTTTGTAACAAGAAAAAGCAAGTTGTCTAAGAAGCCTTCCTTTCAAGTATTAATGTGAAGGGAAAGGCAAGAGAGTGGGAAAGTACTGTTTTCTATCTCTTTGCAAGCTGCTAACACAATCTCAGTGCTGTGTAGCAATTAGCTTGTCAGTGCACTGCAGTAAGTGTTTCTTGTTACCTACATCTAAGCAAATAGCTTTTTCACTATGTCTCGCAAGCAGAAAACGTTGCTGCTCACTAAACATCTCCTATCGTGTTCTAGAAGTTGCACTGAGGGCTGCAGAGTTTTTTGTAACAAGAAAAAGAAAGTTGTCCAAGACGCCTTTGTTTCAAGTATTAATGTGAAGGGAAAGGCAAGAGAGTGGGAAAGTACTGTTTTCTATCACTGTGCAAGCTGCTAACACAATCCCAGTGCTGTATAGCAATTAGCTTGTCAGTGCACTGCAGTAAGTGTTTCTTGTTACCTACATCTAAGCAAATAGCTTTTTCACTATGTCTCGCAAGGAGAAAACGCTCCTGCTCTCTAAACAACTTCCATCCTGTTGTAGATGTTGCACAGCGGGCTGCAGAATTTTTTGAAGCAAGAATAAGAAAGTTGTCTAAGATGCCTTCCTTTCAAGTATTAATGTGAAGGGAAAGGCAAGAGAGTGGGAAAGTACTGTTTTCTATCACTTTGCAAGCTGCTAACACGATCTCAGTGCTGTGTAGCAATTGGCTTGTCAGTGCACTGCAGTAAGTGTTTCTTGTTACCTACATCTAAGCAAATAGCTTTTTCACTATGTCTCGCAAGGAGAAAACGTTCCTTCTCACTAAACATCTCCTATCGTGTTGTAGCATTTGCACAGAGGGCTGCAGTGTGTTTTGCAACAAGAAAAAGCAAGTTGTCTAAGACGCCTTCCTTTCAAGTATTAATGTGAAGGGAAAGGCAAGAGAGGGAGAAATTACTGTTTTCTATCACTGTGCAAGCTGCTAACACAATCCCAGTGCTGTGTAGCTATTAGCTTGTCAGTGCACTGCAGTAAGTGTTTCTTGTTACCTACATCTAAGCAAATAGCTTTTTCACTATGTCTCGCAAGGAGAAAACGCTCCAGCTCACTAAACAACTTCCTTCGTGTTGTAGATGTTGCACAGAGGGCTGAAGAGTTTTTTGAAGCAAGAAAATAAAGTTGTCTAAGACGCCTTCCTTTCATGTATTAATGTGAAGGGAAAGGCAAGAGAGTGGGAAAGTACTGTTTTCTATCACTTTGCAAGCTGCTAACACAATCTCAGTGCTGTGTAGCAATTAGCTTGTCAGTGTACTGCTGTAAGTGTTTCTTGTTACCTACATCTAAGCAAAAAGCTTTTTCACTATGTCTCGCAAGGAGAAAACGTTCCCGCTAACTAAACATCTCCTATCGTGTTCTAGAAGTCGCACTGAGGGCTGCAGAGTTTTTTGTAACAAGAAAAAGAAAGTTGTCCAAGACGCCTTTGTTTCAAGTATTAATGTGAAGGGAAAGGCAAGAGAGTGGGAAAGTACTGTTTTCTATCACTGTGCAAGCTGCTAACACAATCCCAGTGCTGTGTAGCAATTAGCTTGTCAGTGCACTGCAGTAAGTGTTTCTTGTTAACTACATCTAAGCAAATAGCTTTTCCACTATGTCTGGCAAGGAGAAAACCTTCCTGCTCACTAAACATCTCCTATCGTGTTCTAGAAGTTCCACTGAGGGCTGCAGATTGTTTTGCAACAAGAAAAAGAAAGTTGCCTAAGATGCCTTCCTTTCAAGTATTAATGTGAAGGGAAAGGCAAGAGAGTGGGAAAGTACTGTTTTCGATCACTTTGCAAGGTGCTAACACAATCTCAGTGCTGTGTAGCAATTAGCTTGTCAGTGTACTGCAGTAAGTGTTTCATGTTACCTACATCTAAGCAAATAGCTTTTTCACTATGTCTCGCAAGGAGAAAACGTTCCTGCACACTAAACAACTCCTATCGTGTTCTAGGAGTTGCACAGAGGGCTGCAGTGTGTTTTGTAGCAAGAAAAAGAAAGTTGTCTAAGAAGACTTCCTTTCAAGTATTAATGTGAAGGGAAAGGCAAGAGAGTGAGAAAGTACTGTTTTCTATCACTGTGCAAGCTGCTAACACAATCCCAGTGCTGTGTAGCAATTAGCTTGTCAGTGCACTGCAGTAAGTGTTTCTTGTTACCTACATCTAAGCAAATAGCTTTTTCACTATGTCTCGCAAGGAGAAAACGCTCCTGCTCTCTAAACAACTTCCATCCTGTCGTAGATGTTGCACAGCGAGCTGCAGAATTTTTTGAAGCAAGAATAAGAAAGTTGTCTAAGATGCCTTCCTTTCAAGTATTAATGTGAAGGGAAAGGCAAGAGAGTGGGAAAGTACTGTTTTCTATCACTTTGCAAGCTGCTAACACGATCTCAGTGCTGTGTAGCAATTAGCTTGTCAGTGCACTGCAGTAAGTGTTTCTTGTTACCTACATCTAAGCAAATAGCTTTTTCACTATGTCTCGCAAGGAGAAAACGTTCCTTCTCACTAAACATCTCCTATGGTGTTGTAGCAGTTGCACAGAGGGCTGCAGTGTGTTTTGCAACAAGAAAAAGAAAGTTGTCTAAGAAGCCTTCCTTTCAAGTATTAATGTGAAGGGAAAGGCAAGAGAGTGAGAAAGTACTGTTTTCTATCACTGTGCAAGCTGCTAACACAATCCCAGTGCTGTGTAGCAATTAGCTTCTCAGTGCACTGCAGTAAGTGTTTCATGTTACCTACATCTAAGCAAATAGCTTTTTCACTATGTGTCGCAAGCAGAAAACGCTCCTGCTCACTAAACAACTTCCATCGTGTTGTAGATGCGTCACAGAGGGCTGCAGAGTTTTTTGAAGCAAGAAAAAGAAAGTTGTCTAAGATGCCTTCCTTTCAATTATTAATGTGAAGGGAAAGGCAACAGAGTGGGAAAGTACTGTTTTCTATCACTTTGCAAGCTGCTAACACAATCTCAGTGCTGTGTAGCAATTAGCTTGTCAGTGTACTGCAGTAAGTGTTTCTTGTTACCTACATCTAAGCAAATAGCTTTTTCACTATGTCTCGCAAGGAGAAAACGTTCCTTCTTACTAAACATCTCCTATCGTGTTCTAGAAGTTGCACAGAGGGCTGCAGTGTGTTTTACAACAAGAAAAAGAAAGTTGTCTAAGAAGCCTTCCTTTCAAGTATTAATGTGAAGGGAAAGGCAAGAGAGTGAGAAAGTACTGTTTTCTATGACTGTGCAAGCTGCTAACACAATCCCAGTGCTGTGTAGCAATTAGCTTGTCAGTGCACTGCAGTAAGTGTTTCTTGTTACCTACATCTAAGCAAATAGCTTTTTCACTATGTCTCGCAAGGAGAAAACGCTCCTGCTCTCTAAACAACTTCCATCCTGTTGTAGATGTTGCACAGCGGGCTGCAGAATTTTTTGAAGCAAGAAAAAGAAAGTTGTCTAAGATGCCTTCCTTTCAAGTATTAATGTGAAGGGAAAGGCAAGAGAGTGAGAAAGTACTGTTTTCTATCACTGTGCAAGCTGCTAACACAATCCCAGTGCTGTGTAGCAATTAGTTTTTCAGTGCACTGCAGTAAGTGTTTCTTGTTACCTACATCTAAGCAAATAGCTTTTTCACTATGTCGCAAAAGGAGAAAACGCTCCTGCTCACTAAACAACTTCCATCCTGTTGTAGATGTTGCACAGAGGGCTGCAGAGTGTTTTGTAACAATAAAAAGAAACTTGTCCAAGACGTCTTCCTTTCAAGTATTAATGTGAAGGGAAAGGCAAGAGAGTGGGAAAGTACTGTTTTCTATCTCTTTGCAAGCTGCTAACACAATCTCAGTGCTGTGTAGCAATTAGCTTGTCAGTGCACTGCAGTAAGTGTTTCTTGTTACCTACATTTAAGCAAATAGCTTTTTCACTATGTCTCGGAAGCAGAAAACGTTGCTGCTCACTAAACATCTCCTATCGTGTTCTAGAAGTTGCACAGAGGGCTGCAGAGTTTTTTGTAACAAGAAAAAGAACGTTGTCCAAGACGCCTTTGTTTCAAGTATTAATGTGAAGGGAAAGGCAAGAGAGTGGGAAAGTACTGTTTTCTATCACTGTGCAAGCTGCTAACACAATCCCAGTGCTATGTAGCAATTCGCTTTTCAGTGCACTGCAGTAAGTTTTTCATGTTACCTACATCTAAGCAAATAGCTTTTTCACTATGTCTCGCAAGGAGAAAACGCTCCTGCTCACTAAACAACTTCCATCGTGTTGTAAATGCGTCACAGAGGGCTGCAGATTTTTTTGAAGCAAGAAAAAGAAAGTTGTCTAAGATGCCTTCCTTGCAAGTATTAATGTGAAGGGAAAGGCAAGAGAGTGGGAAAGTACTGTTTTCTATCACTTTGCAAGCTGCTAACACAATCTCAGTGCTGTGTAGCAATTAGCTTGTCAGTGCACTGCAGTAAGTGTTTCTTGTTACCTACATCTAAGCAAATAGCTTTTTCACTATGTCTCGCAAGGAGAAAACATTCCTTCTCACTAAACATCTCCTATCGTGTTCTAGAAGTTGCACAGAGGGCACAGTGTGTTTTGCAACAAGAAAAAGAAAGTTATCTAAGAAGCCTTCCTTTCAAGTATTAATGTGAAGGGAAAGGCAAGAGAGTGAGAAAGTACTGTTTTCTATCACTGTGCAAGCTGCTAACACAATCCCAGTGCTGTGTAGCAATTAGCTTTTCTGTGCACTGCAGTAAGTGTTTCTTGTTACCTACATCTAAGCAAATAGCTTTTTCACTATGTCTCGCAAGGAGAAAACGCTCCTGCCCATTAAACAACTTCTATCGTGTTATAGATGTCGCACAGAGGGCTGCAGAATTTTTTGAAGCAAGTAAAAGAAAGTTGTCTAAGATGCCTTCCTTTCGAGTATTAATGTGAAGGGAAAGGCAAGAGAGTGGGAAAATACTGTTTTTTATCTCTTTGCAAGCTACTTTCACAATCCCAGTGCTGTGTAGCAATTAGCTTGTCAGTGCACTGCAGTAAGTGTTTCTTGTTACCTACATCTAAGCAATTAGCTTTTTCACTATGACTCGCAAGGAGAAAACGTTCCTTCTCACTAAACATCTCCTATCGTGTTCTAGAAATTACACTGAGGGCTGCAGAGTGTTTTGTAGCAAGAAAAAGAAACTTGTCCAAGACGCCTTCCATTCAAGTATTAATGTGAAGGGAAAGGCAAGAGAGTGGGAAAGTACCGTTTTCTATCACTTTTCAAGCCGCTAACACCATCTCAGTGCTGTGTAGCAATTAGCTTGTCAGTGTACTGCAGTAAGTGTTTCTTGTTACCTACATCTAAGGAAACAGCTTTTTCACTATGTCTCGCAAGGAGAAAACATTCCTTCTCACTAAACATCTCCTATCGTGTTCTAGAAGTTGCACAGAGGGCTGCAGTGTGTTTTGCAACAAGAAAAAGAAAGTTGTCTAAGAAGGCTTTCTTTTAAGTATTAATGTGAAGGGAAAGGCAAGAGAGTGAAAAATTACTGTTTTCTATCACTGTGCAAGCTGCTAACACAATCCCAGTGCTGTGTAGCAATTAGCTTTTCAGTGTACTGCAGTAAGTGTTTCTTGTTACCTACATCTAAGCAAATAGCTTTTTCACTATGTCTCGCAAGGAGAAAACGCTCCAGCTCACTAAACAACTTCCTTCGTGTTGTAGATGTTGCACAGAGGGCTGAAGAGTTTTTTGAAGCCAGAAAATAAAGTTGTCTAAGACGCCTTCCTTTCAAGTATTAATGTGAAGGGAAAGGCAAGAGAGTGGGAAAGTACTGTTTTCTATCACTTTGCAAGCTGCTAACACAATCCCAGAGCTGTGTAGCAATTAGCTTGTCAGTGCACTGCAGTAAGTGTTTCTTGTTACCTACATCTAAGCAAAAAGCTTTTTCACTATGTCTCCCAAGGAGAAAACGTTCCCGCTAACTAAACATCTCCTATCGTGTTCTAGAAGTTGCACTGAGGGCTGCAGAGTTTTTTGTAACAAGAAAAAAAAGTTGTCCAAGACGCCTTTGTTTCAAGTATTAATGTGAAGGGAAAGGCAAGAGAGTGGGAAAGTACTGTTTTCTATCACTTTGGAAGGTGCTAACACAATCTCAGTGCTGTGTAGCAATTAGCTTGTCAGTGTACTGCAGTAAGTGTTTCTTGTTACCTACATCTAAGCAAATAGCTTTTTCACTATGTCTCGCAAGGAGAAAACGTTCCTGCACACTAAACAACTCCTATCGTGTTCTAGAATTTGCACAGAGGGCTGCAGTGTGTTTTGTAGCAAGAAAAAGAAAGTTGTCTAAGAAGCCTTCCTTTCAAGTATTAATGTGAAGGGAAAGGCAAGAGAGTGAGAAAGTACTGTTTTCTATCACTGTGCAAGCTGCTAACACAATCCCAGTGCTGTGTAGCAATTAGCTTGTCAGTGCACTGCAGTAAGTGTTTCTTGTTACCTACATCTAAGCAAATAGCTTTTTCACTATGTCTCGCAAGGAGAAAACGCTCCTGCTCTCTAAACAACTTCCATCCTGTTGTAGATGTTGCACAGCGGGCTGCAGAATTTTTTGAAGCAAGAATAAGAAAGTTGTCTAAGATGCCTTCCTTTCAAGTATTAATGTGAAGGGAAAGGCAAGAGAGTGGGAAAGTACTGTTTTCTATCACTTTGCAAGCTGCTAACACGATCTCAGTGCTGTGTAGCAATTAGCTTGTCAGTGCACTGCAGTAAGTGTTTCTTGTTACCTACATCTAAGCAAATAGCTTTTTCACTATGTCTCGCAAGGAGAAAACGTTCCTTCTCACTAAACATCTCCTATCGTGTTGTAGCATTTGCACAGAGGGCTGCAGTGTGTTTTGCAACAAGAAAAAGCAAGTTGTCTAAGAAGCCTTCCTTTCAAGTATTAATGTGAAGGGAAAGGCAAGAGAGTGAGAAAGTACTGTTTTCTATCACTGTGCAAGCTGCTAACACAATCCCAGTGCTGTGTAGCAATTAGCTTCTCAGTGCACTGCAGTAAGTGTTTCATGTTACCTACAACTAAGCAAATAGCTTTTTCACTATGTCTCGCAAGCAGATAACGCTCCTGCTCACTAAATAACTTCCATCGTGTTGTAGATGCGTCACAGAGGGCTGCAGAGTTTTTTGAAGCAAGAAAAAGAAAGTTGTCTAAGATGCCTTCCTTTCAATTATTAATGATAAGGGAAAGGCAACAGAGTGGGAAAGTACTGTTTTCTATCACTTTGCAAGCTGGTAACACAATCTCAGTGCTGTGTAGCAATTAGCTTGTCAGTGTACTGCAGTAAGTGTTTCTTGTTACCTACATCTAAGCAAATAGCTTTTTCACTATGTCTCGCAAGGAGAAAACGTTCCTTCTTACTAAACATCTCCTATCGTGTTCTAGAAGTTGCACAGAGGGCTGCAGTGTGTTTTACAACAAGAAAAAGAAAGTTGTCTAAGAAGCCTTCCTTTCAAGTATTAATGTGAAGGGAAAGGCAAGAGAGTGAGAAAGTACTGTTTTCTATGACTGTGCAAGCTGCTAACACAATCCCAGTGCTGTGTAGCAATTAGCTTGTCAGTGCACTGCAGTAAGTGTTTCTTGTTACCTACATCTAAGCAATTAGCTTTTTCACTATGTCTCGCAATGAGAAAACGTTCCTTCTCACTAAACATCTCCTATCGTGTTCTAGAAATTACATTGAGGGCTGCAGAGTGTTTTGTAACAAGAAAAAGAAACTTGTCCAAGACGCCTTCCTTTCAAGTATTAATGTGAAGGGAAAGGTAAGAGAGTGGGAAAGTACTGTTTTCTATCACTTTTCAAGACGCTAACACAATCCCAGAGCTGTGTAGCAATTAGCTTGTCAGTGCACTGCAGTAAGTGTTTCTTGTTACCTACATCTAAGCAAAAAGCTTTTTCACTATGTCTCGCAAGGAGAAAACGTTCCTGCACACTAAACAACTCCTATCGTGTTCTAGAAGTTGCACAGAGGGCTGCAGTGTGTTTTGTAACAAGAAAAAGAAAGTTGTCTAAGAAGCCTTCCTTTCAAGTATTAATGTGAAGGGAAAGGCAAGAGAGTGGGAAAGTACTGTTTTCTATCACTGTGCAAGCTGCTAACACAATCCCAGTGCTGTGTAGCAATTAGCTTGTCAGTGCACTGCAGTAAGTCTTTCTTGTTACCTACATCTAAGCAAATAGCTTTTTCACTATGTCTCGCAAGGAGAAAACGCTCCTGCTCTCTAAACAACTTCCATCCTGTTGTAGATGTTGCACAGCGGGCTGCAGAATTTTTTGAAGCAAGAAAAAGAAAGTTGTCTAAGATGCCTTCCTTTCAAGTATTAATGTGAAGGGAAAGGCAAGAGAGTGAGAAAGTACTGTTTTCTATCACTGTGCAAGCTGCTAACACAATCCCAGTGCTGTGTAGCAATTAGTTTTTCAGTGCACTGCAGTAAGTGTTTCTTGTTACCTACATCTAAGCAAATAGCTTTTTCACTATGTCGCAAAAGGAGAAAACGCTCCTGCTCACTAAACAACTTCCATCCTGTTGTAGATGTTGCACAGAGGGCTGCAGAGTGTTTTGTAACAATAAAAAGAAACTTGTCCAAGACGTCTTTCTTTCAAGTATTAATGTGAAGGGAAAGGCAAGAGAGTGGGAAAGTACTGTTTTCTATCACTTTGCAAGCTGCTAACACAATCCCAGAGCTGTGTAGCAATTAGCTTGTCAGTGCACTGCAGTAAGTGTTTCTTGTTACCTACATCTAAGGAAATAGCTTTTTCTCTATGTCTCGCAAGCAGAAAACGTTGCTGCTCACTAAACATCTCCTATCGTGTTCTAGAAGTTGCACAGAGGGCTGCAGAGTTTTTTGTAGCAAGAAAAAGAACGTTGTCCAAGACGCCTTTGTTTCAAGTATTAATGTGAAGGGAAAGGCAAGAGAGTGGGAAAGTACTGTTTTCTATCACTGTGCAAGCTGCTAACACAATCCCAGTGCTATGTAGCAATTCGCTTTTCAGTGCACTGCAGTAAGTTTTTCATGTTACCTACATCTAAGCAAATAGCTTTTTCACTATGTCTCGCAAGGAGAAAACGCTCCTGCTCACTAAACAACTTCCATCGTGTTGTAGATGCGTCACAGAGGGCTGCAGATTTTTTTGAAGCAAGAAAAAGAAAGTTGTCTAAGATGCCTTCCTTGCAAGTATTAATGTGAAGGGAAAGGCAAGAGAGTGGGAAAGTACTGTTTTCTATCACTTTGCAAGCTGCTAACACAATCTCAGTGCTGTGTAGCAATTAGCTTGTCAGTGCACTGCAGTAAGTGTTTCTTGTTACCTACATCTAAGCAAATAGCTTTTTCACTATGTCTCGCAAGGAGAAAACATTCCTTCTCACTAAACATCTCCTATCGTGTTCTAGAAGTTGCACAGAGGGCTGCAGTGTGTTTTGCAACAAGAAAAAGAAAGTTCTCTAAGAAGCCTTTCTTTCAAGTATTAATGTGAAGGGAAAGGCAAGAGAGGGAGAAATTACTGTTTTCTATCACTGTGCAAGCTGCTAACACAATCCCAGTGCTGTGTAGCTATTAGCTTTTCAGTGCACTGCAGTAAGTGTTTCTTGTTACCTACATCTAAGCAAATAGCTTTTTCACTATGTCTCGCAAGGAGAAAACGCTCCAGCTCACTAAACAACTTCCTTCGTGTTGTAGATGTTGCACAGAGGGCTGAAGAGTTTTTTGAAGCAAGAAAATAAAGTTGTCTAAGACGCCTTCCTTTCATGTATTAATGTGAAGGGAAAGGCAAGAGAGTGGGAAAGTACTGTTTTCTATCACTCTGCAAGCTGCTAACACAATCCCAGTGCTGTGTAGCAATTAGCTTGTCAGTGTACTGCTGTAAGTGTTTCTTGTTACCTACATCTAAGCAAAAAGCTTTTTCACTATGTCTCGCAAGGAGAAAACGTTCCCGCTAACTAAACATCTCCTATCGTGTTCTAGAAGTTGCACTGAGGGCTGCAGAGTTTTTTGTAACAAGAAAAAGAAAGTTGTCCAAGACGCCTTTGTTTCAAGTATTAATGTGAAGGGAAAGGCAAGAGAGTGGGAAAGTACTGTTTTCTATCACTGTGCAAGCTGCTAACACAATCCCAGTGCTGTGTAGCAATTAGCTTGTCAGTGCACTGCAGTAAGTGTTTCTTGTTACCTACATCTAAGCAAATAGCTTTTCCACTATGTCTGGCAAGGAGAAAACCTTCCTGCTCACTAAACATCTCCTATCGTGTTCTAGAAGTTCCACTGAGGGCTGCAGATTGTTTTGCAACAAGAAAAAGAAAGTTGCCTAAGATGCCTTCCTTTCAAGTATTAATGTGAAGGGAAAGGCAAGAGAGTGGGAAAGTACTGTTTTCGATCACTTTGCAAGGTGCTAACACAATCTCAGTGCTGTGTAGCAATTAGCTTGTCAGTGTACTGCTGTAAGTGTTTCTTGTTACCTACATCTAAGCAAATAGCTTTTTCACTATGTCTCGCAAGGAGAAAACGTTCCTGCACACTAAACAACTCCTATCGTGTTCTAGGAGTTGCACAGAGGGCTGCAGTGTGTTTTGTAGCAAGAAAAAGAAAGTTGTCTAAGAAGACTTCCTTTCAAGTATTAATGTGAAGGGAAAGGCAAGAGAGTGAGAAAGTACTGTTTTCTATCATTGTGCAAGCTGCTAACACAATCCCAGTGCTGTGTAGCAATTAGCTTGTCAGTGCACTGCAGTAAGTGTTTCTTGTTACCTACATCTAAGCAAATAGCTTTTTCACTATGTCTCGCAAGGAGAAAACGCTCCTGCTCTCTAAACAACTTCCATCCTGTTGTAGATGTTGCACAGCGGGCTGCAGAATTTTTTGAAGCAAGAATAAGAAAGTTGTCTAAGATGCCTTCCTTTCAAGTATTAATGTGAAGGGAAAGGCAAGAGAGTGGGAAAGTACTGTTTTCTATCACTTTGCAAGCTGCTAACACGATCTCAGTGCTGTGTAGCAATTAGCTTGTCAGTGCACTGCAGTAAGTGTTTCTTGTTACCTACATCTAAGCAAATAGCTTTTTCACTATGTCTCGCAAGGAGAAAACGTTCCTTCTCACTAAACATCTCCTATCGTGTTGTAGCAGTTGCACAGAGGGCTGCAGTGTGTTTTGCAACAAGAAAAAGCAAGTTGTCTAAGAAGCCTTCCTTTCAAGTATTAATGTGAAGGGAAAGGCAAGAGAGTGAGAAAGTACTGTTTTCTATCACTGTGCAAGCTGCTAACACAATCCCAGTGCTGTGTAGCAATTAGCTTCTCAGTGCACTGCAGTAAGTGTTTCATGTTACCTACATCTAAGCAAATAGCTTTTTCACTATGTGTCGCAAGCAGAAAACGCTCCTGCTCACTAAACAACTTCCATCGTGTTGTAGATGCGTCACAGAGGGCTGCAGAGTTTTTTAAAGCAAGAAAAAGAAAGTTGTCTAAGATGCCTTCCTTTCAATTATTAATGTGAAGGGAAAGGCAACAGAGTGGGAAAGTACTGTTTTCTATCACTTTGCAAGCTGCTAACACAATCTCAGTGCTGTGTAGCAATTAGCTTGTCAGTGTACTGCAGTAAGTGTTTCTTGTTACCTACATCTAAGCAAATAGCTTTTTCACTATGTCTCGCAAGGAGAAAACGTTCCTTCTTACTAAACATCTCCTATCGTGTTCTAGAAGTTGCACAGAGGGCTGCAGTGTGTTTTACAACAAGAAAAAGAAAGTTGTCTAAGAAGCCTTCCTTTCAAGTATTAATGTGAAGGGAAAGGCAAGAGAGTGAGAAAGTACTGTTTTCTATGACTGTGCAAGATGCTAACACAATCCCAGTGCTGTGTAGCAATTAGCTTGTCAGTGCACTGCAGTAAGTGTTTCTTGTTACCTACATCTAAGCAATTAGCTTTTTCACTATGTCTCGCAAGGAGAAAACGTTCCTTATCACTAAACATCTCCTATCGTGTTCTAGAAATTACATTGAGGGCTGCAGAGTGTTTTGTAACAAGAAAAAGAAACTTGTCCAAGACGCCTTCCTTTCAAGTATTAATGTGAAGGGAAAGGTAAGAGAGTGGGAAAGTACTGTTTTCTATCACTTTTCAAGACGCTAACACAATCCCAGAGCTGTGTAGCAATTAGCTTGTCAGTGCACTGCAGTAAGTGTTTCATGTTACCTACATCTAAGCAAATAGCTTTTTCTCTATGTCTCGCAAGGTGAAAACGTTGCTGCTCACTAAACAACTTCCATCGTGTTGTAGATGCGTCACAGAGGGCTGCAGTGTTTTTTGAAGCAAGAAAAAGAAAGTTGTCTAAGATGCCTTCCTTTCAAGTATTAATGTGAAGGGAAAGGCAAGAGAGTGGGAAAGTACTGTTTTCTATCACTGTGCAAGCTGCTAACACAATCTAAGTGCTGTGTAGCAATTAGCTTGTCAGTGCACTGCAGTAAGTGTTTCTTGTTACCTACATCTAAGCAAAAAGCTTTTTCACTATGTCTCGCAAGGAGAAAACGTTCCTGCACACTAAACAACTCCTATCGTGTTCTAGAAGTTGCACAGAGGGCTGCAGTGTGTTTTGTAACAAGAAAAAGAAAGTTGTCTAAGAAGCCTTCCTTTCAAGTATTAATGTGAAGGGAAAGGCAAGAGAGTGGGAAAGTACTGTTTTCTATCACTGTGCAAGCTGCTAACACAATCCCAGTGCTGTGTAGCAATTAGCTTGTCAGTGCACTGCAGTAAGTGTTTCTTGTTACCTACATCTAAGCAAATAGCTTTTTCAGTATGTCTCGCAAGGAGAAAACGCTCCTGCTCTCTAAACAACTTCCATCCTGTTGTAGATGTTGCACAGCGGGCTGCAGAATTTTTTGAAGCAAGAAAAAGAAAGTTGTCTAAGATGCCTTCCTTTCAAGTATTAATGTGAAGGGAAAGGCAAGAGAGTGAGAAAGTACTGTTTTCTATCACTGTGCAAGCTGCTAACACAATCCCAGTGCTGTGTAGCAATTAGTTTTTCAGTGCACTGCAGTAAGTGTTTCTTGTTACCTACATCTAAGCAAATAGCTTTTTCACTATGTCGCAAAAGGAGAAAACGCTCCTGCTCACTAAACAACTTCCATCCTGTTGTAGATGTTGCACAGAGGGCTGCAGAGTGTTTTGTAACAATAAAAAGAAACTTGTCCAAGACGTCTTCCTTTCAAGTATTAATGTGAAGGGAAAGGCAAGAGAGTGGGAAAGTACTGTTTTCTATCTCTTTGCAAGCTGCTAACACAATCTCAGTGCTGTGTAGCAATTAGCTTGTCAGTGCACTGCAGTAAGTGTTTCTTGTTACCTACATTTAAGCAAATAGCTTTTTCACTATGTCTCGCAAGCAGAAAACGTTGCTGCTCACTAAACATCTCCTATCGTGTTCTAGAAGTTGCACTGAGGGCTGCAGAGTTTTTTGTAACAAGAAAAAGAACGTTGTCCAAGACGCCTTTGTTTCAAGTATTAATGTGAAGGGAAAGGCAAGAGAGTGGGAAAGTACTGTTTTCTATCACTGTGCAAGCTGCTAACACAATCCCAGTGCTATGTAGCAATTCGCTTTTCAGTGCACTGCAGTAAGTTTTTCATGTTACCTACATCTAAGCAAATAGCTTTTTCACTATGTCTCGCAAGGAGAAAACGCTCCTGCTCACTAAACAACTTCCATCGTGTTGTAGATGCGTCACAGAGGGCTGCAGATTTTTTTGAAGCAAGAAAAAGAAAGTTGTCTAAGATGCCTTCCTTGCAAGTATTAATGTGAAGGGAAAGGCAAGAGAGTGGGAAAGTACTGTTTTCTATCACTTTGCAAGCTGCTAACACAATCTCAGTGCTGTGTAGCAATTAGCTTGTCAGTGCACTGCAGTAAGTGTTTCTTGTAACCTACATCTAAGCAAATAGCTTTTTCACTATGTCTCGCAAGGAGAAAACATTCCTTCTCACTAAACATCTCCTATCGTGTTCTAGAAGTTGCACAGAGGGCTGCAGTGTGTTTTGCAACAAGAAAAAGAAAGTTCTCTAAGAAGCCTTTCTTTCAAGTATTAATGTGAAGGGAAAGGCAAGAGAGGGAGAAATTACTGTATTCTATCACTGTGCAAGCTGCTAACACAATCCCAGTGCTGTGTAGCTATTAGCTTTTCAGTGCACTGCAGTAAGTGTTTCTTGTTACCTACATCTAAGCAAATAGCTTTTTCACTATGTCTCGCAAGGAGAAAACGCTCCAGCTCACTAAACAACTTCCTTCGTGTTGTAGATGTTGCACAGAGGGCTGAAGAGTTTTTTGAAGCAAGAAAATAAAGTTGTCTAAGACGCCTTCCTTTCATGTATTAATGTGAAGGGAAAGGCAAGAGAGTGGGAAAGTACTGTTTTCTATCACTTTGCAAGCTGCTAACACAATCTCAGTGCTGTGTAGCAATTAGCTTGTCAGTGTACTGCAGTAAGTGTTTCTTGTTACCTACATCTAAGCAAATAGCTTTTTCACTATGTGTCGCAAGCAGAAAACGCTCCTGCTCACTAAACAACTTCCATCGTGTTGTAGATGCGTCACAGAGGGCTGCAGAGTTTTTTGAAGCAAGAAAAAGAAAGTTGTCTAAGATGCCTTCCTTTCAATTATTAATGTGAAGGGAAAGGCAACAGAGTGGGAAAGTACTGTTTTCTATCACTTTGCAAGCTGCTAACACAATCTCAGTGCTGTGTAGCAATTAGCTTGTCAGTGCACTGCAGTAAGTGTTTCTTGTTACCTACATCTAAGCAAATAGCTTTTTCACTATGTCTCGCAAGGAGAAAACGTTCCTTCTTACTAAACATCTCCTATCGTGTTCTAGAAGTTGCACAGAGGGCTGCAGTGTGTTTTACAACAAGAAAAAGAAAGTTGTCTAAGAAGCCTTCCTTTCAAGTATTAATGTGAAGGGAAAGGCAAGAGAGTGAGAAAGTACTGTTTTCTATGACTGTGCAAGCTGCTAACACAATCCCAGTGCTGTGTAGCAATTAGCTTGTCAGTGCACTGCAGTAAGTGTTTCTTGTTACCTACATCTAAGCAATTAGCTTTTTCACTATGTCTCGCAAGGAGAAAACGTTCCTTCTCACTAAACATCTCCTATCGTGTTCTAGAAATTACATTGAGGGCTGCAGAGTGTTTTGTAACAAGAAAAAGAAACTTGTCCAAGACGCCTTCCTTTCAAGTATTAATGTGAAGGGAAAGGTAAGAGAGTGGGAAAGTACTGTTTTCTATCACTTTTCAAGACGCTAACACAATCCCAGAGCTGTGTAGCAATTAGCTTGTCAGTGCACTGCAGTAAGTGTTTCATGTTACCTACATCTAAGCAAATAGCTTTTTCACTATGTCTCGCAAGGAGAAAACGTTGCTGCTCACTAAACAACTTCCATCGTGTTGTAGATGCGTCACAGAGGGCTGCAGAGTTTTTTGAAGCAAGAAAAAGAAAGTTGTCTAAGATGCCTTCCTTCTAAGTATTAATGTGAAGGGAAAGGCAAGAGAGTGGGAAAGTACTGTTTTCTATCACTGTGCAAGCTGCTAACACAATCTAAGTGCTGTGTAGCAATTAGCTTGTCAGTGCACTGCAGTAAGTGTTTCTTGTTACCTACATCTAAGCAAAAAGCTTTTTCACTATGTCTCGCAAGGAGAAAACGTTCCTGCACACTAAACAACTCCTATCGTGTTCTAGAAGTTGCACAGAGGGCTGCAGTGTGTTTTGTAACAAGAAAAAGAAAGTTGTCTAAGAAGCCTTCCTTTCAAGTATTAATGTGAAGGGAAAGGCAAGAGAGTGGGAAAGTACTGTTTTCTATCACTGTGCAAGCTGCTAACACAATCCCAGTGCTGTGTAGCAATTAGCTTGTCAGTGCACTGCAGTAAGTCTTTCTTGTTACCTACATCTAAGCAAATAGCTTTTTCACTATGTCTCGCAAGGAGAAAACGCTCCTGCTCTCTAAACAACTTCCATCCTGTTGTAGATGTTGCACAGCGGGCTGCAGAATTTTTTGAAGCAAGAAAAAGAAAGTTGTCTAAGATGCCTTCCTTTCAAGTATTAATGTGAAGGGAAAGGCAAGAGAGTGAGAAAGTACTGTTTTCTATCACTGTGCAAGCTGCTAACACGATCCCAGTGCTGTGTAGCAATTAGTTTTTCAGTGCACTGCAGTAAGTGTTTCTTGTTACCTACATCTAAGCAAATAGCTTTTTCACTATGTCGCAAAAGGAGAAAACGCTCCTGCTCACTAAACAACTTCCATCCTGTTGTAGATGTTGCACAGAGGGCTGCAGAGTGTTTTGTAACAATAAAAAGAAACTTGTCCAAGACGTCTTTCTTTCAAGTATTAATGTGAAGGGAAAGGCAAGAGAGTGGGAAAGTACTGTTTTCTATCTCTTTGCAAGCTGCTAATACAATCTCAGTGCTGTGTAGCAATTAGCTTGTCAGTGCACTGCAGTAAGTGTTTCTTGTTACCTACATTTAAGCAAATAGCTTTTTCACTATGTCTCGCAAGCAGAAAACGTTGCTGCTCACTAAACATCTCCTATCGTGTTCTAGAAGTTGCACAGAGGGCTGCAGAGTTTTTTGTAACAAGAAAAAGAACGTTGTCCAAGACGCCTTTGTTTCAAGTATTAATGTGAAGGGAAAGGCAAGAGAGTGGGAAAGTACTGTTTTCTATCACTGTGCAAGCTGCTAACACAATCCCAGTGCTATGTAGCAATTCGCTTTTCAGTGCACTGCAGTAAGTTTTTCATGTTACCTACATCTAAGCAAATAGCTTTTTCACTATGTCTCGCAAGGAGAAAACGCTCCTGCTCACTAAACAACTTCCATCGTGTTGTAGATGCGTCACAGAGGGCTGCAGATTTTTTTGAAGCAAGAAAAAGAAAGTTGTCTAAGATGCCTTCCTTGCAAGTATTAATGTGAAGGGAAAGGCAAGAGAGTGGGAAAGTACTGTTTTCTATCACTTTGCAAGCTGCTAACACAATCTCAGTGCTGTGTAGCAATTAGCTTGTCAGTGCACTGCAGTAAGTGTTTCTTGTTACCTACATCTAAGCAAATAGCTTTTTCACTATGTCTCGCAAGGAGAAAACATTCCTTCTCACTAAACATCTCCTATCGTGTTCTAGAAGTTGCACAGAGGGCTGCAGTGTGTTTTGCAACAAGAAAAAGAAAGTTCTCTAAGAAGCCTTTCTTTCAAGTATTAATGTGAAGGGAAAGGCAAGAGAGGGAGAAATTACTGTTTTCTATCACTGTGCAAGCTGCTAACACAATCCCAGTGCTGTGTAGCTATTAGCTTTTCAGTGCACTGCAGTAAGTGTTTCTTGTTACCTACATCTAAGCAAATAGCTTTTTCACTATGTCTCGCAAGGAGAAAACGCTCCAGCTCACTAAACAACTTCCTTCGTGTTGTAGATGTTGCACAGAGGGCTGAAGAGTTTTTTGAAGCAAGAAAAGAAAGTTGTCTAAGACGCCTTCCTTTCATGTATTAATGTGAAGGGAAAGGCAAGAGAGTGGGAAAGTACTGTTTTCTATCACTTTGCAAGCTGCTAACACAATCTCAGTGCTGTGTAGCAATTAGCTTGTCAGTGTACTGCTGTAAGTGTTTCTTGTTACCTACATCTAAGCAAAAAGCTTTTTCACTATGTCTCGCAAGGAGAAAACGTTCCCGCTAACTAAACATCTCCTATCGTGTTCTAGAAGTTGCACTGAGGGCTGCAGAGTTTTTTGTAACAAGAAAAAGAAAGTTGTCCAAGACGCCTTTGTTTCAAGTATTAATGTGAAGGGAAAGGCAAGAGAGTGGGAAAGTACTGTTTTCTATCACTGTGCAAGCTGCTAACACAATCCCAGTGCTGTGTAGCAATTAGCTTGTCAGTGCACTGCAGTAAGTGTTTCTTGTTACCTACATCTAAGCAAATAGCTTTTCCACTATGTCTGGCAAGGAGAAAACCTTCCTGCTCACTAAACATCTCCTATCGTGTTCTAGAAGTTCCACTGAGGGCTGCAGATTGTTTTGCAACAAGAAAAAGAAAGTTGCCTAAGATGCCTTCCTTTCAAGTATTAATGTGAAGGGAAAGGCAAGAGAGTGGGAAAGTACTGTTTTCGATCACTTTGCAAGGTGCTAACACAATCTCAGTGCTGTGTAGCAATTAGCTTGTCAGTGTACTGCTGTAAGTGTTTCTTGTTACCTACATCTAAGCAAATAGCTTTTTCACTATGTCTCGCAAGGAGAAAACGTTCCTGCACACTAAACAACTCCTATCGTGTTCTAGGAGTTGCACAGAGGGCTGCAGTGTGTTTTGTAGCAAGAAAAAGAAAGTTGTCTAAGAAGACTTCCTTTCAAGTATTAATGTGAAGGGAAAGGCAAGAGAGTGAGAAAGTACTGTTTTCTATCACTGTGCAAGCTGCTAACACAATCCCAGTGCTGTGTAGCAATTAGCTTGTCAGTGCACTGCAGTAAGTGTTTCTTGTTACCTACATCTAAGCAAATAGCTTTTTCACTATGTCTCGCAAGGAGAAAACGCTCCTGCTCTCTAAACAACTTCCATCCTGTTGTAGATGTTGCACAGCGGGCTGCAGAATTTTTTGAAGCAAGAATAAGAAAGTTGTCTAAGATGCCTTCCTTTCAAGTATTAATGTGAAGGGAAAGGCAAGAGAGTGGGAAAGTACTGTTTTCTATCACTTTGCAAGCTGCTAACACGATCTCAGTGCTGTGTAGCAATTAGCTTGTCAGTGCACTGCAGTAAGTGTTTCTTGTTACCTACATCTAAGCAAATAGCTTTTTCACTATGTCTCGCAAGGAGAAAACGTTCCTTCTCACTAAACATCTCCTATCGTGTTGTAGCAGTTGCACAGAGGGCTGCAGTGTGTTTTGCAACAAGAAAAAGCAAGTTGTCTAAGAAGCCTTCCTTTCAAGTATTAATGTGAAGGGAAAGGCAAGAGAGTGAGAAAGTACTGTTTTCTATCACTGTGCAAGCTGCTAACACAATCCCAGTGCTGTGTAGCAATTAGCTTCTCAGTGCACTGCAGTAAGTGTTTCATGTTACCTACATCTAAGCAAATAGCTTTTTCACTATGTGTCGCAAGCAGAAAACGCTCCTGCTCACTAAACAACTTCCATCGTGTTGTAGATGCGTCACAGAGGGCTGCAGAGTTTTTTGAAGCAAGAAAAAGAAAGTTGTCTAAGATGCCTTCCTTTCAATTATTAATGTGAAGGGAAAGGCAACAGAGTGGGAAAGTACTGTTTTCTATCACTTTGCAAGCTGCTAACACAATCTCAGTGCTGTGTAGCAATTAGCTTGTCAGTGTACTGCAGTAAGTGTTTCTTGTTACCTACATCTAAGCAAATAGCTTTTTCACTATGTCTCGCAAGGAGAAAACGTTCCTTCTTACTAAACATCTCCTATCGTGTTCTAGAAGTTGCACAGAGGGCTGCAGTGTGTTTTACAACAAGAAAAAGAAAGTTGTCTAAGAAGCCTTCCTTTCAAGTATTAATGTGAAGGGAAAGGCAAGAGAGTGAGAAAGTACTGTTTTCTATGACTGTGCAAGATGCTAACACAGTCCCAGTGCTGTGTAGCAATTAGCTTGTCAGTGCACTGCAGTAAGTGTTTCTTGTTACCTACATCTAAGCAATTAGCTTTTTCACTATGTCTCGCAAGGAGAAAACGTTCCTTATCACTAAACATCTCCTATCGTGTTCTAGAAATTACATTGAGGGCTGCAGAGTGTTTTGTAACAAGAAAAAGAAACTTGTCCAAGACGCCTTCCTTTCAAGTATTAATGTGAAGGGAAAGGTAAGAGAGTGGGAAAGTACTGTTTTCTATCACTTTTCAAGACGCTAACACAATCCCAGAGCTGTGTAGCAATTAGCTTGTCAGTGCACTGCAGTAAGTGTTTCATGTTACCTACATCTAAGCAAATAGCTTTTTCTCTATGTCTCGCAAGGTGAAAACGTTGCTGCTCACTAAACAACTTCCATCGTGTTGTAGATGCGTCACAGAGGGCTGCAGTGTTTTTTGAAGCAAGAAAAAGAAAGTTGTCTAAGATGCCTTCCTTTCAAGTATTAATGTGAAGGGAAAGGCAAGAGAGTGGGAAAGTACTGTTTTCTATCACTGTGCAAGCTGCTAACACAATCTAAGTGCTGTGTAGCAATTAGCTTGTCAGTGCACTGCAGTAAGTGTTTCTTGTTACCTACATCTAAGCAAAAAGCTTTTTCACTATGTCTCGCAAGGAGAAAACGTTCCTGCACACTAAACAACTCCTATCGTGTTCTAGAAGTTGCACAGAGGGCTGCAGTGTGTTTTGTAACAAGAAAAAGAAAGTTGTCTAAGAAGCCTTCCTTTCAAGTATTAATGTGAAGGGAAAGGCAAGAGAGTGGGAAAGTACTGTTTTCTATCACTGTGCAAGCTGCTAACACAATCCCAGTGCTGTGTAGCAATTAGCTTGTCAGTGCACTGCAGTAAGTGTTTCTTGTTACCTACATCTAAGCAAATAGCTTTTTCACTATGTCTCGCAAGGAGAAAACGCTCCTGCTCTCTAAACAACTTCCATCCTGTTGTAGATGTTGCACAGCGGGCTGCAGAATTTTTTGAAGCAAGAAAAAGAAAGTTGTCTAAGATGCCTTCCTTTCAAGTATTAATGTGAAGGGAAAGGCAAGAGAGTGAGAAAGTACTGTTTTCTATCACTGTGCAAGCTGCTAACACAATCCCAGTGCTGTGTAGCAATTAGTTTTTCAGTGCACTGCAGTAAGTGTTTCTTGTTACCTACATCTAAGCAAATAGCTTTTTCACTATGTCGCAAAAGGAGAAAACGCTCCTGCTCACTAAACAACTTCCATCCTGTTGTAGATGTTGCACAGAGGGCTGCAGAGTGTTTTGTAACAATAAAAAGAAACTTGTCCAAGACGTCTTCCTTTCAAGTATTAATGTGAAGGGAAAGGCAAGAGAGTGGGAAAGTACTGTTTTCTATCACTTTGCAAGCTGCTAACACAATCCCAGAGCTGTGTAGCAATTAGCTTGTCAGTGCACTGCAGTAAGTGTTTCTTGTTACCTACATCTAAGGAAATAGCTTTTTCACTATGTCTCGCAAGGAGAAAACGTTGCTGCTCACTAAACAACTTCCATCATGTTGTAGATGCGTCACAGAGGGCTGCAGAGTTTTTTGAAGCAAGAAAAAGAAGGTTGTCTAAGATGCCTTCCTTTCAAGTATTAATGTGAAGGGAAAGGCAAGAGAGTGGGAAAGTACTGTTTTCTATCACTGTGCAAGCTGCTAACACAATCTAAGTGCTGTGTAGCAATTAGCTTGTCAGTGCACTGCAGTAAGTGTTTCTTGTTACCTACATCTAAGCAAAAAGCTTTTTCACTATGTCTCGCAAGGAGAAAACGTTCCTGCACACTAAACAACTCCTATCGTGTTCTAGAAGTTGCACAGAGGGCTGCAGTGTGTTTTGTAACAAGAAAAAGAAAGTTGTCTAAGAAGCCTTCCTTTCAAGTATTAATGTGAAGGGAAAGGCAAGAGAGTGGGAAAGTACTGTTTTCTATCACTGTGCAAGCTGCTAACACAATCCCAGTGCTGTGTAGCAATTAGCTTGTCAGTGCACTGCAGTAAGTGTTTCTTGTTACCTACATCTAAGCAAATAGCTTTTTCACTATGTCTCGCAAGGAGAAAACGCTCCTGCTCTCTAAACAACTTCCATCCTGTTGTAGATGTTGCACAGCGGGCTGCAGAATTTTTTGAAGCAAGAAAAAGAAAGTTGTCTAAGATGCCTTCCTTTCAAGTATTAATGTGAAGGGAAAGGCAAGAGAGTGAGAAAGTACTGTTTTCTATCACTGTGCAAGCTGCTAACACAATCCCAGTGCTGTGTAGCAATTAGTTTTTCAGTGCACTGCAGTAAGTGTTTCTTGTTACCTACATCTAAGCAAATAGCTTTTTCACTATGTCGCAAAAGGAGAAAACGCTCCTGCTCACTAAACAACTTCCATCCTGTTGTAGATGTTGCACAGAGGGCTGCAGAGTGTTTTGTAACAATAAAAAGAAACTTGTCCAAGACGTCTTCCTTTCAAGTATTAATGTGAAGGGAAAGGCAAGAGAGTGGGAAAGTACTGTTTTCTATCACTTTGCAAGCTGCTAACACAATCCCAGAGCTGTGTAGCAATTAGCTTGTCAGTGCACTGCAGTAAGTGTTTCTTGTTACCTACATCTAAGGAAATAGCTTTTTCACTATGTCTCGCAAGGAGAAAACGTTGCTGCTCACTAAACAACTTCCATCATGTTGTAGATGCGTCACAGAGGGCTGCAGAGTTTTTTGAAGCAAGAAAAAGAAGGTTGTCTAAGATGCCTTCCTTTCAAGTATTAATGTGAAGGGAAAGGCAAGAGAGTGGGAAAGTACTGTTTTCTATCACTGTGCAAGCTGCTAACACAATCTAAGTGCTGTGTAGCAATTAGCTTGTCAGTGCACTGCAGTAAGTGTTTCTTGTTACCTACATCTAAGCAAAAAGCTTTTTCACTATGTCTCGCAAGGAGAAAACGTTCCTGCACACTAAACAACTCCTATCGTGTTCTAGAAGTTGCACAGAGGGCTGCAGTGTGTTTTGTAACAAGAAAAAGAAAGTTGTCTAAGAAGCCTTCCTTTCAAGTATTAATGTGAAGGGAAAGGCAAGAGAGTGGGAAAGTACTGTTTTCTATCACTGTGCAAGCTGCTAACACAATCCCAGTGCTGTGTAGCAATTAGCTTGTCAGTGCACTGCAGTAAGTGTTTCTTGTTACCTACATCTAAGCAAATAGCTTTTTCACTATGTCTCGCAAGGAGAAAACGCTCCAGCTCACTAAACAACTTCCTTCGTGTTGTAGATGTTGCACAGAGGGCTGAAGAGTTTTTTGAAGCAAGAAAATAAAGTTGTCTAAGACGCCTTCCTTTCAAGTATTAATGTGAAGGGAAAGGCAAGAGAGTGGGAAAGTACTGTTTTCTATCTCTTTGCAAGCTGCTAACAGAATCTCAGTGCTGTGTAGCAGTTAGCTTGTCAGTGTACTGCAGTAAGTGTTTCTTGTTACCTACATCTAAGCAAATAGCTTTTTCACTATGTCTCGCAAGCAGAAAACGTTGCTGCTCACTAAACATCTCCTATCGTGTTCTAGAAGTTGCACTGAGGGCTGCAGAGTTTTTTGTAACAAGAAAAAGAAAGTTGTCCAAGACGCCTTTGTTTCAAGTATTAATGTGAAGGGAAAGGCAAGAGAGTGGGAAAGTACTGTTTTCTATCACTGTGCAAGCTGCTAACACAATCCCAGTGCTGTGTAGCAATTAGCTTGTCAGTGCACTGCAGTAAGTGTTTCTTGTTACCTACATCTAAGCAATTAGCTTTTTCACTATGTCTCGCAAGGAGAAAACGTTCCTTCTCGCTAAACATCTCCTATCGTGTTCTAGAAGTTGCACAGAGGGCACAGTGTGTTTTGCAACAAGAAAAAGAAAGTTGTCTAAGAAGCCTTCCTTTCAAGTATTTATGTGAAGGGAAAGGCAAGAGAGTGAGAAAGTACTGTTTTCTATCACTGTGCAAGCTGCTAACACAATCCCAGTGCTGTGTAGCAATTAGCTTTTCTGTGCACTGCAGTAAGTGTTTCTTGTTACCTACATCTAAGCAAATAGCTTTTTCACTATGTCTCGCAAGGAGAAAACGCTCCTGCCCATTAAACAACTTCTATCGTGTTATAGATGTCGCACAGAGGGCTGCAGAATTTTTTGAAGCAAGTAAAAGAAAGTTGTCTAAGATGCCTTCCTTTCGAGTATTAATGTGAAGGGAAAGGCAAGAGAGTGGGAAAATACTGTTTTTTATCTCTTTGCAAGCTACTTTCACAATCCCAGTGCTGTGTAGCAATTAGCTTGTCAGTGCACTGCAGTAAGTGTTTCTTGTTACCTACATCTAAGCAATTAGCTTTTTCACTATGTCTCGCAAGGAGAAAACGTTCCTTCTCACTAAACATCTCCTATCGTGTTCTAGAAATTACACTGAGGGCTGCGGAGTGTTTTGTAGCAAGAAAAAGAAACTTGTCCAAGACGCCTTCCTTTCAAGTATTAATGTGAAGGGAAAGGCAAGAGAGTGGGAAAGTACCGTTTTCTATCACTTTTCCAGCCGCTAACACCATCTCAGTGCTGTGTAGCAATTAGCTTCTCAGTGTACTGCAGTAAGTGTTTCTTGTTACCTACATCTAAGGAAACAGCTTTTTCACTATGTCTCGCAAGGAGAAAACATTCCTTCTCACTAAACATCTCCTATCGTGTTCTAGAAGTTGCACAGAGGGCTGCAGTGTGTTTTGCAACAAGAAAAAGAAAGGTGTCTAAGAAGCCTTTCTTTCAAGTATTAATGTGAAGGGAAAGGCAAGAGAGTGAGAAATTACTGTTTTCTATCACTGTGCAAGCTGCTAACACAATCCCAGTGCTGTGTAGCAATTAGCTTTTCAGTGCACTGCAGTAAGTGTTTCTTGTTACCTACATCTAAGCAAATAGCTTTTTCACTATGTCTCGCAAGGAGAAAACGCTCCAGCTCACTAAACAACTTCCTTCGTGTTGTAGATGTTGCACAGAGGGCTGAAGAGTTTTTTGAAGCCAGAAAATAATGTTGTCTAAGACGCCTTCCTTTCAAGTATTAATGTGAAGAGAAAGGCAAGAGAGTGGGAAAGTACTGTTTTCTATCACTTTGCAAGCTGCTAACACAATCCCAGAGCTGTGTAGCAATCAGCTTGTCAGTGCACTGCAGTAAGTGTTTCTTGTTACCTACATCTAAGCAAAAAGCTTTTTCACTATGTCTCCCAAGGAGAAAACGTTCCCGCTAACTAAACATCTCCTATCGTGTTCTAGAAGTTGCACTGAGGGCTGCAGAGTTTTTTGTAACAAGAAAAAAAAGTTGTCCAAGACGCCTTTGTTTCAAGTATTAATGTGAAAGGAAAGGCAAGAGAGTGGGAAAGTACTGTTTTCTATCACTTTGCAAGGTGCTAACACAATCTCAGTGCTGTGTAGCAATTAGCTTGTCAGTGTACTGCAGTAAGTGTTTCTTGTTACCTACATCTAAGCAAATAGCTTTTTCACTATGTCTCGCAAGGAGAAAACGTTCCTGCACACTAAACAACTCCTATCGTGTTCTAGAAGTTGCACAGAGGGCTGCAGTGTGTTTTGTAGCAAGAAAAAGAAAGTTGTCTAAGAAGACTTCCTTTCAAGTATTAATGTGAAGGGAAAGGCAAGAGAGTGAGAAAGTACTGTTTTCTATCACTGTGCAAGCTGCTAACACAATCCCAGTGCTGTGTAGCAATTAGCTTGTCAGTGCACTGCAGTAAGTGTTTCTTGTTACCTACATCTAAGCAAATAGCTTTTTCACTATGTCTCGCAAGGAGAAAACGCTCCTGCTCTCTAAACAACTTCCATCCTGTTGTAGATGTTGCACAGCGGGCTGCAGAATTTTTTGAAGCAAGAATAAGAAAGTTGTCTAAGATGCCTTCCTTTCAAGTATTAATGTGAAGGGAAAGGCAAGAGAGTGGGAAAGTACTGTTTTCTATCACTTTGCAAGCTGCTAACACGATCTCAGTGCTGTGTAGCAATTAGCTTGTCAGTGCACTGCAGTAAGTGTTTCTTGTTACCTACATCTAAGCAAATAGCTTTTTCACTATGTCGCAAAAGGAGAAAACGCTCCTGCTCACTAAACAACTTCCATCCTGTTGTAGATGTTGCACAGAGGGCTGCAGAGTGTTTTGTAACAAGAAAAAGAAACTTGTCCAAGACGTCTTCCTTTCAAGTATTAATGTGAAGGGAAAGGCAAGAGAGTGGGAAAGTACTGTTTTCTATCTCTTTGCAAGCTGCTAACACAATCTCAGTGCTGTGTAGCAATTAGCTTGTCAGTGCACTGCAGTAAGTGTTTCTTGTTACCTACATCTAAGCAAATAGCTTTTTCACTATGTCTCGCAAGGAGAAAACATTCCTTCTCACTAAACATCTCCTATCGTGTTCTAGAAGTTGCACAGAGGGCTGCAGAGTTTTTTGTAACAAGAAAAAGAACGTTGTCCAAGACGCCTTTGTTTCAAGTATTAATGTGAAGGGAAAGGCAAGAGAGTGGGAAAGTACTGTTTTCTATCACTGTGCAAGCTGCTAACACAATCCCAGTGCTATGTAGCAATTCGCTTTTCAGTGCACTGCAGTAAGTTTTTCATGTTACCTACATCTAAGCAAATAGCTTTTTCACTCTGTCTCGCAAGGAGAAAACGCTCCTGCTCACTAAACAACTTCCATCGTGTTGTAGATGCGTCACAGAGGGCTGCAGAGTTTTTTGAAGCAAGAAAAAGAAAGTTGTCTAAGATGCCTTCCTTGCAAGTATTAATGTGAAGGGAAAGGCAAGAGAGTGGGAAAGTACTGTTTTCTATCACTGTGCAAGCTGCTAACACAATCCCAGTGCTGTGTAGCAATTAGCTTGTCAGTGCACTGCAGTAAGTGTTTCTTGTTACCTACATCTAAGCAATTAGCTTTTTCACTATGTCTCGCAAGGAGAAAACGTTCCTTCTCACTAAACATCTCCTATCGTGTTCTAGAAGTTGCACAGAGGGCACAGTGTGTTTTGCAACAAGAAAAAGAAAGTTGTCTAAGAAGCCTTCCTTTCAAGTATTTATGTGAAGGGAAAGGCAAGAGAGTGAGAAAGTACTGTTTTCTATCACTGTGCAAGCTGCTAACACAATCCCAGTGCTGTGTAGCAATTAGCTTTTCTGTGCACTGCAGTAAGTGTTTCTTGTTACCTACATCTAAGCAAAAAGCTTATTCACTATGTCTCGCAAGGAGAAAACGCTCCTGCCCATTAAACAACTTCTATCGTGTTATAGATGTCGCACAGAGGGCTGCAGAATTTTTTGAAGCAAGTAAAAGAAAGTTGTCTAAGATGCCTTCCTTTCGAGTATTAATGTGAAGGGAAAGGCAAGAGAGTGGGAAAATACTGTTTTTTATCTCTTTGCAAGCTACTTACACAATCCCAGTGCTGTGTAGCAATTAGCTTGTCAGTGCACTGCAGTAAGTGTTTCTTGTTACCTACATCTAAGCAATTAGCTTTTTCACTATGTCTCGCAAGGAGAAAACGTTCCTTCTCACTAAACATCTCCTATCGTGTTCTAGAAATTACACTGAGGGCTGCAGAGTGTTTTGTAGCAAGAAAAAGAAACTTGTCCAAGACGCCTTCCTTTCAAGTATTAATGTGAAGGGAAAAGCAAGAGAGTGGGAAAGTACCGTTTTCTATCACTTTTCAAGCCGCTAACACCATCTCAGTGCTGTGTAGCAATTAGCTTGTCAGTGTACTGCAGTAAGTGTTTCTTGTTACCTACATCTAAGGAAACAGCTTTTTCACTATGTCTCGCAAGGAGAAAACATTCCTTCTCACTAAACATCTCCTATCGTGTTCTAGAAGTTGCACAGAGGGCTGCAGTGTGTTTTGCAACAAGAAAAAGCAAGTTGTCTAAGAAGCCTTCCTTTCAAGTATTAATGTGAAGGGAAAGGCAAGAGAGTGAGAAATTACTGTTTTCTATGACTTTGCAAGCTGCTAACACAATCTCAGTGCTGTGTAGCAATTAGCTTGTCAGTGCACTGCAGTAAGTGTTTCTTGTTACCTACATCTAAGCAAATAGCTTTTTCACTATGTCTCGCAAGCAGAAAACGTTGCTGCTCACTAAACATCTCCTATCGTGTTCTAGAATTGGCACAGGGGGCTTCAGTGTGTTTTGTAACAAGAAAAAGAAAGTTGTCTAAGAAGCCTTCCTTTCAAGTATTAATGTGAAGGGAAAGGCAAGAGAGTGAGAAAGTACTGTTTTCTATCACTGTGCAAGCTGCTAACACAATCCCAGTGCTGTGTAGCAATTAGCTTGTCAGTGCACTGCAGTAAGTCTTTCTTGTTACCTACATCTAAGCAAATAGCTTTTTCACTATGTCTCGCAAGGAGAAAACGCTCCTGCTCTCTAAACAACTTCCATCCTGTTGTAGATGTTGCACAGCGGGCTGCAGAATTTTTTGAAGCAAGAAAAAGAAAGTTGTCTAAGATGCCTTCCTTTCAAGTATTAATGTGAAGGGAAAGGCAAGAGAGTGAGAAAGTACTGTTTTCTATCACTGTGCAAGCTGCTAACACAATCCCAGTGCTGTGTAGCAATTAGTTTTTCAGTGCACTGCAGTAAGTGTTTCTTCTTACCTACATCTAAGCAAATAGCTTTTTCACTATGTCGCAAAAGGAGAAAACGCTCCTGCTCACTAAACAACTTCCATCGTGTTGTAGATGTTGCACAGAGGGCTGCAGAGTTTTTTGAAGCAAGAAAAAGAAAGTTGTCTAAGACGCCTTCCTTTCAAGTATTAATGTGAAAGGAAAGGCAAGAGAGTGGGAAAGTACTGTTTTCTATCTCTTTGCAAGCTGCTGACACAATCTCAGTGCTGTGTAGCAATTAGCTTGTCAGTGCACTGCAGTAAGTGTTTCTTGTTACCTACATCTAAGCAAAAAGCTTTTTCACTATGTCTCGCAAGCAGAAAACGTTGCTGCTCACTAAACATCTCCTATCGTGTTCTAGAAGTTGCACTGAGGGCTGCAGAGTTTTTTGTAACAAGAAAAAGAAACTTGTCCAAGACGCCTTTGTTTCAAGTATTAATGTGAAGGGAAAGGCAAGAGAGTGGGAAAGTACTGTTTTCTATCACTGTGCAAGCTGCTGACACAATCCCAGTGCTGTGTAGCAATTAGCTTGTCAGTGCACTGCAGTGTTTCTTGTTACCTACATCTAAGCAATTAGCTTTTTCACTATGTCTTGCAAGGAGAAAACGTTGCTTCTCACTAAACATCTCCTATCGTGTTCTAGAAATTACACTGAGGGCTGCAGAGTGTTTTGTAACAAGAAAAAGAAAGTTGTCCAAGACGCCTTCCTTTCAAGTATTAATGTGAAGGGAAAGGCAAGAGTGTGGGAAAGTACTGTTTTCTATCACTTTGCAAGCTGCTAACACAACCTCAGTGCTGTGTAGCAATTAGCTTGTCAGTGTACTGCAGTAAGTGTTTCTTGTTACCTACATCTAAGCAAATAGCTTTTTCACTATGTCTCGCAAGGAGAAAACGTTCCTTCTCACTAAACATCTCCTATCGTGTTGTAGCAGTTGCACAGAGGGCTGCAGTGTGTTTTGCAACAAGAAAAAGAAAGTTGTCTAAGAAGCCTTCCTTTCAAGTATTAATGTGAAGGGAAAGGCAAGAGAGTGAGAAAGTACTGTTTTCTATCACTGTGCAAGCTGCTAACACAATCCCAGTGCTGTGTAGCAATTAGCATTTCTGTGCACTGCAGTAAGTGTTTCTTGTTACCTACATCTAAGCAAATAGCTTTTTCACTATGTCTGGCAAGGAGAAAACGCTCCAGCTCACTAAACAACTTCCTTCGTGTTGTAGATGTTGCACAGAGGGCTGAAGAGTTTTTTGAAGCAAGAAAATAAAGTTGTCTAAGACGCCTTCCTTTCAAGTATTAATGTGAAGGGAAAGGCAAGAGAGTGGGAAAGTACTGTTTTCTATCACTTTGCAAGCTGCTAACACAATCCCAGAGCTGTGTAGCAATTAGCTTGTCAGTGCACTGCAGTAAGTGTTTCTTGTTACCTACATCTAAGCAAAAAGCTTTTTCACTATGTCTCTCAAGGAGAAAACGTTCCCGCTTACTAAACATCTCCTATCGTGTTCTAGAAGTTGCACTGAGGGCTGCGGAGTTTTTTGTAACAAGAAAAAGAAAGTTGTCCAAGACGCCTTTGTTTCAAGTATTAATGTGAAGGGAAAGGCAAGAGAGTGGGAAAGTACTGTTTTCTATCACTGTGCAAGCTGCTAACACAATCCCAGTGCTGTGTAGCAATTAGCTTGTCAGTGCACTGCAGTAAGTGTTTCTTGTTACCTACATCTAAGCAATTAGCTTTTTCACTATGTCTCGCAAGGAGAAAACGTTCCTTATCACTAAACATCTCCTATCGTGTTCTAGAAATTACACTGAGGGCTGCAGAGTGTTTTGTAACAAGAAAAAGAAACTTGTCCAAGACGCCTTTGTTTCAAGTATTAATGTGAAGGGAAAGGCAAGAGAGTGGGAAAGTACTGTTTTCTATCACTGTGCAAGCTGCTAACACAATCCCAGAGCTGTGTAGCAATTAGCTTGTCAGTGCACTGCAGTAAGTGTTTCTTGTTACCTACATCTAAGCAAAAAGCTTTTTCACTATGTCTCGCAAGGAGAAAACGTTCCCACTAACTAAACATCTCCTATCGTGTTCTAGAAGTTGCACTGAGGGCTGCAGAGTTTTTTGTAACAAGAAAAAGAAAGTTGTCCAAGACGCCTTTGTTTCAAGTATTAATGTGAAGGGAAAGGCAAGAGAGTGGGAAAGTACTGTTTTCTATCACTGTGCAAGCTGCTAACACAATCCCAGTGCTGTGTAGCAATTAGCTTGTCAGTGTACTGCAGTAAGTGTTTCTTGTTACCTACATCTAAGCAAATAACTTTTTCACTATGTCTCGCAAGGAGAAAACGTTCCTTCTCACTAAACATCTCCTATCGTGTTCTAGAAGTTGCACAGAGGGCTGTAGTGTGTTTTGCAACAAGAAAAAGAAAGTTGTCTAAGAAGCCTTTCTTTCAAGTATTAATGTGAAGGGAAAGGCAAGAGAGTGAGAAAGTACTGTTTTCTATCACTGTGCAAGCTGCTAACACAATCCCAGTGCTGTGTAGCAATTAGCTTTTCTGTGCACTGCAGTAAGTGTTTCTTGTTACCTACATCTAAGCAAATAGCTTTTTCACTATGTCTGGCAAGGAGAAAACGCTCCAGCTCACTAAACAACTTCCTTCGTGTTGTAGATGTTGCACAGAGGGCTGAAGAGTTTTTTGAAGCAAGAAAATAAAGTTGTCTAAGACGCCTTCCTTTCAAGTATTAATGTGAAGGGAAAGGCAAGAGAGTGGGAAAGTACTGTTTTCTATCACTTTGCAAGCTGCTAACACAATCCCAGTGCTGTGTAGCAATTAGCTTGTCAGTGCACTGCAGTAAGTGTTTCTTGTTACCTACATCTAAGCAAAAAGCTTTTTCACTATGTCTCGCAAGGAGAAAACGTTCCCGCTTACTAAACATCTCCTATCGTGTTCTAGAAGTTGCACTGAGGGCTGCGGAGTTTTTTGTAACAAGAAAAAGAAAGTTGTCCAAGACGCCTTTGTTTCAAGTATTAATGTGAAGGGAAAGGCAAGAGAGTGGGAAAGTACTGTTTTCCATCACTGTGCAAGCTGCTCACACAATCCCAGTGCTGTGTAGCAATTAGCTTGTCAGTGCACTGCAGTAAGTGTTTCTTGTTACCTACATCTAAGCAATTAGCTTTTTCACTATGTCTCGCAAGGAGAAAACGTTCCTTCTCACTAAACATCTCCTATCGTGTTCTAGAAATTACACTGAGGGCTGCAGATTGTTTTGTAACAAGAAAAAGAAACTTGTCCAAGACGCTTTCCTTTCAAGTATTAATGTGACGGGAAAGGCAAGAGAGTGGGAAAGTACTGTTTTCTATCACTTTGCAAGCTGCTAACACAATCCCAGAGCTGTGTAGCAATTAGCTTGTCAGTGCACTGCAGTAAGTGTTTCTTGTTACCTACATCTAAGCAAAAAGCTTTTTCACTATGTCTCGCAAGGAGAAAACGTTCCCGCTAACTAAACATCTCCTATCGTGTTCTAGAAGTTGCACTGAGGGCTGCAGAGTTTTTTGTAACAAGAAAAAGAAAGTTGTCCAAGACGCCTTCGTTTCAAGTATTAATGTGAAGGGAAAGGCAAGAGAGTGGGAAAGTACTCTTTTCTATCACTGTGCAAGCTGCTAACACAATCCCAGTGCTGTGTAGCAATTAGCTTGTCAGTGCACTGCAGTAAGTGTTTCTTGTTACCTACATCTAAGCAATTAGCTTTTTCACTATGTCTCGCAAGGAGAAAACGTTCCTTCTCACTAAACATCTCCTATCGTGTTCTAGAAGTTGCACAGAGGGCACAGTGTGTTTTGCAACAAGAAAAAGAAAGTTGTCTAAGAAGCCTTCCTTTCAAGTATTTATGTGAAGGGAAAGGCAAGAGAGTGAGAAAGTACTGTTTTCTATCACTGTGCAAGCTGCTAACACAATCCCAGTGCTGTGTAGCAATTAGCTTTTCTGTGCACTGCAGTAAGTGTTTCTTGTTACCTACATCTAAGCAAAAAGCTTATTCACTATGTCTCGCAAGGAGAAAACGCTCCTGCCCATTAAACAACTTCTATCGTGTTATAGATGTCGCACAGAGGGCTGCAGAATTTTTTGAAGCAAGTAAAAGAAAGTTGTCTAAGATGCCTTCCTTTCGAGTATTAATGTGAAGGGAAAGGCAAGAGAGTGGGAAAATACTGTTTTTTATCTCTTTGCAAGCTACTTACACAATCCCAGTGCTGTGTAGCAATTAGCTTGTCAGTGCACTGCAGTAAGTGTTTCTTGTTACCTACATCTAAGCAATTAGCTTTTTCACTATGTCTCGCAAGGAGAAAACGTTCCTTCTCACTAAACATCTCCTATCGTGTTCTAGAAATTGCACTGAGGGCTGCAGAGTGTTTTGTAGCAAGAAAAAGAAACTTGTCCAAGACGCCTTCCTTTCAAGTATTAATGTGAAGGGAAAAGCAAGAGAGTGGGAAAGTACCGTTTTCTATCACTTTTCAAGCCGCTAACACCATCTCAGTGCTGTGTAGCAATTAGCTTGTCAGTGTACTGCAGTAAGTGTTTCTTGTTACCTACATCTAAGGAAACAGCTTTTTCACTATGTCTCGCAAGGAGAAAACATTCCTTCTCACTAAACATCTCCTATCGTGTTCTAGAAGTTGCACAGAGGGCTGCAGTGTGTTTTGCAACAAGAAAAAGCAAGTTGTCTAAGAAGCCTTCCTTTCAAGTATTAATGTGAAGGGAAAGGCAAGAGAGTGAGAAATTACTGTTTTCTATGACTTTGCAAGCTGCTAACACAATCTCAGTGCTGTGTAGCAATTAGCTTGTCAGTGCACTGCAGTAAGTGTTTCTTGTTACCTACATCTAAGCAAATAGCTTTTTCACTATGTCTCGCAAGCAGAAAACGTTGCTGCTCACTAAACATCTCCTATCGTGTTCTAGAATTGGCACAGGGGGCTTCAGTGTGTTTTGTAACAAGAAAAAGAAAGTTGTCTAAGAAGCCTTCCTTTCAAGTATTAATGTGAAGGGAAAGGCAAGAGAGTGAGAAAGTACTGTTTTCTATCACTGTGCAAGCTGCTAACACAATCCCAGTGCTGTGTAGCAATTAGCTTGTCAGTGCACTGCAGTAAGTCTTTCTTGTTACCTACATCTAAGCAAATAGCTTTTTCACTATGTCTCGCAAGGAGAAAACGCTCCTGCTCTCTAAACAACTTCCATCCTGTTGTAGATGTTGCACAGCGGGCTGCAGAATTTTTTGAAGCAAGAAAAAGAAAGTTGTCTAAGATGCCTTCCTTTCAAGTATTAATGTGAAGGGAAAGGCAAGAGAGTGAGAAAGTACTGTTTTCTATCACTGTGCAAGCTGCTAACACAATCCCAGTGCTGTGTAGCAATTAGTTTTTCAGTGCACTGCAGTAAGTGTTTCTTCTTACCTACATCTAAGCAAATAGCTTTTTCACTATGTCGCAAAAGGAGAAAACGCTCCTGCTCACTAAACAACTTCCATCGTGTTGTAGATGTTGCACAGAGGGCTGCAGAGTTTTTTGAAGCAAGAAAAAGAAAGTTGTCTAAGACGCCTTCCTTTCAAGTATTAATGTGAAAGGAAAGGCAAGAGAGTGGGAAAGTACTGTTTTCTATCTCTTTGCAAGCTGCTAACACAATCTCAGTGCTGTGTAGCAATTAGCTTGTCAGTGCACTGCAGTAAGTGTTTCTTGTTACCTACATCTAAGCAAAAAGCTTTTTCACTATGTCTCGCAAGCAGAAAACGTTGCTGCTCACTAAACATCTCCTATCGTGTTCTAGAAGTTGCACTGAGGGCTGCAGAGTTTTTTGTAACAAGAAAAAGAAACTTGTCCAAGACGCCTTTGTTTCAAGTATTAATGTGAAGGGAAAGGCAAGAGAGTGGGAAAGTACTGTTTTCTATCACTGTGCAAGCTGCTGACACAATCCCAGTGCTGTGTAGCAATTAGCTTGTCAGTGCACTGCAGTGTTTCTTGTTACCTACATCTAAGCAATTAGCTTTTTCACTATGTCTTGCAAGGAGAAAACGTTGCTTCTCACTAAACATCTCCTATCGTGTTCTAGAAATTACACTGAGGGCTGCAGAGTGTTTTGTAACAAGAAAAAGAAAGTTGTCCAAGACGCCTTCCTTTCAAGTATTAATGTGAAGGGAAAGGCAAGAGTGTGGGAAAGTACTGTTTTCTATCACTTTGCAAGCTGCTAACACAACCTCAGTGCTGTGTAGCAATTAGCTTGTCAGTGTACTGCAGTAAGTGTTTCTTGTTACCTACATCTAAGCAAATAGCTTTTTCACTATGTCTCGCAAGGAGAAAACGTTCCTTCTCACTAAACATCTCCTATCGTGTTGTAGCAGTTGCACAGAGGGCTGCAGTGTGTTTTGCAACAAGAAAAAGAAAGTTGTCTAAGAAGCCTTCCTTTCAAGTATTAATGTGAAGGGAAAGGCAAGAGAGTGAGAAAGTACTGTTTTCTATCACTGTGCAAGCTGCTAACACAATCCCAGTGCTGTGTAGCAATTAGCATTTCTGTGCACTGCAGTAAGTGTTTCTTGTTACCTACATCTAAGCAAATAGCTTTTTCACTATGTCTGGCAAGGAGAAAACGCTCCAGCTCACTAAACAACTTCCTTCGTGTTGTAGATGTTGCACAGAGGGCTGAAGAGTTTTTTGAAGCAAGAAAATAAAGTTGTCTAAGACGCCTTCCTTTCAAGTATTAATGTGAAGGGAAAGGCAAGAGAGTGGGAAAGTACTGTTTTCTATCACTTTGCAAGCTGCTAACACAATCCCAGAGCTGTGTAGCAATTAGCTTGTCAGTGCACTGCAGTAAGTGTTTCTTGTTACCTACATCTAAGCAAAAAGCTTTTTCACTATGTCTCTCAAGGAGAAAACGTTCCCGCTTACTAAACATCTCCTATCGTGTTCTAGAAGTTGCACTGAGGGCTGCGGAGTTTTTTGTAACAAGAAAAAGAAAGTTGTCCAAGACGCCTTTGTTTCAAGTATTAATGTGAAGGGAAAGGCAAGAGAGTGGGAAAGTACTGTTTTCTATCACTGTGCAAGCTGCTAACACAATCCCAGTGCTGTGTAGCAATTAGCTTGTCAGTGCACTGCAGTAAGTGTTTCTTGTTACCTACATCTAAGCAATTAGCTTTTTCACTATGTCTCGCAAGGAGAAAACGTTCCTTATCACTAAACATCTCCTATCGTGTTCTAGAAATTACACTGAGGGCTGCAGAGTGTTTTGTAACAAGAAAAAGAAACTTGTCCAAGACGCCTTTGTTTCAAGTATTAATGTGAAGGGAAAGGCAAGAGAGTGGGAAAGTACTGTTTTCTATCACTGTGCAAGCTGCTAACACAATCCCAGAGCTGTGTAGCAATTAGCTTGTCAGTGCACTGCAGTAAGTGTTTCTTGTTACCTACATCTAAGCAAAAAGCTTTTTCACTATGTCTCGCAAGGAGAAAACGTTCCCACTAACTAAACATCTCCTATCGTGTTCTAGAAGTTGCACTGAGGGCTGCAGAGTTTTTTGTAACAAGAAAAAGAAAGTTGTCCAAGACGCCTTTGTTTCAAGTATTAATGTGAAGGGAAAGGCAAGAGAGTGGGAAAGTACTGTTTTCTATCACTGTGCAAGCTGCTAACACAATCCCAGTGCTGTGTAGCAATTAGCTTGTCAGTGTACTGCAGTAAGTGTTTCTTGTTACCTACATCTAAGCAAATAACTTTTTCACTATGTCTCGCAAGGAGAAAACGTTCCTTCTCACTAAACATCTCCTATCGTGTTCTAGAAGTTGCACAGAGGGCTGTAGTGTGTTTTGCAACAAGAAAAAGAAAGTTGTCTAAGAAGCCTTTCTTTCAAGTATTAATGTGAAGGGAAAGGCAAGAGAGTGAGAAAGTACTGTTTTCTATCACTGTGCAAGCTGCTAACACAATCCCAGTGCTGTGTAGCAATTAGCTTTTCTGTGCACTGCAGTAAGTGTTTCTTGTTACCTACATCTAAGCAAATAGCTTTTTCACTATGTCTGGCAAGGAGAAAACGCTCCAGCTCACTAAACAACTTCCTTCGTGTTGTAGATGTTGCACAGAGGGCTGAAGAGTTTTTTGAAGCAAGAAAATAAAGTTGTCTAAGACGCCTTCCTTTCAAGTATTAATGTGAAGGGAAAGGCAAGAGAGTGGGAAAGTACTGTTTTCTATCACTTTGCAAGCTGCTAACACAATCCCAGTGCTGTGTAGCAATTAGCTTGTCAGTGCACTGCAGTAAGTGTTTCTTGTTACCTACATCTAAGCAAAAAGCTTTTTCACTATGTCTCGCAAGGAGAAAACGTTCCCGCTTACTAAACATCTCCTATCGTGTTCTAGAAGTTGCACTGAGGGCTGCGGAGTTTTTTGTAACAAGAAAAAGAAAGTTGTCCAAGACGCCTTTGTTTCAAGTATTAATGTGAAGGGAAAGGCAAGAGAGTGGGAAAGTACTGTTTTCCATCACTGTGCAAGCTGCTCACACAATCCCAGTGCTGTGTAGCAATTAGCTTGTCAGTGCACTGCAGTAAGTGTTTCTTGTTACCTACATCTAAGCAATTAGCTTTTTCACTATGTCTCGCAAGGAGAAAACGTTCCTTCTCACTAAACATCTCCTATCGTGTTCTAGAAATTACACTGAGGGCTGCAGATTGTTTTGTAACAAGAAAAAGAAACTTGTCCAAGACGCTTTCCTTTCAAGTATTAATGTGACGGGAAAGGCAAGAGAGTGGGAAAGTACTGTTTTCTATCACTTTGCAAGCTGCTAACACAATCCCAGAGCTGTGTAGCAATTAGCTTGTCAGTGCACTGCAGTAAGTGTTTCTTGTTACCTACATCTAAGCAAAAAGCTTTTTCACTATGTCTCGCAAGGAGAAAACGTTCCCGCTAACTAAACATCTCCTATCGTGTTCTAGAAGTTGCACTGAGGGCTGCAGAGTTTTTTGTAACAAGAAAAAGAAAGTTGTCCAAGACGCCTTCGTTTCAAGTATTAATGTGAAGGGAAAGGCAAGAGAGTGGGAAAGTACTCTTTTCTATCACTGTGCAAGCTGCTAACACAATCCCAGTGCTGTGTAGCAATTAGCTTGTCAGTGCACTGCAGTAAGTGTTTCTTGTTACCTACATCTAAGCAATTAGCTTTTTCACTATGTCTCGCAAGCAGAAAACGTTCCTTCTCACTAAACATCTCCTATCGTGTTGTAGCAGTTGCACAGAGGGCTGCAGTGTGTTTTGCAACAAGAAAAAGAAAGTTGTCTAAGAAGCCTTCCTTTCAAGTATTAATGTGAAGGGAAAGGCAAGAGAGTGGGAAAATACTGTTTTTTATCTCTTTGCAAGCTACTTACACAATCCCAGTGCTGTGTAGCAATTAGCTTGTCAGTGCACTGCAGTAAGTGTTTCTTGTTACCTACATCTAAGCAATTAGCTTTTTCACTATGTCTCGCAAGGAGAAAACGTTCCTTCTCACTAAACATCTCCTATCGTGTTCTAGAAATTGCACTGAGGGCTGCAGAGTGTTTTGTAGCAAGAAAAAGAAACTTGTCCAAGACGCCTTCCTTTCAAGTATTAATGTGAAGGGAAAAGCAAGAGAGTGGGAAAGTACCGTTTTCTATCACTTTTCAAGCCGCTAACACCATCTCAGTGCTGTGTAGCAATTAGCTTGTCAGTGTACTGCAGTAAGTGTTTCTTGTTACCTACATCTAAGGAAACAGCTTTTTCACTATGTCTCGCAAGGAGAAAACATTCCTTCTCACTAAACATCTCCTATCGTGTTCTAGAAGTTGCACAGAGGGCTGCAGTGTGTTTTGCAACAAGAAAAAGCAAGTTGTCTAAGAAGCCTTCCTTTCAAGTATTAATGTGAAGGGAAAGGCAAGAGAGTGAGAAATTACTGTTTTCTATGACTTTGCAAGCTGCTAACACAATCTCAGTGCTGTGTAGCAATTAGCTTGTCAGTGCACTGCAGTAAGTGTTTCTTGTTACCTACATCTAAGCAAATAGCTTTTTCACTATGTCTCGCAAGCAGAAAACGTTGCTGCTCACTAAACATCTCCTATCGTGTTCTAGAATTGGCACAGGGGGCTTCAGTGTGTTTTGTAACAAGAAAAAGAAAGTTGTCTAAGAAGCCTTCCTTTCAAGTATTAATGTGAAGGGAAAGGCAAGAGAGTGAGAAAGTACTGTTTTCTATCACTGTGCAAGCTGCTAACACAATCCCAGTGCTGTGTAGCAATTAGCTTGTCAGTGCACTGCAGTAAGTCTTTCTTGTTACCTACATCTAAGCAAATAGCTTTTTCACTATGTCTCGCAAGGAGAAAACGCTCCTGCTCTCTAAACAACTTCCATCCTGTTGTAGATGTTGCACAGCGGGCTGCAGAATTTTTTGAAGCAAGAAAAAGAAAGTTGTCTAAGATGCCTTCCTTTCAAGTATTAATGTGAAGGGAAAGGCAAGAGAGTGAGAAAGTACTGTTTTCTATCACTGTGCAAGCTGCTAACACAATCCCAGTGCTGTGTAGCAATTAGTTTTTCAGTGCACTGCAGTAAGTGTTTCTTCTTACCTACATCTAAGCAAATAGCTTTTTCACTATGTCGCAAAAGGAGAAAACGCTCCTGCTCACTAAACAACTTCCATCGTGTTGTAGATGTTGCACAGAGGGCTGCAGAGTTTTTTGAAGCAAGAAAAAGAAAGTTGTCTAAGACGCCTTCCTTTCAAGTATTAATGTGAAAGGAAAGGCAAGAGAGTGGGAAAGTACTGTTTTCTATCTCTTTGCAAGCTGCTAACACAATCTCAGTGCTGTGTAGCAATTAGCTTGTCAGTGCACTGCAGTAAGTGTTTCTTGTTACCTACATCTAAGCAAAAAGCTTTTTCACTATGTCTCGCAAGCAGAAAACGTTGCTGCTCACTAAACATCTCCTATCGTGTTCTAGAAGTTGCACTGAGGGCTGCAGAGTTTTTTGTAACAAGAAAAAGAAACTTGTCCAAGACGCCTTTGTTTCAAGTATTAATGTGAAGGGAAAGGCAAGAGAGTGGGAAAGTACTGTTTTCTATCACTGTGCAAGCTGCTGACACAATCCCAGTGCTGTGTAGCAATTAGCTTGTCAGTGCACTGCAGTGTTTCTTGTTACCTACATCTAAGCAATTAGCTTTTTCACTATGTCTTGCAAGGAGAAAACGTTGCTTCTCACTAAACATCTCCTATCGTGTTCTAGAAATTACACTGAGGGCTGCAGAGTGTTTTGTAACAAGAAAAAGAAAGTTGTCCAAGACGCCTTCCTTTCAAGTATTAATGTGAAGGGAAAGGCAAGAGTGTGGGAAAGTACTGTTTTCTATCACTTTGCAAGCTGCTAACACAACCTCAGTGCTGTGTAGCAATTAGCTTGTCAGTGTACTGCAGTAAGTGTTTCTTGTTACCTACATCTAAGCAAATAGCTTTTTCACTATGTCTCGCAAGGAGAAAACGTTCCTTCTCACTAAACATCTCCTATCGTGTTGTAGCAGTTGCACAGAGGGCTGCAGTGTGTTTTGCAACAAGAAAAAGAAAGTTGTCTAAGAAGCCTTCCTTTCAAGTATTAATGTGAAGGGAAAGGCAAGAGAGTGAGAAAGTACTGTTTTCTATCACTGTGCAAGCTGCTAACACAATCCCAGTGCTGTGTAGCAATTAGCATTTCTGTGCACTGCAGTAAGTGTTTCTTGTTACCTACATCTAAGCAAATAGCTTTTTCACTATGTCTGGCAAGGAGAAAACGCTCCAGCTCACTAAACAACTTCCTTCGTGTTGTAGATGTTGCACAGAGGGCTGAAGAGTTTTTTGAAGCAAGAAAATAAAGTTGTCTAAGACGCCTTCCTTTCAAGTATTAATGTGAAGGGAAAGGCAAGAGAGTGGGAAAGTACTGTTTTCTATCACTTTGCAAGCTGCTAACACAATCCCAGAGCTGTGTAGCAATTAGCTTGTCAGTGCACTGCAGTAAGTGTTTCTTGTTACCTACATCTAAGCAAAAAGCTTTTTCACTATGTCTCTCAAGGAGAAAACGTTCCCGCTTACTAAACATCTCCTATCGTGTTCTAGAAGTTGCACTGAGGGCTGCGGAGTTTTTTGTAACAAGAAAAAGAAAGTTGTCCAAGACGCCTTTGTTTCAAGTATTAATGTGAAGGGAAAGGCAAGAGAGTGGGAAAGTACTGTTTTCTATCACTGTGCAAGCTGCTAACACAATCCCAGTGCTGTGTAGCAATTAGCTTGTCAGTGCACTGCAGTAAGTGTTTCTTGTTACCTACATCTAAGCAATTAGCTTTTTCACTATGTCTCGCAAGGAGAAAACGTTCCTTATCACTAAACATCTCCTATCGTGTTCTAGAAATTACACTGAGGGCTGCAGAGTGTTTTGTAACAAGAAAAAGAAACTTGTCCAAGACGCCTTTGTTTCAAGTATTAATGTGAAGGGAAAGGCAAGAGAGTGGGAAAGTACTGTTTTCTATCACTGTGCAAGCTGCTAACACAATCCCAGAGCTGTGTAGCAATTAGCTTGTCAGTGCACTGCAGTAAGTGTTTCTTGTTACCTACATCTAAGCAAAAAGCTTTTTCACTATGTCTCGCAAGGAGAAAACGTTCCCACTAACTAAACATCTCCTATCGTGTTCTAGAAGTTGCACTGAGGGCTGCAGAGTTTTTTGTAACAAGAAAAAGAAAGTTGTCCAAGACGCCTTTGTTTCAAGTATTAATGTGAAGGGAAAGGCAAGAGAGTGGGAAAGTACTGTTTTCTATCACTGTGCAAGCTGCTAACACAATCCCAGTGCTGTGTAGCAATTAGCTTGTCAGTGTACTGCAGTAAGTGTTTCTTGTTACCTACATCTAAGCAAATAACTTTTTCACTATGTCTCGCAAGGAGAAAACGTTCCTTCTCACTAAACATCTCCTATCGTGTTCTAGAAGTTGCACAGAGGGCTGTAGTGTGTTTTGCAACAAGAAAAAGAAAGTTGTCTAAGAAGCCTTTCTTTCAAGTATTAATGTGAAGGGAAAGGCAAGAGAGTGAGAAAGTACTGTTTTCTATCACTGTGCAAGCTGCTAACACAATCCCAGTGCTGTGTAGCAATTAGCTTTTCTGTGCACTGCAGTAAGTGTTTCTTGTTACCTACATCTAAGCAAATAGCTTTTTCACTATGTCTGGCAAGGAGAAAACGCTCCAGCTCACTAAACAACTTCCTTCGTGTTGTAGATGTTGCACAGAGGGCTGAAGAGTTTTTTGAAGCAAGAAAATAAAGTTGTCTAAGACGCCTTCCTTTCAAGTATTAATGTGAAGGGAAAGGCAAGAGAGTGGGAAAGTACTGTTTTCTATCACTTTGCAAGCTGCTAACACAATCCCAGTGCTGTGTAGCAATTAGCTTGTCAGTGCACTGCAGTAAGTGTTTCTTGTTACCTACATCTAAGCAAAAAGCTTTTTCACTATGTCTCGCAAGGAGAAAACGTTCCCGCTTACTAAACATCTCCTATCGTGTTCTAGAAGTTGCACTGAGGGCTGCGGAGTTTTTTGTAACAAGAAAAAGAAAGTTGTCCAAGACGCCTTTGTTTCAAGTATTAATGTGAAGGGAAAGGCAAGAGAGTGGGAAAGTACTGTTTTCCATCACTGTGCAAGCTGCTCACACAATCCCAGTGCTGTGTAGCAATTAGCTTGTCAGTGCACTGCAGTAAGTGTTTCTTGTTACCTACATCTAAGCAATTAGCTTTTTCACTATGTCTCGCAAGGAGAAAACGTTCCTTCTCACTAAACATCTCCTATCGTGTTCTAGAAATTACACTGAGGGCTGCAGATTGTTTTGTAACAAGAAAAAGAAACTTGTCCAAGACGCTTTCCTTTCAAGTATTAATGTGACGGGAAAGGCAAGAGAGTGGGAAAGTACTGTTTTCTATCACTTTGCAAGCTGCTAACACAATCCCAGAGCTGTGTAGCAATTAGCTTGTCAGTGCACTGCAGTAAGTGTTTCTTGTTACCTACATCTAAGCAAAAAGCTTTTTCACTATGTCTCGCAAGGAGAAAACGTTCCCGCTAACTAAACATCTCCTATCGTGTTCTAGAAGTTGCACTGAGGGCTGCAGAGTTTTTTGTAACAAGAAAAAGAAAGTTGTCCAAGACGCCTTCGTTTCAAGTATTAATGTGAAGGGAAAGGCAAGAGAGTGGGAAAGTACTCTTTTCTATCACTGTGCAAGCTGCTAACACAATCCCAGTGCTGTGTAGCAATTAGCTTGTCAGTGCACTGCAGTAAGTGTTTCTTGTTACCTACATCTAAGCAATTAGCTTTTTCACTATGTCTCGCAAGCAGAAAACGTTCCTTCTCACTAAACATCTCCTATCGTGTTGTAGCAGTTGCACAGAGGGCTGCAGTGTGTTTTGCAACAAGAAAAAGAAAGTTGTCTAAGAAGCCTTCCTTTCAAGTATTAATGTGAAGGGAAAGGCAAGAGAGTGAGAAAGTACTGTTTTCTATCACTGTGCAAGCTGCTAACACAATCCCAGTGCTGTGTAGCAATTAGCTTTTCTGTGCACTGCAGTAAGTGTTTCTTGTTACCTACATCTAAGCAAATAGCTTTTTCACTATGTCTGGCAAGGAGAAAACGCTCCAGCTCACTAAACAACTTCCTTCGTGTTGTAGATGTTGCACAGAGGGCTGAAGAGTTTTTTGAAGCAAGAAAATAAAGTTGTCTAAGACGCCTTCCTTTCAAGTATTAATGTGAAGAGAAAGGCAAGAGAGTGGGAAAGTACTGTTTTCTATCACTTTGCAAGCTGCTAACACAATCCCAGAGCTGTGTAGCAATTAGCTTGTCAGTGCACTGCAGTAAGTGTTTCTTGTTACCTACATCTAAGCAAATAGCTTTTTCACTATGTCTCGCAAGGAGAAAACGTTCCCGCTTACTAAACATCTCCTATCGTGTTCTAGAAGTTGCACTGAGGGCTGCGGAGTTTTTTGTAACAAGAAAAAGAAAGTTGTCCAAGACGCCTTTGTTTCAAGTATTAATGTGAAGGGAAAGGCAAGAGAGTGGGAAAGTACTGTTTTCTATCACTGTGCAAGCTGCTAACACAATCCCAGTGCTGTGTAGCAATTAGCTTGTCAGTGCACTGCAGTAAGTGTTTCTTGTTACCTACATCTAAGCAATTAGCTTTTTCACTATGTCTCGCAAGGAGAAAACGTTCCTTCTCACTAAACATCTCCTATCGTGTTCTAGAAATTACGCTGAGGGCTGCAGAGTGTTTTGTAACAAGAAAAAGGAACTTGTCCAAGACGCTTTCCTTTCAAGTATTAATGTGAAGGGAAAGGCAAGAGAGTGGGAAAGTACTGTTTTCTATCACTTTGCAAGCTGCTAACACAATCCCAGAGCTGTGTAGCAATTAGCTTGTCAGTGCACTGCAGTAAGTGTTTCTTGTTACCTACATCTAAGCAAAAAGCTTTTTCACTATGTCTCGCAAGGAGAAAACGTTCCCGCTAACTAAACATCTCCTATCGTGTTCTAGAAGTTGCACTGAGGGCTGCAGAGTTTTTTGTAACAAGAAAAAGAAAGTTGTCCAAGACGCCTTCGTTTCAAGTATTAATGTGAAGGGAAAGGCAAGAGAGTGGGAAAGTACTCTTTTCTATCACTGTGCAAGCTGCTAACACAATCCCAGTGCTGTGTAGCAATTAGCTTGTCAGTGCACTGCAGTAAGTGTTTCTTGTTACCTACATCTAAGCAATTAGCTTTTTCACTATGTCTCGCAAGCAGAAAACGTTCCTTCTCACTAAACATCTCCTATCGTGTTGTAGCAGTTGCACAGAGGGCTGCAGTGTGTTTTGCAACAAGAAAAAGAAAGTTGTCTAAGAAGCCTTCCTTTCAAGTATTAATGTGAAGGGAAAGGCAAGAGAGTGGGAAAATACTGTTTTTTATCTCTTTGCAAGCTACTTACACAATCCCAGTGCTGTGTAGCAATTAGCTTGTCAGTGCACTGCAGTAAGTGTTTCTTGTTACCTACATCTAAGCAATTAGCTTTTTCACTATGTCTCGCAAGGAGAAAACGTTCCTTCTCACTAAACATCTCCTATCGTGTTCTAGAAATTGCACTGAGGGCTGCAGAGTGTTTTGTAGCAAGAAAAAGAAACTTGTCCAAGACGCCTTCCTTTCAAGTATTAATGTGAAGGGAAAAGCAAGAGAGTGGGAAAGTACCGTTTTCTATCACTTTTCAAACCGCTAACACCATCTCAGTGCTGTGTAGCAATTAGCTTGTCAGTGTACTGCAGTAAGTGTTTCTTGTTACCTACATCTAAGGAAACAGCTTTTTCACTATGTCTCGCAAGGAGAAAACATTCCTTCTCACTAAACATCTCCTATCGTGTTCTAGAAGTTGCACAGAGGGCTGCAGTGTGTTTTGCAACAAGAAAAAGCAAGTTGTCTAAGAAGCCTTCCTTTCAAGTATTAATGTGAAGGGAAAGGCAAGAGAGTGAGAAATTACTGTTTTCTATGACTTTGCAAGCTGCTAACACAATCTCAGTGCTGTGTAGCAATTAGCTTGTCAGTGCACTGCAGTAAGTGTTTCTTGTTACCTACATCTAAGCAAATAGCTTTTTCACTATGTCTCGCAAGCAGAAAACGTTGCTGCTCACTAAACATCTCCTATCGTGTTCTAGAATTGGCACAGGGGGCTTCAGTGTGTTTTGTAACAAGAAAAAGAAAGTTGTCTAAGAAGCCTTCCTTTCAAGTATTAATGTGAAGGGAAAGGCAAGAGAGTGAGAAAGTACTGTTTTCTATCACTGTGCAAGCTGCTAACACAATCCCAGTGCTGTGTAGCAATTAGCTTGTCAGTGCACTGCAGTAAGTCTTTCTTGTTACCTACATCTAAGCAAATAGCTTTTTCACTATGTCTCGCAAGGAGAAAACGCTCCTGCTCTCTAAACAACTTCCATCCTGTTGTAGATGTTGCACAGCGGGCTGCAGAATTTTTTGAAGCAAGAAAAAGAAAGTTGTCTAAGATGCCTTCCTTTCAAGTATTAATGTGAAGGGAAAGGCAAGAGAGTGAGAAAGTACTGTTTTCTATCACTGTGCAAGCTGCTAACACAATCCCAGTGCTGTGTAGCAATTAGTTTTTCAGTGCACTGCAGTAAGTGTTTCTTCTTACCTACATCTAAGCAAATAGCTTTTTCACTATGTCGCAAAAGGAGAAAACGCTCCTGCTCACTAAACAACTTCCATCGTGTTGTAGATGTTGCACAGAGGGCTGCAGAGTTTTTTGAAGCAAGAAAAAGAAAGTTGTCTAAGACGCCTTCCTTTCAAGTATTAATGTGAAAGGAAAGGCAAGAGAGTGGGAAAGTACTGTTTTCTATCTCTTTGCAAGCTGCTAACACAATCTCAGTGCTGTGTAGCAATTAGCTTGTCAGTGCACTGCAGTAAGTGTTTCTTGTTACCTACATCTAAGCAAAAAGCTTTTTCACTATGTCTCGCAAGCAGAAAACGTTGCTGCTCACTAAACATCTCCTATCGTGTTCTAGAAGTTGCACTGAGGGCTGCAGAGTTTTTTGTAACAAGAAAAAGAAACTTGTCCAAGACGCCTTTGTTTCAAGTATTAATGTGAAGGGAAAGGCAAGAGAGTGGGAAAGTACTGTTTTCTATCACTGTGCAAGCTGCTGACACAATCCCAGTGCTGTGTAGCAATTAGCTTGTCAGTGCACTGCAGTGTTTCTTGTTACCTACATCTAAGCAATTAGCTTTTTCACTATGTCTTGCAAGGAGAAAACGTTGCTTCTCACTAAACATCTCCTATCGTGTTCTAGAAATTACACTGAGGGCTGCAGAGTGTTTTGTAACAAGAAAAAGAAAGTTGTCCAAGACGCCTTCCTTTCAAGTATTAATGTGAAGGGAAAGGCAAGAGTGTGGGAAAGTACTGTTTTCTATCACTTTGCAAGCTGCTAACACAACCTCAGTGCTGTGTAGCAATTAGCTTGTCAGTGTACTGCAGTAAGTGTTTCTTGTTACCTACATCTAAGCAAATAGCTTTTTCACTATGTCTCGCAAGGAGAAAACGTTCCTTCTCACTAAACATCTCCTATCGTGTTGTAGCAGTTGCACAGAGGGCTGCAGTGTGTTTTGCAACAAGAAAAAGAAAGTTGTCTAAGAAGCCTTCCTTTCAAGTATTAATGTGAAGGGAAAGGCAAGAGAGTGAGAAAGTACTGTTTTCTATCACTGTGCAAGCTGCTAACACAATCCCAGTGCTGTGTAGCAATTAGCATTTCTGTGCACTGCAGTAAGTGTTTCTTGTTACCTACATCTAAGCAAATAGCTTTTTCACTATGTCTGGCAAGGAGAAAACGCTCCAGCTCACTAAACAACTTCCTTCGTGTTGTAGATGTTGCACAGAGGGCTGAAGAGTTTTTTGAAGCAAGAAAATAAAGTTGTCTAAGACGCCTTCCTTTCAAGTATTAATGTGAAGGGAAAGGCAAGAGAGTGGGAAAGTACTGTTTTCTATCACTTTGCAAGCTGCTAACACAATCCCAGAGCTGTGTAGCAATTAGCTTGTCAGTGCACTGCAGTAAGTGTTTCTTGTTACCTACATCTAAGCAAAAAGCTTTTTCACTATGTCTCTCAAGGAGAAAACGTTCCCGCTTACTAAACATCTCCTATCGTGTTCTAGAAGTTGCACTGAGGGCTGCGGAGTTTTTTGTAACAAGAAAAAGAAAGTTGTCCAAGACGCCTTTGTTTCAAGTATTAATGTGAAGGGAAAGGCAAGAGAGTGGGAAAGTACTGTTTTCTATCACTGTGCAAGCTGCTAACACAATCCCAGTGCTGTGTAGCAATTAGCTTGTCAGTGCACTGCAGTAAGTGTTTCTTGTTACCTACATCTAAGCAATTAGCTTTTTCACTATGTCTCGCAAGGAGAAAACGTTCCTTATCACTAAACATCTCCTATCGTGTTCTAGAAATTACACTGAGGGCTGCAGAGTGTTTTGTAACAAGAAAAAGAAACTTGTCCAAGACGCCTTTGTTTCAAGTATTAATGTGAAGGGAAAGGCAAGAGAGTGGGAAAGTACTGTTTTCTATCACTGTGCAAGCTGCTAACACAATCCCAGAGCTGTGTAGCAATTAGCTTGTCAGTGCACTGCAGTAAGTGTTTCTTGTTACCTACATCTAAGCAAAAAGCTTTTTCACTATGTCTCGCAAGGAGAAAACGTTCCCACTAACTAAACATCTCCTATCGTGTTCTAGAAGTTGCACTGAGGGCTGCAGAGTTTTTTGTAACAAGAAAAAGAAAGTTGTCCAAGACGCCTTTGTTTCAAGTATTAATGTGAAGGGAAAGGCAAGAGAGTGGGAAAGTACTGTTTTCTATCACTGTGCAAGCTGCTAACACAATCCCAGTGCTGTGTAGCAATTAGCTTGTCAGTGTACTGCAGTAAGTGTTTCTTGTTACCTACATCTAAGCAAATAACTTTTTCACTATGTCTCGCAAGGAGAAAACGTTCCTTCTCACTAAACATCTCCTATCGTGTTCTAGAAGTTGCACAGAGGGCTGTAGTGTGTTTTGCAACAAGAAAAAGAAAGTTGTCTAAGAAGCCTTTCTTTCAAGTATTAATGTGAAGGGAAAGGCAAGAGAGTGAGAAAGTACTGTTTTCTATCACTGTGCAAGCTGCTAACACAATCCCAGTGCTGTGTAGCAATTAGCTTTTCTGTGCACTGCAGTAAGTGTTTCTTGTTACCTACATCTAAGCAAATAGCTTTTTCACTATGTCTGGCAAGGAGAAAACGCTCCAGCTCACTAAACAACTTCCTTCGTGTTGTAGATGTTGCACAGAGGGCTGAAGAGTTTTTTGAAGCAAGAAAATAAAGTTGTCTAAGACGCCTTCCTTTCAAGTATTAATGTGAAGGGAAAGGCAAGAGAGTGGGAAAGTACTGTTTTCTATCACTTTGCAAGCTGCTAACACAATCCCAGTGCTGTGTAGCAATTAGCTTGTCAGTGCACTGCAGTAAGTGTTTCTTGTTACCTACATCTAAGCAAAAAGCTTTTTCACTATGTCTCGCAAGGAGAAAACGTTCCCGCTTACTAAACATCTCCTATCGTGTTCTAGAAGTTGCACTGAGGGCTGCGGAGTTTTTTGTAACAAGAAAAAGAAAGTTGTCCAAGACGCCTTTGTTTCAAGTATTAATGTGAAGGGAAAGGCAAGAGAGTGGGAAAGTACTGTTTTCCATCACTGTGCAAGCTGCTCACACAATCCCAGTGCTGTGTAGCAATTAGCTTGTCAGTGCACTGCAGTAAGTGTTTCTTGTTACCTACATCTAAGCAATTAGCTTTTTCACTATGTCTCGCAAGGAGAAAACGTTCCTTCTCACTAAACATCTCCTATCGTGTTCTAGAAATTACACTGAGGGCTGCAGATTGTTTTGTAACAAGAAAAAGAAACTTGTCCAAGACGCTTTCCTTTCAAGTATTAATGTGACGGGAAAGGCAAGAGAGTGGGAAAGTACTGTTTTCTATCACTTTGCAAGCTGCTAACACAATCCCAGAGCTGTGTAGCAATTAGCTTGTCAGTGCACTGCAGTAAGTGTTTCTTGTTACCTACATCTAAGCAAAAAGCTTTTTCACTATGTCTCGCAAGGAGAAAACGTTCCCGCTAACTAAACATCTCCTATCGTGTTCTAGAAGTTGCACTGAGGGCTGCAGAGTTTTTTGTAACAAGAAAAAGAAAGTTGTCCAAGACGCCTTCGTTTCAAGTATTAATGTGAAGGGAAAGGCAAGAGAGTGGGAAAGTACTCTTTTCTATCACTGTGCAAGCTGCTAACACAATCCCAGTGCTGTGTAGCAATTAGCTTGTCAGTGCACTGCAGTAAGTGTTTCTTGTTACCTACATCTAAGCAATTAGCTTTTTCACTATGTCTCGCAAGCAGAAAACGTTCCTTCTCACTAAACATCTCCTATCGTGTTGTAGCAGTTGCACAGAGGGCTGCAGTGTGTTTTGCAACAAGAAAAAGAAAGTTGTCTAAGAAGCCTTCCTTTCAAGTATTAATGTGAAGGGAAAGGCAAGAGAGTGAGAAAGTACTGTTTTCTATCACTGTGCAAGCTGCTAACACAATCCCAGTGCTGTGTAGCAATTAGCTTTTCTGTGCACTGCAGTAAGTGTTTCTTGTTACCTACATCTAAGCAAATAGCTTTTTCACTATGTCTGGCAAGGAGAAAACGCTCCAGCTCACTAAACAACTTCCTTCGTGTTGTAGATGTTGCACAGAGGGCTGAAGAGTTTTTTGAAGCAAGAAAATAAAGTTGTCTAAGACGCCTTCCTTTCAAGTATTAATGTGAAGAGAAAGGCAAGAGAGTGGGAAAGTACTGTTTTCTATCACTTTGCAAGCTGCTAACACAATCCCAGAGCTGTGTAGCAATTAGCTTGTCAGTGCACTGCAGTAAGTGTTTCTTGTTACCTACATCTAAGCAAATAGCTTTTTCACTATGTCTCGCAAGGAGAAAACGTTCCCGCTTACTAAACATCTCCTATCGTGTTCTAGAAGTTGCACTGAGGGCTGCGGAGTTTTTTGTAACAAGAAAAAGAAAGTTGTCCAAGACGCCTTTGTTTCAAGTATTAATGTGAAGGGAAAGGCAAGAGAGTGGGAAAGTACTGTTTTCTATCACTGTGCAAGCTGCTAACACAATCCCAGTGCTGTGTAGCAATTAGCTTGTCAGTGCACTGCAGTAAGTGTTTCTTGTTACCTACATCTAAGCAATTAGCTTTTTCACTATGTCTCGCAAGGAGAAAACGTTCCTTCTCACTAAACATCTCCTATCGTGTTCTAGAAATTACGCTGAGGGCTGCAGAGTGTTTTGTAACAAGAAAAAGGAACTTGTCCAAGACGCTTTCCTTTCAAGTATTAATGTGAAGGGAAAGGCAAGAGAGTGGGAAAGTACTGTTTTCTATCACTTTGCAAGCTGCTAACACAATCCCAGAGCTGTGTAGCAATTAGCTTGTCAGTGCACTGCAGTAAGTGTTTCTTGTTACCTACATCTAAGCAAAAAGCTTTTTCACTATGTCTCGCAAGGAGAAAACGTTCCCGCTAACTAAACATCTCCTATCGTGTTCTAGAAGTTGCACTGAGGGCTGCAGAGTTTTTTGTAACAAGAAAAAGAAAGTTGTCCAAGACGCCTTTGTTTCAAGTATTAATGTGAAGGGAAAGGCAAGAGAGTGGGAAAGAACTGTTTTCTATCACTGTGCAAGCTGCTAACACAATCCCAGTGCTGTGTAGCAATTAGCTTGTCAGTGTACTGCAGTAAGTGTTTCTTGTTACCTACATCTAAGCAAATAACTTTTTCACTATGTCTCGCAAGGAGAAAACGTTCCTTCTCACTAAACATCTCCTATCGTGTTCTAGAAGTTGCACAGAGGGCTGTAGTGTGTTTTGCAACAAGAAAAAGAAAGTTGTCTAAGAAGCCTTCCTTTCAAGTATTAATGTGAAGGGAAAGGCAAGAGAGTGAGAAAGTACTGTTTTCTATCACTGTGCAAGCTGCTAACACAATCCCAGTGCTGTGTAGCAATTAGCTTTTCTGTGCACTGCAGTAAGTGTTTCTTGTTACCTACATCTAAGCAAATAGCTTTTTCACTATGTCTGGCAAGGAGAAAACGCTCCAGCTCACTAAAGAACTTCCTTCGTGTTGTAGATGTTGCACAGAGGGCTGAAGAGTTTTTTGAAGCAAGAAAAGAAAGTTGTCTAAGACGCCTTCCTTTCAAGTATTAATGTGAAGGGAAAGGCAAGAGAGTGGGAAAGTACTGTTTTCTATCACTTTGCAAGCTGCTAACACAATCCCAGTGCTGTGTAGCAATTAGCTTGTCAGTGCACTGCAGTAAGTGTTTCTTGTTACCTACATCTAAGCAAATAGCTTTTTCACTATGTCTCGCAAGCAGAAAACGTTGCTGCTCACTAAACATCTCCTATCGTGTTCTAGAATTGGCACAGGGGGCTTCAGTGTGTTTTGTAACAAGAAAAAGAAAGTTGTCTAAGAAGCCTTCCTTTCAAGTATTAATGTGAAGGGAAAGGCAAGAGAGTGAGAAAGTACTGTTTTCTATCACTGTGCAAGCTGCTAACACAATCCCAGTGCTGTGTAGCAATTAGCTTGTCAGTGCACTGCAGTAAGTCTTTCTTGTTACCTACATCTAAGCAAATAGCTTTTTCACTATGTCTCGCAAGGAGAAAACGCTCCTGCTCTCTAAACAACTTCCATCCTGTTGTAGATGTTGCACAGCGGGCTGCAGAATTTTTTGAAGCAAGAAAAAGAAAGTTGTCTAAGATGCCTTCCTTTCAAGTATTAATGTGAAGGGAAAGGCAAGAGAGTGAGAAAGTACTGTTTTCTATCACTGTGCAAGCTGCTAACACAATCCCAGTGCTGTGTAGCAATTAGTTTTTCAGTGCACTGCAGTAAGTGTTTCTTCTTACCTACATCTAAGCAAATAGCTTTTTCACTATGTCGCAAAAGGAGAAAACGCTCCTGCTCACTAAACAACTTCCATCGTGTTGTAGATGTTGCACAGAGGGCTGCAGAGTTTTTTGAAGCAAGAAAAAGAAAGTTGTCTAAGACGCCTTCCTTTCAAGTATTAATGTGAAAGGAAAGGCAAGAGAGTGGGAAAGTACTGTTTTCTATCTCTTTGCAAGCTGCTAACACAATCTCAGTGCTGTGTAGCAATTAGCTTGTCAGTGCACTGCAGTAAGTGTTTCTTGTTACCTACATCTAAGCAAAAAGCTTTTTCACTATGTCTCGCAAGCAGAAAACGTTGCTGCTCACTAAACATCTCCTATCGTGTTCTAGAAGTTGCACTGAGGGCTGCAGAGTTTTTTGTAACAAGAAAAAGAAACTTGTCCAAGACGCCTTTGTTTCAAGTATTAATGTGAAGGGAAAGGCAAGAGAGTGGGAAAGTACTGTTTTCTATCACTGTGCAAGCTGCTAACACAATCCCAGTGCTGTGTAGCAATTAGCTTGTCAGTGCACTGCAGTGTTTCTTGTTACCTACATCTAAGCAATTAGCTTTTTCACTATGTCTTGCAAGGAGAAAACGTTGCTTCTCACTAAACATCTCCTATCGTGTTCTTGAAATTACACTGAGGGCTGCAGAGTGTTTTGTAACAAGAAAAAGAAAGTTGTCCAAGACGCCTTCGTTTCAAGTATTAATGTGAAAGGAAAGGCAAGAGTGTGGGAAAGTACTGTTTTCTATCACTTTGCAAGCTGCTAACACAACCTCAGTGCTGTGTAGCAATTAGCTTGTCAGTGTACTGCAGTAAGTGTTTCTTGTTACCTACATCTAAGCAAATAGCTTTTTCACTATGTCTCGCAAGGAGAAAACGTTCCTTCTCACTAAACATCTCCTATCGTGTTGTAGCAGTTGCACAGAGGGCTGCAGTGTGTTTTGCAACAAGAAAAAGAAAGTTGTCTAAGAAGCCTTCCTTTCAA